>OX438641.1:14300910-15727047 GCA_949316285.1 Eupithecia subumbrata
AATTATAAATACTTATTTTAATTTGTTTGTTTTCATTTAATTTTCTATAATTATTTACGTCCGTTCCTTCGTTCGTCCGTCCGTCCGTCTGTCTGTCAGAGAGCTCTATCTCATGAACCGTAAGAGGTAGACAGTTGAAATTGTCAGAGAGTGTATATTTCTCTTACCGCTATAACAGCAAATAATAAAAATAAAATAAATATCTAAATGAAAGGGAGCTTCCATACAAAAAACGTGACTTTTTGGTTATTTTTGCTCTTTATTCTACAATAGGTAGACACATGAGACTTTCTATGAATAAGAAACACTTCAACCGTAATAACATCAAATACTAACAATATAATATAGTTAAAATTTAAAGGGGTATCCAAGCAAGTGAAAATTTGATTTTCTTTTAAATATTTGCCTGAGTTTATAACTCGCTAGTATGTACGGAACCCTTCGCGTGCGAGTCGACTCGCACTTAGCGGTTTTATTTTATTCCAGTCACAAAAATAACTATGACTAACCTGAATTCATATTATCCTATAATAACATTTGCCGCAGAGAATCATTTCACTTATTTATCACCTAAAAAAGAATGGAAATAAGATAAAATACATCGGTAAGGGATACACTGCACCTTATCAAGTGATTCAGCGAAAGTGATAATAGTTATCACTTTATCATTGAGCTTTGAGAGGGGACTTACTAATCATTTTAGTCAGTTTCATTATCATCATATCAAATCAAAAATGCTTTATTTCCGTAACGGAAAAAACAAATAATTTTTTCTTATTGTTAGTAGGTATATCAAGACTCTTTGGTACACGGTAGAGAGAGCAAGAAGAGCGAAGATCTCTTCTGGTCTGGGGTCATCTGAGTGAAACTGGGTGGTTCCATCCGCTGCCTGATCCAGTTGCTTTCTTCTAGAGAGATGATGAACATGAACTTGATTTTTTACCCAGTATTTATTTATTTATTTATAGTATAACAAGACACTTACCCAGTAGACCTAGTCAGACGAGCGAGGATCAATCTCTTCTGGTCTGGGGTCATCTCAGTGACGTTAGGGATTCCATCCGGTGCCTGATCCAGTTGCATTTTTCTAGAGAGTTGATAAAAATGAACTCGATTCTGTACCCAGTATATCACGACACTTACCCAGTAGACCTAGTCAGACGAGCGAGGATCAATCTCTTCTGGTCTGGGGTCATCTGAGTGACATTGGGGGGTTCCATCCGCTGCCTAATCCAGTTGCATTGTTCCAGCGAGTTGATGAACATGAATTCGATTCCGATGTTGTTGCAGTATGCCTGTTCTAGACGGTTCAGGATTTCCCTGGAATTAAACATTTTGAATAGCATTTATTATTTATCTTTTCAAGTCTACTGTGGAGCAGTGGTCTAAAGTCCGCCTTGAGACGCAGAAAGTTGGAGGTATTCACTGTTCTCGACGCGTGACACATTTTTGTGCGATCTGCGAATATTAAGAAAGGGGAGGTCTTTTCCAACAAATAGGGCATCACTCATTCAGTTTTGGATATGAATAAAAGTGAGACTACGAGTTTTATTTCTGTTTAGGATCAGCTTCTCATTAGGAATAGTACTAAAACGAAAAACATCTGGAAAGCTAGGTAATCAATGTCAAGATCATGGTCATAAATCAAATTGAGTCTAATACACGAGATAGCCGTTATCAAAAATGATAATGCGACAATGTCATACGATAAGGGATCTTATCACCGGGCCATAAAGAAGAGGCTCACCTGAGCGGCAAAGCTTTCTCCTTTTCACCAATGAATGTCGTCGAGGGTAATTTGAATACCCTGTCCATATCAGCTTCATCTAAAATATAGAATTTTTTATGAGAGAAGGAATGTTCAAGACGTTACCCAACTACAAAACAAAACACGTAATATGAAATGTCAACCAAAAAGTGTTGCGATCTGATAACAAAATTAATCTCAAATTTTGATGGTTTTGATGATGGGTCTTAATGGCTTAGTAACAAAAATATAAGGCTATTTGAGAGTTAAAGTCTTTACAGAAAAACTGCGATATTAACACTTCTCTGTGAATACACTTTCAAAATAACAGAAAAGTGTTGAATTTAGCCGTCATATGCCTTTATACTTCTGTCTCCTACATAATTTCACCAGTAGCTATGCAGGACTTGAGACATCAAACCAAGATGAATTTAGTTAAAAGATTTGAAAGTTGCTACAATAATAGAAACCATGATGCTATGAAAATAAGAAAGCATAGAAAAGAAGCACATAAAAGCGATACTTATAATGGCATATCCCTTTACTAGCATCCATTTCTGTAATTAAATATGATAAAGGTATGCCGATGTGTTTATGTAACATTTACAAATTCACAATAACTCAGTATGAGATGCAATCAGCATGAGACCATAGTTTTGTTCATTTTCTTAAATATATATATTTTTTCTTTTTAGTTTAGATGAAACCCAAAAAATACCAGTGCAGCTAGCTTTTCTGTGCAGAAGACAAAAACTAAGATCATTCATAACTTCTAAAATACTCTCCAATTCTAATCACCACTATAAACTACGTTAGTCCCCTGCACAGACAAGCTTGGCATTATACAGAGGTACCGAGTAGATATATTTTTTATTGCTAGTTCAAAGATCATTCGAGGTGACTGTACCTCAGATAGATATAGAGACAATCTGTTGGCCAAGTTCCAGAGACATACGTGACGCTCTACGCTACATTCCCAAGGGCACACTATAAAATTGTTCACTCCACAAACAAACTGTATTCTTATCGTCTATCTTACAATTTCCATCGTTTCGGACTATGTTAGAAAACTACATGCTTTTTAGGTGTTAATCTACATGCAATATTATAAAGGTGTAGTATTCCGTCCGGGTAATAAATTCTTACCATGCAATAAATAAGATAAATAGGTATAAATGTGCCATACATCTAAACAAACCCAGGAAAATGATATTTATAAAATGTTTGATGTACTGTACGGTTCAAAAGAAATATAGCGATATCGACTTGTTCGAGTTTAAGAACAGTCTCGTAAAAGTAGGGTGTTTAAGAGAGGGTTAATTCTGCCAGATTCCTGGGTCTGTGTTTGGCGTACCGTGTATGTATACCATGTCAAACTATCCAACTAGCGTGCAATGCAGGGGACCTTGTGCGTTACATCCACATTTCACATGTCGTAGTTATGGCGTCTAGTTTACGAACAGACAAAACTGTGATCTGGACAAATTATATGCAAAATAAAAGTAAAACTGGTTCAATCGACCTGCCTGCAGTTGAATTGCACATAGTTCTGTTCATAAAGGCTATTTTACAATGGCAATTAACACAAATCAGATTACCGAGAACTCTGAACAACCCCGCTTAGAAAGTATCTAATCGAATTATCTGAAAATTTCTCACCGTGCATGAATTTTTTTAGAAAATGTTTTCGAGAATTCAATGAACCCAGACTGGTAAAAATAGGTAATTAGACTTGTTTGCGATTGTAAAAATGTGGGCTAAAGACAGGGTAAAAATCAAAGATATAAGTAAAATTCCGTAGATATGGTACGTTCTCCCAGCGCTAACTCAACAAATGGCCTGTATTGTGTTACAACTAAACGAAAAGACACGCTAATTCTAATCTTTTGCAATATACCTACCTAATGAACAACAAAGATGGAAAGACGTACCTATACCCGAAGTGCGACCGAACAATACGCACGCGAAACACGAACGCCGGCACTGATCCGACAATGACTGAGATGGACCTAATTGGACCTAATTTGAGCGTTTCACTTTCGAGAAGCTAGTACCCAATCTCCCGAATTTTACTTACATCGATGGTCAAAATAGGGAAGTTTTGTCGCCATAACTACAGTTGATGGTTCACCGAGCGGGCTTGGTAGCCATGTCATAGAGCTGGTCGGTCCTCCTTACCAAACCTGTAGCTGTTGTGTATCACTTCCCGCTTGTTTTTACCGGCCAATTGGTCGTTGGCAATTCCCAGTGGGTCGAGATTTGCTATATGATGTCCTCGGATCTGTTTTTTAGTTCACAACTGTTATAGCATGTGGAAATGCAACTGCAGATCTTAGTTCGTTTAGATAATAAATAATTATAAAAAGCTGAAATCAGGGGGGTAGTAAATAGATACATATAATAAATTAATTGGGATATTTGTTAAGAAATTTAATATTAAACGTAAAATAACGTGTAGTGTTAACACAGGATTAAAATAGAGATTAGTTTGTAGTATGCATAAACACGCAAGCTATTAGGGTTTGCAAGGTACTTGTTATTTTAGTGCAAACACATCTTACCGAGACAAATATAGGAACTACTATTACTTGGTCAAACTAAATCAAGATTTAAATGAGATTTATTACATTGGGTCGAGATATTTACATTTGATCAGGATGCAATTTACCTAAACTACGCTAAAATATATACATTCTGTATCTAATTTTGAAATTTCTGCATACTAAACCCTAAAAAGTAGTTAACCTAATAACATTCAATGAGTTTCTTGTTCTTAACATAATCTACCCTTCCGCTTAAGGCGCTACCCTGACCCAAATCAGCGCCACCACCTATTTTATCTCATTATTCTGTTCAACGAAGGAATTTTCAAAAATCGATTTGCTAGTTTGTGATACTTATCATAATCTTATTTTTAATGCCTCTTTAAAAGTTTTAGCTTGTATAGTGTAGGCAGAGATGCGAAGTTGTTCTTTTTTGCCACCATGGTGGCCAAAATGAGCAACATCGCATCTCTTCTTAAAGTTTACAAAATAAAACTTTTACTGAGGCATTAAAAAAAGCTTATGATAGGCATCACAAACTGGCTAATCGATTTATAAAAATTCCTTCGTTTAACAGGATGATAGGATAAAATAGGTGGGGCGCTGATTTTGGTCGGGATAGCGCCTTAACTATGGCCCGCATACAATATTAATTTAGGATCTGACAGTTAATAATTTACCTACAAACTGCGTATCTGATGTCATGATAAGATAAAACTCGAGTAGGTAACTTACATAGCTGTCTACTGATAGTAATAAAATAATAACATTGTAATTTTGCTCCAGTCTAATCGTAAATTACGCATTTAATCAACTACTTCAGTTGGTAGCAGATGACAAAGTTATTTCGTATATTTTCAAATCATTTTCGTTCAAAAAAATTTAGACTGTGGCAAAGCGGTTTGAAGATTTTGGCCATAATTTTCAGAGACTCGCGTATAAAAAAAAGGAGCAATAGTTATTTTCATCTGTGAATATCTCAGTAACCTATCGTTTTAGGACATTGAGTTATACAAGACATTTTATTTGTATATGCGTCCTTTATTCATATAACTTTCGTTGGGCGCTAAGATTTGAAAAAAAAAACAATATGGTGGTCGGTGTCAGGTCAGGGCCACCCTCGATACAAAAATCTTCAAACCCCTTTATCAATGTTTTGCGAGTTATTGTAATTCATGCTTGTTTCAATTGGAGGTACAATAATCACTCGGGGACTTACATTCTATACAAGACAATGAGTCAATAAATGTCATTAACTCGTTCATCACAGTGTTTCACACGTATCGAACATCTATTAGATCACACCATTGTATCTAGTAAAGGAATATGTTAACTAAATATATATAATACATTATTGAGGTAGTTAGTTTAAGCTGGGACTTATATTCTATACTAGACAATGAGTACATTAATGTAGTAACCAACTAGTTCATCACAGGGTTTCACGAGTTTTGAACATCTATTTAGATCACACTATTGTATCTAGTAAAGGAATATGATTACCAAATATATAATACATTTTGCAGGTGGTTAGTTTGTTAAATATATCTAAAATATGAATGAATTTAGTATCTGACCGCATATTTCAAAAAGCTAGTCTCAACAACATTTACAATATCAATACTTAGATGTTACAATCGAAAATGTATTACAAATCTAAGTATAATGGCGATATACTACATAAACTTTACTGTTTCGTTTATCAGCGCTATGCAATTTCACAATGCTTTTTATAATAATACGATATAATTAAATACGCAAGTTTAAATTGCCCAAGCACCTTAACTACAGAGCCGAAACTACTGCCCGCACCAAAAAAGTAAGCATTTCAGAAACTAACTACCCAAAAAGTAAAATCTGCGCCATTGAAGTGACGACGATTTGAAGTGCTGACTTAATCGGAGTGCGTCTGAAGCAAATAGACCCTAAACCAATTTTGAAAAGTAAGCACTGTATTGCAAATTGAATATTATACGGATGTAAACTGGATATATACAAGAATTTCCTAGAATATCAAAACAACAACTCGAATTTTCAAATGAAATTCTTTTTCAGAAAATCGAGTTATTTGCATACCATTAATAAATGCCCCAAGAAATCAAAGAAAATTAACTAAACATTTCCAATGTTCGAATATTAACGCCCAATATAAACTACCAGTAAAAATCCAGCTAATCATCAATAGCAATAAGTGGTCGTCATAATAAACGTTCATACCGAAACGCACGTGTTGTCTAATGACGGCCTCATTTGCGAAGGCGCGCATACCGCCGTGCCAGTCGCTGCTCGATACAGGATCCCCAACTGAGATCCCCAAGGGATCGAGCTGGGCGACGAGATGACCCCGGGACTATTCAAACAATCCAACACAATAGTATCGCATACATTATTATCCCAAAGCGACGTAAAACCCATAGATACAAGATAGTCAGCTTGGAAACTCTACCTAAATATTAGCGCATCGAAGAAATTGTCAATCAAAACATAAAATAACCCGAAAAGATTACACAGTCAAGATAGGAAAGCGCAAATACTGAAAAATACTACGAATAACAATGCAAAGGCTCACAAACACTACAATATTTCTGTTTGAGACTAGCCATTTTAAAGTAGGTCGTTTTTTGAACGTTAGTGGATTGGAAATTTGTTAAATTTCAATATTTTTTTATAGTTATGACATCAAACGAATCAACGATGAATTTTGACAAAATGATTTTGATGAAATGTTACAAAAAAATTGTTAAATCGAAAGGTTGATGGGCTAATAATATCACACACGTGCATACGATGGTTTTATTAAGTTAATGTGAATGTGAAAATCGAAATTACACATTAATTTCTAAGTTCAAAACGTGCATTGAGTTTGAGCTAATTGATCGAAGAAACCACATTATTTTCTGGTGGTAACAGGATTTATAATACGGTAACATATTTATTAATTTTGATGGTGTTGCCATGACATTCTAGAAGCACTGAAATCTCCACATGATACTTTTATAAGCGCTAGTGTGCACCAAAACTGAGCAGAGTATTATATTTAAAATGTAGGTTTGACAACAAAGAACCATTGTGCCCTCGTCCCACAATATAGCTTTCAAGGCTTTGTCGCCCGAAAGCAAGTTTCAGAGACGACAATATAATAAATTTGAGGTCTCAGCAAATAAGCCTCGACTCTGCTCCGCTTTAGTGCACCGGTTTTTATGCATGTGTGTCATAATATCGCCGCATGATACAAATCGGTGACACGTAATGCAATAACTTCCAATAAAACGAGTGTCCAATCAGCCTTCTTCGTCAAGGCACTCTTACACAGAGTCGAAGCTTTAATCAAAAAGTTTACAAACTATTTGAAATCTAACTTCACACGAGACACAACGTTATACACAAAGTATTGAGACAACGTAACAATACGGAGATAGGATTTAACAGACTACTTCCGAATACTCAAACGCAACTCAGATTTAAGTACGTCTCAAATCTGAGTTGCGTTTGAGTGTTCGGAGGTATGCACGTTTTAGATTGACGCTTAGACTCTGTGTCAGCGGTGTCGATTCAGATGACACATAAACTAATTTCACAGCACTAAATACGCTGCCGTCCTTTTCTTATCCGTCGAAATGAAACGGATGGCATAATTTTTAGTGCCTTTTAATACGCTCCGGTTTCCGGGTAGCCGGTGCTGGGTACCCGGCGGAGAGGTGTTAGCTTTCACACGTACCGGCATAATTTACATACATTCGCCGCCGGGTGGCCAGTGCCGGGTACCCGGCACTGGCTACCCGGCGACCGGGACGTATAAAAAGGAACTGAATGCTGTCGAATTAGTTTAATTTAGTTTTTGTTCCATCTGAATTGACACCAGTTTGCCATAGAGCTCCGTTCGATAGCCTCGGATTGGATTCGTTGTTTACCGAAATTGAAATATTTCCTCATGATGAGCTCGGAGGCTGGCGCGCGCATGCCCAACGCGGGCAGGTTGGCCGTTGTAATCCCGAGCGGGTCCACGTCCGCCGCGAGGTGACCGCGAGCCTGTCACCACCCGCCATCATCACAGTTTAGTCCAAATTTGCACGACCCGGCGATTCGCACACGAATTTTCAGATATATGCAATAATAATGTGGTGTACGATTGCCCACAGAACGGCGAAAGACGCAAGTACCCGCAATGAGGCGTTTTCGTAATGTTCAAAAATAGTTCAACCACATTGAAAATATTGCGCTTATTGTTTGAAATTATATGGTATGGAGCCTGCATAGGTTGCCATGAATCATGTTATATGCAGGGTTAATTAAGGTAATAAGAAAGATATATATTATTATTTCGCGTAAGACCGCTGCTATTATATATTTGTTATATTTTATTGTTTTAATGAGCTCTGAGATAAATAGGTTATTTTTCTTTTTTTGAAAACGCCTCATTGCCAACAAAAGGTCATAAATTTACAACAATTACAGGTGCCCCGCGACTTGTGCCCACAATATACCAGATGTATGTAAGATAAGTAACACAAAAAATGCCATAAATTTACATTAAATGTACACATCCCCGCGATTTGCACGCTGCTACTATAATTTATATAAAAATAATGTGTTGTTGTGAAAGTATAGTTCGACTAGTTGGAATAGGACTAGATTTTTATATTTCTATATAGAGGAAAAAAATATAAAAATCACCATTTTTAACTCGAAAAAAGGTTCTATGTTCGGCTCTATGTATGTTTTTTATGTATGTCCTTGGATTTCTCCGACAAGTATGGACTGATTTGGATGATTCTTTTGCAGTTGTATAGTGGAAGATCCCGAGGTGATTCCATTAAAAAAATCCCGTGGAATTAGTATTTATCCCGCAAAACTTAAAAAGAGTTAAAACTAAGAGATTCGAAGTATTTTCAAAACAATCAATTTACTATGTTCCCCAAAGAGACACACCCTTATACATTTGAAATTTCGTGCACCGGCAGCGCTATTGTTTTGAGGTTGTCTCGTCGCCGGATCGTACAATGCCATTTGGACACTTATGCCAATTTACACCGATTAGTTTATTTACTAGACTAAGCCGATTAAAACTTGAGATATCCAACATTAAAATACACCTTTTAAAATGCAGAATTATATTGTCTTTGATTGAATTATCAGTAGTATTGCATTGTCATATTTGTCATCTTTACTTTACGCGTACTATACTAGAATATCTTGACTGATAAATAAAACAATATTCAGTATTTAATTCATAGATAAGTCACGCCATATTCGTGACAATCCAGAAATTCTGGCTTAAACTAACAGCTGAAGTATTTCAGAGTTTAGAGTCCACATGGAATGTCTATTTACAAAATAACAAATAATATGCAAAACTAACTAAAAAAAACTAAAAACTAAATTCTGGACCAGGGAAAACAATAGCAACACTGGCAGGGTCTATCTATAGTGTGGGTGGCAAAAGGTGCAAACAAAAATAAGACGAAGTAGAGGGTAGTAGGAAACATTTTTCACCTGATAACTCCTGATGATGGCTTGCACTGCGAGGTGGTCATCGATAATCTTCTCGTTGATGGGGGAACCTGTTACATCAATTTTTACTATAATCATATGAATCAAACTTTGTTATTTCTTTTCTTCTGTGTATCTGATACGACAAAAGCGATCTGAGTGTTTCCTACACATTAAAGACTACATAAAATACTTGATCTGCTTATTGGCATTATCACCACTGCAAGCCGACTTCACCCACTGCTGGGTATAGGCCTCCAAACTCTTCTGGCTCGCCACATAGTAAATATGCTTAATATTGGCATAACATCACAATTTGAAAAAGTCACTCTTGTTTGTGGTGACACTTTAGCAGTGGACGTACTTGTGCTGGCGAGGTAGAAGAGAAGTCACAAATTTAATCTTAATAAATAATTGCATTCGCAAACACTAAATTAATCGTTTCACCGTAACAATGGTATCGTTTGAAAGAATTCAAACGATACCATTGAAAAGAAACAACAGATGGAGGGACACGTATAAGGCGATCAACACACTGCCACGCACCACGCTGCATCTTGCGTGAATGCGTGTTCTTGTAAGTATCTCCGTTTGTATAGAAAACACGCACAGTCCAACACACAGAAAATGCATCCACGCGCGTCCATGCTGATCACGCGCTCAAGCGCGGAAAAGATGCATCCCCGCGCGTAGATGCGGGCGAGACTCAAGGTAAGGCACACCGAGTCCCGCAGTACCGTGGGTGATTTTGGAAGGGCTTGAATGAAATGAGTCAGAGCCGCCGTGAATCTACAAAAAGCGCCTACGCGCGTGAGTGCGTAAAAAACCCGCACGATGATGCAGATCTGCACTCCCGCAAGTACGCGCGTAGGTGCGTCGACACGTAAGATACAGCGTGGTGCGTGGCAGTGTGTTAACCGCCTAAAAAGTGTCAAGTTTGAAACCATTCTATCAATCTCTCCGTGCAAATAACACTGCATGCGCTATCTACAGTTTCTTGCATCTATGATCGATTCTGTGACGATGCCATTGTCATAAAAAAAGTGATTGGTTCGCAGAATTCGGCCCCAGGTCCTATGAATTTACACTTTTCTAGGGGGACATGATAACGTCATACACAATTCCAAACCTTAGCATTCTACCATAAAGTTTCTAATGCATTGAAATGAAGTACGCCACGCCGATTATCCACGGCAATTTGCAATCGATAAGACTTAAATCATTCACTTTCTTTCACATACATACGCCAGTAAACACCGAGCAGGCTTGGAACAAAGCCAGGTTTCTTATGAAAGGTGTGGGTGGAGCGCCGAGTTCTTTCTAGCTTCGATGCAAGCAAATGTGTGTCGTGGTTTGAATCAATAAAATATTAATTTATAACGAGTATCTAATGAGTCTCATGTCATTGATAAGTTCCGGACGAGCGCGAGTTACGTATGCACATAAAGGCATTAGTCTAAATTCTACATCAAACTGTCCTAATTAGTGGTAATTAGAATACAGATAAATAGACAGATAAGACTTGCACACTTAACTTAGAAATTATTTATAAAATAATAATTGTGGAATAGGCGACAATTGGCGGTCTTACCGCTCATGAGCGATCACTCCCAACAACCTTTAATATAATATGTATAAGAAGATGTCACTTCTATCTCCAGATTTGAAGGTGTGTTAAGTTAAGAGAGTGTTAAGAGGACTGGTGGATTCTCTCGAAATACAGTAACAGTCAATCCCAATATCCTAACCGTCATTTTAGTTATCTATAGTGGAATTTAACCCATTATTATAAAAGAAAAGTCAATCTATCCGCTCCAAAAAAATATTCTCTCGATTAAATACTGGGAACGGATATCCGTTTTAAATACCTGAATCAATAGATGGCATGCTAGCATGAGCACGAGCGATGTCAGCGGAATTTTGTTCTTGATGTATAGGTTCGGAAGCGGAATGCGGCCCCGGGTTGGGCGCCCGCCGTTGCGTTGCGGAAGAATATACCACTTATAGATTAGATATTGGGAACGGCCAGATGTTGTTAATACCTGAATCAATGGAGGGCATGCCAGCATGAGCAGGCACGAGCGACGTCAGTGGAATTTCGTTCTTGTTGTAGGGCGCTAGGTTCGGAGGTGGGGTGTAGGCGGCCCCGGGTTGGGCGCCCGCTGTCGCGTTGCGGAAGAATGCATCCCAAGACTGAAATACATCTCGTTATTACAATAACCTTCATAATGAATTTTTTCACTTTTAAAAGTATGCATGTGTTGGGTGCTTCTAAAAGATAACCGGTCGGCTACATTTATATGACGATTTTGACCGAAGTTTCTATAAATTCAAGTTACGTCAATGTTTGCTGCTAATTGTCCGATTATCTTGTATTTTTCAAAAGGGGTTTGAAGATTTTGGCAGTAACGTCGGTCACCATTTTGTTTTGTATTTTCGAAACCGCCGCGCACAATAAAAATTATATATTAGGATAGAAGACGCTAAAACAAATAAATTATTCTTGAGAAATAATGTCCTAAAGTGTCAGGTTTCCGAGATAATCACAGATTAAAATAACTATATTTTCTCAGAAACCTGACGCTCTAGGAAATTGTGTTTATGGAACATTTTTTTATTTATTTTGTGTCTTCTATCTAAATATATCTGAATTTATCATGCGCGGCGATTTTGAAAAAAAAGTCAAATGTTAGGGCCACACTCCACACATAAATCTTCAAACCCCTTTACCACCCTTCACCGCTCTTATTATTATTGTAACCACGCCTCCAATCCATGATTAGATTTTTATACCTTAAGTTTTTATTTTGTTATAATGTAATTAATGACATAAAATGTACATTAGCCACCTAGCATAATAATTGCAGTACCCTAGCAGGGTGCATGTTTGAAACTTATTATCTTTAAGACCCATGTACAACATGTTTGCAATAAAAAATTGAGTATTGAGTATTGATTATGAAATTTCCATGAACTGAACGAGGACACTGGCAGAAAAGTGGCAAACCAGACAAATATTGCCAATAACAAAAGTCAAGTCTTTCCGAAAACATCACCCAAAAGGAAAGAAGGTTAGTAATGACATCACTGCTCGCTCTCTTTCATTTTTGCCAGCGATCTTTGTCTAGCTAGTGCACAAAACATGACATTTAAATTTTAAATAATGTAGCTTACTTAGGAAATGTAGCATAATAGGCATTAGTCCTAAGTATTTTTTATCCCGGTAGCGCGTAAGCAAATACGCGGAAGTCATAAAAATTCAGTGATGTCACCAGAATCATGTCAAGTTCCAATTAATTCCAAGAAAATAATATTAATAGTATGCCGGGTAAACAGGTTTGAGTGCCGCTTGAAAGATTCCTCCACTCTCAAAATCCTGATCGAGCTGGTAATTCTACCCCAAAACGCATAATTACTAGATTTAATTTTAAACAAACTTCTGGAGGCCAATACCAAGAAGTGCGGATAAAATCGAGCTGCAAACGATAATAGTGATGCAATAATAATGCGTCTGAGTTAGATAAAACAATCATACTTGATATGATAATGCATGATAGCAATATCAAGCGCTATTATAAGATTCTTTGATTTAGTACCCAAAGTTATTATCAAAACAATCATGGTTGTGGGCGGTGCTCTGACGTCATAACCAGCATTGCATATTCATGCTGATATAGACGATCATATCACACGAACCCTTATAAAAAGGTTGCCTAAGATGAGCAAGTCCTATGTAATGTATTTTACCTAACAACGACGGGGTGTGTGTTGAGAAACCATCTTGTTTTTTTTTAACCCCCGACGCAAAAAGAGAGGGGTGTTATAAGTTGTACGTGTCTATCTGTGTATCTGTCTGTGGTATCGTAGCTCCCAAACGGATGAACCGATTTTCGTTTAGTTTTTTTTGTGTCATAGATAATTTTATCCCGAGTGTTCTTAGCCATGTTTCATGAAAAACTGATTCAATGAATAGATGTTTCTCTTATCTAATGATTCAATCAAATAAACGTCGTCGACAGTTTTGGTACACTGCTGATGCGGCAAGCTGAAGACAGGGCGCTATGGCGCTCAATAGGGGAGGCCTATGTCCAGCTGTGACCAACATAGGCTGATGATGATGAGGGTTTTGGAATTTTGTAAAATACTTGTCTGATTTGCGTGTTATGTCCACAGAAGAAAACAAAGCAATGCTAACAGCGCTTAACTTTAAGTGTTAGCCAATGTCATTTAGATCAGCATTTCTTTAGTTCTGAATACTAAGGTCAATTGAAAAACATCGTGAGCATTTGTAAAGCTACCAATTCAAAGCAGTTCAAACCAAACAACTACTGGAAGTCATAACCGTCATCTTCAATGGAGATTTGTCGCCTGTCTTCGCAATTTAACCAATCTAAATTATGCACGGTTATGCACTCCTTGGTTGGTACGATAAGTCCCTGAATAATTCAAACTGACAAGGATTATGAGGAAAAGCATTCAAGGCTTGGACGAACAAATATACTTATTTATTGAAGTCGAGAGTTATCCATGAAAAACATCCAATGACATTTCTACTGAGATGTATGACCAATGTTATGAAAGTAAAGTGCTTTATCTATTAGAGATACTCTGTAAATCAAGATCGCACGTTTCATTTTATGATTTCGTATCGTGTCGTGACGAGGAACGTAACATCTTTATTTATACTTCTATTCTATTCTAGATAACGCTACTAATAACGCATATCATAACGATAGAGTTAGTATTTGTATTTTTTACTGACTTTGAAAAAGTGAGGAGGTTCTGTTCGGCTGTGTCTTTCTTTTTATATATGTATATTCGTAGATTTCTCCCTCAATTATGGACTGATTTTGAAAATTATTACGCTATTATTGAGAATTATCCTGGTGGTTCCATAAATTGTATCAATTTTATTCCAGAGGGATTAGTATTTATCCAGCAAAACTTAAAAAAACAGTTCAAAACTAAGGGACTCGAAGTCAGTTTTTAAACAATCAAATTATGTTTGTAATAATCAATTTCCTGAATCTCTGACCCGATTCTGAAATATAATACTAAGAACCCCCAATTCAGCCTGTGGGTGTCGTAAAAGCCAACTGAAAGAACCTACCAGAAGGGCAGCAGCTTTCTTCTGTGTATAGGTATATAAACACCTGTACTGCGATCAGCCAGCCTAGCACGGGGATAGTTGTCTAGGGCAGAATAGAGAAAAATTACGTCACATCGCCATCGAATGCGTAATATGTTTGAAACTCGTTCCTTCAACTACAATAATTTACGCAATGTATGAAAATGCGATGTCATTCTTCTCTATTCTACCCTAGACACCTATCCCCGTGCTAAGCCTACAGTAATCCGCCTGGCAAGCGTGGTGATAATGGCAAAACCACTCCTTGCTTGAAGAAGGCATGTTCAACAGTGTACCTACGTCAGGGGCGTAGCTACCGCCGTAGCTGCCGTATCAATTATACGGGGCCCCGGGCTACGGGGGCCCCCGATGTGCGTAAGCAAAATTTAATAAAAACTTCTAAATTTTTTATTTATTTCAGAAATGACAAAAGTAAAAAAAATATCGGTTTTATAAATAACTTTTTGTTCGATGGGACATGAACGCCTGCTGTCACTATTGTCCTTGAAGGCACTTTATAAAAACTAAAGTCATCATCAGGTATTAATGATTTAATAAATCAGTTTGCCGAAAAAAAGGGAAGGAAAGTGTAACTATATTTGAATTGTTTGTAAAATTTTTGGAAAAAGTGACAGATAGATAAATATACAGGGTGTTTGGTGGAGGGTTAGACAAACTCGGTGGGTGTGTCTGTGTAGGTGGACCTATTTGTGAAAAACAATTTGAAGGAAAAGACCCTAACTGTTTTAAATTTATTTTAATCCAATTTTTTGTATTTATTTAAGATTTTCCGAAATTTTACCTCACTTCCCCTAGAACTTTTTTTTGTAACGTGTTTTCTAGTAAATTTTTTACTTGCTTTTGGTCTCCGATGTATCCTTCGTCTTTTGAAGACATTATTTATTTGAAAGAACGTGTAAATAATTAGTTAAAAGCTCTCAAAGTTAAAAAACGTAAAAAAAATATTCAAGAAGGACAACTCTGCATCGTTTTAAAAAAAAATTAATAGCGATCGAGAAGTTCAAATGTTTTTAAAAATTTCTCTAAACATCGCTTATTACAACGGTATACCACATGTAGCCGAAAAGTCTATAAACTTCTCAAAAATTAGCACTTATAGGGAAAATGGAGTAAAAACGCTAAGAATAAAACATTGTATTAAAACAATTTTGGTTCAAATATCACTTCCCTATTTCTAATACAAACGTTAGGAACGCTAAACTAATTTAAAAAAACCTTTTTTTATCATACCTAGGTATCCGACTAATTCGAAGATTCGAAATTCGCATTGACATCAGACCATACTTTCCATACGGAAAGACCCAGATCTCTGGCGACCTTTCGAGTACTGGTAGTGGGATCCTCGTTGAACGCTTGGAGTATGGCTTCGTCCACACCAACATGCTGCTGCGTTGCACTGACTCGTGGTTCTCGAAGAGTTAAGTTTCCCGTTTCTCGAAGTCGCCGAAAGGTATTAGAAAATGTGCGTTGGTGTGGCACACGTCTATTGGGATGCAACTCTCTGTACAGTCTCTATGCTGCACGTGTATTTCCATCGCATCGACCGTACGCATAAATAATATCAGCGTATTCTTCAATGCTGAATTCCGCCATTGTGACAAAAACAACGATAACAAAACAGAACAACAAACAGTTTATCAAAACATAACAAATAACCAAAATAAGAACGAAATTTAACGAATATAAATATTGGTTCGAATTCGAAATAATTCTGATTTCGAATTTCGAATCTTCGAATTAGTCGGATACCTAGGTATGATAAAAAAAGGTTTTTTTAAATTAATTTAGCGTTCCTACCTTTGTATTAGAAATAGGGAAGTGATATTTGAACCAAAATTGTTTTAATTCAATGTTTTATTCTTAGCGTTTTTACTCCATTTTCCCTATAAGTGCTAATTTTTGAGAAGTTTATAGATTTTTCGGCTACTTGTGGTATACCGTTGTAATAAGCGATGTTTAGAGAAATTTTTAAAAGCATTTGAACTTCTCGATCGCTATTATTTTTTTTTAAAACGATGCAAAGTTGTCCTTCTTGATTATTTTTTTTACGTTTTTTAACTTTGAGAGCTTTTAACTAATTATTTACACGTTCTTTCAAATAAATAATGCCTTCAAAAGACGAAGGATACATCGGAGACCAAAAGCAAGTAAAAATTTTACTAAAAAACACGTTCCAAAAAAAAGTTCTAGGGGTAGATAGGTAAAATTTCGGAAAATCTTAAAAAAATACAAAAAACAGGATTAAAAAAAAATTAAAACTGTTAGGGTCTTTTCCTTCAAATTGTTTTTCACAAATGGGTCCACCTACACACCCATCGAGTTTGTCTAACCCTCCACCAAACACCCTGTATATATAATAATTAAATAATTATGATGAATAAATATTTCTTTTAATTTTATGCAAACATTTTTTTTCATTTGTGAGAAAACTACCCTTCATAAGGGCCCCCAAACAAATTATTATACGGGGCCCCGCCAAGGCACGCTACGCCCCTGACCTACGTCATGTGTGCTTATGAGGTTATAGGATACGTTTTACCCAGGTATCACTGTCTATGTTCTAATCGGGGGGAGGAAAGGTGACGGAAGAATGGGGTCGGCGAGTGTGTGGATTATTGGGCCCGCCGACCATGTATAGGAGGAGGAGGGGACGCTAGTCGGGCCGCGGTAGGTTTTAAATGTTCCCGTGATTCGGCGAAAATGGCGAGAGAGGGACCCCGGAGAGGGTTTTAGTGGGTATTACGTCCTTCTTAGGGCGTCGAGTCCCACATAATTCTGCCCAACGAATTTCCTCACCGAAAAAAAAGATATCACGTGAGCAAAGCCCTTAGAAGAGAGAGACAATATCGAAAAAAAACAGAATGTTATTGGGAGCATCAGTTTCAGTTAGGCATACATTGTTATAGTCATGACCTTCTCAAATTAGGTCGTAAAAACACGACCGATTTACGGCCGTTTATTTTATCAAGCCCTCGATTTTGAAATCTGAATCTTATTCTTGCGTAACAAAGTTTATTGTCTGGTGCTAAATGAAATTGATTATTAGATGTATCTATCTATGGCATATTATCATGTATCGTCTGATACATGTCTAGACACAACAACCAATCAATGCGGTTGCTTTGGCACGTTGTTGAATTGGTAATTGGAGATCAGCATGCTCTGTATTGAAACCGATTACATAGCAACCGAATGTCACACCTACTCAATATACCTACTCCAGTCCCTACTCAATACAATGCAAGTAGAGTAGGTACCTACTTAAACATACCATATCTCACTAGACTTTGAATTGAATAAGACTGTTGAGGAAAACGCTTGAAAACTTAAGAGCCTTTTACTGGCTCTTTACTGGCGATCTGCGAGCGATTTCAAGGCGAGTGCACAGCAAGCTTGCTGCAATTGCTAATCGCGGCGAGCTCGCTGCGTGCCCGCGGCGTTGTAGCGGCATGCTCGCTGCGCACTCGCCTCGCTTTAAGATTGGCCGCAACGGGGCTGAAATTCGGTTAAGCGGACATCACACATTTGGCCGCCTACCTAGCTACGTGGTAGGTATTCCTTAACACTTTCAATTCCCAAAATAATACAATAAACTTATGAGAAAACTAACTCACATCTAGGTAACTAAATAAAATTCACATCTCACAAACGTTATTAATATTAGTAGGATGTGTCCCAAGAAGTCGCATTGTGTGCATCGATCGGTACCTACCTATAATGATATTTTAGGGTCGGTCTAACTAATGTAAGTCTCCCATAACATTGTATCATTCTACAATGATTCCATTCAGTGATTCAAATTAGCCAAATGTGACCATGGGATGGGTTCTGATGGCATGTGAACATTGCTACGCTTGACGTATGAATGACGTATCTATTTTTTTTTTGTTAAGAGACATAATAACTTGTTACGCCCAACAGGGTTCACATTGTGATACGTACCTACTTATAGATAACTAGCTGCATTCTTACTACCCATTGTCCTATTACCCGTTTTCCCGTAGGAATGAATCATTTTCCGGCGGTAAAAAGTAGCCTATGTTCATCAGGAATAATGTGGGCTTCTTATGATAAAAGAATTTTTCAAATCGGTCCAGTAGTTTCGGAGCCTATTCAATACAAACAATCAAATCTTTCCTCTTTATAATATTAGTATAGATTAATTACCTACCTACCAATGTGATGACAACAATAAATAAATTAAAAACTACTTGGTAGTTTCCACGTTAAACTTGTTTTTATCCCATGGGAACTGTTTTATATAAAAAGTCTAGTAGAGCCTATGTTTGATTCCAGGCTTAGAGCTACATCAATTTCAGTCCGATCCGTTCAGTAGTTTTGGCGTGAAGAGGTAACAAACATCCATCCATACAGTCATCTAAACATCCAAACTTTCGCATTTATAATATTAGTGTGATAGAGTGATCGAGTATTGAAGTTCTGCAGCTGATAAAAGACCGGCCCCACAGAAATGACGCATACGATTACGTAAATAATCTACTTGTCTTAGTACGCGGCTCTCAGATTTGTCAGCATTTCGTTTATTTTCATGTCAAGGTTTTATCAATCGTGACGTAGTTGTCTTTCCTCAATTGTTTTAGGTACCTAGGTACTTAACATTGCTAAGAAAAACATTACAACACAATGCATTATGCAGAACGCATAACATCCATAAAAAAGTTTCAAGGATTTTTTTAATCTTGGAATGGTATGGGATTTTCCACAGTGATCGGAACACTTTAACTTCATGCCTAAATAACAATTTACATCATGCTCACATATGTTTATGAGTCATCAGAAATAATTTTAAATGAGGTTAACAAAGAAATTGACTTATTTGTACTGTTCAAAAGATAATAAAATGTAGGTTTATAAATATCTTGGGTAACTTACCACGTGAACTGAATTGGGGTCGGTGAGCCACTCATTGTACATAGTCTCTACGTAAACTGAGGTGGATCCATTTAGGAAGGGTTCTGCTGCGGTTGAACTTTTCAGTCTGTGGGTATTCACGTTCACGGACATCGTCTGTGTGGGAAGAATTCAATAGACCATTAGACTTTCACTTACAACAGTTACTTTACAAAAAGATGTAAGGAATAGCCCCATACCAGACAAACTCCTTGAAGTCCTGCTCCGGTACTTCAAGGAGCTGTGCTGGTGATGGCCTTGTTAGGCAGGGGGATAATGCACAATATACTCCCACACAAGAAGTCAGTACAGATCCCAGTTTCTCCACTTAGAATTAGATGTAAGGAATATTATAAACTTCTAAAGACCTTAGTAGTCTTATGAGTCTGTGTTCAATCATCATCATTATTATCAGCCCATAATGGATAAACCACGCTAAGTGTAGACCTTGCCTCATCTGTGCTACCGGTGAACCTTTGTTCTGGTTAGGTTTCTTGTAAAGTGTAAAAGAACCCTTAGAGGTCACTGAAATCAGTAAAACTAGGTCAAGCATTCTGTTTTACTGACAATTAAGGCCTTGTAAAATAAAATAAAAACATTCAACTTTATTTTTAACCAAGTAAAGTTAATTTTAGTAAATGCTAATATAAAGTTAGCAAATAGTTTAGATGTATGAGCTTACCTGGGGTTTGTTGAAGAGCCATGATGCAAATTTTTCATTATTAATTTTACTAGTGGCTTGTAATACTAATTTTGCTCTATACATGGTGGTTACTGCTTGCCTGCCCCCCTTTTTATTTCAGGTCTGCGAACATTTCAGAAGTATAAGTCAATGACATCATTCTTTAGACTTACAAAATAAGCACACAAGTGAAATTTTAAGTTATTATAAAATATTTATACAGGGTTATTGGTAATTCACTGACACTATGTTAACTGCAGGTTCTGCCCACCATCATGAACACGTCCACGAACATGCCTGGTCTCACTTTTTAAAATTGGTGGAAAGGGTAAAAAATGATATTAGTATGTAACCTCCTTCATTCAAAAATCATAAATTATAGGGGTTTTCTTTTAAACTAAACTTAAAAAAGGCTCTGCCCTGAATCAGTGGGTGTGTGTGTCTTCAGCTTTCTCCCAGCCAGGCAATGAAGAAATTAAATCATCTTGTGTAGATATAAAATAAGCAAATGATGATGATGTTGATTTAAATAGGAGTGGGAGATGGGTATTTAGTTACAAAAAAATTAAGAATTAAGACCTGGAGTCTTCACTAACATGTTTGTGATGTGCAGAACCTGCAGTTTACGCAGTGTCAGGGAATTACCAATAACTCTGTATGTAAAACAAAGTTGTGTTAGCGACACCATTTATAACTCAAGAACGGCTGGACCGATATCAAAGATTCTTGATTTGTTGAATTTGTCTCTCTCCGGGAAGCATCATAATCAAGCAATTAGGGTTCCACGCAATAATTAAAATTCTATGTGGGCGAAGCCGCGGGCACAGCTAATAGTTTGAAACAAAGTTTTTCTCTTCACTTCAATTTTTTTGTTTAAATTGGAATTGAATTGCAAATAACTCTATAAAATACAGACACAAATTTGTTTAAATCTTAGTTGATAAATTTGACCTGTTAGTAAAAATAACATTGAACTTATTTTGACAAAGAAATCTTAAAACAAGATTTAAATTAAAATCTTGTTTTCGTCAAAACTTAGTAAAATAAATACATAATTTACACAGTATCATCAAGCCCCAAGCTAAGCAGAGCTTGTGTTAAGGGTACTAGAAAACTAATATACTTAATACAGAGCTTGTGTTAAGGGTACTAGAAAACTAATATACTTAATACATTATACTATATGGATAGATATTTTTTTTATTATGCATAGAAAACACCCAGAACACCGTGAACAAAAAACTTGATGATGAACATGATTTAGATCTAAAAACTATGTCATATCTAAAGATATGACTAAAAGATCTTTTATCTCATGAATTAACGAAAACTTTGTTACATTATCTTCACATGTTACAAAAGAAAGTGTATTATTATTGACAGATTAGAATTAGATTGCATAAACTATCCTTGGCAGCATATCAACATTCTTAACCATATGTTGCCTATTTCTCGAAAGTATAGTTTATTTACGGAACTAGTTCATGGTCATGGGTGAAATTCAATTGAATGAAAATGATGGCTATGTGTACGACGGTGTATTTAATTTAATAACTTTGTTTATTTTGATAATGTTATCATGCCAATAGATAACACTAATTTAAAATAAGCACTTAACAAAAATGTCATATAGCTAATAATTATACAAAATTGCTATGGATTCAAAGAAAATACAGACAGCTAACATTTGCAAGGTAAGAAAAGCAGTAGGTATTTGGAAAGGTGAAGTTATGTATGATAATTGATAAGGTAAAAGCAGATTATGGCAAGATATACTTACCAGATTGACCTACTGCATGAAGAAATAATCTTTAATGTCAGTCAATCAAAGTAAAAGAGCTAATCTAATTATGTCAGCATCAAAAACTCCTATTGCATTTTCTTAAAACTTAAGCTTATTCTACTGCAGTAGAGTGATTATTGGTTTCAAATGGTTCAACAGCAACTCAAATAACCTAAATTTATTCAATTGGGTAGTTTTGGGTCAAATCAGTATTTTATACAAGGCATACCTGGAGGCTCCCTTACTATAATCAATACTGAAGTCCCGTGATTCAAGGTTATATAACTCACTTCTTTCTAGGCGTTTGATAATGACTGCAAAGCTTTGGGATGGGGCAGTTCTCAGGAGGGGAACTTTATGTTTATGCACTTGGGTTTGAAACAATTTTGCAGGTGTTTTTGTTATCTTTACTGATTTTTACCTTTGACGCTATCTAATCGAATATTTTCTGGCAAGCACAAACAATTTTGATGGACAAATTCAAAGAAAATTCATGCTTTTCAGTGATTCGCTCGTTTTCGAAGGCCTTCGATGTCGTCGTTCTACATTTATGTCAAAATTTTTCGACTTGACACTAACATTATCAAAATTACGACATTGAATGATCTTTTTCGTCTTTGACGTCCCATAAACAATCTGACACTAAGACGTCACACACTGAAGTCGGAGGCGGAGCGGTGGGTGGCGAACGGTAGCCGGCCAGGCGTGGCTTTCGCAATATGAAAATTAATTACCTATCGTTATTAATTATCAAGGAACGAGAATTTACTGTAAACTGGCAACTCTTTATGAATGTTGTTTGTAGACTAAATTATTTTACTATTACAAAAGTAATGTCATATTGTTATTATTATCGTAATCATTTATTCTTTATTATAATAGATATACTTTAGCTTAACTAGTTTACGAATAATACAGCGGGCCAATGCAGCCAGCGTCTTGGGGACGTTTCCGACTGGTATTGATATGGATCAGTTGAGTTACCTGTAGATTGTTTGCAACAGTCTGCAGTTAGCTCAATTGTTTCAATTGTAAATACTAATTATATTATAATTTTCTTTGTGAATAAAGGCTTCTGCCATGTTTACGAACCACTTTAAAAATAATCTTCATCAACAAAATAAGTAGGTAGGTAGGTAGTACCTAGTACCAACAATTTTTCTGATTGCGCACAAATTGAAATCGTCCGAGGATCCGTAACGTTTTTAGTTGAGAATGCATATTTTTAGAGCTAATAAATCCCACCACACCACACCACACAGTGCAAACAATTTTGTAGGTACTACGACAAAAATTGACGAAGTTATGACCAAATTACTAGCGAAGTTCACTAAGTGACTTCGCACGCACCCGCGGCGGTTGGTTTGGCGGTTGGGTGGTTTTTGGTCATAACTTCGTACATAAAGGTCCGATTTGGATAATTTAAAAAGATATATCATTCTTTATGTCAAAATGCATAATTTGGATCCAAGTTCTATTGAAATTGCTATAACTTTACTGATCCTCATTGTTTTAGGGTCTTCCTTTTCTGTTTTCTGCATGAGTTTTGATTATTCTTTTGTTAAGCTAGTAGAACTTTCCATCTTCAACTCCTGATACATAACGGATGATTTGGGGAGTCCGTGTCTACACAGTAAAACTGTTCTGAAGGGTGAGCCGTTCTAATCACCCTTTCAAGTGTTGGTCAGCAATGAGCGTTCAGCAAATCGCAGTTGTTGTATCCGAGTTACGGTCTATACCGCTATGTTCCACCGATGACGGACTGGTTACCCGTTGTCGGTTGGTTGTTAGTTGTCTCTTGTAGACGCAATCGAGAAGAGCGCTACGCGTTCTCATATTGTAATGTACCTGTCTCAAAACAAATTTAAATTATACTGACTAATAACAAATTATTAATAATTATACTTATATTATTTATTTTCATCATCATCATCAGCCTATATTAGACCACAGCTGGACATAGGCCTCCCCTAATGAGCGCCATAGCGCCCTGTCTTCAGCTTGCCGCATCCAGCATCTGCTGCAGTCTTTCGCAGATCGTCATCCCACCTGGCCGGACGGCGTCCTACACTAAGTTCGCCGTCGTCGTCGTCATTATTTACCTATTATATTATTTTATTATTAATATCATACAATTCTTATTTATATATTAATTATACTATAATAATAATAATAATAATAATAAAAATTATTAAAGGTCAGAAGCCTTTATTCACAAAGAAAATTATAATATAATTAGTATTTACAATTGGAACAATTGAGCTAACTGCTGACTGTTGCAAACAATCTACAACAATCAATCTACAATACTATATATTATTATTATTTATATGAGAGACTAAACATACACCGCCAGGCGGCGTGTGTGTAGTCTCTAATATAAATTCATATGATACAACTAGCACGTCTTCGCCTCCGGCTCGGCTTCAGTTTTTGTGTGTGACGGCTTTGAAGACTAAATTCTTTTCTCGGGAGACAATAATGTACGACAAAATATTGTACGTCACGATAATTGGTGACCAAATTTGTACACCCAAATAATTCGTGTACATGGCTTCCGATTATCGTGGTGTGCATTATAATGAGCGTACAATATCAGGCCGTGCTTTATTAACACGTGACGAGCTTCCAAACTCAATTTTGTACGGCCCATATTAACCACCCTAATAATTCGAAGCCATGACACGGTTTATTGGGGTGTACAATATCGGGACATGCATTATCAGCACGTGTTGCTATTGTACGCATAATAAAACGAATCCACTAGAAGACAGCAGCTGTCAAATCGATGCTTCCTTTACACCCATGGCGTGATAACGATTGAAAATCGTGCACCAGGTGGCAGCACTGGCAGACAGTTTTATTTATCTATGCCTCTATGGTCAGTGCTTTCGTTCCCGCCAGTAGCAAGGAACATTATACTCTATGCCAGCGATGCCAGTAGTATTGTTCTGTGCCGCCAGGGCTCCACTCCGTCCAGTTAAATAGTAAACATGTGAATTAATTGTGAATAACTTTCACTAGCAAACATGTTAATTAATTGTGAATAACTTTCACTAGTCCATATTCTTACCATTAGCACCCATAATATGTATGATGTACACTGTACATTGTACAGTGTCTATCTATGTGAAACGGAAAATGGGAGGTCAATAATGCTCTTCAGGAAATGTGGTCAAAATGGCTAGTATTGTAGCCATTCGTAGAAGACAAGGCCAACAAGGACTTCAAGACGATTACAAACAGATGAATCAATCGTAAGCATTTACAAATTTTATTTGTTAATTTAGTTTTCTAGTGTTGTGTCCACCCTAGCCTATGTTCTTATATATACCTATAATGCAAGTATACTTAAATGTATACACAGCCTTTGACAAAACCTTTTCTTATCTCATGAAATCAATTTATTCCTACTCTAGCCAAACTCAAGATACCTACAAAAACTGTTGTGCAACAGAATCTCCTCATCATAGTTCAGTAAAAACTTTAAAAAGTTTCAGTTTCAAAGTAATATATTAATTTCTGGGATATGGCAACTACCTATTATTCAATCGGTTACATACCTATTTCGTGGCCTTGTAAACTTCAAGCTAATGATTTATAAAATTTAATAACATATTTCTTATCTTCTATTTCAGAGGCAATCAATAAACATGTTGCCAATCAACGAGATACAAGACAAAAATCATTTTGCCAGAGAAGAAGAAAGAAGTCAGTCAGTCATCTTTTATCTAAACAGGTAATCATTTTGTATCTATTTTGTCTAATGATTCATTGAATTGTTAATTACAACTGAGATAAAAACAACAGGATGACATTGTTTGTTATCTTCTGAAAGCAGTTCAATGACTAAATTAATGCTGATCCATTACTTGAAGTTCAAGTTGAACCCTCATCAATCATCCATCATAGTATTGTAGTTTCAATAACTTAAAGTTATGTCATACTCATAAAGTTTTTACGTTTACCTACTAGTATTTAGTAATTAGTAGTAGAATAGTTATCTGAACCAACTACACACTAAACCATACTTTATTTTTCTTTTATTATTTCTTTTTTATTTATTAATTCCTGTTTCAGCTGGGTAAATGTGGAAAGAAATGCAGTGCCTACCAATCGATTAAACTCCTGTGGAAATTCAAAGAAATAATGAAAACCTAGGAAAATACATCAACATAAAATGGAAACTGTTATCAATACATACACATACAGTACTCCCAGTACTAACATGGTGATGCTAATTTTTGAGATCTTACTAAGGCACACAATATCATAAAGCTTGAAGTCTGCCAAAGATTGAGGAAGATGAGCATGTTAGTTTTTAGAAAGCTAGATAAAATTAAGAAAGATAAATAAATGGAATCGAATAACATGTTGTGCCAACCCCACCCAGAGTGGGATGTGGGCAAGGCAAGGGCAGATGAGATTCAATCATGAGGAGCAAAACGAAACTAAATGATGTCTACAAAATCCTCAAGAACAAAATGATGGGTGATGGGCAGGACAAACAATACAAGGAACAGAGAAATTGAACTACATCTTTGCAAAATTTAAGCCGAATAAGTTCAGTCGTTCATGAAGAGAGAACATACCTAATGAACATTATCTAAACATCCAAACTTATGCTATTATATTAAGTTCGTAGTCATGTAGGTCTCCAGGACCATTTTATTGAATGTTTGAAGGTATTTGTAGGTACAGTCTAGTTTTTTGGATTAAAAATACGGTTAACTGAAATTTTTACTAAGAGTTTAAAAAATAAGCAATTTTAAAGATTTCGGGAGAGACAATTCACTAACATGTGAGGTGACCTGCAAAATAAGTGCAGGTAGATGCTGGATGTGGCAAGCTGAAAACATTGTAACAGAGATGGAACATCCTTCTTTTTTTGAAGTAGGTTAAAGCCTACATAGAATAATTCCTTAATTTTACACTGTATTTAAGTTACAAATACTAATGCCTCACGGGAATATATTTTAATGGAACTATCTCGGGATTATTCTTAATAGACCTAAATGCAATGCCGAGAGCACCAGCAAAGAGAAATGAACGGTGAACGTATACAATAGACTTAAAAAACCTACGCTTTACCTACCAATCTCCGATATACCTAGATACCTCATTGATCCATAAAGTGGGTAATCCTAGTAATAGCTAGCATGACTTCGATTTCATAACCTTCCGTTATACCTAATCTGTGATTTAGCGGAGGTAGGTAATCGCACAACAGGGTGTGCGTGCAAGAACTGACATATTGTATATACATATCTCAATTTTGTATTCTTGAAAATAAATGATTGATTTGAATTGAAACGTAGTAACTTACTAAGCGTGCATACGCGCGAATGCAGAACTGCAGACAGATTCGCGCACAAGTTACAAGTTGATTTATGTATTCCTACGTATCTTATATTATTAAGAGATTTTTTACACGTAGCGCCTTAGCTAAGCAAATTGTGCCGAGCAGCTGGTTAGTTAGAATTACTTAAGTACGCAGGTAGGTTCGCGTGGGGGTCCCGCCAAGTCTCGCTCAGTTTGCATAGTCTAGAACGAGATGCCCTCTATTTTGACGCAGAAAGGCAGCTGTTAGCTATTTAACGTTCTGGCGGAAAGCTGAAAAGAACTTTTTGAGTTTAACTGAGAATCTAAAATATATCTTTTCTTAGCCCAAAAAGAATTCTAATAATAATGTAGTTAAGATAGGGATGTAGGTAATTAAAAATATGAAACTAAAGTGACGACCTCCGTGGCGCTGCGGCAGAAGTTCCACCTGCGACGCAAGAGGTTGCTGGTTCGATTCCCACCTCGGAACAAATTTGTGTACGATTTGCAGAAATTTGTTCCATTGGTCTGGGTGTTTTTTATGTACTATAAAAAAAAACTATCTATGTATCGATATAATGTATTATATAATATATATATCAGTTATCTAGTACCCATAACACAAGCTTTGAGTAGCTTACTTTGGGGCTAGATGGTGCTGTGTGGATTGTCCAGCATTATTTATTTATTTATTTAAAATAAATCAGCCGGCATCATCTAGCCTAGCCCAAGATAAATAGAACTTGTTATATATAGGTACTGATATACCTACTCAATACAAAACAATACAAACCCTTTGCCCGAGGCGGGAATCGACCCTGCAGCCAATCGCAGGCGGACCTTGGCGAAGGTAATTCGAATCAGTTGTCAAGTACCTACTAGACATGTGCGCCGATGCTCATTTGACCGGCGGCGGCGTCTGGCGTCCAATTTGTCGGCGGCGGCGGCGTCATCGGCGTAATCGGCGTGGATGTGAAATTAAGTAAAAGACGCCTTAATCCTTATTTAACTTTTTATTCATTAATTATATGACAGACTCACCTATTTGTCTTAAAACAATTATAAAATCAAAATTTCAATGACAAAAAAACCTCTATGGCAACAGTCAAATCACATAGGTATTAGAAAAAAAGCAGGGAAAAGACAAAGTTATTTTTAGATGACGAATAGAGGGTTTTCACTAGGGTTGCCACCTTTTTTTCGAGCAAATAGAGTACATTTACCTGGTACGGGGTTTAAAAAAAAGTACGCCATGTAAAAACAGAGTACATACTAATTTATTTTCATGTATTTTAAAATTAGGAGCAGTTTACCAAAACGACAAACAAATAAACCTAAAAGATATTACGGCGAGCGATGCGAGCCGCGAAAATTTCATTTACTAAGTATAATAAATTTCGTTTCCATACTATAGACTTTTTCAATGTCTCTTTCTTTCAGGAACAAACTCATATGTATGAGCCGTTTTGATAGGTGTTATGGTCCGTAAAATTTCCGCAGGTATAAAAAAATATCTGAAACGGAGCAAAAAGATCAGCAACACTGGTCGCATCGCAAATAAATATAGTTGATTATTGCCATTTGATGTTTTATCTTGCGTTCAAACGCAATGCGTATTGTAGAATAGCACGATGCGATCTGTTACACTCAAAAACTTCAACTTTAACGTGTAGTACAGTGAACATTAAAATAAAAACTTGAAAAGCCAAATAAAGTATTTTGGCGTACTTTATTGTGGTCATAAAGTATAAAGTACGTAAGCCCGAAATAAAGTACAATACTTTATTATATAGTACGGGTGGCATGGCAACCCTAGTTTTCACAGCAAAATGTTTGATTTCGATCTTTTGTATCGAAATCCGATCTATGTCGTTGTCTGACATAGTGCACAGTTTGTCATTTAAAAACAGATACCCTCCGAAACCTCCGAAAACTTTCAATTCTCACTAGTTGTGTGCCAGACTGACAAGTGAAAAGAGAAATGCAAATGGAGCCGACGAAACTGGAGGCAAACAGTGTTGCCTGATAGCGAAATAAAAAAATACTACTTTTTGCAAATAAAATAGAAGAAATTTGTTAAATAAAGTGATTTATTTAATGTAGAATATTGTTTGTTTGTAGACGCCGATGACGCCGATGAAAAATTCGGCGGCGTCGGCGTGGCTAAAATGATCGGCGGCGTGCGCCACGCCGATCGGCGCACACGTCTAGTACCTACCTAGCTACTTGACTTACTTTGCATAATAAAATAATGTATCTACTTACTTATCTAACCAATGCCACAATTTAACGAAAGTGATTCTCTACATAGTATAAAACATAGTCCCTTCCCCTGTGTATGCTGAGATCTTTAAAACTACGCAACGGATTTTGATGTGGTTTTTTCAATAGATAGAATGATGCAAGAGAAAGGTTTGTATGTATAAATACATGCATAATATAGTAGACAAACGCTGATAATTTTAGAGGTTTCTAATGTGCATTTTTTTGCGCTTACATTGCAAATGCTGGCTGAGCTGAACCCTACGAGGTAGATCAAAATAATGTACTACAGTATTTAATTGTACACCTTAAAAAGGCCTAAAAAAATCCGCGATGGTATTATGTCTATCTCTTAGGGATAATCCACAATAATATTTTTTATCCATTATTTTCTCGAAGAAATTACAGATTTCAAATGCAGGGACGTAGCGGTTGCGGGGTTGGTACCGGCTGGGGGGCCGCACCGTATTGCACCTGTGCAAAGCCGGGGCGGGTCGCTGTCGCTAGTATAGTATAATGTAGGTAGGGTAGGTATCAGCTATGATAATGATGTACCAACGTAATATCAGTACCTACGAAATGAAGGAACGGTTACGGTAGGACGGAACGGGTAGGTGCCTAACCTATCTAATGTGTTATTATTACCTAGGTATACTATTTAATTTAATTTAATCTCCATCTTCCGAGGACATCCGTGAGGGCAGGCGTGGCAGCAGATTTGGCCGAAGATCTCAAGAGGCGCAAATATGCAGGTCTCGACAGAGCCTACACATTTGCTCCTCTTGGAGTCGAGACCCTAGGTCCGTGGGGTACCGAGGCTCTTCGGGTTTTCAAAAAATTATCTGAGCGTCTGGTCGAAGCGACGCGTGAAACGAGAGCTGGTCAGTATCTGGCACAGCGCATCAGCATTGCCATACAGCGGGGCAATGCAGCCAGCGTCTTGGGGACGCTTCCGACTGGTATTGATATGGATCAGTTGAGCTACCTGTAGATTGTTTGCAACGGTCTGCAGTTAGCTCAATTGTTTCAATTGTAAATACCAATTATAATTATAATTTTCTTTGTGAATAAAGGCTATTTAATTTAAGAATTACATGTACAAGTAGTAACTAGGTAATTATTTTCTGTAGGTTAGGTGCCTACAAGCCAAACTGTTTTAGCATTATTAGTAGGTAGGTAAGCTAGCTACCTACTTCATCAAGCACAAATAATGGGCTATCAAGGAGAGGCGCGGCGGCGCGGCGGCGGCGGCGTCGGCGGCGATGGATGGCACTTTACCCACTTATGAATGAATGAATGAATTAACACTTTATTGCAAAGTATTAATAAAATAACTTAAATCTAAATAAAGTAAAAACGTACAATAGACGGCCTTATTGCTTAAAGCAATTTCTTCCAGGCAACCTTATTATGTACTACCAAAAGGTACAAGTCACTGACTAGTTGGTAGTGCACATAATACAGGAATATACTTAATACATACATACAATACAAATACAAACATACCTACAGAAAATTTCACATACTTACATAATATAGCTAATAACCAAGCTACACTGACATCAAAATGACAGGTTAAGGCGAATTAGAAATAATAAAACTTTATATGGCTGAAGATAGGAAATGTGACTTAAGTTGGGATTTGAAAGAGTTGATGGAAGGAGCAAGTTTGATACCGACAGGCAGATTGTTCCAGAGACGTACTGCCTGTACACTAAAAGAGTTACCATAAAGGATTGGGAATGGGTAGGAAACTTGAGAAGTAAGTTATCTGATGACCTAAGATTGAGGGAGTTTGAAGAATGAAGGAACTCAAATCAATTTTTGAGGTACGCAGGAGAAAATGGATTAAAGAGAATAGAATAGAGAAGAGAAAGAACATGCATGTCCCGGCGAAGTCGAATAGGGAGCCACTTGAGCATGGTGCGAAAAGGAGAGACATATTATTTGCGTAAACCAAATTTATGAACTGCAAAAATTTTGGAGACGCTCAAGTTTATCTATACTAATGTTATAAAGAGGAAAGATTTGATTGTTTGTTTGTATTGAATAGGCTCCGAAAATACTGGACTGATTTGAAAAATTATTTTACCATTTGCATAAGAAGCCTTAATTATTCTTAATGAACATAGGCTACTTTTTACCGCGGGAAAATGCTTCATTCCTACGGGAAAACGGGTAATAGGACAACGGGTAGTAAGAATGCAGCTAGTGTGCGTACTGCGTACGTTCGCAGTCATTTAGTCATTTGCCTCGCAGGTTTGGAACCCGCGCTATGACATCTATAATTCCAGAATTGAAGGTATTCAAAAACGTTTTTTACGCTACTTGCAGTTTAGAGCAAAAATTTATCTGTCAGATTATACTGAACGCTGTCGCAAATTCCACTTCCTAACCCTTATTGAACGAAGGAACATTGCAGACTTATGCTATCTCATGAACATAGCGAACGGAATAGTGGACTGTCCAGAGCTGTTAGAGCTGATAGGTTTGCGCACGAACATAGGCTCACTTCGCAAGCCTAATCTCTTGTACGAGCCAATGGTTCTCGTTCATCGTTCATCTTAAGGGCATGCAAATTCTTTAATAATGTAATGGCAATCTTTAATCAAACTTTGTGTAACAATAGGAACAATGAAGTAGATATAGATTTATTTAATACCTCAACCAAGCATCTTAAACGCTTGATGAGTAATTTATTTTTTGAGTAGGTATAAAATTGTTATTTAGTTTTATATTTTTATTAGGTAGGTATCAAACGCGCCGTCTATTTACTAACATTTCTTCGACTGACACTAACATTTAACTTAGGTAGGTACCTAGTTATTTTTTGTGGAAACATCTAATTAGCCGTAAGTTACCCACCATCTCTGTAATAATAGTTACCTAGCTGTTAGTTTCCCTAAAATTGTAAAATAAAATAGTCAGAAATAATTTGGCAAATTATTGACGAGTTTTTTTTATTTCAATTCATTATTGAGAAGTTAATTTAATTTTGAAAATTATTCGACTAATATAATTAAATTATACCTATTGACCACAGTTGTTCTCACATTAAGGAAAGCTTAATAATAAATTGTGTTGTGTGCCCTTGTTCATTATAATTACTTTGATTAACAGTCTCTTTGTTTTGTTATAGAGCTGAGCGTTGTTTACGTTCATAACGTACACTAAATAGGACATGGGCCCTATTCTGCTAATCTAAACGCTTCACTATGACAATGATATCACAGAATACCAGTTTTGGTATTTTACCTTAACCATAGATATTAATATACAGGGTGTCCCATGCAACCTATACCAGAGAAGGTCTGTGGTCAGGGAACACCTATACCTATCGATTGGACTCCCATGTATGTTCGGCGATTTTTTGTAGTTTTCGAGATATGATTTTTTTGTTTTATTTATTTATTTTATTTTGGACATTTTAAGCTATAATTTTTTCTGTGAAGCGACTCTTTGAGTTTTGTTTGTTAATATCATGGCTAGCATACGTGTTTGTCTGTAAAAATACTAAACTAAAATTCTCACAGCAAGCATTTTAGCAATTTATAAATGTAGAAAACATCCAGAAGTGAACACCCTGATAATTATCTGCAGATCGTACAAACATTTGTCCCGAGGTGGGAATCGAACCCACGACCTCCTGCGTCGCAGGCGGACCTTCACCCGCTGCGCCACAGAGGTCATCATAATAATATACCGTAGCTGAAAGAAACTACAGAAGAAGGGACGAACGACAAAAGTGACAAATTCGAAACCATTTCATCAATCTCTACGTGCAATAGCACCTCACACGCTATCCAGATTTTCTTTCTATGTAACGATTCTACGATGATACCAAGATATATAAGATACCATTAACGTCGGGATATTTTCCACGATTTGAGTTTTGAGCTTTTCAAATCATGGTACAAATCCCGATGTAAAGGACTTAAATGTTAATAACCATGATGGGTAAAGTTATTGACGATACCAATGTCATACTTAAGCGATTGGTTAGCAGAATTGGGCTCCGTGTATCTGAGGAGACGGGTGCATGTAATATAAAGCGAGCGGATGAATTCCATTACTGACAATTAAAACATTCTCACTCGTGTTACAAATAAACTATCTACTTAATTCAGAATTGCGGGAACTGTTAAGGGACAGCAAAACGTACAGATTGACACATATTGATTTTTTCATCAATCTACTGAGTTTATACTCAACTTTTTACTAATTTGGACGCCTACATGTTTATTTGTGTATGAACTTATCCGATACCGAAGCGACAGAAATCAAAAAGATCACTTTATTTCCGTGTCAGTGTTTAGTTTTATAAATTGACCTTTTCTTAGTGTACATTTATTGTATTTATGGAAATAAAGAGTTTTTGATTATGATTTTCCGATAGCTTTAAACCATTACCTAGGAACAGCTAAATCTACGGCAATTTATTCATGGTAAGTTTCTGATAAGTACCTAGGTTAGTAAAGTGCCAACTGGGACACCTAATTCCAGATTACAATAACTTTATTTCTTTATTAAAGCTAACATGATAAGCATTAGACAAGTCAGATTTTATAGGTGCCTACTATAGATTGTTATGAAATAAGAAATAATAATATAACGAATACGGTATGTATTCGTTATCATTCAAACAATAAATAATTCTGGAAAATTCACATAGCATAATCTAGCCCCAGGCTAAGCAGAGCCCGTGTTATGAATACTACTAGATAATTGATATACCACCTACTTAATACAATACACTAGGTACATAGATATTTTTTATTATTTGACGACGAAGACCAGAACCCCCAGAACCAATATCTGCAGATCGTACAAATGTCCCGAGGCCGGAATAGAACCTGCAACCTTCTGTTCTCCGTCACAGGCGGATCTTCGCCCACCGCGCCACAGAGCTCGTCGTCGAAAAAACCTTTATCAACATAAACAAAACAAACCCTTGTTTTATAATTTTGTAAACAAAAAGTCGGTTCAAGTTGACATTGATACTCGACACCGTCCATAGTGATGGGACACCGTAACATTTTGTGAGGCTATCGATGAAATGGTGTCGAGGCCTATTGTCATACCTACTATTTGTCACCGCACCGGATTGGAAAATCAGCACGCATTGGCGTAGGCAGTTCACTGAATCTCGCATCTATACAATCGGCCTAGGCATTCTACAAAAGAGCTGATTTAACTATCCGGTGGCAACATGTGCTGCATATCTTATCTACTCATATTTAATTCAACACAATAAAAATAAAATTGATGCATCAATTAGCCTCTATATCCATGAAAATTATTTATGTAGGTTTCGTTTGGCGGCTTTTACGCAACACTTGAAGGACCCACATAGGAAGACTGATGTTACAAAATTCATGTAGATACCTATTTACAACAAGATCCGTCAAGTGCGAGTGTAACTCGCGCGCCGAGGGTTTTGAACGTTTGTCAACGTGTACCAAAAGTACCGGTTAGAGACTTCGCAATTTAACGAATACCTAAGAATAGTAGGTTACATTTCAGATGGATCTCTCTGCATGCTTCGGTTAAATGGGTGGTTCGGTTAAGGTGGGTATTGGTAAATTTTTTGACATTTTTCGAAATATTTCAAAAAGTATGAAAGTTACAGAAATTTGAAAAACTGGTTTGAAATGTCCAAACCGATACCTTTCATTTAATACCCCACTCGGTAGGGTAGCCCCCCTTTTGAAAATTATTCCTTTTTGACCATTTTTCAAAAAGTGTTATTTTTACAGACTTCTCTATATTTTTCCTGTAAAATTTAGATCTATATCTACAAACGCTCCATACATTTTAAACGGATCGCTCTGCAAACTTCGGAGATAGGGTGGGGGGGAATGGGTATTTTTTCGACTTTTTTCAAAATATTTCAAAAAGTATGAAACCTACAGAAATTAAAAAAACTATTTTGAAACGTATAAACAGATACCTTTCATTTGATACCCCACTCGTTGAGGTAGCTCTCCCTTTTGAAAATTATTCCCCTCCATTTTGACCATTTTTCAAAAAGTGTTATTTTTTCAAACTTCTCTATATTTTTCCTGTAAAATATAGATCCATGTCTATAAACGCTCCATACATTTTACATGGATCGCTCTGTAATCTTCGGAGATAGGGGGGGGGGGGGGGGTGGGTATTTTTTCGACTTTTTTCGAAATATTTTAAAAAGTATGAAACCTACTAAAATTTCAAAATATATTTTGAAATGTACAGAATGGTACCTTTCAGTTGATACCCCATATGACTCTGTAGGTATCTTTTAAAATTTCGGCATCACAATTTGTATGGAAAATATTCATTTTCATTTTTCATTTATTTTCATTTATTTTTCTCAAAATCTGTACAGGCGCACGAAATGTATTATTGTTTTAAATTTCAAGTTGATGTTTTTGAGTTATTAAGGAGGGAAAAAAGGACAGACAAAGCGAGACCATAAGGGTTTTGAAACCGATCTTCGATCATCAAAACCCTAAAAATGACTATTGGTGGTCTAGTACCCAAGTATAGGCTGATGATGATGTAACAAAAGTATCGATCACTGTCGATCGACATATTACTGACTCTCATCTCATCACTTCATCACTAGCCATAGACATTCTTCGGCAATACGTCAAGCAAATCTGGACCATGGGTCGTAACAAATAAGGTTTATTTTGTATACTTGCTCTTTTTGGCCACCATGGTGGCAAAAAAGAGCAACTTCGCATCTCTGCCTACACTATCCAAACTAAAACTTTTAAAGAGGCAATAAAAACAAGCAATGACAGTATCACAAACTGGCCAATCGATTTTTGAAAATTCCTTCGTCGAACAGATTAATAAGATAAATAGGTGGTGGCTCTGATTTGGCTCGGGGTAGCGCCTTAAGTGTGAAATTCGATTCCTTATTTTTAATTTTAAGCCTGGCTGAAAATGTTGAGACACAAAATGGTATAAAAATTTGAGTTCAGCGCGTGCGTCCCGACGGACGCCTGACCACAGACCAACTGACTAGGTATTTTAATCTATATAGAAATCTAGAATGGTTTCTACCTCTCTTGACGTCACTCCATCTAGATAATCTGTACCTAATGGGTGTAAAATTCGAAGCCTTGACGGATTAATCACAAATCACTTACAATATCTCTAACATTTGTAATAATTCCAGGGGGAAATACGATAACCACTTTTTTTAAAATGGTACCCTTTTCATATTGTGTTTTAAAATAAAAACTATACAATAACAATAAGAACTATACAAAAACAATAGGTAGAAGCAAAAAGAGGTATCCTAAAAATAGGATACAAAAGGGTCCCTATCTCAGTAGTGTAGCATTCGGCTAAGGCCAATGCGACGCTGATTTTCAGGTAGAGCGCGACCCTATAGTAACAATATTATCTTATATGATACTAGATAGCGGTACCTGGATTTGTTTGACGACTCAGCTGTGCAGTGGGCGAAGGTCCGCCTGCGACGCGATTGTAGGTTCGATTCCCCACATGGGATAATTTTTGTATGATCTGCAAACTTTCGCCTTTATACCTAAAGTACCTAATAGCTGACCCGTTCGCGATTTAATAATAATTGGTACCTACCTCAAATAATGTTTCTTTTCATGCACTGTCATCACCAATATTTTGGATTCAATCTATGTAACTCTACTAGGTAAATTTCGAGAACATTTTAGAACAAGTTTCAATGTTGAATGTACCTATGTATGTATTCAACATTGAAATGTGTGATGTTTTGAAATTGCGTACTGACAAACCTTGAAATTTAACGCCTTTTTGAGATTCAGAAAAAAAATAACTTAAGAATAACTACAAAAATAACTCGGAACTGTGTGGTGAGTTAGCACCATCTCAATTCTTCCGCGGGTGTCGTAAGAGGCGACAAAGGGATATCCACCGGGGGCAAGCAGCAGCGCCTCCTGCAGAACGTTTCTACCACCGAACTTCCACACAACCATGCCCAGCGTGGGGATTATGAGCATACCCCCCCCCCCCTATTAAATAAAAGTCAATAAGGAACATATCAAGGAAGAGGCCTGCGTCCAGCAGTGGGCAAATACTAGCTGTTGAGGTGAGGTGAGGGATGTAGGTAGTTTAGGTACCTTATTCCATGTTGGCAAAGTTCGAGAACAATCAAATTTTCACATGAGGGATAACATCGGACGCAAAGAACCAGAACAACAGAAAATCTTTGGGAACGTTTTTTGAACGATATTGGACACAATAAAATCTGATAAGTTTATGAAAATAAAAGAAACATCGAAAATCTACCTATATTTCTTATCTACATAATCTATCTTCTTAACATGTCCCACTATATTTCAATATTTTGACGTGTATTGGGCAATTCACACAGCATTATCTAGCCTCAAGCTAAGCAGAGCTTGTGTTATGGGTACTAGATACCTGATATTTATACTTAATACAATACACTACATAGATAGATATTTTTATTATACATAGAGAACACCCAGACCAACGGAACAATTTTCTGCAGATCGTACACAAATTTGTTCTGGGGCGGGAATCGAACCCGCTACCTCCTGCGTCGCAGGCGGACCTTCGCCCGCTGCGCCACGGAGGTCGTCAAAATGGAGAGAACTTAACTCGGACTAGGGCTTGCATTCGAATATTCGAATATTCGAATAATTCGAATATTATATTGGTTCGAATATTCGAATACTGAACTTGCAATATTCGAATATTCGATTAAATCAAAAACTAACAAAATGGCAAAGTTATAGGGTTCGGAAACACTCGGGAGTGCCGCTTGCGACTGCGTAGTGCATTCGCGTATGCTTATTTCGGAAAAAGGAAATCGAAGTTTAATTTTCGTTGTCGTGCAAAACCAACTTTTATGTCGCTTGCATAAGATAAGCGATAGCACGAAAACGAATCAAAATTTGATTTCGTTTTTAGAAGTACGGACCTGTCTATCCGTTCCCTGTCTATCCCGTCTATCCCTCGCGGTGTTACCGTTACTTATAGGGTTTTGGCCTTTTTTTTGAGAAAATTGAGTCTAATTTACCTGGTAAGAGATTAGTAATACTTAGTATTAAAACGGTACTTATCCTCAATGGCATAGAACCAAACTCTAAAGATATAACGGCGAGCGGAGAGAGTTGCGAAAAATTTTCAGACTTAAGTGGCAATTGGCAAAAATGGCAAGAAAACCCCATGCGTGATGATGGCAAACTGAAATGGCTACAAAGTGTGCGTAGTGAGCAACACATTTTCAGGCTTTACAGCCGCTGTTGTCCAAAATGACAAGCAAGCTAAGGCAACACCATGCGGAGAGACCGCGTTCATTTTGAAGACTTTTGCAGCTGAGTTATTTGAGCTCTCTTTCTAAAAAAAAAGACGGGTTGCACTCCGGGAGTGCCGGCAGAAGTGAAAACTTGATTATTAACGTTGAGCATGTTTGATATTTTGGAATGGTTAGGGAATAATTTTGCACCAATTGCTTTATCAGTATAAAAGTACTATCATTTATGTGGTAGAATACAATATTCATTTATTGCGCTATCGTACACAAACATGACAATTTATATTACATTAAAAATTTAACGCTTTAATTTTTCTTTTCTTTCTCTGAAAAACGGAGATTATTTATTATCATTTTATTTCATTTATTTTCATTCGAAATTATTTGTTTGGTAAACCTTATTTTATTAATAAATTACTATATATTTTATTAATGAATAAATGAAAATTAATTAAACCTAACCTAACCTGAATAATAAAATTATATTCATTAAAAATTAAAACTTATTAAATTTTCATCTAGTATATTTATAAAGTACTCACTCATTTTCTTTCGCTATTTCTTCATCACTTTTATCATTAATAGATGCACTTTGTTCAATTCCCATATTTTAAGCACTTTACATTCACGAATTTTACGAATACACAACAATGTGATCACTACACAGACGGTCGAGCCATCAGCTGTCACCATCCATGGATGCGCGTGGCACGCTGTAACATACACGAACATTCGCGCAAGCGCCCTGCGCTGCCTAAACGAAACAGAAGGCCCAGGCATACATTTTCGCCGCGCCGCGCGCCGTAGAGAGGGGATAGCTGTCTACTCTCCATCCGTCTTACGCTTTTTCGATCAGGTCACGTGTCCTGACGCGAGTTTAAGATTTTATACCCATTACAGAAAAAGTGCTCAACGCCGCTAAAGAAGTTTTCACTTCAAAAAATACCTCGTAGTAACGTGAAACGAACAAATAAAGTATTTTCGCATACTTTATTGTGCTCATAAAGTATAGAGTACGTTAGCAAGTAATAAAGTAGGTACAATACTTTATTATAAAGTACGGGTGGCAACCCTAGTTACTTACCGTGTTTATGTACTTGTTATTGTATTAAATTTTTTTGTAGATATTGTTAAAATACCTATTCACCTAATTAAGAAGAATGTTTTTTCAAGAATTTGTGGTTGAGTGTTCGTGTAAATCGCCAATGTTTCGTTACAACCTTTTGTTAATTTGATATTTTAAGTTTGTTCATGCAAATAACACATAAAAAATAAAAGAAGATGTGATTATAATAAAAATATAGTTTTTTTACTATTATTCGAATAATATTCGAATATTCGAATAGTACCCGAAAAAAAATCGAATATTCGAATATCAAAATTTTCGAATATTTGCAAGCCCTAACTCGGACTGTTTGCGAGATTGAATCAGAAATTAGGTGATCCGTAGAAGAACCACCATAGGTTTTCATCACCATAGAGTAGTACCGGGAACCCGCTCACTAAGCCACCGCTGTCTTTCTATCTGTCCGTCTGTTAGTTATTAAAGGGTTAATAACATGACAGGGGTCTTATTAATTTTATTATTATTTATATATTTATGTGGAAAACAAACTGCTTTTACAAAACTTCAATGTGTAGAAACAGTGGTGGTATAATTCAAGCTTAATAGTTTTGACTTATAGTACGAAAAATAGGCTTAAACTTAATCTTAAATAATCATAAAAAGTTGAAACAAGTAATTTAATGAGTGAGTAAACCCAGTTTGAAGTGGTTTGCCTGTTCTTTAACAAATAGTTATGAAAGAAAATATTGGTCTGAAGACAGAAGGTCCGAAGTCATATTATTATTTGTTGAAATTGAAACCTGTAAAGGCAATTTAAATTCTTGCAAAAAGTTCTTGTTTAATTGTAATAAATGGTGTTCAAATAACTCAGCTTTAGTACACCACCCAACCTACTAGATGTCGCTAGTTTCTTTGCATAAAATTAATTCACCACCAATTTAACTAGATGTCGCTAGCTAAAAATGCACCAAGGCTGAATCGCGCTATCACTTGGTTTCACATATTTGACGACTTAGAACCATTTTTTTGAATAAATCAGTTCTCAAAGGAAAGCAATAGTGTGTGTTATTTACCCTAGTACGCGAGTTTACATGGTGCCGAAACCAGGGAATTAAAGTGAAAAAGTGGAAAAAATACAGTGAAGTGAAAAAAAAATACAGTGAACAGTGCAAGTGACAGTGAACTCAATTTGGATTGCATTGGATTGTTGAAAACAGTGAGTACAGTGACTTTTTCTGTGTAAAATCCAAAGTGAAATTACGAAAGACTTTGAAAATTTACTCTATACGGGACTTGTAAAATTTTTAAAAAAGTATACTATAAAGACTTAGAAAAAATTTCAAATAAAAAGACTTGTAAAAATTTAAGAATTATACTAAAGTGGACTTTGAAAAATTTTGTGAAAATAAAAACTTTGAAGAAATTAAGATTAAAAAAGACAGAAAAATTTTGTGGAAATAAAACTTTGAAGAAATTAAGATTAAAAAAAGACCTGGAACAATTTCTTATAATAAAAACTTTGAAAATTTTGGACGTAGAAAAAACTGTGAATGAAGTAACTTATAAACAAAATGGAAAAACTTGAAGGTGAAATTAGAAAACAGGAAGATTATTCAGAGAATATAGAAAAGGCGTTTGCGAATTATAAAAAATCACCAAAAACTAGAATTACACGTTCTTATATCGAAACGAAATTGGAAAGTTTGGAAAAATTATGGCGTGATTTTAACTCTGGACATAGCTCTATCGTTAAATATGTACCAAAAGATAAGAAGCAAAACATAGAATATTTTAAAGAGGACTTCTATAATACATGTGAGGAAACTTATCATGAATATAAAGCAAAGTTGAAAGATGACCTTTGGGCTTTGACAGATTCCTCCTCGAATGATGCTTCAACAAAACCATCAGACATCTTGACCCAAGCAGGATGCAAGGTGAAACTACCACAAATTCAATTACCTACATTCAAAGGAAACTACGAAGAATGGCAAACCTTCTACGATATGTTTGTTTCTCTGATTCACAAAAATTCGAGTTTGAATCCCGTACAAAAGCTACATTACCTAAAGAGCTGTCTATCGGGTGAACCAGAAAGACTGTTATTAAACTTAGCCACAACAGAGAACAACTACAATGAAGCTTGGAGTCAACTGATGGGACGATACAGCAATAAAAGATACAACGTCAACGAAATAATGAAACGCCTGTTTAATCAAAAGGTTATATCAGAATCTTCAACACAAATCAAAACCTTGTTGGACACGACAAATTCTTACATTAAGGCATTGAACAACTTGGAAATAGACACTTCATCTTGGCACCCAATAGTGAATTATCTGGTCCTATCAAAATTAGATACAGAAACAAGAAAAGCCTGGGAGATGTATTCAAATACAATTGATTCTGATGATATACCTACATGGTTCGAATTAGCTAACTTTCTAGTCACCAGATTTCGAACGCTAGAAATGCTGGAAGAAAACAAACCAAACGCCAACAAGCAAAGAAAGAATACCTACCATTGTAAGGTAGAAGATACAGATGAAAACAAAGAGAAAGAAAACAACAAAAAATTAACTTGCGTACTGTGCACCAGTGAACACTTACTATTTCAATGCGAACAGTTTAAGAAGCAGCCTATAGAAAAGAGAAATGAGTTTATAAAATCCAATAAGCTGTGTTTTAACTGTTTCGCTTCCAACCACAGCGTGAAAAGCTGTCGTCGATCAACCTATTGTCAAAAATGTGGAAGACGGCATCACACGCTGTTACACAGAGAGAGAACTTTTTCAGAGACGACACATACTGAGAATACCATAACAGGTGATCCTGTTACTGCAACGACTACAAACGAGAACGAGATGAAAATCGTATCACATTTTGCAAAGAAGAACCATAGCGGAGTACTGCTCGCTACAGCTTTACTTAAAATCAGGTCTAGTAACGGGCATGTTAGAGTTGTTAGAGCATTGATTGATCAGGGTTCCGAAGCTTCTTTTGTAAATGAAGATACAGCCCAAGCGTTAGGTTTAGAGCGATCCCCTGTGAATGGTCTTGTGTCCGGTGTAGGTGAAGGTGAGATGAATATTAGGAACATGGTTTCGTTTAACATAGAGTCAATTCGCAATCCTTCTTTTTCTGTGCAGGTTAAAGCATACGTTTTAAACAAACTTACCTCCCTTTTGCCCACTAGTAGAGTTTTAATAAAGGGTTGGTCAGAAATAAATACAGTGCCGCTAGCGGATCCAAAATACGGTGCACCTGGTCGAATTGACTTAATTCTGGGAGTAGAGATATACAGCGAAATCATACTTGAAGGACTTTTAAAACATCCTAACTACTGTGGTCCAATTGCGCAGAATACGCAACTTGGATGGGTTTTATCAGGTCCAATTATAGAGAGTAAATCATCACACCGTAGAGTTGTAAGCCTACACATACGAGCGAAAGAAGATAACAAATTGCGTCAGTTTTGGGAAATAGAAAGAGAACCCGATGCAATAAAGAAGAAAATGACAAAAGAAGAAATAAAATATGAAGAAATATACGAGAAAACAACTATTAGAGAAGAAAATGGACGATACAAAGTTAGGTTGCCGTTCAAAGAATCCAAACCAAATTGCATTAACAATCTGACAGAAAGAATAGCCTTACATCGGTTGAACCTACTAGAGAAAAAATTAAATAGGAATGAAAAACTAAAAGAGGAATACCAAAGGGCAATAGACGATTACATTCAACAAAATCATATGGAAGAAATCAGAGACCAGGAAGAAAGAAACAAGTCAAATGTGGTGTATCTTCCTCACCATGCTGTTACAACAATAGAAGAAGAGAAACCTATAAAGACACTTACGATGACAGTCAAAACTGAAGAAGAATTTATGTGGAAGAAAAATTCTAATTTATATAAGGCTTTAAGAATAGTAGCATACTGCAGAAGATTTTTGAGGATGAAGATACCGAAAGAAAAAAGAGAGCCAATAACAAATGTAATCACAATAATAGAGATAAATGAAGCCAATGAAATAAGCATAAGAGAAACACAACACCTGTATTTTGAAGAAGAAATTAAAACAATAAAAGCAAATGAAAAAATAGCAAAAAAGAGTTTACTATACAACTTAAATCCATTTCTGGATAAGAAAGCAATATTGAGAGTAGGAGGTAGAATCAATCAATCCGAAGCAAAATTTGAAAAGAAAAACCCAATAATACTGCCAAAAGAAAGTCATTACACAAAACTACTAATTCAAGACGCACATCAAAGAACATTACACGGAGGACCACAAGTCATGTTGAACTTTTTGCGATCTAAATATTGGATAGTACGAGGAAGAGAGATGGTGAAAAAGTGTTTCAAAAATTGCATAACCTGTGTCCGATATTCGAAACAGAGAAACAATCAACTGATGGAAGAATTACAAAGATCTAAAATAACGCCTTCAAGGGCATTTAAGAGTGCTGGAGTTGATTTTACAGGTCATATAAATATAAGGTTTTCACCAGGTAGAGGTTCAAAATCATACAATGAATACACATATATATCATATGTGTATTCATTTGCATGGTCACAAAAGCGATTCATTTGGAAGCAGTGTCTGACTTAACATCGAGTGGATTTATCGCCGCCTTTAGAAGGTTCATATCAAGAAGAGGTCATTGTCAAGATTTATACAGTGATAATGGGACCAACTTTGTGGGTGCAAATAAAGAATTGCGTCATATGTTTGATAGAGCTGTATCTCAATTACCCAGAAATATCGACCAGTTGCTTGCGAATGAAGGGACTACATGGCACTTCATACCACCTCATTCGCCTAATTTTGGAGGACTTTGGGAAGCCGGAGTTCGATCCACTAAAAATCATTTAAAAAACTGTGATAGGAGATTCTACCCTAACATTTGAAGAACTCACTACAGTATTAACGCAAATAGAAGCGTGTCTTAATTCGCGACCAATTTCATATTTGAGTGATAATCCTAATGATCCATTACCGTTAACACCTGGACAGTTTTTAGTCGGCGAAGCACTGATCACCTTACCTGACGAAGACTATTCACAAGATCATAGCACTGGTAATAGTAGATGGAGACTATGTCAAAAAATTTTAGATAGCTTTTGGAGAAGATGGTCTAAAGAATATCTTGTAACGTTGAACAATAGGTATAAATGGGTATCTAAAACTAATGAGCCAGAAATTAATGATATCGTAATTATAAGAGAAGATAACTTACCTCCTGCTAAATGGTTGCTAGGCAAAGTCGTACAAAAACACCCAGGTAAAGATAATATTACTAGAGTTGTTACTTTAAAAACTAAGTCAGGATTGTGTAAACGACCATGTAGTAAATTAACTTTGCTCTCGAATGTAACTGAGAATGAAACTTAAAATCTTATATCGTTACTGTTTAACTTGAAATTAGCTGTCCTTTAGGTTAGTAAGTTTATAAACTTGGATTTTCGGTATGAGTTTAGTTTGTGTAAAATGTGTCGAATATAAAATTGTTACTCTACTCATATTGGAAATCCAGTTTAGAATTAATTGTGTTTCAACTTCTTAAATGTGTGCCTAATTGTAAGTTAACTATAAGACTTTGTAGTTATGTTTTGAGTTTAAAGGTGTATGTTTTGTTTATGAAATGTAAATTTCATTATGTTAGTTTGCATGCTTAGATTACGTTATTTCGAGTATAAGTTCTGGTGTTAAAATATGTGTTATTTTGTTTCAAGAGTTATAGAAAAGAACTGAGATCTTGGTGGGCGAAATGTTAAATTTAATAAATTATGTTATTTAGATCAAAGGTTATGTTAAAGAACAGAGTTCTTGGTGGGCGAAATGTTTAATTGTAATAAATGGTGTTCAAATAACTCAGCTTTAGTACACCACCCAACCTACTAGATGTCGCTAGTTTCTTTGCATAAAATTAATTCACCACCAATTTAACTAGATGTCGCTAGCTAAAAATGCACCAAGGCTGAATCGCGCTATCACTTGGTTTCACATATTTGACGACTTAGAACCATTTTTTTGAATAAATCAGTTCTCAAAGGAAAGCAATAGTGTGTGTTATTTACCCTAGTACGCGAGTTTACAGTTCTACTGTCTACCTATTACGGTTCATGATATTATAGCCCGCTGACAACGGATGGACAAGGAATCGGGACCCGCCCATTTGTGTAGGGAACCTTAAAACTTGATAATGATGTTTGCTGATTTAAAACTTTTCAGTACGGAAGCCTTCGTGAGCGTGCCTTCTGACTTCCACTTCTCGGTTTTATCGGGCTTTTTTCAATTACATTTCATTATTTTTTGAGTCTTGGACAGACGAAATCACTTTTCTTCGGAGCTTAGATACGATCTTCGCATAGGGATAATAGTTTCCTGTATTTAGGTACTCTAAGCTCAAATGCAGCTTTGTCTAGATCGTTCTAGAACCTCGTTTCAAGAAACCAATTTTATTGAGTAGGTACTGCATGGTTTCCAAACCGGAAAGTTCCGTAAAAACTAAAAATAATTCATTAAATAATGGCAACTTTTGAATAAAACGCACTAGTCGAACTGGTACAGTACAAACGAAGCATGACTGTCTTTATTTCGACCAACGAGGAGAGAGATTCTCAGCCAATGGGAAGCAAGGTCGCTTTGAAAATTGGCTTTGAAATTTGTCACGTGTCAATAATGCGCACCTTATTATTGCACGGCCGAATAATGTACACCTTGATAATCCGTGTCATGGCTTCTAGTTTCCTGTGTACAATAACGGGCCGGACAATACATGGCTGTACATTATTGACACGTGACAAGCTTTCACGAGCTGATAATGCATGGCCCGATATTGTACACCACGATAATCGGAACCCTTTTTGACACGGATTATCAAGGTGTACATTATTCGGCCGTGCAATAAATTGTCGTGCATTATAGTGACCCCTTTTCTCGATGCTTCCGAGACTAGTTTTTTTATAGTTACGTCACATTTTCTTATGTCAGTGTCAGTTAAAAATTAGTCAAACGAAGATTTTGATTTTGTTGTGAACTTGTGAGTGAGTGCTTTTTTGGTCCTTTTGGTTTTGGAATTTGTGAATGTAAAAATTGTGAGATTTCTCAAAGAAATCAGTACTTCCGCTGTCTTATTTACTACCAAAATGTATTGTAATTACTCTCGAATTCTCAAAATACCGATAGAGTTAGCTACACTCCGTAAATTGACTCCAATTACAACAAAATATTTATCTTCTACCAAAGGAACACTTCCTAAAAATTATTACACAGAGTCCACTAATGAGAAAGAAAACTGGCATGTTTCTCGATATAAATACCTGTGTTATTCTATTCTTTGGGGAGCCACTGCTTATGCCTCCTACAAAATATGGTAAGTTACTCAGTTGGGACAACCAGTTTCAGTTCACGATCAACTTAATAAGGTTGCTGCTTTACACTATGCAATATGCGACCTCATTAGATGTAGAAGGTTGTGTCAAAAGTGAGAGAAGTAATCAAAATGTCAGTAAGCATGGTGGTTGTAAAAATATATTTCAAATAAATGATTTAAACAGTTTATCGTCTATCGCTCTGTATCTAACAGGTTATGGGCCTTTATTGATCCAAAATGGATCTAACTAAAGTACAGATCGCGAAACTAGAAGGTACTAACTGGGTACAATGGAAATATCGTATGACGGCACTTCTACGAGGAGTTGAGGGTCTACAAGATATTGTACAAGGAAAAATAAAGAAGCCGGTAAAACCTGCATGTGGGGCTGGTGATTCAGCTGCTGCAGATTTGGTTCTTTATGAAGGGAATATGAAAAACTTCAACAAGCTGGACAGTACGGCATTGTTACTGATAACGAACAATATTGCAGATGACACATTGGATAAAGTCATCAGGTTCACAACGTCCAAGGAAGTATGGGATGAACTGCACAGATTATATGAAGGCGTAAGCGAAGATCGTCTGTATGATTTATGTTTGCAGTTCTTCAGCTACAGAAAGGATCAAGGTGATGATATGGCGACGCACATCTCAAAGTTGAAAAATGTCTGGTTCCAGTTGAGACAGGAATTAATGAAAGAAGAGGATTCAAAGGAACTTCCTGACATTTTATTAATCTGTAAAATACTGGACACTCTACCAGAGAGTTATTTTTCATTCAAATCGAGCTGGTTGCTCATGTCTAAAAAGGATCGGACGATTGAGAATATCACAAGCCAGTTGTGTGCGCATGAAAAGGCGCTTGGTAACAACAGTAAAGACGGTGAGTCTAGTTGTGACGCCGCCTTAGCGGTGAAAACAGAAAAAAAAATTACTAAAAAGAGTTACGGAACTTCAGAGTCAAGTAAGAAAGTACGATGTTACAACTGTAAAGAAGTTGGTCACTTTAAGAAAGATTGTCCTACGAGGAGTGCATCTCGTCCAGTTGTAGAAGGCAACAAAGGAGTTAACATGGCTTTATTATCTGTGAATACGGCTGAATCTGAATCTGAACGTGATAACTGGTACGTGGACAACGGTGCTACTAACCATGTGACGATGCGAGCAGATTTGTTTCAAGATTTCAGATATTTTGATGTAGATCACACTGTAACAACTGCTGATGGAAACGTGATTAAGGCTATTGGGCAAGGATCACTCAGCGTTGAAGCTAAAGTTAACAAGAAAGTTGTCAAATCAACATTGAGAGATGTCTGGTACGTTCCAAAGATTAGTAAGAATTTGTTTTCAGTGTTGTCGACGCAAGATAAAAACCCAGGGAGCGTATTTGAGTCGCGGGTTACTTCTTGTTCAATGAAGATTGATAGACAAATTACAGTAACTGGAAATAGAGAGAGGTATGGAGGTCTGTACAGGCTCAACTGTAGGATTGTACCGCCATCTAAAGTTGCTGTGAATTTGGTACAGAAAGAAGATATGCTGCAACTTTACCATGAGCGGTTGGGACATCAAAATAAGAGGCATGTAAAAGGTCTAATTGAGAGGGAACTCGGTATAAAAACCAAGGATACTGGAGAATTATGCGAAGGCTGTATATTTGGAAAGTCACACAGACTGAAGTTTGGTGTACGAGAGAAAGCCAATGAGCCTGGAGAACGCATACACACGGATGTGTGTGGTCCATTCCCTCTGTCGGTATCCAAGTATCGCTACTTTGTACTCTTCAAAGATGAATTTACGCGTTATAGATTTGTGTATTTTCTGAAAGAGAAATCAGAAGTACATGAGAAGCTCAAAGAAATGTTGGCGTCTGCCAAGGTAGCTGGTCATACAGTTAAAGAGTTATTGAGTGATAATGGCGGAGAGTTTGATAATCAGAAGATACGGAAAATGTTGGCAGATATGGGTATAAAACAAAGATTAGTTATGCCATACACTCCAGAACAAAACGGGTGTAGTGAACGGGAAAATCGCACGATCGTTGAATCGGCGAGAGCTATGATGCATGCGCATGAGGAAATATCTCAAAAACTGTGGGCAGAGTTGGTGCATACTGCTGTTTATATTTTGAATAGGACAGGGCCAACTACAGTGGAACACAAGTCACCATTTGAGCTTTGGGTTGGTAAGAAGCCACAAATTAAGCATTTGCGAATTATTGGGTCGACTTGTTATGCACATGTACCGAAGCAGACCAGGAAGAAGTTGCAAAAGAAAGCAGTGAAATGTATACTTGTCGGTTATGATAATGACGATGGATACAGGCTGTGGAATGAGCAAAATAACTCGTTGGTAAGGTCAAGGGATGTAAACTTTGATGAGAAACCCTTGGGTGTGGAATATTTGACTAATAATTCAGGTACAGCTGAAATTGAATTTCCTTTGGGATTTATGGATATGCATGGAAATAATGCATTTAATCCAGGAAGTCAACCCCAAGTTGCTCAGAATGCAGAAGATTCAGGCAGTACTGAAATAATCAACAATGATGTTATTCATGATGGTAATGAAGGTGTTGGTACCAGAGTTGGGGACACTGAGGTTTTTGCTAGAGAAGATGAAAACGCAGACTTTGTTGATAGAGAAGACGTTTTAGCTGAAGACTTTGATGCATTTGATGATGCTAGGAGTGCTGATTTCGAACAGAGTTTTGAGTTAGGGGGAGATATAGAAGGAGAAGCAGGAGAAGCCAACGACCATACTAATGATGAATTTCCTGAACAAGAAATAATGGAACATGGTAGAAGGGTACTCAGAGACAGATCGTTGCTTCGTCCACCTGAGAAACTCAAAGACTATGTTTTAAATATCGCTAGCTGTGGTTACCAAGAACCAAACTGTTACAAAGAAGCTATTAAAAGCTCTGAACAGGATCTTTGGGAAAAGGCAATGGACTGCGAAATGAATTCCCTTAAGGAAAATAAAACCTGGATTCTTGTGCCACTTCCCAAGAATAGGAAACCTTTACCATGTAAATGGGTGTACAAAGTGAAACTTAATGCTGATGGGTCAGTGGACAAGTATAAAGCGAGACTTGTAATAAAGGGCTATAGTCAAAAGAAAGGTATTGATTATGAACAAATCTTCAGTCCAGTAGCAAAAATGACAACTGTCAGGAGTGTGTTAGCTGTCGCAGCTAATGAAAACTTGTCGATGATGCAATTCGATGTATCTACGGCATTTCTATACGGAACACTCGATGAAGAAATCTTTATGAAACAGCCTGAAGGCTACGATGATAGTTCTGGTCGGGTGTGTTTATTAAAGAAGAGCCTTTACGGCTTAAAACAGGCTCCAAGATGCTGGAACAAGCGGATCTTGGAATATTTCAAGGAGATTGGGTTCAAAGTCAGTGAATCAGATCCTTGCTTATTTATAAGAAAGACGTCATCTGGAGGAAAGCTTATTGTTGCACTGTATGTGGATGATGGTTTGGTGGCTGCAACAAGTCAAAACCTTATTCATGAGTTTATTGCACAAATGAAGAGTAAGTTTAAGATAACTACTAAGAAAGCGTCATATTTCCTCGGCATTGAAATAGAGAAGACTGATGATGGAATCAGGATATCTCAGGGGTGTTATGCAAAGAAATTGCTTAAGAGATTTGGCATGGAAAATTGCAGACCGGTAATGACACCAATTGTTACAGAAGACCAATGTCAAGACCAGTCATGTGATGTTAGCAACTTGCTAAGAATTTATAGACAAGTTGTAGGTGCATTGGCTTATCTAATGGTCGGAACTAGGCCTGATATTGCATACGCAATCAGTGTGGTTTCTAGAAGTCTTGAAAATCCAAAAGAACAAGATTGTGTCAAACTTAAGAGAATACTACGCTATTTGCAATACACACCAGAAAGAGGAATACTCTACAAAAGAGGTTTTAAGAATGGTATTCTTGAAAGCTACAGTGATGCTGATCATGGAGGGGATTTGAACACAGGTCGTTCAACCACAGGTGTTTTGTGCATTTATGCTGGAGGTCCTGTGTCGTGGATGAGCCAGCGTCAAACAAGTGTAGCTATTTCAACTACAGAAGCGGAAGTCGTAGCGGCTAGTGAAGGTGCTCGAGAATCAATTTGGCTTCATAGATTACTTGGAGATATGACAAAATTGAAGGGTGTGCCTGTACTGAAAGTCGATAACGAAGCTGCAATCAAGTTAGCACAGAATCCGGAATATCACAAACGTACCAAGCATATCCGGACTCGACATTTCTTTGTGAGAGAAATGGTCACTAGTGGAGAGCTGAATGTTAGCAAGGTGACCACGGAGAATCAACTTGCTGATACATTCACAAAAGCATTAGCTAGACCAAGGCTGCAGAAGCTTCTGAATCTAATGGGTCTTTATTGAGAGAAGATAATAAGGTTGCTGCTTTACACTATGCAATATGCGACCTCATTAGATGTAGAAGGTTGTGTCAAAAGTGAGAGAAGTAATCAAAATGTCAGTAAGCATGGTGGTTGTAAAAATATATTTCAAATAAATGATTTAAACAGTTTATCGTCTATCGCTCTGTATCTAACACAACTTACCAACTACGAACTGAATGAGATTATTAAAATTATTAGTTTGGTTACATACGTAATTATTTATTTTGTTTTCAAGTTATACATATCCCTGAGTAGCTGTTCAATGAACCTCAACCTTTTCCTTCTATTTATTCTAGGGTGAATTCCCAAGTGTTTCCATCAATAACAGCTGCTGCAGTTGAAGAAATCACAGATTCAGAATCAGATAGTGAAGCTGACACTAAGAAGAAACGTTACAGAAAGGAGAAAGTTGGTTTTCGAGACAGAAAGGTAACCCTTATTATGTTCTTAACAATTTATATAAAAATAAGTAATCAAGTTAAAGCTCTCCAAAAAGCTTTTATCAACTCATTTCGACTTGTTTACCTTTTGTTTTAGTTTTATCTTGTTATTTTCTTTAAATTATTATTTTATTTTGTTTACCGCAGATTATTGAATATGAAAATAGAATGAGATCATACTCAACTCCAGATAAAATATTCAGATATTTTGCGACAGTTAAATTAAGCATTGGAGATACTAATGAAGTTTTCATGACTCCCGATGACTTCTTAAGGGCAATTACACCTGGCATGAAACAACCTGATGGTATTTTTCAATTATTTTTTTTTATTTATCATATTTTAAGGTTTTTGTTATTATAGTGCATAAGCCCTCACACTCAGGATAAGTAATTTCTAAGAAATCAAATAATATTGCAAAAAATTTTGCGATATTATTTGATTTCATATCCTATCATATTTTCTTTCCTCATTTATTTTTGTCATCTTTTTGTTTTGGTATACAAGGTATAAGTATATAGTTTAATGTAATCCATATTTTGATAAATGATACAAATATATTTGGTACAAATCAGCCTTATACAAACTGGTGCTACAGGGGAAAATGCAGGGAACTAAATGTGCAAAATTAGTATTCATTTGTAGGCGACCTCTAGGCGACAACGGCTGAACTACAAGGCTAACTTGTCAATAGAGGCGCAAACAGCGAAAACGATGAAGCATGTAAAAACCTACCTAAGCGCTTCAATAAACATCCATTAGATGTCGTTATAAACTATGCAAAAAGAGAAGCTATTCCTAGATCGCGCAAACACTTGATTCAGTAACAACTGACTATATACAACTATCCGACATCAACTGTCGGTCGAAAGACCACCGGGCTCAGTGGACCAGATGGGTCGGGCCCGGTACAGAGGAGATCTCCTTCTGTTCCTATTTGAGGGAAATCCACCTTTACCCCCAAACATTCAATGTTTAAAAATCCAGGGAACTAAATGAGCAAAATTAGTATGCTATCAATGTTTAAAACTACGTTTTTATTTATCTATTCTAAATTCAAATTTTGGCGTCATTACTCAATTTTATAATATATTCAACTCGAGTACATCTTTTTACCTAAGGTCATTGCCCCCTGATATGCGACACGTTGATCAGCGCACAACATCTTTAACTTATTTTAACTTATATTCATTTTCATTTTTAACCTAAATTCATAATTATTCACCATAACAACCGGAAAAATGTGAAAAAAGTCATTTCAAATGCATGAAATAAGTTTCACTTTTTTCGACTTATCAACTTTAAATTTAAACTCCGTTTTCGCATAAAAATTCCTAACAAAGTACCAACTGTTTTGTGTTATTTTAAGAGCTAAAGAACCCATAAAGTTTTTGAAATTACCAAGAACTTATTCAGTTAGGATATTGTATTTTTTGTTTTAAGTTGAAATCTGGTTAAAATATCTCACAAACAGAATTTTTTATGTCGTGATTAAAATCTGAGCTATTATATTGTTAGAATTTTGGTGTTTAGTATTTTTACAGACAAACACGTATGCTAGCCATGATACTAACAAAAAAAAATCTCAAAGAATCACTTCACAGAAAAAATTATAGCTTAAAACGTGCAAAATTAAAAAAATCGGAAAATAAAACAAAAAAAATCATATCTCGAAAACTACAAACAATCGCGGAACATACATGGGGGTCCATTCGATAGGTATTGGTGTCCCCTGACCACAGACCTTCGCTGGTACAGGTTGCATGGGACACCCTGTATAATAATAAATATCTAATAATAACTGGATATCTGGATGAGAGTTGTATCCACATACTAGTAGACTATTCAGACAGGCAATAATGCACATACTCAAATGACAATGCACTCTTAGCAGATATATTTTACCTAGGTAAAGTAACTGCATACATTGTGATGCCTATTATTATATGTACTATTATAATATTTATTTAGAATTGCTTATGTTATGACAGACAATGCCATTTAGCACTATGAATTTATAATTTTTTTTTTAATCAAGCTTATTGATGATCTTTTACAGCTCATCTATTTATTAATCATAATCAGTTTATTGCATGAAAAATGGTATTTAAAGGTCTTAGGCTTAAAATTAGTACACATAATTTGCGGGTTAGTTCTAAATATTAATTTTAACTGAACAGAATAAAAATTACATGGAAAATAAATTAAAAAAATATACACAAAATTAATTAATCTTAGAATGTCAGTGAATTTAATTAATTTAGGTACCTATATTCCTAAGTTCCTTGATAATTCTATCATGTCTGTTTCATGGCTTTGATTTGTAAATTAAGTATCATTTACTGTAACCTATATTATTGTAAATTGACATATACAAATGTGCCTAGTGCTCCTTCGGCAACTAAATTAGTATGAGTATACCATCAAATACTAATCACACCACTTTCCTGGACGCTGCTGGATAGATCATTGAATATGAGAACCGTATGCGTCATTACTCGACTCCAGATAAGGTATTCCGTTACTTCGCCACGCTACAGGCTCAACACCACGATCAGCATGAGGTGTTTATGACGCCGGATGACTTCTTGAGATCAATGACGCCGGGGGTTAAACAGCCTGATGGTAATTATTTATATAACAATTCTGCTCAACATAATATGTCACTTTAAGTTTTGTTTGCAAATTATGAAGAAACTTAAAAACTGGCTGACCTATGTTTAGCAGGGTTAATAGGAAAAAACTAGTTTTTTACAAATAATGATGTAGGTAAACAGAGCCCAACAAAAGAAAGGCAGTCAGTCTTGTAAGGTAGACTTGTAAACTCAAAAAAGTTTGGTAAATAATGGTTGTTTTATTTTCACAGGTTTGGGGCTAGATCAATACAGAAGATATGATCCGAAGGTAAGAAATTCACTATCTATTATTCTCAGTTGATATTGAAGACCTCTGTGTACAATTTCATATCATATGAACAAAAATATTCACTTTAAAGCCCTTAAAGGTTTTGTTGTACATAGAACTTGGTGGCATACAAACGTTATTTTGTTCCTAAAGTTTTTCTTGTCTTAATTTTGATAGTTAAATTTTTCTTGTTTAATTTAGAATCTCGATCCAGATTTAATTATTGTTTGTGTACATAAACTAAGCTATACTTACGCTACAGCAATTATTGCTACCATATATTTATATTTAGCCTCAGCAACTTTAACCACAACCATTATAATTATCAGTCACTTGCATTGTGTAATCAATCATTTAAATCATTGACTTAAAATATTTTGATGATAAGGGCTAAACTTTCAGCGAGACGCCAGCTGAAATGATAATAGACCTTTGCATCTGTTAAAGATGATATAAACAACATTGCGGGCCCTTGCATTAGTGACTGTTAACTAACTGAAAACTCTATGTATTCTATGTATAATAAAAATGATATATCTGCTATGTAATGTATTGTATGCATTAAGGTTTTCTAGTACCCTAACCACAAGCTCTGCTCGGGACTAGATCATGCTGTGTGAATTATCCAGCATTTCTTTTTCACCGAAAACTCTCCTTTAGTCCCAAGTTACTAACGACGACCAAGTTACTGGTAACTTGACGGCTAGCTGGGTTATTAAATGTTATTTGTAGAAGAAAATGACAAAACGGCAATATATTTTGCTAGCGCGGCGTCAAGCTTCTATTATGTACTCAGACCTTAATTAAATTGGTATTTGTTAAATTAAAGCATAACTATTCACTATCGCACACCCAGCACGGTCGTTTCAACCACTCACGCCACTTTCTTGTCTTTTCAGAACTTCGGTGAGGTACTGTCTCTCTCTTCTTTGTCTCTTCTGCTCTATGGTTTTCTTACTCTATGTTTAGTTTTTGACGCACAGTTTTTTTACTTCCCGTTTGCTCTCATGCCCTCGCCATTGGTCTTTTTTCTCCAAATTCGTTCATAGAGTAGTAGTTTTAATTAGTTTAGATTAAGCACTGTTTAGTTAGTGTGTCTTAGAAGCAGACGTACACTTTTGTTTTGGAATTTACCTGTAGTTTTTCTTCCCTTTTCTGGTAGACTCTACGCTCATCTTCATTCCTTTAGATGAAGTTTGTTGTTCCCGTGATCAAATTAGGTACTAACAAAAAAAAGTACAAAATTAAGAGCAGAAGCATCCTCGTTAAGTGTACCTACAAAGATCACGTGGACATCTACATACCTATATTGAATTGACTAAAAACGGTGTAACATAATCTGAAAATATATTCTGTACTTAAAGCTTGGAATATTGAATTTAGCATGTATGAAACACATCTTTGTTTTGCATAGGTAAGTATTATTTTACAACAGTTAAGCATTCATAGAGGAATTGGTCCTGGCTGAAACTGCCAAATATCTCCATAGGTAGGTCACAGCATTAGAGTAGGTACACTACGTAGGTTTTCTTTAGTTTTGTTTTGGACTTTATTTGCTTTAAAGTAAACATTATTTTTCAGTTTCTAATTTGGATTTTCTGTGCAGAATATCAGCCAACGCCTGAACTTGGATCTCGACGAAGATTCAATTTTTTACAAGCTGGGATCTTCTGGGCTCATCACATTCAGTGACTACATCTTTCTACTCACTGTACTCTCCAGTAAGTACCTACTATCTTAATTAAGTGCCTCCCAAATGTAGAGCAAAATCTGGCAATGCCGACAAATATTTATAGGCATATTTGAATTGGCATTTTTTGTGTTATGATGTCTCACTCAAAGTATGTTACACAAGTATTATTCTGTAGATATATTATCGCCCTGTAAGTAGATCTGTCTGTTACCTTTTTACGCCTAAGCGGCTAATCGGATGTCAATGAAATTTAGCAGGGAGGTAAAAGATATCCCGGGGAAAGACATTTTTATTCCAGAAAAACGCGTCCGAAGCTGCGGGCAGAAGCTAGTTGACCTTCCTGCCTATTTCTAAACTCTCAAATTAAACTTGTTTTCATCTCATAAACTCTTTATTTTCTAACATAACTTCTATAAACATTTGCATCATATCCAAACATTTCAAAATCTAATCCATAAATTTCCAACAATTCGTCTAGAGTTCTCTCGTTGAGTTGACTATAATAATGTTTAATTAAGGCCGTCGTGTCCCTCCCATCTTTGGATTTATTCATGACTGTACGGATGCGGGTTCTTCGATCGCCGACTGTACGTCCCAAAACATGTCCCAGTCCCAATTCGTGTACTACAAACGCTGAGTCTCTCGCAAGGGTCTCTACTTTAGCGACCACTGAAAAATTTGCCGCGCAAGGAGTACAAAATTGGTGATAAGGCGCCCAGTGTTCGTCGAATTGTTTGTCTTTATTTCGATGATTTGTGATCAGATATGTAACGAATTCGTTGAACGTTGGTCCGTAGCGTTTTCTCGTTCCGGGCTCGGTCTTTGACCTGTGTTCCGCTACTATGGCTCTCGCTAGTTTTCTGTAGTAAAGCGGGGTCACATTCTCTAGTTTGTCTCTGTACGCTGATAGCAGACGTACAAATGGCTCTCGTACGATTATTAAAGAGATAACGCCCGGCGAGCTTACTGCATCTCGTAAATCTTCCTGGAGGGGACGAGGGAATTTCTTACGAGCTAGCATTAGGGGTATCTGCTTTGTACGTGCTAGAAATTTCTTATCATATCCACCTGAAAGTAGCAAAATTTTATGGGTTACATTTACATCCTTGTTAATATGTAACATCGTCATTCTCGACCGTGCTCTACTGCTGAGTATAGGTCTCCTTTCGCTTTTACCAGCCTCTGTTTAGTGTTTTTCGCGTAACATATAGATTTGCATAAACATAAATAAATTTGTAACATAAAATCGATGAAAGAGATATAATTTGAGGCGCTACCCCGACCCAAATCAGCGCCACCGCCTATTTTATCTTATTATTCTGTTAAACGAAGGAATTTTCATAAATCGCTTGGCCAGTTTGTGATGCCTATCATAAGCTTTTTTTAATGCCTCCATAAATGTTTTAGAAAGTATAGTGTGTAGTCAGAGATGCGAAGTTGCTATTTTTGCCACCATGGTGGCCAAAACGAGCAACTTCGCATCTCTTCTTAAAGTATAATAAATAAAACAGGCATTAAAAAGAGCTGCTTATGAAAGGTATCACAAACTGGCCAATCGATTTTTGAAAATTCCTTCGTTAAACAGAATAATAAGATAAAATAGGCGGTGGCGCTGATTTGGGTCGGGGTAGCGCCTTAATGAAAAAATTACATAGATAACCACCTAAAATATTAAATTTGTACAGCCACGATGAACTAGCAGCTTTAAAGATATTACACCAAATGAGGTTGTGATCGTAATCTACAAAGAACTCCTTGCTGTTCAAAATTTTGCTTGAAATTCCCTTTTCGCGGCAAACTCTCTGAACGGTTTTCGCCCTACTATCCAGTTCAAAGAGCGTTTTATTATCAGGTTCAGTCCATTCTTTTTCTGGTTCAGGGTCATCACCCATTACTGGTCCCTGCAACTAAAAATCCACTTTTAATCTGTGATCAAAGGTTCACTTTACCAGCTCCAATTTTGTGCTATTTACCAGCCACTTAGTGTAGTTGTCAGGTTCTGTAGACCAATCCTTCTGCGGTAGTTCGACACTGCTCTTGAACACCGTTAATCTCAACACCAGTATGTACAAAGTTGCCCAGAACATAAAAGTTAATGTTTTCGCACCACATCTCAAATAGTAGCAAGAGTTTATTTTTGACCGCGATTTGAATCTTTTCGCGGATTTTATCATTTTTTCGAGTCATGTGGTTTGAGATAAGGAAGAAGATTTTGTACTAAAAGAAGAATGAAAGAGGTTTTAGTTATTTGTTGTGATATAACGCATTGTATCACACGAGCCTGGTTTGGACGAAGGCCTTGCGTCGAAGGGTTCGCTAAGAATGAATTCTCCAGCATCCGCTGAGTGGGTGGGCGGCGCATGACACAAACTATCGATTTTCTTCCCTTTAGAGATTCATCTAGCTCGAGTGAAAAGCTGCCTGATACTTTAAGCTACTTCAGATAATGTGAATGTTATTTAGAGTTGTATGAATTTTATGAATACCAAAGAGCGGAAGCTTCTACTCTATTATTAAACGTAGGTACAAATCTATTAAGAAGGCAATTTGCCAATTCTTAGTTTTATCGTACTTATACCAAAAACATCTCCCAAAAAATTGCCATGCCAATAATTGCATGTTTTGCGCTCATTATCTTATTTCACATTCAAAAAACGGTGTAACTAAAAATAATTAAAAAGTAATAAATAATTATTACTAAACATAATTATTGTAATGAAACTATATTGAATACTAGCTGTACCCGCGACTTCGTTCGCGATTGCCTTACCTGCCGACTAATTTAACCATAGTCTCTCATATTATGAAACGCCGCCGTCCAAAAAATCGTGTAGGGTCTACGGGGTATAGCATATTGTCATCTTCAATCCCATTCTTTATCCACACGACTTTTAGCTACGACTCGGCCAGCGTCAGTGTTAAGAAGTGTCCTACTCGTTTGACTTACTCACAGCTGGGGCCCTATTCTGCTATACTAATCGCTTCACTATGACACAGAGCTATCGTCACAGAATGACACTTTTTGGTATTCCACCTTGGATGAAAGAAATTATGATGAATGCAGATGGAGAGACGCGCGTCAAGTTTGAAACTACATATTAATTTATCTCGCGCGCACTATCTGGAATTTTATTAATCTAAGGATTCTACGTGATGATTCTGCGACGATTCCATTGTCATACTGAAGCAATTGTTTTGCAGAATTGGGCTCCTGATCCATTTGACTGGACCACCGTAATTTTTTTTCGTTAGTAGGTAGGTACAAATGGCTGTGTACCACAATAAAAAATATTTTTCTGCGGTCCAGTTAGTTTAAGTGGACCACAATAATTAATTAATTTAATTGTACACGAAGTTTGGTTGGAGTAAGACTCGAACCAAACTTCGCTGGACCAGCTAAACCACCATATATCATGTAAGGCAGGAACCTAACTTATTTTTCCAAGACCCACCACCTTAGTAGGTAGGAACCTAACTAATGGGTGCGTCTTGGAAAAATAAATAGATAGGAACTTACCTACCCTTTATCTACTAATTTTTTTCTTCAATCTACAGATTAATTCATCAATCTACTGATTTTCTACTCGACTTTCTACTGATTTAGTCATATTCGATCTTGCATCTCTGTTTCTAACAAAAAGAATGCATGAAATCGGACGACGCGTAGACCCGTCGTGATGCGCGGTTAAAGAATTCTACTTTTTCCTCTCTCCCAGGGGAACCTTACTGAATTCCAGGATAAAATGTATTCCATGTCCTTTCTTGTAGTATGAACTCAAAACGTGCCAAGTTACATTCCAACTCATTACCTATGTAGTTTCGGCGTGATGAGCGGTGAAGGAATTTAACTTTCATCCCCTCTGCCAGGGCAACCTTACTGAATTCCGGGATAAAATGTATCTTTCCTCATAGTACGAACTAAAATCACGCCGAGTTGCATTCGAATTCATTAAGTAGTTCCGTCGTGGTGCGCGGTTAAAGAATTTTACTTTCATCCTCTATCCCAGGGGAACCTTACTGAATTCCAGGATAAAATGTATCCCATGTCCTTCCTTGAACTCAAATCGTACCAATTCAGTCCAACTCATTCAGTAGTTTCGGCGTGAACGTGATGCGCGGTGAAGAAATTTTACTTTTATCCCCTCTCCCAGGGGAGCCTGACTGAATTCCGGGATAAAAAGTATCCTATGTCCTTCCTCGTGGTATGACCTAAAATCGTACCGAGTTTTATTTCAATACCTTAAGTAGTTCCGTCGTGATGCGCAGTTAAAGAATTTTACTTTCATCCCCTCTCCCAGGGAAACCTGACTGAATTCCGGGATAAAAAGTATCCTATGTCCTTCCTCGTAGTATGACCTAAAATCGTGCCGAGTTTCATTTCAATACCTTCAGTAGTTTCGGCGTGATGCGCGTTTAACAAACAGACAGACAGACAGACAGACAGACAGACAGACATGAATGAAAAAAATTGCAGTTTTGGCTTCAGTATCGATAATAGAGTGCCCTCCAAAAAAAATTTTCAAAATATCTTCAATGTACAGAATTGGACCTGTTACAGTTTTATTATAAGTATAGATAAGTATTGAGAGTTACGGACCTCTCAGATAGAACCAGAAATTCATAACAGCTTCAGAGCTGTTATGAATTTCTGGTTTGCCGCCCATAAGGTCAGCCTTATGGGCGGCAAAATAACTTATTTGGGAGTCTCAAAGGAAATGCCTTTGCGAAGGGATATTTATTACCTACTGCCGATAACTATAAAGTGATTTGGAATGCTTTAGTAAATAAATACAAAATAAGCGTTTGCTGGCTGCCTCATACTGTGACGTACAAAAAAGTTGTTAAAAACTTACCTTCTGTGAATGAACAAGATCCTAGCTTTGCTAATTGGAAGATTTTATTGATAAATTCTCATCCTTGCATTCAGCGTTAAAACAGTTCGAGTTTGACAATCTTAAAGATTTTATTTTTGTGCATTTTGCTTGCAATACAGTATGTATCAAAACAGAAACTGAAATTTAATGAAACATATATGTAGGTCCGATAGCTAATAAGCAATGTGTGAAATTAATTAATTTCGTAAAAACAGTCGCACATTTTGCAACGCGCTTGGGTATAACAATGCAATGCAAGTACCTACGTCCAACTCTTCAAATGCAGCTGGTAGCAAAGCAATCAACCTCGTAAAAACCGTTCAGACGCATAGTACCAGAAACGCAAATTACCTTATACGCGGATGGCCAGAAATGGATTTCGCAAATTTTTCGGCGCTCTTTGTGCGCTAAACGGTTTAGCGGTTAGCCTAAACACGCAAAATGAAAATTTACTTTTTAAACCAATTCAGTACATTATTACAGAGTGAGAGGTAGTAGCAACAGCATTCTAAAAATAATATCAGAAAAGTACGATTCTCCGATTCTTCACCACTGGGTGAAACTAGTTATAATTTAGATTTAGGTTTAATACTATCCATACTTTTGTAAAATTTATTTTTCTGTTATTGTGTCTATGGACCATTGTTGTCTGCGAATAAAGTAGTTGAATTGAAAAATAAAATTAACAAGATCCGTCCAGTACGAGTGTAACTCGCGCGCTGAGGGTTTCGAACGTTAGTCACTTGTACAAAAAATATGTATGGCGCTCATTAGGCCTATGTCCAGCTGTGGACTTATATTATGTAGGCTGATGTATACGATGTTGAAGAGCTGTCATACTCAACGGCCCCAGTGTATAAAATTCCTGTCCATGATTATATCAGATATCAGACCGTTATTATCATATCAGACCGCACACGTCTTCAGCTGCTAGAAACGCCACTAATAGCGGTAGAAAATAAAAATTAATTTCTTCTGCTGTAAACCATGATGGTTACAAAAGGTATAATATGTCTACAATTTTAATCCAATCTTTCTAAATAAACACAAACCTTTTCAGCGTCCCGCCGCCACTTCGAGATCGCGTTCCGTATGTTCGATCTGAACGGTGACGGAGACGTGGACTGCGAGGAGTTTGAGAAGGTGGCCGCGCTCATCCGGCAGCAGAGCAGCATCGGCTCCCGGCATAGGGACCATGCTAATACTGGCAACACTTTCAAGGTAAGAATAATATATACTCGAGGAGTTTGAGAAAGTGGTCGCGCTCATCCGGCAGCAGAGCAGCATCGGCTCCCGGCATAGGGACCATGCTAATACTGGCAACACTTTCAAGGTAAGAGTAATATATACTCGAGGAGTTTGAGAAAGTGGTCGCGCTCATCCGGCAACAGAGCAGCATCAGCTCCCGGCATAGGGACGATGCTAATACTGGCAACACTTTTAAGGTAAGAATAATATACATTCGAGGAATTTTGGAAGGTGGTCGGCCGCGCTCATCCGGCAGCAGAGCAGCATCGGCTCCCGGCATAGGGACCATGCTAATACTGGGAACACTTTCAAGGTAAGAATAATATATACTCGAGGAGTTTGAGAAGGTGGCCGCGCTCATCCGGCAGCAGAGCAGCATCGGCTCCCGGCATAGGGACCATGCTAATACTGGGAACACTTTCAAGGTAAGAATAATATATACTCGAGGAGTTTGAGAAGGTGGTCGCGCTCATCCGCCAGCAGAGCAGCATCGGCTCCCGGCATAGGGACCATGCTAATACTGGGAACACTTTCAAGGTAAGAATAATATATACTCGAGGAGTTTGAGAAGGTGGTCGCGCTCATCCGGCAGCAGAGCAGCATCGGCTCCCGGCATAGGGACCATGCTAATACTGGCAACACTTTTAAGGTAAGAATAATATACACTCGAGGAGTTTGAGAAGGTGGTCGCGCTCAACCGGCAACAGAGCAGCATCGGCCCCTCGGCATAGGGACCATGCTAATACTGTCAACACTTTCAAGGTAATAATAATATACACTTGAGGAGTTTGAGAAGGTGGTCGCGCTCATCCGGCAGCATAATCATATTGGCCCGTTGGAACCTTTTGAACCCTTTTTTTTCTGAGTATAGGCCTCCCAAAACAACTGTTGAGACAGTCCCTGCGCTAAAGAATTGGGAACTTTGCGAACAGAAAATTTGATACTCTTTTGCTGAGAAAACAGGTCAATCTCCATCATTTTCTCCCTGTATCTACCTACTACTGGGTTGGCCATTAATATTGGTCTTGGATTGATCAGTCTTCATCCAGCCCACCAATTACAGTGGAAAATGGCAATGGGGAACGCAATAATGGGGATCTTATATCTTAGCGCTGTCCAAATCTTTTGAAACTTGAAAGGAGGAATATTTAAGGCAAAAAGTTTCCCCTATTCAAGTTTTATAAGATTTAGATACCATTAAGATTGCCAAAATTATCCCCATTGTTGCTTCCCCATTGCCATTCGCTTATTTTTATTGGGAGCCAGGTCTTGTTGGAGACTTTGCAAAATATTTAGGTAAGAAAAATTCCGCAGTAAAAAAATACTATTAATGTTATTACAGGGAATAAACTCCGCATTGACAACGTACTTCTTCGGGCCCAACCTCAGTGAGAAACTGACTATCGAGAAGTTCTTAGATTTCCAGCATCAGCTACAGAAGGAGATATTGTCTCTGGAGTTTCAGAGGAAACAACCTGGTAAGATATTTCTTTTATTTATTAAAACTATTTCTACGTAGTCATCATTATAGATGTAAGCGGGTTAACTACGAATCTTATTTATGTTGGAAGAACACCAACGTTTCATCCTTTTACGATCCGCTGACATCCGTAATGAATTCGGCAAACTCCCATAATTTTTAAAGTAAAATAGTTCTACTAAGTTACTTCTCGCGATTAAAGCGTGGAAGAAAAGAGTCGCTTTTGCTCAGCTGTGGTACAGTAACTGGTTAAAAGAATTAAAATAAAAAATAATATGTAATAAATCATTTATTTTAGGCAACATTAGTCTAGTACAGGATAATGCTGTAATAATGCTGGACAATCCACACAGCACCATCCAGTTATGGGTAGAAGTGACTGATTTATAAACTTAATATAATACATTACATAGATATATATTTTTTATTATACTTATACATAATCAAAGTAAGTAGGTAAATAATTAGTCATTTACCCAGCAGGGATGATTTCTGATTCGAAGATTTTTCCTTTATTATGAGTATGTATTGCTTAGTTTAGTATATTGTATCGGATTCACTGCCCTGCCTCGGACTAACGCCCCCACGTGGTGGAGCTGATCGACATTCGTCTTGGGCCATGAAAGTGTTAATTTAGTTTAGAATATTGCGATATACTTCAAAGAATACTATTCTTAGGACGATCACTGAATGCCCAGATAATTGTTTCTTTCGACACTGGTTGTCTGTGCACCACGGTGGGAACCAAAAGTAAGACTATGTAGGTACTGCCTACAAATATGTTCCATTTCATCTCTACTATAACTACTGTTATTATTATTATTTTCTGCTTTTGTGTATCTATCTTCTTTGTCATATGGAATTATATTACTGAAATAAACGTTATTATTAAACTAAATTTACACTTTCATGGCCGTGAATGCGTTCACTGCCCAGCCTCGGCGGTGGGACCAGCAGGGGCGTGTCATTGCTACACGGTGGCGCTGGCCGACATGTGCGCCTTGGACCATGAGAGTGTTAAAGAAAAAGAATCCATTTCGAATAAATTTACTTATTTGCTTTCAGATGAAAGAGGCAGAATCACTGAAGCAGATTTTGCAGAATTGCTGCTGGCTTACGCCGGGTATCCCGCTAAGAAGAAGGCACGCATGCTCAAACGAGTCAAAAAGACGTAAGTCATAAAACATCATAGCTACAACAAAATTTAGATGGTATGGTAATCTTTGACGAATGAGAAATACCCGTAGGCCAAGCACAGATATATTTCTCTCAGGTACAATAGACAAAAATGATATCGAAACATCATCGAATGCGTAAATTCAACTGCAATAAATTAACGCAATGTATGACATTTTTTTATGTTATGGCCTAGACAAAACACGCCATGCTAAGGAGGCTAGATTAGAGAGACATTGGAATGTAAGTGTGTCCATAGTCAGTGACGCGCTCTACGCTGAGGTGCCACGGAAGACCAGCGCTGCAGCTGCAGCACACGCTGAGAGGCAGCCTTTTGGTCTCACGTTGTTTTTTCTTTTTAATTCCATTTTATCATTGCATTTTCTTGTGTGTTGTGAACCTATAAAAATTATCTGATCTTAAAAAGTGTAAAATCAGGCCTACTGGCTAATTTCATACGATTTATTTTGTGGTAAAACTACACTTGCGAGCTTTAAACTGGAATCGCTTCAAGGGTTGTTCAAGACTAATTTTTACAATTTCTTTGCAGTGAACTATGAGTTAAGTTATTTTTTCCCTTACGCAGGATTTATTGGCGACGATAAATTTTGATTTAATGGACGATAATGTCCGCTGCCACACCGCAGCAGTGACTAGACAGTACCGACAGACGTCTTCCATGTCGGCATTCCCACACTAGACTGGCCAGCCCTTATTCCTGACTTGAACCCAATCTGGCATATGTGGGACGAGCTAAAACAGCGGATACGAGGGAGAAATCCAGCTAATCCAGCTCCGGAGCCGATAGAAGGCGATAGATGCATTTCGACCTATTGCAATAATTCCCAAAATTTAGGTAGCCAATTTAATTAATTTTAAATGTTCTTGATATCACTTGAAAGGTAACAAAATTACCTTTCAAATGATATACCACAATCTATAGTTCATTGTACATAAATTGTAAAAAAATTGTTTTGATCAACTCGCGATGAAAGAGATTCCATTTTAAAGCTCGCAAGTGTAGATGCAATAAATACTATATCAGTTAAAGCGCATTTTTATTATTCACATACAGTTTGTATCGCACGGCACTGTAAAAGAATCTGTTTATAAGGAATTTGTGTTAAATGTGCGCTATCTAAAAATAACCCTAAATAAATGTCTTGTAACCAAAAATAATGTGTGCTATAACGTATTTCTGTTTCAGTTTCCGTGACCACGGCGTCGGTATAACAAAAGAAGACTACCTTATGTTCTTCCATCTCCTCAACAACATAAACGATGTCGACACAGCCCTAACTTTCTACCACATCGCGGGCGCGTCCATAGACCAGCCCACGTTACGTCACGTGGCGCGCACCGTGGCCCACGTGGACCTAGACCCGCATGTCATTAACGTGGTCTTCACTATATTCGATGAAAATAGTAAGTATACGTTCCATAGACACAGCTCTTACTACCATATCGCGGGCGCGTATGGACGCGCCCGTAACGTAACGTGGGCTGGTCTATGGAGACCAGCCTACGTTACGTTACCTGGCGCGCACCGTGGCCCACGTGGACCTAGACCCACATGTCATCAACGTGGTCTTCACAATATTCGATGAGAATAGTAAGTATAAGTTCCATAGACACAGCTCTTACTACCACATCGCGGGCGCGTCCAGAGACCAGCGCACGTTACGACACGTGGCGCGCACCGGGGCCCACGTGGTCCTAGACCCGCATGTCATCAACGTGGTCTTCACTATATTCGATGAGAATAGTAAGTTTAAGTACCATAGACGCCCTTTCCACCACATATTACTATAGAAACTGCTTTCTACTACAACGCGGGCGCGTCCTCGAAAAAACGCTAGTAAAGTACACTTTTATTCACTGCCACTTGCCGTCGAACCTCAGGCATAGATGTCATGTGCGTGTATTTACACGGGCAATATATCTTTTACGACCGGGGGCGGGCAGCAGCGCCTCCTGCAGAACAGATCCAACGTAATGCGATCCCACGCGAGCGAGGGGATTAAGGAATAACCGCCCAATGACAAGGGCCAATACGGCGATAATCAGGGGAGACCTTACGTAGTCGACTGTAAAGTAAAGGCTGTTGATGTGATGTTTAATTAGGAATACAGCAATGCTGCTTGGTGCCAGAAAAACACATAGCTCTCGTACTTACCCGGACGATCCCTTTTACAAGAAGCCCGATTACTTTTGCTGGTTTTACCTCACACTGCAGCCTGATTATGCTAGGGCCGTCGCTAACGCACGCACCTTATCCGCGTTATTTGCGATAATATTAGTGTGAACGCGTTAGGAGCGCGTTTGGATTATTTTAACACTCATTCATAATTAATGAAATTAATGATAGAAACTAATTCTGTTATTTGCCTGCAGTGGATGGACAGCTAAGCAACCGCGAGTTCGTCGCCGTAATGAAGAATCGCCTTCTCCGAGGCCTGGAGAAACCGAAAGACACAGGTTTTGTCAAACTAATGTACTCTCTCATCAAATGTGCGAGGGACACCAAACCGGCTATACTAGACTTTTAACAGTTAAAACATTCAGGCCTTTCTCATCAAGTGGAGAAAGAGTCTGAGTAAGCCTTCTAGATCTTTCGAGCACGTTTCAGTGCCTCTAGTTTTTCTGTGCGGGTAGCTGACATGATCTAGAGAACCTACTATGTATTATTATTATTATATACTCATTTATTCTTATATCTCGTTATAAAATAAATTTTTTAGTATAGAAAACAAAATATTATAAGCTATTGTACAGCAAAAAATATATCAAAACGGTGAATCACCGGCTGCGAAGCTGGGCTCAATTATTATTATTATTAATGCTGTGTGAATTATCCAATGTCCAGCATTATTTATTTTATTTAGTTTCCTAAGCTGTTTGAAGAATTCGGTACAGACGTTCTAATTTGACGATGGTTCACAGTCGAATTCACGGCGGAGGTCTTTCACTTTTGTAAATTTATCTTTTACTGAATAAAATGAGGTCTTAATTTAGAACGTTCGGAACATAGTTTAGTTCCAGATTTGTACAGAATATCTGCACAGAAAAGCTAGTGTTGAAGATTGAAAGATTTATATGAGCACTTGGCCTATGGGACTATAATATGTGAATTTAAAAGGTTAAAGATATTCTAAAAACGTTATATTATAAGAAACAAAGTAGAACGTTTTCGGTACCTACGTCTGCGCTTATTGATTAGAACATTGTATTTCAACAGGGATCGTTGTTCCTGTAGAAAAATTAAGTCATTTAATTCAAGGAGGCCTTTTTTCTCTAGAGATGTGATAGCAAATATATGTGTGTAGCAAAGTGGTGACTATGTCAAATCCAACAAGAATCCAACCAATAGAATAGTTTCAGTATGCGATCTTGTTGATTCGTTGAAGTTGGTCTAGTCAGGCCAAGCGAGGGATTGTTGTCTAGGGCATCTAAGAAAACAAGGTCTAACATTCCGCGATCTTCCCAAGCCTACGTCACTGTCCAGTTGCCACTTTATTGCAACAAAAAATGGAAATTACGTTCATTTGCCGGTGACTACCAAACTTTTATTATCGCGTCATGTCATTAGCGTCAGTTGCGTTGTTGATCGGATAAATCTTTAAAATAAAATGGGCGGTTGCTCTATCCGTAACTGTAAGAGTGTAAGTGTGACAGGCGGTAAAATAAGGTTTTTTCATTCCCGTCAAAAGAATCTAAGGCTGAAGAATGTGACTGCGATTGGATAAATTTAATTTCAAGGGGAAAGTTGATTTATCCATGTGCAGAGCTCATTAGCGTTGCTCAAATTATGGAAACTAAGTTTGATGAATTTCATAAAAAGACCTTTTCCAAAGATAAGGTTATTTTCAAAAGCAGATGGAGCTCTACATCTTGGCTCCTAGGGAATTTCAAACCGTCATAATTCCTTTGCCAGATTTTGATCCTCAAAACCCTGCGTGGCACTATTATTAGTTACATTATAAATAAAATTATAATAAAACCTAGCTCTAGATCTCGAGTTTCCCCAAACTAAAAAGTTTGAGAACCACCGTAGCGGATAATGACGTAGGCTTGGGAAAACCCACGTGACCGTTCTTTCTCGGAGTATTATACCTTGCGAAGTATACTATTATACCATAGTCTAGGGTCGAATAGGGTCGAATAGAGAAAAATTATGTCATGTTGTCATCGAATGCGTAAAATATTCGAAATTTATTCTTGCAACTTCATTATTTAACGCAATGTATGGTGATGCGATACAATTTTTTTCTATTTTACTTATTCTAGTGCTTTGCCTACTGATCAAATGTTAAGTTCTACCTCGGTACTAATATAAATAATTTTCCTATTAAATCGCTTTTGTAAATGCGATTGTTATTTTCTCTCCGCACTCTAGAATCTCAGTCGGTTCTTATGACTACTCATTAGAAATGTAATCTTCCTATCACAAATAACTAATCAATCTCCTAGTTCGTAGTAAAAATTCTTGCCATTAAGATACACCATATTTACTCGTATCCTCAAATAATATTATTGCGTTAAATGCGTCACGTTTAGTATTTTAGCAAGTTACATATTTATAGTTAGCCTAATTTTAAAGTTGTTAGTGAAACAAACTAGGATAGAATGTAATACCATATTAAGGTCCGGCCAAACCGACGTCCATGCGGCGGTTTGACTGGACCTTTACTGACTGACTAATATAAAGCAGTCCGTCAGACTGAATATTAAAATAATTATTGTAATTTCACTAATAAATTTTATATCGGAATGTTATGTCGTGAATTTTTGCTTTCTGAATAATTAACATTAGGTTGCTTGTGCTGTTTGTAAATAAAAAATCGATTAATTATTTTTATAAAAAAAAAATGTAAGCAATTTGTTAGTAATAGTGTTCTTTAAACAACAAAAAACTAGTCAAATGCATCTAAGAATGGGTAAACTAGAATGCAGTCCTGATGAAAATGTAGTTACTTATATCTTTATCAACAAAGAAAATTACAATCAAATAATTTATATAAATTAGAACTAGTATCACATATATAGACAGTCTGCAGTTAGCTCAATTGTTTAAATTGTTATTTAAACAATTGAGCTAACTGCAGACTGTCTACAGATAATCTACAGGTAGCTCAACTGATTCATATCAATACCAGTCGGAAGCGTCCCCAAGACGCTGGCTGCATTGCCCCGCTGTATGGCAATACTGATGCGCTGCGCCAGATACTCACCAGCTCTCGGGTCAGGCGTCGTCGCTTCGACTTGACGCTCAGATAATTTCTTAAAAACCCGAAGAGCCTCGGTACCCCACGGACCTAGGGTCTCGCCTCCAAGGGGAGCAAATGTGTAGGCTCTGTCGAGACCTGCATATTTGCGCCTCTCGAGATCCTCGGCCAAATCTGCCGCCGCACCTGCCCTCACGGATGTCCTTGGAAGATGGGAAGGCGCAAGTGTGTCGACGCATGTAGCGTCCCACACATTGGGCCTCCCCAACTCCCATCCTCCTCCATCTTGTGGTTAGTTAAATTTAAATAAATCTAATTTACTTTTTTACCGACTTCGAAAATTTTCGAATTTTCTTTCAACATTATTTTTACTTTGTAAGTTGAACTGTAAAACTATTTCAATCATAATTTGTAAATTATATGACATTGACTGTATTGTTTTATGATATTGACATCACTTGTTAAGTATTCTAAGCATTGTTTTAAGTTTTCGTATTTTTTATTTTGTAATAAAAATTACTCTACTTCATAAAAAACTTAACCTATTATTCGTGATCCTGCTTTAACATATAATCTAAAATCCCTTGCAATAATCAATACCTGAATAGTTGTAGGGTACCTTACCATCTTAATTGTATTAATCCGATGAAAGTGCACCTGTGTTTGCGCGCACACTTGTGCACTATAATATGCCCTGCACAAGGCTTGTCTTCGTTGAGACTGGGCGTCGAAGCCGAAATTTGGCTAGAAGGACATAAATTATATTAAAGTTGCCTAAATTTGTTTGTTGTTGTTATTTCTTTTTAAGTGGCAAGAAATTTACATCTTTTGCAAGCAAATTGAAATTTCTTGGACATTGCTTTAATATAATGTAAACCATTCAACAAATATTATTAGCTACGTTGAATAACGTATGTCAATTAATCTTTTTACAGCGAAGACAAGCTATTTGGTACGCGTATTGTTTTTTAACGGGTTCGATGCACTGAAATTCAGAAATTTCTCTAGAACAACTAAAATTTTTAAAAACAGCGAGTGCATTGAACCGTAACCTCGTGTCAGGCAGGACGCGACTACACAGATTCAGCCCAGAGACAGCGCAAGCTTCCAAGTAAATCACTCCAACTCCAACCCGTCGAACGAACCGTCTCGCTCGCGAATCTCCACGCGAAAAATAGACATAACATAGTTTGATCTCGGAATAATTCGAGATAATAGAAAACGGCATTGGACGAGCGTCGCTGCGGTGGGTACAACGCGGAATTTCGCGCGCCTTCTGAATAACTGGTGAGTTTCTGTAGCCCTGATATCCCCCTCCATTCACTCCACGTGTTTATTTGATCCCGTCACTGTTGTGTCCAGACAGGTGAGATGTTTCACGTCAACACCTACGTAATTTTTTACCGACTGATGTTGCTATGGCATGCTCAATGCAATGAATTCAGGAATGCTGTGAATTCATCTTGTATTTGTAGATAAATTGAGAAATTCTGATGGTAATTTGTCTCGTATTTGTAGATTGAGAAGAATGCCGGTGTATCAGAGACCACCTTTCTGGCGAATTCCGCACCAACGCCAAGATCCTGATGATGATTACCCGGCGAGGGATTTTGGACCTAAAAGACAGGTATCTATAATAAGTTTGATTTATTTATCTCATTAATAAATTTGCGATTCTATTGTTTTAAGCATTATAAATTTAAATAGCAATCTAATACGATTAAGGTTTATGACAAAAGTGAATCATTAATTTAGAAAACTGTCCAGTTTTTATGTAACAGTCTTTTGAATAATGATAAATTGATTTTGTGCAGACATTATGTAAAATAGAGAAATTAGTGACAGAGAAACTAGTTCGACAAAATTGTGCTCTCATAACAACTTCTTTGGCAGTCGGGTAAAAATTATTAATGATGGCAATTCTTTTAGTTCTTTTCACGACAGCTCTGAAACATTTATCATTTGAGTTCCGTTCGTGCATTTAAATCATAATTTCAAAGAGTTTATTTGATTTTTAACTTCCATTAGCATAACGGAGAAATATTATGTAGGTCATTGAAATAAAGATATTAATTCGGTCCGACATCTGGATAAACAAACATTGGCGATCGAAAAGTGAGCGATGGATTCGTTTCCGTAAATCGAATTGGGTCGATAGGCAGGGTTATATCGCGGTGGTGGATTGGTTAGTTCAAGGGAGAGGGGGGATCGCGGTGTGGCTAATTTAGCGCGCACAACGTCGCGTTTTGCCGCCGTGTTCGCAAGTCCGTGTGTTCGTGCAGTGCATCCGAATCTGACCTTTGCTGCCATGGGGCGGCTGCACACCTTCGTGGTGACCCTTCGCCGTGACAGCCGCGAAGTGAACTGGGGGCTGCGCATCGTGGGCGGCGCGGACCTCGCTACTCCGCTCATCGTCACTCGGGTACAATCCACCAAAACAAACCGCGCCGGTGTAAACAAACTGGAATCTTTTCCATTCGCATGTAAACATTCGCCTCTTTCTCTTCTTTTTCGGTGCCTAGGGAAAAGCATCGATTGAAAATAAAACTGAACGGATATTTTGAACTTCGAGCTGGCTTGGCAGACGATATTATTTCTTCAATGACATTTATTACGAATTTTCTTGAACTGTGCTATCAAAGCCAGAGTAGCCGGGTGTTTTTCTTGAAGTTTTTTCTCGAAGAATCTAGAACAGCCTCAGATTAAGTAGAGCGTCGACGATGTCTCTTTATATCCGATGTATTCTTGGATTTGTATTTGTCGCAAGCGTTCGACAGCTGTCGCCGTAGATCCGGCTTGACCTAATTGCCACGATATCCTATAGTTTTTCAGAGAAGCTCATTAATCGTGGTTGACTAATCCCCCGAAGATTTAATATGCCAAACGCTATTAAGACTCGCGGTGGCGGTGTTATAAAGATCTCTTACAACCGAATCTTCTTAATTCTTTACTGCACGAAATAAAACAAATACATGACTTAAAACTAGAGAGGTTATGGAAAAGGCGAGCTTAACCCTAAAAAGATTTATTGCTCTTCAAGCAAATCTTATAAGGAGATCTACTCATAGTTTGCTAGCACAATTTTATCTTGATATTTCTGGTATTATTTAGGAGACCGTTTGTCGCATTGCTAGTTCTTTAGTCATCTATAGTTATGGAAGCTGAAAGTGACTATACTTATAAAGACAGAGTAGTCGGTGTTTAAAGTAGCAGTTTATGTAGAACCCGTAACCTACCAAGTCATTAGCAATTAGGACTTTGTATGCCAGTCTACTACAAGTCACGCAAATCCTTCTACCTAAACTTTCGAAAATCATGTGCATTTTAACCAGGCTTCGCATAAAATACATTTTAAATCCTCTTGACTCTTAAACAATTGGGAGCTATTGAATTAAACCGACGCAAAAAAAAAAAAACTTCGGTGACAGGCTAACCTACCAATTTAACTACAAAAATTGTCTATTCAATCGACCATTTTAGTTGGCGAGCAAATTACAAAGATTTATTACCTAATTGTAAGAAATAAAGTGAGTGTCTACGAGAGGCTGAAACAACTTTAGTTTAGATATCTATTAAAATAAAATCGAAAAAGAGTCAGGTGCATATAGCAATTTCTAGAGCAAAAACATTTCAGTTTATTTATACTGAAAGCTCTTTGAATTAAAATCGTGTTCTAGCACAGAATCAAGGAGTAAAATCTGTGTCAAATAGTGGAAAGTTTTCAAGAAAATCTCGGGCGCAGTTGTCGAAAAGTCAATTAAAACTGTCAAAAGTTCATTTAAAAACTGTCACAAACTCGCTTCCACTTCAGATCTACCAAAAATTCATCCTAACAGCTCCACATGATTTTATTTATTTATTTAAACTTTTAATACACTAAGGTACAAAGGTTGGGCTTAATGCTGAGGCATTTTCTTCCTGCCGATCAAAAACATGTTTTTACAGTGGGTTGGCGTGCTAATATATTTTAGCAGGTAACATTCGTGTCACAGTAAAAAAGCTTGTTGCCCTCAGTTTATATATAATGTCATTGCTTGGTGCTTATCACGTTCACGAGTGACTAGTTTACTTTAGACTGATCACGCTAATATTATAAAGGCGATAGTTTGTATGTGTCAGCGAATGTGTATGTTTGTTACTTCACGCTCAAACGTCTGAACAAATCCAATGAAATTTGCTACTAGGATAAATTATATCCGTAATATACTTGATCCCAGAAAAGTAAAGTGCAGCGTTCCCCTGGCATGATCAAATAATTTAGATGTGTTTGTTAATATTCTTTTCTCGTGTTTTAGTAAAACTTACAGCTAGAAAAACACACACACAATATTCTTATTGTATATATTAATCTAAGTACATGAAAATTCGCGACCACATCTCACACCTGCGATTCGCTGATGACATAGTCTTAATGGCGGAGTCGCTAGAGGAGCTGAACCAAATGCTGGACAGCCTAGCCTCAGCCTCGCGACGCATCGGTCTTGGCATGAATTTGGATAAAACCAAAGTCATGATCAATGGCCTCATTGATCCGGGACCGGTCGTCGTACATGGCCACCTTCTCGAAATTGTTTCCGAGTATACTTACCTTGGGCAAATTCTGCAGTTGGGTAAAAATAATTTTGAGAAGGAGGCTAGGAGGAGGATCCAGCTAGGCTGGGCAGCGTTTGGGAAACTACGTCGAGTCTTCTCGTCATCCATACCACAATGCTTGAAAACTAAAGTTTTCAATCAGTGCGTCCTACCCGTCATGACCTACGGAGCTGAGACGTGGACACTCACGGTAGGGCTGGTCCACCAGTTCAAAGTCGCTCAGCGAGCTATGGAAAGAGCTATGCTCGGAGTCTCTCTGAAGGATAAAATTCGTAACGAATACATCCGACAGAGAACCAAAGTTATCGACATAGCTCAAAGAATAAGCAAGCTGAAGTGGCAGTGGGCCGGCCATATCTCGCGAAGAACCGACAACCGCTGGGGTAAACGTGTTCTTGAGTGGAGACCACGACTCGGTAAACGTAGTGTAGGACGCCCTCCGGCCAGGTGGGATGACGATCTGCGAAAGACTGCAGGCAGATGCTGGATGCGGCAAGCTGAAGACAGGGCGCTATGGCGCTCATTAGGGGAGGCCTATGTCCAACAGTGGACTAATATGGGCTGATGATGATGATGATGATGATGACATGAAAATTAAATGTACAAATTCCGCACGCAACTTTCGCAAAACAAATTGCTCAATTAGATTGCCGCTAGCCAGACACATCGCCTCTCGGCAAGACGAATGGTTAGGAGAAAAGTTTATCTTTGATGTATCCATCTGTTTCTCTTCCGAATGCTAAACGAATGCACTCACGAACATACCACCGCCAAGGTTGTCTTGCGAAATCCTTTTAGCCACAGGCCCACAGCCTTGAAATCGTTTTGTTTTAAGACCGCATTATAAGTAATTTCATTACTTCCGATCCATATGGTTTGTGATAGACCTAAATTATTTCATTGGTTTACTCATAGCCAGCAGGACTGGCTCGTAGATAATTTCTGTAGGGTAGACTAGAGAATTTCGTAACATAAATGATGTATGAAACATTTATGATTGTGAGAGATACTGAATGATACTGAAACACTAACAACACGTATAGGGTAAAGTGCCCCACTACCAAAAAACCTAACTTCAGTTAAATCGCAATCAACATCAAGTCTTTCAAAATCATCTAAATACAATGGGTGTAGGAGTGGAAGATCGGCCTTAAGTAATTAATTGGGTTCCGGACAAAAGAGATTTTTTTATTTTTAGCTGAGGCGATAAAAAAAATAAAAATTAAGACTTGGCGTCTTCACGAACTTAGCTATGTGGTAGAATATGCACCCTCTTCCCGCGGGTGTCGTCAGAGGCGACTAAGGGATTTTCACCGGGGGTGGGCAGCAGCGCCCCTTGCAGAATAATTCTACCACCAAGCTGCGATCTCCAACCCGCATGCCCAGCGTGGGGATTATGGGCATTACCCCCCATGTGATAAAAGCCAATAAGGCGCTTGTCAGGGAGAGGCCTGCGTCCAGCAGTGGACCAATACAGGCTGTTGAGGTTGAGGGTTGAGGTCTTCACGAACGTGTTCGTGATGATGGGCAAAACCTGCAGTACACGTAGTGTCAGTGAATCACCAATAACCCTGTATATAGTCTATCAATACTTGATAAAGTGAATTTCAGAAGATAGGTTTTTAGGCTATGAAGGATGGCACGTATCCAACCTATAATACAAGTTAAAACATAACTCATTGTAAATATCGCATAACAATACCTACTAGTGCTATAAGCGTTAACAACCACGTTAGTTACAGAAGTTTTACTACTGAATCTGTCCTCTGGCTATGCATAACTGTCCTTGCTCCTCGTTAAACCACTGTTAAGGTTTAGTGTCTTCAAAATAGACGTTTTGTGCTCAGCCGTATTTTCCTGGGTAAGTTTAGATAATTCTTCGGGCTTCCGTGACTTCTTCCTTGGATCCACAATGGTGGAGCTGGCATTATGTTAGTACCTATATTATGTGCCCGCATGTGTCTTACAATGCCAAATTTGGCTAAATTTTACGTTAATTTGCAAAGTATTGACACACATTTCCTCAGTTTGAGACAATCTGCTCTATGTTCATGCTCTACCTGGGCATTTCGCTGTCTTCTTCTGGTTTCTTTTAAGATTATCATCGACTCTGATATTCATAAGACTAACAGCACCACCTGCTTCTTCGATTTGGTCTCGGCAGTCCTAGATAACGGTCAAGGAATAATAAACTTTAAAGCGATGTATTGAGTATATCAGTTATCTAGTACCCATAACACCAGCTCTGCTTAACTTGGGGCTAGAGATGTATGAATTATCCTGCATTATTTATTATTATTAATTATCCATCAATGATTAGTTTATTAATTGATTGAACTACCTAATGACAGTTTTATCATCTTAAGTTGCTCCATAAAATGGCCTAGCATCATTTTTGGCAGCGACTAGGGAGGCAGTTAATACTTATACTTAATGTTCCAATTTTCTTGAGGAATGTCCCTTCATTAATTTTAATGTATGAAGGTAATTTTAACGGGAATATGCAAAACTTGTTGTGATCTTGAAAACGGAATAATCTAAAGTCATCTGGTTTCAGTCAGTAGAGCAAGGCTTTAGGGCGGCTTAAGCTTATCGAACACCTGGAAAGCACCGCTGCAAAAATGTGCTTTAACTCGTTACATTTAGATGAATTTTATATTGACGACATCAGATGACAGACAGCTCGCGGGCCACTCGTCTGCTGGGAAGCCATTTTGTCTCTGTAAAGTGTATCTAAAGATAACGAGTTTAAGCCCATATTTGAATTGCACGTTTTTGTGTTATGTGGTAGCGGTATTAGATTAATGAGTACAGAGCTTTACTCAGTGGTGTACCACATTATTGCTAATTAGCTGGTAAATTTTCATTAGGCAAGTGCGTTCGCTGACTAAAATATAAACACGAGCAATTTAGGTTTAACCTTCATCAAAATAAACCTGGTAATGCGTTTACTACGCGTGGTTAGGTTCGGTACTCGACTGACGCAGGCGTTACGCGCCAATTGCGTATTGAATGTAAATGCGGATGGACGCTCGCCAGAAGCGTCCAAAAAACTGAAACACTGTTATAGCGACTTGTCACTCTTGTCATTCAGAATTTAACCGTGCTGATAGATACGATTAAAATATATGTCCTCGCCATTGACTCGGGGAAGTTGTGATGGATTTGCTCTGGTCGGCTGATGCGGCCTCCTATCCGTCGGTTGTTTTCAATAAAAATGTCAGGTTGGCGCGACGCTGAGCACAGTTTTAGCCTGGCTGGTGGCCAAACGATGCAAACGTCCCGCAGGCCCCCCTTCCCTTCATTTCTACAAGGTCGTTCTAGCGATGCACCGTCTATCACCTTTTATACTAGGCCTTAAATCTGTAAATATTGATGCCCAGTCAATGTGTCAGCGGAGATATATTTTTCTGGAAGGCCATCTTTCGTAATGGAATGTTTACGTAGATGGCGTTCGTGACTTCGTTTCTTAACTCTTCTGTAGGTTTTTATTTCGACAGTGGATTTTAAAGACGTCACTGAATGTTGATGTTATTTTGACTCGTTAAATCCGTCTTAAACCTACCCTTGGAGGTGACTTTGTCTCGTTAAGAGTCGTGCGTGGTCACGGTCTTTTAACCTTCTTAATGATTGGTATTTTCAAGTTGTAAATCATTTTGTTTGTGTACGTTTTCAACTGTAATTATTAACTTTTATCTTACCGTTATTCATTAGGCACTCAAAATATATAACAGTCTGTGTAGGCCATAGTTATGGAACTGCTTGCGGTTTTACTTTGAAAGAGGGTCATCAGTTCTGAGCCTCGAGTTTGATTATTTATAGTAAGTATCGACACATCATCGAAACGTTTCATTTTTTTATGGGATTTGGTACAGCAGCGCCTCTACCGCGCGGATTGCAACGGACTACGTAAATTCCATACAAAAATGGAATGTCTCGATTCTTTTCGAATTGAGTTCGGTTTCTCAAAAGAATCGGCTCTGATCCTTACTATAGGTAGGATGCAGCTTCAATAGGTATATTTGCATCAGTTTCTCGCGGATCAAAATTATCAGCATCTGAAAACAAACCACACAAAATCCTTATTATTTGAATTGAGTTTGCATTTGCATTGATGTCTGTAACTTTTCAAGCCAGAACTACTGAACAATTCGGGCTAACATATGCATAGAATAGATGTAGTTTAGAGCTGGAATAACATACGTAATGTATGTAATAAATAACTAATAAGCAATGTTTCCGGAAAAGACACGTGCGGTGCAAAATATTAAGATGTACCTACCTACTTAGATTTTATGTAAAAATTCCACGCAAGACCTTCTCTAATAAGCAATCAAAAGAAGTAGTTTCTAACCATAGTTAGTTTTTAGTTAGTTAGCTTGAGGTTTTGCGCGGCAATGTTACAAAGAAATTTACATCCTAATATTTTCCTATGGTTTTCCTCAAAGTAAGCAGTGGACAGATGCTATTGCCCCAGGACGATATTAGCTCCAGGACTTTGCCTTAGCTATAACATCGTTGTCTCCATTTCAGGTGACGCCAAGCACCCCGGCCGGCCGAGAGCTGGTCCGTGGTGACATCATCGCGAAGATTGACGACTATGACGCGCGCGATCTGAGGCACGAAGACGCACAGAATCTCTTCAAGAACGCTTCGAACCAGATCAAGCTGGTCGTTCAAAGGTAATGTCGATCTTATGCTTGTTTACTTATTACTCATTATTTTTTGGCAGTTAGTTGGCATTATGTACAGGCTAAATTAAATCGTGCTGTTTAGTAAGTACCTTCATCAAAAATTTAAATTAATCGTTATTACATTATTTAAAATTTTTCGTAGTTTCACAAATTATCTTAAAAATATCGTAATTTTTACGAATCGTTTCAAAATATTGATGAAAAGCTGAACAGCAGCGCTGTGGTAGCTCTTCAAGCTTCTGCAACCCACGATGATTAACCGCCGTTCTGACGCGGTGTTAAGAGTTAATCCCGTTAACATAAAATGGACGCAAAAGTATTAATTTTCCATTTAACTTCAGCCTTCCGTAACGTAATTCTGAGCGCTCAAAAGAGAACCGACAACCATTGGGTGAAAGTGATCTTGAGTTTAGACTGCGACCCGGCAAACGTAGTGTAGGACGCCATCTGGCCAGGCGGGATGTCAATCTACGAAAGACTGCTAGCCGATGCCGGAAATGGCAAGCTGAAGGCAAGGTGCTATGGCGCTCATTTTATTTATTTTAGGGCTATGTCCAGCTATTAACTAGTATAGGTTGAAGATTTGCGCTGCATAAAATAAGTAAACTGTAGAAAATAGATGCAGAAAGTACAGTGTAATATAACCACAGAGGCGGATCAAGTGCCCACCTGTACTCGGTGCCGCGCGCGTCAGGATCCTTTGTAGGACGCGTGCCCACACCCACGTTCTATCACGAATACGCTGAGTAAGACTGCTTTAGGTGTTGTTTACCCGAAAATCTCTTTGGTTTACCCACTCCTTTACCTAGGTGCTAATTTGTTGATATACGACAGTATATTTCTATACGTATGCCAAAGTATTCTGTTACATTGTCATTAAGACTATAGCGCCTTGAAAGCTTTTAGAGCTTTTCCTTTTTAGACGTCTTTAAAAAAATTATTCCTTGTCGCGTCAGATGTAAAATCTGAAGGCAACGCTGCCTAATATGCATAAAAAATGTAGTTGATATCACTACGAAATGAATTTGGATAGCCGTATTAAAACTTAGAAATTTACCGGTATAGTTATGACAGTACCACAGATATTATAATACTATACTACAGTAGGTACTATCCAGCCACAATAGAGCGCACCAAAGGGTAGACAATCAACACCCTGTAAATAGTCTTGAGTTAAAAATGCTCGGTAACGCAGTAACCGTAGCCGAAATCAGCTGGGATACAATCATCTTCATCATCTAGCCGATCCGAACTGTCGCTAACTTAGCAACACTGATCTCGGCTTCTAATTATTATTATTTTTCGATATCGCTTCTTTCTCTCATGTCTTGTAATTCTATTAGTCACAGAATACTTTGGCAACGCACTCAGTGGGCGCCGGATATAAGTGATACTGTGTACCTACATTAAAACGATTAGCGAATCTGTTGGCAATTTGCTCGAATAAATCCATTGATTTAGCGGCTTTGCCGTAATCCAATGACGTCATGTCCTCTCACAACAGGATGTCTGGGAAAGTCAACAGTTTTCTATTGTTAACTTTGATCCGTGATGGCGGTACAGATTCGCCGAGACACCCCGAGGCTTGTCGAGCACAAGTGTGTACATGCTATGCTCGTTTCACCTCGGGGCTCGTAGGCTCTCGTTGCCGTATCAAAGGGACTCGTTGCCGACAACGAGTGTGTATCATGTACTCACTCGTTGTCAGCAACGAATCGTTCAATGAGAGGCATCATGTGCCTCTCGTTGAGAGATCGAGCGCCCGAGTCGTCACGAGACGTGTCAGCGAGTTTATACTGCCGGCATGAAACGGTGCATTTTGAGCACTGGAGCGGATTTTGACAACTTTCAAAATTAATATCTCGTGCTGCGAGCAAACGTTCCATTAACGACTGTCAGAAAAGTCCATCAAAAACACAAGCTGCAAATAATTTATTTTATCTTCACTTTCATTGAAGACTTTGAATGTTAAAGTATCAGCTTACCAGAACCACAAAAAGTATTTGATCAGTATCACTTAGCTCCGTCCGTTATATTAATGTAAAACTCAGATTTGGTATCTTCTTTATGTCCCTGTTTCTTCTTAATTTTTCTTATTTATTTATTCCAGCTATGTATTTAAGTATGTCTATATGAATTACCAACTCAGCATGAAAAGCTGACTATAATGTATTGACGTTAAGGTATCCAAAACCCACAAGGTCCTTTCAAACTATGATAGTTTCATATCAACCCCTATTAATATAGGTAACGTATAATCAGAGGTAGTAACTTCCTATACATAAGCGTATGTGCACAGGTGTTTTCAGTATAAACATGATTCAGCTGAATACCTAAGCAGTTGTTGTTTTGGATCCTATTGAAGTATTTTGTCGCATGTACCATATGGGTAAATATGTATCTTGCTCTACCTTTTTCTTAGAATTCTTCCTAGTATTTCGTCTTTAAATGTTGTTTGAATGTCGTTGGTATATATTATCTGTTAGAAGTTATTTGTATCTAATTGTATGTGCACTCTATTGTTTTACCATGTTTTGCCTGATGTATGTCCTCTATAAGTCATTGCGATACAGGTCTACTACGAACAACGTCATGACTTCCTAGCTGATTTTACCACTCCTCATAAATAAAAAAAATAGTTACACTATAAGGCACACAGAACAAAATTTGCTGACTCTACCAGTCCTCTGAAATAAAAATAAAGCAGGAACACTATTAGATACACAGAACAAAACTTGCTCTAATAGGCTAGTGTCCTAAAAATTCTAATTATTCCGTCTGTTGATTATCAGAAGATATTGGATAGGTATTTTTCTTTTGTCGATTAAACAAAAAATAATCAAACTAGAGCCAGTTAAAGTTCCGCGTACGTCACACCTTGTGACAATTTTTAGGAAAGTGTGACGTCGATAGCCCCCCCCCCCCCCCCCCCTTCCAAACTTTGACGAGCTTTATTCTTGCCATTTATTGTTTGATCAACATAAGAAAAAATATGTGTTGTTACTTGCTTTTGATCTAACTGACGGACGAAATAGGATATTTTTTTACCCAGGACACTATCGTATTACCAACTTACTTCCTGTACTATTAGGATCACCCATCACAACTTTTTGAGGTTATGCCGTCGCAAAAATATCATGGTAAGGGCTCTTGAAGTTTGGAAGGGAATTATAGAGCCCCTTATCCTAGAGTGAATGTAGGCTACGTTCCTACGCATGCCTCCCAAAGGACAGACTGTTAGAAAACTGAGATTATAGAAATGAGATACACAATAATGCTGATCACTTAACAAAGTAGTGTGCCACACAGCATCAATCGTGAAGTCTCTTAGTTGTATATTCGGTGTCTTTAACACTTAATTTCCAATATAGACCGTATCGCATTGACTTTAAATCTCATAACAGCATCTCATAGTCATCTCACGTCTAGGGATGTGGACCGCGAAGTGCCGAGAACAGCGACTCCGATGGCGCCTCGATCGCCCATCCCGACGCCATACTACCACGCGGCACCTCCGTTCAGGTAACCATGTTCTTCATTCTCAATTATTTGAACCATTAATGTTTTTCTGCATAACCGAAGCTTCTAAGCTATACTTACGTGAAAACGTTTGTCGTTTTGTCTTCCACGTAGGGACTAATTTGTAAGATGTCAATTGTAAGAAGACTGTTAGTAGTTTCAAGCAAACTTTTATCATATTCACTTTCTTCTATACTAGCTTATTGTTCGTTTAACTTTGGTTTAGCTTGCGGTTAAATAAAGTCAAGAATTCTATAATCAGCAGCTGGTTATTGAACTTACTCTTGACTTTATTTTACTGCTGCCAAATGCCACTGTCTACGGCAGCATGTTGCATGCTGTTTCCCCAAACCTCAGACGAGATGTGCAAAATGAACCAGAATCTCGAACTCTTAAAAACATATCGCGATTTGTGATGGTCATATTACGTTATATTGAAAGTAACTTTGGCCGCACTATTGGTTGCATTTTTACATCACGGTCCGCTCCGCTAAAGCTTACCTACTACTAAACTAAACTCTGACCCACCGTAATACAGACTATTCAACAGGACGCCAAGCCCACTACCGCCGACTTCTCAGTTCCGCGGACCGGAGTCCCTTCCTCGCAGCACTCCCTTGCCGCCTTTCTCGCCTCAGTTCGAAGGGGAGTACCGCACATTGCTGCTGTCGCCTTCGTCCACACGCACTGATGAGACACAGGACGAATCTATTGGCAGTCAGGTGAGTCTAGCCACCCATAGAGATAGCAATGGTGCGTCAAATAGCTTTGAAGAAAGAAACGCAAGAGTGCGTCGTTCTCACCTCAGTTAGAAGGGGAGTACCGCACTCTGCTGCTGTCGCCTTCGTCCACACGCACTGATGGGACACAGGACGAGTCTGTAGGCAGTCAGGTGAGTCTAGCCACCCATAGAGATATCAATGGTGCGTCAAATAGCTATGACGAAAGAATCGCAAAAATGCGTAGTGCTCGCCTCAGTTCGAAGGGGAGTACCGCACATTGCTGCTGTCGCCTTCGTCCACACGCACTGATGAGACACAGGACGAATCTATTGGCAGTCAGGTGAGTCTAGCCACCCATAGAGATAGCAATGGTGCGTCAAATAGCTTTGAAGAAAGAAACGCAAGAGTGCGTCGTTCTCACCTCAGTTAGAAGGGGAGTACCGCACTCTGCTGCTGTCGCCGTCGTCTACACACAGTGATGAGACACAGGCCGGGTCTATTTTCAGTCAGGTTAGTCAACTAAGTACCTATAGAGATCACTCAGTACCATCTACGACTATACTTCTATCACTAAGATCACTCAGAATTTTGAAGTTCTACAAATGAATCGCAATGCAAATGCCCTTAGGGTACTATGTCGCCGATATCATCGACTTACGTCCGATACATTGGATTTGCCCCTCGGTCTTATGTTGCATTTTCAGTGAGTAGGTGCGATCGATATTTTTTTGTTAAAGCTGTCAAAAATACGTTCTTGCCGTTTTTTTTCGTTAATCCGAAAGGACCGACAACGCAATACTAGATCCGACGTCAGAGGAATGTATGACGTCGGGGGCAAAAGCTGGGCTCTACAGCTGGCCAGACGGTGATGCCTGGTCGATGAAAGATTTGCTGGTCCCGTGGTGGCCAAGATCAAGTCAAAGACGTCGTGGACTTTCGAAAGCGCGTTGGATCGATGACATTGTGAAAGTTGATCTGAAAACCTTGATGCGAAAAGCAGAACACAAAGAACAGCATAACGCAATGATGATGACTTTTCTATAAGATGTATTTCATTCAACTTAAACCTTGCTTTAATACAGGTCACAGATATAAAGTGTGTATATATTATTAACTCATATATTATGCATATGATATCTTCATGTTACCGCACCTGTGAATATATCCCCGAATAAATTTCTTCAGTCACCTCGACACGATTATACGACCTCGTGAACTGCAAAACATTGCTTGCAAAATACTGTAACGCGAACTATTAACCTAGATGTTACTCGTTTTACAAATGATTATGTTTCTATTCACATTTTAAAATTAGGGTGCTCAACTGAAGCTCAGCTTTATATTTGACGAGCTGGTGCCCGCGACTTCGTCTGCGCAGGATTAGTATTTCGAGTAGCTTATAGCGTGGCGTAAAAAAGAACTAACATTATGATATTCAAATTATCACATTTATATAGGTACTGTGGCGGGCTTTTTTGTAGGACTATTTAAGATAAACATTTCCATCATACGTTACATATTACTCTAGCGGTTTTGGCAGCGCACGCCAGAGTAGCTCGCAGATGGTAGATTTTTTCCTACTTGACACTTATCGTCATATTTTGGACAATTCACACAATATCTTAAATTGTAGCCTATGTGTTATTCTGAATATTCTGATGTATACAAGCTATATAATTGTAAAGTTTCATCTGATCCATTCAGTGGTTTTGGCGTTGTCTTCGGCCAACCATCTTCACAACCGCACAAACTTTCGCCTTTATAATATTAGGAGGATTATATTAAGCTCGCGTAGTAGCATATACAGGGTAACCTAGTTTTCGGTTTGAATGAAAAAAAAAGAGAATCGGCGTAGTGGTTACAGAGATTCATAGGAAGATGGCACAAAAATACCTTTTTAGAATATATTGCTCTCTTGTCATTTTCAAAATTTATTCACCTACTTGGTGTCAATTCAGATGTCACCAAACAAAACTAAACTAAACTAATTTGACAGGACTTAAAATGTAGACACCCCTTTTCAGACCGATTGAAATAAAAAAGAAGAAGAAGAAGGGGTCATTTTTAGACCTGTCGAATTAGTTTAGTTTAGACAACATCTGAATCGACAACATAACAAACTTAACTCTGACCCACCGTAACCGAAAAATACCTTTTTAACCCCCGATGCAAAAATAGGGTATTATAAGTTTTACGTGTCTGTCTGTATATCTGTCTGTGGTATTGTAGCTCCCAAACGGATGAACCGATTTTCGTTTAGTTTTTTTTGTGTCATAGATAATTTTATCCCGAGTGTTCTTAGCCATGTTTCATGAAAATCGGTCGAGGGGTTTTTAAAATTTTAATTTTGTTATTGTTATTAGAATATATTGATGTCTTGTCACTGTCAAAATGTATCTACAGACCGTTAAAACCAATCATTGATTTAATATTGATGGTCTCCATCAGTCCACTGCAGCAGATTGGTCTAACTGGTGTAAGCGACCCAGTCAAAGTGCTTCGTCTCGTCCCAGTTTTTGGCAGAATTTCATGATATTCCTTCAATTTAATGTGCAATGTTTAAAAATATAAAAAATTAATAAAATGCAAAAATACAGGTGATTTTTTTTGGTTTTTAGTGGGTTCGATTACCCGGTAAAGCAAGTAATTTTTCAAAATTCTAAGAATGCAGTTTCAATTCAATTTCCTTTGAAAATAAAGGAAGGTTTCCTGTCAGTGAAACTTCCTATATCCAATATTTCTGGTACTTGCCCTGCATGTCCTATGGCGTTGCGATACCCTGTATACTCGGGTAGATATTTAACTAAGATAAATGTGGAAAAGCAAGTAAAAAGGTACTATAAACTGCGTTTCTCAGGTTACATCGTCGTAAATTACGAAGTACTCCAGTAGACACCAAAAGGGAGAAAACACGCTGCGCGAATAAAAATAACACTTCAAATATTTTTACTGCCAATCACTTTAAATTTTTACGAGAGCTTACCACAAGCTTTTATATCTCCACCAATATAATGTTGAATCATACTGAATCTAATAAGAAGTACTCGTTGCGTAGGATGAAATAAAGCTAATTTTACACGAGGGTCATACAATTTTATAACTCAGACATGTGTAACGGAGGAATCTTTGACTTGACAGTGGCATGCTCCGAGCGCTCAAGCAACTCCTCAGACTCTTGGTGATTTGCCAGCATTACGAAAAACAGGCTGTTTCGTTTAATAGATCTACTTTCAATCCATATTAATGCTCATGTTATATTGATATCAATTCGATGAAGCCAAGCAAGCAAGCTGGTCTCAGTCACAGTAGCAGTTCGAACTTTTGTAATAGGGTATGTGAAAGATCTGGCGAAAAGCATGTTCGGATTTTAACAGTTTTTCATTAAACGATAATTCCGCACATGATATTTCCCTTGAAAGCTGTCAAAAGCGGGTCAGTGGAACCTCCTAATTAATGTCCTAATTAACCGGGGTGCCTAATTAACCTGTATGACACCCGTTAGTAGCGGATTTCTTAAAAGTTTAAAGTTCCTATAAGGTTTAATATATCTTGATATCAAATTGATAAAACTATCATAGTATTTTAAAAAAAGTAGCAGTTCAACATATTATAAAATTTAGAATGTAAATGAAATGCTTGAATTAAATTTATGAGCGTTGATCTCGTTCTGAGTTCGGAAATAACGAGACTTAGCACATTAGCGTCAACTGGAGATAAAAACCGACTTTAATACCGTCCTTGACAATTTCGGCAAAATAGGTTAACCGAGCCGCTAAACTGATACGTGACGATTCTGGAAGCAAGCCAAGGCGCGGTTAATGATGGTAAATTATAATTATTATTAATTAAAACTGGCTGAGACAACGACAAGCTCTTGCGTACTGGAAGGCTATAATGTGATAACTCATCGAAGTCTTAGAACGTTCCAGAAATTCTAAATCAGAAGTCTGAATCATGATTTCTAATAGCCGTTCCTAGTACTCATTGCTATGAAGGAATTTGTGTACCTACTTGTGATAGACTCAAATAGCTGAAAGTACACGTGATCATAAGCCGAATTTCTCACACATGAACTAGTCGAAAATATTAGTCAAAATGTTTTCTTTCCTCAATAATTTTCATACTGCGCTCTGTAATCGATTTCTCTGCACTTTAAGGTTTCTTTTGAACTTCGATTTCCTCTAAAATCATATTTTCGGACAATAAATCTAAAAAATTCGCGCGTCAAGACTACTCGAGGGATTCGCCCTCGCCCACGCGTATTTTCCTACCATATTTCCATTTCCAAAATAGAATGCAATAGCGTTGTTTACCGCGAAGCGCTGGAGCGGCAGTTCGCGACTAAACGTTGACCGAAACACGCCAACACCAGATTACCAGAATGGCGGTCAACCCTAACTTCTTCCCTAATGGATACCAGGACTCCATGCACCCTGAAGAAGAAGTGGTCTCAAATTGGGTGCGTGTCCTTTCATCAAGTGGTTTTGTAATAGGATAATCTTCGGTTCTATACAGTGGTTACTCGAGGCGTTATGTTACATTATAGTGTTAAATACCTACCAGCCGTTGGATTATGTTAAGTTATCATAGCAAAGTTTGGCTTCCATAGTGGAAAGCTACGGTCGTTGAAAATCGGATGTTGAAGCGTAATCTAATTTTGGAGCTCTCGAGTTTCGTGTAGTGTTACAAAATATGTGATGTAATAGTCGACGGTTTTACGGTTTAATATCCGGAAAATACGTAAGTGGAAGGAATAAATTAGAGATGTTTTATTTATGAGAGCAAAGCTCTTTCGATAACACCTGTTGATGTAAACACAGGTGGGTTCGGTATTGTAAACAAAATGTGGGCTGTTTTTTTAACAATGCACCTAATTTTCTCAGGTATTTATTGCGTTTTAATTAAATATTCTACCATTCAAGCGTTTATTACGTGGTATGTGATAAAATTAAAAATAATGTGTATTAAAATAATGTGGCCCAAAATGGAGCATGCTTTCTCAGAAAGATCTTTTCTAGATCACTCCGGTCTTCTATGAAGAGTTAAATAGTTACAAGCTCATGTTGTAATCCGTTTGAATTAGTTAGATAATAATTCATGCATCACACCTGAATTGCGTTGATTTGGCACCTATTCATAATTTGATTAATCTATCTTGATCGGGTGCCATAAAGTTGATGCAGGTCCAGAAATATTTTGGCCTTAAGAACTAAAATTAATCTATAGTATTCTCTCTAAGATTTTCAACCTCAATGAACAGATTCCGGACTATTTCATACTCCAATGCCACAAAAATTACACCCACATGAAGTTTCAGCGAACGGGCTAGCGATATAAGTTAATGATTATTTCTCATGCCAAGAAATACTGATTCAGGGCTAAACTCGGACCAATACATCTGACCGTTATGATATAATACATGGTAATTTGTATTTGAGTCGAGATTGAATCTCCTTGAGTCGATTTTGAAGTGTTGATTGAGTGAGAATGGGTAAAATAAAGATAAAACATCTTAACGGATTTGCGTTAAATTTCTTCTTCTGGTTCTTATTATCACTTTAAGTGGGCTCGACCAAGCACTTTTTTCTTATTTTTCTTCTGCTCTCCTCTATCAGTCGTCTTCTTCGTTCTCACACCTTTCTGACCCATGTGTTTTTCACACAATCTATCCATCTTTTCTTTGCTCTAACTCTCCCCTTATATACCTCCCTCCACATTTTTTAGATGACGGGGGAAAATCAGCTTATTGTTACCATGCTGCATGTAGTGTACAGTATGGCTATGTTGAGTTGTCGAAATAATCGACTCACTAAACAACCCCCTGGTGGTAGACCATAGCGGTCTACCACCAGGGGGTTGTTTAGTAGCGAGCATATAAATGGGCCTGAGTACTCTGATAAACCGCGCCGGGACAACTTGCATTGCCCAAGCACAACTCGGGGGGGAATTCGCAAATACCAATTATATAGCAATACAATTGAATAGCACGATTTTCTTTTATTTTTTCATATAATTAATCACGCTGACTTCACTAATCTGTCAACACTGGAGGCCTACTCATCATTCCAAGTGAAAAGGCAGCTCAACTTCATACGAAATTTCCATTTTCGTTCGGTTCGAGCACCGAACGAACGCAACAAAACGAAATTTCATACCTAATGAAAACAGGGCTCTGAGTACAAAAAACAAAAGGGGATGCGCCAAGTTTCAGTAATTTACCGATAGCATTTAATCGCTTTTCAGCTGCCACACAGATTATTTCAATAGTACAGTTTTAAGATTACTTGAGATAAGCATCAGCTGAAGAAAAAACGAATGAATTAGGTAAACTCGTTTAAATTAAGTAACGCAAACGAATTCATTGCGTCAGCGGCGAAAGATCTTGTAAACAACATGGACGCAAATAAACGAAACGCTGTGCTCGTTGGCACAAAACTACAACAGTAGATTCATCCAGCGTCCTTGCTTCAGTCAACAATGTAGGAGGATTATGAATGAAATGTACCTAGACTTCGAAGCCTTTGCTTAGAGATAGAGAGACATTTATTGACACAATAGAGAGTACAGCGCAGAACAAAGAATAGCCAGATCCGTCAAGTGCGAGTGTAACGCGCGCCGAGGGTTCCGAATGTTTGTCAATTATGCTAATATGTACTAAACGTACCGGTTAGAGACTTCGCTATTTAATGAATAGGTACCTAAAAATAGTCGGTACCAACTTACATTTCAGATCGATCGCCCTGCAAACTTCGGAAATTAGGATGGTATGTAATGGTAATATTATATAATATTAAATGTAATGGTCAACTTTTTTCAAAATATTTCAAGAAGTATATACCTTTCCGAAGTTTCAAAAACTTTTTTGAAATGTTCAGACCGATACCTTTCATTGGATACCCCACTCCGTGGAGTAGGCCTCCCTTTAAAAATTATTCCCACCTTTTGACCATTTTTCAAATATACAGGGTTATTGGTAATTCACTGACACTATGTGAACTGCAGGTTCTGCCCATCATCATGAACACGTCAGAGAAGACGCCTATATTAGTATGTACCCCCTCCATTCAAAAATCGTTCATTATAGGGATTTTCTTTGAAAATAAGCCTAAAAACGGCTCTGCCCTGAATTATCAGAGGGTGTGTGTGTGCGGCTGACTTGCAGCCACGCTGATGCCACTTAAATCATCTTTCGTGGATTTAAAATAAGTCAATGATGATAATGTGGATTTAAATAGGAGTGGGAGATCGATATTTAGTAATTAATTGGGTTTTGGACATTATTTTGTAAGGGAGGCGATTTACAAAAAAAAATAAGAATTAAGACCTGGTGTCTTCATTAATGTGTTCGTGATGATGGGCTGAACCTGCAGTTTACGTAGTGTCAGTGAATAACCAATAACCCTGTATAAACGAAAATAACTGTAAACGAAAATATAAAATAGTACCTACCTACCTAACTTACAGATTGAACAAAAAATTGAAAAATAAACTAGGTAACGGCTAGGTATGTAGTGGGTGGTCACCTATCAAATGTGTGCTCTGCTCTGTAACGGAGCAGATTATGTATGAGTGCCACCTCAGCATAATGCCTTGTAATTTACAATTTATGTATATCGAACCAGCTTCTGCCCTGGTTATGTACACTTAATTTCTGGATATAAAAAGTTATATTTGTCCTTCCTGAGGATAAAATCTCACTCCTTGCCAAATTTAATTTAGTTTTGTTCAACCGTAAACGGTTTCACTACGGCTTTTCACGACTTGAGTCGTGAAAAGACAGCCAACAGATCAAAAGTTTTATGTAGGACCTGTCTTACTTGAATAAATAATTTATTTGTTTTGACTAAACTAAAACCGACTTCGAATCCCTTAATTTTACATTTTAAGTTTTGCGAGACAAATATTAATCCCTGAGGAATACTTTTTTTTATGGCACCACTCTATCAATGAATTAATGAATGAATGAATATATTTTTATTTCAGACAACAAAATCAACAGCGAGAGAATTTGCAAAATCTAATATTGACGGAGATATCTATTGAAGATCATACATAAAAAACATACAAACCTACAGCCGAAAATAGAAACTCCTCCATTTTTCGAAATCGGTTATTAAGACAGTTTTAGTAAGGATTTTACAATTTCTATCCAATTTCTTTACTTATAGCTAATTAGCTACGCAACGTCTGACCCATTGAGTAGCATAAAATCAAGAATGTGGAATGATAAAATTAGAAATGTTGTTATGTGAATGTGTTAGTCCGTTATGATGCGGAATCAATCAAACATTTGATAGATGTGGACATAATTATTATGTTAGGTATGATAAGGTTCATGGCCGGTTTTCACAAAAGTCAAAAAAATCTAAATCAAAAACTCTTTAATTCCATAAATACAATAAATGTAGGTAACATTTAGAAAAGGTCAAATTATAAAACTAAACAGTAACATATTTATTTAGGGGATAATCAAAAGCTTAAATTAACAGTATTGCAAATTAATAAATACAAGAAAGCTTATTGAAAGTTTTCATGGTGGTGGTTGAATAGTATAATGACAAGACAAAATTAAAAATTTTAAAATCTCACCGACGTTTATTTGCCCTACAAATTTTCATGAAAAATGGCTAAGAACCCTCGGGATCCACTTATCTATGACACAAAAAAAAAGTAAACAAAAATCGGTTCATCCGTTTGGGAGCTACGATAGGTACCACATACATACAGATACACAGACAGACACGTTAAACTTATAAAACCCCTCTCTTTTTGCGTCGGGGGTTAAAAAAGTCCATGAACATGATGTGACTAGTATACATGCATAATCTTTAAAACATAGTTAAATAAGGATAGGTAGGTACGTTACAAAAATTTTAAACTAATCATTTATCGTCAATATCATCATCATTGGCACCAAGAGACCAACTTTACTGTTATGAGAGTTACGTGACACCCGATGGTGTCATTGAGTTTATAAGTACATTAACTTTTACGATTTCAAACTCGAACAAAATACATCAAACAGCTGTTTATTTTACAACTAGCTGCATTCTTACTACCCGTTGTCCTATTACCCGTTTTCCCGTAGGAATGAAGCATTATTCCGCGGTAAAAAGTAGCCTATGTTCATCAGGAATAATGTGGGCTTCTAATGGTAAAAGAATTTTTCAAATCGGTGAAGTAGTTTCGGAGCCTATTCAATTCAAACAAACAAACAATCAAATCTTTCCTCTTTATAATATTAGTATAGATGGGGTAAACAACAACGGGTTATTTTTTTCATTTTTTATTGTAAATGGCAAATCATTTGACCACCATCACACTTAAGAAAGTGACGATGTGGCCTAAGATGGGGCATGCTTTCCCAGAAGGAACATTATTCACTCGGGATTTGAAGACTCCGAGATTGTACTATCCCGGAAAAACGGACGCAGGAAGTTCATTCCACTCTTTTCCGGTACTTATAACGAAAGTAGAGCGGAAACGTATGGTTCAGCTTTGTGGGATGTGGGACTATTCACTGTTGATGTTCACCAACAACGCCGCGAACTATTCGATCCTGTTAGTTTATGATATGAAGAGTTAACATCAATATCATCCTTTATCGATCTGATGATGTCCTCCTAGCCGAACTTCGACCACGGCGGCCAGTCTCATCGGAGACTAGACAGATGCGCAGGGTATCGAACATAGTGCACAAGTATGTGCGCAAACACAGGACTGCACTTTTTAATCCCTCACTCTCATAATCCGATGGGACGACAGACCGACATGACCGGAGATAGGTCAGGTGTAGGTTCAACGGCTTAACGTGCTTTCCGAGGCACGGGGGTGTAACATCGTCAACTTCATGACTCCGGGCTGCTACTGCGAATTTTTCTTGCTAGTAAAACCCCAATAACAACTACGGCCCGACCCGGGATTTGAACAAAGGACCTCATAATCAGCGGTTGAAGAAGCTGACCGCTAGACCAACGAGGCAGCTGCAACGGTCTGATACACAATCTATAAGTGCTTAGCTTCGCATCTTGTATAATCTCATGTCTGAGGGTCGTGATTCAACCATGTGGGCCGCGTTCTCACTTTGTCGTGACGACAAAGTAAAGTACAGTTTAAAGCATCTTGACTTGTATATTTAAATGGAGGTGTTCGCATATAAGTCGGCACGATTAACTGTCCTTCACGACTTTTTGTTGTAACGATTGTTCTTGAGATGATAGTCGTCCGACGATAAATTTACCGTTACGACCGCACGCGCCCTATTGCCACGTTTGCAACCTTCCCGGCAACCATCATCGCCAAATCCATGTACCCAATCCCTTCGAAAAATCTGCAATAATTACTAAATAATGTATGGTGCATGCTCTATTTTCGATGCAGGCGTTGTCGGTAAAACGGTCTTAAACTTTTTAACATTTGTATGTATCTATTTGACGTCTTCTTTAATAATAGTGGTGCTACCAATGCTCAGCAAAGCCTCCCTTTTCCTGAAGTCTAGCTAAAATAAACACCGTAATCAGCTTTTGTCGAGCCACAGATAGAATAGAATAAACTCATATCATTCTGTTGTTTTGCTTATCAAAACCTATGTCCTTTCCAGCCATACCGCACAACCCCCCTAGTGCTGCCCGGCGCGAAGGTGCGCCGCGAGCCGGGCCCCACAGAGAGCTACCTGCGCCACCACCCCAACCCGGCCATGAGGGCGCCCCCGCACCACGACTACCGCGATACGCTGATGAAGCAGAGGGTAATTTAGTGTGCAACCCCCTAGAGCTCCCCGGCGCGAAGGTGCGCCGCGAGCCGGGCCCCACAGAAAACCACTTGCGCCACCATCCCAACCCGGTGATGAAGGCGCCCCCGCACCACAGAAGCATTTGAAAGTTTCCATATAAATAACACGTGCGAACCCGCGGGCAGAAACTAGTTCCACATATCAGAGTCTAAACAGGCATTCAACCAAGGTCGTTGATAACTTCATAGAAAATTTATATTAATATGGGGTGGAGGGACCAGAAGAATTCTTAGCCTATCCTATATATTTTTAAAAACTTGCGTCAAAATCTGTCACTTAGGTAATGAACCTTTAAATTGACTTCGAAACTCAAGCAAAGTCTGTTCTTAATGCAGTTATAACACGAAGTCCAAACTTCACATCTTCATACGCATCGTATACCTAAGCTCAGCTAAGCCATAGGATAACCACAATTTAGAATTCTATATTAGCCACATTTACTGGAACAAGACAAGATCATAAGTATAAGAAAACATGTAGATATGAATGACAGCCTTTGTAGTCCGTATCGCACGCAACACACACGCACACTATCCTAACACACACGCACACTATCCTAACACACAAGTAGTTTTTTAAGAAGCTTACACCAGCACACCTGTATAAATAAATGTTTACTGTAGTCTTTGAAATCGTGAGCAATAATAGATTCTTAGAATTTTCCGTCCAGCTAATGCAACATTAGATGAACTTTGTTCCCATTTAAGAATTTTGTTGTGACTTTGTAAAATATATCCATCTACTATCGATTTTTATGCGACGCTAGAGAAGCCGCTTAGTTATGCGAGCCACTGTAATGTGCTTTTATATTTGGAGACCAGAAAAATAAATCTTTGTTTTACCTACAGATAAACATTTTCAGTGATAATTTAATCTTTTCTTGCTCACGATCCACCAAAATTTATCAAAATTAGTGCCTGTTGCACGAATCGGTCTGTACATTGGTATTTAAAACTCAGGTGGCTGAATCGGTGTTGCAGCGAGTAGTTGGCGACGAAGGAAACAAGGTTACTAGCTACTGGGGGTTTATTACGAAGGGGGGAAAGATTTATCAGGAGATATAAGACTGGTATCAGTACCAAAAAAACCAATTGCCCTAAAACAGGCCTTTAAAAGTCTGGTATTGACTTTACGGGGCTAATTTGGTACATATTGTGATAAACCTTTTCCCGTCTTCGTATGCCTATTGTGTGATCTTCTCAGTAAAGCTTCGCGCATGCACGACAAACTTCTCCGACGAAGCCGGTCGTCTTTTCAGCGGCAGTTTATTGCAAGATCTTTGAACTTGAAGCGAAGTTTTTGTTAAATTTTGCAATTCACTGCCTGACTATCATACATATATTTTATCTTCATCTTCACCTGTCTATACGTCATCGTTTGAGCTTTCGTTTTCGCTGTTGTCTCGAGGAATCATCGTTCCCTTTGCATTTTGAGAGTCAATGCATTGTTTATCCAGTATTTTATGGAATTGGTTCTGATTTGTGTCCAATCGCATTCTTGTATGTTTTTAACTGGTTTGTTTATTGACAGATGGTGCACAAGCAGTTCAATTCTCCCATCGGCCTTTATTCGGACCAGAACATTGCTAACTCAATTAGGCAACAATCATCGCCCTTGCCGTAAGTATTATTAAGGGTCATCATTTAGATCTCACTACACTTATACACAAGATTACAAATTTATGAAAAGATAGAAGGGCTTTACCTAGCAATCTGAGCTTTGATTGCTATGATGATGGGCCAGTTATTAAATCCATAGTTAAGAGCGCTATACTTAAATGTTTTAGTCAAAAAAGACTTGAAGTAGTCATTTGAACATTATTAAAAACTAAGATGTCCTACCGAGAGTATAAACAGACTTATCCAATTCCAATGGCAAATGAAAAAGCAATGTCAGTCATCTTCGACCCTGCATATCTTGGCACTCTTTGGACAACATGGCGTGATGCCAAACATTACATTTTACCAAAAAATGTAGTTGTCAGGGCAATTTGTAAATAGACTGTACATTTGAATCATTGGAACCCCCTCGCTTCTATGCATTGCATAACCGGAGTTATTATCAACTCTGTAACAACGAGTCTCGAGTCAGGAGGACTAACGTTCCCAAAACGGTAAACCTAGTAAGTTAGTAGATTTGTTGCGTCTTCTTGATTATTTTCTTTAGTCATATAATAAACCAAAATTGGTACCTAGGAATTTCTCACCTATCTGTGAACAAACTTTTAGATAATAATAATTTAACCGCCAGTAGTCGTCCTGTAACTTTGTTTAGTATTATCTCAGTCGCTTTTTGTGGAAATTTTTAACTAGACCTCAGTATTTAGTCACATAGGTACCTACTCATTACGTTAGCTGTAAATTTCCTGAATATTGTTAAAATAAAATAATACCTAATTCCAATTTTTTATGATATTTGGTGGGAACACCACAGCGCCTCTGTCGTGCGTGTGTGGAACTATCAAATCATATAAAATAGAAAGATTTACCGAGTAGGTACTTACCGTTTTTGGAACGTTAGAACTGCGACTTAAGGCCCAGTTTTTTTTTACAAACTCAGTAACCAAAAGCTCTAATGTGGAGACGTGAAGTCTCGTATCGAAGGGATAACACCGGAATTTAATCTCACAATAAATAATGGAATTTTGTCTGCTTACCTAGCGCTAACGGCCATTACGGGCGGCCGCACGTTGTCAAGAGGCAAGTGTTTTACTAGAAACACCGCAATACAACAGTCGACGCCCATCCTCACGACGCATTAATGCTTTTTATATTTTTATTTCGCTATCTCTCAACTCTTGCGTACTATCCGTTTCACTCTTCAACGCAAGCATGGACACCACACCAACTGTAGAACATTAAGGTTGTCGCAGATCAAATGCGCACTGCTACTGCACATCACAAACATGTCATTCAAATATAGGCTTTATCTCGTTTAGATGCATTTCATAATGACGACATCAGATAAAAAACAACTCACGGGCGCGAAACGACTGCGTTTAAAGCTTGTGGGAAGCCATTGTCAATGTAAAATGTATCTAAAGATGACTTTACCTAATCCCAGATTTGAACGCATTTTTGTGCTGCGTGATAGCGGATGATTGTGCGCAGAGCTTTACGCTTAACATTCACGAGACACCATAGTCCAGACTCAACACCACTCGCAGTTACATTACGCTTGAAATACACGCGACACATTGTGTGAATCACAGCGACTAGATTTACAATTTAAGTTAAGAGAAACTATTCTACATGATTAATGTTAGTATTTTTATCGACCTTTCCTTCCTTAAACACTAATCGCTTCCGCGTCCTCATAACGTTCCTGTTCTAATGTATTTCTCTTCGTTGCGCCCGCTAACCGACTAAACCCTAACGTCCCGGTCCGGAACGCAGCCACAAGCCGACGGTGTTGTACGACCCAGCACAGAGCGAGACCTTCCGCGCGCTGCAGGAAGAAGGCTTGGGGGATGTTGTGCAGGAGGTGCCGGTGCCGGTGCAGCATAAGGTCTTCACAGCGCCACCCAACAAGGTAATAGACCTACCGTTTCTTTAGTTTTAGCAAATTTTTCAAGCGTAGTCAGTCAGTCTCTTAAGAAAAATCTCTGTCTTGGTCCTACACAGGGTTATTGTTAATTCATTGACAGTGTGTAAGTAAACTAATAGTATAAAAACTAGACTGTATCCCTAAATATGTGTACACAGCATGATCAAATAGCAGTTCTTTGTAAGCAAATACCTATTGGAAATGAATATGAGAATAATTAACTATAAAATATGTAATCATGCATTATTATTTAAAATTACGAGAATAAAATAATAAACTTGATTAGGGCATGTCACTTATAAGATAAATTTATTAATAAAAAGAAACTGAAAATTAAGACCACTCTCCTTGCGGCGGCGGTGCGGTTTCAACGACTATTTTAAATTTAAATAGCTTTCTATTAATGACAATATTGTTAATATTATTAACTTAAAGATCATTTGTACTGTACGTTATTGGTAATAGGTAGTGCCCCTCCATTCAACAATCGTTCATTCATTAGAGAGGCTTTATTTGAAACTTATCTTCAAAACGGCTCCGCCCTGAATTAACAGTCGGTGATGTAAAGGTGTCTTTAGTAATTTTTTGGGTTCTGGACAAACGTGTTTTACATTTTATATGGAGGGTGATTTACACAAAATATTAGGAATTAAGATCTGGCGTCTTCACGGACGTGTTCATGATGATGGACGGAACCTGCAGTTCACGGAATTTTAGTGAATTTGCCAATAACCCTGTATAAAATATAAATTCGTACTTTGAGGCCCTGTTGCTCGTAAATTCTTTCTCTTCATGCGTAGAGCGCCACCCAACCCCCTAGCTTTAACGAATCTTTCACTAGTTTAATTCAGATTCAGTTATCTTTGTGATGTTTTTTTTCTGTAAAGATTAGTTTTCATTTAGGTCCTCAGATCTTTCGTGCTTACGACCTCATGTAGTATATTGCCACTTTGCAGCCCTTTCGAATCAAACTCGTTTTAAGCTGGAAAATTTAATCTTGCTTCTGAAACCTAAAGCACTGAAATAACTGTGTAATAATTTACAGAGGCCGGCGCCTACTCCGAAACCAACGAAAAAGCCCGACGCGAAACCGAATGGAAAGCAAACTACTTTTGTAAGTGCTGTTTTTCATTGTTTTCTTTTGTACTGATGGAGATTAGGAATTTAGGTTTTAGGTTCTACTTTAGTAGCAGACTGTACTTACTGAAACCAATGTTTTGTCTGTTTCTACTTCCGGACAAAGTATTAGTAAGTGGCATACGAGACATAAAGCTTCGGCCAAACCAACGCGTCTAGGTGTGCAAGGCTCCATTGAGGCGCCATTGCAGCGTCTGCCGCGCGGCTGACGCTCCCGTTTCGCGCCCCGCGTGTTTGACGCGCAGATTTGGCCGAATCTGTAGTGCAGACAGTTCACAGTTCTCCCTAATCAGAATACCGACTATCTCCATTTTCAAGCTCGCTAACATTAGCCTGATTGTTTCAGGTAAATTCCCTGCAGGAAGAGCACATTCAACAATCCAACTCGTTCAAACGCCTCATGTTCAACGTCCTCGGCGATTAGGTCTTAGGCTGGTTAACACAGTTCCTCTAATGGCTACGTAACGCATCCTAGGTCTAACCATCGTACTGTCGTAGCGCACAGCACTGTGCGTTATCTGAAATGTCAGAGAACGCACAGTGCTGTGCGTTATCTGACACTACATTGCCATGCCAAACTGGTTAGAACCAGTTTTATTCGGTTAGCGATGGCGTGACAAGCGACTTGTGGTTTACGAATAAGACTAACAAAATTAATTTTAGGAAGCTATTTATTATAATGCTCCTGGCGGTGTGTAATATTATTTTTCGGTGGATTTAATTGTTCTAATACTCGAGTATTAGCAGTATAATTTATGTTTATAATAAGTAGAGATGTAACGTTTATTACTAAGTGTTGATTATCTGTTCGAACAGAAATTTATATTGTTTATAATGTCTTTTGAGCAATGTTGAGTGTACTGTCTAGTCATGGCCAGGCCTCCGGCCATAACCGCGAATTACAAATTCGATCACCCTGAATAAATTATTTATTTTAATTACGTCATGCCTTTCATTTCAAACTAATTCAAAACACATTAATTAATTCAAAATAACTATATTTTTAACCCGAAGTTAACTAACGATGTTTACACAACAAAATAAAATACAGTCTTACAAATTTCATGATAATAAGTACACAGATTGAAAGAATCGATTATTTGAGCACATAAATCAAAATTAAATTAACTTATTACAATTTACTGTATAGAAATAAGGTGAAGTCTCGTGCGCTGAAAATTAAAGGTACGTATACCAACTTGTAGATCTATATTCTAAAGCCGGGGCTGACCGGTTTTAAGGGCGTAATGTACCATTCACAGCAAGCATCAAACTCATTATGAATGTAAGTGGGTTAACTACGAACCTAGTTAAAATAACAAGCATGAAACGTCAAAAATCCGTCTTGTTTTCGTGCCTTTCCCCGTACTGACGGCACGATTGCTCGCTGTCGTTTCATTACGCCCCGTGACGCCAGTCAACACCCACCTTCAGGAGACTATTTTAGGGTTAACCTTGGATTTGAAATGCGAGGCCGCGAATAACTGCACGTTAATATACGCTTCTGAAACTCATTGTAAAATCGCGCATATGTTACTCTAACTGCTATAAAAATGACAAAGTTGTGAAACAGACTTTTAAGCTGGTTAGGTTAGCAAAACAAATAAGGCACTTTCTAGATAAATTTTAACAGCACTCGTAGAGATGCTAAATTGTTACAAGATTGATATACAGTTAAAACGCCCAATTGCTGGCCTCGCACCAATCATACACTAATGTTTTGTTTTGGCATTGTAATTTCAACATTAGATCCATTTCTTTAATGGCTATGTTCAGAGCCAATAATTAGATATTTACGCTAATACACGAGCAGTTTTTTTACAACAGTTTCAACGTAATACATTAAAATGTGCATTGAATTATTATGATATGTCAAAATAACATCCACAAAACTATCTCGTAGTGCGTAACTTTTTAAAACATCTCGAAGCACCCTAAAGTCAGAAAACTCAATTTATGATAACAAAGTAATTTAGTAACATAGTTTTTCGTTTCGATATAAAGTGAAATCCGTGAAAGAAACTGGCAAATATATTGTAATAATATTAAATTATCAAAGAAACAATGGGTTGTGTATAAAATAACAGTAGGTTCATTAGTATAGCATACACCAAGCTATTATACAAGGCCCGTGTAAATTTTTACATTGATGAGCAAAATCCCAATGAAATTGAAGAAGAGATCTTAAGTAGGTTTGTAATGTACTGATACATGAAAAGGAAATAACTGTGTCCAATCCATAGTTATTTAATTTTCCTTATAAATATATGAGTTTTTACAATGAGCTATTAGGATTTGAAACAAAAAACGGCATTATCTAGTTACGGACTGATATTTAATTATTTAGCACCAAACTCCATATCTATTCAACAACAACTATCTAAGAATTTTGTATTACTAATTCTGGCAGCTTTAAGATAAAGGTTTATTATTTACTAAGATTTACCACATTCCTATCTATCAATTGGGATATTAGCACTTTATTAATTAAACAACAAATCTTAATAGTTTCGTGATGTTTAAAGAGTTTGAAGTGGAAAATAACTTCATATTTGAAAGATGAATTTAAAGATGATGAATGTGTGCAATAATTTTTTCAGTACCTAACTAAAAGAGACATGCTATAAACAATTTAATTAATTGATAAATGCCTTAAATGCATGAATGTTATGTGCTCATAAATATCTTAATCTTGGAAGGGTTTTCTCTAGCGCTCTTTTCTCTAACAGTTTTCAATGGAACTTTGGCATACCGAGACTTCTATTTTATAGTGTCGATAATGGATCCTTATTAACAAGTAAAAAACATAAAAGTCATGAATCCAGAGATAATCTTTTGTAAAATGTAAAGTAAAATATGAGAGAGCCTGCAACTCATGTGTTTTTGAGATTCATTATAGAACTGAGGCGGAACGAATTATGTTAGTAGGTAAAACTTCTTACACTGAATCCTGCAGACTTAGCTCAAAAATGGATTAAAGTCAATTATAGACTAGATAATTCATTTATTTTTGAAATTGGCTTGCTATCCGTGAAGAGTGAAAACAAAGTAAAATGACCCTAAAAGTTGATTAAATATATACCTTAGTCTTGTCAATGAATTAATATTATGATAACTACCTTTATTTACAAATAAGTATGAATATTTACATTGAGTGCATCACATATTATACAGTACATCGAGAATAATAGTCACGCTGAGTCTATAAGCGTATTTACAAGTCACTTGGCTATTTTATACCTAATAAAGTTGAATGGACTAAAATTAACTACAAAACTGACCCTCAAAATGTAATATGTCCTTGCGCTATTAAAATTGATTAATTTTAACAACTCCGCTCTATAACCCGCTTGTAACAGATAAAGATAGCCAAGTGAAATAATTTACAGCCGTAATACATACTAGTTCTAGACAGATTCATAATAAATCTAAACCGAGAACGAGAGAGCCACAGCTAACATCCGTATCACAAAACACTATTACCGAGATCTCAGAAAGTCGTTGCTCAGTCATCGAGTCGAAACTCGTCACTTGCTGGCCGATCACATGATTGCAGAGACACAAACTTACCACATACAAATAAACACTAGTATCTCGGTTATCATCAGTGATCGGAAATTCGGGCGCTTATTTACCTTAAGTTGGCGAGAAGACATAAAATGGAGCGGTTGAAACCACCTCGTTCTTTCTCCGGAAATATCGACTTTAGTGAAAAACGCGTCAGAATAAAAGTGTCATATATTTCGTTTATAAATAAGATTCCGGTGAGCATAGAACAAAATTTTTGAAAATTCCAGAATTCGTGGGAATTCGGAGGGATTCCCGAGAAGAGGTGGTTTTATCCGCTCCATGTTGTGTTTTGACGCCAACGTTAGGTAAATAAGCGCCCGAATTTCCGATCACTGGTTATCACACAACGCTGAATCACACCTAATTGCTAAGCTACTATGAACAAGTGATTCAATGAGTGTAGTATTTGACCACAATGATATATACCGCTTTCATCTAATTGAAAACACGCTAGCGCTGAATCACATCAAATCCATAGCTAGCGCGAGACACAAACTTGAAACAAGTATCTCTATGGTGCTATGTTAATACGTTCTACTGAAGTCAACGAAACACGATCGCTGCTATCACCCTTCACAACGAGAGACTGTCATCTGTCTGTTTGGTACACTGTACTCTTCGTAACACTACTGCTGCCTGATCTCCCAACGTTCACAGGACAACACATCGCTGCCTGCAGTTATTCAGATATCCGCTACATAATCATCGACACGGAATCTGAGACAGATTCGCGCGAAACACAAATATTTTAGCGGTTTTTAATATTTTCTGCTTTCTGCGAGAAATAAAACTACCAGAAAAGTACTTTTCCACAAATCATAAAACGTTTTTTATGAAGCCAAGTTTTAAGAAATTTCGATTTGGTGCTACTTTTGGAGCAATAAATAATATAAAAAATTTATTACTAAAAATTACCAAAAGCTTCGTTATATCATACTTGTTACATGGGTTTATAATAAAGTATGATATATAAAATGGAATATGGTCCATAGAAAATGGTCTACGATTTTGCAAGGAACTACCGAAAAACTACCAGAAAAGTAGTTTTCCACAAATCGTCGACCATTTTCTATGAACACATATTACAATGAAGTATGATATACTCGTAATGTAGCTTTTGGTAATACGAGTATGTTGATTTTTAGTAATAATGTTCTTATATTCGCACGCTTGATTAATTTTAAAGTTAAAACTTCGCACTCGCAGAAAATATTAAAACCGCTTAAATATTTGAATTTAGCGTGAATCTGTCTCAAATTCCGTGTAGATGACTCGGTGGAAGAGTCTGAATAGCTCTGCTGATCACGTCCTTTGTGACACTATCACATGCTGTCTCGTCGGTACGCCCGCAACACGTCAAATTCTTAGACGGATCGGTCGTACAGCTTTCGACGATCGGTCTATTGGTTCCACTATGGACGTTCTACTCGTCGGAAACACACAAAACACTACCGCTGCTGTCTTATCACACCCGTCCCGAGACACTATCACATTCACTGCTGTCTCGCACGCTAGGTACGCCCGCTAGACGTAATCGTCGAAGTAATAGACGATCGGTCCTCGGCGGGCGTACAGCGGTCGTTAGTAAACCGTCTTATCGGGATATAGCAGCAGCGGCGCGGGGCCTCAGGAGGCTGCCGGGGGCGGAGCGCCGCCCACCGGTGTGGAGACCTGGGGGACAAGAAGTATAGTAAATTATGAATGCTGCACAACCATATAAAAAAATAGGTGAGTAAAAATCAGGCTGATGGGGATGTTTTGTGTGCCTGTCGCTAGTCGTTTCTCTTAACTCGTTCAGTATTCTAATTACTTGAGGTAGAAATAAAAATGTGGTGCTTTGGACCATTGAATCACTGTGAACTTTAGTTTCTAGAAGACGGTAGATGTGTCGGGATCTCAACTACCATTTATACCAAAACAGTCCAACTCTTACCGCGGGAGTCGTAAGGGGTATGCTCTGAGGCGCGGGCAGCAGCGCCTCCTGCAGAACAGATCCACCACCAAACTACGGTTTCCAACCTGCATGCACAGCGTGGGGATTTTGGAATAACCCACCCTAACTAATGTTAAGATTAAAAACCATTCAGGCGCTCATCAGGGGAGGCCTATGTGGACAGGCATAAGCTGTAGATGTTACTTAGCAGGAACTGCAACCTACCTACTTGTTTCTGGACTGGTTTCCGCAACTAGGACACAGGTGGGCCATTTTTGCGAGTCCCGACACGCAAAGGTGCTAATCTAACCACTCGATGTCCTCCAGGAAAGCCAGGAGCTCGCCGACACCGGTGCATGCCTCCCTAGGCGTCCTCGGTGTCCCAATGTATTGTAGTCTTTGGGAAGCAAAGCTATCGCTCTCTACAAGCACATGCGCGGCCGTCTCCTCTGCGTTCATGCATCCTCTGCATAGGGGGCTGTCCGTGATACCCAGATGAAATAAGTGTTTTTAGCCGGAGTTTGTCACTCTTCAGATTGAGGAGTTTTACGGAGAATCTCTGGTTTAGAGCCGGGAAGGCCTCCTTTGACTGTCTAAAATCTGAAATACTTGCCCAGTAGTCTTGAATGAATGGTAGGGGGATTATTGATTCGGGCCCTGCCGGTTTGCAACCTACCATTCCCTAGCATAGAGTTATAGACAGTTACCTGCGGTAGAAGTGACTCTCGCGACGCGCGCAGGTTGGGCAGTGAGCGCGCGGCGGCTCGCTGTGAGCGACGCGCGTCTAACGCGAGCAGAGAACGGATGTTGCTCTCTAGTGGGTCTACTGCGATGTGGTAAACGCCCGGGGCACTCGTCTGAAAGTATAACAGAAAGATAGGTCTTTAAATTCAGTTTGGCTAAGATAATACGGATTTGCCAAACAGAACACATACCTGACGCTTTTCAGCGCGGCAGTTACCGATAAAATACGACACAACTCGGCGATAAAGCGCGTTAAATACATATAGACGTCGGCGAGGCATTCACCGCCGATAGACGCCGGGTTGGATTTTCACAGATATGTATAACCTACCTCTGTATGCGTGTCGGCGGGTGTGACGACCTGCGGCTGGTGCGTGTCGGAGTAGCGGCGCGCGTCGTCGCCGGCGGCGGGCGGCGTCGGCGCGGCGCCCACCGCCGACAGACGCCGGGTCGGATTTCCACGATAAGTCTCAAAGCCTCCACTTTCATCCTAAAAACGAACACGACTTATTAGTAAAAATCAAAGTTATCACTTTATTTCCTACTTTTACGTATGTGATCTGAATTTGGCGAGTCCAAGAGTTCTGTAAGGTGTAAAGAAAATATAGCAGTTTGATATTTGAGTAAACTCGTGGTAGATAGCGAACAGAGACGCCTCGCCCATAGGGACCTTCTCTGGAGCGTTCTAACAGAACTAAAAATTTTCTAAAATCAGACAACGCATGTACATCCAGAACTCAATACAAGAAGATTTGTACACGCATAACCTAATGCCTGATGCCGATATGCCTTAATTTCGACTTCGATCGATATCGGTAGCGGGGTGAGGAAACGCCATCTAGTGGGGGGCAGTGGACATTATATAAAAGTATTATTAGACACCGAGCTTCTGCCCGAATCTTCGCACGCTATTTTGGGATTAAAAGTAGCCTATATGTTATTCTAGGACCAATTCTTTATGTGTGTAATTTCGGCCCGATCAAATCAGTAGTTTTCGCGATTAGTTTGACCAATCATCTTCTTAACATCGGTACAATGGCACTAATGCTGCGCTCAGGACGAACTACCCGCGCCGGCGCAGACGCCTCGCCAACAGGGACCTTCTCTAGAACATTCTAACAATGAACGCGTGGTGTCCCGTTGTTGGCGTAACTTACCTCTTCGTGGTAGACGGCGGGCGGCGGTGGTGGCTCGATGTTGGCCACCACTTGCCCCCGCATGCTGCGCTCACGACGAACCACCCGCGCCGGCGGAGACGCCTCGCCCATGGGAATTTTTTCTGGAGCGTTCTGAATTAGTAGGATTCTGGAAAACAAATAAGACTTAGGTAAAGTTTCGTAAACATCACACTATCTAAAGCTCTTATTTGAACGCTTATTTATGTGTTGTGTGGCAGCGGTGCTGGATAAATAAATAAAATAAATAAATATTGCCGGACAATTCACACAGCATTATCTAGCCCCAAGGTAAGCAGAGCTTGTGTTATGGGTACTAGATAAATGATATACTTAATACAATACACTACATATGTATATAGATATTTTTTATTATACATAGAAAACATCCAAAGCACCCTAAACAAAATATCTGCAGATCGTACAAACATTTGTCCCGAGGCGGGAATCGAACCCGCAACCTCCTGCAGGTCGCAGGCGGACCTTCGCCCGCTGCGCCACAGAGGTCGTCGTGGATGTATGTGTGTGATCCATATTAATCTTATAAATTTGAAAATAACTCTGTCGATCTCTCTGTTACCTTTTCTGGCCTTAACGAGTAAACTGATCTTCGTGAAATTTGGCAGGGAGGTATACGATATTCTTTTTTTTTTGTGGAAATTCGTTTACCAATAAACTGATCTGGGGGGACCAGCAGGGGTATTTTAATTCATTCGATTCATTTCCAAATCGAATCCGACGGTTCTATAAAACGTTATTTTGATTTCGCCTCGGGTTGATGATCGAAATAAGGGGCTCCTCCTCATTGACATGGTCATGAGTCAACAGATTCGCTTCGAATTTCCGATCATCAACCCGAGGCGAAATCAAAATAGCTTTTATAGATCCGTCGGATTCAATTCGGAAACGAATCGAATGAATTAAAATACCCCTGCTGAATTATGTGGGACTCGACGCCCTGAGAAGGACGTAATTCCCACTAAAAACCTCTCCGGTGTCTCTAAAATCAAAATCAAAAATTGCGTGTGAAGCCGCGGGCAGAAGCTATTTTCTTTATATCTCGTCAATCATGGTGTATCGAATGGCGCTATAGGTAGAGATAAAGCATTGGTTATGAAAAGATATTCAAACTTTAAGCAGACCCGGGACAAATACCTGCAAGTGCAGATCATACAAACATTTGTCCCGAAACGATTGTTTGATTGTTTTGTGTCTTATGTGTTACTAGCAGCGCCTCAGCGCCCGTTTCACCCACGTAGTTCCCGTTCCCGTGAAATTCCGGGATAAAATATAGCCTTTGTGTTATTCCAGAGTATAACCTACGAGTATCTCTGTGCCAAATTTCATTCAGATCCTTTCATTACTTTTTACGTGAAAGAGTAACAAACATCTATCCATCCATCCATACTTACAAACTTTCGCGTTTATAATATTAATAAGATCTTCCGTGACGTTACCAAAGGGCTCTGTGGGAAGACCAGCGTTGGTTGTAACGTGTTTATAAGTAGCTTATGCTGAGACAGAGACCATTTTGTTAGTCTAATCGACAGAAGCTGTTTCTTTTATTTTATTTTTAAATCATGTTTATTTTTGTTGATGAAGTTACAAATAAAATATTGTCATTCTCATTCATTTATTCAAACGGGAATCGAACCCGCTGCCTTCTTCATCGAACATAGTTTTTCTAATAACGGGTTTAATTTAATTATTAGACCACCATGGCAATTACCGACACACTTAGGTATACGGAAGTGAAATAATTTTCCTCGACTTTATCAGCACAAGTCCTCGTTTATAATAATTACCTACTGTTAAGTGCATCATGTAAATAGTTATAACTACGCTGAAATTCCGACGGTTTGTTATTAATTAATTCAAAAATTCTTTGACTAATAGAATGCTAAATTATCCCTGAGTAACGCTATATTTAATTACTAGAAAAAATTAGGGGTCCCTATGTCCACCCGTGCGAAGCCGGGACGGGTCGCTAGTGCTTATATAAAAATCAATAGCTATTCGTTCGTCTCGCTAAAACTTAAAAACGAACGGCTACATTGATTTGTTTTTTGTTCTTAATACAGAGGTGGTTTAATAGAAAATAAAACGTCAAGTGCCCGTCGACTAGCGCACTAAGGGTTCCGTCTAATTGCAAGACCTTGTTTCTTGCCAAATTCATGATTCTAAGGTAATCGGGAAGTAGGTACCCTGTAGATTTTGGTCCATGGCGGTCTATGTCCCGCCCCCGAGATACCATCTACCTCCCTGCCAAATTTCATTGAGATCCGTTCAGCCGTTTAGGCGTGAAAAGGTAACAGACAGAAAGATAGACAGGCAGAGTTCCTTTGCAAAAATTAACAGTAAATAAATTCAAACAAATTGTCAAAACCTTGCTGTGGAAAAAGGCTTACTATAAAATATCAGATTATCTAGAGGATAAAAAAGCTTGGGACGGGTTCTGATCCAACTCGAAATAATAACAACTAACGCTAATGGTTTACTTAAACTAGTTAACTTAAAGCTAATGGTTTCTTCGTCACTTCTTTACTTTAGTTTACATACCGGAGCACAGTGTTTCATGGGACCTAAAAAAATTCCCTATGCTTTTTACAGCATTAATCGATTAACGAATGCATTTTAAATGCAAGAGTAGAACACCCACATCTCTATATCAAATACTTTTTTTAATAAAAATTAATGAACTTTGGGTGACCTTGACCTAGAAAAACATTTAAAAAATTCTGTAAAAGTAACTGGCCAGGATATTTTTTTTAAATAAATTTAATCTGACAAAGGATTCTTAGACGCATTTTTGTCTGTTTTTATTTTTGGATTATCACCTCTGGATACCGAGTAATTAATATTTTTCAGATTTTTGTTTTTATTTTTTTTCTCCATAAAAACTCAAAAGTGCGATATGTGACTAGCACAGAAAGATTGCTCTTAACAAGGCCTATCAGTGGTAAAAATGCCAAGTTGCACTTCCGCGGTCTTTAGGAAAAATAGATTTTCAAAATATAGTGTTAGGGTTGTCACTCAACATGACCTTTGATTTTATTCAGTTTTGAAATAAATTATTCCCTAAATTTCAATAATTTATCTTATTAAGACACTAGCTGACCCGTCGCGATTTCATTTGCGTGGACTTAATAATACTAGTAGTATTAATACTAATACCCCAAGTAATGTTGGTTTCCATGTAAACTATCAACGCCAAAGTTTTACAACCAACCCTTTACAATTTTAAAGTTATTATGAGAAGACCTATAAATCCCATTTCATCCTTCTAAGAATGCTTGCATAAAAAATTACTTATTCGATTACGACTCCATTTTAACTACCTTAGAATACGAATTTCCATAATCCGTTCTTAGCGAGTGCCTACTTGCTAAAAAAGAGTTTTTATAAAAATGACCTTTGAACCCGTTAAATACGAATTTCCAAAAATCCAGTTCCTGAGATTTCGTGATATCGATACCTCTGGGCTCTAAAGGACAAAAGGCGACTTTACAGGAGAGGCAAAAAACATTAAAATAAAGTTTATTTTTGCTGTAGTTTTTTGTTTTTGGTGCTAGTTAGACATAACCCATGATGAAAATGCTTACAATTTGTCGTACTTTCTAAATATGTGTTGATAAATTGTCCAAGTGTTATATTTACTGAAATAAATTTCCCATACGACCATAAAATTAGAAAAAAATTACCTTTACGCCCCAAAAAAATCAGTGTATGCGAGCACCTTAGGGCGTATAGCTACTTTTTTTGTCCAAAACTACGCTCAGATAGGGAACGTCACTGCCGCAAAATACACAGGAAACAAACTATGATCGATCTCTTGCATCGTGCACTAGAATCATCGGATCCATTCATTTCTATGGCGCACCATTGAACGTCAAGCGTTCATTGAACGTCGTAGATCCAAGAGGCTCTGTCTGCCAGAAGCTGTACGAGAACATTTAAGACCAATCCAAAAAGAAAACTTGCAGTTGACAGATGTAGATGATAAAGATCTATCATTGGATGATAATGAAGATCCATCCAAATAAGATGACACGTTAATACTTAGTAACGAAAGCGATTTGATTGAGTAGGTAAACTAAAGTCTCTTCCTGCGTCTTCGTTGCCGATTTTACGATTTCATGATTTCACTTGTATGGGAGGTGGTACCAAAACTATAATTTTTTCGACCTAGCTTACGTGAAAGTACCTCTTTTTAAAATTGTAATAAAATTTTCCCAAAAACAATTTTTACCTACCATGTTTCTATATTACATCATTCTCCAGCTTGCTTGGTGTTCGCTAATTACCAGTCGCCCTATAGTAAAGTAACGGGTGTGCGATATAAAAACATGCTTGTTGTTTATAAGCAACAAGAGTGAGTAATAATCACAACAAACGTTTGACCTTTTTGTGGCAACCCTATGTTGTAAAATTTGACCTTAGAATGAAATTGCATATTTTTCCCAAAGACCGCGGAAGTGCAACTTGGCATTTTTACCACTGATAGGCCTTGTTAAGAGCAATCTTTCTGTGCTAGTCACAAATCGCACTTTTGAGTTTTTATGGAGAAAAAAAATTAAAACGAAAATCTGAAAAGTATTAATTACTCGGTATCCAGAGGTGATACACCAAAAATAAAAACTGAAGAAAATGCGCCTAAAAATCCTTTGTCATATTATATTAATTTTAAAAAAATATCCTGGCCAGTTACTTTTATAGAATTTTTTTAATTTTTTTCTTGGTCAAGGTCACCTAAAGTTCATTAATTTTTATTAAAAAAAGTATTTGATATAGAGATGTGGGTGTTCTACTCTTGCATTTAAAATGCATTCGTTAATCGAATAATGCTGTAAAAAGCATAGGGAAATTTTTTAGGTCCCATGAAACACTGTGCGGAGCGACAGAAATAAACAATATCACTTTATTTCCGTGTCACTGTTTAATAATATAATTTGACCTTTTATTGTATTTATGGAAATAAAGATGATTTATAAGTTTGATTTATAATCTTTACTTACTTATATTATAAAGAGGAAAGATTTCATTGTTTGCTTGTATTGAATAGGCTCCGTAACTACTGGACCGATATGAAAAATTATTTTACCATTAACGCGGGAAAATGCTTCATTCCTACGGGAAAACGGGTTAGGGCAACGGGTAGTACGAATGCAGCTAGTTTATAATTTATGTAAGGATTAAACGCGTTAAAATGTTACGTTTAAATTGAACCTTAATCATAGTTAATTCTGATTACTTTGATAGTAATCGAGTTGCATGTCTATTCTCTTACAATAACTACTTAACTCACGAGAATAAAAAACTTTTTCAATGACACCGTCGATTTTCCTCATGGCTTATCATGTTTGCATAGCCGTTTGCATTGACGTCATCCAAATACTAACATGACTATGTTTTGATGTTTTATGCGGCCTGATACGGTCGATTCAGACATGCAGACAATGTCGGAACTGCATAATGACATATTATATTACCAGGTGGTCATGCGTGACAAAAAATATTGGATTCTACTATTTCTTAGGTTCTACAAATAATTTAGGCATTTGCTATGAACCCACGCTAAAATAAACTACAAACCAGTTGTCGTTTCGGAGGCTATTGACATTATGGAATTTATGAATACTGTTATTTTAATATTATTTTTAAGTGTCTCAAATTACCCTACGGAGGAAGGCCCTGGTGACCCGTACCACAGGTTTTATAAACCTCTCTCGGGCACCAGTCTCTTGCAAAACAAGATAACTAGATATTAAAGTTAAGCCAAAAAATGTAAACAATTATCTTTTGTAAGAGGAAATAATTACATTATTCATTCATTCATACTAAAAACAACATTATGTCGATAGACTCAAAAACCATAATTGATTCAAACTTTGTTTTAGTAAAGAATCTTAGCAAATACAATATGCGCTCAACTTCTTATCTTCTAAATTACTAGTAGAATCTAGAAAATAGTAAAAACCCGATATTTTTTGTTCACGCGTGGCCCAAGCTATCTTAACTCTGACGAAGTCGCGCAAGATCGCGTATTTGATTTACTTTAGGTACTCGTCGTAACATATTTATTTAAGCTTAGAAAAATATGTATTACTCTTACAAAATATTACACAGGAAAGATCTTCAAACATATAAAGCTCGCTATGCATATTGGGCCACGGTGTGGGTGGGGCCACCGTAGTATATCAAATCCTACTCGCTGTTTACACATTGGCGTATTGATTATTATGCATTGCGGAGCGCGCCAAGATTTTACGATGTGTGCACAAAAACCGACACTATTTGGTTGGCCAGCCAAAACAATACAATTAATTAATAACGCCGCCAAGTTACAAGTCATAAAGGAATAAGGTAAGCAATATAGTTTATAATTGACCTTAAGATAGCATCTAATACAACTATTATTTATAATTCGACGACCTCCGTGGCGCAGCGGGCGAAGGTACGCCTGCGACGCAGGAAGTTGCGGGTTCGATTCCCGCCTCGGAACAAATTTGTGTACGATCTGCAGAAATTTGTTCCGTTAGTCTGGTTGTTTTCTATGTATAATAAAAAATATCTATCTATGTAGTGTTTTAAGTATATCAGTTATCTAGTACCCATAACACAAGCTCTGCTTAGCTTGGGGCTAGATAATGCTGTGTGAATTGTCCAGCGTTATTTATTTATTTATTATTTTATTTAATACTAGCTGAATTCTTACTACCCGTTGTCCTATTACCCGTTTTCCCGTAGGAATGAAGCATTTTCCCGCGGTAAAAAGTAGCCTACGTTCATCAGAAATAATGTGGGCTTCTAATAGTAAAAGAATTTTCAAATCGGTCCAGTAGTTTCGGAGCCTATTCAATACAAATAATCAAATCTTTCCTCTTTATAATATTAGTATAGATTACGTCATACGTCAAGTATATCACGTTGTCGAAAACCTTGGTGTAACGCCCACTGTGTAGAGCTGCCTTTACCCATCCAAGAAAATAACTTGATAAAAGTTTTTCACGATAAATACTATTCCTCGGGAATAACATTTTATGGGAGCACCTCGGAATCATCTATACAAACGCAAAAGAATCATCCAAATCGGAGAATAAATGACGGAGAAAACGACGAAAACATAGAACCTACATATAGAACCAATAGTAGAACCTAGAAACGCCTTCTTTTTTCGAAGTCGGTTAAAAACTGCAAAATAAGGAGATCACTCAGCATTGGGTAAGGCCTCCGCAGACAGGTACATCAACAAATAAAATGACAATCAATTAATATAAACGAATTAGAACTAGTATTTTCAATGAGCTAATCTACAGGTAGCTTAACTGATCCATATCAATACCAGTCGGAAGCGTCCCCAAGACGCTGGCTGCATTGCCCCGCTGTATGGCAATGCTGATGCGCTGCGCCAGATACTCACCAGCTCTCGGGTCAGCGTCGCCATAAACCATGATAGTTATACGTCTATACTTGTTCTTTCACTTCCGGTCCATCCAAAGGTTGCCTGGAAGAGATCGCTCATAGCGATAAGGCCGCCCATTGTGCAACGTTATTTGTATTTGTCTTTTCCTGTCCTGTGTTTCTATTTGGTGTGCAATAAAGAGTACTGTATTGTATTGTATTGTAGTTTAAAAGACATACCTGTTATGAGCTCGCCAACGGTTACACAAATGCAGATATTGTCGACACTGTATGTACATGAACACTGCTCCGCCTGTGAAACCCACTGCTACCACCACCAGCTTTGTCCAGAACGGCCATGCTGAAAGTCACAACGATTATTGTTTATACATAATAATTAATACATTTAACTAGCACATAGAAAATAAGAATAATAGAATAAATCAATTACACCTTTATATCTATCCTCTTCAACCTCAACAGCCTATAGGCCTAGGTCCACTGCTCGACGCAGGCCTCCCCCTGTTAAGCGCCTTATTGGCTTTTATCTCATGGAGGTAATGCTCATAATCCCCACGCTGGGCATGCGGGTTGGGGATCGTAGTTCGGTGGTAGAATTGTTCTGCAGAATTGCCCAACCCCAGTGGATATCTCTGAGTCGCCTCTTACGACGCTCGCGGGAAGAGTTGGGGTGGTGCAAATTCAAAGCCGGCACCACACAGTGAGCCCTTATACCTATTTAATTAAAATCTAAGCCGTCACCAGTAGGCAGAGTCTAGAATTCTGGCAGTATTGCCACGTTGCACGGCAATGATAATTCGTTGACCGAAATAGATGCTAGCATTCCGATCACCTGTGGACTGGATGAGAAGTTTTGTATTTTTTTACTTAAACCGTACAATATTAGTAGTAAGATTTGACCATCATCATCAGCCCGTATATGTCCACAGCTGAACATAGGCATCCAAACGACGCCAAGAATAGCGGTCCGAGCCGTCTCCATCCATCAACCGCTACATTGTCGTCGGTCCGAGTGAAATTCACTTTCGATGCCCTTTCTCTGGTAGTTTCCCTAACGCCCGAATACTCAAACGCGATTGATTCATAATTCTTTATTGCTCAATATACAAGTAAAATATTTAACAGGAAAGTAATAGCAAAGGCGAGCTTAACAATAAAAAGAGTTCTCTTCCAGCAAACCTTAGCGGGAGAGAGAGACAACGTTGTAAAAGTGGGTACATGTGCTTAAACATAGGATATAAGATTTAATTTTAACCTACTTATTAAATAGACTACTACCTATTATATACATAATATAAATACTAGAAATAAGGATAAACTCGCTGTGCCCACAACTAGGCTACACAAGATAAATGTATCTTTTAAAGGGCAATGTATACGCTTCTACAACAAAACTCCAAGTGAGTTGCAAAAATTATCAATAAATAAATTCAAACAAATTGTCAAACATATCCTTTGTAAAAAGGCTTACTACAAAATATCAGATTATCTAGAGGATAAAAAAGCTTGGGACGAGTTTTGCTCCAGCTCGAAAAATAACAACTAACAGGCTAAAGGTTTCTTCGTCGCTTCTTTACTTTAGTCTAGGTACATACCGAAGCGACAGATATCAAAAATATCACTTTATTTCCGTGTCAGTGTTTAGTTTTATGATTTGACCTTTTCTAAGTGTACATTTATTGTATTTATGGAAATAAAGAGATTTTGATTTGATTTGATTTGATTTATAATACAATACATAAAATAGAACAGAGTCATAAACATAGGTACCTAATGCTCTTTGACTTTACGCTTGAAAATGAACAGTGAAGAATTTACATTTGAGCACGTCTAAAATCGCGATTGTTCGACAGTTTTCAATGTCAAAAATTGGTCACTTGGGACCTGCGATCTGATTAGCGTTTGAGTATTCGGGAGTTAGACGGCTCATCGAGACAAGACCAAGACGTTTAATTCGTTACTATAATCGGGACGATTTCTTCTTCGGGTCGGATAAGAATTGGGTCGACTCATACGCGGCGACCGCCTCGACAAGGTTATTAACGAAATAAACGAAAAATTTAAATTAAAATGCATAACAAAACGGTGCTTTACATAATTATTACTTCTTGATAATAATACAAGCTTATCGAGAATTTCGAGTGGTGGCCTTGTGGTGAAAATTCACCAGTTTCTGACTCATAGTGTACATAACCAACCCATAGGTATTACATATTTGTACAGCGCTTGGTTTTGTGTTGTCAAGTGTTCAGTTGAGTTTACATTTGAAGTCTACATCTTTACTTACCGGCTTAATTTTTTAGGGTTTCGTACCCGAAGGGTGCAAACGAAACCCTATTACTAAGCCTCCGCTGTCTGTCCGTCTGCAGAGGGCTCTAAGAACCGTAAGAGCTAGACAGTTGAAACTTGCACAGAATGTGTATTTCTCTTGCCACAACATTAGTATATTTAAATATAATAAATATTAAAATATACAAAAAAACCATACAAAAAACACGATTTTTTGGCTATTTTTGCACTAAGTTTGTAGAGGCTGTATCTCTTGAGCCATAATAGGTAGACACATGAAACTCTATAGGTAAGTAACAGTTCAACTTTAATACCAACAAATACTAAAAATAAAATAAATTAAAAAATTTAAGGGGGTGTCCAAACAGTTGGTGTTTTTAGAGTTACGTTTGAGAAATAGGTTTGAACAATGGTACGAAACCCTCCGTGTGCGAGCTCGAACTTGGCCGGTTTATTAGGTAGGTAAACGTATTGCTTTTTTAGTACTTGCCTACCTACATGGAGTTTATTTTATCTATTTTATATAAGTCAGTTTGTATGAGTGTCAGTCGGTTTGTTATGGGTAATCTCCCAGACATAGACATTACTACTTAATTGATCGAGCTCAAATTCCGAAGAAGAATTCTAAGGAGTAAATACGACCTGGAATAACAAATATTACTACTTCTTTTTTCTCTTTTTAAACGCACGCTAAGCCTCAGGCGCTTACCTGATTATAATCATCTTCATCATCAGCCTAGGTATGTTAATCCACTGCTGGACATAGGCCTCACCTAATGAGCGCCATAGCGCCCTATCTTCAGCTTGCCGCATCCAGCATCTGCCTGCAGTCTTTCGCAGGTCGTCATCCCACCTTGCCGGAGGGCGTCCTACATACTTATCGTGCGTAAGCTTACTCAGATTAATTTCTAGAGATTTAATAATATTCCAAAAAAACGACTTCATCGGGACTGGAGCCCGCAACCATCCCTCAGTACCTAAAGGAAGCGCTGCGAATTGCGCATTAATAATTCATATATTTCAGTCATCGATCAAGGTTTTCGCCGGCCCCCCAGAATATTTAATCGAAGATTTCAGTGTATAGAAAAGTGACAGATCTTAATTATTGTATTGACTTACTTTTACCTGCTTAATCAATCAGGTAATATCACGGTAAACGTTGCGCGTACGAACGCCACGTATAAAATCAGGTCATGTTGTAAGGCATTACGTTTTACGCCATTACGCCGAGACAAAATCGAAAGTAACAATATGAATTATACATTTTACTGGTACATTATCGCTACTGCAGTGTATGTTTATTTCATCAGTTTCTTAGTAAATCGTGATTCAATGTGTTTGTATGCTTTGAATGTAACATCTGTTGAGTTAACTCATTTTAAACAAGGGCGTAAGTGAAGATTCCAAGAAATACGTCAATGAATTTACTGTCCATCAAATTTCCTCAACTACATACTCCTTCGTAGGTAGTAGGTAGTCGTATAAAAAGATCAGAACTCAGTACTATTATTAGTATTAAATAACGAGCACCGATTGTTTATAAACACTAAAAACTTGTTTAAAATAGGTATACAATCTTATATGGACATTATTAAGTTATATAAAGGTTAATTCTTTCGCAATTACAACAACATTAATAGGATCGAATGGGCGTTGAATATTTTTGCATATTAAGCAATTTCCACGCGTTACATAACCAGTTTTTCTACATATTGTATGTTTTAAGCTTATTCCATTTTCATGGTGATAATAGTAGTGATTTTTTGTGGCATGTGCAAAGAGCATCAATGCATCGTTTCCTCCTCACCTTCACCTCACCTCATCAGCCTAAATTGGTCCGATACTGGACGCAGGCCTCCCACGATAAGCGCCTTATTGGGTTTTATCTCATGTGGGATAGTGCCCATAATCCTCACGCTGGGCATGCAGGTTGGGGATCGCAGTTCGGTGGTAGAATTGTTCTACAGGAGGCACTGTTGCCCGCCCCTGTGGATATCCCTTAGTCGCCTCTTACGACACCCGCGGGAAGAGTTGGGGTGGTGCATATTCTAACCCGGCACCAAACGACCATAAAAACAAATTCATTGTTTAACAGTGGGAAATTCAAACAATTCTTAATATGCCCTTGACCAAAATCTGCACACATACACTCAGACAACTAATATCTGTTTATGTTATTACATACGTGATAAATGCTACTTGTCAGCACGCTGTCGCTGGCTTGGTGACTAACTTAAGAAAAAATGTAAATGAGCATTGTTTAAATAATCATCCCAAAATTATCGTGTTTGTTTGTATCAAGTGATGAGTGGTCAGCTTAGGAGCTCTTTGTAATCATAATTACGGTACTTGAGCAACGAAGTAGAATATTGATGAGCCTTTTGCATATTTCACTAGGCGAGGCAGGCTAAAGTTTCTTCGTCGCTTCTTTACATTAGTGTAGGTACATATCGAAGCGTCAGAAATCAAGAATTTATTTCCATGTCGGTTTTTAGTTTTATAATTTGACCTTTCCGAAGTGTACATTTATTGTATGTACGAAAATAAAAGAATTTTGATTTTGAGGTAATTATTTTAAAAGCAATAATAATTCTCTCAGATTTTCATTACTAGCGGTAGTACATACATGCCTCCCACAAACGAGAGCGCTTTTGCCATGACCTCCACGCTTGGCAGGGAGATTGATGATGGAGAGAAAGAGAGAAAGACTTTCGTTCTTTTTCTTTCTAATAAAGGTCGCTTTGGCCACAACCACCACGCTTGGCAGGAATTGGTGATAATGGCAGTGAAGGTGCTGCAATACGCAATAGGAAGCTGTTGCTCTTTTTCGAGGAGGTTCCCTAAGGCGGCTCTTACGGCATTCACGGGCAGAGTTGGAAGGGTAGACTCTTATTCTTATGCTAGCGATGAATATGACCAAGCCCCACTCGTTTAGGGAAAGCATATTCAACAGTGGACGTATGTATGCTGAAAGAGATATATTCTTACCTATAAGCCCACGGTTGACCTCCTCGACAGCCCGCTCTATGAGTACGAAGAGTGACCACATAACGCAGAGGGCAGCGACGCAGTGGAAAAGCACAGCGCAGAATAACCGCCTCCGCTCCACACCAGACATTTCCAATAGGCGCCACTGGAAACAACGAAATTTATAGGGGCACATGTTGAGTTTTGAAACTCTGTTCTTCTTCTGTTCCTTATCCCACGCTAGGTGGGGTTGACACAACATGTCTCTTCCACTCTCCCTCTAAGACCTGTCATCTCTGTACGAAAACCTTCTTACCCATGTCGTCCTTCACACAATCCATTCATCCTTTCTTCAGTCTTCCTCTCCCCTCAGTTTTGAAACTATCATGATGATTAACACTGTCCTTTCTTAACGGGTATACGTTTTTTGGATACTTTAAACTAGGTATAATACTTCATAGGTTTTTTGTTTTTGGTTGGGAAGAGTCATTCGCAGCAACAGAACGGCTTAAGCAATATTGATAAAGGAGGTATCAAAACACTCGTAGCTACATTTTATAGGCATTTGCCCCTTCATTTTGCGAAATAATGAATCTAAAACACAAAAAGGTGACAGAGCGCGGACCGAGTAAGTTTTTTTTATAATTTCTAATGAATTTTTATTTATTTATTTGTGATACACAGGCAACTGTTAAGCTGATGCGTGTATATATGTGTCTTTGTCTATGCACTTTAAATATTTGTCCAGTCTGTTTTTGAAAGAGTTCACCAAGGGGCACTGATCACTGATTCCGGTAACTGGTTCCAAGTTTTCACTATGCGATTCGGCAGTATGAGCTCTCTGGGTTTGCTGGTACTTGGCCCGCGTTGCAGCTTCAGCGAGTGTCCTCTCAGGTTTGTGTTTTTGTTCATAGTATACAGTGTCTTTGATAAATTTGGTATACTATATCTGTTGGTGAGGATTTTGAAGGTTCTATACGCTAAGGTTCTCTACGTTTCTAAGGGTGGTAAGCCCCGTTCTTGCAGTCGTTCTTTTTAAGGAAGTACTTTAAGACTAGGGACCATTTTTGTTGCCCTCCGCTGCACACATTCAAGAAGGTGACAGTCTTTCTTGGAGTACGGGCACATGCTACTTTCTGTGGCTCCATTCTTTAGAACTTTAGCCCTTTTAGTCTTGCAATTCGCGGAATATTTATTGCATTAAATAATTTCATCTCGTTGCCGTAAGCGAAGCCAGAAATACCCGCGACTAGTTAAAATATAATGCAATCGCCACATTATAATTTAACTATTAAACAAAAATGTGATTATAATGTTTATCCTGCTGTACTGGAGTTGACGAAGGAAAGGTTTTTGATGAACACCATTCAAAATAGAAGAGAGAGAATGATTGGACATCTTATATGAGATGACAGCTTGTAAGTAACATCATGGAAGGAAAAGTAGAAGGAAGACGAGAAAGGTCAAGCATTAAATACTTGTATATGAGTCAGATCAAGGAGAAAGCCGCTGTCATGACATATAATGAAATGATGGTATTTAGGTCGGGTCGAGGTCCAGATAGGGTGCCAGAGGTTCGCTTGAACGGCTCAACCATTAAGGTGGTGGAGCGGTTCAAGTACCTTGGGCACATGCTGACGGGGACGCTGAAGGATGACGAGGACATTGAGCGGGAACGAAGGGCGCTCGCGGTGAGGAGTAACATGCTCGCACGCCGCTTCACGAACTGCAGCACGGACGTCAAGAACACCTTGTTCCGTGCATATTGTCTGGGCATGTACACATGCCAGCTGTGGTCGAATTTCACTAGGAAGGCCATAAACACGATAAGAGTCCAGTACAATAACGCGTACCGAGCACTCATGAGGCTACCGAGATGCTGCAGTGCGTCGAGCATGTTCTCCGAAGCGGGAGTGCCCGACTTCTTCGCCATCGTCCGTTCACGCGTCGCATCGTTCTGGGGTAGGTTAGTCCGTTCCAAAAATAGCATTTTGAAGGCTGTCTCTGACCAGGTTTACAAAAATCGTATTTTAATCCATTGGATTTCCCTTCATATGGAGGGAAATAGAAAGTGACGTGCGGTAACTTTTGCGCCGTTTTATTTATATTTTAGTTTTTTTAATTGTAATTTTATTTTTGTATATTTTTAACTGTTATTTTGCCAGTGTGATATGGGTTTTTTGCCTGAATTAAACAAATTTTATTTATTATTTATTTTATTTATTATATAAAGAAGTAAAACAGACCGCATTTGAAAGAGAAGAGGAAATTACGTCATTGCACCGACAAGAACAACTTCTTTTCCCAACCAAGTTTTTTTTATTTATATTTTTCTATCATTCTCTCAGCTTAGTCAACAAAAAGGATAAAAAACCATTAGCTACACAAATGACTGCAAGCTTTAACCTTTGTGTGAAAACTTGAAAAGTGTTATCAATCAATTTATGACTGTTTTATTCTGATGTCATTGGGCGAGACTTCAATAATGGATTAGCAAATGCTTATCTACTTTATCTACAGTTAGTCACTACAGAAAGAAAGACAATGGAAATGGGGTAAACCTGGGGGAAATGGTAGCAGCATAGTCTAAATACTTTACTATAAGATATACACTGCATATAGAATTAAGAATACAAATGACACAGCCACTCACAATCACATAATTATTTTTACATGCTATAAGTATTATGCAAAAACTATAAGGCCCTGGATCCAGAAATACAACTAAGGCTAGTTCCTTATAAGTAATACCTACAAACATACTGTAAGTAATATTCAATTATGACCAATATGTAAATGATTTATGAAAAGATTCTGCGGGCAGGGTAAGGTGAAAATTAACCAGTTGATTCTATTTTTAGTTTGCATACATAGGTACTTATTTGCATTACTAATAACAACAATAACAAAGTGTTATTGAATTGTCACTTGGGTCCTTTTGTTCTTTTATAACTCCTCCTCCTGCTACTGGGTTTTCTTACATTATCCGGGTTAAAAAAGCTTACCCCAGAATACAGCTAATTTCCTTTAAAAATTACATTAAGATCCTTTGATTAACATAATAGAGTAACTTTTAAGAAACTATGAGTTACATGGAAATATTTATGTACACTGCACATGCAACAAAGTGCATTTCCACTGCATCACAGAACTAGAAAAAAATATAAATAGTATACCTAAGTTTAAGTTTATCACGGAAGAACCATGGATCATGGATAATGGGACACAGAAATATTTAAATGATGACTTACCTCATTGAATGGCTTTATTTTGGTGTGCATGATGAAGTTAAACTTGCATAATTCACATGATCTGGTCTCCGATGCAGTCAACCATTGCTGTAAGCAGCTCTGGTGAACAAATTTCAAGCTTCCTGTACAAAACAATTAATTTTATAGTACCACCATAAGAACAATTATTATCTTAGAGTAGAGCCTGTAGAGTCCCACTACAGTGCTAAGGCCTCACTTTCTATTGACTGACAGCTCTGTTATGCTTGGAACTAGATGATGCTGTGTCAATTGTCCAGCATTATTTATTTATTATTATATCCTAATGATTGCTGACATAAAACAAATGTAAAATTACTTTATCTACAAATCCTAAGTGTATACCATGAGATCTCACTTTGTATTTATTTATTTGAATCCACACATTACTTTTATTACCTAGTTAGTTTGCATAAAATTTGTTTACATTCAAGAAGAGAGTAGGGAGAGTTTTAGGGGTGAAGAATTTCGCTTATTTTCATGTAGGTCTAAGAATTGTATCTATACAATTCAAAAACTTTCTGGTGCTTGATTTTGAATCGGTAGGTAATGGATAATTCTAAGCTCAGCAGTTTAATTAGATTCAATTATGGCACATCACCTGAGCAGTAGCAAGGCGCTAGAAGAGGATTGTGGGGTTCGCTCTCGCAGTGGCAGATCCGGCATATGTCTCCGCTGGAGTTACTGCAAGACGTACGGCTGCTCCCGGACCCAGCTCGTATCACCTCTCTGCCACATCCACCACCCCATTCCCAAGTCTCGATGTCGTTAGAATTCTTCACGCTTATCTGCTGGACAGGCATTGTGATCCCGCAAGCGACACTTCTCAATAGTTTATACGTAACATAACTCTATTTACAAATTCGTGGTCGCATCAGATTTCGACAAGGCAACTACGGTACGCGTAAACGAAAACATGTAGGTAACGTCTGGTGAACTTTTTAGTGCTTAATTAATTTCAACGAACACTGAAAACTAGTAAGAAAAAGCCACAAACGTAGGGAAATAAATATTTGTCTGCAATTTTGACTAGCAAACCATCCACGGTCCGATATTTTTGTCAGATTTAATTTACGATTCTGTCATTTCATTTTTCTTTTTGTTTTGTCTTCGTTTCGTTGTTTGTTCAGTTTGGTTGTGTTGTGTGTGCCTATAAGTTGGTCAGAATGCCTTTGGTGGCTTACTTTATTTGAATGAAATGAAAGGTGAAGCTAATGGCGGTTTCACACTTGCCGTCTTGCTGGCAGACAAGATGAGACCAAAATTATTGATTTGATAGACAATGTAAATGTGTGGAGTGTTTTTTGCGTCTATGGCAACGAATGAAATACAATGTTTGAGTTCATTTCATTCAAGTATTCATTCATTCATTTCATTGACAATCGGTGCGCGTGGTAGACGTTGAGTGCCGTGCTACAGTTTTCAAAATTTAAAAATGGGGATATCTACAGAAATACAGGAAGAATTGAATTCAATGATTCATCACCATCTTCTAAATATTGACAAATCAATAGCACAAAAGTTTCTGCAAAAAACCAAAGCGGTAAGTGTCTCTTAAAACCACGTGTGGTTGCACCGCTCACACGTGTTCATTATTTCTGTTTGGCACTGTAATAAAGTTTAGGTTGCTCAGGACTGTTGAATGTATCTAAATAAACAACAATACAAACTCGACAGTCCCAATAATTAACTAATTTAAATGACACATGCGCATTTCTCGTACGGTCTGAGAAGAATTTTGCGTACCATTTACCCCATGTTTCGAACCCCTTCTAGCTGACAAAGGCGATCCGACCGACTCCCGCTTCTTTTGAATTTGGAATTCGTCTAGGACAAGGGGTTATTGTGCTAATGGCTTCCCTGCCTTTCCCTTTTACAGGTGTGCCTTCGTACCCGTTTGTGAATACCAATTTTATGTTTTTCAGAAACCTCTAGCTAAAAATAGTCGCTCTCTGATAGATATCTATCAAGCACACAAAAAACAACAGCCAGCCCAAAAGGATTCAGACAGGTAAATTCCTTTTATGCACATTTTTAGAGACATATATCGCGTCATGCAGTCATGAAGCATGAAGTTGAAGTCACCATGATGAAATCTTGGCTATGATTAAACTGTGATATTACAAAATCTTATTCGTCACTACCTCTGAATATTCAACAACCTTAGAAAATTAATCAGGATAAACTTCCTACATTAATAGTATTCTCTTTTTATCTCTAGTGAAGAAGATGAGGCACCCAAAAAACCAGCTCAGATGAACGGCAAAGCCCCTGTAGCTAAGAAAGCCGACTCCTCAGATGATAGTTCAGAAGATGAAAAACCACAGGTATATTGTTCATGCTGCACTTGTTCCAGATTTGACATGAACCTGAATGCTTATTTACTAATTATGTAAACCAAACCCAACTCCAAGAAGGAGTTTATCTACAGATTATAATGATGTTAACATTGGGAATGAACCCACTATGATTTTACAAATCTTATTCGTCACTACCTCTGAATTCTTTTCTTAATTCCCTTGTATAATTAATTACTGCATATAGTATATGAACAATATATTAATCGCTACTTATTTTTAGGTCAAGAAACCAGCAACCACCCTGGCTAAGGCAGCACCACAGAAAAAAGCAGAATCTTCAGATGACAGCGACAGTAGTGATGATAATGCTACAACCCAACCTAAAAAGCAGCCAGTGAAGCCAGCTGCAAATGTGGCTCATAAAGTTATCAAAAATCCTGAATCCTCAGATGGTGAGAGCAGTGATGATGAACCTAAATTGCAACAAAAGACCCCTGCAAAAGCTGCTGCTAAACCACCCGCAAAACCTGCCAAAGATTCGTCTAGTGAGGACAGCGACAGTGAGGATGAGAAGCCGAAACCAGCTGCTAAAGCCACTCCAGCCAAACCAGCACCTAAGAAACAGGAGTCATCAGACAGTGATGACAGTGATGATGAGCCTAAACCTGCGGCTAAACCTGCAGCAAAAGCTAAACCAGCAAAGCCTGCCACCAAACCCATACCTGCAAAGAAAGAGTCCTCATCAGATGACAGTGACAGCGATGATGAACCTAAAAAGGCCCAACAGAAACCCATCTTGAAACCACAGCTAGCCAAAAAGGCAGATTCTTCTGATGACAGCAGCGATGATGAGAAACCTAAAGCTAAGGCAACTCCAGCTAAACCTGCACCAAAACCAGCACCCAAGAAAGCAGAGTCTTCTGACGATGACAGCAGTGAGGATGAAAAACCTAAAACAACTCCTGCCAAAATTGCTCCTAAACCAACACCAGCTAAAAAACAGGCGTCATCTAGTGACGATAGCAGCGAGGATGAAGCTCCTGCTAAGGCAAAGCCTGCACCAGCTAAAAAGCCAGCTCCTGCTAAAAAACAAGACTCCAGTGACGATGATGACAGCAGTGATGATGATGATAAGGCTCCACCTAAAGCACTGCAAAAGCCACAAGCCACTCCTGTGAAACTGGCAACTAAACCAGCGGCCAAGGAATCTTCTTCTGAAGACAGTGAAGACAGCAGTGAGGATGAGAAACCTCAGACTAAGTCACAGACACCCAAACCCAAGCCTGCTGCCAAGAAAAAAGAATCTTCTGATGATGACTCCAGTGAAGATGATGATGCTCCTCCTGCTAAGGTTGCTAAGAAAAATGATGAATCTGCCAATGAGGTTTGTATTCCTTCCAGCTAAGTCTAGTCTATATAATATAAAGTCTATTTAGATGGAAATTCAAATATGTATGTGAATAATGTTACAGAGTGGTGCTCAAAATGCCAGAAAAAGGAAAGCTTCAGATGGAGATGGCGGATCTGCCAAAAAGCCATACAGCAATTTTGTCAAGGTATGATTTTAAAATAAAATCAATATTATTACTTCAGTTTAACCATTTAAAATATGGGTTGTACACAAAACCTACAAAAAGCCTATGAAAATTTGGCATTTTTAATAATTTCACATTCTAGGGTACAAATGTGGTTTCAACACCAGATCCAGATAACAAGAAAGTACCCTTCCGACGAGTGGTTACTGAAACTGTAGAAGTGGATCCTAGACTTACGGATAATTCATTTGAAGCTAAGGTAAATGCCCAAAAACTTGCGAAGCCAAGGCAACTCCATGTTATCACCATCTGTGTACTACACCTGCCGCAAGCAAGTTCTCAAAAGGCTCACAATTTCGGGCATTTACTTTTAAAAACTAGCAGTTGTTACATTGAGTTGTCTTGGTGTTTATTAGTATTTCTCTCCATCAGGAGGGTGAAGAAACCGCCGAAGATGTAGACGAAACCGACGGCGCTAACAAGAGCTGGAATAGCGGTGGTGGTCGTGGAGGATTCAGGGGTGGACGAGGTTTCAACGACAGGGGTAGAGGCGGGTTCAGGGGTGGTCGAGGAGGCTTCGGCGATAGAGGGGGACGTGGCGGCCGGGGAGGTTTCGGCGATAGAGGGGGCCGTGGCGGTCGGGGAGGCTTTGGCGACAGAGGTCGTGGAGGATTCAGGGGCGGTCGCGGCGGAGACAGGGGCGGTCGCGGAGGAGACAGGGGCGGCCGCGGAGATCGCCACTCCTGGGGCGGAGACCGAGGAGGATTCAACAAAGGAGGTTTCAATGACAGAAAAAGCTTTGGAGGTGGAGATAGTACCTCGCAAAACAAGAAAATAACATTCGATTAAGGTAAGGATTTCTTAAATAGTTTAACAGAGCTTAGCATAAGCCAAGGTTCTTCACGTCACATCCCTTCAGTTATTAACCGACTTCAAAAAAGGAGGAGGTTCTCCATTCGTCTGTATGTTTATTTTATGTATGTATGTTATTTGATATCTCTGCCTGTGGTTAACCGATTTTACTGATTCTTTCACTATTGTATATTAGAGAATGACCTCGAATTGGTCCCATAAAAATGTTATTCTGGAGGGATTGGTATTTATCCCATAAAGCTTAAAAACAACAATACTTTTGAAAAATCATGACTACCTACAACAATTTTTTTGATTCTTTCGTTGTAGGTAATTGTATAAATAAAAATTGAATTTTAGGGGGTCCCATAAAAGTTTGTCTCTCGAGGAATTGATAATGTGCGCCGTAAAAACATCACCACATGATAATTTTCAGTCATTGGTAACTAAAGGTTACCATGGCAACGGGCGTAGACAAGAGGACTACCTACAAAAACAAATTACAAAGTTTACGGATTGCGGATCGCATAAAACGAAGGATGACCGATCCGTTCGTTCTTGATTTGCGGAGCAGGCGCGCAGCGAATGCGTCGCGAACACGTCGCGACTGCGCAACGAAGAACGTATAAAAAATATGTACGTACTAAAACATTTGCTCGAGACAGTACAAGATAGCGTCCACGCTGCTATTCGCGGCGATAACGTTGCGCGTCCGCAACGAATTCGCTGCGCATCCGCGACGTATTCGTTGCGCCCTCGTAACGTATTCGCTGCGCGCCCGCTCCGCCCTGCAGCCGCTCGCAAACCGCTAGTGTGATAACTGTGCTAAGGCTCTTAGTGTCTAGTCCGAAGCAACTCAACAGTGCTCACGTGCGTTGCTTCGGAAGTGACATTCAGCAGTAAGGTTGTTCGTTTTGTGCGATCCGTCTACCAAAACTTCGTGTTTCTTGAAGTAGGCCTTTCATTCGTCTTTTATCCATGTGTGAAATTTAATTACTCGAATTTTAAAATGTTGCCACTAAAAGAATTTGAAGTCGGTTGATAATTATTTAAAACACGCCAAATTATTATGCAGTAACTTGCATACCCTTACAATAAATACACTCAGTTTCAGGCATTTAATCATTATTATTTTTTTAAATACGTTATTACTATTATTAAAATATAAGTCACATGCAGCCTTCTTCCAAGTCCTTGAATATAAAAGCTATCCTGGCAGCATCTTCTCAGTAATGGTTGTTGGTGCTATGGAAAACTAGCTTTTAGCCATACGGCTTCGCTCGTAAGTTCGAGTGGGAATAACGTTATTTTTATTATTACCATTTGATAACAATGAGAAAAACGTAATTACTTCCTTACCAGTTTCATTCCTTTCCAGTTTGGAGCCCGAGGTTCGTGGGGCGAGCGTGCCAATCAAGACTTGAAACATACGCGAGGTAAATCATTCAAGCATGAGAAAACAAAGAAAAAACGTGGCTCTTATAGAGGGGGGACTATCGACACCGGCGTGCATTCCATACGCTTTGAAAATTAATTTAGCAAAGTCCAATTCAGCTTATACTTTTTTAATTTACTGTTAGTGTAAATGGTAAAATTTGATTTAACTATGCCGAGCGTCGCAACTTGACGCAGAGCCATCAGGCAAGAAGTTGAAGTTGAACTGGGCCGAGCACATAATATTCTTAATATCTCTCTCGTAAAGAGTTTCTGCGTCCAACTTATTATTTCCTAGTTTCACTTATGTAATTTGAAATATATGATGTGCCCAAGCGTCCTGTAAGGTCTAAAGGAAATTAAGTTCTATGAATTATAAATAACATTGACCCAGTTAAATTGTTGTCAACTCGAATGAAAACCATTATTATCTATCACATAGGCGAAATAAGTAAAGTTGATCAAGTTGAAACCAGAATTAAGTCTGTGTCGAGTCACCAGCTGTGTTAAAGTTTCAAGTTAGTTTAAAAGCAATTTCACGAACCAAACTGTTGACTGTTAAATATAAACGACACAAATGCATTTTAATACCTTATTTTTGTGCTGTCTGCCCTACTATATTGTAGAATATGCCCTACTATATTGAGAATTGAATAGAATTCAAATAAATTTCATTTAATGAACTACACGTGTAGTAACATGTATTTAGTGCTTAAAGTTATCATTATCTTAGTTAAGATTTTGATATATTACATTGAGGTATTCTTTTTGCCTTGCGAGCCTATCTTAAGAGTTAAGATTCTGTAAATATTAATGTTAGTTGTGTTATTATTAATTGAAAAAGCTAATGTAAATATCTTATGTTTAGAACATGTTAAACTTTAATTATAGTTAAACATAATTTAAGATTGAATAGCATTGATTCTATCTTTTCGTAAACCAGTCTTTATTTTAATAAAAAATATCATAGATTATGAGGTGTTTTTCTTGAATGTTCATGTACCTGTAGGTAAGTACATAATATCCTATTGTACCAACTGCAACAGGATTTACCATACTAGGTAAGGGTTATTCGATAGGTGTTCATCTCAAAAAAGAGCCAAGACTACTGATGGGAGCGTTAGCTGATTTTACACATGCATAGAGATGATGCAGGGCTCAAAAGTGAGCTATCAGTCCACATGCACATCTCTAAATCAGATTACAAAGCTGAGGACCTCGAACGAAGAGATGGGTAACCACCCGGGTGAAAACCCATGAGTGGGTGAAAACAAAGTTATCACCCAATTCATTCTACCCACTGGGTGGTTTGGGCGGGTGATAATGAATTATCTAGAAATTAATAACAATTTTATATTTTTGATTCGATATTTATATTTCATCATCATCATCATCACAGTGGAAAGATGGACATGCTCATTCGTGATTATATACATCATCAAGCAGCATAGGATTTATTTTTAGAATTTCGTTTTTCTGATTTCGCCCTTCGTTAACTCTATCAAAATGAAGAAACTTTTGTTCTATTATACTTTTGTCTAGGCCTTATAGTCCAGGAGTTAAAGGCAAAAAACTGCTTTTTTGTATGGGAGGTAATCTTAAAAATTGAATAAGTACCTACCCGTGTTTCACCTTGTTTCGACCTGAATTAACTAGTCATAAACAGATGGATGCCAAATTGTGCCATTTTGTGCTAAAATGTGTTAATATCGAGTTAAAACCCAAATCACCCGGTTATAACCTAAGTGGGAAGAATGGGTTTTTATCCATTACCCATCTCTACATCGAACACAGATTCTTGCGAAATATAAATACGGTACCATAACGGTACCTATATTAACATTATTCATGGCCCAAAATGTACAATAGTTGCCTGTCTACTCCCCTGTGTCGCGGCGGCGCCGGCGCGGCGGCGCGGGGCGCGGGCTGCCCCTGTGGGTCGCACCTCCAAGGATGGGTTGTGAATGCGTTAATAGTTCAATAGTACGCTCTATTAAATTATGGCCCTTTTGTACGGTTTTAAACAGGGTGTTCGACAGACCGTGTGCTATATGGTGGCCGGGGTAGGTGGCACCAAGTGCAATAGCTTGGTAGGTAGGTTGTTTTAGATTGAAAAGCATCTCGGAAAAAGGTATGTACCGGAGAAAAATGTTATACTTACTATTGAGGGTTAGAAAGGTCACCATACTAATTGCAATTGGTTCTACCTACTCCTATTACCTTTTGGCATGGCATAAGTCTTACATCACGATTGGTTGGATTGGTTCCACCTACCCCCATCCAGTTACCAATTATGGCACACGACAAAAATCCTGTTTAAATAAAATTATATATTTGTGGTTTTTCGTATTATCTGCGCTGCGAAACGGAATAAAAGTAGCGGAAAAGTAGGTCGGTAAGTACTTAGTTTAGTTGTCCGCAAATCGTAAAAAACTTTCAATGCTGCATTAAATCGAAGTTTGTTGCAACGAACATCAATTAAATGCAGCATTTGGTAGTAGGAAGTACTACCGACGTACTTTATACTATAAATATTAAACCATTTTATTGTATAGGACCCCATGTTGCAAACTACTTATCCGCTCTAATCATTGAGGATTAATGCCCTTAGTCCTCAAGTTGGGTATGCGGGTTGGGGATCGTAGGCTGCATCCGACAGAGAACCAAAGTTATCGACATAGCTCAAAGAATTAGCAAGCTGAAGTGGCAGTAGGCATGCCCTATCGCGGAAAACCGACAACCGCTGGGTTGAGTGAAGACCGCGACTCGACGAACACAGTGTAGGATGCCCTTCGGCCAGGTGGATAATGATCTGCGAAATACTGCAGGCAGATGTGCTGATCAGGGCGTTAAGGCGCTGCTCCCTAGGTCTGACGTTTCCGCTGGTTTTATTAATATTCAGTACTAGCTGTACCCGCGACTTCGTTCGCGATTGCCTCACCTGCCGACTAATTAAGTTCACATTTAACCATAGTCTCTCATATTATGACACGCCGCCGTGCAAAAAATCGTGTAGTGTCTACGGGGGATAGCATGTTGTCATCTTCAATCCCATTCTTTATAAACACGACTTTTAGCGACGACTCGGCCAGCGTCAGTGTTAAGAAGTGTCATACTCGTTTCACTTCTTACTGAAGGTTCCGTTCAGCTGCAACCAAACTTCGGTAGTACAGTTAACTGGACCAGCTAAACCACCATATATCATGTAAGGTAGGAACCTAACTTATTTTTCCAAGACGCCTTAGTAGGTAGGAACCTAACTAATGGGTGCGTCTTGGAAAAATACATAGATAGGAACTTACCTACCCTCTATCTACTAATTTTTTTCTTCTAACTACAGATTATTTCATCAATCTACTGATTTTCTACTCGACTTTCTACCGATTTAGTCAAATTCGATCTAACAAAAAGAATGCATGAAATCGGACGACGCGTAGACCCGTCGTGATGCGCGGTTAAAGAATTCTACTTTTTCCTCTCTCCCAGGGGAACCTTACTGAATTCCAGGATAAAATGTATCCCATGTCCTTCCTTGAACTCAAATAGTACCAATTCAGTCCAACTCATTCAGTAGTTTCGGCGTGATGCGCGGTGAAGGAATTTTACTTTCATCCCTTCTCCCAGGGGAACCTTACTAAATTCTGGGATAAAATGTATCTTTCCTCGTAGAATGAAATCAAATTATGCCGAGTTCCATTCGAATTCATTCAGTTGTTCCATCGTGATGCGCAGTTAAAGAATTTTACTTTCATCCTCTCTTCCAGGGGAACATTACTGAATTCCGGGATGAAATGTATCCCATGTCCTTCCTTGTAGTATGAAATCAAATCGTGCAAGGTTTCATTCCAACTCATTCAGCACTTTCGGCGTCATGCGCGGTGAAGAAATTTTACTTTCATCCCCTCTCCCAGGGAAACCTGACTGAATTCCGGGATAAAAAGTATCCTATGTCCTTCCTCGTAGTATGACCTAAAATCGTGCCGAGTTTCATTTCAATACCTTTAGTAGTTTCGGCGTGATGCGCGTTTAAGAAACAGACAGACAGACAGACAGACATGAATGAAAAAAAATACATTTTTAGCTTTAGTATCGATAATAGAGTGCCCTCCAAAAAAAAATTTCAAAATATCTTTAATGTACAGAATTGGACCTGTTACAGTTTTATTATAAGTATAGATTTTATTGCAAAATAAAATTATTACAAAGTTTTGTAAGACTAAGTATTCATGTACCCTGTTAGGTAAGGTATGGCAATATATCTTAATCTAGGACCTAGGCTAGGTTAAGGACTAAATTAAATATTTTATTCCTTGTAGGACGCAAAAAATATTGAATCTCGCGCCAACACGAAACGATCCTCCTGGCTTCGGATAAGCTGTAGAGTGAGGGGGATTTCCTCCGTCCACGCTCGATCGAAATGAAACTGACACATAGAACTTGTCTGTCAGCTTATTTGTTGTTTCCATGGTTACGCACCAAACTGCTTTATCTTTTTGATAGGCTAAAGATCCACTTCTGTCTTTACCACTTGTCATTGATTGGATCAATATTGTGTCTGTTTCAAATAAGGCATTCAATTAGCCAAATAGCCAATAGAATTTCAGATCCAGAGGGCCAACCACGGTAACCAAATCGTCAACAAAACAAAACAAAAAACATTTCAACAACGAAGATCTGTCAAAAATGTAAACATTGAATTTTACCAAATCCGCCAAAAAATTAGATTTTGCTGCGCCAACACAAAATGATAGCCATGAAAAGTAGCTCAGAAAGTGTTGCGGTGTTGTAGCAATATGCCCAAGCTGATTGAACTAACACTCCAACTTGAAATTCAGAGGGTAAGAATCATTGCTGTACCGTACCCGAGTGTGACCTAAATTTTCACGAAACACCATGAAATATCCATGTTTATTAACTGTTTCATCTACCAGGACTAGACTAGAAGCTTAATAGAGGCAAATTTTCATTGTTTCACCTGATTATCCATCAATAAACATTTTTCAGCCGTTTTCTCAGTATCATCAATTTACCTATATAATAATTCGAATTATGTATTTTATAGAAAAATTTTAATTTCTAGGTTTCCTGTCCTGGAGTATGGCTCTGCCAAGATGGGCGGGTCTCCCTCACCGTGTACGCACTTGGTACCAGCTACCAAACCTGCCTGCTACCTCCAATATTTCCTCTCCTATTCAAAGACATTTTCTACTTCCGTAAGCGGTTTAACCAGACCTGCGCACTTAATAACATGTGCTGTATGATGAGTAAGTTTTGTTGGTAAAATGATTAAATAATATAAAGAACCAAATTATACTGCATGCATGGGTTTTGGATAAAAAGTAGCATTTGCTATCTCCTTGCCAATCATTAGGTACTATTGCGTCAGCCATTTAGTAATGCAAAAAGTAATATACAGACATAGTTACTTTTCATTTTAGATATTAATTTATTCTCAAAAGGCCCAAATATGCAAGTCTTAACAGAGCCTACACATCTGCTCCCCTTGGAGTCGAGACCTTAGGCATGTGGGGTACCAAAGCTCTTCAGGTTTCTTAATTATTATTTGGGCATCTGGTCAAAGCAATTCGTGACCCGAGAGCTGGTGAGTACCTGGCGCAGCACATCAACATTGCCATACAGTGGGGCAATGCAGCCAGCGTCTTGGAGACGCATCCAACTGGTATTGATATGGATCAGTTGAGCTACCTGTAGATTGTTTGCAACAGTCTGCAGTTAGCTTAATTATTTCAATTTTAAATACTAGTTCTTATTTATTTCTATTATTTGATTGTAATTTACTTTCATCAAAAAAACATTTATTGAATTATGATTATTGGAAGATCCTCCAATCATATTGGATCAAATGTTAAATCCATAAGGTTTTTTGTTATTATAGTGCATAAACCCACACTCACAGAAGGAAGTCGATTTTTTTTGCGAAATTATTTGATTTCTTAAATCCATACTGGTACAGATCAAGCAATATTGCTATTAGACATATTTATCATTGCAGAACCAACAATAGTATATTAGGTATGCAATTAGTGAATAAAGGACTGATTTAAAGAGAGGGCCACAAATGAATCAAAAAAATCAATCAATTATAGAGGAGTTATTTTGCACAAGGAGTTTGGACAATTTTTTGCGCAAGTAAATTGAGATAGAGGTCGGATATATTTGCGTTTTCTAAATTCAAACACCGAAATAGTCGTTAAAAGTGCTTTTTATTCACTGTTTTCAGTGAATTAAATAAGCTTTTTAGAGGAGGAATGATAAAAACATATATTTTTTACATTACAGAAGATGAATCCTTATACTGCGAGTTAGTGCAATGGTGTGATGACTGCAGTGCAGGGGACTGCATTGTCCTGGCGCAGTACCTAGGGGCGCTGAATGATGTACTGTTCCCGCCCACTATGTGCTCCAATGATGGAGTGGATCTACTGATGAGGAGGTCCAAGGACTTTCCGGTAAAGATTTTGATGTCTTAGGAGGTATTGCGTTATTTAAAAATAGTTTCGACCCATGGCTTTGCACAGGTTGGGATAAAATGTAGCTTATACTTAGATAGGATATTTCAAGTCAACTTAGTTCTAAGTTTTGTTTTATGGGACCGTTTTGTGGTTATTTATATCCCATAAGCCTACCCTATGTGTTATGCCAGGACCCATAAGTCATTATGCAAAATTTTACCTCAAACCGTTCGTAACAAACAAACAATTTATAGTACTAGATTCCGTCCGCGGCTTTGCTTCGTTTTTCGGGATAAAAAGGAATCGTTTTTATCCCAGGTCTAGAACTATTTCTATGCCAAAATTTCAGCCCAATCTGTTCAGTGGTTTTGGCGTAAAGAGGTAACAAACATCCAATACACGCATTTATAATATTGACATGTCATGAGTTTGAAGGTGCAGTGGCCAGCAGTGGGTGAAGTCAGGTTTCGGATGATGATGACTCAAAGTAAACTTGTAACTGATCTATCATATAGTAGGTACCTAAAAAAATCAGTAGAAGAACCGTTGGGGAGTCAAGGTTTTGGAATGGCGAACAGGACACAATGCGAAACGGAGTGTGGGAAGACCTTACCGTTTTACATTACTACAAACTTTATAATTTTATTTACTCAGACTAGACAAGTAGGTACTACTCACCTTAGTACCTACGTTATATATATATTTTTTATCATAAGCAACCTCGGCCTGCCTTCCACTTGTTGTTACGCCCAACAGGGTTCACATTGTGATACTTACCTATAGATAATTACCTACCTACCAATGTAATGACAACAATAAATATATTGAGTATTGAGTATTGACCTCCCACTCAATGGACCGGCTACATTGTAGGGATCGCAGGGAGTCGATGGATGGAGGCGGCACAGGACTGCTAAAGCTAACTGAAAAATAGTCAAAAGGGTGGGGAATAATTTTCAAAAGGGGGGTATCAAATAAAAGGTTTGGAAATTTCAAAACAGTTTTTCAAATTTTTTTAGGTTTCAAACTCCTTGAAATATTTTGAAAAAAGTCGAAAAATTACCGTTACCCATCTTAACCGAAGCATGCAGAGAGATCTATCTGAAATGTAGGTTGGTACCTAGGTACTATTTTTAGGTATTCATTAAATTGCGAAGTCTCTAACCGGTACTTTTGGTAAATATTTGTTGACAAACGTTCGAAACCCTCGGCGTGCGAGTTATACTCGCACTTGACGGATCTAAATAACTTAGGACTAAACGGATAACAAAGAGATTCATCTTAAATTCTTAAGGCGCTACCCCGACCCAAATCAGCGCCCCCACCTATTTTATCCTATTATTCTGTTCAACGAAGGAATTTTCAAAAATCGATTGGCCAGTTTGTGGTAGGTACTTGCTTATTTTCGACTTTGACGTGACTTGAACCCGCATCCTTCCGTCAGTACCGGATTCTGATAACCAACTACACCACGAGGTCAAGTGAAGTGAGAGTCGAAAATCTCTGCGACTTCTTACGGACTCTAGCGCCGTTAGCTCCACCTACAGGGGAAACATTGAAGTTTATCCAATCGAGAAGAAAGAAAGGGTTTAGACTCTGGCCTTTATCAATAAAGGCCAGAGTCTAAACCCTTTCTTCTTGGAACAAATTTGTGTACGATCTGCAGAAATTTGTTCCGTTGGTCTGGGTGTTTTCTATGTATAGTAAAAAAAAATCTATCTATGTATAATAGATATATCAGTTATCTAGTACCCATAACACAACCTTTGAGTAGCTTACTTTGGGGCTAGATGGTGCTGTGTGGATTGTCCAGCATTATTTATTATTTATCTTTAATTGTCTTGAATTTTATGATCAAGAATTAATTGAAATTTTGTTTTTATTATGGAATTTTTTTTAATGATTTGTGTTTAGTGAATTATGTTTTTGTCTTTACAAATTGTACAATTTCTGACTTGCCTTGTATAACGACCTATGTTATAAATGGTAAGTAAATAAATACTAATATATAAGACAGTCAGAAATAAATTAGGCCCCTTTATGTTTTTCAGGGAATCCTGTCACCAAAAATCGAGGTAGCAACAAAAATTCGGATAGACGAAGTGTTTAGCAAATACCCCAACGGCGCAATCAACCCGTCTTGCGATTGCGTGCCAGAGGAAAAGATAAGAAGTAAACCGGTTTGCCATACAGCACCATATCATAGGTACCTATTCTCATCATCAATATTCTATAGCAATCAAATGATTCCCATAGGCTATTTGATTCATCGAATTTGGCGTAATAAATAAATATTTTCTATAGTATTTGACTTAAGAACTCAATATTTATAGATTTCTGATACTTAAAGTTTAAGATACATATTTTCAAATACTTTTTTATTTATTTTGAACTCTGAAAACGCTGTTGGCTATGTTGTAACATAGGACTCTAAGCATTTCATGATGGGATCATATAAGTACGTGTAAAGTTCACTATGTAGTCTGTATAATTTTACAACGATGAACCTTTGCTAATGTCAATTGTTAGTCTTCGAGACGTATGACGTTACAGCACACATAAATATGACTGACAGCGTTTTCGCCTGTTTACGAAAAGTAGACTTAAAATAAAGTTCAGCGGTTTTATAGGTCCTAAAAAAATATGGTAATATTCTTTAATTGGACAATAATTAATAATTTAAGACCTACTTTAAAAAAGAGTGAACTAGCCTATTGCAACATCATAAATGGGTAGATACATAATGTGACCATAATTTAAACTCAACTTGTCACCAAGATTTAATTGTATGACTGCAATAAATAAAGCGACGACCTCGATGGCGTAGTCTGCCTGCAATGTTGGAGGGTTCGGGTTCGATTCCCGCCGCGGAACAAACGTTTCCGTCAAATAGGTTTGTGTATTGTTCTATGCATATCAGTCATCAGAAACTATAATTTTCAAAATAGTAATAAAAGCTTTTATATTTCCAGGTCCAAATGCGTTTCATCTCACAGGCCTCGCTCCGCATCCAGGTCCAGATCCCGAACGCGGTCCGTCACTTCCAAATCCTGCTGCAGCCTCGCACCGAAAGAGCCGGAAATCTCTTGTGATTGTCCCAGGTTAGTTTGCTAACATACCTCAACAGCCTGTTTTGGTCCACTGCTGGACGCAGGCCTCCCCCTGATAAGCGCCTTATTGGCTTTTATCTCATGGGGGGTAATGCCCATAATTCCATGTTCCCTGTTTACACTTTCATCCTCAGGCCTGAAAATGTGCGGTATCGCTACTCATCATTTCCTACCAATCACTTATCACTAGCGACCCGCCCCGGCTTCGCACGGTTGCAATGCTGATACTAAATATACTACAGAATCGGCCCCCGGCCTGTACCGCCGCAACCACCATGTCCCTGCATTTTAAATCTGTATATCTTAGAAAATATTCATTTAAATTACATGCTGTAGGGCCATATCGATCTATAATAAATGCACATTGTATAATTTTTATATCTATGTAGTGTATTGTATGAAGTATATCAGTTATCTAGTACCCATAACACAAGCTCTGCTTACCTTGGGGCTAGATAATGCTGTGTGAATTGACCAGCATTATTTATTTATTTATTTATTGTATTGAAGCTTCTTAATTGGATAAGGATTTATGCTGTATTGCTTAAATCGCTTCGTAAATAAGCCATTATTTCTCGTAAAAAGTAAAGGGTAAAAAATGGTTATTGTGGGTTATCCCTAAGAGATAGACATATACCATCGCGGACTTTTTTGTAGACCTTTTTAAGGTGTACAATACTGTACTACATTATTTTGATCTATCTCGTAGGGTTCAGCCAGCGATTGCAATGTAAGCGCAAAAAATGTGTTTTTTACGACATCACATTAGAAACTTCTAAAATTATCGCCTGCAAAGACATACTTTCTATTCTATAAATGGAAAAGGAATAGGCAACTTTCCGAGCAGGTGTAGTATAAAAATCATTTATTTCACACATACAATAGGTACCTAATCTAAATGAACCCACAGATACCGAACTAGTTTATATCACTAATCCTATCCTTCTAGTTCATCCCTAGTGGCTTGCGTAAGGATTTCTATGTATTTAGCCGCTAATCATGTTTCAATTTGACTTAGTATGGTTTCACAATTCGCTATTTAGCCCGGTAAATATGTTTACTACAGGCTCGGTCTTGAAAAAGTGCAGTTCATGCAGTGCCATTCACTGTTTACTATCATCACCTATCCTATCACACTTAGTCTATCAAACACTTACCTTATCATCCACATTACCTATCCCTTTCCTTCCTTACCCTCAGTCCTCAGAGACAGGAGAATGTCCGTTCCGCGTGCAGCCGACGACAGCGCCGCTGTCTTGAGTACAACGTTTACAACGTGAAAGGGAACGGTGCTGCTTGGGTCAACAATCACTTTTCCTATAATTCACTTACTCTATCATACACTTATCCTATCATCCATTTTATCTATCCCTTTCCTTCTTTACACTCAGTCCTGAGAGAGAGGAGAATGTCCGTTCCGCGTGCAGCCGAGACGGCAGCGCTCCTGTCTTGACTACAACTTTTACAACGTGAAAGGGAACGGTGCTGCTTGGGTCAACAATCACTTTTCCTATAATTCACTTACTCTATCATACACTTATCCTATCATCCATTTTATCTATCCCTTTCCTTCTTTACCCTCAGTCCTGAGAGAGTGGAAAATGTCCGTTCCGCGTGCGGCCGAAGACAGCGCCCGTGTCCTGAGTACAACGTTTACAATGTGAAGGTGAACGGAGCTACCTGGGCCAACAATGGGTGCCAGGCTAATGATGATGAAGCGAGGTTATTATTCTCTAATCTTCACTTGATTCTGCCCTACATAATGTAGCTACGTAGCTGTAAAGGACATCACATCACACTAATATTTTTTTTTTTTTTTTTAGTAAAAAGTCTTTATTATGGGATCATATGGGGGAAATAACAAAAAATAGGCAGCGATGCGACCTGCAGAAGTAAAATACTGTGTCGCAGATCGCAACGCCCGCCTCCGGGATTAGGGTAAGATAGTTCCACGAACTTTAGGTACTTAAGTTTAAACTATAATAGGTTACAACTTATTTACTAATGAAGTTATTTAAAAAACAGTTTCTAAAATAAAATCAAATCTAGAGCAAAATAACTAAATAAAAGAAAGTAAGGAATAGTGAAGTAGAATTTTAACATCTATCTAAAGGCTGTTGACACAGAGTGCGTGTGTGTGTGTGTGTGTGTGTGTGGTGTCAGAGCACTAGGTGCTCCTGAGGACACCGGTCTCTTAAGAGTCCGGGCAACAGGAGCTTCCAAGATGCGTGTGTGTATGATAAAGATAAAAGATAAAAGCATTTATTGTTGTAAGACTAGGTGTAACATTAGGTATATTAACATTGGTATTAGGTCAAATTTAAAAAGTATCTCTAGTCTGCCGGTTAGGCTTACAACAGAGGTACATAAAAAATAGTGAATTTAACAACGGGTTTAAAACTGATTATTACATAAATTAATACTTAATAGCACAGATTATTATATAAATTAATAAAAAAAAAGGAATTGTCAATTAGGTATATAAACATAATGTCCAACTTTAAAAGTATTATAATTTATCATTAAGGAAATCGTCAATTGTATAATAAGCCTTTTCTTCGAGTAGTTTATTTAATTTGCCTCTAAATACGTTCAAATTACATTCGGAGCGAATTGACAAAGGGATCTTATTGTAAATTATAGGAGCCATGCAAAACACACTCTTCCTAAGTAAGGCGGTCTTACATGGGTGGTGGTGCAGTGTACCCCCGCGACGAGTGCCAGCTGGGTACGGGTCAAATCGTTCCATATTAGTCCGAACAAAATTAGCCACTTCATATATATATAGAGAAGGTAGAGTAAGTATTTTCCAATGCTTAAAAACCTCCTTGCACGTGTCGGTCTGTCTTAGACCAAACATTGCTCTAATGCAACGTTTTTGAGAAATGAAAACTTTTTCCTTATTAGTGGAGTTACCCCAAAATAAAACTCCGAACCGTAATAGCGCTGCAGTGTGCCCATAGTAGGCTGCAAGTAATGCTGAGGTGTTTGCTATCTTGTTCAATTTGTACAACGCATAAGAATATTGGTGTAGCCGGCTGCACAGTGTGTCAGTATGTATTTTCCAATTTAACTTATTATCTATTTGTAAGCCTAGGAATCTCGTGGATTCAGTAAAATTTATTTTGTTACCTAGATAGTGCACGTTGATTGTTGGTAGAGTAGAGAGCCTTTGCTTAAAGTCCATAAGATAAGTTTTAGTCAAGTTAATTCGTAAATTATTATATTCAAGCCAATTAATTATCAATGTCAATGTATTATTAATGTCAGATTCTATATTTGTTAGTCGATCATTAGTAAATAGGATTGTGCTATCATCAGCGAATAATGTCATGTAATTGTTAGTAATTAGGGGCAGGTCATTAATATATATGATAAACAGTAGAGGTCCTAGCACACTTCCTTGGGGGACTCCATGACTTACTGTTTTCAACTTAGACGTGTGTGTAGTTTCAGAAAGTGTTAATGGACACACTTTGGATATTTCAGTTACTTGTTGTCTGTTAGTCAAGTATGATTTAATGAGATCTTTAACATTTCCTCGTAGGCCGTATCTCTCAAGTTTATCAAGGAGTAAATTATGGTTAACATGGTCAAATGCTTTTGTCATATCCATATATAGACCAATGGCAGTTTGTCTGCTATTTACGGCTGTCGCTACTCTGTGTAAGAAATCGTAAACAGCCATATTTATAGTTTTATCTTTCCTAAATCCATATTGACGCCCAGTAAACAGATTGTTTTGCTCAAAGTAATCATTTACTTTGCTGTAAATGATTTTCTCAATCACTTTTGAGATAATTGGTGTCAGTGCTACCGGTCGATAATTGTTAATATCATCTGTATTCCCTTTTTTGTGTAGAGGCTTTATTATAGATAGTTTCAATTTCTCCGGAAATACACCATTTTCCATACATATGTTTATTATATGGGTCATAACAGGGGAGACCGTAACAGCGACCTCTTTTAGTATTTTAGTGGATATCCCGTCATATCCTACACTGTTCGTGTTTTTTAGAGATATGATGGTCTTGAGAGTGTCAAATGGAGTAATTGGCGTCAGAAATAGAGAATTAGATGATATGTTTATGTGCCTATTAAATTGTTTACCTCCACCACTATTATTACCAATGTCCGTGTTATTATTATTATTTTGAATGTCAGTGTTAGTATTATTATTTCCAATGTCAGTGTTAGTTTTATTATTTCCTATGTCAATTCTAGTATTATTATTCTCAATGTCAGTGTTAACCTTAATATTATTTCTCATGTCAGTGTTAGAATTACTTCCGTTATCCGCCATGTTAATAAAAAAGTCATTAAAAATATTCACAAGTTTACTGGGGTCAGAGATAGTCTCATTGTTCACTATAAGCTTTGTGATACCCTCTTTAGGCGCGTTATAATTAATTTTATTTATAATACTCCACGTGGCTTTTGTTTTATTGTCAGAACTTTTTATATGATAGTCATTTTGAGCTTTCTGAGTTAGTTTAATAATTTTTTTAAAACGCTGAGAATAATTTTTGAACTTATTCTTGCTCTCTACATTTTTAGTATGCCTGTATTGCCATAGTAAAGCTCTTTTTATTTTGCTACATTTTTTTATTCCGTTCGAAATCCATTTAGGTTTTTTATACGCATTAACTTTAATCCTTTGGTATGGAAAGCATAAATTATAAAAAAGTATAAATAGGTCATAAAATATATCGAAAGCATTATTTGGGTCATGGCAGTCTATAACAGTTTGGAAAGAGAGAGCTGCCAGTGAATCCTTGAATTTTTTTATATTGTCACTACAATAGTCTCTGACCTCAATAAACCAGTATTTAAGTTTGCAAAATTTCTTCACGGGTACTTTTACAATTTGAGCCGTGTGGTCTGATATTGCAAAGTCTATAATTTCTCCTACAACGCCCCTTATATTGTGTATAATGTTGTCGATGCCCGAATTGCTGCTCAGTCTAGTAACCTGATTAAATTGAAATCTCATATTGTATCCCGTTACAAGATGCGTATGTGTGTGTGTGTGTGTGTGGTTTTGTGCGCTTGGCGCTCCCGAGGACACCGGTCTCTTAAAGAGTCCAGGCAACAGGAGCTACCAGGGTGTGTAAGGTGCGTATAAGAGACGTGCAGGTGTTTGGTGCTCCAGAGAACATTGATTCTTGTAGAGTGCAAGCAACAGGTGCTACTACTTTGTAAGTGAATTTAAATCACCCAAGGGTGGTCAATAGATCCTCTGTTTGTCCATAGGAAAGTGATTGGAGCCAAGATGCAGTTTTCAGTTTGCATTTGTACAGTGTGAGTGGGTAGATCTCTATTTTCCGGTTGATTTTATTGTAGAGTGATCCGCTGAGATAGTGATAAAGTCTGGAAACTGCACTGGTTCCTCTTGACTCCGTCACACATACTCTATCATGACGGCGTTTTGTAGAGCTAAGATTAGGGTCAAATACTAGCTTCGAGTGCTTGCGCAAGACCAGCGCTAGAACAAATAGCTGTCTTACCGTAAGTACCCCACAAAGGGTATATAGACTATCTGTAGGGAAACGTCGTGGCTTTGAGCACATAACCTTCAGAACAGCTCTCTGAGCACGTTCTACCCTTAATAGCTGAGTCTTTATGGCTCCTCCCCATACGCAAATTCCATTATATATATATATATTATAAATGCGAAAGGATGGATGGATGGATGTTTGTTACCTTTTCACGCCAAAACTACCAAACGGATCCGGCTGAAATGCACACAGTACTGCATGCACACAAGTAATTGTGATCCTGGAATCAAACACAGGCTATTTATCCCATAAATCAGTTCCCATGGGATAGAAATCACCTTTAAACGTTTCCATAGAAACAACGCGTGCAAAGCCGCGGGCATAAACTAGTATCACATAAAGACATTTTTGTGATGTGCAGCAGTGGAGTGGTCTAGATCTGCAACAACCTTAAGAGGGCACGTGACACCCATAGGTCCAAATAGCAATAGGATTTCGCGTTCATAGGAGCGGGACAAACCATACCTTTTTGAAAAAGCGTAAGCGCAAAAATCAAATTACTATTGTTTATTACAAGAAAACTTCATAACTAAAAAACTAGTTTAGTACCTAAGTAGTTCAAATAATTAGTAATAAGTAATAATAACCTACGAATCAAAACATAAGTCATTCCAATAGACCGCAGGAGTCCTGAGATCTCGACTAAATTATGTGCGAAACAGTGCACTTTCATGATTTTTTTATCGTAAATATTTTTAACGCGATTTGAACACACTATTATAAGTACTATCTAACTACGGAGCCATTGCAAAATCCATAAACATAATGGTTATCCGCTAATTCGCGAGCAGACAACGCATCCAAAGTAGAAGTCATTACGATAAAAATAATTAAGCGTATTCAGGAATCGATACAAGAATAAACTGAGATACCAAAAGCCAATTTGAAACGTGTGTGCTGCGAATTTTTTTGATAAAATAAAAAAAAAATTAAAAATAAAATAATGCTGGACAATTCACACAACATTATCTAGCCCCAAGCTAAGCAGAGCTTGTGTTATGGGTACTAGATAAAGGAATGTTTATCACTTCCATTTTCAAAGCGTGCAGAATGTAGATTCCTGTTGATATTTGTACAAGGCAGAAAGTACCTAAATCAAATGGCGAATAACATGATAACGAAAAGAGGTATACCCATACTTTTTGGAGGATTTGTAGAATAAATTATGAAGCTTAATACAACATGCAAAAAAATACACCTAAATAATCCAGTTTAAAAGTTACAGATCAAAGATAAAATAAAAATCGATTTTTTTGTTAAATTTCTACAAACTAAATTATTTTTACTAGGCTTATGTACCGAAATTGTATTTTTTTAATTTTCTTAGCTAGGTAAACCATCTAGCTTTCAAATGAGACTACTTTGAATAAAATACACCGTTTACTCAAACAGAAACGAAGAAAAAACCAGACGAAGTAGTTTTAATAAAAAAAATTATTAAATCAGCTTTTTTTTTTAATAGCCAACAAATAAAAAAAAAATATCCGATATTTATCGTTAAATTTATGTCGTGTATCCGCACATTTCGTTTGATCAAGGTTTGAAAATACACATTGTAGATTGCACGTACGTACAGCCTTCTTGTGCAGCACAAATACGGTGTTAATATCTGCAGCGGTTCCCCACAGCAGAATAGGACAATACTATGGAATTAGCTGAAATAAACAAGTCTAGATGTATCCACGTCTGTAAGATGACGGATTTTCTTGACTGCATACGCTGCAGAACCAAGTCTCTTCGATAGCTTATCTATTGTGAGGGCCCATTGACGTTTATTATATAAGGTAATTCCTAAGACTACGGTACTTTCTACAGTTTCTATCGTTTCTCCTTTTACGTTAACATCAATAATCATCAGCATATCATAAATATAATACATTTTGTTTTGATTTCGTTTAGCAAAACATTATTTACTTCAATTGAATACTTTTGAGATTGCATTATTCACATCGGCTTAAATTGTGTTACGTCGTTTCATTTTAAAAATTAATGAAGTATCATCAGCAAACAATACAATCTCATGATTATTCTTAACGAGATGATACAGGTCGTTAGTATAAACTAAAACCGAGGATACCTGCGGTACACCCATTGTAACTACAGACCCCGAAGACCGTTTCCCATTAATGTCAACTCTTTGTATCCTATCACTCAAATAAGATGTAAAAAGATCCAAATCCGAAAGTGTTTCTTATTCCATAGTGATGTCGTTTCCTGATTAATTTTTAATGGATTATGCAATCGAACGCTTTTGACAATTTGCAAAAAACGCCTAAACCATCTTGCGACTTCTCCCAGGCATTAAAAATATGCAATGTTAACGCTACGCCACTGGCATAGTTGATCTGCCGCAAGTAAACCTGAATTGCTTACAAATTTACAATGTGATGTAAAATAAGTATTTCGAAAACTTTGCTGAATGTAGGCAGTACCGATATCGGTCTAAAGTTAATAGGGTCAGACTCAGACCTACTACCCGATTCGTGGAATCGTAGACCGAACTCAAAGCACGCACGGCGCGCAGAGAATTTATGGTACCTCTTTTCGAGTTTCTCCACTAGGGTTTAATTATTGTTATGAGGACTCCAAGCCTGGGAGGCATAATCTAGATTACTGTTACGATTATAAACATGCCATGGTGGACTGCGTGTTTATAGGCACCGAGCGTGCATATAAAATAACGTCGATTTAAAAGTCAATCACTAGCGAGTTGGTATCGTCTAAGAAGGTTATAATGAGTTTCGCCAACAAAGTTGTAATAGTGACGGGAGCCGGGTCCGGCATCGGTGCCGCGACCGCCTTGCAGTTTGCGGCAGAGGGCGCGCAGGTGGCCATCGTTGACCTTAACGAGACCAACCTCAACAACGTCGCCGCTGACATCGCCAGGCAAGGCAAGGTCCCGCTCATCATCAAAGCTGACGTCTCCAAGGACGATCAAGTCAAGATCATCGTCAAGAAAACCATCGACAAATTCGGCCAGTTGGACGTCCTCGTCAACAACGCTGGTGTTCTCAAATGGACTTCCTTAGACTCGGAGGATATTCTGGAGACCTTCGATCAATTAATCAACACTAACCTGCGTCCGGCCTTGGCCCTAACGAGCTATGCCATTCCGTATCTCGGCAAAACAAAAGGCAACATTGTAAACGTATCAAGCATTGTAGGATTCACGACCGCAGCGAAATACGCAAAGTCTGGTCTGGCCTCCTACTGCATCTCAAAAGCGGGTTTGGACCAGTTCTCAAGATACGCTGCAATGGAGCTCGCCCCGAAAGGGATAAGAGTGAATAGCGTGAATCCGGGTTCGGTGGACACTCCGTTGTTGAACGGGTATGCAAAGGATGCGCAAAGGATGCGATGGATGAAAGAATCTACTGCTTTAAAGATTCTCACCCAGCCAAATGAGATCGCAGACATGATTTTGTATCTAGCGAGCGATAAGGCGAAGAGTATTACCGGAGCTAAACACGTTATTGATGCTGGATCTCTCGTTGATTAGATCTTAGATCGTAATTGTGACAATTATTATAATACCTATAAAGTTGCTAGTGCCTGCTTGTTTCTAATCAATTGTTTAAATTTTTAACAGACTTGGAAAAAAGGAGTTGGTTCTATGTTCGGCTGTACGTACCTATGTTTTTTTCTCGAGTAATAAGTGAAAATTAAAGGATTCGAAGTCGGTTTTTAGTTTTTTTGAAACAATCAAATTATTTACAAAGAGATATAAAGGAATACTTATGATTTTGACCAGGAGTTGAAAACGATTTTGGTACAGGGTTCTGCTAGCGATATAAAATTTCGGTGAAAACTATTTTGGCCTAAACATTTTTGACCAAAAAAATGTTCCTAATAAATAGCATGAAAAAAAAAATTACCTTCATGACTAATTTTTTGTAAAAATTGCTCATGTAAGTGCGCTGCTGTCCGCCCCCGGTGGATATCCCTTAGTCGCTTCTTATGACACCCGCGGTAAGAGTTGGGGTGGTGCAAATTCTAGGCCGTCACCCCACAGAGATGTACCTAACCTTCCTTTAAATAATGTAATTGGACTTCCGTGTTTTATAAATTTAAATTACTTACTGAATTAATAATGCTGGCTTCCGACTGGTATTGATATGTATCAGTTGAGCTACCTGTAGTTTGTTTGCAGTTTGCTCAATTGTTTTAATTGTAAATAATAGTTCTAATTTGTTTCTATTTTTTTATTGTAATTTTCTTTATTAATAAAGTCATAGGATAAGTACGATAGGAAGGTAGGAAACTTATGCAAATTGCATGATGCAATACAATAGTCACCAATTAGGTAACTGTTATTAAGGACAAATAATTTTATTGGTAAGTATGTAAAGGCTCACAAAAAATTATTTATCTCCACATAAAAGCGATATGAAAATGTCCAGTATTATATTTATCAATTACTGATTTCAAGTAGCTTAGCGAAAATTGATTTCATTTTAACTACGTAGGTACAGTGCCACCGAAAAGAGAAGAAAATAAATGAGGGCGCTGCTGTCGTTTAGATGGCAACACAAATACTACGACGCAAACGGTCTTGATCCTAGCGTTTAGCAATTAAATTTTGTTGAAAACGTAGATGTCAATAGGTACAAATCCGACCAAAAATAGTAGAAAATAATTATCAAGGAACGAAAATTTACTGTAAACTGGCAACTCTTTATGAATGTGTTTGTAGCATAACTAGTTTACTAAACCACTTTTGAAAAATAATCCAATAAAATATCATAATCATTCTTCTTCTTCTTCAAGAACACATTCATAAAAAGTTGCCGGTTTACAGTAAATTTTCGTTCCTTGATAATTAATTTCTACTATTTTTGGTCGGATTTGTACATATTGACATGTTTCATGTTTGTTTGTTTTGTAAGGAGAACCACCATGTATATTGTGAAGGTCTATTGCTAACGGTTCCTGAAACACATTGCATTTTTGTTTTACTTTCAAACTCTTCCCTAAATAGATGAATTTTCAAAATTCCTTTCTTAATGATTACTTTCGTACCAAGTTTCAAGTCTTTGCGGCCAGTGGTTTGGGCTGTGCTGTGGGTTGTATATATAATATAAGTCAGGACCAGGACAAACACTCGTCAATAATTAATAATTATAGGCTACTCGTGATCCCGAAAAATGCAGTGTCTGCGGGTAACACCGAGGCGCAGCTAGTAGTTTCATAAATGATTAGCAAGTCAAACGAACTGAAAATGTTGCACTATCGTTTTTAGGAACGATCAGCGATTATGAAGTTTGGGTCATCGTGGCTTTGGCAGAAATCAGCTAGTAAAGGTGTATATAATGTTCCTCCGTTCCTTATTCTTTTATTTCCTAATCTTACTAAGTTACTTAAATAAAATAAATTAGATGAAAACAATTCAAGATCCTTATGAAATAACTAGTTTCTTCCCGCGGCTTCGCACGCGTTGTTTCTTTGGACACGTTTTAAGATTATTTCTATCCCATGGGAACTGATTTAGGGGTTAAAAAGTAGTCTATGTTTGATTCCAGGATTCGACATAGTTTTCGCGTGAAGAGGTAACAAACATCCATCCATCCAAACTTTCGCATTTATAATATTAGTGTGTCTATCTAATCACATATTAGTGTGAAGTGTTAATTGATTCAATTAACACTCATAAGGATTTGATTATATTTTTTTCAAAATAAATCCTGTTTTTGAGCTGATTTTATACCTAAGCCTAAAGAAATAATAAGCGTTATTGGATTTAGATTTTTTTATTTTATCTGAAATAAGACGACGATTGATAAATATGTCTGAAATAATCATGCCGACGACTACGCAACAAAGCTCTCCCAGCTTTGTTGCGCACCACGCCAGGAAAGCTCTCCCAGACAGCAACACTTGCAAAGCCGGGGTGGGTTGCTAGTTTTTCTTAAAGAAATCTAATTAACAAGAACTCCCGCATCAATAAGATAACTGGCACCAGTGATGCTCCTCGCCTTATGACTCGCTAGATACATTATAAGGTCTCCGACTTCATCTGGGCTGGTGATGAGCTTCAAAGCTGTGGACTGTTTCAATGTTTCGAAATTGGGGTCTAAGCGGAAAGGCTCCAACATCGGGGTTTCAACGGGGCCAGGACTCACAGCGTTCACTCTTACTCCTTTGGGAGCCAACTCCATAGCTGCGTACTTGGTGAAATGGTCCACACCAGCTTTAGAAATGCAATAGGCCCCGAATCCTGACGGCGCGCTACTTTTCAAAACAGATACTCCGGCTATGCTCGATACGTTCACTATGTTACCTTTGGTTTTAACGAGGTGGGGAATCGCTAGGTTCGTAATAGCGACGATTGATCTCAAGTTCGTATTGACGACTTCATCATAAATATTCATAAGGTTGCTATCGTCCAAGTCCGCCGCTTTAAACAAACCAGCGTTGTTGACGAGGACGTCCAACTTGCCGAATTTGTCGATGGTTTTCTTGACGATGGTTTTGACTTGGTCGTCGTTGGAGAGGTCGGCTTTGATGATGAGCGGGGCCTTGCCTTGCCTGGCGATGTCGGTGGCAACGTTGTTGAGCTTGGTCTCGTTCCGCCCGACGATAACCACCTGCGCGCCCTCTGCCGCGAACAGGACGGCGGTCGCGGCGCCGATGCCGGAGCTGCCTCCCGTCACTATCACCACTTTGTTCGCGAAACTCATGACTTTGGCGAACTGATCTACAACTTCCTTAGTCATGATTATATACCTTCATGGACATTAGCAGTAGGTGCTACTCACGTCATCATTAAATTTGATTGCTACACTAGTTTTTGTCTGGGACTTTGCAGCTATACAAGCATGTTGGGAAATTCCGATCTTATCACCTGATTATTTGAGGCCTCTACACAATCCTCTACCTACATACTTAAACTTTCTATCAACCCTTTTAATTTTCTTACAGGTTCGATACATTTCTAACAAATTTTATTTCAAATTTCCCAAATTACCGTAAGTAAACCGTACCGTACCGTAATAACCGTATGTTTCCATGACGGTCAGGTCCAACAAACAAAGACGCATCTCTATTTGTGAGTAAGTGGATGAGTGCACATAATATTACACGACGTCTTTTGAGTACCTACCTAGGTATCTACCGCATACGTTTTGTGCACTATGAACACTCGTGTTTACGGCATGTTATTTATCGTCACGACGACTAAGGAATATCACTAGAGCCGTTGAGCGAGGTCATCGTGTGTTATGGCTCATATTTGATTAAAGATTATCACCTCAGGTTTAGACGATACATGGAGGCCATGACCGTCTGACACCATAATATTATTATATTAAGGTTTCAGACGGTCATGGGTAGGTTCACAACATTATAAAATACACACACTAGGGAAATTCTTAGAATTGATATAATATCCCATAAAATGACGTACCTAAGTAGGTCGTAAATTTTTGGGAACCTAATTAAAAAAAATAAAAAAATTAACTCATACATAACAATACAACGAAATGAAGATAAAACTTTAGTCTTCCTTGTATTTTAAAGCACAAACAGATTAAGAACCTATACATAATTAATAGATGTAAATAAAAAAATGTGAGAAGGTAACCTTACCCAAATGCCGGTAAACGTAACCACAGTAGGTAGGTAACTACTGATAAAGTTCTCAAAAGGTCTGCCGGTTAACAGTTGAAATAAAAAAAACGGAGAAATTAATTGTGATAATAATCCATCGAAACTAATTAACTAATATTTTTAATAATTAGGTTTTGTACTCTTACTCATGATCCCTAACATCTGTTTTCAAGGAAAAGACTGCTTATTTACCTAAAGTTGGCGAAATGACATAACATGGAGCGGTTGAAACCATCTCTGTCTCGGGAATTCGCGGGAATTCCTCAGAATTCCGGAATTTTCTAAAAATTGTTTTACTTTCGCCGGAATCTTATTTATAAACGAAATATAAGACACTTTTATCCTGACGCGTTTTTCTCTAAAGTCGATATTAAAATTTAGAAACATGTAAATAAAAAACTTTTTCTCCGGAAATATCGACTTAAGTGAAAAACGCGTCAGATTAAAAGTGTCTTATATTTCGTCTCTAAATAAGATTCGGCGAAAATACATCAACATTCGAGAAAATTCCGGAATTCCTCCAAATTCCCGGAAGAGGTGGTTTTAACCGCTCCATGTTCTTCACGCCAACTTTAGGTAAATAAGCGCTCGAATTTCCGATCACTAATTATTACACCCTGTATTTTTAGTTTTGGCTTTGGTGGATAGTGCACTCAATATAACCTTGCATAGGCTGTTATTAGATACTCGTTAAACAGTTGAAGATAAATTGTTTGTCATATCATTTACGTTGTAATTTATCTATTTGGTTCTGATTAATTTCCGGTCTCTTGATGTCTATTTTCCAGACAGTTGGAGATTTCTTTCAAAAACTAAATTCTTTCCAAGGTTTTTCTTGTAATCTACATGTTTAGCTTAGTTGACTATCTATTTACCAACATACCTTGTCCCTCTACAACTCATCACAGTGATATTTCGACTTGACGCGAGCCGGGACCATAGATAAAAGCCTAACAATCTGAGCCTAGGTCTATCGCTTGAGAACTTTTTTAGATTGTCTAAGATTGTGGAACATAGGGAACCCCACCCTCTGTAGATTCCTCTAAAAAGGAATTAGAAAACTATCGTAATATAATTTAGAAATCTTGTATGTATTTCATTCATCATCATGGGTAGACCCATGATAGAACATTGTATGTTCCCACCTGAAATTGGGTCCATATGATACAAACTGGATCGACGATTCCGTTATCCGCGATCCAGGTTTGTGGTGCGTGGATAGATCGGTGTGGAGTGGACCCGATTAATGACAATGTGGCCATCGAAGATCTAAAACTCACCTATTGCCTCTTGTTTGTAACTTATTATTGTAGGTTTGTCCGAAAGGACAAACTGACACAATTTAAAACTAAAGTCATTTATAACGGGATATTTACCATGATTTGTTATTCCGTGATCATGGCGCATGAAACTGTGCCGAAATATTGGAAAGCTCAAAACTCAAATCATGGTAAATATCCCGTTATAAATGACTTTAGTGTTAATAACCATGATGGATTTAAAAGTTTTATTGAGACAATTTATAGTTTTAAGGGTCCGGCGACGGATGAATTTCCCATACAAACGTAGTACCAAAATGATTTGTTGTTTGAGAATATTTTCACCATGGTTTGCTATTATTTGTATTAGAATAGTATTTATTTAGGTTCCTGCCACAATCTTATTTCAAAATACTTATCTACACAAAAACTAAGAATACATTCATTCTTTAATGTAAAATTGCTATTCGGTTTAATTTCATTTCAGAAAGGTATTTTGAAAAAAAAATGTGTCAGGAACCTACATAAATACTATTTTAATACAAATAATAGCAGACCATGGCGAAAATATGCTAAAATTACAAATCATTTTGGTATTACGTTTGTATAGGAAATTCATCCGTCGCCGGACCCTTAAGACCAACTGTGTACCTATCCAACACAGCTTAGCAATAAATGTTATGTTGTCTTGTCTAAAACGTAACTAACCTCTCGTTTTTATTGCAGAAACTACGACGCGGACCAGTTTACGACACCCAACGAAAATCTGCTTAAGAAGAGAATAGTTCGAAGCCAGTTCATAGAAGAAAAGGAGGTCGAAACACCACAGAGAATAACTTTAAAGTACCCTAGAGTATCCCCTTGCATCTGCGAGATCTGCAAACGGTACCATGAATTGTTTCACACTGCTGCTACATGAGGTAAACATAAAACTACCTAAATTGTCGTACGTTATGCAAGGGAGGTAAGGGTACCACAGAAATTCATCTTGCTTAACTAAGATGGCATAAACTTTAACCATAACAAATTCTGCAAGCTATGTAAGTATATATCTAAGTGTACCTACAGAATCCGTATGTATTTATTGAATATGTATCAAAACTGGGGAATACCAAAGTGCGTGGAATATGCCCATTAATCCATCATCGACCAACTTGCAATGATATAGTGAAATAATGATATATTTTCATAGTACTTAAAATTGCATATTCACTTTATGTGATTATATTTTAACAAAAGGTTTAAAATGCAGAATAATCCCCTTATTTATAATATCTTCATCATAAAAATCTTATAAATCACCTGTGAATCTAGGCTGCACTGTTGTGTCTGTAACTTATGTGTCATAAGTTAAATTAATTAAGTAATCATGTTAAAATGCTTGAAATCATTAAATAAAAACTAAAACAAATCATTAAATTTATTTTATTTCATCTATTAAATTTATTCGTAAGATGGGGTAACTTACAATTACAATTTTCTAAAATTAAGTGATATGGCTCCACTTTATTATCTAACTTAGTAAATAATACTAATTTAAAGGTTTTCAGTTACTAACAATTATAATTTTGAACATTATAAAACATCATGAGCATTTTAAAAGGCAGTGTTATAATTCGGAGAAATTATTAAAAAAAACAATTGTTAGCCAAAAAAGATATAACAAAGTAATGAATTATTTTGATTCATATAAAAGAGGTTAGAGTACATACGCAAAAGCTTAATTTTATAGCTCAATTAAAGAAATCGGTAAATCCTTTAAATATAGATTTTGTACAAAAATCTGCAAGATACAAGAGGTTATTCAAATCATAAAATAACATACAATAAATCTGGATTTCTTATCTTACCTACCTACGAAATTAATAACGCACCATATTTGATTCCTAAATTATGTTACTTTGCACCATTGCATTGAATTTCATTACATATTAAATTTAGTGAAGAACATACACAATGGACGAAAGACTTGAAGAAATTTATCTATGTTGACTTATTCTCTAGGAATATAAATTGAGACTAATTAAATTTATAATATTATGACAGTTTGTACATGGTTTTATGCATTGATTTAATGTAATTAATGTTGAAAATGACAAAATGTTTACAAAATGTAAACAGAGTGAAACCGTTTCCGATTGGCCAATCAAGGCGCCATATTGTTTTCAAGACGCCATATTGATTTATATTCTTGATTGACTGTGGTCTCAGCGACGACATAATATGTGGACGCTAATAATATGTCGTATGTACTGGATTTAAGAAATAATATTTCTTAAATCCAGTACCATTATATATTTGCGATCTCGAATCATTCAGATTGGAACACTTTTATTGCTATTTATTCATAAAAATCAACTAAAATTTAGGTAATAATTTACTGGACATTGTTGACATCTCCATTCATGTATTTCTAAATCCTTAAGTTTTAATACTCTGTAAATTGATTTCAACACAAAATGATCCTCCTACGATTTATTCACAACTCAAGGCGTACTAGCAGTTACCTTATGTCCTTTCATAGAAGTCCTTTCTTTCCTCTTCACGTATTTACTACAGTCAGCTGTAAAAGCTATCATGCCTATAAGTGCGAAAATCGCGTAGAAAATAGCTAGAGCGATAAGGAAGGTGTCTTCGCTCCATTCCCACATGTTGTTCGTTCGTAGATAGTCGAAGTTCGAAAGGACTTGCGTTCCGTTGGGTGGTGGGCAAGGCGATTGGACTATAATATCTTGGTACGGCCTCTGTTGAAGGAAAATGTATGTTATTTGTATGGTTATAGAGTTAATTTTGATTTGTGGGGCTGTTCTGTTGCGTCGTCATAGCCATTTTAGCTTTGTAAATGGCCTCTTTCCTCGCCGCTCTCGTCTTGAAAAGACCCAGCTTGTTCTTTGTTACAATTTTCGCTTCTTTACCTCAAAAGATTGAAGTGAACAAAAAATCAAAGTGATCACTTTATTTCCTAGTTTTACTTAGGTCTATCATTTAAATGTTTTGACGTGTCCAAGAGTCCTGTAAGATTTAAAATAAATAAAGCACTTGATATTTGAGTACTTTATATAGGGTTATTGCGAATTCACTGACACTATGTTAACTGCAGGTTCTGCCTACCATCATGAACACGTCCGTGAAGACACCAGGACTAAGTTCTTAAAATTGGTGGAAAGGGATATTTAATTTTTTTTTATTTATAAGAAAGATTTTTGAATGGATCGCCATTCAAAAATCGTTCATTACAGGGGTTTTCTTTGATACCAAAACTAAAAATGACTCTGCCCTGAATTAAATGAATGTAAGTATGAATTATCAGGGTGTGTGTGTTTTCGGCGGTCTCCCAGCCAGGCTAAAGAATCATCTTGTGTAGATGTACGATAAGCCAATGATGATGTGGATTTAAATAGGAGTGGGAGATCGGTATTTAGTTATTAATTAGGTTTCGGACATTATTTTGTTTGATAAAAAAAAGAATTGAGACCTGCCGCCTTCATTACCGTGTTCGTGATGATGGACAGAACCTACAGTTCACGCAGTGTCAGTGAATTACCAATAACCCTGTTTAATAGCGTACATACCTGTTTATTAGAACACCGCATCTCCTTGCTGATGCTGCTCTTCAAAGCCATCTCGCTGAGTTCTCTCCTCAGAACTTCGGGCATCACCCATCGCGACGGAGACACGTACTCCAGCCATCGAACGTATCGCGGTAGGTCCTGGATTAACAAATATAATATTTTAGGCCTTTTTGATCGAGTCGCAGAATACTATTCCCAGCGTCTTACGAAAGACGCACTTATTCTCAACGGCACACGAAAAGTATTCCCAACGTTTCACATAGCAGCGAATATACATACAAGGACCAAACATTCAGGGTGGGTTCATAAAACCGAGGAAAAATATTTTCAATATTCCCGTCTTTGTTTTCGAAAAATAAATAAAAACAAAATGATCACTAGACAAGGCAATGACTGGCATGTGCTTATTGACATAGAAGCGAGGAAAAATATATTTGTAATTGCATTTAAAGCGCGTCGCTCGCTCCGACGATGTCGATAGCTATTTAGTGATTTTGAAAATTAATCAGTAATTATGAAATATTTATCTTTTTGGTATTTTTTAATATTTTTCCCGTATTCTGTTTTCGAAGCTGAACCCCCCCTTAAAGTTTGGTTCATCATAAGGGGTGCACGGCGCACGCACAAGGCGCAGGCATGGTTAATGATTTTGACAGACGACGCCGATGGTGATTTATTTATGGTGTTTGATGTGTAATTTGTTTAAATCAAGGACATACGAAGCACGTGTAGCGCATGTAGGTGCCGTGACGCGACTTTTGTATGGAGCAATAATCGAGTGGCCGGGGTTTGACAAGAGTCAGAGTATCGTGATTTACACTAGTCGTATCGTGATTTCTACTTAGTATCCCGGAAAAACGAGTGCGAAGCCGCGGGCAGAAGCTAAATAAATAAAAAATAATAAAAAAAAATATTATTTCGATAACTTTATAATAAAACATACAATATAAATAATGCCTGACAATCCACACAGCATCATCTAGCCCCAATCTAAGCAGAACTTGTGTTATGGGTACTAGATAACTGATATAATTAATACAATAACATTGATATTTTTTTTTTATTATACATAGAAATACCCAGAACACCCGGAAAATATTTGCAGATCGTCCAAACATTTGAGGCGGGAATTGAACCCGCAACCTCTCGGACCTTCGCTCGCCGTTCCACATCGGTCGTCAATTCTGGATCAGAGTAATATTATAGATGTAAAAATTTGGATGGATGGATGAATGGCTGAAATTTTGCACATAGGTACCTAATTCTTATCCTGGAATCAAACATAGGCTACCTTTTATCATAAATCAGTTCCCATGTGATAGAAATCACTTTCAAACGTTTCCGTTGAAAAACACATGCCAAGCCGCGGGCATAAACTAGTTTGTTAATAAAGTGATTAACAAACCTGTTGGTGGATCATAACTCCGTTCACTAAGGTGCTAAGAAGTAAGCAGAACCCGGCAACGATGGCAGCAGTCTTCTCCAAGGGAATCAGGAAGATGGTGGCTCGACACAGCATTTGTATGCTGATAAGGTAAAGGACGGTGTAACCTGCAATGTTAACAATTACGCTTATCCACCCATTTTGGATTTTTTTATTATTTATTTCTAAATAAAGGGACTTTGTCGCTTAGCGATCACATCGCCCTTTGTTGGATTTAGGACTCCATTTTGGATTTTAGATGACATATTTTTCGGCAAGCATCCGGCGTATAAAAAGGGCAGTGTAGACACATTCAAGTTTTTATCAGAGCGGTCTGGTCGAAGCGACGCGTGACCCGAGAGCAGGAGGCCTACACGGAAAAGGTAAAGCGAAGCTTCGTTTTCGTTGTTTTGAAAAACCAACTCCTATGTTGCTTGCATAAGATCTGTGTTTGCACGAAAACGAATCAGAAACTTTTTTCGATTTCGTTTTAACTAGGGCTCGCCTGATGAGGATATGGCGCAGCGCATCAGCATGCTGCATGGCAGCCAGCGTCTTGGGGACGCTTCAGCTTGGTAATTATTTCCAACTGTCTACCTAGAGTTAGCTCAATTGTTTAAATTGTAAATACTAGTTGTAAGAAATCAAATAATATCCCCATAATTTTTTTTGACTTCGATGGGACTTGAACCCGCATCCTTCCCTCAGTACGGGAATCTGCTAACCAACTACACCACGAGGTCAAGTGACGTAGGAGTCGAAAATCTCTGGGACTTCCTATGGACTCTAGCGCCTTAGTTGTGTAGTGTATCTGTTAGATGTGATTTTCTTTGGAACACGAAATACAAATTATTTTTGCCGAATTTTCGGCAAAAATAATTTGTATTTTGTCTGTTATATTTCTAAATTTGTTATGAGTATGACGTCGTCACCTCCCTATGCTTTTAACGATAAACATTGTTAATGTCCCCCCTTTTTAAATGATTTTGATTCGACTCACCTAAATACAAGTAGAATCCGTCGAAAGACGCCGAGGACTGGGCGTACAACCCTGACATCGCGTAGCTCGGCACCAGATACGCCAGCCAGGTTAGCACTGAAGACCATACTTCCAGGAATTGCTATGGAAGGCACAAGAGATCACCACCAAATCTTTTTAAAGAAGATAAAAATCAAGGCGCACTTTTAGTTCCGGTTCCGACGCATCGTATTTGTCGAATCCTAAGCTTCGGTCTGAGAATCAGGAGTGGAAGGAGAAAAGAGAGGCTTTTGCCCAGCAGTGGGACAGTAATGGCTGAAAAAAACAAGCTTCTGTGTGGCTATACGATAACTAAAGTTGTCGACTAATAAAATACATAGTACCTACCTTACTTTTGTGTAATTTTTCACAGACCCAACACAGGCAACATGAAAATATAGAACGCAATTTTGACCATTTTTGATGTCAAAAAGGGAAAGATGCACTTCATGGACCAGTATAACATCAACAACATCAATTCCACCAGTCAGTTTGCACCTTAGAACAGGGAAATTAGTATAATTATCATACATGCACCCACTTTTAATCCCTTGGCAATGGCAGACCCACATATCTACTAACGAGACCTACATTACCTCACCTTAACAGCCTATATTGGCCCACAGCTGGACGCAGGCCTTCCCCTGATAAGGTTATTGACTATTATCTCATCAGCGGTAGTGCCCATAATCTCCACGCTGGGTATGCGGATTGGAGATCGCAATTTGATGATAGAATTGTTCTTAAGGGGGCGCTGCTGCCCGCCCCCGGTGGATATCCCTTAGTCGCCTCTTACGACATCCGCGAGAAGACTTAGGGTGGTGTAAATTCTAAGCCCGAATCACACAGCGCTGTGGGGTGGCTACATCAACATGTAATGTAAATACTTACATCAAACAATATAAACACGGTCCTAGAGTAGAGCCCCACAGCTATGTCCCTTTCCACGTGTCCCCGCATAGAGGCGGCCTCGCGCGCGCTCAGCCAGAGAAGAACGGGCCAGACGGTCAGGCACATTACACTGTAGTGGAAGCCGACTCTGTCGTTTTGGGTTAACTGGATAACAAAAGAAATACTTATGAATATAAGGGCCCTACATTTTTTTTCATTGGACTTATTTGTTTACACACAAGAACATAACATTATAGACAAGAACATAACGTTATAGAATGCTTCCAACGCGTTTTTTTTTGCCTAGGTAGCTCGGTAGTAGGTACTTACAATTACGAAGGTATTTAACAGGTTAATAATTAATCTTACGATATTATATTTAATAATATCGTAAGATGAAAGAACAAACAAGCATTGCGCTTGCGCCATTTTTTCATAGGAGGAATTTCAATATAGTGTAGTGTAGTGACATCAATATTTGGTTGATCACCAACAATTAGACCATTCCTCTTCAGGTATTTGCCACAATTCAACGTAGGTTGCCGAGACGTCTAAATAAAATAGAGTTCTGTGAAGTAGTTACCTTAGCATCAGTAGAAGGCAGGTCCCAGAATATAGTCCCGGTGACTAGAGACATGACAGCGGCGATCAACACGCGCACTATCAGGTTAGACAGCGTCGTCATCTGAGAGAACACCAGGCTCTTTCTGAAATCAGTCGCGTCTGTTAGAGAAGAGAATACAGAGCTACAACTTATAGTAATGATTGGGGTAAAATAGAAGAGGGGAATATAAACGAGAACCGTGGCAAAGAATAAGATGAGTTGCAAAAATAATAGGAGATAAAGGATAAAAAAATTAAAAATCTGAGAACGCAGACAAGATCGGATTTTTTTTGTCATTCAACTTAAAAGGAATATTTCCGACCGATTTTGCAGACTCGCGGCGTATCCGAACGGTCGTCATCGAAACAGTGTACCGTAGCCGTAGCAAGTAACCGAACCACTAACTATTTAAAGTCCCCAAATTAATCTCTTTAAAAATCCGTATGATCCGACCCGTATGAACGTAAAATAAAAATAAATAACTAAAATGAAAGCTAACGTGATCACAAAACAAGAAAGGAATATTGCAATCAAAGTGAAAGTCTTCACAAAAAATAAAATAAAATGAAAGACTTAAATCAAGGAAGCTATACTCACTCCACCAACGCGAAAGCCTGTACAAAAGCGTTAGGCCTATTCACAGGTGCTGGTAAAGGCACGGGCGGTGGTGGTTCCGGCGGTGACTGCGCGCCCGCGAACACGCCTGCTAACGCCTCTATTCTGCCTGAAGACTCTTGCATCGCTGCCGGTGATAGGTCGTCTAGGGTTACTAGGTCCACTGCAAGGTAAAATAATAGTGGTTAAGTGCTGATTGTTCTTTTTATTTCATTTAATTTATTCCACCGTAGATACATATTTATATACACTTGATGTCGTTGAAATCGAATTTGCTTTTATACTAACATAATATTCAATTATGATGACACACACGAGATTTTTGAGAGGGAAGGAAACACCAAAAGGGATTGTACGCAGATCAAGAGCGGAGAAAAAAAACAGACAGTGATTCCTATCTAAACACATACCTAATTATAAAATAACAGATGCTTGACTGTAAAAGGGCCAGCAATTAATAATGATATCAGAAATAAAATTAAGATACCTACATGTCAACAAATTTCAATAAAAAAGATGTAGTATATGAACTTTGTCATAATAAAGTAAGTATGAACCTAAGGTATGATTTGGATCTATTTTGTTGGCGCATGACAAGCCAAAACCGTCTACGGAGAGATGTTTGAAAATAGTGAATGGGTGTGTTGTTATAGTATAATTTTTATTTAGTTATTTGTTAATCAGACAAAAAGATTTGTTTGAATGACTCACTAAGGTTCTCGAATCCACTTCTTGAATAAGGAAATGTAATGAAACTAAGTTAAAGTCGCTTTAGATGAGAATGCATCAGGGTTTCAGTCAATTCATCATTGTTCTGTTCTTTCTGTCTATAGTCACAAAGAAATACTTTTCACGCTACATGCTCGGTGATACCGAATACTTTATACGTCATGTAACCCTAACCGAAAGTATGTGATTATAGCCCTTCTTTACTTACGGTAGTAGTCCGAAGGGTTCTTGAAGGCTGGACAGGGATAATCTATAGAAGCAAAATATGGCAACATATCCCTCCTATATCCGCTAAACATTGTTCTGCCGGCCGATATTAGTACTACCTGTAAACGGAAACCTTGATTATTCAAACATAGGTCATTAATAAAATTGTGTTTAGAGTACACCCTTGTCACACACAGTTGGTACAGTTGGTACGAAAACCAATACAAACTCAGTTTTGATTCAATAGATTTTGTTCTTATTTTGATCGGCAATAGATTGCTCAATAAAAGGCAACACGCATAAATATGGCATGCTTCAAAACAAAATTGGCTTTTGATTTAGTTCACAAAATATTTTGTGAACGAAATCAAAAGAGTCAGGTAAATCAGCTCAATCTTACCTTCGTTAACATAGCAAAGATCTCATAAGTCGGCGGGTGTAATGACATGATCACAACTCGTCCCGTACTCGCCCAATTTCTCAAATACTCCACCAAGAAGAATGTGTCGAATATATCCATTTCTTTCGTAGGCTGGTCTAGGATAAGCACTGCCATGTCTAGTAATAGCTGACACGCTACGTTTAGACGGCGGACTTCTGAACGCGTTAGGCGGCTGACGTTTGTATCTCGAACTTGTTCTAGGCCTAATTCTTCTATTAGAAGGTTTATCTGAAAACGAAAATGTTAATAAGCTTGGAAAATGCAACAAACACTTTCATACATTTATGTGACGGATACAATGTTTTATTACTTGCTTGATAGAATGTTTTATGAAGAGGTTAATTTTAGGCATACTGCTTCATTGCTATTTTTCGTTTAGGGTGAACAGCTTTTTAGGCAAATCTCATGTTTAGGTATAATGTTCTCATTGGTAACTCGTTCAAAAGGGAGTTAGTATCGTTAGGGGGGTAGTTCATCTACCTTGTTACAGTTATCATTAATTATTTATCTTTAGTATAACTTGCCTCTTTATGAAGCCCTTTATTTAGCTCTTTATTGGGTGCTACCTTATTCAAGTCTGTAATTTTTTTTTTTGCGATTTTTACTGCTTTGCCATACTTTTTTATGCATCTAATAAATTAGATGTTTACAAACTTACCCGATCTCTATCATTCATCTTGACCTGGTTATGGTTATTCCTCGGTCTTCTCAAAGCCGCGTGGAACCTCAGGGTGTGTTCCACCGTCATCCACGGACACAGGTTCGTATCGTTTCTCACATACGCTGCTATTTTACGGAGAGTTGATGACGCCACCGGTTGACCGTTCAGGACTATATCGCCAGATAGTTTCTGGAATAAGAATAACAAAATATGGTGTTGGAAAGAAGGTGAGACAGCTTTTTAGTAGGTCTAAACACTCTTGTACGGATGTAGGGGACCAGATGTTTTTTTTTTATACTAAAGCGCGCGCTTCGTAACGCTAGGCGTTGCCGCTCCTTTAAGAGCTTACTGAATTTCGTCTCGACGACGCCAAGACACCCTTGTATGATATAACAAGTAGTTCCATGTCCACACAGTAGAGACGCGGTTCCAAATTTTGTACAAAAAAATTGAATTTCTCGCCGTAAAGTCAGTAAGATTATCGAAGAACTGCTATTATGACTTCGTTTGGGGGAGGCGTTTTTTCAGCAGAGGTATACAGGCTGATGAATGACTTACTTTCCTAACACCCGCTAGCACGTCCAACAACCCAGTGGCCTCTTGTTGTGATGTCGCTAACACCGCTAGTATCTCGCCCGACTTCACTTCGAAACTGAGACCTGACACCAGTAGGGTCATCTTGTTCTCGGGGGAGGTTATTTCTAAACTGTTTACCTGGAACAAAAATACAGTATAAACCACTTTCAAGTCTGCATTGCTAGGTTTTGTAGTGTTAGTAATAATTTAAGCAGTTATGGATTACAAGCGGAAGATTTTAGGCTCAACAAGTCTGAACGGATTCTTTTAATTTGGTAGCTTATTGCTGGTGACTTTCTATATTCTAACTGTGCCTTTTAAAAATTTTGTAATGCAAAGAAAATATTGCTATTTCTAAGTGAAAATATTACAGGGGTTTCTTTTGTATTTAGCAGGTAAAGTTGGAAATAACTCACGTAATAATTAGGATAAATATACGCAGAATGCGTGTACCCATCCAAATGGTCCCCAGGCCGTAACGTGGAGTGTTTCCGGGAGTGTGCTAGCGACATATGACTGCCGGCTTTAGACATGCGGCCGCCTAGGTGCGAGGGCGACATCAGGTAACTGGAAAAAACATGAAGTTGACGATACCTACTAAACTAGATGACGTTGCTAAAATGTCCGATTTTTAGATCCAGAAACTTAGAGATCAGAATAAGCTATACCTTCAGCTCCGTTATTTGGTGACCCTGTTCAACCAATAAGAATTAGAAGAGTGTGGTACTCACCACACATTAAAAACCTTCTTCTAGGAACTCAAATAGGAGAAGGTTTTTGGAGTTATTCGCATCTAACTCGAACATTAGCATTGCTGGTCTCCTTGTCTGTCCAATATTTCTATTCCTCAATTTTTGATGGACCAATAAATCCCAGATTATCATCAAGATGTCATTCATTATGGCCGACCGGCCACGATGACTCATGAATTGCATACAAAATGTGAAAGCGTGGGCCGTATGCGAATCAAGTTAAAAAAGTCTCATAGAGAATACCCCATCTGGTGCAAGGTCAGCGTTGCTGTTCCGTCTGCTTTGTTGTACTGGTTTACTCTTGCGTCCCCTGCATCTATGCCGAGGAGCTTAGTTTCTCAATTGTGATAGATCTTCAATATCTAGTCCTGGAGGAAAGACAATTCACTTTTGGTGATCGCTGTCAGGTGGATATTCTCGGACGCTGTTTCTTCTATTGTACTGGTTGCAATGGGGCCTGGTGTCTCTTGTGTTCCAAGGGTCTATACCCAAGGACGTTGTCTTCGCTGTTAGGATTGTCCTACAAAATCTATACCCTCAAAAAGTCTAGTTTAAAAGACAATTTACCTTTGATGATCCCCATCCGGTGCATATTCCGCAACGCTGTTTCTTCTATTGTACTGGTTGCGATGTGGTCTGGTATCCCTTGCGTCTCTCGGGTCCCTTGCGTCTATACCGAGCAGGTTGGCCTCGCTGACTGACTTGTGGCGGGCGTTGGTCCAGTGGGGCTCGCGGATGCCGGCTTGCTGCATCGCTACTAATGGCACGCCTGTTGGCTGGAATCATAAGATATCGGTCAGATTCTGGAAGAGGAATTTAGGGTTATATTCTCCGAAAGATGATTGGGACAGCCATCAAATTAGCAGAAGTTTCTAATTTGATGGCTTTGACGTATGACGTAAATGTATGAAAACTTTTGTAACAACGTCGATTAAAATGTAATTGCCCAATTATCTTTTTGAAGCACACATGCCTATATTGCGCGCAGTTGTTCTATTTTTGTTTCTGGGGAATCCTGGTGGCCTTACCCCAGTGAATGACCTCAGTGGTCAAAATAGTTACGTTCTAATCACCAAATATAGCCTATTGATGATCATGTTAGTAAATTTTTGTTAGGATTCTAGTAGCATAAGATATACTAACCAAATTGAGATAAAGTAAGACTTCCTAGTTTTGGGTTTATTATTAACGGAGATGTTAGAAAGTTTTAGCAAGGAATAGCGAGATAAATATACTGCGAACCCTGCCACCGGGTGACGACCTCGTATTAGACGAAACAGAAAAACATGCTAAAAAGAAATCTCAAGTCCAACCTGATATTCTTCGTCAACCAAAGAGCATGATACCATGACCATGACATGGGGTCTCATTCCATAGAAAAGGTTTTTGGTTCAAAAAAATTACAATTGATGGCGTTAGGTGTATCACTTCGTTATCGAAGTTTGTGTATACTGACAAAATAATATAGAATTTCATTACAAAAATGTTTGCACGCTTTTAGGAAAAACCCCTGAGTACAATCTAATTGAATTTGTATGCCTTTAAATAAAAATAATCATAAATTTTATAATTTCACTAGCTGTACCCGCGACTTCGTTCGCGATTGCCATACCTGCCGACAATTAAGTTCACATTTAACCACAGTTTCTCTCATATTATGATACGCCGCTGTGCAAAGACACTTCGATGCGCAGAATTGGACCTGTTACACTTTTAATATAAGAATCTTTATTTAGGTACCTATCTTTATTTACCTACTACTACATTGTATTACAGAATTGGGCTCCTGATCCATTTGACTGGACCACCGTAATTTTTTTTCGTTTTTAGGTAGGTACAGTTGATTGTGTACCACAGTCAAAAATATTTTTCTGTGGTCCAGTTAGTTTAATTGGACCACTTACTCCAACCAAACTTCGGTGGTACAGTTAACTGGACCAGCTAAACCACCAAATATCATGTTCATGAATATTGCATGGACCATTGGTACATTTTACTTTGCCTGAAATAGGCATTGACGCACTCATTAGTTAGGTTCCTACCTACTAAGGTAGAACCCTAACTAATGGGTGCGTCTTGGAATAATAAATGGATAGGAACTTACCTACCCTTTATCTACTGATTTTTTTGTTTTAATGAACTGATTTTCTACTCGACTTTCTACTGATTTAGTCAAATTCGATCTTGCAACACTAAAGTTACTAATAAAAAGAATGCATGAAATCGGCGACGCGTTAATGAATTACAACTAAGAACACATTTTTACTTTTATCCCCTCTCCCAAGAGAACCGTGCCTACTGATATCCCAGATAAAATACATCATTTGATTTCATTCTGTACTTTTGGCGTGATCCGCGACCCAGGAATTTGACTATTATCTACTCCACGGGAAACTTACTGAATTCCGGTATAAAATCTATCTTTCCCCGTAGTATGAACTCAAATCATGCCGACTTCCATTCGAATTCATTCAATAGTTCCGTCGTGATGCGGGGTTAAATAATTATATTTTTTCCTCTCTCCCAGGGGAACCTTACTGAATTCCAAGATATAATGTATCCCATGTCCTTCCTTGTATTATGAACTCAAATCGTGCCAGGTTTCATTCCAACTCATTCCGCAGTTTCGGCGTGATGCGCGGTGAAGGAATCTTACTTTCATCCCCTCTCCCAGGGGAACCTTACTGAATTCCGGGATAAAATTTATCTTTCCACGTAGTAACTAATATCATGCCGAGTTGCATTCGAATTTATAAAGAAGTTCTGTCGTGATGCGCGGTTAAAGAATTTTACTTTCATCCTCTCTCCCAGGGGAACCGGATAAAATGTATCCCATGTCCTTCCTTGTAGTTTGAACTCAAATCATACCAATTCAGTCCAACTCATTCAGCAGTTCAGCGTGATGTGCGGTGAAGGAATTTTACTTTCATCCCTTCTCCCAGGGGAACCTTATTCCAGGATAAATGTATCTTTCCTCGTACTCAAAGAGTAGAACTCAAATTATGCCGAGTTTCATTCGAATTCATTCAGTGGTTCCGTCGTGATGCGCGGTTAAAGAATTTTACTTTCATCCTCTCTCCCAGGGGAACCTTACTGAATTGCGGGATCAAATGTATCCCATGTCCTTCCTTGTAGTATGAAATCAAATCGTGCTAGGTTTCATTCCAACTCATGCAGCACTTTCGGCGTGATGCGCGGTGAAGAAATTTTACTTTCATCCCTTCTCCCAGGGAAACCTGACTGAATGTCGGGATAAAAAGTATCCTATGTCCTTCCTCGTAATATGAACTAAAATCATGCCGAATTTCATTTCAATACCTTCAGTAGTTTCGGCGTGATGCGCGGTGAAGAAATTTTACTTTCATCCCCTCTCCCAGGGGAACCTGACTGAATTCCGGGATAAAAAGTATCCTATGTCCTTCCTCGTAATATGACCTAAAATCATGCCGAATTTCATTTCAATACCTTCAGTAGTTTCGGCGTGATGCGCGTTTAAGAAACAGACAGACAGACAGACAGACAGACAGACAGACAGACAGACAGACAGACATGAATGAAAAAAATTACAGTTTTGGCTTCAGTATCGATAATAGAGTGCCCTCCAAAAAAAATTTTCTAAATATCTTCAATGTACAGAATTGGACCTGTTACAGTTTTATTATAAGTATAGAAAAAATTACAGTTTTGGCTTCAGTATCGATAATAGAGTGCCCTCCAAAAAAAATTTTCTAAATATCTTCAATGTACAGAATTGGACCTGTTACAGTTTTATTATAAGTATAGATGATAGTAAATAGTTAGCGCTACTCCTCGACAGATGGCGAAACAGGTTTTTTATTGAAATGCGTTTCGTTTTTTGTTTGTTTTATTTTCTAAATACATAATTATTTGGGTCCACCGTGACCGAATGAACCAAACGCAAACTAATTGTCAGTCAAGTGTCACGAGCGAGCGGTTTAAGCCTTTACCGAGCCTTTACCCCACAAACGCGATTTTGAAGCGCGTCTTGTGTCGCGCGATTTGTCACGATTTACACACAGCTTCGTTTTTGTAAGCGCCAGTTCTAAACCCCGGGCGCTGACGGCGCCCCCCCAAAATGCAAAATGCATGCGTCCTAAATACAAAATGTTTAAATTTAATTAAATATCGCAAAATCACAGGACGCGGAAACGCGCCGTCAGTGTGAGTAAGATAGTATGCGTGTTAGTACAAAATGTACTGCAAACAAATATCGCAACAAATCGCGTGGCAGAGAGACGCTCTTCAAAATCGCGGCTGTGGGGTAGAGGCTTTACTTTGTTTGTTGGATTTGATGTACTTCGCACTGTATCCGTCCTGCCGTTTGTTAATTGAGAGTTTTTCAGTGACATTTTAGTGACCCGGCTATATTTCTAACTGAACTTGCATTCTTTCTTATTCGAACCATTTTTGGCAAGTTGTCTTTTGCATGTCTTTATATTACAAATCACCTTCGGCTTATTAATTAATCATAATTCAGGGATAACATTAGCAGCACCATCAACAATGCAACGTTGGCTGCAGGAAACAAATTGTCTGCCAGGAATCAATAACGAAATATTTGAAAATACAGTACCTCTTAAAAATAAATTCGCTAATTAATTAATTATGGAGAGGTCTTGTGCTGTAGGTATGTTTTGAGTAAAATGGTTGATTTGTTGATTTATTAGAAGGAAATGAAGATTTTTGTGGTGATAGTGATCGAAGTAATAAAGAAGCCAAATACGCTTTACAATTTATTGCAAGAGGTATACAGGCTGGTCAATTTTCTATGAAAAATTATAATTCCTTGGTTCGATAAACTCAAAACTCGGTTTAAATAAACTATAAAGTAAATAATAAATTGAGTATTTTTACTTTTACAAAACTACCCCCAGGGTAAAGTGCAGTAAATTTCTTAAATTTGTATGATTTTAACGCGGGCGAAGCCGCCGGGCCCAGGTAGTTTACCACAATTTAAGATATACTCACTCGCAGTGCCCTCAGGCATGAAGGTGTGCCAAAATATTTAAAGCTCAAAACTCTAATCCTGGTACATAGGTGAGTTTTTTTCAGAGCCACTGAGGCTCTTAAACCGTGAGAGTTATCGAAAAGTCATCTTAATAGTTACGTGCTCGATTTAAATAAAAAATTAAGGCCTTCATTCACTCAATAGACATTTTTTTTAGTTTTAGTTATTTTTAGGTTTTTAATTTTTGGGTTCTTTGTTCGATATTCAATAAATAGTCGTCATACATTATGACGACTATGTCATGACTCATGACTAGTGTATGACTAGTCCCAAAGTGGCTGGAACACCTTCAAAATAGTTTATTCACTAAGAAAATTACAATCAAATAAAATAAATAAATTAGAACTAGTATTCACAATTGAAACAATTGAGCTAACTGCAGACTGTTGCAAACAATGTACAGGTAGCTCAACTGATCCATATCAATACCAGTCGGAAGCGTCCCCAAGACGCTGGCTGTATTGAAAATCTACAAAATCCTACAAATATGATTTTATTTAAATTCAACTTTATGAATTCAGTAGAGGTTACACGTTCAGATTAGAATCGGAACGTTCAAAAACTCACTTTACTAAAATAAAAAGAATTAAAACTAAAAAACAACTTGACTTTTTCAAATGCAGAAGTTATTTTTTTCAAAATCGAGCACCGTGCAACATTCGATACTTTTCGATAGCTCACTCACACCGTTTCTGACTTCTCCTCAGTGGCCCTAAAAAAACTCACCTGTATAATCCGTTGTAAATGACTTGAGTGTAGGTAAGTATAACTTAACTATGATAATTTTAAAGAAAATATAGATTTCAGTATATTATTATAATACGAATATTTAGATTTAGTTGGACTTTCTTCTTAGTTTAGTCCTTTTAGTCACCAGGAATCTATTCTACGATGCGCACCTTAAGTAGGTACCTACCCCACAAAAGTAAGTGGAACTTGCTGTATTACTATACACTACCTATCTTTATAGTACGAGATGAAAAACGTTATTCAAGTCTATGTTCTAAAATTAAATAAACCTTAAGTACCTATCTATTGTCGCTTTTTAGAAAATTATAAGCAAGTCTACTCACTACTAGATGACGTCATTAAAATATCGCATGAGTCGACATCTAGTAGTGGAAGGTGGTATTTTTTCATTCGTTCTCGCGGGCCAAGACTTGCGCCATCTAGTGAATTTAAAACAACAACTAGTTGGCCCGCTCAAATTTTTTACTATGAGATGAGGCATCTGTACTAGTATAGTATTATAATATCTGTGACCATGATAATGTAATGAGAATGTATACATGCGAATCGGGAAACATACTACCTGATAGGAAGGGTGTACGTTCTGCATCCTGAAGTCAGGATCGGAGCGGTACTTTCTACCGTACTTATTGTAGTTGGTAGCTGTCTCGTTGTCTGAACTGTCGTAGCCGGAAGAAGTTTCGCGGATGCCTCGGGTTTGCCTTTGTATTCTGGGGAATGGGGAACAGTGTCACGATTTGATTCTACAAAACTATTTTTCCAGCACAATTAGGTACATGCTGGTGACCCTGAGGTAGGGTGAGGTGTCTTAATTGGAAAATAATTGCGTGACCATATAGGTATCAAATGCTTCAGGATTTTTCTCATAGACAATTAGCCAGATGTCTGGTATCTGGTGTGGTGCCATGTCGACACCAGTCGTTTTTTTCTTACCTGACCCAATAAATGATATGGCAATGATTTCAAATCTCAAAAGGTCAAAGGTCTTCAATCAGTTTTTATTTCTTTAGTAATGTCTAGAATGGTACCTACCTGCTAATTTCTATCATCTAGTTTACAGCCGGATTTTACCCAGGGTATAGACGTCCCGAGCTGTGTGGTGCCAGTTTAGAATTTACACCACTCTAATTCTTTCTGCGAGTGTCGTAAAAGGCGACTAAAGAATATAAACCGGGAGCGGGCAGCAGCGCCCCCTGCAGAACAATTCTATCGCCGAATTGCGAACATTTTCCCCCGTAAGATAAAAGTCAGTAAGGCGCTTATCAGGCCTGCGTCCAGCAGTGGACCAATATAGGCTGTAGAGATGAGGTGAGACGTCCCGAAGGTTCTGTCATCTATCGAGTACGGTCCTGCGCTAGCCGTATCCATTGACGCCCCTTATAGTGTACCAACTATTATATCCTCGATCCACGCTGCCGAACGCTGATCAGCAGAAGTGAAATACCTAGGTGCTGGTTTCATCCCGCTGCCAATGGAGGTCTTCGGTTTGGGAGTGCCGGATCTCTGCGAGCCGTTGTGGTTCGGCGGAAACACCCGAGGCAGCCCGAACTTGAGGTACGTATACATATTGGAACCGAGAGCCGATCTGGAAACAGAAACGGCATGAAAGGGACTAATATGTAAACTTTGGATTCGTTCATAATTTGTTTGGTTTGAACTCGTTGCTGGCTTTTGTTTTCCATGGCAGGTTCTTACTTAGGGTACAACTTGAGTGAATCTCCTCTAGACAAAGGAAGGGGTGTTATCTAGGCCATGGTGTAGTGGACTCGTGGTCCGTAGTCGGCCAGATAGTTTTTTCAACATCAGATCACAGAGGGGATTGTGTTGAGTTCAAACAAAGCTACCTACTCTGTTGTCAGTGGTTATTTTTTACCAGCCGATTTTTTCCAGATTCATAATATGTAGTTAATATAGGTAGGTTATTAGCTTACTTGGGTCCATATCGTGGGTGGGATAGGATGGACTGCACGGTGGTATCTCGAAGCTGGAAGTTACCATACGGTAAGGGACTCTTGTCGGTGCTGCCCAAAGCGCTGTCCGTGAAGTCAGAGTTTAGGTTTTGCCTGAAAATGAAAGCCTTGATCAGGTGTGGTCACTATATTTCTGCCAAACTGGATGTACAATGTTTGTCAGCAAACCGCCCATACTTAAACTAAAATTCACTGTGTTTCCTTGTCTTTTTATATGTGTAGGTACGCAATTTACATAAATTGTCGATTTGAGATCCTACATTTTAATATATATTGCTTACTTATATCTGAAAATCGACGTCAAGCTAGTTTTGGTCTTTGTGTCGTGGTTTGTGTACAAACATTTCACATCGAGTTTGGTTAGTGTATAGTCATCACCAAGATACATAAGACAAGAAACCTATTATCATTATCATCACAGTCTACACATCCTACACCAATGTTGGGTAGGCCTCCTTAGGTAAATTTTCTCGGTCCATAGCAGTTACTGAAAATGACCAATCCATCGCGCATTTGGACGACCTCGACTCTACTCACTAGAAACCTTACGGGCATCAACGAATGCAAATAGAAAAGCGCTATAGGAAGACCACACAACTGGCGGATCTCTGTAGAACCTTGTCACAATAAGAAATCAAACGCCACTTTTGGCGTTTGTTACTGTGACATGGTTTTACAGAGAACCGCCGGTTGTGTGGTCTACCTTAAGCTGACTTCTATTGCAACCACGATAAAGGTAACGACGATATTCGAATTAATTGGCAAAGTAATAAAAAAAGTCATAAAAGTAGCAGTCACCTGTAGATAGACCAAGCATGCAGATCCTCAGAATGCATTCCCCTGGGGTCGTGCAGCATCGGGTTCGAGGGCACGGAGTAGCGCCGCTCTCCCCCCAGCCCGAGCGCCGACTGAGACATCCTACCTCATCAGGACAGCATTCTACTGCGACGGCATCTGGAACAAGAGGATACAACTTTAAAAACTGTCCTTGATAAGAAGTTTGTCAATACTTTAGCAAGAAAGAAAATGTCACCGCCATACCATGACCGCCAAAATCAGTGTGCTGTGTGCTTCATAACGCCATAAGTTCCTGCGCTAGTGTTATCCAGGTCACTGTTTAACGATAGGCAGCGCGAAACTAACAAGTAAGTAAATCTTAGATTAAAGTGTCATAACCTGCCCAATACTTGACACACAAATAAAATATACACTTATGGTTCAGAATTTGGTTATGCGCGCAGGTCGCACAATATTCCGCTGTTGAATATTATTGCAGGTCTAAGCATGCCCACCTTGGTACCATTCTTTTGAATTTTTAAATTGAATTTTTAAATTTTTAAGAATTATGATTTATTAAATATTGATGTTTACGATTATAATGAAACATAATTTGGATACCTTTATAGAGGTAAAATAAATTCTTTATTTAATCTACTCGTAAATCAGATTTTTATCGCAACAAAACCAATTTACAAGGAACATGCAGAGGCTTTCATAACTAGGTTAAACCAAGCATGAAAATAATAAAGTGCTACGGTCCTAGATTTATGCCCTGTGCAACACCGTGATAATACAATGGGGTTATAGCTGATAGCGTCCAAGGCTATCGTAAAACCCAACAAACTTAGTGACTAGTCTAACGTGATTTATTTTGTTTGCTAATCCATGGGACTTCCATGACCATACAGCAATTGCGTCAGTCCGGACGCAACCGCGCCGACACACCCAATCTCTCCGTATACATCTCATTGTCATTTGTTACAACATGACCGTGTCAGTCTGTCAGTGTGTTTGTTTAATTGAATTATGAGCTAGATCCGCTGATAATCCACCGTTTTGACAATAAGAAGGACATTTTGGTACGGTACGGCTCATAGCTGTAAAAGTTATGAGCCGTAACGGTACGGTCTGAATTTTTTGTATGGTTAAAGATACAATTCATCTTACCGGAGAGGAGATAAGATACATACAAAAAAAAATTCGTCTTGAGTAATTATTAGCGTCATATTCAAGAAACACGTGTTTAATACGATTATCAGGAAGACACATTAGCTACAGGCTAGACATCTAAAAACGAACCATACCGCATCACTACTTATTTCGCCACGCACAGTTTAATTGTGTATTATTGTAGACACTCAAAGTCTTTAATACTGCAAAAACTGGTGCCTCTTGCGTAATTATCATAATTTGAACATGCAATGCCTTAGGAACCGGTAGCTATCACGTGGTAACACGCTATCTAACGAGGTGAGGGTCTACGGGTCTACATGCTGCTTCCGAAATGGCAGACAATAATGCAATGAGGACAAGCATTACTAGTTTGACTGGCCTATTGGCAAACGCATGGCAAAATTTAAATGCACCTACAAGAAATAATTTTACAACAAAGCAATTTACCAAACTTGTTCCGAGATGACGGCCTAACAGAGGAAAGAAGATTAGTGTGCCAACTGTGAGAAAAGCTGTGGGTTAAGAGCAAGATATAAATAAATGATGACGATTTTGTGATCCTAAGTATATTCTAAACGTAAAGTGGTTTTGAGATTAGCTAGTAAAGATTTGTGGGCTGTTGTCTCTACAGACGGGATATACTATGAATGAAAATGGGAAGTTTTACTAGTGAAACAACAATGAGAAACTTGATGAATAATTTAAATGATAATTCAGATGCATCATTATTCAAATACGATACATCGGCTGTAAAATAGATGCCGCAAGGCATACTTGATTCAAGAGAAAATAGATAAGAAGAGAAAACTCGACGTAAAAGTAAATATCTCCCACAAGCGATACCGACAAAAGGAAGTTCTTGTATAATAGATCTTTACGAGACTTTTATACAACGAAGATATTGCCAATAAGAACAATGTACGGAATGAAGCTCCCACGGCTGCTATTAGCACTTATTCTGAAACTTGAACTAAACAAGAGTCAAGGCAAAGATTTATAGCGACAAGTTCATCGTAACAAGGCTGAAGTTTAATCGACTAATTGGATCAGAACTAATGAGGATCAACCTTAGAATTAAATCAACATAAATGGAGTTCATTGTCCGGAAAATTATGCGTTGAAAAACTGGTTGTTACAGCTGAGGTATTGGTATCGTGAACTTTGGGGTCACTATCGGAGAAATATAACTGACGGAGTAGGTAGGTACTTTATAACGGGACCAAGTAGGAAGGTTTAAGTTATAAAGATAGTTAACTCTTTCTACAGTGACTATTGACTGTCCAAAATATTTGAAAATTTCAAAGGAGAAACTTAATCAATGTAAAATTTTCCAATCAATCATAATGAGAGGAATGTTATTCCTAACACAGGCTTCACATTCCAGTTCCAAATGTTTAAAAACATTTGTCTAAACACGTACTTCCTGGCCACACATGACACAAAAGAAATGCCTACAGTTAGATCAGAGTAATGTTAAAGAGAAATTTGATAATTTTTAAGCTAAAAAGTACCTATTAAAGAAAAGCACGAAGAAATCAAATACCCTTCCAAAGGACGAGGAAACCTTCACTAAGCTGTAACACGAACACCTTTGTATGTAAATAGTTGAATCGGTATTACCCACACGTTGCCCATCCTTCTTTGTGAAGCCGAAGGTGGAATGTCAAGATTGTGGGCTGATAGAACGAAAATGCCTACCACCTACCTACTGTTATATCCTGTTGAAATACAATCATTTTTAATAGCCTTGTATAGCAATTCCATTGAATTGCTTTTTGCAAATCATTGGTGGATCTTCTAGTTTTCACAATGTTTATATAAATGAAATTTTAGATGTATATCGTTTCGGTTTGAGCTTTTTGCTTTAAGTTGCAATCCAATATCTTCGTGATCAGAATCTAGAGGTTTACATCATAGCGTTATTTCGTGATTCGAACAGTTATTTTCAATGTTCTTTAGTAACCTCGGTAATATTTACGTCAATTATTATACCTTATGTCTTAGCACGCGCTGGCGCTTCTACTTTATGTAACACGTCCTCTAACTCCGTATTTGGTTTGGTGTTTTATAATATTTGTGTAGAAAATTAGCACTTTTCTTGGTATGGAGTAGTGCTTTTATCACATATTATCTTACAAGACTATTAATCTATGAAGGAGGCTTCTTATTAGGCCAGTCATGTAAAACATTCTGAATCGCAAAAAAATGCAGGCTTCTGATTTTTTGGGATGTTGTTAGGATAGATACCAATAATGTAAAACCAAGTTTGCAACTTTGAAAGAGCTTTGCTAAGTTCGTGGTGCTCGAAAAACCTCGATATTTTCAATTGTTGGCTTACAACTTGTAAAAAACGCATTCTCCGGAAAAGTATAATTGATTAAACTTTTAAAGAAGACAAAATAAGCGACAATTTGAGTGCAACCCTAGCTCTGTACGTCTAATAGCCGCGACCAGCTTAACCTTCGGTAGTGTTCTATTTACCCCACCCACATTTCTGGGCAATGGTTTCTCACATTCCTCCCACCTATCTTAATAAGAGTCACACAAGAGTCATCCCGAGAATATTCCCTCTCACTCGACACCCTTCACTGGGTTCACCAGTACTTACACTGCACCTTGCAGACACAGCCTGTCTCGCGTGCTATTTATACCGAAGGTACCGAGCCTCAGGCTTCGGTCGCTGACCTGGCTGACCGTCGGAACCCTATGTGCTTCTCTGGACCCTACGTTCTAAGTACCATTAGTTTAGATTTGGTTACAGGGGTTAATATCCTTAGGTTATTTGGAATAACGCTTTCTTCTACTATAATTTATTTATTTTATTATTGAAAGAAAGACAATTTTACAAACTGTTAAATGATACATCTATATCTATACTAATATTATAAAGAGGAAAGATTTGATTGTTTGTTTGTATTGATTAGGCTCCAAAAATACTGGTCCGATTTGAAAAATTCTTTTACCATTAGAAGCCCACATCATTCCTGATGAACATAGGCTACTTTTTACCGCGGGAAAATGCTTCATTCTTACGGGAAAATAGGTAATAGGACATCGGGTAGTAAGAATGCAGCTAGTAATATATAAGCATGAAGTTATGTTATGTTCTTGCAGCTATAGGCGGTGACATTATACAAAAGAGTTAGCAAGTAACAATTAAAAAAAATACTAAAAAAAGAATTAAATACAGGAATTTGCTTATACCATGAAAATACAAGAAAACGTCCACACGGACATAGGCCTCCCCAAAAAAAGTCACGATAACCTACAACATATAATTCTGTAATTCTTAAAATAAAATTTTGAGAATAAAATAAAATAAATTGTATATTGCGGCGATGGAGCAGGTAGAGAAAGCCATTTCAGTTCCAGATACTATTACATAATAAAACAGTGTTTTTTGTATTGTCATATTGTGCAAACGGTTCGTCACTATCATCATAAAGCACTTAGTACCTACCACACTGTAGGTGCCTACTTAGATACCTGTTATTTTGCCCGCATGACTGAGCAGGGAAATATGCAGTGACAACATGCAATTTCATTAGTAGAGTCATGCTTGTGAAGGTTTCTGGTTATACGACAAGTTATTAACATGAGCCCGTTTCATGCAAACGGTCTGAACTTAACCTTACAAATAAGTCTAGATGAGATGATAGGAATGTGTAGAACATTTTTTTTCAAGACTAGACTTTTGAAAAGGCTTTACTTCATCTCGATTTTAAAATCTGACAAATTAATCTTGGTTATTTCTAACTTAGCGCTAGTTAGTACTAAAATTAGGAGTCACCATTCTTTATGCCGCGCGTTGGGTTACATTACAGGATTATTCCCACCACCGCCGAGATATGTCTCTCTGGGGGACAGTGTTTTTTTAATAACGTGTCTATTGTCCCCCGGAGACTTACCCCAAGCCTAGATAGAGCTCTCGTAGAGTCAGACGTTTGTATGAAGCGGATTCTCGTTTTACGGTAGTTTGTAGTTATTCTTCTATAGGTCAAGTTCAAAACAATTATAAGTATTAGATAGGTATGTAATGTTTTATCTGGTCTTGGAATTCATGACGATGTTGATTTTCTCATAAGTACTTTAATTCCTTATCCTTTAATTTGTTATTAAGGCAATAGCTCAGATAGTAGTAGGTAGCTGTCTATAAACATCTATAAAGGACTGAATAGATAGTTAAAATAAGTATTTGTAAAAGTTACTACTTAGGATTTGGCCATATTTTCATAACGGCATTAAAACATACTTATTTTCTATCTTTATTGCTTTTAAAATGCCGTGGTAGATATGTTTGCCACCGTGAGAATCGGAGTTCTTCAACAATAAGAGGAAGTAGGTGCAAGACATTATTTTGAATTGATACTTCTAAAAACAACCTACTTAGGAACTTCCACGATATTTATTCGTACCTACCTATTTAAGGTACTTATCTCAATTTAGTCATCATCATTAAAGGCCTCTATTTTCACGAAGGCAATTTTTAACCCCCGACGCAAAAAAAGAGGGGTGTTATAAGTTTGTCTGTCTGTGGTTTGGGATCTACGATAGATTTTCGTTTAATTTTTTTGGTTCATAGATAATTTAATCCCGAGTGTTCTTATGTTTCATGAAAACCTGTCTGTCGGGGCGTTTTTAATTTTTTTAATTTTGTATGTATAGTTTTCGTTTTTCGACATTGACGTAGACGACTTGTGAATTTAAAGTCCTATCTATACTTATGCCATAAAGGTTTCAAAAAGCACTTTAATGTTAACTAAGAACGCTGTTGTGTGGTACCTACCTACTTACGACGACATCCGTGGCGCAGCGGGCGAAAGTCCGCCTGCGACGCAGGAGGTTGCGGGTTCGATTCCCGCCTCGGAACAAATTTGTGTACGATCTGCAGAAATTTGTTCCGTTGGTCTGGGTGTTTTCTATATATAATAAAAAATGTTATCTAGTACCCATAACACAAGCTCTGCTTAGCTTGGGGCTAGATAATGCTGTGTGAATTGTCCAAAGCATTATTTATTTATTTATATTTATTTATTTACGTAGCGTTTATAAAACTGCAAGGTTACATAGATAGGTAATTTAACTTTAAGCTTATAAAGAAGCTTTCCATATAAGTAAATTTAATTCATCAAATCTTTTACCTTTTGAATAATTAAACGAATAACCATTTAATATGATGGCCATTGAAATGCGAAACAAAGATTAAATTGCACAGCGACGTTTTCTTGGAACCCGCTTGGTAGTCTGGCTGCGACCGAGTCCGGTTAGACCTTTGGTTTCATTTGATCCCGTGGGACTTTCACGACTCAGTTGTTGCCTAGGGACAAAGCCACAGGTGATGCCATAACATAAGAACCACTTCATAATAATGTGACGTCTTAGAACGGAAGGATGCTATTTGTTTGATCTTAAATTTTATTTTCGTAAAAATAAAAGTGTCGTGTGCTCTTTGGATAATTTTATTTTCATCCACACGAATCCAACATGTCCGAAACCCGAGATAGCCCACTGATTCCCGCACAGATTCCCGTTTCGACCCTAATTCCCGGTTTGACCTCGATTCCTGTTTCGACCCTAAAACCTTTTAATTCGACATATATTAAATTTTGTACTTATACATATGTTAGTCTATGTGTGCATCATTTTATTTAGGTAATAATGATAGCTAAGTATAGATAGTAAAAATATGAGTATGATATAAGTATGATATTGAGTAAAAATATGGCCGTAAGCCTATTTGCAATCACAAAATGTGCAATCAATTCTGAAATGCAGTGCACCTTAAAAATTTACCTACTTAGGTACCTACCAATAACTCTTTAATCACAGGTAAATATATAGTACTTAGTTGGTAGCATTTTTTCAATACCCTTCATTCATAGTACTCTTAACTTTTCTATTCATATCTCACAAGTGAGCTCAAGTATGCGTTTATTGTTTTCTATCCTTACGTTACTGAGTTTCACTTTCTGCGTACAGACAATTATGTAAAGCAATATTATGCTAAACGGGATGGACAGATGTCTCAGTATATTGATTTATACGAGTTTTCTCTGTTTTAAGCGCAAGGCTGATCGCTCAGGATTCTCTATCTCATAAAATAATGCATATTTCATTGAATTTTGGTGAAAAATCATGCAATTTCCTACTATTTTAGTATAATAATTAGATATACGCCTACTCTACCAATCTACGTCCGGGGTTCGACCTCAAATACTTGTGGCCTTAATTTTCCCTTCTCTTTCCATTAGATTTAGTTCAAGTTATTTCCACATACCAAAATATACTAACATAGCAATACACTTATGTACATATTTGTCTCATGTAGTAAAAGGGGCAAAGCTTCTATGTAGAAAAACCAATTTTCTCATCAGCATACATGATGATAATGATGATGCCCTCCTAGCCGAATTTTGGCCACGGCAGCCAGTCTCTACGAAGACATGTCTAGTGCACAAGTGTGCGCGCAAACCCAGGTGCACTCTCTATTCCCTTTCTCTCTTAATCGGATGGGACGTGACATGACGGCCTCGTTGGTCTAGCGGTCGCATGTTCAACCAGTGATGATGAGGGTTCAAATCCCGGGTCGTGCTAAGATTTGTGTTATTGGGTTTTTCTAGCAAGAAATATTCACAGTAGCAGCCCGGAGTCAGGAAGTCGGCGGTGTTACATCCCCGTGCCTCGGAAAGCACGTTAAGCTATTGATCCTGCGCCTAACCTATCCCAGGTCCTGTCGTTCAGCACACATACGTTGAACATGTCTCCCCACAGAAGAGCGGTTTGCCATAATCACCACGCTTGCCAGTTGGATTGGTAATCGCAGTCAACGTGGTAAAAATACACAAAACGAAGCTGCTACCCTTCCTCTGTTAGGTTCCCTTAGTCGAAGATCCACAAGGATATTTTTATGGGCAGTAGGGCTGGACAAGCTGAGAGAATTTCTACATAGTATAAAACAAAGTCGCTTCCCGCTGTCTGTCTGTCTCTATGTATGCTTCGATCTTTAAAACTACGCGACGACTTTTGATGCGGTTTTAAATAGATAGAGTGATTTAAGAGGAAGGTTTATATGGATTATACATGCATAATGTGTGGTGCCGTCTTAGAAATCGCACCACCCCACCTCTTCCCGCGGGTGTCGTAAGAGGCGACTAAGGGATATACACCGGGGGCGGGCAGCAGCACCTCCTGCATAACAATTCTACCACCGAACTGCGATCGTCAACCCGCATGCCCAGCGTATGGATTATATATAAGCATTACCTCCCATGAGATAAAAGCCAACGAGGCGCTTATCAGGGGGAGGCCTGCGTCCAGCAGTGGACCAATACAGGCTGTTGAGGGAGCTTCCTGCGTCTATTTTCCCGTTAGAGTATAATCTTGGAGTCTTCAAGTCTAGGGTAAATATAAGTTCCTTCTGGGAAAGCGTGCTCCATCTTAGGCCACATCTTCACTTACTTTAAGTGAGTTGGTGGCCAAACGCTTGACCATTATCAATAAAAAAAAAAAAAAATAGACCACTCACCCCTTTCTGTAATTATTTCGTTTATAATTGATAAACCTTGGTTAATTTAGTACATGCGATAAAAATATCCATAATAAAGTTTTGCTCCGTAAAATGCAAATGCGGGTATTCAATAACATTTAAAATTAATTTATCAAAAGATGTTAATCAATTGTATCATAAATAGAAAACAAAATGATCAAATCAATATAGATGAATTGGAATAAATTAGAAATTAATTATATACGGTATGTATGATACCAAGATTTTATTGCTAGCTGTTTCCGTATTTAAATCCATATACAAAGTATATAAATTTCATTTGTATAATTTCTTTTATTCAAAACACACACATATTAAATAGAAATTATAGTTTTGTAGGATGTTGTACGAATGCAGGTAGTAAGAGTTTCCTGATATCTTACGTAAGTTCCTGTATAATAAGATATCTTTTGTATTCAATTGGCATAAACAAAAGTCCATAGTGATTAACTTTAAATTTAAAAAATCCTTAATTTAAATTTGAGTTGTAATTAAATTAGTTTAGCTGAGTACTGATGTGCAAGTTAATTACCTACTTACCTAATGGTTTTTTTATTTTTTACTTAATTCTCTTAACTGTAGGTATTTTCCTCAGAAGAATTTTTGAGTAACTTTAGAAGAACTCTACCTTGCTTGTTTATGATATACCAAAGTAGAGTTCTTCTCGGCATTTAAGCGCAATAAACATATTATTAAACGAAACTATAAATGAAAAAAAAAACTAGTTTTAGGTAGGCATTAGGCTTTTTATCCTGTCCAAAACGGCAATAAGACCCACTCTACTTCTTTCTCTGCTCATCAAAATCCATCACACCAACTGCTGTTCTTCTTTACAAGACATTACGTGAATACCCTCGCTTTCACCAGAGACAATAACACATCAACATAAATCCTTCAAGAACAAGTTTCATTCACTTTTCGCCGTGACATTCCGTAGTTGCGTATTCGATCCTGTCAGTGGGTCGCCGAGTTTTTTGGACATGCGCGTGAGCATGCTGATATGCTTTTCGGTATAAACTATAGGTTTAAACGAAAAGGTACAGAATATATAATAGTACTAAAGATACAGGTAAAATTAAGTAGGTTAAAGGTCATCCATTAATTACGGTGAGGTGGGTAATTTTGGCGATTATGCGACCCCCCTCTCCCTTTGGTGAGATGTCGTGACATTTTGTTCGAACTCGCTCCCGCAAATGTCTCGTGATATTTAAAAATGCGAAAAATGCGTACATTTAATATAGGTAAATAAGCTAATCTGTGCTTGATTGTGTTGGGTTTATTAAAAAAGAAACAAAAACATAGCATGTTTAATTGATTAGTATTTTAGACTTCTAAGAACGTAATCTCTTCTTTCTGTTCAATTTTCACACTCTCATAACAGTGTGAAAACTAAACAATAAAATAGCAGATACGTGATATTTTCGAGACCCTTACGCGAGATTGGGTGAGCTTCGACTTGATCCCCTCCACCCTAAACGCCTCACCTAATTAATGGACGCTGCCTTTATAGGGTCTTTGATTCAGAGATTTACGACTTGTGCAGTTGTGCAAGGTATGAATATCTTCTTTCCGTAAAAAGGTAATGCGAATCTCCTTGGTATCAAGTTGTGTTGTGTTTGTTTAAAATGTTTAGTTGGTCTCCGAGGAGCTCCCCAGTAACAATGCGATTTATAAAAGAACAAATACTTAATAATAATCATAGAAAAAAATGTGCATTGCACTTCGTGAGAGAACATAGATTACCCATGTGCTGATAATTTTAGGATTTAATAGTTGTTGGATCTTCGATCATAAGTACCCATGCCTTAATCGAGTGCGAATTGATTTAAAAACAGATGCGTGTCTTTTCTATTCTTTGAGTTCGAATGCCTTTTTAACCCCCGACGCAAAAAGAGAGGGGTGTTATAAGTTTAACGTGTCTGTCTGTGTATCTGTCTCTGATATCGTAGCTCCCAAACGTATGAACCTATTTTCGTTTATTATTTTTTGTGTCATAGATAATTTTATCCCGAGTAAGTCATGTTTCATGAAAATCAGTCGGGTGGGTTTTAAAATTTTGAATTTTGTTCTTGTAGATACAAAAGATTAAATTTGTGAGCACAAATTGTCGTGAATCTGTTCTTTAGGTGTATATCCTTGTAAAATGTAATACATATTCCATTTCCTATTAACACAAATGCAAAAGAGATTGTTGATACGAATTCGTATACAGATTGCAAATTCTTGAGTAGATTGAAGAATGAATCATTGCTTAAGTGCCGTTTTGAAATCTCTCATTACGATAATAAGGAAACCAGTTGACCAATAACTTGCTTATTTAACGACATTGTCTGGTAAACAGTGTCTTATTCGTTTACAGAGGTAGGTAAGTACGTAGAGGTAATAGGAAACCGGAGTCCTTTCAAATGAGTCAAAGATTTCAAAAAAATATTTTTAACCCTATTAGTAGGTATCAGATAAACTAAACAAAAATGACAAAAATAACGCAAATTGTACCTACATATATCTAAACGAAAAAATATTAGTTACCTATTTCATCTTATTCTGTAGAAGCTAGAGCACGGACTTCGATAAGGATCGATAAACAACGGTTTTCTCTCTGCTTTCGATAAATGACTGTTTTTGTCGAATTTTATCGACACCAGAGACCAAATCGGAGATTAGCGATCCTTATAAAAGTCCGTGCTTGCCTAGCGTTAGCCTACTCTTTACTTAAAAGAATTTCCAAAATTAATTTATCTATTTATCTACACAGCCCGTGAGTACCCACTGCTGGGTATAGGCATATAGAAGCTGGGTATATAGAAAATTTCTAATAATAAAAAATGCTGGACAATTCACACTGCATCATCTAGCCCCCAAGCTTAGTTAAAGGTAAAGCTTGTGTTATGAATACTAGACTTTTTTTAATTAAAATTAATGAATTTCAACATTCACACTCTTCATTATCATCCATCCACTTTCGCCTTCGAATTGAGCAAAAACTTCCTAATGTGCATATTGCGGGACAGAACACTATAAATCTCTGCAGCACTTATAACGTGCCTTGTTTGGTACTGTTACGTGCCTTGGAATGGAGGAAAACCGTTGGCCTAGTGGTAGATAATCTGGCTTTTATTTGCAGGTTTGGGGTTTGAAACTATTAGTGTGCGTTTGAATTTATTCAATAGCCCACCGTACCTATACTTCCACTATCGGTACGGTGGGCTGCTTCAAAATCGATTCGTAATTTATTAAATCTAGTGATTGTTGTGAGTGTGATTTAATCTATATGCATCGGAATCGTAGTGTACGCAGCGTAAAGGATTTGTTGCATTCATTGTATTGATTTCTATGGTAAAACGTCCACTGGATCGGGATATCAGCCGATACCGTTGCCCGAGCGAGACCGGTATTTCTATATTTCTTCTCGAGCGCTATATTGTCGATGCAACATTCAAAAGCAGTGAACGACCAATTTGCAAATAGGTAGGTACCGACGCGACGACGACGCATACGCCCTGATTCAACTGCTTAGACATAATAGGGGTGGATTATGTTTTAACAATAAAATAAAATAAATTCCGATGCAGTGAAAAACTTTTTAAAAATATTGACTTTAGTTGTGCCACTAAAAGCATAACTTTAGTTAATATTTTTAAAAACTTTGTGGAATAGACGTAAAGTGACAGAAATTTCCAAATGGGACAGAAATCGTTCAAGAATCAGCCGATGAGTTTGACGCGCTAGCTTCGTTTCTAAACTTGTGTTAAAATCAAAGCACGTGTTTTCAAATCACGTCTTACCACTTTTTCAACCTAACCACTAACAACTTTCGCTCAATAAGTAGTAGGTATTTACCGTGTGTTTGGTTTCTTCTGAAGCGAAGCAGAGATGTGTAAAGCAAGCAATAACGTGGTGTCAAAATAGCATCACATGACAATCACTTGCTTGAGATTCTATTAAGTTTCAAGCGACGCGTGACCCGAGAGCTGGTGAGTATCTGGCGCAGCGCATCAGCATTGCCATACAGCGGAGCAATGCAGCCACCGTCTTGGGAACGCTTCCAACTGGTAATGATATGGATCAGTTGAGCTACCTGTAGATTGTTTGCAACAGTCTGCAGTTGGCTCTATTGTAATTGTGAATACTAGTTTTAATTTATTTCTATTATTTGACTGTAATTTTCTTTGTGAATAAAGTGTACTGTGACTAGGTTAAAAAAAAATAAGGACGAATTATTTTTTTTGAAAGATTCTCTTCGTTCCGTTTTTATAAAAAAAAACGTTTATACACAGAAATCCCCCCGACCCGACACCATATACAGATCATAAGTACAAACAAATGTCCTGCTACGGGTATTGAAACCGCAACCTTATGCATCTTAGGCAGACCTTCGCGCACTATACCACAGAGGCCATTGCCAATTTGGTATCATTAGATAAACTGTCTTCATTTTTCTAGCAAAAAAAATCAGGTCAGTCAGGAAGTTGGCGGTGTACACCCACGTGCCTCAGAGGACGTTCAGCCGTCTTGCGCCTGACCTCTCCCCGGTCGTATCGGTCTGCCGTCCCATTGCATTATGGAGAGTGAGGGAATAGAGAGTGCACTTCTGTTCGCGCACACGTTTGTGCACAATTATTACCTATATCCACGCATATGGTTAGTGTCCGTTGAGACGTTGTTGGCGGCCACGCCATGGCCGAAATTCAGCTAGGAATACATCATCATCAATATTACAATGTTCCATTGATATATGCACTTGATTGAATAAAATTCCAGTAAGGTACGGCTCAACACTTACTTCCTACTCGCTACGCGTGAGTAATCCACAGTGCAGATCCGACCGCCTTAATCGAGTGATTGCTAATTTGTATCATTATCACTTCTAGTCTGTTAATCTTTGTAATTAAGTGGGATGCTGTATCACTTATGTGCTACTTCACTAGTTTATACTTGTGGTTTTGTCTGATAAGTTGTCTACAAAACCTAACAAAGGAAGCAAGCTTGGAAGAAGAAAGCGATGAGGTAGGTACACCATCCCGTGTGAAGATCAAAGTGTGATCAACTGATCACTGCAGTCTTAAAATTTAACAATAATACGAATTAATTTCATGCACAAGTAAATTATTCTCTTCATTGCTAAATTTTATAATATACTTGCTTCTGCCCGCGGCTTCGCACGCATATTTTCAGTATAATAAGTAGCCTATTATCTAAGTTAGGCTTTGCTCTAGAGTTCTAGACGTACGCTAAAATTCATCTTGATTTGTTCAGCAGTTTTGGAGATCCTAGATACCAAAAATTCAGATTTCACAATCTTTCGGCTTTATAATATTAGTAGGATAAATATTCAAACATAAAAAGTAATCTTTTAGTAGAATGAAATGAATCAAACCGTAAATAAAAACGAAAGGCCGTGGTGGAAGGCATAAACTTCATTGACATTCAGCAATAGCTAATATCTGGCTGCAATGATGAATATGATTATTATGAAGAATCATTGGATTGATTATAATCAATCATTGGATTGGTTATAATCAATCCAATGATTCTTCAGTCAAGCCAAACATACAAATAGTTTTCCACTACATAATGTAAGTAGATATTACATTTAAGTGGATAACTAGTCGAGGTGTTGATTTGCTGTTCACACCTGTATTATTTACAGTTAGTTACGTTACAGTCACGGTATTTAATTTGGTTACCATTTCTGTATAAGTTAACAGTTTTGTTTGGTTTCAAATTACAAATTATACGTACTACTTATTGCGAAATTGTACTTACTGTATTATTGGGTAGTGAGATTCTTAACTTGGTTCCTATGGTAATTTTCTTGCAAGTTTTAAAACAAAATATAAAGCACATGCATCTTCAAATATCTACTTATTCTTATAAGACGGATCTCTCCCGATAATGGTCATATTTAAAACTAGCTGTACCCGCGACTTCGTTCGCGATTGCCTTACCTGCCTACTAATTAAGTTCATATTTAACCATAGTCTCTCATATTATGAAACGCTGCCGTGCAAAAAATCGTGTAGAGTCTACGGGGGAAAGCATATTGTCATCTTCAATCCCATTCTTTATCCACACGACTTTTAGCTGCGACTCGGCCAGCGTCAGTGTTAAGAAGTGTCCTACTCGTTTGACTTACTCACAGCTGGGGCCCTATTCTGCTATACTAATCGCTTCACTATGACAGGGCTATCGTCACAGAATGACACGTTTTGGTATTCCACCTTGGATGAAAGAAATTATGATGAATGCAGATGGAGAGACGCGCGTCAAGTTTGAAACTACATATTAATTTATCTCGCGCGCACTATCTGGAGTTTTATTAATCTAAGGATTCTACGTGATGAATGATGATTCTGCGACGATTCCATTGTCATACTGAAGCAATTGTTTTGCAGAATTGGGCTCCTGATCCATTTGACTGGACCACCGTAATTTTTTTTCGTTAGTAGGTAGGTACAGTTGGCTGTGTACCACAATAAAAAATATTTTTCTGTGGTCCAGTTAGATTAAATGGACCACAATAATTATTTAATTTAATTGTACTACCAAAGTTTGGTTGGAGTAAGACTCCAACCAAACTTCGGTACCTAACTAATGGGTGCGTCTTGGAAAAATAAATAGATAGGAACTTACTACCCTTTATCTACTAATTTTTTTCTTCAATCTACAGATTATTTCATCAATATACTGATTTTCAACTCGACTTTCTACTGATTTAGTCATATTCGATACACTGTTTCTAACAAAAAGAATGCATGAAATCGGACGACGCGTACACCCGTCGTGATGCGCGGTTAAAGAATTCTACTTTTTCCTCTCTCCCAGGGGAACCTTACTGAATTCCAGGATAAAAATGTATTCCATGTCCTTTCTTGTAGTATGAACTCAAAACGTGCCAAGTTACATTCCAACTCATTACCTATGTAGTTTCGGCGTGATGAGCGGTGAAGGAATTTGACTTTCATCCCCTCTGCCAGGGCAACCTTACTGAATTCCGGGATAAAATGTATCTTTCCTCATAGTACGAACTAAAATCACGCCGAGTTGCATTCGAATTCATTATGTAGTTCAGTCGTGATGCGCGGTTAAAGAATTTTACTTTCATCCTCTCTCCCAGGGGAACCTTACTGAATTCCAGGATAAAATGTATCCCATGTCCTTCCTTGAACTCAAATCGTACCAATTCAGTCCAACTCATTCACTGGTTTCGGCGTGATGCGCAGTGAAGGAATTTTACTTTCATCCCTTCTCCCAGGGGAACCTTACTAAATTCTGGGATGAAATGTATCTTTCCTCGTAGTATGAACTCAAATTATGCCGAGTTCCATTCGAATTCATTAAGTTGTTCCGTCGTGATGGGCGGTTAAAGAATTTTACTTCCATCCTCTCTCCCAGGGAAAACTTACTGAATTCCGGGATGAAATGTATCCCATGTCCTTCCTTGTAGTATGAAATAAAATCGTGCTAGGTTTCATTCCAACTCATTTAGCACTTTCGGCCTCATGCGCGGTGAAGAAATTTTACTTTTATCCCCTCTCCCAGGGGAACCTGACTGAATTCCGGGATAAAAAGTATCTTATGTCCTTCCTCGTGGTATGACCTAAAATCGTATCGAGTTTTATTTCAATACCTTTAGTAGTTCCGTCGTGATGCGCAGTTAAAGAATTTTACTTTCATCCCCTCTTCCAGGGAAACCTGACTGAATTCCGGGATAAAAAGTATCCTATGTCCTTTCTCGTAGTATGACCTAAAATCGTGCCGAGTTTCATTTCAATACCTTCAGTAGTTTCGGCGTGATGCGCGTTTAACAAACAGACAGACAGACAGACAGACAGACAGACAGACAGACAGACATGAATGAAAAAAATTGCAGTTTTGGCTTCAGTATCGATAATAGAGTGCCCTCCAAAAAAAATTTTCAAAATATCTTCAATGTACAGAATTGGACCTGTTACAGTTTTATTATAAGTATAGATAACATTAATTGAAAACTATAAAAAACTAATTCAGTCTCGGCTTTTTCACATAATTTCGCAAAAGCCTACGAAATGTATCCAATAAAGAGCACCAATAAAGAGCACCTCATTTATCGCTTCAGCCGTTTTGATCCTTCGAGATAATAAAGAGTGTCAGATAACGACATAGAAACACTCTTCATCATTCATCATCATCCGTCGTCCACTGCTGAACATAGGCCTCCCCCAAACGACGACGTATCGAATAGCGGTCCTAAGCCGCCTCCATCCATAGACTCCCAGCGACCTTCAATGTTGTCCGTCCATTGAGTTCATCGAAAAATATAAACCTCGCGAGCTAAAAAAGTCATCAGAGATAAATGAATGAAAAAGACTGAGAATTTTAGAACTACAGAACATAATAGTAAAGAGTGGAGTCCGGAGAACAGTGCACACGGGTTGAATAGAAAAATAGATGACAGTTAAATCTGTAGATCTTCAACTATGAAGATAACAATCACAATAGCAGTAAAAGACACGTAAATTGCAATATAATCAGACCTGTAAGTAATGTAATAAATAATGGTCAAGTATGATGGATGGGAAGATAAGATTGCTGCGGAATCTGAGCAATGAAGAATCCGTTTCATCACAAATTGCTTGGCGACTAGCGGTATGGAAGAATTTAGATTCGGACGAGATGTACCCCTACTCAAAAGTGAAATGGACATCTCGTTCGCGGATGAGTTTGAGATTCGGACCAGATGTACCCTAACCCGGATAGTCGGAGCAAATCTATGGTGGCTCTGCTTTAAAAAAGTTTTGATACCTAGTAGCGAGAATAAATGTGCTTGCCTTGCATCGTGTTTTCCTCTATGACTATGTGCATTTAGAAAAAATACACTATTTAATTCATTAACAGACCGACTGTTTAGGTATTAAATTTTTTATATGACCGGCTGGAGTTACACCAATCAACTCAACCAATCCACAGACAATACCTAAATCGTCTTTATAAATGGAACAAGGTCGATGATAATGATTTCATATGATAAAACTATAAGGCCATTTTACTTACCTATCCAATTCACTGCGAACCACCTGGAACTGTGTCTCGATCAATTGACCTAAAACAAAATTAAAGCTGAAATTAGAAGGCATCTTTACAAACTCAAGCAAGTTACTCTACCTACGCAATAAAATTGAACAGCTGGTTGTGTGCAATACAGGTCAAATACATCCATCAACGTATTTGATTTATGATCAGGTTTAAGATATTTTATTTCTCACTAAGGTTAAATTCACTTACACATTTTCATATTCATATTCATATCATTTATTGTAATGCATACAGGTATTGTTCTTAGGTGTAGGTAGTCTTAGTGGATACACAATGCATAAAAACCCTATCAGAGCGCTACAATTATTTTGGGTTTGCTGTTTATAGATTGATAACTTTGATACTTCAATATTTATGGAATTAGGTAATTGACTGAGCGAACGAAGTGATTTAGGAATGTTTGCAATTTTTTTTGCTACGTCATCCCCGAGGGACTTCAGTGCACGCATGGACGCGGTACAGGCGCGACGCGAACCGCACTCACCCTGATGAAGTCCCTCGTTAAGGGATGAAACGTTGGTGTTCTTCCAACACAAACTAGGTTCGTAGTTAAACCGGTTACATTCATAATGAATTATGATAGGTATCACAAACTGGCCAATCGATTTTTGAAAATTCCTTCGTTGAACTATGATAAAATAGGTGGGGGCGCTGATTTGGGTCGGGGTAGAATATGCCGTAATGGAATGTCAAAAACAGCCGCTCGGTTATGATCGAAGGTGGAACAGTAATAAAAAGGATTCTATAATGTTCATAATTTTACTCATTTAAACATCTCTTTGTGAAAGTCTTCATCCATACAGCCGTAACGGTCGTGCACATGAAATCGCGATCTCTACGTGACGACTCTACGCATGCAAAGTAGATTAGATCCAAGAAACGCCTTATTACCACCATCATAAGATTGAGATTTAATATAACTGCTTTATTAGAGCAAAAACATAGGTTAGACAGGGTAAACTCAAAACGTGACAGTGATTTGAACTTTAGTGTAACGTAATTAGTCACACTGTGTTATCTACGTCGTGCGTGCGGTAGGCTTTTTTATTTTATTTCTACCAAGTCTTTTCCAGTTTCTGAATATATATATAGCGATCGATAGCTCAAGATCTTATACAAATAATTTAGACAGAAATATCACAATGAATTTTATAACAACTTATAGCCACTCAAGCGATACGGGCGTCCACGTTAACCCGCGCGATGCCCGCTAAAGCGCTGTAGGTAGATTCGGCAGCCCGCAGCTGATTTAGGGTCAAGTGATGTGAACAAGCCTCTCAGTCGATTTTTGGATACGACACACGATTATAATCGACTAAGAAGGTTGCCGGTTGAGCAACACTATCCAGTAGAAGCAAAAAATTAATGGACGTAGAGAAACAAAAATTAGTGGCGGTAATTTGAATTTTGTGAGTGCAGCTGAGAAGACGCTCCGAGAACTTCGAGTTTTAAAATATGAAGTAAGTGTTTTTATTGCTGTTATTCTTAAGAAATGTTGATTTTATACTATATTTATCATCCCACAGTCTTAGTTTGAAAAAATGTGGTTAAATGTTAGCAAATATTATTTTTTTAAGAAACGTTGTCTCTTCGATGCGTCTTTCAGTGGTCGGTAAAGGCATTAAAAACATGTTTAATAGCACTATACACATTAAAAACGTATTTATTAAACAAAATTGTATATTAGAACACTGAATATTACAGTTTCATACTAGATTTATTGATATTTCGTAGAATTGTTACTTCAGGTACAAACCAGGCAAAAGCGCTGCGGGCGCTTACGGCTGCCCCGTGTCGGCCATTATAAAAGTAAAGGTGTGTTTACTGGTGATGGCATAGAATTCGCATGTTCACAATGCTATCCTTTATAACAAACAATGGTTACTGTATTACTTACGACTTTCCTACGACGAATGGTTGATGGCATCAAGTGTTTCTCTTGGAACACTTGAACTTGGGACATGGGTTAAGGTGAATAACGAAAATTCTTAATTTCATCTCTATCGCTCTAGGAATAAAGCCCAAGTTTCATATCACATCTGCGCATTGTGTTTTTGTGTTGCTTGGGTTTTTAGGGCTCGGTAGATGTTTTAAGTTGGTGGTCGGTAATATTCTGCAGTTTGCTTTCGTTTTCTATTCATTAGGGTTCCGTGTTAGGTTGGTGTTCTTTAATTTTTTAATAATAGTTCATGTTTTAAGCCACTCTGTATCAAAACGAGGACGAGGTCGAGGACGTGGAACGTCTCGGAGGGCGAGCAGTCGCCGTAACCTTTCCACTTTTTTTGAGAGGACAGAGACTGCACCTGAGCCCTTTGTGCCTTGTGTTTCTACGGATTTCCTTTTTTGACTATCATGAACTGATACCTATTATGATCTCTGTATTGAAACAAGTTCTTAAATCTAAGTTTTTTATAATATCTAATGTCTAAGTGTAAGTTTCATAAAACATCAATATTTTCTTAATTGTGTTTTTTTTAGTTATTATTGTTAATAAGTTCCTCTGCAAAGTCTCCATACAAAATGCTAGTCAGATCAGATACGGTTTTTAAACTAAGACCTAAGAGTTTAAAATAAATATTTCTATGATACGGAACCCCTGAGAGGCTAAGACCCAGTTCGAGTACAAACAAGTGCCATGCCAGCTTGTTGGCATTATTTATGATCATTCGTAAACACGTCAAGTTATTTGAAAATAATATTAAGCAATATAAAAATTAATTAGGTATTGTGCGAGTACGTAACCATAGCATAGACGCTAGCATCATTTTAAAGCAGCTAGCCGCGCTGTAAACGCGGCCCTTACATTGTGGCTTAAAGCGCTGCGGGTAACTATGGTGGTTTTTCAGTCGCGTTGGATAGGTTTTTGCGAGTAAAATTTGTTGTGATTTCTTTTGTTTTTTTATATTATTGTTGTAATGGGACTTATAAAACTTTTCACGTAGTTTCTTGTGTGATAATAATGTTCTTATGTTACTAAAGTACTAATGTGAGAACCAGAAAACTGTGAATGGTGTCGTTTGTGTAATTATTACAGGTAGTCGAAGCATTGAATGATTTTTACCGAGGTATTTACATATTATTTTTTATTTTTTCTTTATTCTGTTCAATGGGTTTGAAGTTAACCACGTTCTAGGAAAATATTTTGCAAAACAAACATAGAGGTATTACGCTATCTATTTTTGTTTTCCAATTAGTGCCCCGTTCGGTTCATTGGAAAACGCGACAGGTGGGTCATTGATAGGACTTGAATTACTTTATTTTTTTTAATTAACGAGTTAGTTTTTTTACTGTTTTCTAGTAGCCTAGAATATGTTCAAGCGGAAACCACAAAAAAATTTACGATATTGCTGTTCTATTCTAAAATATAAATTATTTACATCAGGTGAACGTAATAATCAAAATCTCTTTGGTGCACGTGATTTATGTGTATTAAAAATATCGTATTTAGATCAACAAAGCATATTTTTAGTATGACCAATCTGTCTTCTTTCCAAAACCAGTGTTAGAAAATAAATGAAATTGCTTAAAATTATGTAAAAACGGAAAAACCATAATACCATACCGCGGTATTTTGCGGTTGGTAATTTGTTCGTTTGCGCAGCGCTTCATGGTTAAGCTAGCGCGTTGCGCCAGCGCCTGACTGGGTAAGAGAGATAGAGCGCGTTGAAGTTCTTTATACCAAGAAAATGATAACCCTGAACATGTGAGCACGATAAATACGTTTGAACAACGACTATTGATAGATTATCAGAAACAAATGAGCTATCTGCAGACTGTCGCAAACGACCCAGATAGCTCAACTGATCCAAATCAATGTTGATCGCAAAGCGTCCCCAAAGGCTACAGCCCGTTGGCTGTAGTGCCTCACTTTATGACAATGCTGATGCGCTGCGGTAAAATCAAAGAGGTGATGATATCCTTATTGAGTTAAAATAATATTATTCGTTAACGCTAGTAGTGGCGATGTGGCCGGCGGCTAGTGCGTGGTGTTGTTGCAATGTGGTCAGTACCGACCACACGTTTGAATTAGACGACTAAAAGTGGTCCGTGTGAATTAAAATATTCATTTTATTTATTTACATACGAATTGGCACCCGACCACGTCTTTTCGTTCTCGTGTGGTTGTGTGTGTGAATTATTCCATAAGTAGTATCATATAGGTATTTACCTACGTAATCTAATTTAATAAATAAGCAGCACACATTACATGCTTCATTAACATTAAGTAGAGCATGCGAAATGCTTGTAATTTAATTCGGTCACTTGCAATTTTATGGCCTGACCGAGTTGATAACATAAACTAAGTTAGATTTGGACTTAACAGACTTGAAATACTGATTAATGACCTATGAGTAACCTGGTTTTAGAACGTATATGAATGAGCTACGTAGACTTGAACGATTAATTTTATAGTTGTGTGGGCGATTGGCTAATAAATTGGCGATTATTTTGTCGATAGTATTATTGAACCGCCTAGCCAATTCAATAAATTATGTGTAGCTTTAATTGCAATTAGACTTTATACAACAAATTCAAAGCAACGAAACACTGTGTTAAAGGTACAGAGCCCTGAGTCGGGTTGCCTATTGTATCGAGACGTGATCGTCACCCTGTCCGTACGATAGAGTCGCTGTACCAAATACCATAGAACAAAATTAAAAATTTTAAAAACTCCCAGACAGATTTCATGAAACATGGCTAAGAACACTCGGGATAAAATTATCTATGATACAAAAAAAACTTAATGTAAATCGGTTCATCCGTTTGGAAGCTACAATACCAAAGACAGATACACAGACAGACACGTTAAACTTATAAAAAAAAACCTCTCTTTTTGCGTCGGGGGTTAAACAGGAGACATCACGTCTCGATAGTCTTGATACTGTCGTCAATCGGACTTGGGGTTGTTTTCTATCCGCAAGTTCTTTTTTTGTATAGATCGAGTTGACATCAGTTCGGTGAAAAAGCCATGCCATATTATTTTTGTAAAATTAAAATAACGAGCACAAGACAATCAGTAATTCTAAAGTCATAAATAACGGGATATTTACCATGATTTGAATTTTGAGTTTTCCAATATTTCGGCACAGTTTCATGCGCCATGATCACGGAATAACTGACGGCACTGCGAGTTAGTTGTTATGGGCAGATATAGCGATCCACCCTCATTTTTTGTCTTTTGTTACGAACGTTACTACTAATAATAATAACGTTAACCGGTGGTAGTAGTAACGTTCGTAACAAAAGACAAAAAATGAGGGTGGATCGCTATATCTGCCCATAACAACTAACTCGCAGTGCCGTCAGTTATTCCGTGATCATGGCGCATGAAACTGTGCCGAAATATTGGAAAACTCAAAATTCAAATCATGGTAAATATCCCGTTATTTATGACTTTAGTGTTAATAACCATGATGGATTTAAAAGTTTTATCAATCAGTAATTAACGACCACGCAATCAGGAATCAGTGACAAAATCAACAAAAAAACACCTATCCATTCATTGCCTCTAGGTATTCCTATTTATATGTATACTTGCTTCTGCCCGCGTCTTCGCACGCGTATTTTCGGTGTAATAAGTAGCCTATTATCTAAGTCAGGCATTGCTCTAAACGTACGCCAAATTTCATCTTGATCTGTTCAGTAGTTTTGAAGATCCTAGGTAACAAAAATTCAGATTTCACTAACTTTCGGCTTTATAATATTAGTAGTATCTACTAGTACAATACTCATAAAACTCAGAACTTTATTTTCTTTAGACGAACAAGATTCTTGGACACGTCTGAAATTATAAATTACACTTTAGGTAGGTATCCATTTTGTTTCAGACAGTACATAGAACATCATTTTATGGTCGATAGTAAACAACTAGTGCCTACTTATCTAGGTAGCTAGTTACAATGTTACCAAACGCGCACCTATGCGTACTATGTTCGGATGTTTGTAAAACATGCTATTGTTTGGATTACAAACGAGCATACCTACTTGATGTTTTACTAGTTGATTTTACAAGGAATTGTATGAAATGAAGTTCCTTTTGATTATTGAGTCATTTAGATTTCGCTTGCACTTGTCCCATCCGGTCCAGAATTTATTAATTTTTAGGGAAGATCATTTTTCAACACAAAAACACAAAAAGAAGACGTCACGATCACGTCTTGTACTAAAGTCAAATAGACTCACCCCTCGGGTATATGTAGCCCTCGCCTTTAGATTAATTCTCATAAAGCCTTATATTGGTCCGGTCCCAAAGGACCGGGCCAATATAAGGCCCGAGATCACGAAATTATGAAACATAATAATGAAAGATGAATGATCTCAAGACCTCGGTAGGTATAGTATTATAATATCTGTGGCCTAGCCTAGCACGGGGATTGTTGTCTAGGGTAGAATAGAGAAAAATTACGTCACATCCTCATCGAATGAGTGATACGTTTGAAACTTATACAAACTTGATGTCATTCTTTTCTATTCTACCATAGACAACTATCCCTGTGCTAAGCCTACTGGTGTTATCCTCGGGTGCACAATATGATAGGTTATGTTATTATAAATTATCATGATTCAATAGATGTCCAAAGATCGGAAACTAGTGTCTACGTCATCATCGAGATCTTTCCGTTTATCTCAAGGTCTCATGCAAGTACAAACTTATGTATATCTTGGACCAACTGAGATTGGAGTACTAAAAAAGTCAGAAATCGCAAAACCGCAACGGTTAAGATACCTCCCTTTAGGTTGAAAAAATTAACCCTGTATAGATTAATTGAAGCGAGATTTATTTGCAAGATTTTCATATCAACAGCCTTTACCAGCCCAATGCTGGAAATGGGCCTGGCGGGACATCACGTCCCGTAACTAACGTCAAATGGACTCACAAAATAAATCCAAAAAAAATACATAATAATTTATTTGCCATTTGGGTTACAAACATAATATCATAATGTTACCTATTATGATCCCCGCACAAGGCTAGGCCTGTTTCGCGGGAGACCTAGTGAGCAATCAATGATTGATTACCATGTCACTAAGAGTGCGGTACACTAGCAAATAGATCAGATACAAAAAAAACACTCCTCTGGTGTTATCCTCGGGTGAACAATATGATAGGTTATTATAATTATGATGATTCAATAAATGTCCACAGATCGGAAACTATTGTCTACGTCATCATCGCGATCTTTCCGTTCATCTCAACATCTCATGCAATTAACGATGTGTTTTCTTTCCACTAGGTAGGTATAATGCGTACACACAGCACATTAGCGACGAGTCATTAGCCAACAATTTGTTAATGTTCGGTTATCGTGCTCACAGCCGTTTAACGCTCTGAAGACGTATAATAATCGAGTTTGTATTAATTTATTCGGACAAAAGTGATGTTCTTTTGGTTTGACGTATGTAATTAATGTGCGAATGTTTGTTTACGTTTCATAGGCACTATGCTGACAGAGGAACTTTAGTTGAAGAAACTGTCAATTATTTGATATTTTCGTATAAACTTCTTCCTTTTAAAGTTTAGGATATTATATAAACAGCTAGTTGCGAGTTGCCTGTAGTGGCAGTAGTTGCTCTAACTGCATAGAACCTTGCGAAGACCTTACAGAACCTAAACCAGAGTTACTAAAGCGGTGATGTATGCAACTCGGGAGCGTCCCTCCCGCTTTTGCATTCCATCGAAAACGAAACTGAAAATTCCGATTCGTTTTTGTGCAAGCGCTATCTTTAAGTCACCTATGGATAGGTTTTGCACAACAACGAATCTTCGAACTTCGGTTGTTGTTTTCCGAGCAGGCCCCCAGGTTCGCCCTGTGACGTTCGCGATATCGCCGCTGTACTGTGCTGTTCTTGGACGCAATTGGTTTAGCAAATTAATTTACCTAAAAGTTAAGACGTGATCCTTGAATTTAATTAAAACGATCGCTAATGTGGGTCAAGATTATAAATTATGTTTGTGCAACGAAATGCATTTCATTTCCTCTGAGCTGTGTTGACGTGGTTGTGCTCTGTCTGATACTTGATGTGATGGGAGTTTGGTACTGGCTTAGAATTCGCACCACCCCAACTCTTCCCGCGGGTATCCCCACCACACATATCATGAGACGACTAAGGGTTATCCACCAGGGGCTGGCAGCAGCGCCTTCTGATCTCCTCTCTCTGAACTGATTCTCCACTGAACTGCGATCCCCAACCCGAATGCTAACACATAAATCTCGCTTCAATTAATCTATACATGATATAATATATATCTATACATCATATATATGAGATGAACGGAAAGATCGCTTCACTCATCTATGTTAATATTTATAAAAAAGGAGCATCCTGTAGCTGAACTCAAGCGCATTAGAGTCACTGCTCGTGTGTGATTGGTGGATCGCCTGTGTGCGGCCCGAGCTACCCGGCGGACAGAGATGTCACTGTGCGCGTGGCTGCCTACCCCATTAATCTCCGATGCTAGCTTATACATATTTATAATTAAGTATTATTAAGAGAACTCTAGTGTCTAGATAAACCTTTGTTAGGATTTAAGACGCTATTAACGTTAAATTGTAACAACTTTGAAACAATAAATAAATATCTATCTATCTATCTATACACGGTTAATTTTTTCGACGTAAAGGAGGTATCTTCACCGTTGCGGTTTTGCGGTTTCTGAAATTTTAAGTACTCCAATCTCAGTTGGTCCAATATAAGGTTTTGATCAGTATAAGAAACAGGATCGATTGCCACCTAAAAGATTTCGTGTAAAATGTCAATTTTTTGCTAACTGTAAATTTTTTTGCCAATCTGAGAACGGGTATGAAAATTTCTCTAAAAATATGGATAGTCTCCCAAGACCATCTTAAAAATCCAAGCTAAAAGATTTCAACGCGTTAGACTCGCAACGAAAATCTACTGAATCTACGACGCATATTACATAGTTGCTATGGTGGTTGTATGGTGGTCTCATAGTAAATATTAAAATAGTTACTTCGATCAAAATTGAACTATATTCCCTCGACAACAATGCCACAGTTGCCTTGACCGTACTTAACCTCCTGAGAAGACGCGTACAGAATGCAGATAGACATCGGTTCACACGTCGTATCAAATGATTCCGACTCAAACTCGGTAACTGGAGCAGCTAGGAACGGAAATGTGCACAAGTCAATCAAAAGATTCTTTACACTGTTCTTGCTTCTACAAACAATATAGAGGTCTTGTTTTTTTGTTTTTTTTTGGGTAGTATTAACGTTCGTAGGTAGTAGTAACGTTCGTAGCAAAATATCAACTCGCAGTGCCCTCAGTTATTCCGACTGATCACGGTGCATGAAAATGTGCAAAAATATTGGAAAGCTCAAAACTCAAATCATGGTAAATAACCCGTTGTTTATGAATTTAGTCTTTTTTTTTTAACGCTGGACAATTCACACAGCATTATCTAGCCCCAAGCTAAGCAGAGCTTGTGTTATGGGTACTAGATAACTGATATACTTAATAAATACACTACATAGATAGATATTTTTTATTATAAGATTGTTTGTAATTTGTAATCTCCGGAAGTACTGGTTGGATTCTGATAATTCTTTTTCACTTTCATACTACATAATAATAATTTATTTCAAATCAAGCACAAAAAACTTACCTAATATGTTCAACAAATAATTCATTACCTAATCTTGGCTTGGATTCTACTATTTTTGTCAATAATTTCAAAGTTCTTTTTTTCACCACCACCACCACCACCACCATGATCAGAGCTTAGTAGTAAAAAAACCTACAAGTTTTTTTTAAATCATGAATAGTCATGATTGACCGCAATCACTGTAAGATAAATGCCATAAAAGGGTTTTCTTACAGATTACAATTTTTGGAACGGCATCGCATGTGATATCAATACTTTTTTTTCTGTAAGCCATGTCCTAAAATCGTAGGTATTATTTTAATTTATGTTTAAGACCTTCTTAAGTGCAATTTAATGTACCTGCGTGAAAATAATGAATGAAACTGAATCTCACGTGATTGTACCCGAGTGACGAAGTGTGGGATAAAATAAATAAATAAAATTTTGTTTATCCAGACATATTTTGTCCATAAGTTTAACAGTAGGTACACATTACAAAAAATTAAAGATAAAATACAGATAAAAAGTTTCAAGAGTAGCGCAGCCATTCAACAGAATCCCAACTTAAGAAGAGGTCTAAAGAGTTTGGATCCTGTTGAAAGACTGCATGATGGGCGATAAGAAGGAAATTTGAAGCCACAGTTTTGAGTTCTAGGTTTATGCTTTTAATTGAAATTACAATTTATTCTCTTAACATTTTGAACACCACGCCACAAACGCATTTCCGTGTCTTACGCCAAGGTACAAAGTGAACAAAAATATCTATGCGCTGAGGACCTGAGGCAAGTTCTGTGGCTGTGGCGTTCAAAAGGCGTAGGAAAAGTCACAAAAAGAGGTTTCCATAACTCTCATAGCAAAACATTACGACATTCGGATAAAGCCATTCTCTTCCCATCGACTGTAATTATCACGCTATCACAACTCCATAAGTAATCAAATCATTGATTGCCCAATGGTCCCACGAGGCCGAACCAAATGCAATTTTATTCAACTCTCTACAAATCGATCTGTTTTTGCTGATGGAAAATTTGCTTGCGCTAATTTAGCTCCGTAATTATCTTCATCAAAGTTGTCTTTAATTTTAGTCTTTGTTACAAAACCAATTAATTGAAAACTATAAAAAAACCCGACTCGGTCCCGAAAAAAGTGAAAGAGCGTTCACTTTTTTCGCAAAATGTATGGGCAACAAATGCCAACAAAAACAAAAGTAAACGATATAGGAGTCCAGACGAGTATTCTGATAGGCAACAATCTCGTTTATCAAAATCACTTCAGCCGTTTGGATGAATATCAGATAACCACATAGAACCACTCAAAAAACATAACCCGCCTCGCCGGGTCAAAAGAGGAAAGAAGATCTGCTAAGTTTTATTCTGCATAAGATCACATAGAATGAAGTTAGGGAATATGTGTGATTTGAAACCACAGCTTTTGTGCTCCTTTTACCGTAGGTTCATTGATAAATTCGCTGATATTGCTTCGCCTCTTACAAGATTCACTACTAAATCTCGAATTTTATAAACTAAATTGTTTGTGAATATTTCTAAGAAATAATTTTCTCCCGAAATAAGAAAAACAACCAACTCGAAATCAATATTTGTAGAGAAGCAATATTATTTCGGAATAACATGAGGTATTAAAAAAATTTAGTATATTTAAATTATAATTATATTAAAGATTACAAATTTCACGAACAATTTATTATTTAAAATACTCTCGAGTTAATTGGCTGTCAAAAAATAGGTAGCTGGAATAGTTCAGTAGGTACCTACCTAACTCGGTAGTTTTACGACGGATCATAAAACTACCGAGTTACCGAACTCAGCGCCCTGTAGAATTCTTCGTTATTTGAGTAAAACGTACTTAAATTCCATAGCCTTTGGATGGAGCGAGCTCTAACAGTCCTTCCCAGTGATTTCTAAAGGGGTGGAATGGAATAGCAGTCAATAAAGCAATTTTACTCGTAAAATAACCGGTTATTGTCGTTCACTTAGTAGAGCATGTAAGTCAATTATTTCCTTCACTACTCCACTTTGTCCACTCTATCATTTTAGAATCTAGACCCCGTACGGTTAATAAATGACAGATTATTTACGCCTTCACTTCTCAACCGGGCCGAATTGACCTCATTATGTAATTTCCGATTATTTTGCGTAAGTATTACCATATGCAAAATAATCGGAAACAATTTTACGACATCCGTAACACAGGCGTGGGTTGCATTGCATTGGGCGCAGAAGACTGAATCTCCTATACCTCTAAGTAGATGCTTAGTCAGTAGGGCAATCACGGGGATTGTTGTCTAGGGTAGAATAGAGAAATATCACTTTGTCATCAAATGCGTAAATTATTTGATAGTTCATTCCTTCAACTTCAATAATTTACGCAATGTATGACGATACGATGTCATTATTGTCTATTCTACCCTAGAGAACAATCACCGTGATTGGCCTACAGTAGTGGGTCAATATCATAGAGTTAGAATACTTGGTACTATCCTTACTCTATGGTCATGGTACTATCCTAACTCTATGGTCAATGAGGGCAGACAAAATTTTTTGAAACTTTGTGGCGAACGGTGGTGGTTTAGGCACCGTCGCCTTGCAAGCCCAGATTATTAGCGTCATTCTAACCAAATTAACAGATGCCATGCATTCGCCGCCAGCGGCAGCGCGTTTGGGAAAACATGGGCACCTAAGGAGTATCATGAGAGCGCGGAAGACTTAAGGGGGAGCCGAGCGCACTCGAGGACGGGGCGCCCGTGTGCACCGCACACTCAAGCCCAAGCCGCCCTATTTGTTAGTCTGCTTTTACTAAAGATATATTCATTGGGTTTCTTTCCTTCCTCCATACTTGTTCCATTACCTACGCTAAAGCGTTCGCAAGAAGCATTAGGTACAGGAAGGGAAAGTACAAACGTGACAAGCTTTTTCAATTCAGGACAGGGATCTATCAGGGCTTATTCTATCTTTCGATTTTGCGGCGAGACGCGAGGAGTGCAAGGCGGCAGATTAAATGAGTTTAATTTTAGAAACAACCAGAGTTATTATTGCTTCCCGGGAGCTCGGGAGGTTAGCAATAATTACTGGAGTCTCCAGCGCACTCCGGGAGGTTTGGGAACCCTACGTGACGTAAAAAGGAGTTCCTCTCCACGAAGGTTTTGTTTTTGTACATATAACGTTGGCAACAAAAGCGGTACTACCTAACCAACTAAGTACGTGAAGAAATCAGAGGCTGGTAGATACTCTCTAAAAGGTCCATAATAGTGTAACATAGTCATGTGCATGTTTCTTTTTAATTTAAGTGAATGATAGTCAATAAAATTTCCCGCGCATGCCTACGCTGGCCGGCAAGTGCGAGTCTAACAGATGTTTTATGAGCGCGTAACTGTTCCAAATAACGAACACCGTTCTTTTTATGCTCTTGCGCAACAAAGTATGGCATTCTGTTATGGAATAATATTGAGGCTTTTCTAGATAGATTTTTTTTGTGTTTCCGGTATGAATGAATTCCGATTTTACGAACATGCCAAGATGAAGAGAGAAGTATTAAAAGCAATAATACCATATAGGTATGTTGTTTGTTTCTAATTAAAAAAATAATGCTAAATACTTTGTTTAGTGAAAAATCACAATGCCATCTTTAACCGTCCGGGTCTGGTGAGGTAAGTATTACAAACAAATGTCGTGGAAAATTTCTTCTTTTCTTAAATGAAAACCTGTTTATTTTTTGAAGAGAACAGTGAGAAGAAGCTTTCGCATAATAAATTTTATTTAATACTTAAAGCCTTACTTTCTCTGCTACTCTCTCGCGTAAAATAGCTGAATAAGTACCTCTATGTAGATAAATAAGTAAGTTGATACTTACTGTCGTACAAGTCTGAACACCGGCCATATCATATACCAACTTCGACCAATTAAAGGTAACCCTCCTAATAGACGAAGAAAGGTACATTCCTATGTTTGTATAACTTATTTATGTAGGTTAGCATATGAAAATTTAAATTTTAGACATCGAACGTGTTACGAACAAGCTCAGAATAGGCAGTTTGGGCATCGATTCCACAAACCGGAAACATTCTAAATTCAAATGACTGACATCTGCACACAAAGCACAGAGCGGCAGTCTATTCAGCCAAGCTGTCACAGTGAGAGCAAAACGTAACCTTGTTGTGCGGAAGAAAGCGCGGCATCGAGACACCAATTAAACGTAATACGAATAGAAGTAAAGGTGAAACCGTGCATTGACTGGTGAGACACACCACACGTGATAACTCTTTGAAATTATATTTTCACATAGGTGAAACTTTTTAGAGGCCTATTTCATTATTAAATTACAGAGTGACACTACTCGCTCGAGTCTTGTCAGATAGTTGTGTTGGACCTCTTTGGTTACGTTCGGTTCTGTTCGAAGATTAAAATTTGAATCTTCCCTAAACCTTCACCTTCATGCTCCAATCCAGTCTGAGTAGTCTCATTCATATTCAATGCACACCCAATCCAAGTTTATCATGACCTTTGATTTTTTTTGACACACCTATGATGTTGATGTGATGTCCTCCACCTTCGGCCGAGTTTCGGTGATGGCGGCCAGTCTCAATGAAGACAAGCTATGTGCGCAGGACATATTTTAGTGCGCAAACACAGGTGCATTTTCTAATTCCTCACTCTCATGACCCGTTGGGACGGTAGACCGACACAACCGGGGAGAGGTCAGGGCGCAGGACCAACGGCTTAACGTGCTTTTCGAGGCACGGGGGTAGGTATAACACCGCTAACTTTGAGCTGTTCTGTGTTTTTTCTTCGTAGAACAATCCCCATTCCATTTTTACCAACACATCGCAAGCCAGTAAAGTAGGTACATTACCTAGGTAAAGTAATTGTAGAACAATTTCCTGTCGAAATAATCTGCAAACTAGATCGGACTCGAGAGGTAACGGTGTCCGTCCACGCATTCCGCGGTAAACGCCAAGGCTGCTTCGAAATGCACATTGTATTATACTACGTGCTTGTATTATCCTAGCTTGAGGGACAACAGAGATTCCAAATCTCTGAATCAAAGACTTTCTTAGTAGTAGATACCTATACTTAAGCTGTGTGGATTGTCCAGCATTATTTATATTCAATACTAGCTGCATTCTTACTACCTGTTGTCCTATTACCCGTTTTCCCGTAGGAATGAAGCATTTTCCCGCGGTAAAAAGGAGCGTATGTTCATCAGGAATATTGTGGGCTTCTAATGGTAAAAGAATTTTTCAAATCGGTCGGAGCCTATTCAATACAAACAAACAAACAATCAAATCTTTCCTCTTTATAATATTATATTAGTATTTAATACTAATAGATTCAAGAGCTTCCTTCCTGCGTTTAAAATTAAATTGTTACAATAACATCAGTAATAAATAGGTACTTTAGTTACCTATACATAACTCAACCTATTTCTAACTACATTCTGTGAAGGAGTAGGTACTTCGCATCTCACATAGGTAACTGCTTCAAAAAAAAAACATCCAAAGATCGCCTCTAAGAGCGATAAGCGATTAAGCCGCCAACGTTATATTTTGTTTTTTTCCTATTTTTGTATTTTCTTGGTGGAATAAAGACATATTGTATTGTAACTGCCATAAGTCAGTAGGTGCCAGAAGTCTGCCTGAATAATTTCCCATACACAATAGTTTTAAAATAATAGCAGGTCTCCTATGTTGCGTTTTCCCATCTCCCGTGGTTAAGTATCAGATGGGCGTTTATGTAAATTTCACAACGATATTTGCATAATAGCTATAAGTAGATACTTTCATCAGTTTTTCTAACTTATTAATTAGTGCAAAGTGCACTTTCTGATAATTCCGTCTTCTATTCAGTTTTTTATATATGTATAAGAGACCTCATGAGTTTAATTTTTTGACATTCATCAATCTGTCCAAAAAACAGACAAATCTGTCCAAAAAACTCGACTCGAGACGTGCTGAGTATTGAAGGGTTAGCCAAGAATGAATGAATGAATGAATGAACACTATTTATTGTACAAAATGAATAAAATAAATTATATCTAAATAAAATAAAAACGTACAATAGACGGCCTTATTGCTTAAAGCAATGCCAAGGTTCCAACCAAGGTCCTAAATCAAAATCGAAGTCAAAATCATATCGTTCAAATCAATGAGATTTTTATATATAATATCATTGGTTCAAATACAATGTTTTGTATATTTGTATCAAATCGAGACTCCAACTTGAGTCTAACTTTGATTCTAGAAAACACCTAAGAATTCAAAATAGATAGGTACCAGTTAGGTATCTTTACTGTACAAAATTAGGAATCAAGAACAAAACTAAAATTTTTATAAACCCCTCGACAGATTTTCATGAAACATGGCTAAGAATACTCGGGATAAAATAATCGATGACACAAAAAAAACTAAACGAAAATCGGTTCATTCGTGTGGGAGCTACGATAACACAGACAGACACGTTAATCTTATAACACCCCTCTCTTGATTCAAAATACAATACAGAAAGACATGCCGAAAATCGAGGAAGTACGCCATGAGCTATCTCCTCCAGACAACCTTGGGAGAGACTGGATATAAGAGAACAATATAGACGGTGGCGTCAAAATTAAACCTTTTAAAGGGCGAGTTTCTATCTAAGCGTGTTTTCAAAATTCTGTTGGTTGTTCTTACACATCGCAAGAAAGGTATTACACACAGCTTTGGAGGAAAGGTATCACTTCAAATTAACCGTTCGGTTGTACGGTTAACGGTTTCGTTAACATTTTAAAAAGCAGAAAACTGTATCGTGAGAGAGTACGAACTGGAAGAGATTAGCCCATTCAAAACATTTTTGGAGTAGTTTTTGTGCTTATCTTATGCGCGGATTTTGGGGTCCAGATAGTAATGTCTGGACCAATCGCAGACCTAGGTATAATACCTATTTAATTTCCCGACATTTCAGTGAAGACTGGAACTCAACCCTTGATTGATACCCTTAATTTAACTTCAAATTCAGCGCGTCTATAGCCGTTCCGTAGAACATAACTCGATATCTGTTATCGCGCTAAAACATTTGAAACGACTTTGAGCGCTGTTAGCTAGCTGATAGTCTTGTGAACGTTCAACGGACCGCAGCAATTGTAAAGCGTTTGCTTAACAGAATTCGGTCCCAGTTGTGATGTGTATTGCCTGATCAATGATCATATAAGACAGAGAAGCAATGGTAGGCAGGTACATTGTAGCAAGCAAGATGTAAGTGTTTATACGTAACATCTAAATTCGAGATAAGCATCATACGCTAAAACAATAGAGAATCTACTAATCCCATAAATTACCAAAAGAATGCAAAAAAGCGAAAGCCGACCTAAATGAACATGCATCGACACTGATCGGATCGCGTTGGATATGAGAAACAATGGCGTTCCGAACGGCCAGCGCTTGCGCAGCCTAGGAAACCCTGTTGCTAAACTATTGTGGATTATAGTAATTGAGATGTGTGGGCATTCTAGCAGATGTTTGTGTAGTGTTCATTGAGTAAGAGTTTACTTTTTAGTTGTGTGGTGCTGGCTTAGAATTTGCACCACCCGCGGGTGTCGTAGGACTCCTACGGTGGGTATCCCTTAGTCGCCTCCTACGGTAGGAGGCGACTAAGGGATACCCACCGGGGGTGCCCGCCCCCTGCAGAACAATTCTACCACCGAACTGCGATCCCCAAGCATCCCCAAGCAACTGCATGCCCAGCGTGGGGATTATGGGCATTACCCCTATGTGATAATAGCCAATAAGGCTCTTTTAAAGGGGAGGCCTGCGTCCAGTAGTGGACCAATAAAGGTTGGTGAGGTGAGGAGTCTGATGTAGGTTAAAATTTTGCGAAGCTTAAATGGAGCTGGGCTGGCCATGTCTGCCACATGCCTGAAGACCCTGTGTGTGGGTGACCTGTTGAGTTGAGGTTACTTCTTAAGGATTTATGGAAACAAGAGGCATCAACTATACAACATCCATGCTGGTCGATGTCCCCTTCAAAACAGGATAGTTGGGCCAAAATTGAGGCAGACAATCTATATATATAAAAGAAAGTCGTGTTAGTTACACTATTTATAACTCAAGAACGGCTGTACCGATATGGCTGAAAATTGGTGGGTAGGTAGCTTAGAGCCAGGAGACGGACATAGGATACTGTTTATCCCGTTCGACAGCGTTCCCGTGTGACTTGAGTCAGTCCCTATAAAACGTGGTATAACAAAAAATAATCGGACTTGGGATAACCAAACGCAAATGACAGTTATGTAATGGACGTATGGATGACGTATGGATGCCGGGGGGCCGATTCTGTAGTATATTTAGTATCAGCATTTGCACCCGTGCGAAGCCGGGGCGGGTCGCTTGTTTTTAATAATGCCCTATAAACTCTACCTTTGTCATTATGAAGTTACTGGACTAAGTACCTAGCCCTGCAAGGCTATTCACACTCTTCCCTACCAAGTCATCGACACGGAAATCTGACACAAATTCGCGCGAAATTCAAAAATCTTAGATAGGAAATGGTCTACGATTTGTGGAAAACTATACTTTTCTGGTAGTTTACTTCGTTGCAGAACACAGAAAATATGAAAAACCGCTAAAATATTTGTATTTCGTGCAAATCTGGGTCAGATTCCGTATCGAGGAGTTGGTAAGATTCCGTATCGAGGAGTCGGTAAGATTCTGTATCGAGGAGTCGGTAAGATTCCGTATCGAGGAGTCTGTAGCGGAGTCGCAGGATGGCAATCCAGGGCTAGTTAAATAGTCCTATATCTTAAAGCCAACTTCCGCTGCTCCGATGCTGCTGCATAGTGCATAGAGAGTTGCATAAGGGTTATTCTACTATTCTTCGAATAGGCTTAACTCTAGCTAGCCTAACCCTGGAATACTCAAACGGAATTTAGGTTTAACCCCTGACACTTGAGTATAAATAGGCGAAACTTCTGCCAATGGCGACGGAAAATGGCTTGATCAGGACTTACAAGAGTAGAGTTTCAAGTCGCGATTTTCTGACAGTTGTCTATGAAAATGTGTCAGAAAAGCGTACTTTTGTTGACTTGAGTTGACTAGTTTGGATCTTTATTTGAAGCAGCCTCGGGCGTATCTGGGCGCCAGGCTGCTATGTAGAAAACATGTATCTCGACCCAAATATCTAGCAGTAACAACCTGGCCATTTGTCTACCTTGAGAAGATCACTTTATTAATCTAATGGTTTATTGTTTGTTTTAACTAATCGACTGGAGTCAAATGGACACTCCATTAAATATATTGAATTACTCCACACCATTGTTAGAGAGACTGTTACAAACCGCGTGAGAATTTGAGACAAATGATGGCCATTTTAGGACCTTGCAATTGTGAGAAATGCTTATTATTTGGCACATTTTACCGCTATAAGACCGTTTGGCTTACATATAAAGAGGCAAAGTGGACTGTCAAAAGAATTGACATGCTTTTCGAGACAATTGTACCTAGTCATTTCTTGGGTTGGATAAGAAAAAGTGCACACGCAAGAAATAATAAAGCTGTCTATAGGAACCTAGATTGCCTAGCTAGGTCATGATAATGATAGGTTGCCTACCTAAGTACTACTAGATATACTCGAACTAATAGATTTGTGAAAATCCAATCCGTTTTGTTTTGAAAAGCGTTACTCAAGCATAGACCGATGACTGAGCAGGCTTTCATAATATGGACCTAAGTAGGTATTCTAAAATTATAAAGAGCGAAAAAACGTTTAAATCCATCATGGTTATTAACACTACAGTCATTTATAACGGGATAATTACCATGATTTGAATAACTGTCTGATATATGATCGGAATAACTGTCAGTTATTCCGTGATCATGGCGCATATAACTGCGCCGAAATATTGGAAAGCTCAAAATTCAAATCATGGTAAATATCCCGTTATAACTTTAGTGTAAAGAGCGAATATTAGTGAGCCAGGTAAAATGACGGTCTGCAAAAGACTGCAGGCAGATATGCGGCAAGCTGAAGACAGGGCGCCATGGCGCTCATAAGGGGAGGCCATCGGGGAGGCATTCCAGCTGTGGACGAAATTGAGTTCGTAAGATAAGCTCCAGGTATTGTTTACTAGATTGACGAAGTGGAAGCAGACCGACTAAAACTCGATTTACTACGAGCGAGAGACAGCTCAGAGCCGATATGCCTAAAGAGGAGAACTTTTTCAATTCCTACGTCACTGGACCTCTTAGCGCAATTGGTTAGCGCATTCCCGTACGTTGAAACGTTGTGGGTTCAAGTTCCGTTGCAGTTTAATATTTTTTGGTTATTATTTGATTTCTTTGAAGAGAAGTCTTGTGTTGGAGGCCAACCAAAACCACATACGTTATAGGGACACGCTGAGCCACATAGTAGTTAGTAGTAATTTAGCAAAGGTTCTTTAATATACAATAAACAAAAATATCACTTATTTGTCCCCCAAAAAACGGAAAGAGGGAGACCAAAGGCCTACATCCGGATATTACACCAGTAATTTGTAAAGTGCTCCATTGTTCCGATCAGCATTATGTTTCACGGTTCATTTGGCGATTATAAAACCATAACAAAGCGGTAGAAAATTTATATTATGTGCGGAAGGCTCGCTTTTACGATTGTTGCAGTGATAGTGATTACGCACAATATTGCACAAAACATTATTAGGTGGCTACAAAGTTGGTTATCTAAAAGAAAACTGGCATAAAGTCATTTACAACAGTATATTTATAGGTATAGGTATTTACCATGATTTGAGTTTTGAGCTTTCCCATATTTCGGTACAAAACTCAAATCATGGTAAATATCCCGTTGTAAATGACTTTTGTGTTGATAACCTAAGATAAAAAGCATTATTGCTTTTTAAAGTTTTAAAACTTGCATAGTTTTAGTAATTTTCAGGTGAATAGACTTCTCTCTTCCCTTTTAATACCTATTCAAGATATAGATAAGAGTGCATAAACGATATCAATTAAATAAATAAATAATAATGCTGGACAATACACACAACGTTATCTAGCCCCAAGCAAATTGGCAGGTATCTTTCAAACAAAAATAAAATAAAGCCAAATCGGGTCACCTGTTTGGGAGCTACGATGCTACAACACAAGCACTTCTACACTGATACACCAATCATCATCAACATATATGTATAAGTCCACTGCTGGACATAGGCCTCCCCTAATGAGCGCCATAGCGCCTGTCTTCAGCTTGCCGCATCCAGCATCTGCCTGCAGTCTTTCGCAGATCGTCATCTCACCTGGCCGGAGGGCGTCCTACACTACGTTTGCCGAGTCGCGGTCTCCACTCAAGAACACGTTTACCCCAGCGGTTGTCGGTTCTTCGCGATATATGGCCGGCCCACTGTCACTTCAGCTTGCTAATTGCTTTGTCGATAGCTTTGGTGGTTTGATACACCAATCACACACATCAAAATTTCCATAAACAGGGTTATTGGTAATTCACTGACACTGTGTAAACTGCAGATTCTGCCCATCATCACGAAAACGTTCGTGAAGATGCCAGGTCTTAATTCTTAATTTTTTTGTAAATTGCCTCGCTTACAAAATAATGTCCGAATCCCAAATAATTACTAGATACCGATCTCACACTCCTATTTAAATCCACATTACCATCATTGGCTTATTTTACATCCACGAAAGATGATTTAAGTGGCATCAGCCTGACTGAGAGACAGCCGAACACACACACACCCTCTGATAAATCAGGGCAGAGCCGTTTTTAGGTTTAGTTTCAAAGAAAACCCCTATAATGAACGATTTTTGAATGGAGGGGTGTACATACTCGTAATATCATTCCCTATCCACCACTTTTAAGAATTGAGACTTGGCGTCTTCACGGACGTGTTTATGATGATGGGAAGAACCTGCAGTTCACAGTGTCAGTGAATCACCAATAACCCTGTATGTATACTCAGGCCCATATTATAAAAGCTTGTTCATAGATCTATGCTTGAGTGACAAATAAGCCATAGAAAGCGTTACTCAAGCATAGACCAATGACTGAGCAAGCTTTCAAAAGACGAGCCTTAAACAAGTAGGTGTTTGTATTAGTAAGAGGACTGATGAGTCATCAAAGAGTATCATCATTGCCATCATTTTGTAATTATAGGAAGGTTGATTGATGCCCCGCCAACCACGCAGACGCTAATGACGTAACAATGCGATCATCCCACGACTTGCATGCCAAGTTCATAGCTCATCATTGATAACCGACCCATACCTACCTACCTACATAACAGTACTACCTACACGTAAGAGACGCCTTCCTACATCGAAGTAATAACGTTCATCAAATCTACATGCATGTTTCTGTGAATATCACACACAATGTATCACATGTTTGAAGTCGCTCTTAGGTTCTTTCAAAAAAATCAAATTATTAGCTCGTCCTGGCTTCGCACGGGTGGACATTTATTTTTTAAATATGTCTATGTTACTTAGGGATAATGTAGCATTCTAATGGTGAAAGAATTTTTGAAGTCGGTGCAGTAGTTTTCGAGTTTATTCGTTACAAACATACTAAAATACCTATAATCTTTATAATATTATTGTAGATCATATAATATACAGTTGCGGTCATGATTGAAGACATTAATTTATTATTAAATTTTAAATTTAAATCGTAGTAACCTTCAAGGGAGTATGATATTTACAGTATGTCTCCAATTATGACCGCAACTGTACCTCTGAATCACAGATTTAGAAACGTTGCACTCTGTGCAGAAGAGTTCATAGTTTGGTGGGTGCTAGGTACCTATCAGCACTCCTACATCCACGTGCCCCCAAAGGGGGGATTTGCCTTTTACCACACTGGCAGACTGGTGGGTGCTAGGTACCTATCAGCACTCCTACATCCACGTGCCCCCAAAGGGGGGATTTGCCTTTTACCACACTGGCAGACAGATAGGTGATGGCAGTAGAGGTGTTAAAATATACAGAAGCAAGTTGCTGCTCTTCAGGTAGTTTCCCTTAGTCACCTCTTACTAAATCCTCTGAGTTAGAGGGGTCAATTTTTGCGTCGCGGCCGGCACGGCTGACGGTACCTAGGTACGTATCTTCAGCAATTTCGCAAACGATTGGTCACAACAAGAAATCATCGCCGTGCCTGCGGCGAGATTCCTGAGATTTTCCGTAGAAACCTAATGCACTGAAAGGTATTTTTATTACAGATGATTGCTGTAATTAAAGTGGCCTTCCGTTTCATACTATTCGTAGACAAGGACATCGAAAACACGAATGTTTTTAAACAATTTTATGTTTTTCCGGTGTTGAAAAGATTAAGACCCAATAATAAGTATAACCTTATAATATACCATTATATATAGATTAAATTGTTTATGAAAGAAGGCATAAACATTATCTTAGGCTTTAGAAAATGAAGGCGACACGTACCGTCGCATTTTTTGGCTACATCCATTTTGTCTCATTTTCCTATTCCTATAGGTACGTCCGCTCGTGCGCGTGAAAGCAGTGAATGCATGTCAACTCACACATATATTAGTTTTTGGCTTCAAAAAATCAAGAGAATTGTTGAGTGACACTATCGATTAAAAGAATCTTTATTTTCTCAAAGAACATAAATACAGTTTACTTAAATGAGAAAAACAAATCTTGTACTTATATTTAAGTATCTACTGTGACAGCAGCGTGTTTACCACTATGATCTTAGGTAATTTCTAAGTGTGTCATGACCAAGGGGAGTGAAACACATAACAACTACATCACGATTTGGCCGCTTATGGAACTATTTGCGCTTGACACAGTATCGTTTATGCAATAACAGTAAGGCTCTGATCACGATTTGTGTAAGGAGTTTACTATCTAACCAAAACAACGGTATAATAATTTATGAAAACTTGCCATTGCTCTTTATGTTTATGTAGAGTTTAAACGTAAAGTAATAATTGGTGCAGCTGTGTGGTGCCGGCTTAGAATTTGCACTACTCCAACTCTGCCCGCGGGTATCGTAAGAGGTGAAGATGGAGGCTACTAAGGGATATCAACCGGGGGCGGGCAACAGGGCCCCCTGCAGAACAATTCTGTCCGTGAGACCGTGTCCGTGTAATTTAAAGTTATAACTGTTATAAGTCAGTTGAATAAGGTTTGTTAAGCTTCACGGACTGACATAATCTCTAATGTAATTGATAGTTCTACTTTGAAATACGTATTACGGAGTTGCCGGATGCGGATAGCACGAAACGACGAACGGCCGAACCGTTCTTGCGATTACACTACTATGAAAACGTTGTGAAAAGTATTTCTTAGAGAATAACGAAAATAACTAAATAAAACTTCCGAAAATAAAGGTGGTGACGCACCCGAAGCAACTAGATGGTGAGGTTGTTCGTTTCGTGTGATCCGTCACCTGAAACTTCGTATTTCGTGTTTCAAAGAAGGCCTCCTATTTCCACCATTTCGGAAAGTAGAGGACATGAGATGAGTAAAATCTATTAGATGGTCTAAGCCTCTAAGCTAAAATCTCAAATAACTGTCTTGATATCCGGCAATGCCGGTCATACGCATTTGCGATATACATATTATTGGACAGCCGATGCGATAGAGAAGGATGCACAAAAACATACAGCCGAATATAGAACGTGCTTCATTTTTTTGAAGTCGGTTAAAAAGTCTCGTAGAAAATAAGTGGAACAGAAATAAATCCTTATATTAGCTCAACATTCGATTACCAACAGCGTCAGGCACAAGAGGCTTTCATGGAAGGCACTCTAGCCTCTAAGTAGTAATAATAAATGACCATACAACGTAGAAGTGGATCAAATATCCATCTTGTAAGCATTTGTTTGTTTCTAATAATGAGAAACAGACAATGTATGTAACTAAAGGACGGTTAAAGGAATCACCATGCACAACAATTCCTGGTATCTACGACACAGAACACGACTGACGAGACTTGACAGACATTTCTTGGTTCTTGGTACTTTGGTGCGCAGTCAGCACTTTTGATATCCTTGCAGTATTTAGATGATCGACATTGGACACCTTTGAAACATTTCGATTTCTCCCGTAACATATCCCATTTTATTACAGGTAAGTTCGTAAGGCCAGAATACACCTCTAGCGCAGTAATGGGTTTGAAGTCTCGCTCAGTTAGCATAGTATAGAAAGATATGCCCTCTATTTCAATGCAGAAAGACAGCTGTTAGCTATTTAGCGCTCTGACAGACAAAGATAGAATCTGAAATGTATTTTTACCTGGCCCAGAAAGATAGGCCCGAAAAATTAATATATTTTAGCTTTTACTATCTACTGCATCTAATAAAATAAAACGTCCAGATATGAAACATCTCGATTGAATTCGTTGGTCGTCACGACCATGGAATGTACGAAAAGACCTTCGATTCGGTACAAATATATTATATAATTGTACACAATGCAATGTTGCAACATTGGACCGCGGATGGGTCACTAGTCGCCTTCACGCGTATTGAAGATTTGACATGTTTGCTGCTACCGTAGTTTATAGTACCTAGTACAAAGCGGACAGGAAAAGAAATATGTGAAAACCCACAATCTGGAATACGACGAATATGGGCCTCCATTTTGACACCATGCCATATATTACTTTACACATCTTAGATTCGCTTTGTTGAAAATAGTCGCAACGCGATTGGCGTTCCGGTGTCGCCATAGCGATCTCGTAGCTACATCGTAGCGGAGTCGTAGCGGTCCCGTAGCTGAACCGTAGCAGTTGCGTACCGGTATCTTAGCCATGTCTTCAGTCGTAGCAGCGTAGCCGTGTCGTAGCTATCTCGTAACGACATTGTAGCCGAGTCGTAGCGCTCACGTAGCTGAACCGTAGCAACCGCGTAGCGATATCGTAGCCATGTCGTCAGTTGTATGTAGCCTACTAACTGGAGTAATACCGTAGAGCAGCCGTGTCGTAGCCGTGTCGTAGCTACATGGTAGCCGAGTCGTAGCGCTCACGTAGCTGAGTAGTAGCAGTCGCGTAGCGATGTCGTAACTGAGTCATCGTAGCGTAGCCGAGCAGCGTAGCCGTGACGTTGTGATATCAAAGCACTGTTGAATCGCCTACTCCAAGTAGAGATATTGTATCTCAGACTTAGCGGAACCTTTTTGTGTAGGTATCTCCTCGTGATCACCCAACTTCGTCTAACTTTGACCCAATAACCAAGAGATTGCAACCAAGTACAGCTATAGCGAACATGTTAATAGCTCCGTGAGTGACCAAACTTGGCTACAATCGCCGCAGATACCATTACTACAGTCAATGGATGCCGTTAAAATTATGCTCAATTCGTGACGGTTAAACTAATATTCATCTATCTTCTGTTGAGCCTTGTCATAAGAAAAGGAGTAGGGATAAAAACTTACACACACTCAATTTATCCGGCTTATCCAGCTCTTTTTTTGATTTCTCACTAATTAAAAAAAAGTAAAGAGTATAATGTCCTCTTAGCCGAATTTCGGCCACGGCGACCCAGTCTCAACGGAGACTAGCCATGTACGCAGGACATATTACACTATTCCTTCACAAGCAGTAAATAAAGAGTATATTTCAGAAAAAAAGAGATAACTCGTAAGTATTCAAATCACAAAATGTCGCAAAAGAGGACGCAACAAATCGCAAAACACAGTGATTGTCATACATAATGTAGTAACCTGCTCCAGCTATTAGGTATTGCACATCGCGTTTAGTTTTCTATACTGCATTCTGAAAACCCCAGACCGTTGAGCAGTTTCTATGGTTATTTCTATCAGATGGGAACTGATTTATGAGATAAAAAGTAGCCTGTTTTATTCCAGACTTAGAACTACCTGTATGCAAAATTTCAGCACGATCAGTTCAGAAGTTTTAGTGAAGAGGTAACAAATCCTAAGAGATATCCAAAAATCCAAACTTTCGCATTTATAATATATTTGATTTAATAAAAGGTTTAAGTAAAAACAGTTTGTAACGTTTTATCTCTGAAACTTGATCTGAAAACTGTACTCCCCACATCCTAAGGTGTAGCTACGTTTTAATCAGGTAACACGTAAAGGAAGCCGCGGGCAGAGGCTAGTGATATAAGAAAGAAAGGTCCTAAAGTATGATCAAACAATTGTCGAAGATTGATTGTTAAATTCAGTAGCCAAGCCACAATAAAGCTAACTGCCAACGGCTATAAAATGACAATAAATTTCAGAAGTAGCTCCGTAGGAACATTAAATACACAAAGTACCGTAATCCAGTACTTGTAAAATAACCAACAACGTAACTACGTAGGTACTGTAATATCGGTAGTTGTCGTAACGCAATAAGGAGCAACTACTGCTGTACTGTGGTGGTAATGACGGGTAGCGGGATAAGATTGCTGACTCGGCGCTGTCATTACGTATTCAAGGTACTGTGTTGTTGAGGAAATGTGTTTGTCAATGATATTTGTTATTTGAATCATCGTGATGACCTCTACGAGTTTTGCAGACGTAGCTTCTGACCGAGGCTTCGTATGTAAAATCGTTTATCCCGGATAAAAAGTAGCCTATCTCCTTCTTAAGGATACAATCGATCGAGACCCACCTATTCTCTCTCTCTCGATAAAGACCTATTCTTGTGTCATCCATCATCATCGCCAGCCTATATTAGTCCACAGCTGGACATGCCTCCCCTAAAGAGCGCGATAGCGCCTGTAGTCTTTCTCAGGTTCGCTGGCCAGAGGAGGGCGTCCTAAACTACGTTGGCCGATTCGTGGTCTCCACTCAATAACACGTTTACCCCAGTGGTTGTCGGTTCTTCGAGATATGGCCGGCCCACTGCCACTTCAGCTTGCTAATTCTTAGAGCTCTTGTTGTGTGAACCCAGTACTAGAAGAGTAGAACTTGGTAGGTACAAACTTCTCAGCAAATCGCCTGCGGCGAAGATTAATAATGCTGCAGAATTCACATGGAATTATCTAGCTAGTCCCTAAAGAAACAAAACTGGTAATGCAAGTATTCCTTGTTTGTCGAATTAAGGTACAATGACTTCTTTAGGGAAAAGTTCCTCCGATTCCACCTTACCATGCAATGCAAACCTTTAAGCCTGGTAAATAATGATAATGACCTACGCGCGAGCGCACGAAGCGTCCGCAATTTGTACATGTTTTTTTAAACATACAGTACATTGGTTATTATAGTGCGTTGAACCCGGAATTGACCTTTGCGAGTAAGATTTGATCTTGATGCAGAGAAAAGCAATTTATTTAGCGACCTTTTGATCGGTAATTAGCTACAACACAATTTGGGGCTCATGTTGGTCGTTAATTACCTACAACACAATAAATAAATCAGAATCTTACTTAAAACCATTTTGGTGAACTGTCACCGAAGTTGAATAACAAAAAATCTATTACAAAATGATCAAACCAGAAAACAAAATTAGCAAATTAATTACCAACATTCTAAAAAGCGTGCCAGTTTTATAATATTATGCAGCTATCTAAATAAATAAATAAATAAATAAACGTTTTCCTGACAATAACAAACACAACAAAAAAAGAATTAGCGAAATTAGTCCAGCCGTTCACGCATGATGCCGTGACCAAAGGAAATTGGGATATTTTTACATATAGGTACATACTAGCTTCTGCCCGCGGCTTGGCACGCGTATTTTCGGTATAATAAGTAGCCTATTATCTAAGTTAAGCTGTGTTCTAAATGTATGCCAAATTTCATCATGACCTGTTCAGTAGTTTTGAAGATCTTAGGTAACAAAAATTCACATTTCACAAACTTTCGGCTTTATAATATTTATTTATTTATTTTTATTGGTAAAAAAAATCAACAGCCCTTATGTCTAAACATTTCTAACCTTATTAATCTAACTTACGCTATTAATAATACTCGTAATATTAGTAGGATATAGATAAGTTATTGTCTCAAAGCACTACGCAGATTATTTATCATGATTTTAGATGTTTCGACTTTTCCTGTATTTCGTTCTGGACAGTTCCGTGCGCCATGATCACATTAGGTTTATTTTTGCGCACTTTTAGGCCCTTATTAAGAAATGCATCTAAATTAGCTATTCAGACCAATATTGGTTTCAAAGTTTCTTACAACATATGTAACGTGATATACCGGAAATTCCTACCAATGATGTCATCTGTGTTCCGAAACGGTTATCTGCACTAAGTAGGTCTTTGCATAATTTACAGGTAGTAGGTATCTTGACAGTGGATTCACCTCAAATATTGTATGAGGTTTAGCGTGAGTCAACTTTGGGAATGTTGGCAAATCCGGCTATAATTTAAGAGTTTACTGAAACCAGGCGCACGTGAAAGCGTGGTCTCTCTATGGTTGATATGAAACGCAGTTTGATCGGTGCTAAAAAAATCCTCCTGTCTCCTATAGAATAGAAAAAGATAGCCTTTTCTTTAAAAAGCGGCTCAGTATGATTTCAGTGAAGTATTTGGCACACTGAAATATCGGTTTGAAGACAAATTCTAGGTCTACACGCAGTCACCGACAAAAGTCGCTGAAGAGGGTCAATTTATCGAAAACGTTTTAATTTTTTTACAAGGTTTCGGACATCGACAAAGTTCAACAAATTTCGTCACTAGACTGTACTTACCATAAGTCTAAATATGCGTTCTTATCATAATGTAAATTGCAAATTCAGACATTTTAAACACACGCGCTTCTTGCTAACTTGCTGCTATTATAAGCTGGTTAAATGCAACCGTTACGGTACGGTTGTGTGTCAAAATAAATTATAATTTAATAAAAATTACGAGACTCGGTAAACAGAGCGAAATGTGAATCTGATTTCATTCAAGGCCAGACGATTTAGTTAGTGTAGTGTTGGAGATTTGGCGCCTATCCTATGACCACAGATATAATAATACTATATGACTAAACTTGAAAAAAAATTAAAATTAAAGGCATTTTGTATAACTTTACTGTAAAGATTCTTTGCATACGTACGTCCGGTTATGATGACATGCTAGTATTGGTACTGAGCAAGCCTGGTATGGTACTTTTTATCATGTCTTAAATGCTATATTCGAGCCGGACGATAGTTTAAAAAATAAAATAATGCTGGACAATCCACACAGCATCATCTAGCCCCAAGCTTGTGTTACGGGTACTAGATAACTGATTTAGGTTTAATACCTACATTACATAGATAGATATTATGGTTTATATCCCACCCAGTGATTCTTCCTATATTATTGCTATACATTCGTTCACAAAGCAGTGTTAAGGCGAGGATTCCCGAGCGGCCGATGCTATTAGGCCAGGAGCAAGACGGTGCGCAGGTGTTTTGAAAAATATTTGTACGGCATATAAAATATTTTCTAGTGATGCACTACGTAATAACGTAATACGTAATAAATAACGTAGTGCATCACTAGAATGTTTTGGTTGCAATGTTTTGGTATATATTTTGTGTCATTTTTCTATTCACACTGATCATTCAAAGTTTCATTTAGAGGTAACTTTTTAATTTTTTTTTTATCGGTTAAAATATTTATTACCAATCGTGTTTTTGTCTAGTGATGCACTAGAAAATATCCTCAACTAAAATATGTATGAATTTCAAAACTATAGGCCTTATAGTTATTGAGGTACGGACAGTTATAAATCCCGAAATCTGAGAATCCTCGCCTGATCCATTCAATATTTTAGTTAATTAAAGTATAGGTAGAATGACCGGACAAAGATAGAAGGTTTGAAGAATTCCTAAAAACCGCAAAGCCGGTTGTTATTTGTCAGCAAATGTGAATGAAATGCCTTTGAATAATTCTTGTAGATTTCCACAACGCTGATTCACCATAACTCCAAAAGGTCAATAGCATTGGACCATTGTTTTAGTTTTTTTTGCTGATACGGAATTAAGAGGTTAGTAAATTGAATTGCGGACAAAAAGTGCAACAACCCAGAAGTAATTGGTTGATGGTGCTTAGTTTTGCAGACTGTTTGATGTTTTTATTATAGACTAGCTGCGCCCCGCGGCTTATCCCGCGTGGAAACTAATGTTTCCAACTTTCTTAATTTTTTCTTTCATAAGAACCTTTTCCTGACAATAACAATCACAACAAAAAAAGAATTAGCGAAATTAGTCCAGCCGTTCACGCATGATGCCATGACCAAAGGAAATAGGGATATTTTTATACACTTGCGAGCTTTAAAATGGAATCGCTTTCATCGCGAGTTGATCAAAACAATTTTTTTACAATTTATGTATAATGAACTATAGATTGTGGTATATAATTTGAAAGGTAATTTTGTTACCTTTCAAATTTCTTTTTGTTTTTTTTTGTTGACGCTTCCGACTGGTATTGATATGGATCAGTTGAGCTACCTGTAGATTGTTTGCAACAGTCTGCAGTTAGCTCAATTGTTTCAATTGTAAATACTAATTATATTATAATTTTCTTAAAGAGCTAATTAATTATAAAAGTTAATGTCAAGTGTCCTTTCAAGTGATATCAAGAAGATTTAAAATTAATTAAATTGGCTACCTAAATTTTGGGAATTATTGCAATAGGTCGAAGTTGCATCTATCGGCTTCTATCGGCGCCGGAGCTGGATGAGCTGGATTTCTCCCTCGTATCCGCTGTTTTAGCTCGTCCCACATATGCCAGATTGGGTTCAAGTCAGGAATAAGGGCTGGCCAGTCTAGTGTGGGAATGCCGACATGGAAGACGTCTGTCGGTACTGTCTAGTCACTGCTGCGGTGTGGCAGCGGACATTATCGTCCGTTAAATCAAAATTTATCGTCGCCAATAAATCCTGCGTAAGGGAAAACATAACTTAACTCATAGTTCACTGCAAAAAATTTTAAAAATTAGTCTTGAACAACCCTTGAAGCGATTCCAGTTTAAAGCTCGCAAGTGTATTTACATACTAGCTTCTGCCCGAGGCTTTGCACGCGTATTTTCGGTATAATAAGTAGCCTATTATCTAAGTTAAGCTTTGTTCTAAATGTACGCCAAATTTCATCATGACCTGTTCAGTAGTTTTGGAGATCTTAGGTAACAAAAATTCACATTTCACAAACTTTCGGCTTTATAATATTAGTAGGATATAGACAAGTCATTGTCTCAAAGGACTAAGCAGATTATATATCTATCATGATTTTAGATGTTTCGTCTTTTCCTGTATTTCGTTCGGGACAGTTCCGTGCGCTATGATCACATTAGTTTTATGTTTGCGCACTTTTAGGCCCTTATTAAGAAAGCTTGCTCAGTCATAAATCTATGCTACGATCTATGATCTATGGACTCTGGAACGCCCTTCCAGTTTCCATTCGGCATGCCAAATCCCTTCCTATCTTCAAGCTAGTGATTTCAAGCTTGTGCCTTCAAAACTACATTGTAATGTATAGGTACATTGTACAAGGTAATATACTGTGTAACTTAGTGTCAAAGTTGAATTATTTACTTAGGATTAATACTTAGGCATTGATATTCGTAGCAAATAATTCCTAACCTAACTATTGTCATACCTTAAATGTATATTAGGTATGACTTAAGGTTTGACAATATACAACTACAACCTAACTTGGCTATAATATAACTTAGGCTTATGCTACGTTTTTATTGTCATGCGCGATGGATGATGGAGCGAGGCGGTAAATGGTCATACAGACGATATCGTCGGGGTGGTCGGAAGACCGTGGATGGTGGTCGACTTATTCAGCTGGGATGAAAAGAAGAGGCATATTCGCAGTAGGTGGGTGTCAACAGGGTGGACGAGACTCGAACAAGACTGCCGATGCAGCTGGCATGAGGTGGGTGTCAACAGGCTGATATGATCATCATCATTCGAGTCACCAGCAACAGCATCCGATTTTTTTATGCACACCTCTCGTCCTAGCCTGCTGCATTCAAAACAGCCTACTTCGCTGGCAAATGCAGCTTCTTAGGATGACTCAAAGAGAAAACGGTGAGCTCTAAACCTGATTTTCAGATCGGGAGATCCCAAAACCCGTGATTATAGGCTCTCGTGCAACGAAACGTGCTATTTTCTTGGTATGTGATTATCTCTTTACAGGCACGTACCTAGTTAAGTGTTTTGAGCATTGAATGAGATACAGATAAGTACCTACTTATAAGTAATTGTAATTTATTAAAGTGAGTGCAACTTAGAGGATTTTTTATTGGTGTCTTCTGCGTAAATAAATCCATACTAATACTACAAATTGGAAACTAGCTGTCTCTCTGTTACCTTTTCACGGCTGAACAGATCTCATTGAAATTTGACAGGGAGGTAAACGATAATTATCCCGAGAACGGACAGGCTACTTAAAATACGCGTGCGAAGCCGCGGGCAACAGCTAATGTGAAATAAATGATTTAGAACCATCTTCCATTCAATTCCAAAATAACAGCAACGACGGGGTTGAGGGTAGTTATACATATTGTCACTGTTCATTCAAAGCAACAGCAAGTTATTGAAACCATTAGATGACTGCCAATTTTAAACACCGTTACAATTAAACTAGGTTACCAGTTAAATCGCCGAATGTTTAAATTAAAACAAATACATTGGCGTTTAGCAACAAAGTAAAATATAGTCAATGTATTAGGTATGCATGTTTTTGTCTACCCTAGACAAAGGAAACAGTGTACACAAACAGGCATAGTAAACAGAAAACTAGTTTTCTAATAAAGTGCCAACATACCCCACAAAAGACCGGCTCGCAACGGGATAACCAACGTCGATACGAAACGAAAAACACACACAACTAACACTTTACCACAGAAAAACGACAAAAACACAATCTTTCAGTCTTAACTTCGATTTTTCGTTCGAATCGATAACAAAATTCGATAAAACTTTTGCAGCGAGCCAAGAAAACTCCTGCGACCGCGTACAAAGTTGTACTGAGTCAGTGACACTGCGCATGTTCCGCCCTCTCTTTCTAATTGCTAGTTGTGGCGTGAGACGGAGCGAGACCAGCTATCATTGGAATGCACGAACATAATTCAGGTAGTATTAGCGTAGGTGTCTCGTGGTCGAATAAGGCTTTGCGGCGAGTGGGAAAGAGAAAGAGAGAAAAGTTAGCCTGCTGAGGTTCACGGCGAATATGAGCGGCAACGGTGCGTAGAAAATATGTGGAAAAATGAGGCTTTCATCGTTAAGGCGAAGGTGTTTGACGCTACAAATTGATGCAATGTCGCCGCCGCCCCGCCGGATCGTAGAATCAGTCTGTTTGTAGAATGGCTAGGCCGATTGCAAAACGAACGCTGATTGGTTGGGAATACCTAATTAATTTAATTCGAAGAGATGGCTAAGTGACGTTTAGCCATATTGTTGAACTTTGTCCGTTCAATAATCGGCATATGCAATTAACTGACTTGTGCCGGGCTCTAGCCATTCTACAAACGGGCTGATTCTATGATCCGACGTGACGGTGACATAGATATGGGGGGAGTACCTACCTAATATGATCTTAATACCTACCAAGAGATGGGTTACGGTCTGTTAGTGCTAACATAAAATATATACCTAATGCTAGATAATCCATTCAGTATGATCTAGGTAGCCCCAAAGTAAAGGTTAAATAGCAATGTTGATGTTATTGACAAAGAGGTTAGAAGAAAATTGACTATTCTATCTTACCTATAATCACAGAATAACTATACAGGGTGGATTTTTGGACGAAGCAGTAAGAAGACCCTAATCGGCATGCACGTTTTTTGCGATTTTAGACTTTTTTTAGTAGGTAGATACTCAAACCGTCAGTTGGTCCATTAAAAGTTTTTAATTACCTAGCATAAGAAACAGGATCGATTGGCATAAAAAAATTTTGTGTACCTACTAAGATATGTTAATCTAGGGATAAAAAATTTATTCCTATTCCTAGATCAAAAAAAATTACAGTTGGCAACGTTTTTTATGCCAATCGATCCTGTTTTTTATACTAATATAATGTATACAACATAATGTTCTCTAAAAAAATAGATCTCTAAGACTGGAAGATCTCTAAGACAGGAGTCTCCTAAGACCATTTTCCGTTAATTACACCAGTTAAGGTGTAACTACGGAAAAACGGAACTCCCTTTACGGCCCCGTCCAAAAAAATAATACCTAATGTGTAAGTGTAATTGAACAACACAAAAAAATATTGCTTCAAGATTTTACTTTCAAGTTGTTAGGTAAGGAAAACAAGAGGCATAAATAGAACTCGCGTATCAGCTTTCTACAAAACCTTTCCCTTAACTAACATCAAAAACCGGCAAACCACAATTACTATCTTTATTCACTACAGTCTCAAAGTCCATTTTACCGCATCATAATTTATTTCGAAGCTATAAAACAGTTATCCGACTGAAGTTAGCAATTTAACAAGCTGGCAACGTCTCCAACTTAAAAGTTCCGGTTGAAGTTAACAACAAGTAAGTCAGTTTGCGAAAACCTTTTTAAGAGGAGGGTGTGTTGCATTGCCATGAAATTTTTAGTATTTTTGTTTATTTTTTGAAGTGTTTTGTTTAGAAACGATCAGAATGATAGGGGGAGAGTATACGCTAGAACTTTGCAATGTTATTCATGCTGGACAGGTAAGTGGAATACCCTGTTTGATAGAGATTTGTTGGTAGTGATAAAATAATGGCGGAATTTCGCTAAATTGTGTTTTTGTTTAGGTTTATGAACCCAAGTGCTTTAATACAATTAATGTTTGTTATACAATAAAATTAATTGTAGACTTGTGGTAGACCCGAACGAGCACTACTAGGAATAATGGTTTTATCTAACAATACGATTACTTCTCTACTTGAAACCTATCTACCTATTTAAAATTAATAACTAAAAAAGTTGGTAACCAGGTACAACAGCACCTAACCTACCGTACAACAGTTTTAGGAAATAGTGGCGCGTTGATGTCTTTTGTAGGGTATTGGCAAATTAAGAGCGCGTTATTTTATAAGTATTGTAGAGTTTAATAAATAATTATTTTTTTTTCTTTCCATGGACAAAGACTTAGGAGCCTTTTTAACTGTCTTCGATTTTTTTTCGACTTCGAAACGTTTTGAGCTGCAGTTAGACAGACACTATACGCGAAGAGCATGGGAGCTAATCAAATTGTCAATCGTGAACAATTTTTATCATTCCTTTGGCCAGTCGCATTATTCAAGTCCATATATTCCGTCGCTGGAATGGGTACATTCCAGTACCGGTTCACAATATTCCAGCGCTGGATTTGATCGCTAGACTGGTATACTACTGGAATAATGTTAACCGGCCTACTCTAACCTACACTTACATATTCGTAAAGTTTGAATAATAGGATAGGAGTCACAGATTTGGATTAGAACTTATGTTATAGGTCATTGTTTTAGGTGGAGCCAGGCAGCCTATTCCAACGGATGACAGGAGGGGTGAAGACAGGGGTGATCCTCAAGAATGTCTCCTTTACCACAAACAGCGGGGAGGTCACCGCTATCCTGGGCTCAAAAGGTAAAGAGATAGATAGATAGATAATACGTTTATTCATCACCATGAAACATGTAGAGGACAGCAATGGAACTGGCGGCCTTATCAGCGATTTCTACCAGGCAACCAAAACGATGGGAGAAAACTATAGGACGGCGGTGCTACTTAACATTAATCTAAAGTATTAATACACATAATACCTATTAAACTAATACACTAATAAGTACATACAAATAGGGTTCTGATTTTCAGGCATATTAGTAACCATCCACTGACTGAATTTCGGGCTAGATGATATGTTTCTACACAAAAACCCCCTGTGGCAATGGTTCTCAAACGGTAAAACTTTACCTGAAACCTATTTGATGTCTGATTGATGAAATCGGTTCAGTCGTTTATCAGCTGCTATTCCTGATCATGTATTTATTTATCGAGTTGTTTTGCATTTTCATTGTAACACCCGACGAAAAAAAAGGGTTTTATGAGTTTAACGTGCCCGAATCTGTGGATCCATCAAAACTCCCAAACTGATAGACCGATTTTGATTTCGATTCTTATAATTTATTTGATAATTTTTTCTCAGGTAGCGGCAAACGCGCACTCCTAGACGTGATCGCCCGTCGCGTCCCTTCCCAAGGACACATCCTTCTAGAAGGAATGCCGTACGAGGAAGAACAGTTCAACTCGACCTGCGCCCTAGTGCGTCATTCCACCAGGCTGCTAGCTGGCCTGACGGTTCAGCAGACGTTGGCACTCTCGCTGACTAAGGTAAACTCCCAGTGCAATAAGGACGTATCTATCTTGAAGAACAGTTCGACTCAACATGCGCCCTAGTGCGTCACTTCACCAGGCTGCTAGCTGGCCTGACGGTTTTGCAGACGTTAGCGCTCTCGCTCAAGGTGGGTCAAGCGAAGGCTCGGACCTCCAAATCAAGCTGATTTTGCTGATTAGATTTTTCTTGACCACGATTTGCCCCATGGATAGTACTTTTTTTAAAAACCCCACCTTTACACACACTAGTCCACTATGAAAACATGATAAGCAGAACCCTAAAGCAATTCTACTATTACTTTTCAGGTTTCCGGGTACCTGAAGCAGTCGAAAGTAAAGCAAGTTATGGCTGACCTGGCTTTGTCACAGGTAAAGTGTGATGATAAAGGAAAATTGGCTAATGGTTTATTATTGGCTTTGGCTTAGAACGTAAAAGAATAACGCCACAACCAAATGTGTCTGTTTTAGGTTGCAAACAAATGCGTCACAAACTTAACGAAGAGCGAATACCGAAGACTCGTCATAGGTGTTCAGCTGATAAGAGATCCAGGTAAGTGTTACAAAAAGAATGCTTAAATTTGGTTGATAATCTCCGAACTGGAAGCGTGCAAAAACTAAGGCGGTAGCGGGTTTTGACAACTTCCCAAGGAAATAGCTCGCATAGCGGGCAAACATTCTATTGACAGTTGTCCCAAATACGCAATCACGAGCGAAAGCGGATTTTCGATGGCATATGTGGCATGGATAGTTCATTGCAGTGAGAGTGATCTTACTGCCATCGAATACGTACCTACTCAGGTCCAGCCAAAAATTGTTTGAGTTGTTGTGGGTAAACCTCTTCTTAAAATTAATAAAAAAAGTCACAAAATCTGTGTCAATACCTAATCTTGCTTCTTCCCCAGTGATTTTGCTTCTGGACGAGCCGACATGGGATTTGGATCCTCTGAACACCTACCTGGTGATCTCCATACTATCGAACGCTGCCAAAACCTACGGGACTTCCATCATCCTCACGATGGAGAAACCCAGATCTGGTAAGTCGTGAACATGGTAAATTAAATTTTGGTCTTGATTTTTAGACATTCAGAGAATACGTTTCGAATCCTCCAACCTCTGTTGGTTTTTATGGTTCGTTAAACTCCTCGGTTACCAATTTCATTGTCTACCCTAATTCAAGAGTCACACAAATGTACATGGAATAGCCTGTATTTACCGCCGAGCCTACAACTTTATTGATATTTACACAGCTGCTTCTCTTTTCAATGGGGTTTCATTCCAATCACTCTGGGTCATTGTGCCCATAACACAATACAATAATACGTTTAAATTTATATTTCCTAACACCTCTTACCATGATGCATGGATAAGCCCGACCTAATGCATCAATAGAAAGCTTTTCGTTAGTTGTGAGAATACCCAGAAAAACACGGGTTGCAAGCAGCGCAGCAGGACCGATCACCCAGAAATAATTTCATAACATTTAAGATCAAAGAAGACTGCAAGAAAGCGAGGAAGGTAGGTTTAAAGTACATTCTCTCCCTCTCTCTTCCCAGCTAGTTATCCCATATGGTGGTGGGGTCAGCTTTCCTAGTTGATTTCCTCCACTTCGCTCTATTCTCGACGTCTTCTTCAACATTTCTGACTCAAAGTAAAATAAATAAATGTATTTTGTCCACAGATGTGTTTCCATTCTTGGACCGCGTGGTTTACCTGTGTCTAGGAGACGTGGTGTACGCAGGACCCACCAGGAATCTGCTGGACTACTTCGGAAGCATCGGCTTCCCATGCCCACAGCTGGAGAACCCTCTCATGTATTATTGTAAGTGCTGGAGGGCTAATAGATAACAGATACTCTCTAGTGACAGACACCGAGCCAGAATAGCTCAGTGATCCAAAGTGGACCTTCGTCACGAGACTTTTCCAGACATCTCGGTTACTAATTGTCTCTCTCTTAGCTTAATTACTATCACCGATATTCTCCTAGCCCATGGTGGGGAAGTCAGATAAATTTTCTTGCGGGACTCTTAAAAGTAGGAAATGAAGCAAGCTCGATACGGATGGGTGGAAAACGGACGTTGATGATAATGAATTTTCTACTTATTATTATCATTGGAACTTTTCCCAGTTACTTACCTGCCCTTAGGTATGTCCGATCTCCAACATCTTTTCCGTAGCTTAAATAGGAAGCCTTAGAACATACCTCTTTAATAAAATACAAACGTAAATTCTTAACATTCTACAAATTTTGTTCCAGTATGCCTATCAACCGTGGATCGTCGATCCCGCGAGCGGTTCATAGAATCCAACCAACAGATAGCAGCACTAGTCGAAAAGTTCAAGCTGGAGGGACACGCTATTATGCAAGGAAATGAGAACCGAATCGTGAACACTAATAAAATGCAGATTAATTATGGCAGACCTAGTGGAATGAAGGTTATTTGGATGTTGTATGTGTGAGTAAACCTTAATAATTTCTCATAAGTTTTTTGTGCAAGTAGCACGGAATGATGACTCGATGGAACGCCTCGTGGTCCTGGGTACAATGATCAACGTGATCCTTTAATCAAAGGTAAACAAGTCATTACAAGTAAAACAGGAATAACTTATGTACCAATTTCTTATGCAGACGAATGCTGACTTCTATTTTCAACTTCACGAAGAATGGAATGAAGCAAATGTTCATGAGGCTCCTGACTCTGCCCATATACTTCTTGATTCTATGGGCATTTTACAACGAAGCTAAGGTATTTTAAATTCATTGTTATAAATACAAGTATTTCAAAGATATAACGAGGATTATCTAAGACATTGTTTTGCAGGACTATCAAAGGGCGTTCATTACTAAAAGTGGACTGATTTTCAACGCAATGGTCGGCACATATTTCATCAGCATCATGAACACGATTTGTTTGTGTAAGTTTGCTATTATATCTAAAAAACCGCGTAGTGGTTTGCTATCTGATATCTGATTATTTTATCTTTGATTAAAGCACTAATTGGGCCCCAACTCCGGATGCAACTACAATTATTTCAAAACTGACTAATTTCCACCAATACTTAGTTTGTAGGACATCATCCGACGTATCGTATATCGACCGTTCAAAATCGTTGTTCGGTGCCTGGGCCTTGTCTGATGGCCTATTTTTCTAAAGAGAGCGTAGTCTTCAATTTGGAATCGTCTTATGTTTCAGATGGTCCATACAGAACGCGTTACTACCAAGAGTCCCAAGAAGGCCTGTACAGCGGCGCTAGTATGCTGCTATCTTGGAACTTGGTCTCTCTACCGTTCTCTTTCATAACCACCTTCGCTTCGGCTGCTATTGTTTATCCGTGAGTTTATTTCAATGTGTAGGGCGCTTTTTTATACGAAAAAAAATCCTACTGACTACGCCAATAGACAAGTTACACATCCAATTCACAACATAAGATTTGACAATAATATCGTAAGGTAACTTGTTGTTTTATTAGCTTTTAGCACAAACATGGTAATTAATCAATAATTAATTATGTATGCTCTACCAAACAAAACTTGGCGCAGTCGGTAAAGTTGAATAAATCATACTTTGTAGCCAAAAAGTCTTCTTTTTCTTCTGTAACTAACTCATATGTATATCTCTCTTTCCCCCACAGGATCCTAGCAGACATAACAGAGACAATAGACTACGTGTACTTCTCTCTGATCCTATGGTCCTGCTACATTTACGCCGAGCAGCAATCGCTGGCTATAATGATGTTTGTGAAGAATGGACTGATTGCTGCTATGGTCAATATCTACATAACGTGCGTTTGTGTTATGCTGGCCAGTGGTGTGCTCAGGTCAGTACCTAGATTGTTTTAAAAACTAACATACTGATAATTATGTAATTAAGAAAGAATTGTGACCGCAAAAGAAAATTTTGAGACACCTTACTGTAGTCGAAAAGGATTCTCAAAAAGGTTGACTGCATAGAGGGTTATTTCAAAACTTGGTCTACACTCTACAAGATTTTGTAGTATCAAAAGGGTGGGCATGAAGGTGATAAAATGGCGTCTAACTGGATCCAATATGGCGGTTTGCCTAAATGACTAATGTGTCTATTGAGCCAGAGAGTTACTACTATTATAGTCTTCACACTAAATTCATATTTTTTTTCCAGATCATACAAAGGTTTCGAAGAGTGGCTCTACTACATAACCTACATCACCCACACTCGCTACGCCTCCATATTCCTCCACCGAAGCATCTTCAAGCAGCCTACATTCAACATTCTTCCATACAACGAGCGAGAGAACTGCACTTCCATCACCAATCTCATACAAACTTCATCTAGTCTCAACACTAACTCGAATTCGAACTGCAGATACGCTAGCGGCAAAGCCTTTTTGTCCGAAAGATTTGCGCCCAAGACTTTTAATGGGGATTTTTATCTATCCGGGGAGTTTGATTTGGATTTCAATTTGGGGATTTCGTTGGCGTTTTCGGTGGGTATTATGGTGTTCAATAAGTTTCTGTATTTGATTCCGTTGCCGAATTATATTACGGATAAGTTTAGGGAATAATTTTATTTGAAGAATGATAATTTAGACTTTAATTATTTAGTTAAACGCTGATAGATTGCATAGCCTTAAAAAGTACGAAATAATTTTTTTTAAACAATACAAATAGTTAAAATTAAATTATCTTGATTTTTTATTTAAGTGATTGTAATCCGCCCAATAATATTAAAAATAAATGCAGAAACAGTTTATTTACAATTTATTTCTTAGTTTTATTTTACTTATAAATACGTACATAAAACTAGTTATTTTTGGAAGTAAATCGTCCAGTTTACATACAATAAATTATAGGAAAAGTCCAGTAAGGCACAAACCTTGTATTTCTTAGGTGTGTAATACACATTTGACAACCCAAGCCGGGTGTAGTTACATTAATATGCTAGCATGTTCACTAAAGATTTAGAAGACCGCTGACGCAATCAATTTTTTAGCTATTTTATTGGTAGGTATCGGACAGTGTTCCTAGCTTTTCTAAGTTACCTGCAATCGAGAGCCATATCGGAATCGAAAGGTTGAGTAAAACGTTGAATGAACGTTCGAATTTTGAGAGAAAATCGATACTTTCACACTTAAGGAGGTAGTAGCTAAACTAGCGCCACCACCATTTTATTTCTTAACCGTAAACAAAGGAGTTATCAAAAATCCTTTGCACAAAATTTAATACCTAGGCTAAGCTTATTTTAATGCCTCTGCAGTAGAGCTGCTTAGTTTCGTATAGTTTAAGTAGAGATGCGAAAATATATTTTGGTCACAATCACAAAGAACAATTTCGCCTACCAGTGTTGGCGAAATTGGGTTGGCAGTGGTAGGTTACCACCGCCATAAAGTGCTGTACAAAATGTCATCCTCAAAATTCACTCAAACTTCCGATTGCCTCTAGACATAGCTCATTATCCAGCATTCTTCAGAAAGAGACTAACTACTTAAATAAAACAGCAGCCTTGCCTCAAGAGATGTTGAAGGTGTCTATAGAGCCTTTGGGGTACGCGTATAGGACTGCAGAGTCGTTGGGTGCTTCGCTGGTGTCGGCGAGGCAGGCGGTCTCGGTGCCGTCTTCTGGAAGTTAAGAATAACTAGGTAAGTTTATAGTTATATAATGAAGAAACAAGTTTAAAAAAAATCACGATTCAGTCCCCGGTTTTTCCCTTTTCGCCAAATGTGAGGACAGAAGGCCACAAAATGTAGCTAAGAAGTAATAACTAACCATATAAAATTCCGGACCCATGGCGCCCCTGGTTGCATTTTCAACCTCACCCCCCCCCCCCCCCCAAATCTATTGTGAGAATGCAACCAGGGCTATCTTTCCGGGGTGTCATGGGTCAGCCCCACAATAATCCAGACAAGTATAATTTACGAGTATTAGAGTCTAGAGAAAGTATGCGGTATTCGCTACCCAGAGCGGTGGCGAAAGCCGAGTGGCTAATAGCTACTGGTAATGCATTAATCCTACTGTTTACGGCGGAATACCACGCGCTCGAGTCCGAGATTTATCGCTGCCGCCGTTCTGAGTAGCAAAAACCGACTAGGTTTGAACAGGCTTATTAAATAAAATAGTTGATTTCATAAACTCCTCTATCTTTTGAATTAGTTTGAAATCTTCTAAATTCAGGCAATGTTTTTAAAATCAAAATGCACTTACCACCTCCATAAATGATGATTGTTTTACTCAATTTGTTGATTGTGATCTGCAACAATATAATGCTATTGATGTTAAGAAATTACTCTGAAATTGCATTTTTAACGAGGTTTACGTAACTGCAATCTTTGGAATCAGCAGGTCTACTACGTAAAACGAAAACCTAAAACGAAACCGTAGTTTCTAATTCGTTTTGGTGCAAACACTATCTTTATATTTCTATCATTCTATCTATTATCTTTATATTTGACGACCGCAGTGGCGCAGCGGGCGAGAGTCCGCCTGCGACGCAAGAGGTTGCGGGTTCGATTCCCGCCTCGGAACAAATTTGTGTACGATCTGCACAAATTTGTTCCGTTGGTCTGGGTGTTTTCTATTTATAATAAAAAAAATATCTATCTATGTACCTATATAATGTATTAAATATATCAGTTATCTAGTACCCATAACACAAGCTTTGAGTAGCTTACTTTGGGGCTAGATGGTGCTGTGTGGATTGTCCAGCATTATTATTTTATTTTTATTTTTTATATAAGTGACTTATGAGTGGGTTTTACATGAAGATGTTTTCATGAGTTAGTTTTTTGTTTTTCCAAATAGGTCTCCAGGTCTTTATAGACAGTTTATCTTTCTTAACATTTGAATAAATGGTACAAGGTATTAGCATATTCTTTTACATTATTTATATAAGTTCAAAACTCAAGCACTACTGCATCATCATTCATTTAGTAGCTACCAATGAGCTCAGGTCCCTTTCCATCACGATGCAAGATTTATTTTAATCTCAGAAACAACATCTCTATGTATCTATTCAGCTGGTTAAACAGGTGCAGGATATCAATACCTCTCTTTTACAACATGATTATTAGCCAAAAGTATACTTACAGGAGACAAAACAATCTCTCTATATTTCTTCAAATACAACTTCAGAGGTTCAACATAGTTGTCAAAGCCGAGAGCATTCATGGCATACAGCACATCTTCACCGTTGATTGTCTTTCTCTTCTCCACTTGGCACCGATCACTCGCTTCGCTTGTGACGAAGGAAATAAACTCTGATATGCATTCTTGGACACATTCTCTGGCATCTTTCGCTATCTGAAAATTTTAAATAATAAAAGTTATTATTTATTATTTTTATTTCATTTTTAGCGCAGTCAAGTCTGTCTGTTTTTTTACCTTTGTACCTTATGGTGTTTCCTGTATTAAAAGTTTGTGTTATTGTTATGATATAAAAATAGAATGTAACGACATCAGGTGTAACATGTGTACAATGGAATAAATAATTACAAATATGCTGCTGACGTGTTCTAACTAATGGCTACCTATTTAAGACAATGGAATGTTATTCTAGTTTCGCTATCATAGACCGGTTTGGAAAGTTTCCCAAAAGGTTTATGAGAAGGTGCATGCATATTAATTTTAATACATTTGTCTTCCATTTTTGCGATGTTATTTAATTTCTTAGAAATTTGTCTTAGATGGGTGAGAAGCTGTGGTCTGCTAGTATAAATATAAATTAATCAGTTTTGGCTGAATGCTGCACAAAGAAGTTTAAGTATAATACTTAATTACAATTCCACTCCTCGCTCTATAAGTCTTAGTAAAAAGATAAATAAGAAATAAAAAGAGCAAGAATGTACCATGAAATTGTTGATTGAAGTAATTGTGTATAAATCAAATGTAAAAACCAACTATTACCTTTCCATTCTCAGGAATAGCTCTTTTCATTATCTTAGCTATGTTAGCAATGGGGAGGAATCTATCTTGTTCTCGCAGGGGTGCATTCTTACCACCAGAATCCGAGTTGTTTTCTTCATCTGAAAAACAAAATACAATTGAGCAACAAAACTGACTTTTAAGGTTGGTAAGGTACATACATCTTCCTCTTTACTCATGGAAACAGAGTAGATCAAGAGAGTCATGGCTCAAGGCTATCTACTAACCCAGCACATCGTCAGAATTGACGACATAGGTCTCTTCGTCGACAAGAAAGCCTCCGTCGATCCTCACCAGTTCACCACCCATTTCATCGCCTTCCATGTTTATACACAACACACCGACCGACGACGCAACGACAATTTACAAAGATATAAAGCAGATTCTTTAATACTGCAATGCTGCACGCAGTAGGATATTCGAAGACTGTCTGTTGCTGGATTATTAGTCAGAGAAAGGAAACAACCCCGGCACACAAAAAAATATCTGAAAAATAATTTAGATTTTATGGCTTTTGTACTCAGTGCTGCCAACTCGACAATAACAAATATACTAGATTTATAAGTTTTTCAATCTGTCTGGCTGGACCATGAAATGGATCACGTAGGTGGATAGACAGACTAGACTAGCGCTAGCGGAGCGTCGATTTAATTAAAAAAGAGTAATACAGTATATTTTGTCACATAAGAGCTATTTTCATTTTGGTTTGTTTCAATTAAGAACTATTTATAATGAAAGTAAATATACAGAAAATGTGCTAGATTCAACATTTATTGTGAATTTCACAACACTGAATCGATCAAACGATTTGACATTGACAAGTTTAAAAATGTTACGCTGACAAAATAGAAATAGAAATAGAGCTTCGCAGTTCCGATCACTTCGATCGGTTGGTTTTCAATCGAATTCAACCCAGAAATTCAACCTAACCTAACACACGCACATCACAGCACACGCAAAAAAATCAGGCGAAGCAGCTTATCACGGATTTTACACTGCAAGCGGGTCTAAAGTCTCACTCGAAGACCGCTGTTATGTTAGCCAATTATCGGACGGAAAAGTACAAGCTGAAATGAACTTGTCTTTTTTGCAATTACAATCTTAAATGTATTTTTTCCAAGCCCTGATAGGCCAGAAAACCAGAATATTGGCCTTCAGCGTGATCATTTCGTGTCGATGGGAGATTATTTTTTTGCGAACTTAATTTTTACTGCTTTCTAAGAGAAAAAAATTAACGGAAATGTTATTCGTCGCAAATCGTAAGAAGTATTTAACTACTATGAACCGGTGACGAAGAAAACTTCGTTTCAACAGTATTTTGGGATCATTTGCGAAAATATTGATTGAAAATATTGAAAAGCACTCATTTTTTCAAATGCTCCAAAACTACCAATGAATCTAAGTAAGTTTTTTTCATAGGTAAGTTAGTAGAAAATAGTTTACGATTTGCGTCAAATTGCTTTTTCGTTAGTGTTATTCATAAAAATAATTGAATAAAATATTTATTTAAATTTTATTTATAAATGTAATCTGGCGCCGCCAACAAGAAACGATCAACCCTTACGCTCTGTCTGCATAACCTAGTTAAGTAATAACATGAAACTAACGAATAAATTATTCTGATTCTAAATAATTATTAAATTGCTTTTGTAGCAAGATAAGTTTTATGCATAAATAAAATTCGGTTGTTAATCGGATAATCGATCTAGTTTTTTTTTTGCGATTCGCCTTTTATTTTAATGAGCACATCACATCACTTAATCACATCACAACACAACACTATTTGTAAATTCTCCGTTTCGCGATGTAGTTTTGTCGAGATAATTTTCACTATTTCTTCACAAAACAACCGAAAAAAACACCATTGCAGCCTCTCCGTACCAAGGAAACTTACTTTATGTGCTGCAACAATTTGCGACCCATATCATAGGTTATTCAGTTTGGGGTCAGTGAACAAAAGTCCGACATAATATTTTGTATATTTTGAAAGTAATCAATCAGAATGGGGGTACCGAAGTTCTTCAGGTACACAAGTGAGAGGTATCCCTGCCTCAATGAGCTGGTGAAGCAGTATCAGGTATGTTGAAGATCAGTAAGTATATCAATAGCTGTCACCATTTGTGCAATTTTCATGTAATTTTGTACCATATTGCTATATAATTACCTTATCACCAAGTTGTTTGTTTTGATAAGCTGAAACATTGCAGTGAAAATCGATTTGTAGCATGTGTACTTGAAATTTTCCAGATCCCTGACTTCGATCACATGTATCTTGACATGAATGGAATAATCCACAACTGCTCTCATCCCGATGACTCCAACCCTCACTTCCGTATCACCGAAGAGAAGATCTTTGAGGATATATTCCATTACATCAGTATTCTGTTCCAAATCATCAAGCCTAAGAAGTTGTTCTTCATGGCTATTGATGGAGTGGCTCCAAGGGCTAAGATGAACCAGCAAAGAGGCAGGAGGTACAAACAGTTTATGATGAACTAGTTGGAACAGCTTACATGTTTGATGAATGTAAACAAACCATAGACAAGTTGGAATTGTTGTATAACTTGCTATATATGAAAATGCTTCACAACCTTAACAGATAAACAATTTTAGTTTTTTATATGATGTTAATAATTAAATATTTCTTCAGATTCCGTTCAGCGAGAGAGGCAGAAAAATTAGAAGATGAGGCTAAAGCTAAAGGTAAGCTTAAAACCCACAATTGAGTAAAAGGGATCTTCATTTCACACCAACCCTAGCAGGCTGGTGTTTATTATTTCAATGTATGCAGCCTTGGATCCCACTGTTAGGAAAAAGTCACTTCTTTATTTATGTGCTGCTACTATATCTTGTCTTGTATACAGCTAGCTAGATGAATTCAAGATGGTGACACTGCTGTGTCACTGCCTGCCATTGTCTTAGGTGTGTTGACAAATTATTTTCATTCTTCATTGCTATTTTTAGAGAACCCTAGAGTCTAGGTACAACTAAATAAGATTTAAGACAATTACCATGAAACATGATCTTTTTGACAAAACCTTTATCTTTCTATCTACTAGATTACACTGCCGGCATTTGATGCCCGGGCAAGAAACCAAAAGTTCGGCAAGGCTGGTGGCATAGTATGAACGAGCCTGAACACTGAACCACAATATGTATTAAAAAATAAAACTGATATTTAAGGTGAAACCCTCCCAGCGGAGAAGCGTTTCGACAGCAACTGCATCACGCCAGGAACAGTCTTCATGGCGCGCCTTCATGAGCAGCTAAGATTCTTTGTGAAAAGGAAGATCACCCACGATCCACTGTGGTCTAAAGTCAAAGTGGTGCTTTCTGGGCATGAGGTAAGGTTTTGCAATGCTAAAGGTAATTTATTATTGAATACATTGCTGAAATACAATTACTTTTGATTGTTAACTGCAAAAAAAAGAGATGTACTTCATTTTAGTTGAAGATTTCACGATCACTTGATTCATATCTTAAAGAAACGGTTTATAGCTACAGCTATCATGCTTTATTGGATTCATTGGAATTGTTGTATAGGCAGAATCTTCACTGTAACAGTGTCAAGTGCTAATTTGCGCTCCACCCCAAGAAAAATATCAAAAATCATTGTTTGATCAAATGAAGACATCTCATGAATTTTCACCCATTTGCATTCACAAAAGCAGGAATACACATTTGATTCTATTTATTTCACATAACATGTAAGCAGGACTAGAGACATCATGCATTGTGGTGTGCGTCAGGAAATCCAGCTATTACAGCTGATACAGAGAATCCGCATTGCCTTCATGGATACCACACTACTTTCCTATTTTTTTTTTTTTTTTATCTTTATTTAAAGGGCTTAATCACAGTGCGATTATATCGCTCTACCTAATTAACAGAAAAGAAAAACAATCAACACATTATAGGACTAAGAAAAAACTAAACAATAAACTTATATCTCGACGACCTCCGTGGCGCAGCGGGCTAAAGTCCGCCTGCGACGCAGGAGGTTGCGGATTCGATTCCCGCCTCGGAACAAATTTGTGTACGATCTGCAGTTTGTTCCGTTGGTCTGGGTGTTATATGTGTATAATAAAAAATATCTTTCTATGTAGTGTATTGTATTAAGTATATCAGTTATCTAGTACCCATAACACAAGCTCTGCTTAGCTTGGGGCTAGATAATGCTGTGTGAATTGTCCAGCATTATTATTATTATTATCTACTAAGCTATTTAAATAAATAAGAACATTAAGCTCAGCTCTGATCGGTCTAATCCGAGCTGAACTTTATGTTGAACAATTTCTCCAGATTTTATCCTTCATCTGAAACTGGGTCTGGTCGGGTTGTGTTACAGTCAGCAAATTCTTTTAAGAGATATTTGCACTTCTCTGTATGTTAGGTGTCATTCTGGACACATTCCATGAGTAGTATGAACATGCAAGTCAAGTAGAGTCTTCCAGTACACCACACTACTTTCCTATTAATCATCAGATGGGCTCATATCATGAACATTTACCCCTCAGACCCCTGGCGAAGGCGAGCATAAGATAATGGACTACATCAGATGGGCTCGCTCGCAGCCTGAGTACGATCCCAACACCAGGCACTGCCTGTATGGACTGGACGCGGATCTCATAATGCTGGGAACTTGTACCCATGAACCGCATTTCGCTCTGCTGAGAGAGGAGGTAATATTTTATAGAATTGTTGCTAGTAATTATTGCGTTCATAGAGTTAACTACATAACATAAGGATTATGACCCTAAATAGCAAGACAGTAACTTGTGCGAGGGTCTTGCCACCCACGCTTTAGGATTAACGGTAGCCTCTATTTTATTCCAACTCTACCTAAAAAACTTCAGCGGGATCCGTTCAGTATTTTTAGCTTGAATGAGATAAAAACAACATTTAAACTATATTCTGCCCGCGGCTTTACACGCCTATTTTCGGTACAATAAGTAGGCTATTATTTAAGTTAGGCTTAGTTCTAAAGGTACGCCAAATTTCATCTTGATCTATTCTATAGTTTTGGAGATACTAGGTAACAAAATTTCAGATTTCACAAATTTTCGGCTTTTTAATATTAGAAGGATCCATCCATCCAAACTGTAGCTATAATTTCTTCCGATTGTGATCACGATCAGAGTTGTATGTATCACACTCTAGTGTTAAGCCGACAAAATGCGCATTGCGAGTTATCTTGCGAGTATATATTTGCAGTGTCTGTCAGCGCATTTATATTTCATCCTACAACTATTTCACATCAAAAACATTGTTCACAGGTAAAATTCGGCAAACACGCCCAACGTGTTACTAGCCCGGAAGAAACTAACTTCTATCTTCTCCATCTATCCCTTCTCAAGGAGTACTTAGAACAAGAGTTCATAGATATAAAGGATAAACTACCTTTCCCATACGATATTGAGAAGATTGTTGATGATTGGGTGCTTATGGGTTTCCTAGTGGGAAATGATTTTATTCCCCATTTACCGAATATGCACATTGGAAACGAAGCAGTTCCATTATTGTATAAAACATATATGAAGGTGCTGCCTACGTTGAGTGGTAAGTTCTTTTGATTTGATTCTTAGATTATTCAATGGCTTTTGATCCTACATAATGGCCATAAGTATTTTTCTTTTGTTTAGTGGTATATGAGACTAAATTCATTAGTTTGAGGTGTTTGTTATACCTTATGTAGCGTTACAAATAAAACTTAAATTATTACGTCAAAGATCGGAAAACATGTTAACCTGGAGATCCACAAGGGTCTACTTTAAAACCATTTTTTACCATGTTCGTATAAGTTGGTAACACATCATACTTAGACATTTTTGAATTCCAGGCTACATAAACGAAGCCGGCGAGTTAAATCTTGAAAGATTTGAAATATTCATGCAAGAGCTGGCTAAAATAGATAAGGAAATGTTTCAAGAAACATTTGTCGACCTGCAATACTTTGAAGCTAAGACTGGCAGGCGGCCCAATGCTAATGAGAGGAAAGAGGTAACTTGTTAAACGCATACTAATAAATAAATACATTTAACACAATATCATTTAGCCTCCATTAAAGCAAAGCTTGTGTTACTCAAGGAATCAGATGCAGTACTACCGCATATCAGATGCCGAACCTATTTATATATTTTTTTTATTTCCAGTGCACATTAATTACATGTAAAGAATGGACTCTAGTACGATTACAATCTAGCCGCAACGTGGGCTAATTTAAATTTAAGAGTAATTTAAATTTTACTTAAATTGCTAGCATAGCTTATTCTCCACACCTTTCATAATGTATCTGTATATAATAGATAATAGACACTTTGTTCTTGTGTTCTTTAGTTTGTTTACACTACATTTCACTAATATTAATTTATCACACTACTCTAACTCAGGAGGTTTTTTTCCTTCTGAGCCTTCTTATTAGGTCTGTATTGTCAAGGAGCTGGATGGCTTCAACATTAACATGATGATGAAGCTTTAGTTCATGAGCTTCTGTGTATTTTTGGATAAGTAGCTTTAGCGACGAACTCGATGTTAAGATCCCGGTGGAGATCGTCATTTTTCATGTACCAGGGGCGTTCACTATTCCCCTCAGTACTTTATTCTGGAATCGCTGGATGATTTGTATATTGCTCGTTCTGGTACAGCTCATTTCTAAATATGTACTAGAAATTGGAAAAAAAACCCGTAATCATACAGTTTAGTGATAAATGTTAATATTTCAGTACAAACCCAATGATGACGACACATTCAACGTAAACATTGACGATATCAAAGCACAACCAGACGATGACTTGCAGGCTTTGATCAACGCTACTGATGAACTGGTATGTATTCTAATTCTAACTCTCAGATATGATGATGATAAGATATATGCTTAGCGGGGCTAGTAGGAACACAGTTGACTAAAGTTTACCCCAGAAAAAATTCAAATATTGTTGTAAATGTTGTAATATGTACTTACTACAACTTCAATAATTTATGCATTGACCTTTTGCTATTATTCCAAGACATAACTTAGTCTACGAGAGGGCAGATAACTCTCTGTACCGAGTCTTAAGATTGTATAACATATTTTTATTCTTTAACAGTTCCTTGACGATGAGGCGTTGGAAGGCGAATCAAGTGACGGTATGTAGTATTTAAAAAGCTCTCTTCACTTTCCTTTTCACGATAAAAGCTGTGAGTTAACAGCTTTTATAGCCAAATTTAACTCGATTTTAACAAGGTTCTCTATATCTATTTCAGACGATGGGCCATTAGGCGACGTAGATGCAGAGTTCAAATTGCATAAAAGAGATTATTATATGACGAAGTTAGACTACTCTAGCGTTACTGAGTAAGTTGTACAAACTATATCCACATAAAACTTTGAAATCCATTATGGTTATTAACAGTACAGTCATTTACAACGGGATATCACATCACACTATTATTATAAATGTGAAAGTTTGGATGTATGCATGGATAGATGTTTGTTACCTCTTCACGCCAAAAATACTGAAAGGATCGTGCTGAAATTTGGCAAACAGGTAGTTTTAGGCCTGGAATAAAACATAAGCTACTTTTTATCCCATAAATAAAATTTCCTATGGGATAGAAACAACAATTAAACGTTTCCTCATAAACAACGCGTGCATAGCCGCGGGCAGAAACTAGTTTACCATAATTCGAAGCATGATTGGAAAGCTCAAAACTCAAATCATGGTAAAAATCCCGTCGTAAATGAGTACACTCCATCGTTTTAGATGATTTTTTTTTTCTGTGCCCTCATGTGTATTTATTTTATGTTCTTTTGTAAAATTCCAGTGAAGTTTTGGCAGGCCAAGCAGAGGGCTACGTCAGGGCGATCCAATGGAACCTTTACTATTATTACAAGGTGAGACATTCTTTACATAAGTACCTGCTTCCGTCAGCCGCTTCATTTATGTTGTAATTGGCTATAACAAAGCCTGCACTCAATGATATTGTCAAAAAATATAATATTTTTAGAGTCGGATCAATGATTCTGGAAATTACCCATTACAAACAAACTTTTATATAGTAAGTACTCAGTGAAAACATTTTTTTAAACTATAAACAAGGAGAACCTTCCAAAAACGTTTTTAATAGCGTTCTGTTTGCAGAAGCCTTTAATGTCGTAAACGTTTCGTACATTAAATTCTTTTTCTCATCGTGCGCGTGGGGGTTATGGGCATTACCCCCATGAGATAAAGCCAACAAGGGGCTTATCATGGGTAGGCCTGCGTCTAGCAGTGGACCAATACAGCCTGTTGAGGTTGAGGTTTTTCTCATTTAAATGTAAAATAATTTTATTCAGGGTTGTCCATCATGGTGCTGGTACTACCCGCATCACTACGCGCCCTACATGTCAGATATAAAGGGCTTCAAGGACCTTAAGATCGAATTCGAACTGGGGGAGCCGTTCAAGCCTTTTGAGCAGGTGAGTGTGAAAAATGTCCGTTGTTCTTTCTGACGCCCGGTTCCCACCAAAAGACGTGTAAAACTAACCAAAAGCATGGTCACAAAATAACGTCACATGATCGACTTGTTTATGATTCTATTGGTTGTTTTAGGGACCATTCATTTATTACATAAGACGATTTAGGGGGGTCGACCATGTCTTATTTTTTCTTACAAGGGGGTGGGAGGGAGTCTCGATAGTTCTTACGTAATATCACAAAAAACCAAAGTTTATTACTACCAAAAAATAAAAATTATTAGTACCTTTGTAAGTAGGTACAAATAAACATTTCTAAAAATTGTTACTTTGAAAAATAAACGTTAAAACAAACCACACATGTATGAATTTTTTCCTTTAGATTCTTACGTAATAAATATTAAACAAGGGGGGAGGGGTCGGCCTAATCTTATTTTTTCTTACACCCCTATTGTGGGCAGGGGGTCAAAAACTAGCAAAAATCGTCTTACGTAATAAATGAATGGCCCCTTACCAGTCTCGTCTTTTCTCCGTCAGTCTCTTTAGCGGAAAGCGGAGTTTTGCTTTAACGTTTTGCTCTTTTAAGGCGAAAAAAATATTTTAAACGAGTCGCTCATCTTTCCATACAAAAGTGGAAGGGTAAATACTACGCTGTCTGATGTTGACTATCCAAAACTAAGGATAACATCAATTTATCTCGTCATTATCTATGTTTGTATGCACCTAAAACTAGAAAAAGTATAAATTTGAAAAATAAAAGCTTCAAAACTTTCGTATTTCAACACTGATTTTAGCCCAACTTTGGACGAAAATAAGTAATATACGGAGAAAGTAAACTCTAAATAAAGCCCGTATCGACATAGTTTAGTTATTCAAAAGTTGAAATAAATTTATTTTGAAGTCTGTTTCCATTTTTTTACGCGGCCTTTTCACGAATAAATCGTTGAGCATTTCATTCTAGCGCGCGGGTATGTCTATTGTGTCGAGTGTGTGGTGAGTAAGGTAGCATACACTTAGGCCGCGCTCACTGATGAGTTGGCCCGGATGACTTGTGTAGCCTTAAATGAAAACCTGCATGAACAAAGTATCCCCTATTTATTCATGAACAACATACATAAATACTCCTCGGCTCAGCGAGATTTAAAAATTGCTCCTCCGGTAAATATTCTAACAATAACTGTTACTTCCAGCTACTAGCAGTGCTGCCTGCGGCCAGCAAGCACCTACTCCCCACTCCGTTCCACGACCTGATGACTGACGAAGACTCCCTCATTGTACACTACTACCCGGTCAACTTCGAGACAGATCTGAACGGGAAAATCAACGACTGGGAGGCGGTGGTCCTTATACCGTTTATTGACGAGGTTTGTTTACATTACTACCAACCACCATTAGCCTAAAAATAGTCCACAGTTGGACCGGCCTTCCCCAATGGGGGCTATTGCGTGTCAATTTGCCACTAGAGGCGCTTGTGTCGCGTAAGGTCCAATAACATTCACTTGATCAATGGTTTTGGCAGGCTTTCTGACATAAATTATAATTTCTCTAATTTAACTGTTGAAAAGTGATCTCCTTCGTGAAATTATCGCAAGTATGGATTATTTGGCGATGAATGGAACGCTTTGAAAGTGGAATTAAGAAAAAGAGGCGCTAAAATAAGCGGCCTCAAAGAGAAGCTAAGAGATTAGTTTGTTTACTGTTTACAAACTTATTTTTAAAAGTATGCTTATTTGCCGAGGTAACAGCTACGTTTTTACAGCTATACCTCTGGACCTTAGTCAACAGTGGCGCCAACTGGTGAGCAAAGAAACGATAGTCCCCATTCCCATTGACGATCCTCCCACGAGTTCTCTCCTCCGTAGACCGAAACACGTTTTCGGTGACACCGTTGACTCAATCACCGCTTCTAACCCGGAGGTGACGGCACCGATTCGCTTCCGCACACCACACAACCGACCAAAAATCGACCCCGCCGGGGTCGAAGAATTCCCCGCTTCCGCCCATAGGTGCACTTGTGCACCTAGGCGAAACCTGCCTTTCCTCTCGTAGCATCTGGCAACAGCCCAAGCCGAGGCTCGCACCTTAGTGGTGGCCCTTATGCGTGTTTGCCCCTACCTAATTTTAACCGGCGAGGCGCCCTCTGCGCCCGCCAAAAGTCCCGTAACGCTGTCATGGCCATCTGCGGTCAACAGTATTATACTCATTTCCAAAAAAAAGGTCTTCCCCAATGATCTTAGCGCCGCATCTGCCTGCAATGTCGCAGATCATCATCGTACAAAGGTACAAAAAGATCTTTGTATTTTAGTTATTTATGAAAAACTTATTCTAATTTAACATTATATCATTCTCTAAATCCTTCAAGATTTGTCCAGAATGTTACATTCCTCGGCTTAAATACAATGTTTACGACCTCCGTGGCGCAGCGGGCGAAGGTCAGCCTGCGACGCAGGAGGTTGCGGGTTCGATTCCCGCCTCGGAACAAATTTGTGTACGATCTGCAGAAATTTGTTCCGTTGGTCTGGGTGTTTTCTATGTATAATAAAAAATATCTATTAGTAGTGTATTGTATTGATAAGTTTATCAGTTATCTAGTACCCATAACACAAGCTCTGCTTAGCTTGGGGCTAGATAATGCTGTGTGAATTGTCCAGCGTTATTTATTTAAAAAAAAAATTAAGAAGTGTACATAACTACGTGCGAATAATACGTATCTTCTATCTAACTATCACCTACACTTATTTTATAAAATAAATATAAGTACGTACATTACACAAAGTTTTAAGATAAGTATCCAGAGTGAATTTTAATGCCTGATAACGAGTCTTCTTAAATCTACCAAGATAAAAAGTGAGTTAGGCAGTGCTAGTAGTAACCCGAAGTGTGCAGATTATCTAGGATGTAGATAATGTGATTGTTCGATGGGGAATTTTTATTGTTTACTAGACTCTGTGCAAAAAGAGATCCGTCGTCGCTCGTGGCGTTACTGTGAACAAACATTAATATTTTTATATGGCAACTCAATCCAGCTGTGACTGGTGACAGCTTAGATTTTTAAGAAATAGATATAAGTGTATATATTAGTTGTAATTGTTTTATTCTGTAAATGTAATTTTCTATGATTTCTGATAATAAAGGTATACTAACAAACTAATTCAGAAGAATCCAGCTGTCATATGTCTCGTCACGCAACTGTCAAGTGTCAATTTCGACTCGATAAAGCCTCTACCCCTCAGCCGCGATTTTGAAGCGCGTCTTGTGTCGCGCGATTTGTTGCGATATTTATTTACTAGTTCATTTTGTACTAATTCAACGCAACCAAAGTAGTAAATTGGCACACGCACGCCCTCAATTCCTAAGACGCTTCTCTTGTTGCATAGACCCTAGTAGTGTATTTTTTTTTTGCAGGTAAACCTGCTGACAGCGATGAAGCCGTGCTACCAGAGACTGACAGAAGAAGAACACAAGAGGAATACTCATGGACCTATGTTGGTGTACAACTGGATAGCTAGTAGTCAAGGTAATGAACCAGTAGACCTAAACAGCCTGTATTGGTCCACTGCTGGACGCAGGCCTCCCCATGATAAGCCCCATATTGGCTTTTATCTCATGGGAGATAATGCCTACGCTGGGCATGCGGGTTGGGGATCGCAGTTCGGTGGTAGAATGGTTCTGTAAGGAGCGCTGCTGCCCGCCTCCGGTGGGTATCCCTTAGTCGCCTCTTACGACACCCGCGGGAAGAGTTGGGGTGGCGTAAATTCTAAGCCGGCCCCACACAGCTAGACCTCAGGAGAGTCATTATTTATTACTAGCTATGCCCCGCGGCTTCGCCCGCGTGGAAATTTTTGAAATTTACTAGACACCCCCTAGCGGTAGTTTTGTAAAAATAAAAAATACGTGATTCATTATTATACTTGAAAGTTTATTTCAACCGAATTTAGAGTGAACCAAGGAATACTAATTTTCCATAGACACTTTACCACCCTTTTTAACCCCGTCAGAGGTTGATATAAAAAAATTAGATTAGCACTGTGTTATTCCAAAACCTAAACCATCTACACACCAAATTTCATCAAAATCGGTTAAGTAGTTACGAAGATACGTGGTAACAAACATTCACACAAACTTTCGCATTTATAATATTGGTAGGACTGGATAAGATTGTTAAACGCTTATATACAACGGGGTGTGTTATCTTATTTATGATGCACTCTTTGAGTGTAGGGCTAGCGCGGCGTGGCGCGATTTAACTTGTCGACTTTTTTGTCTAGTTTTATCTCGTGAAACAAATGTACTACAAAACAAACTACATACTTAGGCGGTTAACACACTGCCACACACCACGCTGCATGTTGCGTGTCGACGCACTTACGCGCGTACCTACTTGCGGGACTGCAGATCTGCAGGGGTATATTTATTCACCAATTCGTTTCCGAATCGAATCCGACAACGCTATTTTGTTTTCGCCTCCGGTTGATGATCGAAATAAAGAGCTCCTCCTCATTGAAATGGCCATTAGTCAACAGATTCGCTTCGATTTTTTTTTGATATTTTATTACCCTTGCTGCATCATCGTGCGAGTTTTTTACGCACTCACGCGCGTAGTTGCGTTTTGTGGATTCACGGCGGCTCTGATTCATTTCATTCAAGCCCTTCCATAATCAATCACGCACGGCACTGCGGGACTCGGTGTGCCATACCTTGCGTTTCGCCCGCACCTACGCGCGGGGATGCCGCTTCTCCGCGCGCTTGAGCGCGTGATCTGCATGTACGCGCGTGGATGCCTTTTCTGTATGTTGGACTGTGCGTGTTTTCTATACAAACGGAGATACTTACAAGCAACGTTAGAACACGCATTCACGCAAGATGCAGCGTGGTGCGTGGCAGTGTGTTGATCGCTTAAATGTTATCGTTGCGCGCATGCTAGCTTTGCAGGGCTCGTACTCATAAAAACGAAATCGAAGTGTCTGATTTGTTTCCGTGCAAACGCTAATCTTAAGCAAGCGACATAAGAGTTCTTTTTCCACGAAAAAGAATCAGAAACTTCGATTTTCCTTTACCATGTAGGCCTCCGAACTACAAAATAGTATCATTGGGCGCATATTAGCTCTGCTGGTGTCTGCTGCTTTTTCGTACCATCCATCACACAACAGAGATTCACTAAATTTCTTTCATCATATATATCGCCTTGAAGCCAATGTTCACGTACCGTAAAGAATTTCCTCTCGCGACTCAGGTTGTGAATTTATCTCCCTGCCGAAGTTTTCCTCATAATATTGACCAAGTGCCCTCCCTTCACCAGGTCCAGCAGTCGCCCCAGAATACTTCCCATCCGTGGAAGAGTGCCACGCGTTGGAGCTATTCGTGTGGCGCAAAGATCTGGAAGTTTCGTCGTCGCAGCTGAAGAAAGGACTCTTGCCTAACGCCAGGACTGATATGTTGTACCCTGGCTTCCCTACGATGAGACATCTTAAATATAAGGTAGGTTCTTAGCATTAAATAAATAATGCTGAACAATTAACACAGCATTATCTAGCCCCAAGCTAAGCAGAGCTTGTGTTATGGGTACTAGATAACTGATATACTTAATACAATACACTACTTGGATAGATATTAGATGGATAGAAAAAAACTTTATTATACCACACAAATACAGGAAACAATACCAAGAAAATTCTTGGAAAAAAGGAAGTATAAAGGGCGGCCTTATCGCTAAGAGCGATCTCTTCCTTATTTTTATTATACAAAAACATCCAGAACACACTCAACAAATATCTGCCAATCGTACAAACATTTGTCCCATTCATTAATGTATAAAGACCATAAGGAGGAGCTACTTGTCTACTTTAAGGTTAAGTGTCTGGACTAAAATGATAAAACGTACTATAGGCAGTGAACGGTTAAAACATGGAAGCTTTCCTTCAAGAAAAATATGCGCGCAACATGACACCACACAAACAAACTTACATTTCAATGCGAACTGCATATTTGCGCCTCTTGAGATCCTCGGCCAAAGCTGCCGCCGCGTGTCATGGCTTATTTCCAAAAATTCTACATCGAGTTTATCTAGTGCATATACATATACTTAGTAACCTAAACTTTGATTTTCAGACAGCGCTAAAAAACGCTAAAGTGCGCGTCTTCGATCAGCCCTCTCGAAACAACAGCATGATAGTGGAAATCATCAACGAGGACAACCAGGCCTTGGACGCGGTGGCGGCGGAACTACTGGGCAAGGTTATATGGGTTGGCTGGCCGCATCTTACCAGAGCTAAGTAAGTTATAAAACTTAGTATGATACAGTAAGCGGGTTAACTACGAACCTTGCTTGTGTTGGAAGAACAGCAATGTTCATAATACGCGCCTTCGTCGAACGACTTAGTCGAACGACGCATATAGGTAGCTATATGCATACATTCGTTCGGCGTTGTAACAGGGCAATCGTGCGGAGGGACGGGGACGCGGGCGGGACGCTCCCTAGTTACTAAGGCGGCGATGTATGCAACTCAGGATCGTCCCTCCCGCGTCCCGTCCCTTGCCCGTCCTTGCACGATTGCCCTGACAAAACCACTTAAAAATGCCTTCGTCGAACGACTGTATACATATAGGTAGGCTGTGGTAAACGTCATAAACAAAAAAAATTACGGGGAAAACGTCAAAACGTCATTTTGGCTTAGTAGTATAGTAAAATGGAGATGGAACGTTTTAATCTATTATCCTGTCTTAATTTTTTTAGTGCACAAATAGGACTTTATGCCAAGGCATAAGGTATAAAATATACCTCCTAAATAAAACGGTTTGATAAATAGAAGTACTGCCATTTTGTTAAGTGAAATTAGCAAGAGGGATTCATTATAATAATAACACTTTCATGGCCCAAGACGCAAATGTCCTTCTGACCGCAGCTCAGTGGAGTGGAGCAACAGCGCGCTCCTGCGGGTCGCACCGCCGAGGCTGGGCATTAAATGCGTTAAAAATGCCTTTAAATACATGTTTGTAACTCCATCAATTCAAAACAACTCAACTGATCGGACTGAATCTTAGCATACATGTTGTTCCAGACCTGACATAACATAATAATATAAGTCATTTTTTTCCGAGATTAGCTCACGTGAAACCAGACGCGGAGCCATCAGACAAGAAGTTGAATTCGAAGCCAGAAACTATTTACTAACAAACTTCTATCCATCCAGGGTAGTGACAGTATCGGACGAGAAAAGACGCCTACACCACGTGGACCAACAGAACAATAACATCGACAGCCAGCCTGCCTACACCACTGAGTACAACCAGGGCAACCTTCACCAGCAGTGGATATCCGAACGGAGTACTGTAGTCGAACAGTAAGTACTATAAACTACCCAAACTCGATGTGCAATGTTTGGAAACAAACCACGACACAAAAAAACTAAAACTCACTTGCTTTTTTAACTAAAACAACTTGGATTACTGTAGTCGAGCAGTAAGTATTAGATAGATGTATCGGTAGGTGGGATAGAGAGAGGCAGAAGAGATAGTTATAACACCATGTGGACGAACAAAACAACAACATCGACAGCGAGCTTCCCTGCACCACTGAGGGCAACCTTCATCATCAGTGGATATCTGAATGGATTACTGTAGTCGAGCAGTAAGTATTAGATAGATGTATCGGTAGGTGGGATAGAGAGAGATAGAAGAGATAGCTATAATTCTAACACTAAGGAGACCAAAACAATAACATCGACAGCCAGCCTGCCTACACCACTGAGTACAACCAGGGCAACCTTCACCAGCAGTGGATATCCGAACGGAGTACTGTGGTCGAGCAGTAAGTATTAGATAGATATATCAGTAGGTGGGATAGAGAGATATAGAAGAGATAGTTATAATTATAACACTAAGGAGACCAAAACAACAACATTGACAGCCAGGCTGCCTACACCACTGAGTACAACGAGGGCAACCTTCATCAGCAGTGGATATCTGAACGGAGTACTGTAGTCGAACAGTAAGTATTATAAACTAGCCAAACTCAATGTGCAATGTTTGCAAACAAACCACGACACAAGGAACTAAAACTAATTTGCCTGGCGACGAGTTTCAGATATAATTGTAAGCAATATTTATTGAAGGAACAAATCGTCAAGTAAGGTAAATTGCGTATAAAAAGACGCGGCAATAGAGTGAATTTTACGTTAAGTATAGGTGGTTTGTTTACAAACATTCGGAATGTTTGTAAACAAACTGCCTCTCACTCTATTGCCGCTGATCCATATCCATACAGAGAGTATATCACTAGGAGGCATACACTATGTGGACCAATAAAAAACCACCAGCAGTGGAAATCTGAATGAATTACTGTGTGTCGAGCAGAAAGGCGAAGGTCCGCCCGCGGCGCAGGAGGTTGCGGGTTCGATTCCCGCCTCAGGACAAATGTTTTTACGATCTGCAGATATTTGTTCCGGGTGTTCTGGATGTTTCTATGTATAAAAAAAATATCTATCTATGTAGTGTAGTATAGTATTATATTAAGTATATCTGTTATCTAGTACCCATAACACAAGCTCTGCTTAGCTTGGGGCTAGATAATGCTGTGTGAATTGTCCAGCATTATTTATTTATTATTTAAGTATTTGTGACAATTCAGATGTCGCCAAAACTAAACTAAACTAAATTTGACAGGACTAAAAATGTTACCGTCCCTTTCATATCGAAATAAAACGGATTATCACCAGTGATAAAATAAACGATATTTACTACTTTTCCTTCACATCTTTCTAGTAAATTCAATCCAAAAAGGTCCTGGAGTCAGAAAAATCATGAACTATTTGCAGTAACATTTAAGCGTAACACACCTAGCTAGTTTATATGTTCTGAGAGTTACAGCGTGCATTCGAGAACAATATCTTTTTCTCGCATTCTCATAAGTCGTCACTTTACGTTGAAGTAATAGTACTTTATCAATTTGTTTTTTCCAGCAACCAAAATCGACTTGGAATTATATTGGGCACTGTGAAGATCATCGTACATGCAGTAAACCATAAAGGTAACCATGGAGCTTTTTAAATATTTTAGCTGCTATGGCAGATAAGATCCAATCTTAAGCCACTTATGATAACTAAGTATGTATTTAGTTTATTGAGTAATTTTGAGTATCCCAATAAAATAACATAAATAAATTGCCTTTATTCTCTTCTCATCTATTTACTGGTAATATAAGGGCTATATTGACAAAAAAAATACAGTCAAATAAAAGAAATAAATTAGAACTAGTATTTACAATTGAGCTAACTGCAGACTGTTGCAAACAATCTAAAGGTACCTCAACTGATCCATATCAACACCAGTAGGAAATATACTAACATATTATGGACCTAAAATTAATATTTTTCTGTTGTCTGAAATAAAAGAATTTTATTAATTTTATTAAGTTCAATATCAAGTTTTCAAACTGCACATAAAACGCAAATTAACCCAAATTTTCTTCCAGGCTACAAATACATAATTCAAAACAACAGTAAAATGGCGATCGAGCCCGAATTCTGCACCGTACCGTGTGGCTACGCGCTCCAAGCGGTAGTCAAAGACGTGAAGGCGTATATAATGGAAGATGTCGGAAAATATACCACGCCTCAGGAGGCCTTTCCACCCGGGGAAACAGTGTTTCTGCTGACACAAGGACAGTATTATGGATGTCAGGCGAAGGTCAGTAACCTTCTAGCTAGATGTTTATTTACGGCAGAGTCCCCTTAACAGGGACTCCGCGATAAATTGCCAGTTTCTGTCCTCACCGTTTTAAAGATTTCTGTAAAACTTATCTATTATAAGTACTGTAACAAATCACAAAATATGACCAATATCTGATCTGTACGTTAAAATATTTTGTTTTACATTATTTTGCTTTATAATAAATTAGTGTAGAAAACATAAAAAAATTGTGCGGGGTTTTAACCCTCACATAGGAAATACCAAATGAAAAAAAAAAACGTCAACAAGTCACCAGATCTAACGAAAATTATTAAGAGTTGACAAGGAACGTAAGGAAAGCCATAGAATAGAAACAATTTTTAAAGCCTAAATTTAAAAATACAACGTTAATATTTAACACGTTCATGACCAAAGACGCACATATTCCATCTGCACATCCTTAAGGCTGGGCAGTAAATTTGTTAACTGTAGAAAAAGGACTAAAATAGCAAATATTCCAGGTGGTAGATTCGGAATCGATTCGCAGCGGCCGCATTAAGGTAACGCTGACGGAACAGAAGGAGCCCGTTCCTTCCATCTATTCCTCTGTCAGCCCCTACCTCATTGCCAACCACGCTGCTGCTGCTTGTGGTAAGAAATCTCATATATATTTAGTAGCTTCTGCCCGCGATTTCGCACGCTTTTTTTCGCTATAAAAAGTAGCCTATTATTCCAGATCCAAATCTTTATGTGTGCAAAATTTCAGCTTAAACCATTCAGTAGTTTTGGGGTTTTCTTCGGCCAAGCATCTTTACAATATATATATATACTATATACTATAATAACGTATGTAATACTAGTTTATGCCCGCGGCATCCCACGCGTTGATTCTATGGAAACGTTTAAAGGATATTTTTATCCCATGAAAACTGATTTATGGGATAAAAAGTAGCCTATGTTTTATTCAAGGCCTAGAAATACCTATATGCAAAATTTCAGCAATTCAGTCGTTTTAGCGAGAAGAGAATATTGGTGTGGTGTAGATCATGGGATAAAAAGTAGCGTATGTGTTATTCCAGTCTCCCTAGCATGACATGGCGTCTTGTCTAGGCTAGAAAATAGGAAATTGCATACATTGCGTAAATTATTGAAGTATAAAATTTTAATATTTTACGCATTTAATGACAACATCTATGCAAAATTTTGGCCCGTTCGCTTCAAATGATTTGACATGAAGAAGTAACAAATATCCATCCAAACTTTCGAATCTATAATATATTGTGTTTTCTTTAAGTCCGTTTTGTGATCATTTAACGTCGGATATAAATGTATAATAATAAATATAAATGTGTGTGGCTGTGTTTAATTATGAATCTTATCGTCTTAGTGTAGCACCGTAATGTAATATAAACAATAACAATAACTAGCCCTAAGTTCTCATTTTAAGTGATTTTTTGTAATTTTTATGAGAAAAAAGTTTTTTAATCCGTAAACCCTCATCCAAACTATTAAAGCTAATTTTCCACAGGGATATCAGCGCACTTGCTGTCTCGTATCACCGGGGTTGTCCTGATCGCTGACGGCGAGAGGAACACCTTGCCGCCTGAGAATCTGAAGAAAAGCAACGTTGGACTTAATCTCAAGATGAACAAGAAGGTAGGTTTTGAATTAAACTAGTTTCTGTCCGCGGCTTCGCACGCGTTGTTTTCTATGGAAACGTTAAAAGGTTATTTCTATCCCATGGGAACTCATTTATAGGATAAACAGTAGTAGTAAACCTATGCCTATGTTTTATTCCAGGCCTAAATCTTTTATCTATCTTTTATCATCTATCTATCTATCTCTACAGAAATAGTTTGTAAATTGTGCGGGCTTCTTCAGACAATGGATTGGATAACATACTATTACATTTGCCAACATCAAATTTGATTACGATCCTTTTAACCGTTTAAGCTTGAAAAGGTAACAGACTGAAATACTTTCGCCGTGGATGAGTGGGATAAACCATAGTTCATAGCAGTCAGAAATCATAAAGCTAGCGACCTATCATCATCATTATCTCAGGCCGTTGACACCCACTGTTGGGCTAAGGCCTTCTTTACACCCGATAATATCTTCAAGACTATCTGGCAGGTGGTCTGCCTTGAGGATGCCTCGCTCATCATTCAGTGATCGCCTCGGTCCATCGATTGCCCCCCCCCCCCCCCCCCCCCGGAACGTGTCTTGCCTAACTCCATTTTAGGCTTGCGAGGATACTACTGCCACATAAGAGGGATGTTTATGTGGGATAAGTAGCTAGAACAGTCCCAAAAGATCACAATTTCGATTGTCGTCCCAATCAACAAATTGTGATCATTTGGGACTGCTCTAGCTCTCACAGAATTTATCACAAAAGGTCACGAAATTGTGATCTTTTGGGACTGCTCTAGCTGTCACAGAATTTATTACAAAATTGTTATCTTAAGGACTGCTCTAGCTCTCACAGAATTTATCACAAAAGATGACAAAATTGTGGTTTTTTGGGACTGCTCAAGCTGTCACAGAATTATCACAAAAGATCACAAAATTTTGATATTTTTGAACTGCTCTAGCTGTCACAGAATTTATCACAAAATTGTGATCTTTTGGGACTGCTCTAGCTGTCACAGAATTTATCACAAAAGGTCACAAAATTGTGATCTTTTGGGACTGCTCTAGCTGTCACAGAATTTATCACAAAAGGTCACAAAATTGTGATCTTTTGGGACTGCTCTAGCTGTCACAGAATTTATTACAAAAGATCACAAAATTGTGATCTTTTGGGACTGCTCTAGCTATCGTGTATTTGTTTGTAGCTGTATGAAAAATAATTTTCGATCAGACCAGTAGTTTTTCAGATATCTTATAAGTATGAAATTTACTTTAGCTGTCCATACTTTATTTTTTTACGTTTATGAACAAACATACGTTTTATTCCTTTCCAGAATCTAGAAGTATCGGGCTACACCCGCAAGTGCAAGGTGACCAACACATGGCTGTACTCGTATCGATGCGTCGCGCTCGTCGCCCAGTACGCGGAGAAGTACCCCAAGCTGTTTGACAAGGTGTCTCAGGCCAGCTTCAATGACACCATCTTCGAGAGCGATATATGGCCCAACGAGACTAAGGAAGGGTTAGTGTTCATACAGCACATACAGTAATATATACAATTTCTTCCTCGCGGAACAGTTTGAGGGCAAATACGCAGATCTGTTTTGGGGCCATTCATTTATTACGTAAGACGATTTAGCCCCCTGAATCGTGAGGAGGGGGGTCGACCACGTCTTATTTTTTCTTACAAGGGGGTGGGAGGGAGTCTCGATAGTTCTTACGTAAGATCACAAAAAACAAAGTTTATTACTAGAAAAAAAATAAAAATTATAAGTACTTTTGTAAGTAGGTTGTTCTTTTTACAAATAAACATTTCTAAAAATTGTTACTTTGAAAAATAAACATTACAACAAACCAAACGTGTATGCATTTTTCCTTGAGATTCTTACGTAATAAATATTAAACAGGGGGGGAGGGGGTCGGCCTATTCTTATTTTTTCTTATAATAGGGGGGTGGGGGGTCAAAAACTAGCGAAAATCTTCCATCTTACGTAATAAATGAATGGCCCCTTTGCAAGATGTCTCAAGCGGGGTTCAGTGACACAATCTTGGGTAAGTGTTCATACAACAAATAATATTTACAATTTTTCCCCCGTGGAACAGTTTGAGGGCAGAGCTTAAAATACGCAGAGCTGTTTTACAAGGCGGGGTTCAATAACACAACTTCAGTTTCGGTATAGGCAACGATAATACCGCTCGGCTTTCTAGAAGATAAAATATTCACATTTTTTTAGAGTCAAAAAAGGGGCAGAAATAACAAACTGGCTGAAAACCCTGCCTCACGCGAAAGCGGCGCGTCGTGAATGCGGCTCGGAATGTCTGGAACCAGAGGAAATGAAGTCCTTGGCCGATGGCTTGGACCCACAAATAAAAGAACTGGCGAATCAAGAGAAGAAGGTCACGATGCAGGTTAAATGGAGCCTTTTGTATAAGGTAAGAGGGTGTATTTTACTGTAGCTTTTGAATACTAAAACGATTATGAAATTAAGTCTTTGGTTGAGTGCTTAAACCCACAAGTGGAAGAACTGACGAATCAAGAGAAAGTCAAGCTACAGATTAAATGGTGCCTTTTGTAAGAGGGTGTATTTTACTGTAGCATTTGAATAAGTATTTAAGCGATGAAGTAATGAAGTCTTTGCTTATACCCACAAGTGGAAGAATTAAGAATGCAAGAGAAGAAAGAAGTTCAAGCTGCAGGTTAAATTGAGCCATTTGTATAAGGTGGGAGACTGTAATTCAGATTTAGAAGAAAGTCAAAGTTTGACTTAACCTGTATCTAAAAAAATGATCCCATAGAGGATTATTTATTATCATGCAACCGCACTGCGCTGACCCACTGGAGGGAGGGGATTTTTAGGAGATTTTCGTTTGGCAGTGGAGTCGTCAGTTTTCAATGGAACCACTACCAACCGCTGTAGCTTTGGTCTCTTGATAACCACGCAGTACGCTGCTTACTGCGGCACAACGTAGCGTCACGATGTACCGTCTATTGTTTGTGCGGAGAAGCGGTCATTTTTCATTTTTTGTAGTGAAAACTTCTTTAGCGGCGTTGAGCACTTTTTCTGTAATGAGTATAAAATCTTAAACTCGCGTCAGGACACGTGACCTGATCGAAAAAGCGTAAGACGGATGGAGAGTAGACAGCTATCCCCTCTCTACGGCGCGGCGAAAATGTATGCCTGGGCCTACTGTTTCGTTTAGGTTGTCATGTTTGTGTACGATAGCGCAATAAATGAATATTGTATTCTACCACATAAATGATAGTACTTTTATACTGATAAAGCAATTGGTGCAAAATTATTCCCTAACCATTCCAAAATATCAAACATGCTCAACGTTAATAATCAAGTTTTCACTTCTGCCGGCACTCCCGGAGTGCAACCCGTCTTTTTTTTTTTTCACACCGCAGCGTGATAATAATGATTACAGAATGTCCAGATGGCGCGTGCTGTGCTATTTAACGACCTCTGTGGGGGCAGTCCCCTCTAGCTACCAATTCCAAATTAAAGAATTAAGACCTGGAATCTTCAGAAACATGTTAGTGATTATGGGCAGAACCTGCAGTTCATGCAGTGTCAGTGAATTACCAATAACCCTGTATACGAAAAAATAATCCTAAATTCGTGTATACTCACTAAATCTTGTATTTGCAGCCGGAACTGTTCCACGGCAATATCCAGCCCGATCCGAAAGCGGACTACAAGATCCTCGACCGCGTAGTCTGCGTAGCTCGCAACATCACCGTGCCTTTCGGCGCTAAAGGGACCATCACGGCTATTCACCCCGCGGCTGACGCGAACACAGTCCGACTGTCGGATAAGTTGAATGCGGATGCGAGTTACCAAGTCCTGTTCGATGAGCCGTTCTTAGGCGCTATGGTCGAGGAGGGTTTCGATACGCCTCGATTTTATAGGTAAGTTACACCATAATCAAATACCCCAAATCACCAGTATCAAATATTTACCAGTAACAAATCACCACTATCAAATATTTGGGAAATATTAACGCTGTGTGAATTGTCCAGCATTATTTATTATTATTATAAAACGGAGTAAAGTAGGTATTACTGAAAAAAATTATTTAATTTGATAATCAAACACAATATTAGTAGTAGTATTTAATTTACTTGTAACATTTTATTTCAGAATGCAAACCATCCATATCGTGAACATTTCCTTCGGCCGAAAGCTGCGCGATCTAGTCGATGCAATAAGGAAGCCTAACCAGGACGCATTAGGGTTCAATTACAACCAACCCACCAATATCCTGAGGCGCGGCGACGGACTCCACTCTGCGTTCGCTAGCTATAGGTAACTTCAACTCTATGTCACTTGTAATAAGATCAAGTAACTATTGCATAGACTAACCAGGACGCATTAGGGTTCACTTACAACCAACCCAACAATATCCTGAGGCGCGGCGACGGACTCCACTCTCATATTACAAAAAATAAAATGTTAAGTGCGAGTCGGACTCTCGCACCAAGGGTTCCGTACAATTGTTAGACCATGTTTCTTGTCAAATATCATGATTCTAGGTCAACGGGATGCAGATACCCTATAGGTTTTGGTCCATGGCAAGAATCAAAAATATATTTTTCTGTGAATAAACTACAAATTAACGTTTTGCGGATTTTTTCCTTTACTTGTGCCATAAGACCTTGCTACTTGCCAAATTTCATGATTCTAGGTCTACGGGAAGTACCCTGTAGGTTTTGTGTGCATGTGATTCCCTAGGAAGTTTAAAATATTTTTATCCGGACATAAACGGCTGTAATTTTTGATTGCATTGACATGGAAGTTTTATTTATATCACGGCTTCAAGAGGTTACGGACTTGAGTTTTTGATGTTAAGTTCAACTCGATACCTTGAGGCGTTTTCGTGAAAAGGGGATGACAGACGGACAACAAAGTGATCCAGTGACCCAAAGTGGATCTTGGCCTCCGACACTAGAGATCGCCAGTTGTCCCGGTCCCTAGCCGTTTCAGTCCAGTAGACGGCTCGAAGTTCAAGTAGATCCTTCTCAACTTCGTCGCTCCAGCGGTACCTCGGACGACCTACAGGCCTTCGGCCACTTGGGCGACCCATGTACGCTCTCCTGGCTGCCCGATCCTCCCCCATTCGGACTACATGCCCGAGCCATCGGAGTCTCGAGGCTTTGGTTTCTCCTATGATGTTCGGCTCGGACACTAGATCTTCTATTTCGGGGAACATACATGGGGTATTTTCAGCTACCCTGAGGGTGATGCATACATTTTTTTGACGTCTCTGTTTGGTCCACCCTGTATAAAAGTAGTCTCAACTCATGGTTTCGTCTGCAGTCCGCCAGTCGACAAGAAGCCCGCTCCATTCGAGAACCGGATCAACAACACCGTGGCCCCGATTTCAGTTCTGAAAGGCACGCCGCCGCCGGTCGCGCCTGCTCCGGAGAAGAACGGACTAGAACCGGTAAGCAACCACCTCTGCGGTTGTGAGGTTTGATATAAACAACGACGGCGGGAATCGATTCCCGCCTAGCAAATATTTGTTACTGGTGTTCTGGGTATTGTATTAAGTATACTCATTCTCATACTCATTTATTCTCCGTAGGAGCACAAGGCACACTTGGAAGTGTCACTTTAAATATAAGGTTACAATTTGATGTGCTTAAATTATAATTCAAAGCCATAAAACAGACAAGACTGAAAATAATCAAGGAACTTAGGAATATATACATACAAAAATAAGTAAATTTATAAATAGATCAGCTGTAAATGGGCATTGTTAGAGTCATGTAAACAAAATACCTAATAATAATTATAAATTCATGGTGCTGCTGTAAAATGGCATTGTCTGAAACAATTATATATGAAACAATTATATATATGCAACAATCTGCAGTTAGCTCAATTGTTTCAATTGTAAATACTAGTTCTAATTTATTTCTATTATTTGATTGCAATATTCTTTGCGAATAAAGTAAAAAAAATATGTATAGTAAAAAATATCTTACTATGTAATGAAATTTATTGTATTATGTATATCAGTCATCAAGTACCCATAACACAAGCTCTGCTTAGCTTTGGGCTAGATGTTGCTGTGTGGATTGTCCAGCATTTTTTTTTTGTATCTGATTTATTTAAGTTTCGAAGAAGACCAAAAAAAAATAGATGCACGGATAGTATGAAAGATTTAAAAAAAGAATAGGTGAGAGTGGAAATTAAATAAATAAATAAATAAATAATGCTGGACAATTCACACAGCATTATCTAGCCCCAAGCTAAGCAGAGCTTGTGTTATATAACTGATATACTTAATATAATACACTACATAGATAGATATTTATTTATTATACATAGAAAAAACCCAGACCAACAAAAAACCAAAATAAAATATACATGAATGTTGTGCTAACAAGACCCCTAGAGATAAGGTCCGAAAAATATTAACAAGTCATAAATGTATACCTTACTAACAAAAAAAATACAATAAAATAAAAGAAACAAATTAAAACTAGTATCTATAATTAAAACAATAGAGGTAACTGCAGACTGTTGCAAACAATATACAGGTAGCTCAACTAATCCATATCAATTCTAGTCGGAAGCTGGCTGCGTCATGAATTCATAATATCTGACTTCATGATAATGTTATCATCTAGAACTTGACTTCATGCAAACTGCATGGTGGGCTGGGTGTAGGCATCCAAACTTCTCTGCGCCTCCATTAATATTCTTCTCAAAGTAATTTTAGTATTTTCCTCATAGGACAACGCTACGCATCTCCTCAAGAGTTTACTGAAGATTAGTGAAAATAATCAAACGGATACTACAAAGAAAAATAAGGTAATAATATCAAAATTATTATCTACCTTGTGTCAAAAGCACTTAAGGCGCTACCCCGACCCAAATCAGCGCCCTATTTTATCTTATTATTCTGTACAACGAATGAATTTTCAAAAATCGATTGGCCAGCTTGTGGTACCAATCATAACCTAATTTTAATGCCTTTTTGAAAGTCCTAATTTGTATAGTGTAGGCAGAGATGCGAAGTTGCTCTTTTTTGGCACCATGGTGGCCAAAAAGAGCAACTTCGCATCTCTGCTTAAAGTATACAAAATAAAACTTTTACAGAGGTATTCAAAATAAGCTTTTAATAGGCATCACAAACTGCCCAATCGATTTTTGAAAATTCCTTTGTTGAACAGAATTATAGGATAAAAATAGGTGGGGGCGCTGATTTGGGTCGGGGTAGCGCCTTAAAAGAACGCTCGCCATTTTGTGCATAGGATTTCGCATTCATCGTTGTTGTGTCGTTTTTTTAACGGCGGCGTAAGCGCAAAAATGATGTTCTTGCTTAATAACAAGAAAACTACACAACTTATGATGAAGACTCTGTATTAGTCAGGTGATTTTGTAAAGAAAAAATTTGCAATCGTGTTTTCACTTGAAAAATATTTTAATTTTATGTAATTCGAGTTTTTTACCGCGGGGATCCCGTGAGTACTAAGATCTAGGCCTAGTTTGAAAACCGAACCCGTTAGGTTCGCCTTTTAAACCGGGATTCCACCGCGTAAAGGTAAGCGGGAAATGAGAAATCAGTGGGCGGAAAATTCATTTCATTTCAAAGCTTTCTGCTCGCTCAGTCCTTTCCGCTCGACTATTTGTTGGTGGAAATACAAGTATGCCGTTTACTCTTGCGAGTTAAATTAAACGGAGTCCTGAATGAATGGTTCCGCTCCGCTCGCGGTGGAAACCCAGCTTTAGGACGCATAAAGTGATTTTATTTGGTGACCATGTCAGTTTGAAAAGATTTTATCTGCATGCCTTTTGTTGTTAGATAAATTATCCTAACTTATTGAATGTTTTCAGAATTCTCAAGAACAAAATTGGCGCGTCAAAGAAAAAAATATGGCAGATTTGCCCACTCCACCCCAACCACAAGCAACTAGGTAAATATAATTTAATTTGGTTTATTAGTAAGTTGAGGAATAAAACTGCAAAAGTAACTAAGAATCACAACAGTAAATTTGCTTTAGCAGAATGACAGTAAGTTTTTGTGCTATAATTATATTTTAATAGTTTTTCTTATTTACAAGCAACCATAGGACGCCCAATTGGGCTATTTTCACGGGGTAAGCTAATTCAATCATTAAATCAATAATCATTAAACACAATTTTCAATGTTTTGTATTTGTATCAAATTTTGCATCTAACTTACCATTCAAGTATAAACTCGATAAGAATAAACCATCCATTCCATCGGTTTACGTAACTACTGAATTTAACATTCATTATCCTAACGTTTCAATTCATTCCTTAAACCAATGAAAATAGAACACATTTTACAATGATTCTATGATTCAGGATCCAACAACCTACGAATTGGCGCACAGAGCAATCCCCGCCCAACACCGTTAAGAAACCGCAGCCGGGGTCAACGAATCCGCTCGAATGGACCAATACTAACTTCAAGGTATGTTTTGACAAAAACATAAATAGTCAAAAACATAGGTAATTTTGACAAAAAAAAAAAAACAGGATGTGATGTGATGACATGTCATTTTCAAAGAAATCAAATAAAGTTATTTTCACAAAAGTGGATTTTTGTTGAAACTATTTTTATCGCTAACCAGTGGTGTTCTCAGAAAAATAATCGGTCGAACAGCAGTTTCGTCGTACGGTTAACTTGATAGATAATTTTTATATAATAGAAAACGCCTAGAACACCCAGTATAGATGTTTAAATATTTGTAACCTCTTCACGCCGAAGCCACTGAACAGATCGGGGTGAAAACCTACATGTTGTTCTAGACTTGGAGTAACCTGTGGCCACTTTTATCCCTAGAAAACGCGCGTGAAGCCACTGGCAGAAGCTAGTCATTAAATTATTCCAAGTGGAAACCTTAAAAGCGTATACGTATTTCAGATTTTACGATGGTTCAGATACGTAGGACGGCGAGTTATAAGAATATTTTTCAAATAATTGAAGTAAGCTACGAAATATGTGTGTGGATCACTGATATTAGAATAGAATCAAGAAGGCAATAAGTACTGCCATTGATAAAATAACTAACGAAGCGATTATTCCCATAAAAAACTAAAACACACACAAACTGCGTATCTTAAATTTTTATCCAGTCGTCTGTTCAAACTAAATCATTTTCCAGACATTAAAAATTCATCATTTCAACATTCTCAAATATAAATACTTCAAATTCGTCATTGAAGGGTGGTTTTCAAGGAAAATATTCATAACTAGTTTCTGCCTGCTGCATCGTACGCGTTCTTTCCATGAACATTTAAAGGTTATTTCTATCCAATGGGAACTGTTTAGTGGGAAAAAAGGTAGCAAGTAGTGGGTAGTGGTAGTAGATGTTTGATTCCAGGCTTAGAGCTATATCTATGCAAAATTTCAGCCCGATCGGTTCTGTCATTTTGGCGTGAAGAGGTAACAAACATCCATCCATCTATCCATCCAAACATCCAAACTTTCGAATTTATTAGTTTGATGTGATGAGCAGGATGCCGTTTTGGTTGCAGTACCTTATAAACTGTACTGGTGCCAAAGAAATGGTTGTTGAAAAACAAATATGGCGAAATTTGTATTAATTTATTTTTTAAGTAGTAATGAACATCTTTTTCATTTACAAAACTTTCATTTTTTAGGGCCAACCAGCACCAATGCCGCCGTTCCCTACTTTCCCCACCTCAGTCCCCGGACCAACCCAAATCCCCTTCCCACAATTCCAAAATCCCCACTTCAACCAGCGCAACCAACCTCCTCGCAACCAAACAACCAACCCGCGACCGAACCAAGGCTTCCCCAAACATCTACCGACGGTTGCCGGGAACAACGTCACGCTTGGGCCTAGCTGGATGGGCCAACAGGTAAGAGTATCCATATATTCTATACTATAAGAGTCCACTTCAATCAACGTAACCAACCCGTGACCGAACCAAGGTTTGCCCAAACATCTGCCGAAGGTTTCCGGGAACAAAGTCACGCTTAAACGTAGCTGGATGGGCCAACAGGTAAGACTATCCATATATTCTAAACTATAAGAGTCCACTTCAATCAACATAACCAACCCGTGCCCGAACCAAGGTTTTCCCAAACATCTGCCGAAGGTTGCCGGGAACAAAATCACGCTTGAACCTAGCTGGATGGGCCAACAGGTAAGACTATCCATATATTCTTTACTATAAGAGTCCACTTCAATCAACGTAACCAACCCGTGACCGAACCAAGATTTCCCCAAACATTCGCTGGGAACAAAGTCACGCCTGGACCTAGCTGGACGGGCCAGCAGATAAGATTATCCATTATATTCCATACTAAAAGAGTTCAGTTCAATCAACATAACCAATAGTATAGGGCAACCAGTAATATAGGGCAACCGTCGACAGATGTATTTGGGAGCCCTTCCAAACACATCTGCCGACGGTTGTCTTAACAACGTCAAGCTTGGACCTAGTTGGATGGGCCAGCAGGTAATTTACTTATTACTGCCACTTTGTGACACAACACAAAGTGGATCAAGGCTTCCAAAATAAGACTTCTCCAGGCATCTCGCTTCTAAAAGCACTTGTAAAGGAATGTTAACAAATTATTTGTACATCACAAAATCATGAGAAAAACATCACGTTTGCATTTTCTTATACGTTCTTAGCAATCAAATTATTCTTATTTGTCATTGCACATGCTCACGGAATAACTGAATAGATTGTTATTGGCAGTTAAAACAGATCAGCTATTATAACGAGAAATTTGGTGAAAGATTTGTAATGGTATGTTGCCTCAAAATATGTTGTAAAATTATTCAAATGTGTGTTAATTTTTCGCTCTACGTTTGAAATGGACTATAGTCTAATCTATACTGATGAATGAATGAACGAATGATATGTCACAGCCGATTTTGGCTACGGTGACTGCGTTACTGTGCAAGAATTATAACTCAGACTAAATAGTCCTAAATACAGAGTGTTGATTGTCTACTCTTTGGTAGTATTTCGACCACGCAGAATAAATTAATCTAAACTAACAATAACTAATCCTAACTAAATACCATTGCAGAATGCAAAACCGGCAACACCGGTCGGTTCGAGTAACCCCAACTCATCAGGACAAAGCAGTGCCGACAAACTGAGCAATCCTTTCGTGCCGCTTCAAGTACAGACTAGCAGAAGGTAAGTTTCATGTATTTTTTCTAAATAAAGCCGATTTTAAAGCTTTGCGGAAAATTCGTCTAAAACAATTTGACTAAAACACAATTGGACTAAAAACATTTCGACTTTAGGTAGACCCCAAAACTGGTGGATCGCTGTATAACCATGTCACAGTAACAAACGCCAAAAGTGGCGTTTGTTACTGTGTTTGGCGTTTGTTTTCTTATCGTGACAAGGTGAGATCCGCCAGTTGTGTGGTCTACCTATAGTAACAATTCGACTCGCAACTAAAACAATTCGTTTCATGAGCTAAAAAAATTGTGTCAACATTATGGCTTTGGGTGCAATTACACATAAACGCACCCATTCCGTCACAGAGTCGCCACAAATTTTCCGTAGACGAGTTTTAAAAGCTATTAGTAAAAATAATATCGAGTTAAATGGGCAGTAATGGCACCGTGCGGTGACGGCTTAGAATTTGCACCACCCAACTCTTCCCGCGGGTGTCGTAAGAGGCGACTAAGGGATTTCTAACGTGGGCGGGCAGCAGCGCCCCCTGCAGAACAATTCTACCACCGAACTGCGATCCCCATTCCGCATGCGTGGGGATTATGAGCACTACTTCCCATACGATCAAAAACTAATAAGCCGGTTATCAGAGGGAGGCCTTTTTTATTGGGCGCGTAAATTCGTTTACGAATAAACTGGTCTGGGCCAAAATTAATGTGCAACTCGACGCCCTGAGAAGGACGTAATCTATATATATAAAAGAAAGTCGTGTTAGTTACACTATTTATAACTCAAGAACGGCTGTACCGATATGGCTGAAAATTGGTGGGTAGGTAGCTTAGAGCCAGGAGACGGACATAGGATACTGTTTATCCCGTTCGACAGCGTTCCCGTGTGACTTGAGTCAGTCACTATAAAACGTGGTATAACAAAAAATAATCAGACTTGGAATAACCAAACGCAAATGACAGTTATGTAATGGACGTATGGATGACGTATGGATGCCGATTCTGTAGTATATTTAGTATCAGCATTTGCACCCGTGCGAAGCCGGGGCGGGTCGCTAGTACCTACTAAAAACCACTCCGGTGTCCCTCTCTCGCCATTTTTGCCGAACCACGGGAACATTAGAGACCTCCGCGGCCCGACTGGCGTCCCCTCTTCCTCCTATACATGGCCGGCGAGCCCACCGATCCACACACGCGCCGACGCCGCCATTCTTCCGTCAGCTTTCCTCCCCCCGATTAGGACACAAACTGGACAGACACACTTGAAACCGCATCAGGGGGAGGCCTGCGTCCAGCAGTGGACCAATATATAATTATATACAACTAGCTGCTGCCCGCGGCTTCGCCTGCGTAGTTCCCGTTCCCGTGGTAATTCCGGGATAAAACATAGCCTATGTCCGTCTCCTGGTTCTAAGCTGCCTCCCCACCAATTTTCAGCCAAATCGGTTCAGCCGTTCTTGAGTTATAAATAGTGTAACTAACACGACTTTCTTTTATATATATAGATATATATAGGATGTTGAGGTGAGCCACACCGTCTGTCACCTTGAAGAAAAGGGCGCCAAATGTGATATCTTCAATTGCCTTACTAAATCTAGCTCTTAACGCTACTTAGAATACAAATTGTAAACACTTGTTGTTACAAGTGTTCCAATAACAACTTGAGAATGATAAACAGCAAGGGGCCGGGGATTTGTTATTTCCTTGTACTTTTATTGATAAATGTACAAGGAAATGGTTTCTGCCTTCGCACGTGTTGTTTCTATGGAAACGTTCAAAGGTTATTTATATCCCATGGGAACTGTTTTGTGGGATAAAAAGTAAGTAGTCTATGTTTTATTCCAGGCATAGTCATGGCAACGTCTACACAAAATTTCAGCCTGATCCGTTCTGTAGTTTTGGCGTGAAGAGGTAACAAACATTTGGATGTTTGTTACCTCTTCACACTAATATTAAAAATGCGAAAGTTTGGTTGGCCAAACTTTCGCATTTTTAATATTAGTGTGACTTGTTTCTGTCCGCGGCTTCGCTTGTGTAATTTTGGTATAATAAGTAGCCTTTTATCTAAGTTAGGCTATGTTAGGCCACATTTCATCTTTTATCTGTTCAGTAGTTTTGGAGATCTTATAGGTAACAAAACAAAATTCACATTTAACCATTTAAAAACTTTCGGCTTTATAATAGAAGTGTGATAGCTTCTGCCCGTGGTTTCTGTATGTTTGGCTATAGTATAAAGTAGCATAATGTGTTATCTTAACATTCACACTAATATTTAATTGCGAAAGTTTGGATGTTTAGATGTATAGATGGATGGTTGTTTGCTAGCTCTTCACGCCAAAACCGATCGGACTGAAATTTTGCATAGATGTAGCCCTAAGCCTGGAATCAAAAACTTCTACTTACTCTCTATTACGGCTACTTTTTATCCCACAAAACAGTTCCCATGGGAATATAAGTATCCTTAAACGTTTCCATAGAAACAACGCCTGTGATGGCGCGGGCGGAAACTAGAGAAGAACTAAGAGGTATTTTAATTAATTCGATTCGTTTCCGAATCGAATCCGACTGATCTTTAAAACGCTATTTTGGTTTCGCCTCAGATAGATAATCGAAATAATCTCCTCATTGACATGGCCATTAGTCAACAGATTCGCTTCGGATTTTCGATCATCAACCAGAGGCGAAATCAAAATAGCGTTTTATAGATCCGTCGGATTCGATTCGGAAACGAATCGAATGAATTAAAATACCCCCGCTGTCTCCCAGTGCACACGAACGCGGATCCGCGAACGTGAATCGGATTACCCGGCCCTATGCCGGTTAGTTGACGATAGCTTCGAGACGTCATGAAGTCTTATTTTTGTTTGGGATTTCTGAAGTGCCATGTCCGCACGCTAGAGGCGCTGCAGCTGTACCTAAAAATCCAACAGAAAAATTTTACGTCACGGTGACGTCTTGTTTCTATCGTCAAACTGGACTCGAGGCTCTAGTACCCTAGCACGGGGATTGTTGTCTAGGGTAGCACAGAGAAAAATTACGTGACATCGTCATCGAATGCGTAATATGTTTGAAACTCGTTCCTTCAACTTCAATAGTTTACGCAATGTATGACGATGCGATGTCATTCTTCTCTATTCTACCCTATAGACAACAATCGCCGTGCTAGGCCTACTGTTTGTTTTCAACATTGTTTACGTCTCTACATCCAAACATACTAGTTTCATTACAATGTAAGTTAGATCTATTTCAAAGTGTTTATTTTACAATAACATCCTTTCAATCAGGAGAAACCAAAACACATCTGGACCACCTACGAAGAAGGACTCCGGTGGAATAGTGGTGCCTCAATTCGTAATGCCCAGGAATGATCAGGCTGCTCCGGTAAGTCCAGTACACAAAGTTATAGGAAAATACACAACTATGAAAAGTACGCATGGGAACGTACCCATACCACGTGACCCATTTTTACAACTTTTTAGCCCCCTCTCCCCTCTTGGTGACAACCATAGTATATGAGAATACCCCCACCCAGTTTTCACCTAGTAATTCATAAATACGGTTTTCAATCAAAATGATAATTTGTCTCATATTTATCTTTATTAATACAGCGCTTGCCGCGTGTAACCAAAAATACCTATAGTTACAAATGAAAAAATATTATAAAGAAGAAAAAACTTATGTAAAATCATATTAGGTATAATAGGAACTTAATTTACAAAAACAAGTTTTGCCCCCGGTGAGTTTTAAAAGCGCTAAACGGTGCGCCATATTTGAATACAGCTCAAAAAAGCGTGAGATTGGCTACGTGATGACAACCTAAGCCCCCCCCCCCCCCTCTCTCTGTGACAAAGCGTGGTATTTTGAAGACCTCCCTGACTCCCCCTCTGAACGAGTCACGTAGTATGGGTACGTTCCCTATGGCTTTTACAGGTCGTGGCGAATCGACGCTTCCATTTGAATCACTCCCTACATCGTCATGAATCACTCCCTACAGTCGTGATCCTTCACTTGCTCGTGATTCATCTATGGCCTTCGCTTTGAATCCGTCGTTTATTCACTAATTGCATAATATACTATTAAACACCTCTACTTAGATCACTAATCCGTCTGCCATTCGTGTTTATGGCAAAACGGTTTTGGGAGTCGTGTCCAGCAGAGAAAAACTACGATATTAACTAGATTCTAAAATGGAATTTTGTTGTACAGATGAACAGCCAACAATCGTTGGCAAACAAACCGCAGAAAAAGAAAAAACAAAGAATAGCGGCAAACCTGCCGTTCCAAATGGACTAAAGTGCACGCAATAGTGTTGTCGACAATATAAAAAACCAGACTATTAAAAAAATTGGATTGTAGAAAAATCACTAAAAATTGTAAATCTATTCCAAAATGAAAATATAGATAGAGTACGTTACTTGTACATTTTGTAAATAATATGAAATGTTGAGAATTTATCTATGTGATCATTTAGTGTAATTTGAGGTCTCGACTTAAAATTCCTCAGTATATTTTTAGAATTTTCTTTTACAGTACTTACTTAATAATACTTTAGAAAAATGCAGAATTGTCTTCGCTTTATAGTACAGGACCATATCACATACACTAGTTAACTTTAGACAAGTAGTTTAAATAATCACAGATTTTTTCATGTCTAACTAAACAGGTTTAAGTAGAAAAATATACTTCTGAAAATATAGACCTTTGCCTTATGAATACTGACTGTCAAATGACTTTCCAAGTATTGGTCGTTATTTTGTAAGTCAATTAAGTACATTGAGAACCAAGTACAAATAATTTTGAGGTCGAACCCACTTTCGAGCTTGTGATAGACTATTTTGGTCTTCATAATGCAAAAAAAATATTAATACTTTTATGAATGTTAAACAAAAAGCAATAAATAAGGTATTTTAATGCTGAAACACTACATGTCGATCCAAAGGCCAGAATGCACTAAGGCGAAAACTAATAAATCGTTAAAGTTCGGATCAACCCATAAGAATATTTTTCTTACTAAATAAATGAAATATTCTTGGTTATGCCTTAGTGGATACTGGGCTCAGGATTTCTCAATAGTTATTACGAGATCAGACTTTGTAGACAATTTTAATATTTTCGTCTTCATCGTGAATTCTTCTGCAAAAATAGATAATATTTTGATAAATGTGGTAATAAATAGATTAGGTATTTCAATGTTAAAACACATCATGTCAGTCAAAAAGCCAGAATGCACTAAAGCGTAATGAAAACCTTAATAAATCGCTAAATGTCGTATAAAATATAAGAAAAAAATCTTCGTATCTTCATGAAATTTTCTTGTTTACGCCTTAGTGGATACTGGGCTCAAAATTTCTCAGTAGACGAGATCATACATACTTATCGTGTGTTATTATTTGTGTGAAATTCTGATTGCATTTGCCAAAACCTTAAATGTTGCATTCAAATTCCACGAAGAATTCCTTATAAAAAGTGAATTTATAAAAATCAGGTTGACAAAAATTTAATAAAATTGTAAAATGTTTCTAACGAAACACAAAAGGCATAATAATGTTGTAAGTACATTATGTTCTCATTAATGTTAAAAAAATGTTGGAGAATATTGTGTTATATTGCAGTTATTTTGTGTTATTTCAAATTATGACGAAGGAATAAATCTCCAAATTGAAATCTTAATTTTGTTTCATGATTCTAAATCCCTGTAAAAAACCTGAAGTAGGTTCTCTTAGTTAAGGAACGTTTTCAGGTAAATATCTCTAGATGGAAAACTAAAGGAAAATTATTCTAAAGTGACACACGGAACGGTGGCGCGTCGGAATTATTTAAATAAATAATGCTGCACAATCCAACACAGCATCATCTAGCCCCAAGCTAAGTAGAGCTAGTGTTATGGGTAATAGATGACGGATATACATAAAACAATACATTAAATAAATAGAAATCCATTATACATAGAAAAAAAATGCTGGACAATTCACACAGCATTATCTAGCCCCAAGCTAAGCAGAGCTTGTGTTATGGGTGCTAGATAACTGATATACTTAATACAATACAATATTTAGATAGATATTTTTTATTATACAAGAAAACACCCAGACCAACGGAACAGATTTCTGCAGATCTTACACAAATTTGTTCCGAGGCGGGAATCGAACCCGCAACCTCCTGCGTCGCAGGCGGTCCTTCGCCCGCTACGCCACAGAAAATACCCAGAACACCCGTAACTAATATTTGGAGATCGTACAAACATTTGTCACAAGGCCGGAACTCGCAACGTCCTATACGTCGCAGGCGGACCTTCCCCGCCGCGCCACATCGGTCGTCAAACGTACCTACATATGTACCTACGTATATTCTAAGATCTAAGGTGTTGTAGAGTCAGAATTACCAGAGCCCATCTAGACTTCTTCATTTAAATAGGGACCTACATGGATATAAGGAGTGTACGTGTTCGTACATACATAACTGGGTGAATGATTAATAAAATATTTATTATCACACTAATATTATAAATGCGAAAATTTGGATGGATGGATGGATGTTTGTTACTTCTTCACGCCAAAACTACTGAACGGATCGGGCTGTAATTTAGCATACAGGTAATTCTAATCCTGGAATCAAACAGACTTTTTACCCCATAAATCAGTTCCCATGGGATAGAAATCACCGTTAAACGTTTCCATAGAAACAACGCGTGCGCGGGAATAAATTAGTTAGACAATAATGAAACAAAGCCGAATTAGAGGAAAACCAGGATCATTTGCGATACCTGAATCGGTGTTAGTTTTTTCAAAACCACGTAGCGCGTAGAAGTCATTATTAAGTTAAAAAAAAAATTGACAGCAATCAGCAAAAAACTACAGATAGCCGTTTACAAGAGGCCCTATTTTTCCCTTTATTTAACTTTTTACCAAAGAAACCAAAAATGTCAAGCAAAGATTCAAATCAGGTGTTTTAGCAACATCATTATGTCCGAGCATGTAAAATATGTTGACAAAAACACTATGGGAATGAAATTCTCATTGTATTGTGTTGATGTGACGTTCAACACATCCTCTGCAAGATGAATTGTCTGTTTGTTGGCAGACTGAAGCAAATCTGATTTGAAACGTTCCTCTAATTGTTTTGCATTGACAAGTAGGTAATACAAATTAAAATAATCACATGACTGGCTATCCATTTGTCACACGCACACCTATTAATTAATAATAAAATTAGCTTAAATTCTGAAATCAGATTATTCTTTGTAAATGTGGTATTGAAAATTATTATTTTCATGGAAATTCAGGAAAAAAACTGTTTGTAACATCCTGACAGTGACGGACAGATCAAGAAAAACGAATCCTGTTTTAAGATTTTGCCATAATTCTGATTTTTAGATTCCACTTTTTGGGTGATATTATGACCCAAAAAGTAGAATATGTTTAAAACAGTTAGGCGGCTGATGAAGTCCTTCGTTGGATGAAACGTTGGTTATCATCCAACAGCTCGAACACAAACTAGGTTCTTAGTAATACCGCTTACATTCATAATGAATGACACCTACATGAAATCACAGACGTAGTTTTACCAGTTTTACGAATAGCTACAAAAAATTGCAACTTGTGACGTAACTACCTATCAAAATAATGAAGGCGGAAATACGCTAAGTAATTCTGCAAAATAGAGTATGCATGAATATTGAAAAAAGTGTACGAACTACGAAGTAAACAATGGTCATTATCAGATTTGCAAAGACCTTGTTCTATAATTCTGAAAACAGTAAGTTACCTCACCTACTCGTTTTTGCATTAAACACTTGAACTGAGTATCTGCTACATTATCATAACTATTGATGTTATCTACAACACTTACAGTGATTGCTGAGCAAGTCCATAAAGGCAAGATGCAGGAGGATCCAAACATTGCTCTTCAAGGCGTTCTTCAGGTCAGTACCTATAAGAATTTACAAATTTAAGAGTTTGGTATAGTGTCTGGCTTCTTCTGAAACGACCTTTAGGTAAAGTCTAAAGACTATTTAATTGTTTCATAATGACTGTAGGTAGTAGGTAACTCGTGAAACAAAATCATTTGACTTTGTTGTGTAATTATCATTTGTAGGGTAGGTACCATTTGTTTTGTTAGTATTTTTGTACAAAAAATATATTATTCTCGTCTCGGATGGGCACAGAAGTTTTTAAATATCCATAACCGAGCTTAGCCTAGTAGTATTTTGATTGTGTGTGCACAAATTATTTCTAACAATTTTTCGAAAAAATACGTGTGCGTGTGGTGTGAGGAATGATATGAATATGTTTGTAATATGAATATGCATGAATATGTTTGTGATATGAATATGCATGAATGTTTCAAAATATGCATAATAGTTAATGAAAATGCTAAACATATTGAGAAAGTTGAAATTAGACATTTTTAGATTGGTTACTTTAGGTTTTGGTGCCAGCCAACAGAATCACTACCATTAAAATGAAAGTCCTTTTGAGTTCACTTTGGTGTATAATCCCTTATTCTAATCTGAAATAATAGAAAGAAAGAAAGATCAATTTATTGGTTCAAATCACAAGCTATGTCAATAATACATTCATTAAATCTTTGAAACTATCATACCAAAAGTGTCTCCACCATATAAACCAAAGTATACCTAACTAGGTTCTGCCCGCGGCTTCATCCGCGCTTTTCAAGGAGCCTATGTCCTCCCGAGGATATTGCTAACCTCCTTGTCAAATTTCACTAAATAAATAAAATAAATAAATAATGCTGGACAATTCACACAGCATTATCTAGCCCCAAGCTAAGCAGAGCTTGTGTTACTAAGATCCTTTCAGCCGTTTAAGCGTGAAAAGGTAACAGACAGACAGTTAAATGGAGTTACTTTCGCTTTCATAATAAGGTATGGATTCCCATTCTCATTTATAAGCATGTTATTTTTCAGATGCTTACAAATTCCACTTCAGTAGCTGGCCAACTGTACCTACAATGAGACTGTTGTCGTTGGGTGTGCTGGCCGCAGCGGTGGCTCTCTGCACTTGTGTGGATGACTGGTGGCAGACCGCGTCCATCTACCAGATCTACCCGAGGTCTTTTAAGGATAGCGATGGAGATGGAATCGGGGACTTGAACGGTTTGTACTTATCTACATCATTATAAAATATGTTCCTATTTCAGAGGCTCTAACGAAGTGCGCAATGGAGATTGGACAAGCCAATCTCATATTGAATGAAATGAATAGATCACCATGCAGCCAGAGCTCATTTCAAAATAGTTCATTGTAATATTAATATCCAAGTCATGTTAGTTTGAAAAGTTATAGATCTCATTTTGTTCAAGATTTTAGTATATTTATTTTAATTTTTTATTTTATTAACACTCCTCTCCGCCCTTGGTGACCACCCGAAGTATATGAGATGACCTTCCCCTCCCCCTCTAGTTTTACGTCATTCATAAATACGGGTTTCAATCATTTTTTGCAAACAGAAAGTTAAAAAAAAAATATTTTGCCCCATATTTGTCTTTATTATTATAGCGCCTGCCGCGTGACGTCAAAAGCGCGTGCATACCATATAGTTACAAGTGAAAAAAATATTATTAAGAAGAGAGAACTTATGTAAAGATATTATAACAGGAACTAAATTTACAAAAACAAGTGTTGCCCCCTGTGAGTTTTAAAAGCGCTAAACGCTGCGCGCATTTTTTGAATATAGCTCGAAAAAGCGTGAGATTTAGGTAGGGAATATTGACTACGTGACGACAACCTAAGCTGTCTGTGTGTGTGGTTCATAAAATGAAAGGTTCCATTACATGCGCACCCATTTTTTTACAGGCATCACTTCAAAACTTGACTACCTCAAAGAGACAGGCATCGACGCGATATGGCTGTCTCCTATCTACCTCTCGCCTATGTACGACTTCGGATACGACATAACTGACTACAGGGCTATAGCCCCGGAGTACGGGACTATGGAGGACTTCGATAATCTTATGAAGGAGGCCAAAAGACGAGGTGAGTCGTCTTATCATTCTCTAAAGGTGAATGAAATTTCTGAAAAAATTGCCTCTGAAGGTGACCCTTAATGACCCTGATTAGTAGATAAAACTGCTCGAGAAGGAATGTTATTGTCATTGAAACTAAGTAAGTACTATGTAATTTTGGACAAACAGATTTACTTAAAGGAAATCTGTTTGTCCAAAATTACATAGTAGGGTGGATAGTTTCGGGTAACCACGACCTCAAATTTTTTCTGCGTTTTATAAGGAATAGAAGTAACAGAAAAGTTATTTGCCGCAAATTGTAAACCATTTTCTATGAACCCATCATAAAACCAACTTTGATTCAATTGCATTTTCGGAGCATTTGGGAAAATGTTGATTTATAGTCCAAATTCGCTTATATTCCCAAATTCTCCCAGAATACCAGCGAATCGCAGTTAGTTTTTTCATAAGCTCAGAGTAAGTTTACGAACTGCAGCACATTACTTTTCCGCTAGTTTTATTCCATGTAGAAGGCAGAAAAAAAACACAAAATAATTTGAATCTAGCGCCAGCGCGAAACGAACAACGCTTCCTAACCAGTGCCAGCCAGTACAGCTTATATACTAAGCTTATATAACACTATCGTATGGCCCAAGTCGCAGATGGTCACGTCCAGCTCCATTTAGCGGCGGGTCGCACCGCCGCCGAGGCTGGGCAGTGAATGCGTTACTGGCTTAAACTAATGGGTCCTTCCTAATATACGAATACTTAGTGCTAACGTCACTGTCCCCAGGTATCCGCATAGTTCTCGACTACGTGCCAAACCACACGAGCAACGAAAGCGATTGGTTCGTGAAGTCTGCCAATAGGGAGGGGAAATATGCCGACTACTACATATGGGCGGACGGTGTTCAAGATGCTGAGGGGAACCTACAGCCTCCTAACAACTGGGTAAGCATAGAATAGATATTCATAGGTTTTTGTTTATAATGATTGCTTACCAACGCTTAAGGAAAATTCTAAGAATTTTAAAGTGGGTAAAGTAAAATCTAAAGTTTTTGTTTTTATAGTGCGTAAGCCTCACAAGAAGTTAAATAATATTGCAATAATTTTCGACGAAATTTTTTGCGATATTATTTAATTTCTTAGAAATTTGGCAGAGTGTGAGGCTTACGCACTATAAAAACAAAAACTTTAGATTTTGTGCAACGCGACACCTCTCGTCAAACGAACTAAACGTAACTTTAGTCTTTGAACAGGATTGGATAAACTTCAATGTTTCCACTATAGGTGGAGCTAACGGCGCTAGAGTCCGTAGAAAGTCGCAAAGATTTTCGAATCCAGCGTCACTTGACCTCGTGGTGTAGTTGGTTAGCACATTCCGGTACTGACGGAAGGATGCGGGTTCAAGTCACGCCGAAGTCGAAAATTTTTGCAATATTATTTTATTTCTTAGGTAAAGTTAGTAAAAATGTGTTATTTTGCTAACCGATACTTAAATAGCACATACAAATGATAAAAGGTTAAGATGAAAGTACATCCTGCCATTGCGTTGGTGTCCCGTGGAAGCCAGAGTGAAATGTGTGAATCGCGTAGGTATTAATTATTAATAAACAATTAATAAAAAAATTGTGGTAACACAGAAAAATTATTATCCTGCACTTAAAAACAGTGTAAGTAAAAGAGTTCAAAGTTTTCAGTATATGTAAAAAAAACATTAAATTATATTTCGTCTTCCCAGGTCAGCATCTTCCGTAAAAGCGCATGGGAGTACAACGCCGCACGAGGCCAGTTCTTCCTGCACCAGTTCGTGATCGGACAGCCGGACCTCAACTACCGCAGCGCTGACGTGCGGCAGGAAATGAAGGTAACTATCTTATTACATTTACCTAGACGTCCGGTTATCTGGTTTATCCAAAATCAAGCTAAATTAATAGAATTATAGAATACCTAGCTAAATTAATAGAACCTCGCTCAAACCTAGACATACGCCTGATCGGGTAAACTGACCACCCATTTCGTACCATTTACCATTTGCACCATAAGTTGGCGGCAGCAGTTTAATTAAATATAAATAAATGCGTGTCTTGTGAATATAGTCCGTACCATACCACACCAGTGACTTTCCTTGACCACATACCAAACACCACCAAATACCAATCTCAAAGGGCAGTTTGGGGATCAACCAGCACCATCTACCACAATCCCCGATCATAACCCTTTTCGACGCTCCTAGGGTAAGTAAGACGCAGTGAATCTAATACCTACTTAGCGATAAGACCTGACATTGAATACCTGATTCTTTATAAATAAATAAAATTGAATTCGAATTCAACCACAACAGCAAAAAAAAAACATCTGTTTTGGATTATTCATTTGTATGGCGGACATCAGCCAGACCCGTCACAACCTAGAATTGAAATTATAATAAATCTTAGATCCTTGTAATATTTTAAAAGCAAAAGTATCGATATACAGGGTTATTGGTAATTATCTGACACTACAGAGAACGTTCGATCATTGGGTTCTGGACTCCCACTGCCACCCCCACTGGTAAATTCAGGGCAGAGCTGTTCTTAAGTGTAGTTTCGAATATAAAAGAACGATTATTGAATGGAAGGGGCTACCTACTAACGATACCTAGTTTAAGAAGACGGCAGGCTTCACAAAAGTATTCATGATGATGGGCAGAAACTGCGGTTCGTACAGTGTCAGTGAATTACCAATGACTCTTTATGTATCTAATTTACTTTTTTACGCCAAACGTGATGAGCACTGCAGTAAAGATTGGGCAGATATTTTAATACAGTTGTTAGGCCCTCAGTAACATAAAGGCTCCTCTTTATCCAGAAACTGGCAAGCCGCGAGCTTAAGTTTGTATTTACTAATAACGAATTTCGTTAATTTTCCAGGATGTGATCAGCTTCTGGCTGGAGAAGGGTGTCTCTGGTTTCCGCGTGGATGCCATCAACATGATGTACGAAGTGGACGCTGCAGACTTTGGGGGAAAATACCCGGATGAACCACTCTCTGGTAAATAATCAGCGCGAAATAAATAAATAATGCTGGACAATTCACACAGCATCATCTACCCCAAGCTAAGCAGAGCTTGTGTTATGGGTATGTACTTGAAAACTGATATACCTACTTAATACAATACATTATATAGATAGTAATTATAGGTTCGGTCGTATAATAGAAATCGCTCTAAAAAGCGATAAAACTTCAAACTGTCACATATTTTGTAATATTTTATTTTGTTTGTTTCGTTGAGTGTGCAATAAATAATTTTCTGTGTTATCAATGTAACTTTTCCAGGCGATCCAACAGCTACCCCAGACGACTATGAATACCTGAATCACACCTACACTAAGGACTTGGGTGAGACCTTCGGCGTGGTCTACAGCTGGAGAGAGCTGCTGGAAGAGTTTACGGCAAAGGATGGAGAGTCCAAGGTTAGTCTAATTTTTAGATCATCGGCTGCTGTAAGGAATGAAAAATTTTACGCGTTTGATGATATTTTTGTCTAAGTATTATATCTAGAAAATTGCTGTCTAGGATGATTTTGATAAGCCAACACTACCTACTTTTGGTGTTGGCTTATCACACTACCTACTCACAAATAATGGTAACGTAACAATTTGTTATGTTAGCATTAGGGTACTTTATCATATCACCAAAGATAAAGTACCCTAACGAAGAAGCTACGGAGCTAAGAAAGCGGCAGAATGTTTACACCTACTTAACAACAGTGCCGCAAAAAAATTACAATTCTGTAAAGATTTAATGCTACTCTAACCGTGGGACATTATTTCACGCTAATGATTTTGTTTTTAAACAATGTTTTGCATAAAAAGTATGTACCATTTTAAGAATCAGTGAGTCATCAAAAAACGTTTAAAGTTTTTTTGTATCCCACGGAAATTGATTTATGGGATCTATGCCTACCTATGTTTTATTCTATGCTAGACATAGGTTTTATTGTATTCTATCGATGTACCTACTATGCAAAAATTTCAGCACGATCTGTTCAGTAGTTTTGGCGCGACGAACTTCATAAATATTATTAAAGATCTCTGTAATTTTGTATAAAATCAAAATACTTAATTTAGTCCTTATCTTAAGTCCTAGATTAAGATATATTGTCATACCCAAACAGGGTACATGAATACCTACAAAACTGTAATTATTATGTTTAGCAATAAAATACTGAATAATTTACTAACTATTATTATTTTTAATTATCGCTATCGATATGATTTCTAGGTGATGATGACCGAGGCCTACACAGAACTAGACAGCATGATGCGATACTACGGGAATTCAACCAAAGACGGGTCTGTTCCCTTCAACTTCTTGTACCTGGGACAACTGAACGACCACTTCACTGCGCAAGAGATGAAGTTGTCCATTGATAAGTGGATGACTTATATGCCTAATGGGAAGGTGGCTAACTGGGTGGTAAGTTATATTTGAACTTAACTAATTTATTTGAGTATTAGTGTCATTTTACAGGTCCCTAAGGTGTCATAAAGAACCCTATGATATGGCTCAGCCAAGCAATGTGTCTGTCTGTATATCCATCCGTACGTCATAGGTATTTATGTTGATGGAAAGTGTGCCAAAGCTCTTTGCAGTGGAAGCTGATTATTCAGCCGGCAGCGCAGAAATAAAAGTTTCATATTTTTTTGCAAACAGAAAGTTAAAAAATAATAATTCCGAGAAGGCCCCCATTATATAACCGCCCACCAATTTAGCCTAAGAATTAGGTACGTTCTGCGCATTCTTTGTCACGGGGTTCGGACTCCTGAGGACAAAAAGTTTGACGATTCTTATACCAAGCAGTAGGAAGATACAGGATGATTATGATGATCGTTGGTTATTAATATGTGGTAAGTGACCCTTAATGCGCCAACCTATACGCACTAAACCGGACTATTTAAAAATCTTTTGGTTTCGTACATTGTATTATCTGCTTACAGAACGGTAACCACGACAACAGCCGTCTCGCCAGTCGCGTCGGAGTGAACAGAGTCGATGCCATGAACATGCTATCTTTGGTACTGCCGGGAATCACTATCACCTACCAGGTATGGTCTAATATTAACTAGTTTATGCCCGCGGCTTCGCACGCGTTGTTCCTATGGAAACGTTTAAAGGTGAAACTGATTTATGGGATAAAAGGTAATCTATGTTTGATTACAGGATTAGAATTACTTGTATGCAAAATTTCAGCCTGATCCGTTCAGCAGTTTTGGTGTGAAGAGGTAACAAACATCCATCCATCCATCCATCCATCTATCCATCCATCCATCCATACTTTCGCATTTATGATATTAGTGTGATTAGAATTACTTGTATGCAAAATTTCAGCCTGATCCATTCAGCAGTTTTGGCGTGAAGAGGTAACAAACATCCATCCATCCATCTATCCATCCATCCATCCATCCATCCATCCATCCAAACTTTCGCATTTATGATATTAGTGTGATTAATCGTAATTGTGTTTAACCTTGTCCTTTAATTAATGTAAGTGGTATAATGTTACCGTGTTAATTGAAAATAGAAATTTGACGACTTAGATGTAAATAAATTTACATCTAAGTACCTAGTCAAATTTCTCAAATTGCCTTTACCTTTCTTACTCCTATGCCTCAGCGCGGTCCAAACAAGATCGTCGATCGACACAAGACTTCTCCAAGCATAAACACACTGGTCTTTAAAATTCCCAAAGAACACCGCCATGGGGGTGTTCTTTGTCTCCTAACTTTTTGATGCATGGAGCAGATTCCTTGCCTTGAGAATCCCGAGATCGCTTATTCCCAGTAGTTCTGTACTTTGTACTGAGATTTTCGCCACAGGATTAATGTTTTAACCATCGGCAAATATTTATTAGTACGGTTACGGGTTTTGTATCTTAGGTTTAAAAAATAAGAAGTCATTTTTATCATTATTATGATTCACAGCCAGATATTATAATAGACTTTACTGCTGGGTAGGTAAAAGCCTTCCGTCGTTTTTCCTGTTAAATTATCACGTTTTAATTTTATTCATAAATATCAATTTAATATTATTAGGGTGAGGAACTCGGCATGACCGACGGTGAAGTTAGCTGGGAAGACACCAAAGACCCCCAGGCTTGCAACACTGACGACCCCATCAACTACTGGAAGAAGTCGCGAGACCCCACCCGGACGCCTTACCACTGGGACGCCACACTCAATGCTGGTAAGACTACCTACCAGCCTCCCTAGACGAGACAAAGTTTTTAAGCTGGTGTAGGAAGAAATTACCTTTCAAATCACACTTTACAAGTCCAATCTGTATACCTATTTTTTATGCACATCAAGACATCAAAACAACGGTTCGAAATTTACGCTCAAGAAACATTTAACCACAAGAAAAAGGTACACTTCACCAAACAACTCAAGTTCCCACTGAGAGATTGAGCTATTAAAATCTCACGTTTTATGCTTTCCCAGGATTTTCTACGGGTCCCGAAGGATCCACCTGGCTGCCCGTAGCTTCCAACTATAGAACAGTCAATCTAGCCGCACAACAGGCAGCCCCTGTTAGTCATTACAAGGTAACTAAGCTAAATCTAAATCTTATATCTTAGTAAGGTTTAAGTACCTATTTGAAGTCAAGGTTCTGAAACACGAGCTTTTACTTGCCATAAAGCTCGATTGGAAAAAAATTCTTCACCTACACCGATTAAAACGACAGTGATGTTCTTCAGTTATAACTTTTAGCGATGTAAATTTGTGTGCTAAATAAACGTACCTAGTTGTGACAGACATGGAAAGGCATGATACCTGGCCAGTCTTCCATTCCAACACCCTAAATGGTACATACAGTAACCACAATTTAAACTCAACTAGCCAATAAGATCTGGTATTTCTGCAATAAATAAAAATACTGAATATTGATGTTAACTGCTCGACCATTCGCGAAACATCCACGCCATTTTTGAAGAAAACGTGCGCTACATCGGTTGATAGCAGTGGAGACCAAAGTGTACCTACTATTTGTCTACTCTTTCTAAATCTTTAGTTGTGCATCGTCCGAGCCCTTGATTTTGCATCAGCTATAGCACAATCCTGGAATCTTTTTAAACAGAGGTACTCTCCCGCCTGCAGCTCCGTCTCGGCGCACCGCCGAGACTGGGCAGTGAATGTGTTAAAAAGCAGTCCATTGATAGAGAAAATGTAGATCTTCTTACTTATATAGGTAGATGTTGAGTTATGTGTTTATACCTACTAAAATCGAACGGTTTCAGTTCTACAAAGACGTAGTGGCCCTCAAGAAGACTCGTGCAGTTCGCTATGGAGACCTGGACACCAGAGTTATTAGTGATAACGTTCTGGCTGTAATCAGGTAAATACCTTTCTACAATGTGACACTGCAATCTATAAACACCTTAAAAGTTGAAACATTATATACGACTTCCGAAAGAAACCTAGATATCTCAATGCCAATTGTTATAGTTTTTGAGTTTCTTTCATTGTAAATGGTTTCTGTTTGAGGGTGCATATACAGGGTGCCACATAATGGGGCCTAAATAAGCCGAAAGGAGGTGATTCTGGATCACCTTTTGTTCTATGGTTGTTTCAATTTCGAACAATATTATTATTGTTTTGAAATTTCAAAAGAATCATAACATTTTTTTGTATTCATTTTATGACATAACATTGGTTTTGCTGAAAAAACAACCAAAAAAACACTTGAGAATTATTTTTGTTTAAGTCTTTAAATTTAATATGAATGTTTACAGGCTGCTTCCTACCGCACGGGGTATTGTAGCCGTCATGAACTTGGGAGACAAGAATGAGACTGTCGACCTATCATCCGTCAGGCTTCTGCCGCACGCACTCACTGTCGTCGCGTCCGGAGTGGACTGTGAACTTAAGAAGGGGTAAGTGTTAAACCAGCTTCAATAAAGACCATGAAAACCACAACTTAGCTAATATAGGATTAGATTAACAAGATTATTTTTGTTTTCATTCCTTTAACTTCTTGACTGTAGTTTAACAACATTCTGTTTTAATCTGTAGTTTTCTGTGTGTTCCTTTTGAAAATCCACTATCAGTCTTTCTTTTAAAAAGGATTGGTAGTGTAGGTGATTGCCATCCTGGATTCAGACACTTTTATCTAGTCATCTTTGTAACACTTGAAGATATTTTAGCTACATTTCCTGTTAGTGAAAGAATTTATAGCATTGGTCATTTGCAAAGATAATGCATTTCATACGAAATCAAAACTGTATTTCACAAGTTGAGAATAAGGTTTGTGCTTGATATGCCTGTATTTGCTTGCAGAGATCATCTGTTCAAGAACAAAGTGACCCTCTCCCCGCACTGTGCCCTGGTTCTTCGATCCACGAGGATCTGCTGCTGATTCCACAAATTTGTTAAACATTATTTATTTCAAATAAAGCATACATATTAATTCTCTCTTTTATTTGTCACTTGATTTGCATGAACGTAAGGAAAGTAGGTGATTGAAAGCTTGGAGTGGATTACATTATTTATTTTGATGTGGTTCTAATCACAAATTTACATTACAAAGTCTGACCAATTGTGTGACAATTGTGTTACACAGAATTTCCTAAAAAGGTTTGTAGTTTGATATCACCAGTCAATGATGACTAATCCCTGAGTACTCAGATTTAAGATTGTCTCAAGGACAGATTTCCATTAAAATGTTTCAAAAAATTGCGATGTGAGACATGCTTTAATCTGAGTTGTGTTTGAGTACCCGGGCGTAAGTTAAATTAGGTACAGTTACATTTCCTTTTCACAAGGAACAGCTGAATTCAAAAGTCCATAGCACCTTCCAAAAAGCACATACAGTCCACTTTATTAATAACAACATCAAAATCCTTTTTAGTAATGATTTTTCTCTTGTTACTTGATGTGTAGGCATATGCTTCTTTTGCTATTGTCTCTAGAAACATTTCCTGAAAGAAAAGAAAAGGATCAATGTTTTGTTCACAAAACTAACCTCAAATTGCAACAATAGCTAAAAGTATAAGTGTAAGAGTTCTATTAATAAGTCTATTCGATAAAAACGAGACTTACAGTGGCTTTGGTAACTAAAAACACAGCATCACCGGATAAAACGCTAACGTCAGGGTCTTGTTTCATGATATTCTTTATTCTGGCTATGGGCAATCTGGTGGAGCGAATCGTCTCCACTTTCTCTTTGGGAGCAACTGGAGGCCTCACTTCTGGAGCCTGCTCCTCAGAAGTAACGATATCAGCCGGTGGAACGATGATGAGGTTCTCAGATTCAGTTCTTTCGCTGTTGAGGTGGTCGGCATCGAAATACTGATTTGTGTCGTCCATTATGTCCGATATATCAACGTCTTCGTAGTGCTCTTCTTCCGCCATTATTTTTACAGTTTTATTCACTTATCAGTAGGTTTTTCAGCAGAAACATTCAATAAAAATACGCAACGCAGCTGGGATGGGATTGTGCATTAAACCAAACCTTAACAAAAACAAAGTAAAGTAACAAACACTTGTCAAAAAAATCTACATCACTTATAGTATGTCATAATCAAGTTTGGTTTTGCTGTCACCATCAGTCAGATGCGGAGTCATTTTCCAAGAAGTTGAAGACTATGCAGAGTCGTAACAAGGCTATGATAACGTGTTTTAATTTTATCAAACTTATGGTAAATTATTGTGTGAGTAATGTTTCTATTGTTTTTATATACACACGTGAACTGTAAGGCAAGTCAGGTTAGATACCTGACCAGTTTAGTTGCTTATTATATTATTATAAATAAATAATGCCGGACAATCCACACAGCATCGTCTTGCCCCAAGCTAAGCAGAGCTTGTGTTATGGGTACTAGATGACTGATTTACCTACTTAATACAATACATCACACAGATATAAAAAAATACCTATTATTCATAGAAATACCCAGAACATCCGGAACAAATATTTGCAGTTCCTTCGTACAAACATTTGTACCAAGGCGGCCATCAATATTAAGAACATTTACTTAGGTAGGAAGGTACTTAGGTATGTATCTACACATTCTTTCTGAACACTAGTTTAGTAGCCGGTGCGTGGACAAATAGGTGAGTAGGCTTAAAATTTTAGATGCACAAATAATAATACACAAGAGCATAATAATAAATAATAATAATAATAATAATAATAAATAATGCTGGACAATTCACACAGCATTATCTAGCCCCAAGCTAAGCAGAGCTTGTGTTATGGGTACTAGATAACTGATATACTTAATACAATATACTACATAGATAGATATTTTTATTATACATAGAAAACACCCAGACCAACGGAACAAATTTCTGCAGATTGTACACAAATTTGTTCCGAGGCGGGAATCGAACCCGCAACCTCCTGCGTCGCAGGCGGACCTTCGCCCGCTGCGCCACGGAGGTCGTATAATGTTGGGGAAATACGTATATTTTATTATCAGTTCGTTTTGAGTATCATTATAATAACTTTAAAATACCCAATATACCTACATCATAATTTACAGACATAATTATGCATTCAAGAATCGTGTAGATAATCATCATAATCGTAAGACACTTTTCGTGCGCAATAAAAACCATTTAAATTCATATATTATAGTACAAAGAATCAATATTCCGCAGTTGGTAGGTCTAAATTATTATAATTATGTTAGATTCAAATATTGAAAACAAACAAGACTGCATCTAAAATCTGTCAAAATCGCAAACTGATTTCAAATAAGTAGGTAATCCTATTTAGATAGGTTGATAAAAGTACTCTCTATTTTTTAAAGCTCTTAACGTGAGTTTTACACATTTTTTAAGCAATAATAATAGCTACTAAGTATTGTGATATAATATAAACACCTCGTCTTAAATTAAGCTATCTATAACAATTACTGTACAATAACAATAGCAAAATACACATCAAAAATAACTATGATTAATAATTATGCCGCTAATTTACACAAAACATTTTTTTCCAAAACGACTTCTTTGTGTGTATAACAGGCAACCCAGCCAAAATGGCAGCGTCGAATGCGTCTTTTAGTTGTTTTCTTGTTTTAGAGGAAGTTTCTACGTAGACTGCGTTGATTTTAGCTGCTAGTGCTTTTGCTTCTGATTCTGTGATCACGCTTTCGCCACGGCTCTGGAAAGATAAATTGTAGAGGTTACTAAAGACTCACATAAAGTGATTAGATGGATTGAATTAACGTCAGTTTGGTATAGGTACCTACACTGAATTTAGTATGAAGATAGGTAGGTACAATAAAACTGAAAAAAAATAAACCATTTTATATAATAATCCATCCTAGTCCATCCCAGTTCAATCCCTGCATTATTACCACACGGAGGGTTCTTACTCACAAACCAAGTAAGATAAGGTAAGGTTCCTAAAAACTATGGTCTGCAGGGGTATTTTAATTCACCGATTCGATTCCGAATCGAATCCGACGGATCTATTATAACGCTTTGTTGTTTTCGCCTTGGGTTGATGATCGAAATAAAGAGTTCCTCCTCATTGACAAGGCCATTACATTAGTCAACAGATTCGCTTCGAATTTTCGATCATCAACCCGAGGCGAAATCAAAATAGCGTTTTAAAGATCCGTCGGATTCGATTCGGAATCGAATCGGTGAATTAAAATACCCCTGTTGGTGTCACGAAAATATGTGATGCACTCCGTGTAAGTATGTGTTATTTTCTTACCCTCAAGTTTAACAGAGTCCTAGCGTCCTTGGTGAGATCGCTCTGCGTGCCCACAAGCACCAGAGGCGCGTTGACTTTGGTGACGGCCTTCGTCCACCGTTCAGCGACGGAACGAAACGTCTCGGGTCTGACGATGGAGAAGCAGAGCATTAGGACGTCGGTACCGGGGTAGCAGAGTTCCCGGAGCTCTGACATGGAGTCCTGGAATAGATGAAAGAATGGGTTAGAATGGGTTATAGGGTAGAAACTTGGGAGGATAAAGGGGTTAGAGAGGAACTAAGAGGAACCTAGTTGAAAATCGACAAATTTTAGTCTGATTATACAAAATATTAACCTTCCCAAGGTTAGTAGGTAAGATTGAGGTCCAGACTCCACCAAGGCTGTGCAGAGATGCGTACCGGCTAGACTGGAGCTGAGACGTGTGCTGGCTAAAGCGGAGATGTGTGCTGGCTAAAGCGGAACTGAGCTGCGTGCGGGGGGGAGCGTTCGATGTTTATTGAGATGAATGCAATATAGCGGCAGCGAGACGGCCGGCGCCGCTCACTGCACACCGCCGGCCGCTCAGATCTCTTCTCGTCTCCGCTGCGTGACTTGTGTTGTGAGGCACAGCTCACATCTGCGCTTCGATCTTTTTCGTTTTCTTCGTATAAAAATATGATAGCTACTTCTCCCTGAAGCTAAGCGGAGACGAGTTATGTGAATAACGACATTCTATTGATCATTTTTATTTAAAACGTCTCATCTCCCGTCTCTGCTTTGGTGGAGTCCGGCCCTACCCTAAGACCTCCCCAAGTCTCCAGCAGTTTAAACCACAGAGTTATTATAACAGTATAAGCCAAGTTAATATTTGTAATACGAAAAGGAAGTGTAGCTATCCTAGAGAGGATCATAGGTAGGTACATGCAACGCCAAAAATTGCTTACGTTATATAATAGACAATTTTCAAAAGTGCTCTTTAAACGCCTCATAGTGTTTTGCACACATAAACACAGAAAATTTACAAGGCCTTGATGTTTTTCTTGGCTGTATTATTTGGTTTCTTTTTAATAAGTAGAAGTTGTTTGCTCTTCTATTTTCTTTCGATGCAATGCTAGGGTGAAAGTGAATCATGAAGCACATTGCCCAATAAAAGAACCAAACGTTTGCGCAATGATACAGCCTTTTAAAGTTTGGGGACCACATTGCAATGGGTATGATTAGATCGTTGTTAAACTGACTGAGAATTGAAGCTGATTGAAAGATGGGTTGATGAGATAAGATGAAATAAGAATTTCGACTGCGCTTAGAGAAGGCACAATTCATTCATTACCATTACATACATTACATACCAACCGTCTCTATCAGGCACCGGAATGAAACTATCTTTCATGCAGACAGAAGAAGGACATAGCATTAAGTTCCTTGTTGCATCCATTCAGTTTAAGTTTGTGCCTTCGAATACCTACTTACAAATTTTAATACCATCAACCAATAACCCCAAGAGGTTTTTCTATATACTTATGTTTGTATGGCGCATCGCTTTTCACTTTCGTATTTAATTCCAAGCATGGTGCAGTTACGTAGAACTTAATATAGGTAGGCATAACGTAGGTAGCTATTTCTAATACCTTCCCAGTGATCTTTGTTATTAACTATGCGTAGAAATAACGTGACACAATCATCAAAATTATTATCATTATTTATTTATTATCACATTTATCACCCATATGCCACCACATACGTGCAAATATGTGGTTCCCACGGATTCACAGAATATTTTATAGAAGCCCACGAAATGCAGCCCGCATTGGGCACCGATAACAATATTTTATGTAGTTTTTGTGACTGTAATAAAAAAGAGCACGTGCATAAACTGAACGCACCATAAGTTTTTTTTAATGAAAAAAAGATTTGATCCGAATGCACATTCGAAATTCGAAATAACAATGGCGGCAAGGTGTTTCTAGAAGTTCCCACAGTTTCTCTACCTGAACGACAGGGGCCTATTTTGAGGGTCTATCTATTGTTGTGAGCACACGTGACATTCACCATGTGCTCTAAACTTACTTTTGAGATTATTGATTCGGATTGGTAGCCATTGAGAAAACGTACCTATATTTAGGTTCCTTTCCTACAAGTTCAGACATTTCAAATTTAGAATTTCATTTTTAAATCATGTTCAAATTCTTCTTTGTTTTAGGTAGTAGTTTTTTCGTAGGTAGAGTTAAGGTACAGTTGACCTCATGAATGATATGATTTTAGCTCCATTCATCTACCAATAGATTTTTTCGCTTTTTTTTTAAATTTTGACTATTTCTAAAGTAACCTATGAAAAATTCAAGATGAAGGCTCACCTGGCCAGCTGTATCACAGATTTCCACGCAGACTGGTCTACTGTCCACGTCCACCACAACTGAAACAAACAAACATTTTTATTGTAATACCTTCCGAAAGAGACAGAAGGCTGCCAAAATTAGGACACAATAATGATCAGGTTTCACGAACAAAGAAAGCGATCAAGGAACGGGACTTATGGGTGAATCACCCTCATCAACCGCGTTTTATAAGGTCCGATTTGGCGAGTTGGCATTTTTCTTTGTTTCCATCTGCTGGCTGTTGTAAGATTATATTTTGTATCTCTTCTGTGATTTGGCTGAGGCATTTTTTATTTGTATTTGGTGGCTTTCGTCACTGCGGCTATGATAGGCCTATTGTGAGTACTTATACTTTATCCATCGAGCTTGTAGATTTTTCGTAAACAAACGTAATCAGCTGATTTTTAGGGTTATCACCATGAAATGACACAGGCCTAACGTAATTCCAATGATTTCACCCATAGATTCCGTTAGATTTGTTACTTTTTTCAATCTTTACTTCATATCTATGCAATATCTAGTTGTACCAATTTACAAATCGTCATTATTTGGTCAAAAACGAAGATTCAAATGACCAGATATTTTTATCTTTTGTTAAAGTGCCAACCCTAACGAATCTTAGTTTTGACGTCATGGGATGCAAACAATTGGTATCTTTTGAACTATGCTTCCCAATTTAGGATAGCACTATGACCATACTTATTTCCTATACAGAGCAGTATTTTATTTTTAGCCGGATTATTGAAGAACGAATGGAACGTAAACTCAACACTGAGCGAGTGCTGCCAGCTGGTCTTAGCTACCCTATTGAGTGTAGTTTTAGGGTGTGTTCCCATTTTTTTTAGTGACGATAGATAGTCGTGCAGTTTAAAGCATCGTGGCTTGTAAACACGATGTCCCAAAACTCCACGTCAAGACGGAAACAAGTGACAGGCCAAGTCAGGGTATTTATCACAAGAAATTTAAAAAAATCTAAGTGACCTATTTGTAAAGAAAAGGTAAATATAAAAAAAATCGAGATCGTCTACAACCTGTGATGGTCTTTTAACCTTGTTTACTGCATTTTTTTTTTCAATTTTATTTTTAATCTGAATCCTGAGTAAATTGTTGCAATGAGAGAAAAAATATGAAGTACTTTTAGTTTTTTATTATTAAATATAAAATAATATGATATATAAATATAATTGAAATACTTAAAATGGCTAAACAAAAAAATCTAAATATTATCATAGACCCAGGAAGAATCTAAGAAATCAATGATGCTTAGAAAATATGGTCAATGTAAAGACATAAAATTAAGAACGTCTATTTACTAATGGGCCTGGGCCTGAAACGCCTCTCTTCCAATGGAACCTCATTGACAAATAATAATCTAGCTAATCTAAATCTTCCACACTATTGATTTATGAATTGAACTCTACCAGTAAAAATCGTTTCATTTTTACATTTACAAGATTATTTCTTGGATTATGTTTTTTTTTATTTAACAATGATTTGAACAATGCTTTCTTCAAGACCGAAGGGTGAGACTTGAGAATTTTCAGCAAAACCAGTGTAAAATTACAAAAATATGTAAATCTACGTACGTAAAATTATGTGTGTAAAAGTATGCGGATAATAATGTAGCCACTGCTGTCACTGCACCCTGCTTGGGCACCATTGTGTCATATACTTTACCTAGATACTAATGCCACAGTATAAATAATAATATACAGTAGGCCTTTGATATCGCGGAACCTGCCGACAAGTGACGCGACCAGGTAATCAGGCCAGGGTTGTCACCATGCTAGCACAATGCTAGTGTTAAATGAAAACTTCTAATTATTTATTATAAGGAAACATCATCATAAATAAAACATTATGATTTTATTTTTGGTGATTTTTCAAATGCCTCGCCCCTTGCCCCCCGCACGATTGCCCTGTCTAAATGCCTTCGTCGAACAACTGTATGCATAAGTTGGCTGTGCTAATACTTACAAATCTACATAATTATTACAATAAAATTTGAATGAATGAACGAATGATAACATAACTTTATTTTCCCCGTTTTTCTGACAGAGTGGGTAACACTACCCACGATCGCTATTTTATTTCCTCACTTGACTTTCTTGCTTTGTTGTGGTTAGTTCAAGTAATTCTCTCCTTTTGTGCTCTCTGCTTACGTTACGTTGTTTTCGTTGAGTTTATCGTTGTTTCTTGAGTTTTTGTTATTGTTGAGTGTTACTGTTGAGTTTTTGTTGTTTGTTACGTTTGTTGTTTTGATACAATGAGCAATGAACCTGGCCCGAGTTCGTTGAAGCTCTTTGCTTCGCCCAAGAAGAAGCGTCAAAAGAAAACGCCTCTCAGTTCTGCAGAGAAGCTCACGATTATTAATATTTATAAACTGGTGGAAGAAACTTGGCCTCGAGACCAATTTCCCTATAAGCAGGCGATGGTGAAAAGGACTGCCGATACCGCTGGAGTTGGCGTCAGTACGGTGTGGAAAGTCCTGAAAGGCTATTCTACTGAGCATCGCGTTCAGTCACCAGCACCTCTACCTCCAAGAGTAGCCAAAATTGACAAACTCTTGGACTTTGAACTAAGTGCCATACGAAGAAAAGTGCATGAATTCTTCTTCAGAAATGAAATCCCCACACTAAACAAAGTGTTAAATTCGGTTAACGAAGATGATGACCTACCAAATTTCAAAAGGAGTACATTTGCAAAGCTTTTAGCAAAGCTAAAAATAAAACACCTGAAAAGAACACGTAACAGCAGTCTCATTGAAAAACATGAAATAGTAAGGTGGAGGCGCAATTATTTGCTAAAAATTGCCAAAATGAGAGAAGAAGGGCGCAAGATATATTATACAGATGAAACATGGTTAAACGAAGGTAATTTACTCTTTGTTTATTATCCTTTTTAGTAAATAATTATATTAAATATCAAACATGTAGTCGTTAAACTGAACTGAACTGAACTTTTGTATGTTATGTTAACATTGTTTCTTGTTTTTGTAGGTCATACGAAAACGAAGGTGTGGCAAGACATGACAATACAGTCAACAAGGCAGGCACACCTGGAAGGCCTTTCTACAGGACTCAAAGGGCCTTCTGGAAAAGGAAAACGCCTAATAATAGTACATATTGGTATGTTATCTGTTGTATTTTCATGAATCAGGATAATTTATTTAAACAATAGCATCAACATATCAAAGAAGTAGCACCATGGTCAAGTATGAATATGTATAGATTGAGTATTATTATTGCATCTTGTAATATCATTGATATTTTTATGGGTGGTGATGCAATAAGGTCGGTTTTCACCAATAGATAATCGGACAATTAGGCAGCTTTCAGTTAAATGTATCAAAACTTGTGTCAATAACATCAAATCAACTGTTTAAAGTTTAATATTTGTTTTTTTTTTTTCTAGGAAACGAAGATGGATTTTTGAATGGTGGAAAATTAATATTCGAAAGCAAAAGTGGTGATGGAGATTATCACAAAGAAATGAACGCAGAAGTATTTGAAAAGTGGTTCAAAAAAATTATAGATTTAATTGAGCCAGAATCAGTTATAGTAATGGACAATGCTCCCTATCACTCTCGTCGCCTGGAACGAGTACCAAACATGCAATGGAAAAAAGCTGACATCCAAGATTGGTTAAATAGCAAGGGTATCTCGTTCCAGGACACTATGATAAAAAGGGAGCTTATCGATTTGATAAAACCAATAAAACATAATTACATGGCCTATGCCACTGACACATTTGCAAAAGAAAAAAATATTGAAGTCTTGCGATTGCCCCCCTATCACTGTGAATTAAACCCAATAGAAATGATATGGGGGCAAGTCAAAGGCCATGTTGCAGATAAAAATAAAACATTTAAAATGCATGAATTGAAGATTTTATTAGAAGAATCTATGAATTTGATAACACCTGCAGCATGGCAAAAATGCATAGACCATGTTATACAAGAAGAGAAAAAAATGAGGGAACTGGATGGTATTACAGATAATGTAATTGATCAATTTATCATCCAGGTGTCCGGAGATACATCAAGTAGCTCAGATTCTGACAGTGATGATGATAATTGATTATTGTCTATCAATAATGTCCCAGAAGAGAGACACATGTATACTAAAGATTGAAAATATAAAATGATGATAATTAAATTAACTAATGATAATGTCCCAGAAGAGAGACACATGTATACTAATGAATAAAGACATAAAATGATGATAACTAAATTAACTAATGATGCAACAATAAATTATTCCTATAATTTGCATTTATAGTCTTATTTCATCTCCTTTACCTTGTATTTCCTTTTTAAGGATAGGTAACAATAAAAAGTAGTACTGATTTCACAAGACTACCTTATTTACTTATGCCAACTATTATTCACATTAAATATCACTACCCAGAGACATCTATCAAAGCTCAAAATAGCCGCCATATGAGTATAGCTTGGTAGGTTATGTACTAATTTGTTCAATTTTAGTTAGGTATGTCATAGGTTTTATAATTATTTCTTTCTTTGCGTCGTCAGTTAGAAATCAAATAAGACCTAAATTATGTATATCCTAAATACGCAAACGAAGCCGCAGGCAAGAGCCAACCACATTATTAAAAATGTTTTTCACCCCTGCATCAGCTGATTGAACTGTCAGTGGCTTTGTTATTGAAAATTCTACAAGCTCGATGGATAGAGTATAGGTACTTATGCAGTACCAGAAAATATCAGATTATTCCGCTTTTCCTCTACCTTGCGCCCTACGCTCAAAATCATTCATCATTTTGCCTATCTGCAGCATTTTAATCTATCGACACTCAGAAAACATAGACCTACAGCCGAATTGCGAATCTCCGTTTTTTTTGAAGTCGTTTCAAGATGACTCATCACATCACTCTCTCAACGAAATTCCGAGTACGACGACAGGGAGGCCAGCTCGGTTATCCATATTTTAAGGCGCTACCTCCCCTCACACTAGCCCCGCCACCTATTTTATCTAACTATTACGTTTAAGAAATCATTACCAAAAATTACGTTAGCCAGTTTGCGATACGTACCTATTATATGCTTTTTTTAATGCCTCTGTAATAGTTTTATTTTGTATAGTTTAGGCAGAGAAACGAAGTTGCCCTTGGTTGCCACCAAACTCTATTTTCAAATCTCTGTTTAAACTATCTAAACTATACAAAATCAAACTATTACAGAGGTATTAAAAAAAGCTTATAATAGGATTCACAAACTAACTAAAGTAATTTTTGGAAATGCCTTTCTTAAACCTAATACCTACCTAGATAGATAAAATATGTGGCGGCGCTAGTCAACAGTCCCATCTTAGACCGTCGTCGTCATTCCAAGACAATACTACTCTTTTAAGTGTTCTAAGGCCCTGTAGGCTAGTTGTCCAACAATCAAAGATGTAAATTGGCCAGGTAACTCCAGTGTACCGTTCATAAATAAACTAAGCGAAATAATGCTCATCAAAGCATCATAAAGTCTCAGCACCTACGTCTAATTGCTAAGTGACACCCAATCAACTCAACGGTTGTTTACCGTTGTGTCGGAGCAACGCTCGTAACTCAACACTGGCTACACTGACCACTGTTGAAGCCGGATGCACCGGTGGCCACGCGAATATCCTGCCTATTGTAGGGAACCTGTACCCTTGCCTATTGTCTTTATTTTTGTTTTTGTGCAACCTGTGGGAGAGGGAAAACGCGCGCTTTCCTTTTTAAATAGGTATCTAGATCTACCTAGGTAGGTACTTAGACTTCTACCTACATTATTGCTCAGGTCAGGCCATTAAATGGCTATTATTAAGTAAGTTTTGATGATTTCTATGGTTACCGCCAACCGAAGGCCAAGGAAGGTGTTGTGAGGCTTTTTTTAATGAGAATTTAGGTAGGTAGGTACCATTTTGTGAAATAAGAAACCTATCATTCCGAATCTTGATTTTTTAATTAAAATACTTTTTTGATTCCGATTGTCTATTACAATTATTTATGTTAATGTTATTATTTATTTTTTATGTAGGACATTGTTAAATATGTCCTACATAAACAATAAAACAGCAGTTCTAAAGAGAAAACCACAAAAAAACGATATACCTACATTACCTACCTATGGTAAATGACAAAACTAGCGAGCCAAAAAAAACCTTAATACAAAATAAAACCCTCTGTTCCCTAACACTTTTCTAGACGTATTGTTGAGTAAAAAGTACAGTCGGCTCAATGAGTATTAGGCACACTCACAATGATAACCAATTGAATGGCCAATGTGCCAATAGGTACATAAGCGAAAAAAGAATAGGACCTACATTTTCACCATTGAATAAACCGAGTTGGCTGCCGAAGTAAAAATGAAAGGTTTCTATAAATAAGTCTTTTGATAATCATGTCAAGAATAATCATGAGATTGTATTGTTTGCTGACGATACTTCATTAATTTTTAAAATGAAACGACGAAACATAAAATTTGACGATGTGAATAATGCAATCTCAAAAGTAGTACACTGGTTTAATGTCAATAATCTTTTGCTTAATGAAACTAAAACGAAATGTATAAAATTTGCTCTACCTAATGTAAAACACGTTAAGATTGATGTAAACGTAAAAGGAGAAACGTTAGAAATTGTAAACAGTACAGTATTCTTAGGAATAACCTTAGATAGTAAACTTCAATGGGGCCCACACATAGATAAGCTATCGAAGAGACTTAGTTCTGCAGCGTATGCAGTCAAAAAAATCCGTCATCTTACAGACGTTGATACTTCTAGACTAGTCTATTTCAGCTACTTCCATAGTGTTATGCCTTATGGCATACTGCTGTGGGGGAACGCTGCAGATATTAACACCGTATTTGTGCTGCAGAAGAGAGCTGTTCGTGCAATCTATAATATGGGTCCCAGAGAATCCCTGCGTGATAAATTCAAAGAAATAAACATAATGACAGTACCATGTCAATATATTTATGAAAACTTGTTGTACACTCATAGAAATAAAAATCTGTTCCCTAAAAATTGTGATAAACATAACTTTAATACCAGAAATAAACATAAACTCGCTGTGCCCACAACTAGGCTACACAAAATTAATGTATCTTTTAAAGGGCAATGTATACGCTTCTACAACAAAACTCCTAGTGAGTTGCAACAATTATCAGTAAATAAATTCAAACAAATTGTCAAAACCTTGCTGTGCAAAAAGGCTTACTATAAAATATCAGATTATCTAGAAGATAAAAAAGCTTGGAACGGGTTTTGCTCCAACTCGAAGAATAACAACTAACAGGCTAAAGGTTTCTTCGTCGCTTCTTTACTTTGGTCCAGGGCTTGAATAACCGGAAAATACCGGTATGAAAAGGTTAACGGTATGACGTCATACCTTTATATTACGATATCCTTATATAACGGTACCGTTATGTTCCGATACCGAAAAATAGCGATAGCTTTATTTTTAGCAGTAGCGTAATTTTATAATAAGAGTACCGAAATGAGAAAACTATAAATAGCTCTCGGCTCAGCTGCAGATTCTATCGAGACAGTTCCGTTCTAGTCGAGCGAGTGAGACCGGACAGTCGTGTGACTCGTGCGTTTCGAAGTTTTATTTCGTATAACCGTTTGCTTAGCTGAGCCAAGTTGCAATTATATTTAATAACTAGCGGCCCGACCCGGCTTCGCACGGATGGACATTTATTTTTAAACATTTTGGAATAAACGTAGAGTAAATGTAGGTATCTATTATTTCTGTGGCAGGACATTTACTTTTATCCGACTGCCTCGTTGGTCTAGTGGTCGCTTGTTCAACCGCTGAAAATGAGGTCCCGTGTTCAAATCCCGGGTCGGGCCAAGATTTGTATTATTGGGTCTTTTCTAGCAAGTTGGCGGTGTTAGACGGCTTAAGCCGTTGTTCTATCGCTTGACCTCTCCCCGGCCGTGTCGGTCTGCCGTCCTATCGGATTATGAGAGTGAGGGCATAGAGAGTGCACCTATGTTTGCGCACACACTTGTGCACTATAATATGTCCTGCGCATCTTGGTCGATGCGACTGGCCGCCGTGGTCGAAATATCCACATCCCTCACTGCGTTGCACGCACGGGGCCACACCGCGCACTGGCCACGCTGGCGCGGCGGCGGCGGCGGCGGGCTGCGTTTATTTACTACTATTTTATGCCCGCGGCTTTGCACGCGTTGTTTCTATGGAAACGTTTAAAGGTGATTTTTATCCCATGTGAACTGATTTATGGGGGTATGTATTGCGATAATGGTATGAATACCGGTATACATACAGGCACCGGTACAAATACCGGTATACATATCGGAACCGTATAAAAACCGGAATACATACCGGTACCGGTATACATACCGCTATTTATACTGGTACCGGTATGTATATCGGTATTTATACCGGTATGTATTGCAGTAATAATACCGGTATGTATACCGGTATTTACACCAATATGTATTGTGATAATAATACCGGTATTTATAAAACATACCGGTATAAATAACGGTATAAATACCGGTATTATTACTGAAAATCATAGCGATATAAATACCGGTATACATACCGGTACCGGCATAAATACCGGTATACATACCGGTACCGGTATAATTACCGGTACACATATCGGTATCGGTATAAATACCGGAATACATACCGGTACCAGTAAAAATGCCGGTATGCATACCAGTACCGGTATTTATAAAAATTTATTAAACATACCGGTATAAATACCGGTATTATTACTGGATAACATACCGGTATAAATACCGGTACCAGAATAAATACCGGTATACAAACCGGTACCAGTATATATACCGCTATTTATACTGGTACCGGTCTGTATACCGGTATGTATACCGGTACTGGTATGTATACCGGTATTTATACCGGTACCGGTATGTAATCTGGTATTTATACCGGTACCGATATGTATACCGGTACCGGTATGTATACCAGTATTTATACCGGTATGCTTTCCAGTTATAATACCGGTATGTTTTATAAATACCGGTATTCTTATCGCAATACATACCGGTGTAAATACCGGTATACATACCGGTACCCGTATAAATACCGGTATACATACCGGTACCCGTATAAATAGCGGTATGTATACCGGTGCCGGTTTGTATACCGTATGTTTTAAAAGTACCGGTATTTACACCAGTATGTATTGCGGTAATAATACCGTTATTTATAAAACATAGCGGTATAAAAACCAGTATACATAACGGTACCGTTAAACATACCTATTCATACTGGTACCGGTATCATTACCAGTATACATACCGCTTTTATTACCTACCGATTATATTATTATTATATTATTATATACCGGTATTTATACCGGTACCGGTATGTATACCGGTACCGGTATGTATACCGGTACAGAAATGTATACCAGTATTTATACCGGTAGGTTTCATATATAACAGTATTATTACCGCAATACATACCGGTGTAAATACCGGTACTTATAAAACATACGGTATAAACACCGGTACTTATAAAACATACGGTATAAATACAGGTATACATACCGGTACCGGTATACATACCGCTATTTATACTGGTACCGGTATGTATACCGGTATTTATACGGGTACCGGTATGTATACCGGTATTTATACCGGTATGTATTGCGGTATTAATACCGGTATGTATTGCGGTATTAATACCGCTATGTATACCGGTATTTACACCGGTATGTATTGTGATAAGAATACCGGTATTTATAAAACATACCGGTATAAATACCGGTATTATAACTGGAAAGCATACCGGTATAAATACTGGTATTATAACTGGAAAGCATACCGGTATAAATACCGGTATACATATCGGTACCGGTATAAATACCAGATAACATACCGGTACCGGTATAAATACCGGTAAATATACCGGTGCCGGTTTGTATACCGTATGTTTTATAAATACCGGTATTTACACCGGTATGTATTGCGGTAATAATACCGTTATTTATAAAACATACCGGTATAAAAACCAGTATACATAACGGTACCGTTATACATACCGCTATTTATACTGGTACCGGTATCATTACCAGTATACATACCGCTATTATTACCTACCGATTATATTATTATTATATTATTATATACCGGTATTTATACCGGTACCGGTATGTATACCGGTACAGAAATGTATACCAGTATTTATACCGGTAGGTTTCATATATAACAGTATTATTACCGCAATACATACCGGTACTTATAAAACATACGGTATAAATACCGGTATACATACCGCTATTTATACTGGTACCGGTATGTTTACCGGTATTTATACGGGTACCGGTATGTATACCGGTATTTATACCGGTATGTATTGCGGTATTAATACCGGTATGTATTGCGGTATTAATACCGGTATGTATACCGGTATTTACACCGGTATGTATTGCGATAAGAATACCGGTATTTATAAAACATACCGGTATTATAACTGGAAAGCATACCGGTATAAATACTGGTATACATACCGGTACCGGTATAAATACCGGTATACATATCGGTACCGGTATAAATACCAGATTACATACCGGTACCGGTATAAATTCCGGTATACATACCGGTATACAGACCGGTACCAGTATAAATAGCGGTATATATACTGGTACCGGTATGTATACCGGTATTTATTCTGGTACCGGTATTTATACCGGTATGTTTTATAAATATTTATAAATACCGGTACCGGTATGCATACCGGCATTTTTACTGGTACCGGTATGTATTCCGGTATTTATACCGATACCGATATGTGTACCGGTAATTATACCGGTACCGGTATGTATACCGGTATTTATTCTGGTACCGGTATTTATACCGGTATGTTATCCAGTAATAATACCGGTATTTATACCGGTATGTTTTATAAATTTTTATAAATACCGGTACCGGTATGCATACCGGCATTTTTACTGGTACCGGTATGTATTCCGGTATTTATACCGATACCGATATGTGTACCGGTAATTATACCGGTACCGGTATGTATACCGGTATTTATACCGGTACCAGTATTTATACTGGTATTTATATCGGTACCAGTATGCATACCGGTATTTTTACCGCTACCGGTATAAAATAATGTTTTTCATGTGTGACAAAAAATGTTTTTCTTGTGTGAAATGCCTTGTCACAGTCAGGGACCAGACAGCTATAGATAGATAGATAGATATTTATACTGGTATGTTTTCCAGTAATCATATCGGTATTTTTTCCAGTACCAGTATGTATACCGGTATTTATACCGGTATGCATTGCGGTAATGATACCGGTTTGTATACCGGTATTTGTACCAGTACCGGTATGTATATCGGTATTTATACCGGAACCAGTATTTATACCGGTCGGTATGTATTGCGGTAATAATACCGGTATTTATACCGGTACCGGTATGTATACCGGTATTTATATCGGTACCAGTATGTATACCGGTATTTATACCGGTACCGGTATGTATACCGATATCGGTATTTATATGTTTTCCAGTAATAATCACGGTATTTATACCGGTATGTATTGCGGTAATAATATCGGTATGTATACCGGTATTTATACTGGTACCAGTATGTATACTGGTATATATATCGGTACCAGTATGTATACCGGTATTTATACCGGTACTGGTATGTACTGGCATTTATACCGGTACCGATATGTATACTGGTATTTATACCGGTACCAGTATGTATACCGGTATAAAATAATGTTTTTCTTGTGTGAAAAAAAATGTTTTTCTTGTGTGAAAATGCCTTGTCATAGTCAGGGACCAAACAGTTATAAGAAAACCAGATGCCAGATATCTTGGCAATACAGGTCGTTGACATCCATGAAATAAAAAAAGGCACTGCTTAAAATTTTTGAAAATTATTATTAGTACGTATTAAATTAGAATAGAATAGAATAGAAAATAATTTATTGCCTTAATTTAGAAAATACACAAAACAAAAATATACGTTCTACTTAATTAAAACTAATAAACTTAGACAAAAGGAGTAAATTCAGCATTTAGCTGTAATGCAAAAATGCAAATGCAAGGCACTTATAACGCTAATATTTGGCACTTAGTGTAGAAAATCTAGTCTCCACGCTGAATGAAAAGAAACAATAAAAAGCATATTTTCGCATTCTCCCCATGCTTCCCTTTTACAAGGAAAGAAGCCGAATTGACGAATATAAGAACGACCGCGACGTCATAGCTGTGTATTAAGAAGTGTGTTAGAGTGAAACCTCGTTCGACAAGGCAAGTGGCATTCCTATCGAGCGAACTGTAAACAGAGCACTAGCGTCGTTTACTCACGCGTTTTTCGGTACCGAAATGAATTACGTTACGGTACCAGAAAAATACAGGTAGCTACCGGTACCCTTAAGATAATGGTACCGTTATTTTATACCTGTACCAATACCGTTATTTTATACCGGTATAGGTCTACCTTTAAATCAAAACGGTACCGTAATTTTTTACCGGTAGCTTAACCCTATACCTATACCGCTTTCAAGCCCTGCTTTGGTCTACATACCGAAGCGACAGAAATCGAAAATATCACTTTATTTCCGTGTCAGTGTATAGTTTTATAATTTGACCTTTTCTAAGTGTACATTTATTGTATTTATGGAAATAAAGAGTTTTTGATTTTGATTTTGATTTTTGATATTCTAATACGACTAGAAATCGAGAGTATGGTAGAACACAATGGACGCACGCTGGAGTCCAAGAGTTTTCGTCATGAGTCACGGCGAGCCATGACCGCCACTCACGATCGTGTTATGTCATTTGATACGCTCTTGTTTTTATTTTTATTGTTTGAAAAGTTCTGCTTCTACACCACGGTCATGCTGCAATAGAATGATAAATAAGTACCTAGGAACTTACCTTTCCCTGTGGTCCACAAAGGTGAACTACACAGTGGACCACAAGGAATGGGCGCTAAGGGGGAATATAATAATAATAATGCTGGACAATCCACACAGCATCATCTAGCCCCAAGCTAAGCAGAGCTTGTGTTATGGGTACCTACTAGATGACTCATATCTTAATACAATACATTACATACATAGATATTTTTATTATAAATAGAAAAGACCCAAAACTATACAGGTCTAAAGACTTTGCAAACAATAACTTCAAGAAAATTGGCAGCACTTTACTCTTTATGCTGCGGAAAGTTCGTAGTGGCATTTTCTTTTGCTATAAAGTACACGCGTATCCCATGAAAAATGTAAGTAGAAAAATAAAAAGTAGATCAGATACATAAGTTTCCGAAATCTCGAATTTTTTGTAGCGTTTTAGATACTTACATAACAGCTAAAATGATCTCACGTTTTGCTTGGAAAGTTTAATTGTATGCGACAAATGAGACCAAAATTGTATATTTTTTTGCTCTCGGAAATGAAATGACATGGTCGCCCGGCTTAGATGGATGGAAGGTCGCGGCAGAAATAGCCTTTAAGCTTTTTTATTGCATGCGTTGCGTTTTACAAGCAAATTTTAAATCTATTTTTTTTTTTTTTGCGGCGATTTATGATTAAAAGGCCTATCATTATAAAATGATAGACTGACTGAATACTATAAATGTTCAAAATAATAGATTTATGATAAACCTAAACCTGATTATTTAAAAGGAAGCTCTTTAGAATGTTTTGCGCTAAAAAATGGCACAAAATAAAACGAAAAAAAAACAGCAAAAAAGTTGTTAGCTAAAATTTCAAAAAATGGTGTAAAATTATGCATGCAAGGTACTTGTAACATGACATGTACTAAATGCCTATGTTATGTGAATGTGACATAGGTGCCTATTGGCAAAGTTGCACAAGAAAACGCTAACCACAAGATCTGATTAGTGATGACGTGCCGAAGCACTGTAATCTCGTATGCAGATAATTGGCAACCAAACTACACAGTGTGACTAATTACAACTTTGCCCACCGAAAGCGAAAGTCGACCAATTTATTCTCTGAAATCTGATTGTAGGTGCCGCTGTGGTTACAGGTTTTTTTGCGCAATAGGTATGTTGTAGTGGTGATCTGGTGCAAAGATGATTACTAGGTAATAGGTAGGTATGTTAAATTTTTTCGAAAATGTCAAGTAATAATTATTTATTTTTTTAAACAAACATAAAGCATAAAAAACGCCATTGCCTCTTCTTTAAAAAAATAATACGGTACAAGTACAAGTGAGGAGATCTTCAACAAGGTACCTAATAATGTTGGCATTTGACAACCGCACGGCGACAAGGCGGCGCCAACTTGACCTATCCAGGGATCACAGGCATTAACCTTCCCTTGTTTAGGGAGTAACTTATATTCAGGCCAATTTATTACAGTAGATGAATTGTACTTAGGTGTCCACTAGCAAAAAATTTTGAACTTTTTTATATTATTCAAAAGAAAGGCCCTTCCAATAATTTAAAAGTTCAAAACTTTCGCGAATCTAATAGTCATCACAACTAGGTATGTACCTACTTATTTATTTATTTATTTTAATAATGGCAATGCCAACAAAACACATAGTAAAACATTTTTATATAAACTGGGTGATAAAGATTATACTATAAAATGTGTCTAGCCCCAAGCTAAGAAGAGCAAATAAAACGTTTTTATAACCTAGCTCTACCTATATGCCTATGCGCCACCAGTAGGTAAAGGTAGGTAGGCATTAGGCGTAGGTACTCCTGGGCAAATGAACTTACATAGCTTGTCGTTGACCTACCGGGATAGGTACTGTTGCCTTCATATTGACCTTAAGTAGACCTTAAGTACTAAGTACCTAATTAATTAGAATCAACCTTTCCTCTATCGAGTTTACGGGGAAAACTTTAGACTGGGTAGGAGATACGTCGATATTTTTTATTTTTTGTTTTAGTTATTATTATTATCATCTTAGCTACATAGGTACATAAAATAATTATAACGTTATTATATTACACATACATATGCTAACGCGTTAGCCATAGCAAAGTTATATATTATGAAGGTGAGAAATTCACAAAACAAGCATTCATAAATTTATTTCATACTAGCTGCATTCTTACTACCCGTTGTCCTATTATCCATTTTCCCGTAGGAATGAAGCATTTTCCCGCCGTTAAAAGTAGCCTATGTTCATCAGGAATAATGTGGGCTTCTAATGATAAATACATTTTTCAAATCGGTCCAGTAGTTTCGGAGCCTATTCAATAAAAACAAACAAACAATCAAATCATTCCTCTTTATAATATTCGTATAGAAAACAATTGAGTGAAACAATTTCATTAGGTATGGCACAGTGGCGGTCAGAAGTGGTAACCTAGATTCAGATTTAAGACATTGCCTTGCAGACATTCCTGGTGTTTACGACCCTTCTAATTTTTTTTTATTATTTTGGTCCTAGGTTCCACAAAGTCATTTACTTACACTTAAAAATTACCCTTATTTTGGTGCATACATAACATATTAATTTATCTATTTAATAGGAAATAGAACTGCAAAAAAATAACGTAATTTATTTAAACACCCATAAAAAATATATATAAAACCAATTTGTCATAAGCATAACATAACTCATATATTTCACTTAACCATACCGTGTAACATACAGTAATAATGTTGAGCTGAAATTTTTAATTTGATGTAAATTTACTATTTTATATCGTAGTAACTTTCAAGCGAGTTTGATCTTTAAGGTATGTCTCCACTTATGACCCCAACTGTACGTAACAAAATTTCCTATGACGCATCGTTTACGAGATGAAAGCAAAAAAATAAAAAAACGGGATCTTCTTTGTGAGGAGGGGGATGTTTAGTATGTTTGTCCTAGTTCAATCAAAGTTCCGAAGTCAAACTTTCTGCTTTAGACTTTTCCACCCAAGCCCAACCCAACCTTTTTCAGCACTCATTGACTTTACTATATCTATGTATTTGCGATCTACATTAGGTACCTAAGATTTTATTATGTTTTAGATTTAATTCACAAAAGATAAACTGTGATTAATTATGTAAAAAGGATGATGATGAAAAATTTAAAATGTCCGTACTATAGGTGCATTCCTACTTATAATACGAGTCACAAAAATTTTATAACCTACCTATTTATTTTACTAAACAATCCTTTTTCTTTTATGTTGTTTTCTTATTGTCTCATTTGCCAACATAGAATCTACAGCTCACTGAATAAACAAAGCATTGACTCGTAAATATTTCTTACGGTTCCGTTGTAAATATATTTTGTAGCTGTAAACACACGTTCTCAGGCATAGTAAATTTTGATATTGATGTAGGTCAAATTACCTAAGTGCTAATAATAAGTCGCACGCAACTGTTATTGCAGCTGAGTGTACCTAATTTTGCGCCACAATATAAGTACCTCGGTCCCTCCCTGCCTAATACGAATGATTAAAAAAGTTAAATAAAATAAAAAGCGGGATAATTTAATTACTTATTACAACAATCTTCTGTTAGCTCAATTGTTTCAATTGTAATTACTAGTTCTAATTTATTTCTATTATTCAATTGTAATTTTCTTTCTTATTCAGGTAACTATTTATTTAATTGCACTTGAGAGGTACCTACAGTTAGGCTAGATTTAATATTCATCGTTACCATAGGTTTTACCTACCTTCATATTATGTAGGTACCTTATTCCTATTCCTACATATTGTATGAACCACACGCTACGCACGTACGCACACGCTACGCTTTAAAAATAAATAATTGACTTACGTAAAATAACTTAAGAGTAAGAAATGTGATAAGAAAGTGCCCCTGTGGTTTAACATCCGCATTTCTGATTTCTTTATTACGGCAATAATTATTTTTACACTTTAACACCGATTAAATTCGCATAAATTATCACGAAAGGTCGTATTTATTTTTATTGAACAGCTGCCAATGTGCAAGTAAAATTATGTAGGTAAAGTAGGTAGGTATTACGGGAGGGTGATTTCCTTCGTCTGAGGGTAGGTACAGTTAAACTAACTACTAAAATTGATACCTAATTGCAAGAAATTTCATTTTACTGACACATGACATCGAATCATTCTTATTTTATGATATTTTCTGTCGCAGCTGGGCAGTGAATGCATTTGATAAATATTTCATAATTTTATTCCAATAGCTTTGACCTAATGCTACAATTTAATTGTTAATGGGTACCTTACATAATTGAGATGATTTACATTTGTATGACATGACTGAGGCTTCAATCAGAATGCGAGACTAGCGCGGGTGCGTTTGAAAAGTAAGCGTGCTAACTCGTCGCCCAAGCCCGTCGCGCTAGGCACCGCCTTAGTCGCTTCAGTATGAACGCAAACGGCGGTTTCATATGTTTGGTACTTCGAGCCCGCCGGCGGCGCGGCGGCGGTCGTCGCGCCCGCGCTAGGCTCGCAGTATGGTGGACGCCTAAGTTGTGTTTTATTTTATGACATAGGCACAGTAGATACATAGGTGGGCAGTCATACATTTATGTTAGGACATAACTGGAAATCTAGTCATCATTTTAGTAGGTAGGTAGGTAAGGTATGGTAAACTTGGATAAATGGTTCCACCTACAAGCACCATGTATGGAAACTGCAGTTTAGCTTCTAACATGGATATTGTATAGTGGTGTAAATGAAAATTACATAAAAACTATATCTTAGAAACGTTGATATAATTTTATACTTAGTTTATATTTTAGGACATGCTATGTTAGCTTTTTCGATTTAGGCATTTGATTTTGCAATCAGTTATCTTTGTTTGCTAACCAAAATTATCGAAAAATAAACGCGATTTCACGTTTAGCGGTAGGTAATAAAATAAGAGAAAATTTGTATTATATTAGGTACTAAGGTATATCGCTGATGATTTGTAGTTTATGAAGAAGGCCGGTAATCCTAATTAATTGACAATAATATAGGTAAGTACAAAAATTATACAAAAACCGTTTATTTACCGAATAAACTTAACTTAAGTCTAGGAATTTATGTAACTGTTATTAATTTTATTATGTATTTTGAATGATTGGATGTGTCTGACTGAAGATGCAAATAAACAATTTTGGTAGGTATCTACCTGTTCAAAACACATTATGGTGGTCCCCAAAAAAGAAACTGTATAAAAGAAATGAAGAAAAAAAACCACGAATGTCTTATGAATTTTACAGAAAGTAAGCCTGTAATTTGGACCAAACGAAACTCTATACATGGAAGGAACTTGGCGAGGTGGTAGTTATTATATTAACAAGTTGTTTCTTCCATATCTGTTCGAGATCCTAAGCACAAATTGCATGTTAGGTTAATGTTAAAGATATCCGTATCTGCTAAATATGGTACCTATGTTATTCATCGGTCTGTAACCGTGTCTTACAATAGTTCCAATATTATGTACATACTAGCGACCCGCCCCGGCTTCGCACGGGTGCAATGCTGATACTAAATATACTACAGAATCGGCCCCCCGGCCGGTACCATACCCCCGCGGCGCCGCCGCGCCGCCGCGCCGCAACCGCTATGTCCCTGCATTTTAAATCTGTGATATCTTCGAAAATATTCATTTAAATTACATGCTGTAAAGGGCCATATTGATCTATATTAAATGCAAATTGTATATAAGGTACTTAATTGGATAATTGAATAATCGCTTCGTAAATAAGCCATTATTTATCGTTAAAAGTAAAGGATAAAAAATGGTTATTGTGGGTTATCCCTAAGAGATAGACGTATACTCTCGCGGACTTTTTTGTAGACTTTTTTAAGGTGTACAATACTGTAGTACATGATTTTAATCTATCTCGTAGGGTTTAGCCACCGTTTGCAATATAAGCGCAAAAAAATGTGTTTATTTACGACATCACATTAGAAACATCTAAAATTATCAGTTTCTCTACTATATTATGCATGTATTATACATACTTATAAACCTTCCTCTTGAATCTATCTATTAAAAACGCATCAAAATCCGTTGCGTAGTTTCATAGGGACAGACAGACAGATAGATAGATAGATAGATAGATAGACCAGTATGTATGTAAAGTAAAAAGAAATATAACTAATTTACTTGAACTTAGAGTAAAAAAAAATACTTCCTAAGTACTAATCCTACTAATATTATATGCTACTAGGTATATTATAAAGCCGAAAGTTAGTGAAATGTGAATTTTTGTTAACTACGATCTCCAAAACTACTGAACAGATCAAGATGAAATTTGGCATACCTACACTGAGAACGTAGCCTTACTTAAACAATAGGCTACTTATTAAACCGAAAATACGCGTGCGAAGCCGCGGGCAGGAGCTAGTATAAAAATAATCCTCATGTTACCAGAGGAACTGACAAAATCGGTCTTTATTCAGCTCAGCATGTGCTAAGGTAGAGCAGATCATACTTTAGCGTCTGCGTTTAGTCTTCCGTAAAGATCCTGGTGCGTAAGGTGGCCTCAACCTCATACACACATATAAATCGAAGCAAAAATTCTTATTTCCATAAATACAATAAATGTACACTTAGAATAGGTCAAATTATAAAATAACACTACCTACGTCGCTGCATACTCGAGATTTTTAAATTTATACATATTTTCAAAATTATACATCAACAAAGAACATAAAAATAATATTAAAATTTATATGTGTGCTGCAATGAGATTTTACCAAGATTTTACCAATAGAGACGTCATACTCATTAGAAAGAAATAAAAACATGGCGATATTTTACTATAGCTACCTGCATAGGACTATGGAACTTTATTCGTATCACTGAGTACGTTAAAAGATAACAGAGATATATAGGACCCCGTTGTCAGAAAGAGATGAACATACTGTTCACACTTTACACGAGCGGCCAGCGGGCTGACGGCCAATGACAGCCTATGACGTCATCGGCTAGCAGCTAAGGAACGATCTAGGGGAAACGGGGGTAACGAGGCACCACTAAGAAAATAAACAGTAAATTTTAAATAAAAATGTTTATTTACGAATTATAGTATTACATTCCTAGTATAGGTACATTTATGTGAGCGCACTAGAAAAAATACTTTTACTTAACTTAAGTGCCTTCTAATCGCTACATAGTATAAAACAAAGTCGCTTCCTGTCGGTGTCTGTCTGTCTGTCTGTGTCTATGTATGCTTAGATCTTTAAAACGATGCAACGGATTTTGATGCGGTTTTTTTAATAGATAGAGTGATTCAAGAAGAAGATACATATAAACTATGTATCATACATGCATAATATAGTAGAGGAACACTGATAATTTTAGAGGTTTCTTATGTGATGTCGTAAATAAATACTTTTTTGCGCTTACATTGCAAACGCTGGCTGAACCCTACGAGATAGATCAAAATAATGTACTACAGTATTGTACACCTTAAAAAGGTCTATAAAAAGTCCGGGTGGTATATAATATCTATCTCTTAGGGATAACCCACAATAACCAGTTTATATCCTTTACTTTTTACGAGAAATAATTGCTTATTTACGAAGCTATTTTAACATTGTGAATTTAATATAGATTCATTTGGCCCTTTACGGCATGTAATTAAAGTAAATGAATATTTTCGAAGATATCATAGAATTAAAATGCAGGGACATGGCGGTTGCAGCGGTACCGGCAGGGAGGCCGATTCTGTAGTATATTTAGTATCAGCTTTGCACCCGTGCGAAGCCGGGGCGGGTCGCTAGTTACTATGATAATAATTTAATAAAGTTTGGTTTGTTGGATGTATGTTTGTTACTTCTTCACGTCAAAATTACTGAACGGATCGGGCTGAAATTTTACCTGTCTAATCAAACATAGGAACACACAACCGAACATTAAGTAAAAGTAGTTTTTTTTTCTATTTTACCTTAATTACCGGCACTGCATTCTTTATCAGTTTGTGATTTTTTTTTGTGACGTAGGTACTTGTCAGTATCTACAAAGTGTTTGGAGCATATTGTGGAGTAGGTATGCCGTTGGCATCCATTCATCGTCTCGTCTTTGGGTTCTAAAGACTCGTACCCATTGCTCCCTAATTAATTCGTCTTTAGGAAATCTAAAACAAAATAGAAGCAAATGTTGAAAGTCAAATCCATCTCTTTATTATCCTACTACGAAAAATAATTGGAAAGTAGTGGTGAAAAATAATATTGTTGCATTGCGTGATTATATTACCCATATCACCCTAACCTCCCTTAGCGTCGGTCGAACCGACAACACCGCACGCCATTATCTCGTTCTCTCTGTCACTCATGAATGCAACGCACTACGTCTTGTCTCGTTCGTGTAAATGGCAAAGCGGCAACGCCGCGGCACTGATGTTTAATATAAAATTAATTATTTTCCATTTTAAATAGACTAAACAGTACTTACAAATGGAAAGATACATCCTGCCTGTTTTTTACAGCTGTCCCAGTATAATTTTTGCACTTTCGAAACACAAAATGTGGCATTTTCGTTTGTTTTACTTTTCTCTAAAATCCCGCAACGTACGTTCGTATCGCGGCGCGACGCAGAGCGGACTGAGTTCAGTCAAGTGAATTCACCTGGTTTTGTCTTGCCGCGCAGACCTCGGTAAAACGCATCTACCTCAGTTTATATATAATATCATTGGTGTGCTGGAGAAGGTAGGACTATCCGCGTTTATCTCGGCGTTTACTGACTTTGGGCTTCTGTATCATACATATAATATTTTTTAATACTTTGGTAATAAGTAATTGGTTGGAAATACAAAACCAAATCCGTCAAGTGCGAGTGTGACCTGCGCGCCGAGGGTTTCGAACTTGTGTAAATCGGTACCAGGTAAAGACTTCGCTTTTGAATATCTAAAAAAAGAAGGTACCTACCTACTTATCAAACATTTCAGATGGATATTTCTTAAAACTTCACAGATTACGGAGAAGTTCATGGGTAGGTAGTCAATTTTTGAACTATCTTAGTGTAGGTACCTACTTAGTTCAAAAAGTATAAAACCTAGAAAATTATCAAAAGCTACTTCTCATCAAGTGGAATGTAGGTGGTTTGTACAAACGACCTACATTCCACTTGATGAGAAGTTCCCCCTTTTATCATTTTTCAAACAGTGTTTTCTTTTGTTTACAGATATCTCTACTCTATACATATTTTCCCTGTAAAATAAAAGGAACGTCGGAATTTATGGAAAAAACCATTGGAAAAAACCAACATAAATAAGAATGACACATAATTTCGATTGTGCAGTTGTGTTGAACAAGCTGTCAAATCCAACCTTGCAGTAGGAATGATAAGATATAACTGTTTGATTAAGGATTTTCGCAAAATATTTACAGGAAAACGTTTACAAAGTAGATAGATTTATTCAAGTACCGTCTATATTGTTCTTTAATGTCCGGTCCATCCTAAGGTTGCGTGGAAGAGATCACTCTCAGCGATAAGGCCGCCCTTTATACTTCCTCATTTCTGTCTGTATTGTTGGTTTGCCACTAGTATCATTAACAGTCAGTTCCATGATGGAACTAATGATGTTTTTTAATAACATGTTCCGTTTTAAAACATTCTTAAAATAATGGATCTAATGTTGAATTTTGTTATCAAGGGTGTAAAAACACTAGAGGTTCTTAGTACCTTACCTACCTCTAAAAATTAAATAAATATAAAATATAAGTGTTCTTTCTGAATACTTAGTTTTTATATTAATTTTCCTGACGTTGTGTGGTATAATAAAATGTTTTCTATCTATCTACACTTTTACAGATCATGAAAAACATATCAGCAATGATTGATTGATAAGATTACTTATATGTATATGCGTGCGTGGCGTATAACCTACTCTCTCCTACTAGGTACCTACCTGCCTATGAACTCTAATATACTTACGTAGGTACCTATTAAGAGAGTAGGCAAGTATTCTGTAATCTGAGGGTAGTACCAATCAATACCATGGCACCTAATACTAGAGAATACTCGCTGATATTTCTGAGCTTCTACTATACCATAGACGATATTTTTCTTTTTCTATGCTTCGCACTAGGTAAATCAAAATCAGAGAAGAGGGGCTAGGAATTATCAAATTTTCGTGTTCTGTTTAATTTGAATGCTGTTAGTATCTAAATAATAAAGATACACCCCAACTAACTTTAATTATTATATGTTCTGCATTTAATATAGGTAAGGTGCGTAGTGTTAGCTTATTTAAAATTATTGTTCTGATTTTAGATGCCTCGCATACATTTTTATATTTATTTGCCATCATTTTTGTAAATAAGAAGCTGAATTTACTTTTGTAACATTTCTACACTAATACTCCCATAATCAGGTAGTGGAAACAGTCACTGGTTTGACTCAACTGGTTTGCGAGTCGATTGGGCGGAGTCAGAAACCAGTACAGAAAAGTCGTTGGAACAAACGTTTTAAAAAGCCGGAATCCGACCAAAACGGGGTTCAGTCGTTCAAGTAAATTCTTAGGGGTAACTCTGCCCGATAAGGAGAAGTAATGAAATTATAAAATCAGTAAAGTACTAGCTAATTGTTTTATTTAAACAAAATCTATAATACAAAGAAAGTTAGGACAAGTGTGCGTAACAAATCAGAAGCAGGGATGCACCATGGACTTCTGGTGTATTCATACCACCTTGGTGTGACCGTACGCCCACGGCAAACAATGGTATGTAATTTACAATTATAATATGTATTTACGATATAATTTTCAATTGTTAGCTTATTTTGGAGTATAACTTTTTCATGTTACAAAAGACATTATGTTTTCCAAAAAGTTTAGCAAAAGTATGTAGTAGTAATAGTAACTAAAGATAAATTCATTTAAGCTACCTACATTTAATTGCGATAGAAACCTTTTCTTGTGAAATCTTTCCATAATACTGACGGTTTTTTTTCCAAAGAATGATTTTGGCCATTTTAGCAATCGTTTACCTACAAACTGTGAATTTTCAACCATAAGCAATAATAACCACGTTGGAATGCCTACCTTCATATAATCTTTTCTTGTAGGTGAGCATGTTTTTTTTTCTAATAAGTACCTATTGCCTTAATTGCATTCCTTTTACAAATTAAAAACAGTATTAAAGCACAATTATAGTATCCGGATATAAAAAAAAAAATACCACATTGTCTTTCCTTTTTAAAAAAAGTCCTAGTTTAATACTTTTAGTTAGCTCAAGAAATAAGATGGCGTGAGGAATTTTTAGAAATCGGTAGAAATTTAATTTATTTGAACACATAACACGACATATTACAAATAATAGGAAGGTACAGAAAACAAAAATGTACATAAGAAGAATACAGATAGGTAGGTACAAACAGAAACAATTAGACAATTTGTTATATAATGGGGAGAAAAGGTCGGTGTCTCAGCATTATGCCGCTACAAGCCAAAGCTAGTATCAGCGCTGATTTTCAGCCAAGAAGTAGTTTAATGGTACATCGAGCATTTTAAATATTATGATGTGGGCTCAAGCCTGTGGCTAAATAATAAACATGTTTTTTCGAATGGTGTACTCGCTGTTGAAAACATTTCAGGTCGATGCACCAACTGAGCCATGCTGTCGACGTTTGCTACAACCACGTAGTCGTCGCTCGCCGCCCGCAGCCACGCAGTCGCCGCTCGCTGCAGCCACGCAGTTGTCGCTCGCCACAGCCACGCAGACATCGCTCGCTGCAGCCACGCAGTTGTCGCTCGCCACAGCCACGCAGACATCGCTCGCCGCAGCCACGCAGTCGTCGCTCGCTGCAGCCACGCAGCTGTCGCTCGCTGCAGCCACGCTGACATCGCTCGCCGCAGCCACGCAGCCGTCGCTCGCTGCAGCCACGCAGACATCGCTCGCCGCAGCCACGCAGCCGTCGCTCGCTGCAGCCACGCAGACATCGCTCGCCGCAGCCACGCAGCCGTCGCTCGCTGCAGCCACGCAGACATCGCTCGCCGCAGCCACGCAGCCGTCGCTCGCTGCAGCCACACAGACATCGCTCGCTGCAGCCACGCAGCCGTCGCTCGCTGCAGCCATGCAGACATCGCTCGCCACGCAGCCGTCGCTCGCTGCAGCCACGCAGACATCGCTCGCCGCAGCCACGCAGCCGTCGCTCGCTGCAGCCACGCAGACATCGCTCGCCGCAGCCACGCAGTCGTCGCTCGCTGCAGCCACGCAGACATCGCTCGCTACAGCCACGCAGTCGTCGCTCGTTGCAGCTACGCAGTTGTCGCTCGCCACAGCCACGCAGTCGTTGCAGCTACGCAGTTGTCGTTCGCCACAGCCACGCAGTCATCGCTGGCTGCAGCTACGCAGCCGCCACCGATCAGTAGCACAGCGCAATACCGTCACCCGTCAGGTACTTAATAAGTCTCGACTAGTAACAAACCCATAGAACTATTGATGTTGATAGTAAGGCAGAGGCGTCGCAGTCCGATTCCTTGTAGTAAACGTTCTATTAAAAAAAATAAACAAATCAACGCAATGAGAGACCTCGGTCTGTGACGCCACAGCCTCAGACCACGAATACTATTATTTATGAATTGTTATTAAGTATTCATTATCATACCTTTCGATAATTTAATTAAAAAAGGATGGAGTATTTAATTATTTAGTTATCCATCCTGATCCATGAGGATGTCGTGGTAAGGATCGGTAGTAGGTAACTTGAAAATTCGTGGGTACAAGTACAATATGTAAGAGACGCGCACTCCGTCTTTTGGCCGCCGGGTGCGGGTTATGTTTTTTAACTTCAAAGCCTCTAAACGGTTGAAGCGATTTGAATGAAAGAGATATTTAAATATTTTTCTGGATAGGATTCTATCTCGCGTCGTATCATATTGAAAAAAAAAGAGTTAAACGCTGGGGACTTTGTTTTTTTTTGGAGGAGGAGTTTGGTTTTTTTTTCCTTTTAATAAAGTTTCGATTAAAATTTGTTTATACCAATAACTTAATCACTTGTTCAGTGTAAACCTCTCTCTTTCTTACCTACAATGCAATTATTTGAATCACCATGACCGACGGAGGTCGTTCCAACACGTGGGTTTTCAATTTTCATCAGCGCATTCTAGCATTCGTTCACTTTCTAACAACTCCTAGGTTTTTCATTCATTTTATTTTGTCATTTCTAGTTTTAGTTTTAGTTTAGTTAGAATAATACGTCTGTGTAAAATTTAAGACAAACTCCATAATCCAATGCTATAATTACGAGTAACCGTACGAACGAACGTGCAAACAAACTGCACCAACATTGAGGTGTCTGTAGATAGGTATGGTTTATTGTAGGCAGGAATAGGAATGCCGTCAATTGCATTGTTTACGACTTTAAGGAATAGAAGTCAAAACTGTGTAACCGATTTATTTTTATTACCTTTAAAAAAAAGTTAGTTTCGCGGGTACTTGGCCTAAAATAAACTTTCTTGGTGTTAATTATCGAATACAATTTATAGTACCTATACTTGCCGATTTGAGATCCTTTCTTAAATAAATATTACCAACAGAACAACTTTATCCTTATCTCGACTCGTGTAAATTTTAGTTTTTATTCAGATTTTTTGATATTAATTGCAATTAACTTTTTCGACCAGAATTACGCAACCTCACGTAGTCGCAAAAGGTTTTTTACATTGGTGTTATTATTAGGCTATTAGAGAGACATGAAACAAGCTGGTGGACATTGAAGAACCATGACGTACTACGTACCTACTTACGACGTACTACTTATATTATTCCAGAAACAAAACGAAAGCAAAGAAAAATAATATTATTGTCCGTATTGTTATATACTGTCATGAAACAGCTCATTTGCAGGATGTGAAAAGAATTGTAACTGTCCCAATATACCTGATCGCTTAACACATGAAAGATCTCGCTTGCAATATAAACGTTTATAATAGACAGAAGTCACCTGGAGAGATTGTTTTTTAGCCTTTTAGCGCATGATTTGGAAGCTCCTTCTATCATTAACGTACCCAGAATAAATTAAATTAGAACACGAATTAGGTACTTTACCTACTTTACACAATACATGTGTAAAAAAATAGCTAATATCGAGTTAAAATTTAAATAACAACTCTTTTTTCTGCTTGATGTGTTTTGTCGTTATAATAGTTATATTCTCAAAAGAGTAGTAGCACTTTTCCAGTAAAGACTGTTTCCAAACTTAAAATTGTTCTGAAGGGAGGTATGAAATACGAAATTCGCATCAACTACCCCGAACTTTAGATCTGTCTCCTAGACGACCTCAGTCGTGGGGCAAGTAGAGGTCCGCCTGCAACCCGGGAAGTTGCGGGTTCGTTTCACGCCTCGTGAGAGGTTTAGTACGATCTGCGGGTATTGTTTCGGGCCTGGGTGTCTACATAATGCTATGTGGGTTGTTCACCATTATTTAGTTATTTGTCTCGAGATACTATGACTAAAACAAAATTGAGGGACATTCAGGTTACCAAAACGATTAATAATTATGGGATGTTTTGTCAGCAATATTTGTACATCATATTATCGATAAGGATGTCTCGCCTAGAGCGAATGGTCAAAAGAAAATTACAACTGGACCAATCCAGATGATAGCCTCTCAAAATTTATGGTAAAGATCGTGGGACGACCGACTCTTAGAAGTACAATGAGGGGTCATATCACCATTAACTAGGATACAATTAGCTTCTTCTAAAGATTAAATTGGCCTAAGACCTGTCGGAATAAAAAGGGATAATTTATCTTGCGAAATAGACAAGGTACAGTGTAGTTAAGACGATTTTCTGAAGCTGAAGCTAGTTTTGATCAGCTCGATTAATTGATAGTATTTTGAGTTACCTACATGTCATGTTTTTATGCGAAAAATGAGTATGGTCTTGCAAAAATAATGAACTCTTATAAGAATAAAATAATAATAAAATTATTCATCTTAAATATAACAAAATAAATATATTATAATCCTTATTATAATAACCTGTATTCAGTCAAAAGGCCGATTGGTTTATCTTGCACAGTGTTATGTTATTTGAGTCGCTTTTTAAGTATCTTGTAGGGTTGGATGAGGTAACCTCGAAGTGGTTGTTCATCTAGAGTAATGGAGGTTTATTGCGTGTACTGTCTTGAAATAATTTTGAAATCTTAGTGGTTCTTGAAATGGGTTGATAAAAAGAGGATAAATGCAAAATGCTCCATTAAAATGTGAGGATTAGTTAGTAAAGCAGACAAAACATAGATAAGTACCTGAAGAAGTGGGAAATTGTTGCCAGAATGTTGAGGGCATACCCAACCACATATTATGTATACAAATATTGTTCCTTTTGTAAATTGAAAATAAATGTCTTATTTATTAATTTTTTTATAATGTCGGCTTGGGGTATAAACCAGTTACAAAAATAAAGAAGTATATGTTTCACTGATAAAATTAGTCAAAGGTTTGTCACCATAGAATCATGACCCTCCTCATTGCGCGGTCGGGTAGCGAAAACGTTGATGACTGGTATGGTAATGAATCATTCATAAGTAGGTATCACAAACACATTGGAATCTTACTTGTTTGTTATTGTACTTAATTCAGATGGTAAATGTACTTGTGAAAAATGTAGTTTATATGATTGTGACTAAAATAATTACGATTGTGAAACCACCTTGAAATGTACAATAAGTTTCCGATGATACTATTGTTGTATGTATTTAATAAACTGGGATGTGCAGTTATTATTTATGTAAGAAATGCTATGTACAAATTGAATATTATGTAGTACTATGAGCACATGAAATCATATAAAATGCACATGATGATTTAGTTTAAGTAAATAACAAAATCACGGTTATGAAACCACCTTGATTATGTACAAAATGTAATCATACTATCATTTTATTTATAAACTGCGATGTGCAGTTATTATTTATGTAAAAAAATACGATGTACAACTTGAATATTATGTGGTGCTATGTGCACATGAAGTCACACGAGGTGCTATGTGCACGTGACTTAGTTTTAGAAGTGCTATGTGCACTGGACTCGCCTAGTTTTAGAAGTGCTATGTGCACAGGACTCGCCTAGTTTTAGAAGTGCTATGTGCACTGGACTCGCCTAGTTTTAGAAGTGCTATGTGCACAGGACTCGCCTAGTTTTAGAAGTGCTATGTGTACAGGACTCGCCTAGTTTTAGAAGTGCTATGTGCACAGGACTCGCCTAGTTTAAGAAGTGCTATGTGCACAGGACTCGCCTAGTTTTAAGTGCTATGTGCACAGGACTCGCCTAGTTTTAGAAGTGCTATGTGCACAGGACTCGCCTAGTTTTAGAAGTGCTATGTGCACAGGACTCGCCTAGTTTTAGAAGTGCTATGTGCACAGGACTCGCCTAGTTTTAGAAGTGCAGATTGCACAGGACTCGCCTAGTTTTAGATGTGCAATGTGCACAGGATTCACCTACTTTAGAAGGACAATGTGCACAGGATTCACCTTTTCTAGAGTGCAATGTGCACGGGATTCACATACTTTAGAGGTGCTATGTGCACATTGATCTTGTATAGATTAAGATTTAGACACTAAGAATGTGACTTTTTGTGTTACCTATAAAAATGTATTGTTCACGAGGACGCGAACACTTTATCAGGATGGACGAGTTGTTAGCTTATTTAAAATTATTGTTCTGAGTTTAGATGCCTCGCATACATTTTTATATTTATTTGCCATCATTTTTGTAAATAAGAAGCTGAATTTACTTTTGTAACATTTCTACACTAATACTCCCATAATCAGGTAGTGGAAACAGTCACTGGTTTGACTCAACTGGTTTGCGAGTCGATTGGGCGGAGTCAGAAACCAGTACAGAAAAGTCGTTGGAACAAACGTTTTAAAAAGCCGGAATCCGACCAAAACGGGGTTCAGTCGTTCAAGTAAATTCTTAGGGGTAACTCTGCCCGATAAGGAGAAGTAATGAAATTATAAAATCAGTAAAGTACTAGCTAATTGTTTTATTTAAACAAAATCTATAATACAAAGAAAGTTAGGACAAGTGTGCGTAACAGTAGGTATGCTTTTTTACATTTATTTCCATTTATTTTATATTTTGCACAAAATAATTTAAATAAAAGTTTGTGTTGTGTCTATATTTTCGCATGCCCAATCAATCGGTGAATTATGTTGAACTAATTTTAAAACTAAGACCGTTAAGAAACCATTTTTCATGCAATAAAGTGATTATGATAATTATAAAGATTTGATTATTACCTATGATTGATTATACATAGATGCGGCAAGCTGAAGACAGGGCGCTATGGCATGGCGCTCATTAGGGGAGGCCTATGTCCTGCGTATAAGCTGATGATGATGATTATAAATACCTACTCCACAAAAATATTATATTGAAGACAATGAGTGAACAATAATATTCATAGCACAAAGCGAGTTAAAGTTCCAGGTAAGGAATGGCTGTAGGTTCACTGGATGAATAGTAAAATACCTAGGTACCTATTACCTAGCATCGATAGATATTTTCTAAATAAATAAACATCGACCGTGGTATCACAATAGCAAAGGGGCGAGTCTATTTGACGTTACTAACGAGACGTGATCGTGACGTCTACTTTTTCCATATAATTTGGTACAGCAGTGTTTCTATCGTGTGGACTCTAAACGAAAATCGGTTCATCCGTTTGGGAGTTACGATACCACAGACAGAAACACAGACAGACACGCTAAACTCATAACACCCCTGTCTTTTTGCGTCGGGGGTTAAAAAGGAGTCATCACGATCACGTTACTAACGTCAAATAGACTCACCCCTCAGGACCAACGGCTGCTAGAGAGGTATAGGTACTCTGGCCAAACTGAATATACAATGTTTGTAAACATTGCCCCCGTACGGTATAAATAAATAATGCTGGACAATCCACCCAATAGCCCAATAGCCCCAAGCTAAGCAGAGCTTGTGTTATGGGTACGCCATACTAGATGACTGGCTGGATCAAATACTAAATAGGCACAATTACAAAGATAGATATTTTTTTTAATTATCCATAGAAAGAATATACCTACGACACCCGGAACAAATAATTTGCAGATTTTTTTATTTATACATATAAAACATCCAGAATGCTCTGGACAAATGTCTGCAGATGTACAAACATTTGTACCGCGAGGCGGGAATCGAACCCGCAACCTCCTGCGTCACAGGCAGACCTTCGCCCGCTGAGCCACAGAAGTCGTCGTATGAATGCAATGTTTACAAACATTGTATATCTCAAAATCATTACCATCATTTTGTGTCAGATTTGCACTACTAGTCAATTAGAGTTCTTTCCTACACTGCATAACGCTGACAATAACATGACAATGACAATTCTTTTCGAAAAGAGAATTGGAGAGCGTATAAAGAAGAGAATTTTACATTTTATCTGTTGAGAATTGTATACAAATATTGTACATTCAGAACGGCTGGAATATAGGTAGTAGGTAGTATTATAAGAATTAACGTAAAAGTCGAAACATTTATTAAATCAGGTGGCATTTAGCTCTCGACCTGTTTATTATTTCGCGTAAAAGTTACGTGAGTACTTAATTGGCTGATTAAAATAATGACGGTTGTAAATTTTATTTCTGTTTAAATTTTAATTCGCGAAAAAAATTAATTATCTCTACTTAGTAATGTTTTAGCACAGCTTCTAGGCCTTAACCTATCAAGAGTAATATAATAAGTGGTATGCAGACACATTACGTACGTACGTAATTACGTATAGGTACATTTAAGATTTTGCGTTAAAGAAATTAAAGCTTAAAGGTATTTCTGAGCTGTATAAAAGTGCATTGCATTAATTCTACATAACGATGTCTTCCTAGTGAAATGAATATTTTCCAAATTGTGACGCCGAAATTTTAAAAGATACCTACAGGGTCATGTGGGGTATTAAATAAAAGGTATCAATTTGGATATTTCAAAACAGTTTTTCAAATTTCTGTAAGTTTCATACTTTATGAAATATTTTGAAAAAAAGTCGTAAAATTTACCATTACCCACTTTAACCGAAGCATGCACAGAGATCATCTGAAATGTAGGTTGGTACCTATTATTCTTAGGTATTCGTTAAATTGCGAAGTCTCTAACCGGTACTTTTGGTAGGTACCTACCTACCTACATATTTGCTGACAAACGTTCGAAACCCTCGGCGCGCGAGTTCCACTCCTACTTGACGGATCTTGTTTTTTAATGTATACGCATAACTTTTTACAGAGTAGTCCAATTTCGATAATTCTTTTTATTGGAAAGAATATAGGTACCTACCCCGAAGTTGGTCCCATATAAATAAATAAATAAATAATAAAATAAATAATGCTGGACAATTCACACAGCATTATCTAGCCCCAAGCTAAGCAGAGCTTGTGTTATGGGTACTAGATAACTGATATACTACATAGATAGATATTTTTAGTATACATAGAAAACACCCAGACCAACGGAACAAATTTCTGCAGATCGTACACAAATTTGTTCCGAGGCGGGAATCGAACCCGCAACCTACTGCGTCGTATTTAAATATTTTAAATATAAACCTGAACCTACCTAGATCTATTTGAAGTCGATTTATAGTTTTTTAAAAGAAGCCAAATTACCTATCCTCTTTAATGAATGACTGTATCAGAACTGTATTTCAGTTGGTTAATTCGTTGGTATTATACAGGGTGTCCCATAATGAGTGGATAATCTTGAAACGGCTGGTGCGGGGGCCCAAGGCCAATCCGAAACATTTTTTTGTTTTTTTTTATCTTGACCCGTTCTGAAAATATTTAACTTTTTGTAAATTTGGAAAAAATTGTACCTTTGTTCACATTTTTAGACTTGGTGCCTACAATTTTTTTATTTATTTTATTTTTGTATTTGGAATATATTAAGAAAATATAGCGTAATTGAACACCGTTTGAATAATTTTGGTAACTAGGAGCAGTAATTTTTAAGACAGTATTAAAGTGGAAAATTGAAATTTTTCATTTAATTTTACTAAGTTTAAGCATCTGTGGTTTAAAAAAAAGGTATGAAAACCTCAGAAGCCATGTACATAAAAAACATGTCCATTTCAAGAGGATTCTTAAATGATAAAAAACTACGAAATTTCAAACAGTAAAAAACGGAGATATCGCTACTTTTGTGTAAACAGGAGCCATTCTTACTAAAAATAAAATTGAACCATCACACATTAATAAAATATCTTTTCGCCACTCTCGTTCTAAAACGGTGAAAAGTATGCTTCGCACACGGAAAACACTTAAATAAACAAATAATAATGTAGCTGAAAGTAAAAGGAGTTAGTGTTATGGGTACAAAATAACTGCTTTTTTTACAATTGCGAACTAAAATTAAAATTAAACCAACATAATTTTAAATAATTTTATATTTTTTTATTACAGTAGATGTTCGAACTGGTGTCCTGCTTCTCTGATGCATGCTCTGCATCTTGTAATAAAGGATTTTTTTAGCAAACTTCCGTAGTTGCGTTCGTTAATTTTGTCCGCAGCGTTTTGAACTCGACGTCGAAGTTCCTCTATTGAGGAAATGGGTTTTTTGTACACCAGTTCCTTCAAGTTGCCCCAGTAAAAGAAATCCAATGGATTCAAGTCCGGCGACCGCGCTGGCCACTGGATTGCGCCAGCACGCCCGATCCATCTGTTTGGATACGCTTCGTCTAAATATCGCCGTACCTGTACGGCGTAGTGTGCCGGACACCCGTCATACTGTAGCCACATTCTATGCCGTGTGGCTAGTGGCACTTCTTTTAACAACCCAGGTAGGTTGTTGGTTAGAAAATCCAAGTAGCTGGATCCATTTAGATTTCCCGGTAGCTCGAATGGACCGATGATTTTTCCATTTAAAATCCCAGACCAATAATTTATTTTAAATTGGTACTGGGACCTGTCTTCGCGCATTAAATGCGGGTCAGACCCAACCCATTTCCTCAATAGAGGAACTTCGACGTCGAGTTCAAAACGCTGCGGACAAAATTAACGAACGCAACTACGGAAGTTTGCTAAAAAATCCTTTATTACAAGATGCAGAGCATGCATCAGAGAAGCAGGACACCAGTTCGAACATCTACTGTAATAAAAAAATATAATATTATTTACAATTATGTTGGTTTAATTTTATTTTTAGTTCGCAATTGTAAAAAAAGCAGTTATCTTGTACCCATAACACTAACTCCTTTTACTTTCGGCTACATTATTATTTGTTTATTTAAGTGTTTTCCGTGTGCGAAGCATACTTTTCACCGTTTTAGAACGAGAGTGGCGAAAAGATATTTTATTAATGTGTGATGGTTCAATTTTATTTTTAGTAAGAATGGCTTCTGTTTACACAAAAGTAGCGATATCTCCGTTTTTTACTGTATGAAATTTCGTAGTTTTTTATCATTTAAGAATCCTCTTGAAATGGACATGTTTTTTATGTACATGGCTTCTGAGGTTTTCATACCTTTTTTTTAAACCACAGATGCTTAAACTTAGTAGAATTAAATGAAAAATTTCAATTTTCCACTTTAATACTGTCTTGAAAATTACTGCTCCTAGTTACCAAAATTATTCAAACGGTGTTCAATTACGCTATATTTTCTTAATATATTCCAAATACAAAAATAAAAAAAATAAAAAAATTGTAGGCACCAAGTCTAGAAATGTGAACAAAGGTACAATTTTTTCCAAATTTACAAAAAGTTAAATATTTTCCGAACGGGTCAAGATAAAAAAAAAAAAAAAATGTTTCGGATTGGCCTTGGGCCCCCGCACAAGCCGTTTCAAGATTATCCAATCATTATGGGACACCCTGTATAAGGTTCACACAATGTTACCTACTTAAGTTAGGTATGTTATTTTGCAGAAGCCGACTGGCGGCCGCGGCCTTTCAAAGCTGCATTATTAATATCATGAACACTCGTACCTGAAGTTTTATCGCGATATAAACGCCATGATAACGATACTACCTACAGATAGCATCTGTATATCAATAGGTAACAGACCAACGTTTACAATGATCATTCTGAGAACTGATAAAAGTGCAGTTATAGGGGAAATGACCAAGTTTAAAAATATTGTGTTCTTGGTATCTTTGGCGATGACAAATAGTATAGGTACTATTAAACCAAACATACGAATAACGCTTTGTAGGTAGTACTATATTGCACATTTAACTTAATAATTTACAAAAAAATTATTACGGAATAAACGACAATTGGCGGCCGTATCGCTCATGATGAGAGATCTCTATCAGACAACTTTGATTATAATTGGCTTTCATAAATACCACTTAACACTTTCATGGCCCAAGACGCACATGATCTTTCCAGCCCCGTGTAGCGGCGGCGGCGGGGCGGCGGCTGCTGGTCGCACCGCCTTTTTGAGATAAAATTGGGCAGTGAATGCGTTAATGACCCGCGTAACAAATGCAAAGACATTTTACCACTTTTTGGAAATGTCTTTGGCGTCACTGAAGTGATTCACGCTATCATTAACTAGCCGTTAGCTTATCGGAGAAACCGACTTCCTCAGCCCTATTCTGTACCTACCATCCTTCAGTATATCCGATACACATTCCAACCGTCCTGTTCTTAACATTACCTATTTATAGTTAAGTTCTTAAACAATCAACTGAACCAGTGGTTAAACATCATTATTATGACTTTTATTGAACAAAGACATTATGACAAATACCTAAGTACCTTCTTACTTACCTAGTATTAAGTACATTGAGTTCTACTAGTTACTTCATCATCATCATCAACCTATATCAGTCCACAGCTGGACATAGGCCTCCCCTAATGAGCGCCATAGCGGCCTGTCTTCAGCTTGTCACATCAGCATCTGCCTGCAGTCTTTCGTGCCTGCCATTCTTTCGTCTACTAGTTACAAAAGTGATTTGAATTTATGTAATGTGTCCAGGAGTCCTGTAAAATCTAAAAGAAATAAAGCACAAACAAATTGATTGGTGTATCGAATATCAAAGTGCTTTATTTCCTTTAGACCTTACAGTGACACGTCACAAAATTCAAATTACATTAGTAAAACTAGGAAATATAGTGATCACTTTGATTTTTTGTTTCAATCTTTGAAGCGAATATCCTTAAGGCTGCACGAGTCGTCCGATCCAACTCATCAGTGGCCGCGGCCTAAATGTATGCCATCTCATCTGAGTTAGATGATCTGACATAATAGACATTCCCGCGCCCTTGATGAAAGGCAAATAAATTTATTCGTAAAACAGCCGCGTAAAAAATGGGAAAGGACTTTTAGCACAAGGGTTATTGTAGAAAAACTATTGAGAGTATAACTTCAAAATAAATTTAATTCAACTTTTGAATAGGTAACTAAACTATGCCCGTACGGGCTTTAGTTTAGAGTTTTCTTTCTCCGTGTTATTTATTTTCGCCCAAAGTTGGGCTTAAATCGGTGTAGAAATACGAAAGTTTAGAAGTTTGTATTTTTCAAATGCATACCTTTTTTACAGTTCTGGATGCATACAGACATACATAATGTAAGCTTTGTTTATGAATATTAGTTTATTTAGCGGGAATTTTCCATGAATAACAGCTGGGCCTGAGTCACGGCAACAACACAAACCAGTCAGGGTGATTAGCATACGAAGGTTCCACCCGAAGTGACACGAGCCAAGCCGACCATTGTTTACTTAGGAAAATACCAATCCGAAGCAATCCCGAGCCTAACCGACGACGCGTCCCGATGCGAGCATTCGAGCGGCAATGCGCTCAGTCGAGTGCATATAAAATGCCAGGGAAAACTGAACGGGCATTCATTCCTATTTCAAGACTTCAACTAGTATTATCATATTATCCCTAATATTGCTGTAATTGAGAGTTTAATCAGCAGTGCTGAATTGCTAATAGATTATTGTATTATTGTAAAATAAATACCGAGAAAGTATACCCGTGTTTGCTGTTCCTCCTGACTTGTAGTAGGATAACAAGTCAGAATTGGGATTCTTCCAAGGAAAAGGTACGTAATTAGTGCTGTTACTAATCTTTTCTACACGCCCAGTATATTTTACTCTTCATCCCATCTGGCCAGCCATTTTAGGTGAGTCTGAATCTGAATCTGAGTCTGAATCTGAGTCTGAATCTGAATCTGAGTCTGAGTCTGAATCTGAGTCTGAATCTGAATCTGAGTCTGAATCTGAATCTGAGTCTGAATCTGAATCTGAATCTGAATCTGAATCTGAATCTGAATCTGAATCTGAGTCTGAATCTGAATCTGAATCTGAGTCTGAGTCTGAATCTGAATCAGGCCATCTAGCAATTCAAACTCGAGCCTAGAACTGCCAACCCATCCATACCTATGGCAAATAGTCGAGGATCGTCTTTACCAGAAAATTGGAGAACGTTTGGTGGTTTAGCAAGCAGCGTTACATGTCTATATATGTTGTTCTGTTCTTTTACACGACAGTATAAAATAAATCAGTACCTACCTAATCTATTAAACTTTATAAGGAGTTACCTACGCAATATTGATCGCTTTTAGTTTACAAATTATTGGAAATCATGATGTAGGTAGTTCCAATTCATTCATTTAGACTCGTAGGTATTGAAATATATAAGTTTTTTTAAAATTATATTTCCAATGATAATGTAGTTTTAACTGAAACTATAAAACATTGATTTTATGTATGTTAGAAGTAGTACCTACCTACTTGGGTAAAAGAAGTTGAAGTACCTATCAGCGTTTTAAAATTTGTAATGTATGGGTTTAAATTGTATTAACTATGGTTTTAATTTAAAAAAAAAGTACGTACGAACGTTTCTTTTTGTGGCTTTCTGAGAGGGTAGCAATCCTAATTAACCTAGTTTAAAAACTTTAACGGAGTTTATTTATTCACTTTTACGGAGTTCAGTGATATTGGTTAGGTTAAGTTACATACGTTAGATTAATACCTACAAACGACCACTTTCACCTAAAAAGAAAAACCACGACCCTATTTTGAACAATTGATGTCGTTGAAAATTATTTTTCAGCCCGGGATGTACATGAAAGAAAACGAGGAAGAAGCTGGCCCATCTGCAGAGTCGCCCCATGTTGCAATGGACCGTAGGAATCCTAGGCGCTTCAGGTTGCGGGCGCCGGCTCCTCGACAACGTGTTCTTCATTCAGCAGTCACCGCGAATCTAGGAGGCGTTACCCTGCGGCTAGTTGTAACTCCATGCCACATTACTCAAGGAGTCGTTCGCCGATCGCGCAGCAGCGCGAGAGGATACGTCATCACAGCAGACTGAGAAGTGATCAGTCTAACCTCCACCGACACCGGACTACGGATACTGATTTTGAAGCGGATCGCCACTACAACAGACCTCAGGATGAACGGCAAGAAAACTCCAGGCAGCTTAGACGATGGCGAGACTTTCCACTGAAATTACGTAGGCGTTATAGAGCTTCACTGCACCTCATGTGCTTTTTAGAATAGGGAAAACTTTTTAAATTAACATCATAAATCTGAATTGAAAATTAAATACACTTTGAAAAACATTAGGTACCCATAAAAATATAACCATTGGCCCACCAGGCAGTACTAAAACATAAATTGTGATGGGTTTTTAAGCCATGCTTGACTTGTTCAAAAACTTGTGAAGTCAGCAATAAAATCATAAGATCTAAACCGGATTAAACATAAATATATAAAATTCAGCGATACGTAGGTACCAATACCAACATAAGAAAGAGAGTAAACATAATAATATATTTTGATAGTTATAGCCTATAAGTTAAAACAATACAAATGATACAATGCACATAAAACAATACTAAGTAAAAAAATATTACGAAATCTAATACCTACCTACAAAACTAATTTACATCGCTTAATAGAGGTACCCTATTAGACTTTTAAAAAAATGTTCATGGAACGATTATGAGAAATACGCAGCTAGTACAATAGGTATACGTACGAGGGATGTACTTCGTACAGTACTGTTTCCCTGGATAGTCTTATTGGATACGAGAGAGAGAGAGAGAGAGAGAGAGAGAGAGAGGGAGGGAGAGAGAGATATTTTATTTATTTACTAAATACAATTAGCCTTAGGACTAAATTATTTAATGCTACCAAACAGGAACAAAATAGTTATTTTTTGTGCGTGGCAGCGTTCATGGTAGCTGTGTCATAATAGGGTAGGTATTCTTAGCGTGTAGATAGGTACATCTTGATAGTGACTTAACGTTTGTTAAAAAAAGTGTTGCACGGTAAATTTTTCGCAAAATAGACGATGCTACTAGTGACCTGATGGTAGGCTTAGGCTGGCCAAGAGTTCACTTAGTTCAGCTTAGAGGTAGCTATGATCAGAAAGGAAGCCAAAAAAAAAGGGCTTCGCTGCTGCAAATGGTAAATTATGTCTCACTTGGGTTTGCATTTGGTTTAGGTGTAAAATTTGACGCAGACATATAAGTATGTTCTTGTTAAAGAGGGCAACCGGGATAAGGCCCTCAAATAGAGGGTGGCGTCTATTCATTAAAGGATGGCGTTAGTGAAATTTTGCTTGCCACGCCCTACCCTAATTCAATTACATTCAAAGAATGAATTCACTGCTAGGACGAAAATAGTTCTAGTTATTTGGGTTATATTGAATTACACACTTTAGTCGAAACTCGTCGAACTAAAGACTTTGGGTATAGTCTTAATATCAATAGATATGTTTCAATATTATCTTCTACAAAGTTTGTCACTTACAGTTTACTTCTTACTTTGTTATTTAAAGATTCTTTTTTAAAATTTGTTTTAAATTACTTATATTTACCCTAAGACTTTTACTTAGAACATAATTGTTTATTGCTATACCTATGATTGCTGAAAGTGGGGAAAATGGCAAAAACCAAAACGGAGTGCGATGGCAGATTCTAAAAACATGTAATGACGACGTCCACATATTATCTGAAAAAAAAAAAAAAAATTGACATAGGTACTCAAGGTATATTTATTTTTTGGATGCCCTGTCAGGCTAAAGCCGATAGATTATTTACATATACATTTCAAGGTTTGGTAGTTTTTGAAGCCTTAGATGATAAACAAATAACAAAGCGACGGAACATCTTAATAATAATCTATTCATTTATTCAAATTTATTGATATGCAAAACAGAAAACAATCGTAACGTTCTTAGACTAGATTGTGATCCAAAACATGCATACACAACATGATTAGATTTTAGAGAAGCAAACGCATATAATTTGAAAACTAAAAAAATAAGGATAAAAGGCAAATCTAGTTATGTGGTCTGAATTATGATACAATAATAAAATACCTACTTAAAAACTAATCTAAATAAATGAAGATATTAAATGCATGAATGAGTTAAAGGGAAAATCAAATTTGAAATCAGATAAAAAGAAAATCAGATAAAAATATTTTAATGCATGAAAACAGTTTTTATACCTACAAGTCCTATTCTCATATTTGTTCCATATTATTCATCGAATAGTTCGGCTTACAAAAAGAAAAAAAATGATATTATATTTAAATTATTTGTGGATTGAGCAACATTAATAATAAATTGAAAAAGATAAAAAAAAAAAATTGTAAAAGAGTCCTAAAATACTAACCTCGGTACACATGTTACACTTGATGTCGTTAAAGTTGTTTGTATCATACTTTTCATTAATGGTTAGACACGGGTTCATGGGAAAGGAAACACAATATTAGGGAGCTGTACACAAGAAAAATTAGAGAGACAATTCGCATCAAAGTAAACAAAATATCAAGGGATTGGTTGTAAAAAGTGAAAAAAACAAATTAATCATTTTTAGTCGAAGTAAAATAGATTTAGAGGTATGCTGCTGTATAAGGGCTTGGTCAAGCTAAACTAAGAGTAATGAAATTACAACTTGGGTATAGAGAAAATAAAATAATGTCAGAAATTAAATTCATTGATAATTAAAAGTTAATAATACATAATGTCACATAGGTATGCTACTGTAAACATTGTCAAATAAATTAAAATGAAAAAAACAAATGCAAAAACAAATAACAGATTGAAAGTAGAAGAAAAGTCAATGTAGCGATAGAATAAATTCTTATCGCTTTTTAGGTGTCCAATCAAAATCATAATAAAATGAAAAGAAAAAGTATAACTCTCAGAATCTAGAAAACATTAGAACAGATGTAGAAAACCACATTAAGGTGATACAAGTTATTGATAATAGTTAATATAAATTTTGTAAGCTACAAAAAGAAAAGTTATTGAAATATGCAGTCTGCAGTTGCCAAAGGAACGTAAATAAGAGTATATGTAAATCGTGCCAATTTGAGTGAAGTGATCTTGTTTGGGTAGATCTATCAACCTTATGTCCGGGTTGAGTAAGCCAATTGCCAAACAAAGGTAAGGGCAATTTACAAAAGACTACGGAAATATTCATCCGTAGCTAAATTTAAAAGATCAGAATATTGGTGGCAGAGGAACTGATAAGGGTTAAAATTTGAATTGGAAAAAGATCATGAGGTAATTTGAGGGAAGATGATAGAAACCATCAAAATAATAATGACGATGAAATAAAACAATTCTGAGTAGTGAATAAAATTGAAAAGGTAATGACGATAAACCGGACGAATACGATAAATAAGTAAAAGGCACATAAAAATGACGATTGAAAACGAAACTGACTTTAACCATTATAGTATTATGGTTCTAGTATTGTGTAGAGATTGGAAATTTAAATTATTGAAGGGCAAGGTATAAGTAAATGATGATGATCATGTAAATGACGTTTGAAAATGAAACTGATTTGAACCATAATATTCTGGTTCTAGTATTGTAGTAGAGATTTGGAGTTTGATATACTTAGTTAAAGGATCGAATTTATAACATGTGACAAAAAAAGTCATGATTAAAATATAAATTGTCCTGATTCATATTATTACCTAGTAGAATCGATTTACCTACCAATTTTTGTAGCCTCTATTAGTACAGTAGTATTAAAACATTCACAATGTTATAATGTTAGCAATGTAGTATGGTATCTAGCAATGTAGTACTGCAGTAATGAATCTAATAATGACACAAAGTCAATGATCAATGATACGATAACAAACTTAAGTAAATTATTTGTAGTATTGTATTATAATTATAACAAAAAGAAATGAAATAAAATGAAATGATATGATATGATATGATATGATATGAAATGATATGATATGATATGATATGATATGATATGATATGATATGATATGATATGATAAGATATGATATGATATGATATGAGATGAGATGAGTTGAGATGAGATGAGATGAGATGAGATGAGATTAGATGAAATGAGGTGAAATGAAATGAAATGAAATGAAATGACAGACTGACACGACCAGGGACAGGTCAGATGCAGGAGCAAACTTGACGTACTTTACGAGGCACGGAGACGTAACACCGCCAACTTCCTGATCCTGACCTTCTTGACTCCAAGCTGCTGGTTAATATAAGAATACCTATCTATTCGATATGGGTCTTCCTCGATGTAGAGATGGATATTGATTCGAAGAATTATCGATTTCGTGTCAAACTCACCTGGTTCGATACTACTTCAACAGTGCCTTACTATTATCATAAACACGCTGATTCAGTATGTACACATGTACGTTTGCTGAGTAGATATCACGAGGTCGTGATTGGATTATCAGGATGGACGAATCTGTAAGCTTTGTTTATGAATATTAGTTTATTTAGCGGGAATTTTCCATGAATAACAGCTGGGCCTGAGTCACGGCAACAACACAAACCAGTCAGGGTGATTAGCATACGAAGGTTCCACCCGAAGTGACACGAGCCAAGCCGACCATTGTTTACTTAGGAAAATACCAATCCGAAGCAATCCCGAGCCTAACCGACGACGCGTCCCGATGCGAGCATTCGAGCGGCAATGCGCTCAGTCGAGTGCATATAAAATGCCAGGGAAAACTGAACGGGCATTCATTCCTATTTCAAGACTTCAACTAGTATTATCATATTATCCCTAATATTGCTGTAATTGAGAGTTTAATCAGCAGTGCTGAATTGCTAATAGATTATTGTATTATTGTAAAATAAATACCGAGAAAGTATACCCGTGTTTGCTGTTCCTCCTGACTTGTAGTAGGATAACAATAATGACCAGATAAATCGATATTATCCTTAGTTTTGGATGGTCAACATCAAACAGCGTTGTAGTTACCCTTCCACGTTTGTATGAAAAGATGAGCGACTCGTTCAGCCTTAACTTACTATAATTACGGTAGGGAGAACACACGTACACAACGCAAGTATTTGTTAGTCACCATTTTTTGCAAAAAGACGCCACGCCACAAATAACTAAGTGACAGGGTCATTGGGTTACCAGCTCATTGTGTGACTGATTATTTTCTTTAGAATGAATTGACTGAGTGATAAATTTATGTAGAGTCAAACCAAAATAGTCTTCCTAACTGTTTGTTTTCAATTCGCAATTTTGTCAATCGCAAGACTTAATCGGTAGGCAATTTATTTAGGTAATTGTTATTTTTTTCATTGTTTTATACGGTCGTTCGACTTACATAGATAGTAAGTAGGTAAGTACTTACCTAAATTGTTTTTTTTAGCGCTGTTGCCTACGATAATTTTTTACTAATATTCAGAAATCTGTTCCTCAAAAGTGTAACCTTTTTTGACATAACTCCTAACTCTAATAGTAATTATATAATATGTAACTAACTACTTTTCAGTTAAAAAGTAAAATAAATACTTTACTATCTTGTTTACGGTATCTTTTGTTGTCGCGCTAAAACTGTCCGGCGGCGGCGGCGCCAGAGAAGTTAGCCGTTTTATTTCATTCCCAAAATGGTCACTTACTCAGTAAATGAGTAATGACATTGAGGCGGTTAAATTAAGACTGGTGTGATTCCGCAACACATTGCTATTGCTTTTCTTACTTATAAATATAATAAAAATAAAAAAGCCATTCAATTCCTTAACCTTAAATAACATTTATCAACTAATTATATTAATTTTAAAAAACGTATGTCAAGTATAATAGAATTAGTGTTAGAGTATAGATTTAATAAATGAATTTGATAAGTTAATTATAGATTTGTCTTTGTATTTCGTCAATAGTTAGATTAGGACCCCTCTCGGGTAAAGGCCTCCTCCAGTTCTGTCCAGTGTTTGCGGTCTTTTGCGACGTCTGTCCAGTTTTTGGTTTTCAGGTACTTCCTAATTTCGTCCGCCCATCATGCTTGCTAGCTTTTCTTACTTACCTAGTATTAAATACTTACTCCATCCAGGTCAACACCTGGTTACTTTCAGGGATTTCCAAATAATACAATTACATCAAGCTAATTTCCTTATATTCATGTGAAAGAACTAGTTTTTAAACAACAAGTACCTATACTTTTAGAATAATGACATGACGCGAGACAGTTTCTCGATCAGTTACAGCTAAAGAATCAATCCTCGTTCTCCCCGCAAATACAATGAAAGATTATCAGCAACGACTAAGCGATCCCAAAGCTGGGAGTAACCGCATTTTGGCCTGAATATATAAAAATAGTCAAGCGGTAGATAAAAACCATTTAAAACTGACAATCAACTTCCAGCGTCGCTAATACAAGTTTACATTTATAGATATTGCTTTCTTGAACGTTTTCTTTCAAATTCGATATCTTCAAATCCAGCAAGCAAAAATTTAGAAAGGGTAGTATTATTGACTTAATTTTATCCAGTAGGGCGCTCATTTATAAAAAAATTACAAGTCGAACATTAATTTATAATTTGATCTTTTTATTTCGCCACTTGAGAAGTAATAATTTTCAAACTAAATAATTAAGGAAGAAAAACAGAGAACATCAGCATTAATAAATAAGCTGTTTTCTCAATTCTGTTAAAAGTACAATGTTATAGTCAAATAAATTATGTAGAGGATTTTTGTTGCACTAAGCTTTTATATCTCGATTCTCGAGTCATGTATTTGGTAGGAACATATATTAATTACGTAATAACCAGATTTTGAAAGACCTGTAAGGGCTATTTTTATTATATGTAAGAGATTATATTTTGTGAACGTACAATAATAACTCAACCTCAATCTCAACAGCCTGTATTGGTCCACTGCTGGACGCAGGCCTCCCCTGATAAGCGCCTTGTTGGCTTTTATCGATATAATTTTATTTATTTTTAATTTTTTTATATTATAACTGTTGGTCTATAAAATGACTGTGAGCACCAATACTAATCGCGAACGAAGTCGCGGGTACAGCTAGTAAACAAATAAATACATAATCTATTCTATTCTTTTTTTTTTTATTTTTTCTGGACAATCCATATATAAAAATGGCAGAAGCCTTTATTCACAAAGAAAATTATAATATAAGTAATTAGTATTTACAATTGAAACAATTGAGCTAACTGCAGACTGTTGCAAACAATCTACAGGTAGCTCAACTGATCCATATCAATACCAGTCGGAAGCGTCCCCAAGACGCTGGCTGCATTGCCCCGCTGTATGGCAATGCTGATGCGCTGTGCCAGATACTGACCAGCTCTCGGGTCACGCGTCGCTTCGACCAGACGCTCAGATAAATTTTTTGAAAACCCGAAGAGCCTCGGTACCCCACGGACCTAGGGTCTCGACTCCAAGAGGAGCAAAAAAAAAAAAAAACATTTTTTTCTATTCTTTAGCAAACAATTTTTGTATTTTTATTTCAAATTAAATTCATTAGGTACCTACCTATCTTTGAAACATGTATAGTTTGTTTCATCTGATTTTTTTATGTTCTTTTTTTGTAAAATACTTCATGTTGATTCACAGTGCGCATGTAACTTAGTCATGAAATATTCATTCAGGACTTCAATTCATCCTACACAATATTTTTTATAACACTTGTGTTTGTATTGTTTTTTACCTACATAAATTCAGGGTTAACTGTCTGACTCACTTGTAAGAGTCACTTATAAGTTTCTAAGTTTTAGATTGGTTTAGTTCCAGCAAATAAATAATGCTGAACAATCCACACAGCATTATCTAGCCCCAAGCTAAGCAGAGCTTGTGTTATGGGTAAGTATTTATTCTACTAGATAAATGACTGATACATTACATTGATAAATGTTTAAACGATATTCTTTCATTTTAATGGAACCAGTTTTTTTATTAATTAAATCGATCGTGTAGTTATTATGATTTAGTATGCAATATTTTCTAATTTCCCTGAGAACCTTCTTCGTGTTAGTAAGACACGATTCGTCTTATTGCTCTAATTAGATAAACACGAAAGCGTGGTTATAAACATCTATGAAACTATTATCAAACTCCAATTCAATTGTTTTTTCATTTACATTTGAACCATAAAGATTATTAATGAAAAATAAGTAAAAAAAGTATTCCTAAATGCTCCAATTCTAACAATTAATCGAAGATAGTTTTATAATGGGTTCATAGATAATTGCTACAGAATTAAATTTATGATTTCCGGCAAATTCTTTTTCCTCTTGTTGTAAAGAGTGAAAATATTACGCTAGTAATAGTAATTCAATGGAAAATATTAAAGTAGCGGGTCGTCCGGACTTCGCACGGGTGGACAGTTATTTTTTAAACATATAAATATAGCCTATGTTACTCAAGTATAATATAGCATTCTAGTGGTGAAAGTGTTTTTAAAATCGGTCCCGTTATTTTTGAGTTTATCCGTTACAAACATACAAAAATACATCTTTCCTCCTCTTAATATTAGTGAAGATATATAGTGTACCTAGATGGGAAAATAATATTTTCCCGCGCAATGTAAATCGAAATGCCCTTAGCTTAAAGAATAACATTTTGATTGATGAGATTGTTTTGGATAAAACCAAAAACACAAAAGAATCATCCAAATAGGTCCACCACGACGGAGTAGGTAAACGATAAACATACATAAAATTTTTAAAAAATATTACATAACACACAGCCTAGCATAGAACATCCTGATTTTGTTGACGTCGTCGGTTAAAAATGGCAATCTGTGGACTGTGGAGTGCAGGTTCATATGCGGCATGCGGGTAGCTTGCAATACAGCTGAACACCGTTACTGGACTTACGGACAACCCGCTGTTTCGGTGTTATTAAACCGGCTACGTGTTTAATAAATCAAGCAAGAAAGTGGCGCAAGAGCAAGACGTTTGCATACAAATACAATACCCGTTGCAGAGTTTATTTGTGTGGTATTTGTGGTTTAGCTAGGAAAAATATTTTCAGAGCTTTGTTGCAGACACATCCGCTGCCTAATAGTCGGAGAAATGCATTTTCTGTAGCCCAGAGACAAAGTTCATAATTCTTGGTGACGTATGGTCTTTAAGGAAAACGCTTGGCCTGGAAAAAATATAGCGCATTCGCCCAACGACCGTCTGCGACCCCAAAGTGTTTCCTGATAAAACTTTAGCATATTTTTGGGCAATGGCAATTCTCTAAAGATTATAACTAACTAAATTGAAATGTCAGTATACTACCTATCTTTAATGGTGTCAGTTCAAGTTTCGAAGACAGCACAGCGCAGCAAAGGATAGGTCACTTATGATTACCCTCACTACAATAAAGCTAAAAGAAAATCGATAGATCAGTCCATTATTTGCTATTTTTAGCATCGTTTTACACGTAAAGGTAGACGCGAGCGTGTCATAATGCCGCTCAAGATCACGTTGCAATGATTACGGGCCTCGAGATATGTCTATACTATACATAAGTAAGAGATATATCTATATCTACTTAGGTAGGTTCTATAAATGGCTATAATATAGCAGGTAAGTATAGAAGAAATAGCAATCTCACTGCCTTTGTAATGGATCACGTTGGAAATCGCACGCGCATACGATGTGATCTGTATGAGATTGTAATCAAGAATATAATATCGTAAAAACTCTCGGTGAGCCTTGAAAGAAATTATAATTGTTATTTAATTTTTATCCTCAAATCTGTATATAGTAAAAAACAAAGTCACTTCCCACTGGCTGTCTGTTTGTCTGTCCCTATGTATGCTTAGATCTTTAAAACTACGCCACGGATTTTGATTTGTTTTTTTTTTTTATTAGATGGTGTGATTTAAGACATTGGTTTATATGTATAATACATGCATAGTATATTGGGAGAACGCTGATAATTTAAGAGGTTTCTAATGTGATGTGATGTCGTAAATAAACACATGCGCTTATATTGAAAACGCTGGCTGAACCCTACGAGATAGATCAAAATATTGTACTTACGTACTAGTAACAGTACAGTATTGTACAACTTAAAAAGGTCTACAAAAAAGTCTGCGATGGTATATATATGTCTATCTCTTAGGGATAACCCACAATAACCATTTTTTATCCTTTACCTTTTACGAGAAATAATGGCTTATTTGCGATTATAAGCAATACAGCATTAATCCTTATCAAATAAAGTACCTTAAGTACATTGTGCATTTAATAAAGATGAATATGGCCCTTTACAGCATGTAATTTGAATGGATATTTTCAAAGATATTACAGATTTAAAATGCAGGGACATGGCGGTTGGGGCGGCGGTACCGGCCGGGGGCCAATTCTGTTGTAGATTTAGTATCAGCATTGCACCCGTGCGAAGCCGGGCGGGTCGCTAGTAGATAATCTATACTTATAATAAAACTGTAACAGGTCAAATTCTGTACATTGAAGATATTTTGAAAATTTTTTTTGGAGGGCACTCTATTATCGATACTGAAGCCAAAACTGTAATTTTTTTCATTCATGTCTGTCTGTCTGTCTGTCTGTCTGTCTGTCTGTCTGTCTGTCTGTCTGTCTGTCTGTCTGTCTGTCTGTCTGTCTGTCTGTCTGTTTCTTAAACGCGCATCACGCCGAAACTACTGAAGGTATTGAAATGAAACTCGGAATGTTTTTTGGTCATACTACGAGGAAGGACATAGGATACTTTTTATCCCGGAATTCAGTCAGGTTCCCGTGGGAGAGGGGATGAAAGTAAAATTTCTTCACCGCGCATGACGCCGAAACTGCTGAATGAATTGAAATGAAACCAAGCATGATTTGATTTCATACTACAAGGAAGGACATGGGATACATTTGATCCCGGAATTCAGTCAGGTTCCCCTGGGAGAGGGGATGAAAGTAAAATTGTTTAACTGCGCATCACGACGGAACTACTGAATGAATACGAATAGAACTCGGCATAATTTGAGTTCATACTACGAGGAAAGATACAGTTATCCCGAAATTTAGTAAGGTTCCCCTGGGAGAAGGGATGAAAGTAAAATTCTTTCACCGTGCATCACGCTTAAACTGCTGAATGAGTTGGGACTGAATTAGTACGATTTGAGTTCATAATACAAGAAAGGACATGGGATACATTTTATCCTGGAATTCAGTAAGGTTCCCCTGGGAGAGAGGATGAAAGTAAAATTCTTAAACCGCGCATCACGACGGAACTTCTTGATGAATTCGAATGCAAGTCGGCATGATTTTAGTTAATACTATGAGGAAAGATAAATTTTATCCCGGAATTCAGTAAGGTTCCCCTGGAAGAGGGGATGAAAGTAAGATTCCTTCACCGCGGATCACGCCGAAACTGCGGAATGAGTTGGAATGAAACCTGGCACGATTTGAGTTCATACTACAAGGAAGGACATGGAATACATGTTAGGTATCTTGGAATTCAGTAAGGTTCCCCTGGGAGAGAGGAAAAATTATAATTATTTAACCGCGCATCACGACGGAACTACTGAATGAATTCGAATGGAAGTCGGCACGATTTGAGTTAATACTACGGGGAAAGATACATTTTATACCGGAATTCAGTAAGGTTCCCCGTGGAGGGGGATAAAAGTTAAATTCTTGGGTCGCGCATCACGCCGAAAGTACAGAATGTATTCAAATGAGCAATACTATTTATCCCGGAATCAGTGCTGTTCCCTTGGGATGAAAGTAAAAATATGCTACTGAATGAATTCAAATGAAACTAGGCATGATTTGAGCTCATACTACGAGGGAACATAGGATGCATTTTATCTGGGATATCAGTAGGCACGGTTCTTTTGGGAGAGGGGATAAAAGTCAAAATGTTTTTTTATTTAGAATTCATTAACGCGTCGTCCTATTTCATGCATTCTTTTTGTTAGAAACAGTGTTGCAAGATTTCTTTCTTTGATTCGAATTTGACTAAATCAGTAGACAGTCAAGTAGAAAATTAATAAATTGAAGAAATAATCTGTAGATTGAAGAAAAATATCGGTAGATAAAGGGTAGGTAAGTAAGTTCCTATCTATATATTTTTCCAAGACGCACCCATTAGTAAGTTCCTACCTAAGTAGGTAGGAACCTAACTAATGAGTGCGTCAATGCCTATTTCAGGCAAAGTAGGTAAAATGTGCAAATGGTCCATGCGATATTCATGGACATGATATTTGGTGGTTTAACTGTACCACCAAAGTTTGGTTGGAGTAAGTGGTCCAATTAAACTAACTAGACCACAGAAAAATAATTTTTTCTGTGGTAAACAACCAACTGAGCCTACCTACTAACGAAAAAAAAATTACGGTGGTCCAGTCAAATGGATCAGGAGCCCAATTCTGTAATAAAATGGCTTCACTATGACAATGGAATCGTCGCAGAATCATAAGTCACATAGAATCCGAGATAAATTAATAGTTTCAAACTTGACACTTTGACGCGCGTCTCTCCATCTGCATTCATCATAATTTCTTTCATTTAAGGTAGAATACCAAAACGTGTCATTCTTTGACGATATGTCATAGTGAAGCTATTAGTTTAGCAGAATAGGGCCCCAGCTGAACGGAACCATGAGTAAGAAGTGAAACAAGTATGACTCTTCTTAACACTGACGCTGGCCGAGTCGTAGCTAAAAGTCCTGTGGATAAAGAATGGGATTGAAGATGACAAAATGCTATCCCCCGTAGACCCTACACGATTTTTTGCACGGCGGCGTTTCATAATATGAGAGACTATGGTTAAATGTGAACTTAATTAGTCGGCAAGTAAGGCAATCGCGAACGAAGTTGCGGGTACAGCTAGTAAATAAATAATGCTGGACAATTCACACAGAGTCGTCTAGCCACAAGCTAAACATAGCTTGTGTGGGGGTAATAAAAGGATAAGGTCCGAAAGAAGAAGAAGAAAGAGACAGTGAAAAGAACATTGCAAATGTAATATGATAATTTATTGGGAAGTGACTGAAGCGCAGCTAATCTTAAACTAAGTACCTACTTATGTAACATTTAAACAAACCATTACTCCGACTAGTAGGTACCTTCCGTCCGACTAGTAAATTTAAAGCTCATCAAAACCATGACAAATCGCAAAACAGTATGATAAAAAAATATTTCGTACAAAAGTTTCGTAGGTAAGTACTACGTTCGTAGTTTCGTTTCGTAGATTATTTTTGCTTATTTTCTTAAATACCTAGCTCTGCCTTAGCGATTCCGAGATCTTAATAGGTACCTTCTACTCTGTTGCTTGATGAAGTTCCTTGATTAGTTGCCTACGGTTCGTTGACCACTTGACCAGTGAATCAGAACCGGCTGTTTTGAATACTGGACCTCGACTGGACCTTCCCATATTTGTATTGTTGCGATTTGAATAATCTGTCTGGTTAAAATTATTCATTTATTTCAGATCATAAAAATCCATATAATATTATTTTATACACAAACTTAAAACTATACATAGCATTATAAAAAGAATTAAATTAAATGTCACAGTAGGTAAATATAAAATTGGATAAAATAAAATGTTGCGTAAAATTTTATTTTATTCAATTTTAAATTAATATTAAGTTACACAAAAATTAAAAATTATTTATAGAAATTAATAATTATACATTTTTACGTTAAGCCTGCCAAGCGACGATTATGGGATTGCTCATAATCCCCTCGCATGGCAGGCTTAGGTTAGTTAATTATTATTAATTATATTTAAAGTTAGGTTAGTTGTTAGGGGGAGGCACGTCCATCAGTGGACGTATAATGTCGTATAAGACGTGTACATGACGTCTAGCCGGGGGCAGAAACTAGTATAATATATTATTACACGTTCATATGTGACAGTGATCCCATTGTTCCTAACGAAAGAGATTCTGTCTTTAGAAAACATGCTGTCCATAATAAAAGAGTCAGTAAAGATCCTTCCTTACTGACTCAGGACATTAAAGAACTTTAAGAGCATCTTTGTCTGCCAATACGTTATCTACACTGCAGAGGAACAATACAACATTCCACTCTAAATGATGTGATGTGACGAACAATCGATTTCACTCGTTCATTGTATGCAAAACGCAAAGACATCCCCAAATTGGATCCATCGGCAATGTTTTGAACTGTCTGTTTAAATGATGGATGGCGAAATCTGAAAAATAGTAGACAAAAGATTGCAATCGAAAAATACGAAACCGAGCAAGGTTATGTAAATAATCAAGATGTATGTAATGTACCTAATGTTGCTGATTGAGAGAACACACTAGAAAAATTATTGTTTTTGGAATTGTTGTTTGTCTATGTTTTTCACGCAATTAATTATCAATACTTACATGTTAATGATTTGAGATTTTGGTTCGATATACCTACGACATAGGTAGGTAGAGATAATCCATTCTAAAAATGCACGTCGACTGTCGGTCGGTTCGGTACCTATGACGTTTTGTGGAGGGGGCGTGCATTCATTACGGATGTAAGCGGGTTTACTACGAACCTTGTTTGTGGTGTGTTGGAAGAATGCCAAAGTTTCATCCCATACATCCGTAATGAATTCGTTAAACTACGATAGTTTTTATAGTAAAAGGGGCGTGCATTTTTAGAATGGTTGATCTCTATCGACGTACCAAAACCTGCACCTCAGATAAAAGCAAATGGGTTGGGCGCGAATTAAAAAAAAATGTAGGAAACCCCTCAGATCATTGGCATATTGACACCATTAGCATCGATAACGTCAACACACTTACGAGTGGCGATGATAAAGAAGACAGGAAATATAATTAGCGACACAAACACGCATTCGAGTATATCGGTGAGAATTATTGTTTAAATAGTTAGTCTAAAATGATAAAACCAAAGCAGGGTCTCTTTGTAAAATATGTTAGACAACGTGTATATTTAAATAAGCACTTACCTACCAAATTCCCCAATACAATACTCATCACATCAGAAAGGTCTGAGAAACCTAGCATAAGGTTTATCAGGCCAACCCAATATTTTTTTAGAGCCTTATAGGTGGGTAGGTGTGAGACATAGTGGTCATAAAACAAGAATTATCAAATACCTACTCCCGACTGCCTATATTTATTAGATAACGTGAGCTGGGACCTCGGGCAATTGAACTTTTTAACGAGTCTCTTCATTGCGGCAATCATTCGGCTAGAAATGATTTATCACCTTGCTCGTGTGAATTATTGCTAAATTACTACAAATAAAGTTATTTCTAATAAGATGAGTCAAATTCCAGCGGAGACGACCACAATGTTTATTATTGAACGTAGTGTTTGATTTCCGAGTAATGTTAATAGTTTCCTCAATCTACTTACCTAAGTAAGAAGCTCTTTTAGTTATTTTTATTTCAAATATGATTAATTCAGCCTCTGTCGTCCTACTGTAGTGGGATGCCACTGGGACAAATTCTTATTTCTATCACAAAGTGGTTAACTAATTGTAAGCTTAAAAAAACAGGCAACTTACTGGAGCACTATTAATCAGAAATAAGAAGTCGCTGGATATAGACTTTGACTACAAGGCCGAATATTTAGAAGTTATACATTCAGTTTTAGGGTTCAGAAACTGTTTACAAGACAAGACAGTAGTAGGTAATCAAAGAGAAAACTCGAAAGTCACTGTTAACGAAACGGCTACACAGTTCCAAGAACTAATATTACAGCACAGCAATGAAACAGTCACGACACGAATCGACTCTTCAGAAGCACGTGTATATAAACTGGTTTGTCCGGTAACAGATGAAGGCGGTTTGATTCTGTGGCTAGTGAGTTTCATGTGCGTGAGGAACTTAACAATTCAACTGATTGACAAAATTTTAAGCTTTAAAATAAAGAGTCGGCCCTCCTTGCTGTGGACCGAGGTATTTTAAAATAATGGAGAACACAACAATGGAGATCATAAAACTTTTAGTGGGTAGATTACTTATGAAAGAAAGGTGTTGAGTTCTGAGATGACGATTGATAGAAGTGAATGTAAGAAGAAAACCTGTTGTGCCGATTCTACCTAAGGGGACTCTACCTAGTAACAAGGGCAAGAGAATGATGATGATACGAAAAGAACGAACGAAAAACACCCAAGGACAAGATCGTTAGTGAAATGTCCGTTGGTGTGATGTGTGTAGATGATTTTGTATCCTTCAATGACGAAATCGAGCACAATTTAAATTAAACATCCATATTGAATAGATGCAATCTGTTAAGCTCTACATACGTTGACTCTTGCTATAATCTGTGGTGAGGCTTTCACAATGATACGTGCAGATAACGGTTCGGCAGACCGACAGGCGCGGGTTATGCAATGCAACAGATTGGTAGGTATATCAATGTTAGAGCTTGATCAACCGTGAAGGTCGTGGGAAGTAGTATTAGGGTGGGTGAGTACTATTTCCATTACCATATTTGGTAAAAATGTGGAAAGTAAAAATGTGGAAAGTAAGGAATACTCAAGCTCTTCAAAGTGAGATTTCGCCAAGTCTACGTTGACTTGGCGAAATCTCACTTTGAAGAGCTTGAGTATTCCTTATCTACCTGTACTATACTAAACTAACAAACGCTGGGTATTTGAAATAATTGTAAACGTCATCTGCAAATGTGTATTATCTTTCAACGGTTTGCAATCCATCCGGTCAAACAGAAAGATCCGGTACTTTACTTACCTACCTAAAAGCGTAAATTCGAGATCGAGACACGTCATTATGTAGGTACAGCTGACAACAACAAATTCGTCATTCTTGACGCAGTTTCTTCATTATGTTTAAGCATTCGTACCACAACTTATTATATATTCTCTACTACAAACAACTGAACTATCCGTTAAAACAATTTAATCAAGCTGTGCCATCATGGTGTTGCAATAGCACTTAATCATATTTCTTCATGGGAGAAAGTGTCGCTGGTCTTTCATTTGTAATCAATAATCAAGATAACGGACACGCAAATTGGTTTTTATTTACCTAACTTTTATGGCTTGGATTTAACTTTCCAACGTCGTCAGAGAACCTTCTTCCCCAGGAAATAACATGTGTGACATCGGTTATTTCGTGGCAACCAACATTTTCATGAGTGGTGTGAGAAGATTGAAGAATGAGGTTTTGTCTGATATAAAAGATTGTTTAAAGCCGGCTTAAAAATACCAACTGAATCAATAAAAATATCCGCATTCAAAATCGCAATCCCGAATTAAGTCGTCCGCAGAAGCGAGCCATACTTTCTCCGATCAGAAGAATATGTAATTACCCAGAGATGTGTGAAAGCAGTGTCATGCAGGTAATTACTGCTGACCACAATGGTGGAGTTGAAACTGCATGACATGTGATTGTACTTCAATTTATAAGGGGGGCACTTATAAATTGAAGTGGGAGGGAGACGGTTTGTTAGACCAATAGGCAAAATTGTAGAAGCCAAAATGCCAAATGAAAAGCTACAATTTTCGAAGAAATTGTCACAGTGACGTACGTAGGTAGACGAAACTTGGTGTTTAGTAGCTGGACAAAGGTGGGTTTCTAACAAGACAAATCAACATTCCCTATCAGCCATCATCCCAATACACTCTACTTTTTATAGAGCCTTCAAATGCACCGCCATAATGACTATGGGTGGGTCTACAAAGGTGAACAAAAAATAAAATGGTAGGTCCCGAAGGGCCGCTTTTCTAAAGGTAATCGCTAACTTGTTTTTTTATTTTTCTTGGAAGGGCACAAAGAGTTAATGCAGCTGTCTATATGTAAGTACAGCTTGTGTCTGGGCGTTTGTAAGCTGTTTATATCACCTGAATGTAGTTGAATAAATCTAGCTGGTTTGTGAAAGGGCTTCACGACCCTATTTATAATCTGAAATGTGTGTGTGTGTGTGTGTTTTTATCATCTAAAGCATTTTCATCATCACGCTACTATCTAGTTAGGATAAAGCAGCAGCAGAAGCTAAGGTGCATCTTCTTCATTGTTAACTTTATGAAATTTTACACCAGTGTTTTGTGTACCTACCTAAGTACTAAGAGCAGGTTTACGTTAGGTCAGACTAGCAGTTTTACCAGAACAAAAATGTACATGAAATATTATGGAGAAAATTTTATCGGGTCGCCCTTATGTGAAAAACACTATTGAAATACAAATAGCAAATAATGCATTCGACACCTTTGTCGTTCCGGTAAAACTGTTGGTCCGACCGACCTAATGTGAACCTGTTCACACTTACCTATATTTTAATCGAGAATAATCGTTCCTACCAGTAGTTTCAGAGTATCCAGAGATTAACCATTTTACTGACGTGTCTGTTCGACTGATGTAATAATTTTCCTCTCGTTTCTTCCATGTAAGGTTCTATCTCTGTAGGCAAGGCATCTACATTAGTATCTACGCTGTCATAATAGTTTTTAGCTTGGATTGTTATCTTAGTTTGCATTGGCTGATACGTTATCATCATCGTCAGCTGATGGTGACATGGCATGGAATGTTTTGTATTTTTGTAAGAAATGGCCAAGGTTCATTTACAGCATTGTTAAAAACATTGCCTGGACATTTATTTAACGTAGGTAGGTACAGAGTTGTTTATAGAAAGGTTACCTCCTGATAGGTTCCAAGTTCCAAGTCTCTTTATTACATTAGTTTTATATTCTCTTCGCGCTCATCTGCTTGCTGAGTGGGCTACTTACTTAAATTGTATTTCTGTCTGTCTACTTGTTATCTAGTATTAAGCAGTCTTTTATTTCTTTACCAAAGTTTGCTAGTGTGTTGTGTGTCTAATAAATAATTCTCTTTCTTTCTAAACTCCTTTCTAATTTCTAATCTTAAATTTGATGTTTTTATATTAGAAAAGCTTCGTTTAACGAAAGATTTGCTGTAAAGTATTTCTGTATCAATAAAAATTTACGTGAAGTTTAACAAGAGGGTTACCGATGAACGTCACTGTAGCTACAGCTACGTCAGCTACGTATGTAGTATGTACCGACAAGGATTACCCAGATGCGGATAAAACCTGAGATCGCCAAGATAACGAACAAAAATATAATGCCAGAATTATAAGATTATTTAACGTGATAGCTCAATGGTGGTTCAATGACTCAAAACTGGATTGTAGTCGGAAATAGCTGATGAAAAATGCAGTGTTTTATGAACTGGCCTTCGTATTTGTATTTCATTCAATATTTCAACATCAACATGCGTTTCCTGCTAAATAACGTATGTGTATACAAAGACATATTTTTATTTTAATGGAAAAAGCCGAATGCTGTTTCCTTTTCTCGTTTATTTATTTTAATTTTCTTATGGAGCTTTACATTGGTGTTACAACATTTACAGTAATAATGTGGGTTGGCTTGTATGTAAGGTGCAAATGATTTACATCGAAATTTTTCAGCATGTATGCGGTTTACCTGTCTTTGCTCATTTCCTTCAAAAACCGGGTTTTTTCTGCTGGAAAAATCCTGTGGGTAGGTTAGGTACTTACGTAAAGTATCGAGGTAGATTTAAAATATATCCAGTAAGACAAGCAAAGTTACTCAGGAAACGTTTGTGAAATAATTTAGCAATACTGCGTAGCCGTTACGAGCCCGTGTCTACAACCATTGAATTGAACTGCCCATACAGGTACTCGAGGTTCTTTGTTCGGTTCGGAGTAAGGAAGCTTAAGTTGAGGATTATTCGCTTGCAAATTGCTGGTGAAACTAATAGACGTCGAGGTTAGACAGCTCAGACACTATGACTAGAATTACAAGTCATCACAGCATGCAGCACCAATATAGGTAGCTAAGTTAAGTAGGCAAGGTAGTGCCCTAAGGACCTCTTGTATCAACGCAACATACGCATTCCTTTTCTGGGTTCGAAATATTTGGAATCGATACCGACAGGGTTTTAGTATTTAATTTTTTTAGTTCACTATCATATAAGTTCAGTTTTAGGTACCATTTCTGATTTTCCGTTTCATTTTAGTTTTGTAGTTATGTTTCAGGTTCACGAACTCAATTTAAAGTTTAACTTTAAATTGAGTTCAATCTGAGGTTAAACTCATAGCAAAGAATACGTACCTACTTAATAATACAAACATACTCAAATCACATTTTGTGGCGCCTATCCAATTTTTGTCTTCTTTAGCTTAGTAACCTATTTTAGTGTTAGGCTTGGAGTGCACTAGCTTATCTTCTACTCAAAGCCACAGTGCACTAATAGTCAACAGAACTTTCACATTAGCATTCAGCAAGAGCAAGTTTCCAGGAACAGTTTATAACTTGTCAGTATGTACAGTAATGTTTTTATGAAACCATTGTGTTGTAACGCGGAAGAACGTGTTACAGCTAATTCAATCTTGTAAGATGAAGATTTCAACATGGTTTCATTATTAATTGGGTAACTGTTTGCTTACTTTGAAATCACTTCTCATTTCATGATCAAAAAGATGATGCTAAGATTGTTGAGTTATTAAAACCAAGCGCAAGTACCTGTAGGCATAGAACAAGGCTCGACGATGGGACCTTAAGTTTATATTTAAAACGCACGCTCCCTCAATGCGTTTATCATTTCTTTTTTGTGGCGTACTCAACAACATTCCAAAGCCTTTTTCTTTTAAATAAGTTCTGATTAATGAATGCATGTAAATTGTAAAGAACATCTTTATTTTTCTGTCAGTACCTATATCTAAATAAATAGTAGTGTTCAGTAGGTAAAAGATGAGTTAAGATCGTCATCATCATCAGTCTCATCCATCAGGGTAGCGTAATTTAATGATCAACGTAGGTAGGCAAGATAACTGATTTGAAAATTAAAGCATTCAGTCTTCAAAACAGATATTAAGTTAAACCTAGATCAAATAAAGTTCTGTAAGACTCTCTGTTTTCATAAGCTAGGTATGTAGGTAGTTGTAATTGTAACACAGTGGAATTTGCCTTACGTAAGTCATCAAATAAAAACCGCGTAGTAAAACGAAGCCGTTCAAATCACACTAATATAATAAATGCGAAAGTTTGTATGGATGGATGTTTGTTACCTCTTCACGCCAAAACTTCTGAACGGATTAAGCTGAAATTTTGCATACAGGTAAGTCTAATCCATACTTATTATCCCATAAATCAGTTCCCATGGGATAGAAATAACCTTAAAATGTTTCCGTAGAATCAACGCGTGCGAAGCCGCGGGCAGAAACTAGTCTTACATAAAATATTGTTGCTGCAGTAAGTAGAGATTGTTAGAAATTTTACACTCAAACATAGTAAAGTAGGTACTTAAAACCGACGGTGACTTTATTGACTATGAAGAGTAATCCTTCATCCTACAATGTACCTCTATATGTGAACTTATCTAGACTTTTATATGCCAAAGGTTTTATTTGCCATTTGCCTAGCATGGGAAATCATTACAGGAGAAAAGATACGGGAGTTACACTAAGCAACATTATAAATCGAATCGAGAAAGCGTAGCAGGAATTTTAAATGAGAAACCATCGCATTATTGGTGCGAGGAAACGAGTTTCTTTTGTTGATAACGCCACATCTTGGCCACAGCGTCTGGCTGGAGCGTGTCGTTGACTCCTGTTGGATCTTATAATTTATAACTATGGTATTACTTCAACTACCACCTTCTTTGTAAGATTATTGTATGAAACCTGCAAAACTAACAGTAAGATCTGCTTAATGTATTCTTGTACCTTTGCTTTGAAACAACTAGGTAAGTATGTAGTTATGGCACAAGGACATAATTTTCTTAGAAAGTTTATGTCATTCTCTAAGCTTTTCGTTTGGGCTTCTGATCGTCCTTAGACGAACAATCACAAATATTATAATTATAAAGCATGACTTTACTTTCCATAAAATAAACTCAACATAGGCACTCACAATATGGTGGAAACCTCTTCAGATTTTGTTTTAACAACGTCGTTTATAACTGGATTAACCTGATTGAGTCGAGGTTTCCCTTCCAAAAGATCGAGAATATTTTAAGCATAACCGAATTTATAGAATAGATTACGAAGAACAAACCAAAATTTTGATGGGGTAAAACCGAATTGAATAAAACAAAATGCAACGAGGACACAACAAGTTTTCGTGTTTACCGTTTTGATTATAAAATTCTTTAGTCGTTACCTTGTCTTTACCTGAGATTATTTAAATAGGCGTTGTCGTAGCCCGGCGCCAGTGACAGTAAAAAACCTAATTTCGGCGTCGCCGTTGATGTGCTAATCGTTTGAAAAGCGATAATTTGTAGGTTAATCACGATAATTATCTAAGGAATCAGGGCCGTTAACGATAAAACACGCAGCTGGGTGAGGCAGGTCTTCTTTGTTAGAAGATTTGAGTCCTTGTATTTAAGAATCTTATCTTTCAAGTCATTATATTCTTACTCACCATTGAATGTGTCATGCGCAGTAGGCTGGTACTCCTCCCGGAAGGTGTCCTGCGCGTACGCAGCTATCAGCGAGCTCTTCCCCACCGCACCGTCACCCACCAACACACACTTTATCTTCTCCTTCTTCCCACCTTTCACCTTCCTCCTATCCTTAATCTGAAACATCCGATTCAAAGTCCTCCTAGCTTTTTTATCTCCTTTCGTCCACTCGTTCACTTTATCACAGCAGTTTAGTTCAGTCGAGACATCGTCTCGTATCACAGTTTCTTCCGGCACTTCCGAGTAGTCGTAGTCGTCGTCGTCCCGCCGTATCGGGAACTGGCTGGGACTGTGGACTCCGAATACGAAGGGACCGTCCCTCTCCGGCGGGCGGGCTCGCCCGTTGGCCGGAGTCGGGGGCTTCGCATACTGAACAGCCGGAGCTCTATACTGGCTCAAGTATTCGGCCGACGCGTTGTTGTCGAATCTGAAAACGAGCTCCGCATCTCGCTTATCCAGACTCAAGTCAGGCGTCGCTTTCTCTTGGAAGTATTCGATTTTCCCGCGAGCGCGCTCTTGCAACCTTCGCTCGAGCTCGACGTTGGAAGGTTTCCAGTAATCCGGTCGGTAGCCATAGTCCAGGTTTCTGGGGGGAGGTATGGGGCAGTTGTCGCGGCGCGGAGGCACCACGAGAGGCTTCTGCGGCTCGGCCAGTAGCGGCCGGCGGGCGGACAGGTTCGTGCTCCTGTTGAACATGATCCCTTCCAGGCTGGGAGACATCTGTGCCGTCACGAGTGGGTGCCTGGCTTGTCGAGGCGTGCGATCGCGTACATAACGCGGTGTTATCTCGGGCGCGGACGTGCGTGCGGCGCTGAGCGTGGATCGCGACTGGCAGCTGGTCGGCGGGGCTCCCCTCGCGGTGAAATGACCTGTTGCATTGCTGGCTAGTCTAACAACAAATTCTTATTCTGTGGTGTAGGCTACCTGTTCAGGTAGACGCTGCGACCGTTTCGCGACGCGACGCAGCTGTCGCGAACAAAGCCCGTCTTATGGTGCGCCATGGGACCTCATTCACATTAGCGGATATGAACGTGATTAGAGTAGGTACCTATCAAATAAACAAGGAAGGTGTGTAGGTAAGGACTGATGTATGCCCAGAACAGAGCTCGTACTCTTAAAAACGGAATCGAAGTTTCGGATTCGTTTTTGTGCAAACGCTAATCTTAGCAAGCGACTTAAGAGTTGGGTTTTGATCGACAACGAAAACGAAACTTCGATTTTCCTTTTCCGAGTAGGCCCCTTAGTGATAGTTAAGTACCTAGGTAGGTACCTACCATTTAGTTCGTCTCATTTCTATAAGTTCACAAGACCGTCATCTTTGGTTTGGTTAAGGAATAGAACCTGCGACCGGTGGTGTAGTGAAGTAGGTACCTATCTAAACTCATGCAGGCAATGACAAACCCAGCACCACCGTCCCGTCCTGCTATCGTTATCGTAACACACACACAGACCACACATTTCTTAAGTACAAGAGGACGCGACGCCGACGGGTAGGGTAGGAGAAAAATAAAGAACATGAATGAATGGATTAAATAAAAACAATTAAACACTTCTTCTTTTTGAATGGCGCGTGTGATCCTTTCTTGTGTGTTTCTTGTGATGTTGATTGAACCATGTGTAGCTGATTTTCACTGTCACAAATGTCATCATCAATGCCATTTTGTTGCATGTCAATGTCAAAGCCAGGTGCTCGCTCACACTCACACAGTTCGTGTTGTGTTTATTATTTTCGTAAAAGTTAGGTTAGAAAAGCTGGTATTGTAAATTTTATGCCAAAAACAATTTACTGTAAACTTTAGATCGCTTTGTGAATTAAGTTAATAAAGCGCATTGTGCCTTACACATCTGTAACATGGCTAAGTTCAAATTGAGTAAGTACCAGATGCCTCGATGTGTAAATTGTAGCATGCTGCGTAACAACTGCAAACCTGCGTTTTCGCAACGATTTTAAACGTTTCTTTGGTTTTCCTGGTATGTTCTTGATGAGAAAACAAGCATACACGGTCTTGTAAAAATACCCCAGAAAAATATATTGCGTAAGTTAGGTACTCTAAAATCCTAGATTGCGTTGTTGTAGAAAACTGCTAACTATTTTCTCCTTATTCCTTCAGAAAAACCCTCAAAAAGGCAGCCAGCGCGCCTACGCTACAAGATAGAAAAGAAAGTCAAAGATCACAACCGCAAACAGAAAAAACAGGCCAATAAAAACCCAAAGTCAAAGAAACCGAAACCAGTTCAGATTCCCAATGTGTGCCCCTTCAAAGAAGATATCCTTAAAGAAGTAGAGGCTGTCAAAAAGCATAAAGAAGAAGAGAAAGTAAAGAGGAAAGAGCAGGCTAAATTGGAGAAGCAAAAGAAACTTGAGGAAAAGAAAAATAGCAAGAATGTTAGCTTGGGATCTTTGGTAAGGAAAATAAGTCACTTTCTTAACCCTATCTGTAAGAGTGTGTGTAGAGTCAAACTCCAGATATGAATATTGTAGTTGAAGTATATTTCAGCTTTATGACATTCATATGTCGAATATGAAACATTGCATAATTTTATAGGACCGCAGTAAGGTCCAATAATGGACAAAAAGATGACTAAGTCGTTTTCAGGCAAAAGCATTCTATGACATTTCGGTATGACAATTTTATAATAGAAATGACTTAATTTTCAATAATCAATTATTGAATTTATCAATCAATTATTGAACAAATGATGAACAACAAAAAATCTTGCAGTACATTTTCTAATAAGGGTGGGTAGTTTCCTAAGACCATTTTCATGTAGCTTTAACGCTTTATGAACCTGCTCTTACTACTGTCCAAAAAAATTAATTTGAAACTTAAATTTTCTATTCAACCAAGTTTATTGCCATCCAACATACGGTTACAAAAGTTTTAATAATAAAAAAAAATATCAAATTTTTGTTACTTATTAAAACATCATAGGTAGACGTACTAGACGTAGGAAAAGAAAAAAATGTGGCTACGAAGTGCAACAGCATGATAGGTATATTTAATTCTTTCATTCAGTCTTCATTCTTACCTGTTAACAATAAGGGAACTTCATAAATGTTTGCATTTGTCACAAAGGGAATAAATGCCTGCAATGAATATAGTAGCCAGTTTGTGTTATAATCATAATCATAATCATAATCATTTATTTGCCAGAATGTATGTACAAAAGTTCTTAAAATTATATATGTCCATTTACAATCTACCCATTAAGGTGTGCAAAATTTATACATTATTGTCCACAATTTTAATAATATTCATAATGTCAATTATAAGATTAAAAATTAAAAAAAGTCAAATTGAATTGAAAATTATGATGAGGAACAATAAAAACGAAAAAAGTAAGATTAATTTTTAAAATTCAAATAGTCTTTTACACTATAGAAACAATTATCTAAGAGCCAGTGTTTCAGTTTAGTTTTAAACAAGTTGAGCGGCAGTTCTTTCAGACTATTAGGCAATTTATTGTAGATAGTAATGGCATGATAGTAAGAGTTTCGCTTTACAAGCTCTATCCGACAAGGCGGGACGTATATTCTATTTTTGTGTCTTGTATGTCTAGTTAAGACTTCCGCGTGTGTTTTAAAATATTGAGGGTATTGTTTGACAAAGATACAGATGTCCCTGATGTACATGCAAGGTAACGGAAGGATCTTGAATCTCTTAAATAACGGCTTGCAACTATCCGTACTCCAAAGTCCACATATCGCACGCACGGATTTTTTCTGTGCCTTAAATGCTTTGTCAAAGTCAACCGAGTTTCCCCACATAATAAGGCCATAGGCCAAGGTTGACGATACGTAGCCATGGTACGCCGTAAGGGCCGCCTCGATTGATACGCGAAGTCTTAGGCACTTTATTGCGTAAACAAATTTGTCTATTTTGTTACAGACTAGATCTATATGTGCCTTCCAATTTAGATGTTGGTCTATAATAATACCCAAGAATTTCACAGACTCGACTTCCGCTATAGGTGTCTTGTCATACTTAATATTAATAATTTCTTTCATCTGTCGATATGTCCCAAATTGTATTACGCTAGTCTTATTGAGATTAATGTTAAGGTTATTCTGATTTAGCCAGTCAATTGTTTTACAAAGTGCGTCAATAATATCTCTTTCGAACGTCAGTTTATTTTGTCCTCTAATAATAATGGTAGTGTCATCCGCAAATAATATGGTTTTATGTTTAGTGATGTTAGGAAGATCATTAATATATAGAAGAAATAGGAAAGGACCAAGAACGCTCCCTTGTGGAACTCCGTATTTGCATGTCTTAAAAGTAGATCTCACACAGGTTTTGTTTGATTTAACAGTTTTTGTTATTTCGACGCATTGTTGGCGTGTTTCAAGGTAACTTTGCAACCAGTCGTTTGCCTTTCCTCTGATACCATACTTTTCTAACTTGAAAAGCAGCGTTTTGTGGTCTACAAAATCAAACGCTTTTGACATGTCTAAAAGCAGCGCCAACACTGGGACTTTGTCATTGATTGCCTCTGTCAAAATCTTGACTAGGTTGAAGCAAGCAAGCGTGGTAGTGCTGTTTTTCCTAAAGCCAAATTGATCTGAGTTTAATGTATTGTTATTGGTAGTAAACGACTGTAGCCTTGATAGAATAACCTTCTCGAATATCTTTGAAATTACAGGAATTAGTGTTACAGGTCTATAGTTATTCATATCAGTTTTTACACCTTTTGAAAGAACTCCAACATTTTAACCTTTAATGAGAGACTTCATCCGGTGACGGGGCCTACATGCATAATGAATTCGTCAAACTACTAAAGATTTATTGTAAAAGAAATATAGTACCATTCACAATTACAACACATTTTCGTACCATTAATTATCCTATTTACAAAGTCGTTTTTGATATATATTATTTATTTCAGGCTGCAAACGCAGAAGCCCGCGGCAAGGTGCATTCTGCTTTCAAAACAGATGAAGTATCGGATGAGGTTGAGTTTGGCAAAGACAGGAAACAGGAGAACTCACTGAAGACTTACTATAGAGAGTTCAAGAAGGTTATATCAGAGGCGGAGGTTATTCTGGAGGTGGTTGATGCTAGAGACCCATTAGGTATTTGGTTTACTTAAGAAAAGCATATTATGATCTCTTACAGAGAAGATAACTACAGTTCAATTAAACTACTGTTCTGAGTGTGCACCATAAAAATTCAGTCTCGACGGGACATGAACCCACAACCATCCACTCAGTAGGTGTAAAGTTTTGGATTATTAATTAAATTCTAAAAATGTTAGTCTTTCTTTTTTCCAGGAACCCGCTGCGCCCAAGTGGAAGAAGCAGTCCGCGAAGCTGGCAAACGGCTCGTCATCATCATGAACAAGGCTGACCTGGTGCCCCGGGCTAACCTCACAACCTGGCTGAGCTTCCTCCGCAAGACTGCCCCGGCAGTGCCGTTCAAGGCTTCCACGCAGGATCAGCAGCATAACCTGGGCCGGAAGAAGATGAAGCATATTGTTAAAGAGAAGGAGATGAAAGGTAAGTTCGATCTTGCGATAATTCAAAAACCTTGACAATTTACCTTGAAACTCGGGTACTGAGATGAACGAACGTCACTGACAGAGATTTTCACCTCTGTACCCGCCTTTTACTTTGAAACACGAGTAACAGACATTCTCTGTTACTTGTCTAAACTCAACACTTAAAATTAAAATCGGTGCAGATTTTAATCAATAATAGCTAAGAACTCTCCTGACAAAGCTACCTCTAAAGAAAACTAAATCAAAATTGGTTTATTCGTTTGTGAGCTAGGATGCCAACCAAAGACAAACTAACGAGTGTAGCTTACAAATATCGTTTCTCGCGTGGGTAAAAAATATCACTTACCACCTCAGCCGAACGACCACGGCGGCGTCCCCTGTTGGACAGCTCAAAATTGCCAGACAGATCAGCTTGTCTAAAATGTGTTTATTTTATTTAGGTTCAGCCTGCGTAGGCGCCGAGCTCCTAATGAGTCTCCTGGGCAACTACTGCCGCAACAAAGGGCTGAAGACGTCAATAACGGTGGGAGTGGTGGGGTTGCCCAACGTCGGCAAGAGTTCCATCATCAACAGCTTGAATAGATCGAAAGCGTGCAATGTTGGCAGCACTCCGGGGGTTACTAAGTAAGTTTGTTTTATGTCTACCGGTAACTTAGCGTCTCATTGTCTTTCATACACTGTGAACTTACCTTGGAGACTAAGGACCATCTGATTAAATCCCCAGTCTCAAAATCGTGACAGTTTCATCATCATCATGCCCAGCAAATTTGTGCCGTCCACCACGGTCATGTGCTAGCCGCATCCATTTCTTTGTTAATTTCTGAATTCTTTATTGCACTAAATTAGACATACAATAAAAAACATAAAACTAGAGAAGGAATGGCAAAGCGAGCTTAACCCTAACAAGCTAAACACTTATAATTCATAATGTGAAAGTATGGACATGTGAATGGATTAATGTTTGTTATTTCTTTGCACCTAAACAAATAAATGGACTAAATTTTGCATAATAGACCTTTATAAACGTATTATTGGTGTCAAATCAGATCTTGCCAAAACTAAACTACATAAACTAATTTGACAACACTAAAAAATGATGTAATCTATTTTATATTGATCGTTATGAAAGGGACGGCTACAGTTTTAGTTCTGTCAAATTATTTTAGTTGGCAACATCTGATTGGACACCACTGGTATGAATTCAGATGTCGCCAAAACTAAACTAAACTAATATGACAGCACTAACAATGTTGCCGCCTCTTTCATAGTGGTAGAAATAAAAAGGATGGCATAATTTTTAGTGTCGTCAAATTAGTTTAATTTAATTTTGGCAACATCTGAATTGACACCAGTATCTACTTTTTATCAATGAAAATCAAGTTTGAAGCAGGAACGAGTAAAAAATAGTAATATGATTTTTTTGCAAAAACTAAAAACCAACTCAAAATTTTGGAAAATTTATACTGTTTTTTGAGTTTACGGGATACATATTAATTCCTCTGGTATACATTTTTATGGGACCACCTTAAGATTCAAGATATTTTATTGCGGAACATGCTGTACAAAGGTCTTAAAATAATTAATGGTATCAAGCATGCACCCTGCTAGGGCACTGCAACATTATGCTAGGTTCTTCCTACTCATAAACTTAAGCTTAAACCTCGGGTACATTCTGTATATCCAAGCAAAATAATCATCAATCACCAATCGGCGAAGACATAGAGTAACATACACGCATAATAAACGTACAGCAGAATACAGAACCGCCTCTTTTTGTTTTTCGTCGGTTGAAAATATATTCCTTCTCTTCCAGGCAGATGCAAACAGTCCAGCTTGACTCCAAGATCAAGATCCTCGACAGCCCCGGCATAGTGTTCCACTCCGGACCTGAGACCGACTCCACGGTGGCTCTAAAGAACGCCATCCGCGTCGGCGCGCTAAAAGACCCCGTGACTCCGGCGTCTGCGATCCTGCAGCGCGCTAATAAACATACTCTGATAGAGTTGTATAGTGTGCCTGAGTTCAGCAAGCCGCAGGTGAGCTTATCTAAGAATTAGCAGCTTGATGTGGCAGTGGGGCAACCAAATCCTTTGAAGAAAGGACCGCTGGGGTAAAAATATTCTTGAGTGTATTTAGTATTTCAGTATTTTATTTATTGCATTCATACAATCAGGTCTTAGTGATTAGGTGAGTTTAAGTTAAGATCACAGTATGTACCCATTTAGGGTGTTGCAATAGAAGACTGGCAAGTATCGTGCCTTTCTTCTAAAGATGAATATAACTAATTTATTATTTAATTTGCGAGTCGCTAAAAGAATCGTTGAAGAAGTCGTCAAGTTCGTAAAAACATTTTATTATGAGCATGAGTGGACACCGCGATTCGCTAAACGAAGTGAAGGACGCTTCCAGCCAGGTGGGATAACGATCGCCAAAGCCTGCTGGCAGATGCTGGATACAGCAAGCTAAAGGCAAGGCACTGTGGCGCTCGTTAGCAGGGCTATGTCCAGCAGTGGGACTAATGTAGGACTAAACGGTGGCTGTAATAGATTTCCGTTCATTCCAATCGTCTTGAATTTTCGTAATGTGTTTGTAAAAAGTTACTATCTCTAAAACCGGAATTTTAGGATATAGAATATAATAATAGAATCTCGATTTTTGTCATTTCTAGAAACGGATTAGGGGTTCCTTAAGAATTGTGAACAATAAGGCGTCTCAGTAGTTTGCTAAAACGTAATTTATAGGGCACTTAAGCACTTAGGGATCGTGTAGCTACACCATCCTTAAACACTTAAGCATTTAGGGATCGGGTGGCCACACGATCTCTAAGCACTTGGAATTTAGGGCATTTAGGTGCTTATGTGCCCTATAAATTACGTTTTACCAAAGTACGGACAGACGCCTGTTTGTTCACAATTCTTAAACTATTTTGCTTACTTATATATGTATGTACTTCAAAAGATTCGCATAACCAATTAAAACCCCTTTCCATCATCAAAGAAATGTAGGTACACTGTAAAATTACACAGTATTTATGATGTGATGATGATATGATGTATCAGGAGTTCTTCGCGCACCTGGCGTCGCGGATGGGCCGGTTCAAGAAGGGCGGCGTGCCCGATCAGGAGGCCGCCGCCAGGATACTACTCAACGACTGGAATACTGGGAAGGTATGATTATTATAATGGAGTTGGTGTCCTTGTGGTACCATAATAGAATATTTAATTATTTAGAAAGAATACATATGTTTATCAATGTTGCACCATTAAACCACAGTGGGTTTGTGTCGGTGCGCACACTCGTTTTATACGTAAATGTTAGAATTATTAAATAGAACAATGCATTTGGATAACTTCTTATCATCTACGAGACAAAAGACAGAAATTCGATATTCCGCAATCCAATACTACGATAATAACATGTTTTACGACAGCTTATAGATAGGTAAATACTTCACCAGAACGTATTATACTGGTTTTGAGTTATTTCATCAAGATTTTAAATATAAATCTGGGTATTAATAATTGTAAGTTTTTGGTTATTTTTTTGTGTCATACTATAATTACAGATTTATCAGAAGATATAGACATCAAAAACTTATAAAATAAACTTAAATACTGTAACTACTACTAATAAAATATAGGATGGCACAATCGGCGGCCTTATCGCTGAAAGCTTTCTCCTTCATAGTTAATATGTTTTTTTTTGTGTGAACACCGAAGCTGAGTACCGAAGATGATACCTTCGGTTTTCGGGTAAAACTACATCGAGCATTTTGGCAGATTGACAAATTGTGGTGCAAGTTCACATAAAAAAAAGTAAAAAATATAAAGTCTTTAAAAAGGTAATGTCAAATTACAGTTTCCTCCTAATCCTTTCAGGTCCGCTACTACACCGAGCCCCCTGAGACTCCATCGTCAGAGATCCACATTGGAGCAGAGATCGTGACGTCAGCAGCTGCAGAGTTCGACATAAACGCATTCGAAGCGATGGAGACGGAAGCGATCAATGCTTTGGACGACCATAACGAGTCTGAAGGGATCAAGGTAATTTGAACTCTATTTTAAAACTGGTTTACGAGTACAAATAACTCTAGCTGGGCTGGAATAGGGAATGCTTCCAGTAGGAAAACCACATATTCCAAGCACGCTACAAAAGATGGAAGAATATCCATAATAATATTATAAATTCTAAAGTAACTTTGTCTTTCGGTGTTTTACCTCTGTCAATCTGTGAAATTTATAATTTTTATGAATTTTCGTAGTTTCTTTCATTTAATACTTTCATAAAGTTTAAATACTGCAAGATGTCGGAAAAAAAGATACTAAACCTATGTATGTCCGGCAAGTCATAGCTGTTTTTTTAAAATAAATGGACCTTGTTGCCGAAATTTAAAAATAAATTGACTTTATGTAAGAAATGAAAATGTTTCAATCTTGGTGTCTTCTCTTTCTGTTAGTACTTCGTGTGATTTAAACCTTTGAACCTACATTTCGTTCTTACCTATAAAAACTTTAAAACTGGATAGACCAAAGCGATTGTCATAAAAATTAAAATAAAATCTGATTTAAAGCTGATTTATACTAACCCTGAGTGTAGGTACGTACAATATACCTAAGTATGAAGCAAATGTAGAAAATACTGTTGCTTCATACTTAGATTATACCCACACTCAATTAGTTTTAAAAATGCTAAACTATAGGTAAAACTGGTTAGTAGGTAATTAATGTTATCGCTAAATGTAAATAGTTTCGGTATCAGGATATTATTAAAATGGCGTTTTAGAAAGTTTACTGACGAAATAATGGCTATTATCCACAGGTCATATCGCTAAAACTTTTAAATCCATCAAGGTTATTATAATTATAACACTAAAGTCATTTGCAACTTGATATTTATAATGATTTGAGATTTGAGTTTTCCAATATTTCGTCACAGTTTCATGCGCCATGATCACGGAATAACTAAAGGCACTGCGAGTGAGCTCATAACTCAAATCATGGTAAATATCCCGTTGTAAATGACTAGGTCATATCGCAAAATTTCTAATATAAAAGTTAACTTTGTTCAGGCAATCAAAATATCGGCACTCACAATATCACAGTAATAATTTCATTATAAATGCGAAAGTTTGAATGTATGGATGGATGGAATGATGGATGTTTGTTACTTCTTCACGCCAAAACTACTGAGCAGATTAACCTGAAATTCTGAATAAGTGTAGCTCTAAACTACTTGTATATCCCGTAAATCATTTCCCTTGGGATAGAAATAACCTATAAACGTATCCATAGAAACAAAGCGTGCGAAGCCGCGGGCAGAAACTAGTAGTAAAATAAATTAGTAAATTATGTAATTTTAAACTTATTTTTTCCTCAGATACCAAGCACAGGACCAGTCAAAGCATTAGAAGACATGCAAGTCGACGGTGAAGACACAACTCTCCTCCCTAAATCAGTCAGCATAAGGTCCAAATTAGACAAAACGAAACGCACGGAGCGAACCAAGAAAGATCCTGAAATGCAGATCGAAGGAAACACTAAACTTAATAAGCTAAGGAAAATGCAGTTTAAGAAAGATAAGAAAAACAAAGCTAGGAACGAAAAAACAGCTGTTACTCTGGCCGGGGTATTGGAAAATGTGACTTTGACTAGTTATAAGAAGGACGATTATGATTTTAAAGAGGATTTCTCTCTGTAAATATGACTGTTTATTTACTATAGCTGTTTTCTAATCGTGGATAGGAAATAAGGTTCAAAATTGTAACAAATTGATGTCAAAATCGTTGAGATTTTTATGTTCTATGAATTTTACAGATAAACTTAACTGATTCTTAACTATTTTTGATATTCAGGACAAATTTCTAGAATGCAATAATGCTGCAATGCCTTATTTTAAATGACAATCAATATTCTGCTTACTTTACAAGAAATACCATCTTTAAAAATATTTTTTTGCTTTTTCATAAAGTCTAAAATATTCTGTTTGAACAAATGTACTTACTGCATATCTTACTTCATCCTGCTAAAAAGTGTCTTTTCGCCTTGTAATAAAGTGTATAATACAATACCTAGTGTATTTGAATTATATCAATGTGTTATCGGTCGTACCTATGTTGAATAAACGAATTAAAACCGGTACATATTGTTTAATTTGCAGAATGGTAAATTCTGTTCGATAAGCTCTGCTCGCTGGCATAGTAGGAGTTTCCTTGGCTTTTGACTTTCGAATTAGATAAACGTAGGTTCGTAGGTAGGTAGATATATCATTAGATATATGACAGAAAACCCAGATAGGTAGGTACCTAGAAAAGACAAGTGGTAGGCATCGATGTGTCTTTGGGAGATTGGATACGGGGCGGGGCGCCGCCCCGGCGCTATTTCAAAGTGTAGGTACAGTTCATTCCCGTTCGAGCGACATATAGACATAAGTTACAAGCCATAATAAACCCTAAGTTTTGAAAATAAAGTTCTAATTGTTCTGTAGTATAGTATCGGTCCCATATGGGACGAATTCGCCTTGAAGGTTCTACAAGTCGGTCCCATACTCATACTCATTTATTCTCCGTAGGAACACAAGGCACATTTGGAAATTATCATATGGGATGAATTCTCCTTTAAAGCATGGTAGAATGCTCTAACTAAAGGTTAAATTATGTCAAGACAATGCATTGAACTCATTGATTGAACTACTACCTATTACCACTGAGACAATGCCTTTTATTGATCCCAGTTCTAAATGAATCAAAAAGTTTGGCACCTAGGTAGATTATAGATTAGTAGATAGTTGGTAGGTAGGTAGGTACCTGCTGCCTACTTAGGTCAGATAGGTAGGAACACTACACAAGTACCTACCTACTAAAACATAAAAGGGTAGGTAGGTACTAGGTAGGTAGTAGTTTTACCTATACCGAGCGAGTAGCATAGAGTTTGAAGCTACATACTATTTTAGCTAGGTAGGTATGTTACGAGTAGGATAGGAGGTACCTACCTACTACCTACCTACCTGCTTACGTGTAGGCACCTAGGTACCTACAGGTATTTTAGTGTTCCTAGTTTCTAGTAGGTACCTACTTACCTACCTACATAAAACTTATCAAGTAGTTAGTTACTTATAGGTAGGTATTATAAACCCTACGACTTTTTAGTTTGGTAGGTACCTATTAGGTAGTCGTATTTGAGCCGCTGCTGCTCTCGGAAGTCATTGCCCTTTCTTTATCGTCTTTCTTGTGTGAAATGTAGGTAAATGAGTTAACATGGTAAAATAACTGAGCCAAGCTGACTGGTAGGTAGCAAGATGGTAGCTCATTGGTAGCTCTAGCAATCCTACCTAGGTACCTACCTATTCATCAAATTCTTTTTTCGAGAAATGAAAATTTGCAGGTTGTGATAGGCATCCATCTGCTTAGTCGGTAGGTAATTATTGTGTTGTGTAATTGATGAGAGAATAGTGAGATTATGGCCTGAATAAAGAAAAACTTTTCAGTTTTTACTCCAATATTTCTCATCTCGTTATCATAAAAATCATTCCCATTCATAACCCTCTGTATTGTAACTTTGTGTACTCTGTATTGCTTAGTGTCCACGACTACTCCACTCATGCTCCATTCCACGGTCAGCGACGTAAAATAATACTTTGTTCTCTTGCTCACACACACTTGAGTTGATATGTGCGTTTCTCTCTAATGTGATGTGCAATGATGATTGGTTAATTTATATCCTTGGTAAGGAATGGGTTCTTCGAATAATATATTTTAGAGCTGTTTCAAAGAAAAGTTAAAGTTGTTTGGTCATTCGCCGAACAAAATATGATTATCTGGGTTTCTATGTTGAGATTTTACAAAATAAACGTAGCGCTAACTATGAATCTTTACGTAAACCTACACAAACATTTTGAATACCTATTTACATTTCAAATCTTCGCGCTATCTGAACAAAAGCATTGAGTAGTGTGTACGATGGCTATTGGTGGGCAATAACCAATGACGGCTTTCCATCTGTCTGTCGTAATTTTACGACCTTCGGCTATTTCTTACTCGCTTGCACTCGCAATCCGAGCCCTATAGTTAAATGATTGCTATTTCAGTTACGCAATCGCCAATTTGATTACGTGTGTCTCGCTATTTCTTTCGCTCTACAATAAGAGTTTGAAGTGCGAGTGAAACAGAGAATCAAAACCGGTCGAAGCAAAAATAGTGAATACGCCAAAGCTCGAGTTATTTCGTGGCTAGTCATCATCGTGAACGGAGGCGGTTTCGTAAATCAAAAATGAAGTCTTTTTTGCTGGCTTTTGTCGGTTTTCTGGCAATTTCGAGAATAAATTGTGAAGTGTACTATGAAGAGACATTCCCTGATGGTAAGTTACACTATTATTGGCTCAAACGTGTTGTATTTGGGAAGCGCCGGGTTGCCGCGTGTACGAAGCGCCTATGATCGATCGGAGGCCGGTTTATTTTGGGGATTTTTCTCGTTTCATGTTAGTTTTATTTCGTTTTAGACTCGTGGGAATCAGAATGGATATACAGCGAGCATTCCGGCAAGGAATTCGGCAAGTTCAAGCTTACTGCTGGAAAGTTCTACAATGACCCGGAGGCAGATAAAGGTAGGTGTCGGCCTTTCTAATTGACGAAACCTATGACTTCAATTCAATTACACCATGCACAAACTATTCAATGTCGTTCTGTCGTTCTATGAAATAAATAAGGAACTTCCAATTCAACAACTTTCAGTCTTCATTGTTTCCATTATGCACTCAAATTAGCAAAATAATAACTTGAAGACCCTGTGGGAACTTCCCACATTCACAGTCGTTATGTGTCTTCGTTATCAGTACGTTCTCCTGGTTCTATTTAACTCTGTAATTTTTATATTTTCGATTTTACTTGGCTTTATTCACCTACGAACTTGCTGTGCCCCGCGGCGTTACCCGCGGTGAATTATTTTTCCCCTCTTATGAACCTTCCTCGAACTTCAAGCAAAAAAAAATTGATAAATTGGTCCAGCCATTCTAGAATTTTGCACTTATCAACTCATGGAATCATTCCAAAATTTCAAATCATTTTTATTTTTAAAGACTAGGTACAATTTTACCTACATTGTATTTAAAATCCTTCATCCCTTACTGTGCTATAATCTCCTGGTACTTTTAGGTCTGCAAACATCAGAAGACGCGAGGTTCTATGCCTTGTCCCGCAAGTTCAAGCCTTTCAGCAATGAAGGCAAACCCTTAGTGGTCCAGTTCTCGGTGAAACATGAGCAGGACATTGACTGCGGAGGTGGCTACGTCAAGATCTTCGACTGCAAGCTCGACCAGAAGGACATGCACGGAGAGAGCCCTTATGAGATTATGTTCGGACCTGACATCTGCGGACCTGGTACCAAGAAGGTGAGAACTTTAAACTTATTTGAACTATACAACAGGTTAAATCAATTAATTTTGAAATGAAAATGTATCCTACACCTTTAATTTCAACGGTAAAAATGTAGAAAAAATGGAAGAAAATATTTTAATATAAAAACAAAAAAAAATAAAAAAACCAGGGGATCAAAGATAAATTGAATTTGGGGTTACTTTGATGCCACCCTTTTTTTAACAATTATAGATAGACACCACAACCAGAAATAAAACTCGATAAAAAAAAAATTATTGAGACAAAGTTTTCGAAATATGATTTTTTTTATATCTTTGGGGCTACTTTGATCTCAGGGGTGCAATTGATTCAGTTATTGAAATAAAGGCGACCGCAAATCCATGATGGCATAATATTTATATTCATAAATAAATATACAATTATGTTGTGCATTTACTATAAATCAAATTGAAATACGGTTGGAAATTTGAAGTTTTAAGGTCAACATTTCTTGCGTTTTTGCAATTGAATGTAAATATATTTTTATTTTCCTTAAACAGGTACCTTCTTGCACAGACACTTTGGGAAATTATAGCTAGAATGTCAGTCTTGCCAACACAAAAAAAAAAACAATATGCACTGCATTACGTTTTATGGAGAAATATTAAAACAAGCATAAATTCTGAGTAATCATCAAAGTCACCACGGGTCTCAAAGACGCCCCGTTTTACGGTGCTTATTCTCTATGTTATTCCTTTTAAGTTTGAAACCATAGAGTTCATTAAGGACAATACTAGACCAAATTTCAACTTCACTATTTAATTTTCAGGTTTCAATAACATTAATTACGGCTTACAAAATTAGCAATTACACTAGTCAAATTTTATTAAACTAATACCTAAATTTTTAACAAGTGTGAAATAATGTGTTATTGATTTTCTGTTCACTTTTTTGTCCACTTGTGGAGGAAAGGAAAACTGAATTGAATATTCATTAACAAGCAACAATTGTATGAAGGCCTTATAAAATAGCGTGTCTCAATGACATTGAATATAGATCAATATCAAAGTGAAACTATTATATTGTACTTAATACACATGCACACTACAATACAACTACCTACTCCAGTGTAAAATCATACTTGTCTCTCCAGCAATTTATTCTATATAGTAATTATGTTTTATAATATTAGCTCCTAACCACAACTTGCATGTTTTTCCAAGATAACATAGCATATTAAAAAGCAATTTCATAGTCTAGAAAGCGGGTAACAAAATTTCGGCTTGATCCCAGTTTTGGTGTGAATAGGTAAGGAACAAACATTTTATTCAAACTTTCGCATTCATAATTTTGTGTCAGAGAGGAAAACATTTTTATTAAGAGACTCTGGCTGCAGACATGCACAGTAGTAATCTACTGTGCTTGATAATATCTAGTGCTAGAGTATAATTATTCTACCATTAATCGCCTTCTAAAAGCATTTTTCATTACGAACTTTAAGTACCATACCGATCAATATTTAAATTATAAATTACTAGCTACTGCCCGCAGCTTCACTCTCTTTTCTGGAGTAAAAAGTAGGCTATGTCTGTCCCCGAGATATCATCTACCTCCCTGCCGAATTTCATTGAGATACGTTCAGCCGTTTAGGCGTGAAAAGGCAACAGACAGACAAACAAAGTTACTTTCAAATTTATGATATTAGCGTGAATTTTATATTAGAACGAAGTGGGATCGGTTTTGCGAGACAAGGACGAGCGAACGTCGCGCTGGGAAGGCGAGAAAGGAAGGCGAGAGCCGCGGAATGGCCAGCCCGCGCGCAATTTCATTGGCCATTTTTTATTAATTTGTTTTTTGTACTAAAATAAGACTCTTTCGCAAAAAAATAAAACCATAATCGTCTAAAGTACTTATTAGGGAACACGTAGACGAAATTTTATTGAAATATGATAAGTAACTAGCAAATGAAACTGCTTTTTATTTTCTAAGTATTTGTGCAAAAATGAAGATTTAGAGGTAACTTTGCGATTTTTTTGTATCGAGTCAAGTTTGGTCAATCGTGTTTCGACTCCCATAACTTACCAACTACAATCCTAAACTTTTGATGCTAATCAAAAAATTATAAAAAATTCATGTTTTTTGGCCTTAAAATTGATTTTCCGCATAGTAAAAACGTGGGTTTTGGGACTCACTTCACCTTAAGGCGCTGCCTCCCCTCACACTAGCGCCGCCACCTAGTTCGGCGCTAGTGTGAGGGGAGCAGCGCCTTAACACCTGCATAATTAAAAAAAATATACATTGTTATTTGAAGGTGAATTAATCAGGTATAACATATGACTCCAACAAACCTTCTGTTATGCAAACTGTTTAAATATTAGACTAAACATAATGTATTATTAGTAAACTTTAAACATTGCATAAAATACTAACATACCCACTATTGTATGGATTATTATTAGTTAACGTCCTCTAGGTCCTAATTAACCTTACTAAATTGACCTGTAAAACATAAGTTATGTTTTACAGTTATGTTTTTTATAATATATAAATGTTATGTTACATAACATTTATATATTTAGTAGGAATTGGAGCAATAAATATGTTTTGAGTTTTCACTAAAGTAATTTTAAACATTAAGAGGAAGTCTGTTTTTAACCTAATTCGAAAAAGGAGTTTCTATGTTCGTCTGTACTGTACATCTTGTACCTATATTTGTTTTTATATATCGTGGGCGTAGAGCGAAAAGTCACTAAGTAGGTCATTTCGTGTTTTGAGTTACGAAGGTTTAACGTTTTGATAAACAAATAAAAGCTTAACTTTGTTTCGGTATGGGGATATTTCTAAATTTATGGTCTAAAAGACCATAAATTAAGAAATATCCCCATACATACATGTAAAGAAATTAAAAGCTCTTAAGGCGAAGTGGGATCGTGGTTGCGTAGGTATTTGACGAGCGATCGCCGCGCGGGGTCCGCCCTTCCCCGCGCACTCCCAACTAGCTACTACGAACTAAATAGGCAGGTAGGCATCTCTATGGTATCTATAATGTATATTCGATAGCACGAGGATTTATTCTATTGATTGTATTTATTTACAGATACCTATGCCTGCTTACCTATACCTACCTAATACAAATATTTTGTAGTTATATATACCGTTTTTTTATTGAGGATGTAGGTAGGTTAGGTAGGTAAGATGTGTGAGTAACGTAGATGGGTAGGTACGTAAAGTTATAAACGGATTTGAAGAAAGGAATAGTTTCTCCGTTCGCTGGTATTACCTAAGTAGGTATTTTTATAATTGGTTTATTTTATACATTTATGTAGGTAGGTATTACCTTTATAGAAAACCCAATATCCATTTGGATCAGTTCTCTGCTAGGTATATTCAAAGGTGGCTTGGAAGAAAACGCTTTTATTGATAAGTCCGTATAGAGAATTTGAAAAGTAAGGTACCTACCTACACTTTTTGTTAGTCGGATACACGGTCGGACATATTATACCTAATGTAAACGTTGGTTTTTGTCATCCCTAGGTAGGTATACCTATTAGGTACCTTACCTACCCGGCCCTAATATGGCCCGGTGCCATAGATGGCCCACTTTCAGAAAAAACTTTTTCCGTGATTTTTGTTTCATGGATTGTTGTTTTTATAAAAAAAAAAAAAATCTATGCGTAGGTAAATATAAAGAGCTAGGTAGGTTAGGTAGGTAAGATGTGTGAGTAACGTAGATGGGTAGGTACGTAAAGTTATAAACGGATTTGAAGAAAGGAATAGTTTCTCCGCTGGTTTTACCTAAGTAGGTATTTTTCGCCTGCGACGCAGGAGGTTGCGGGTTCGAATCCCGCCTCGGAACAAATTTGTGTACGATCTGCAGAAATTTGTTACGCTGGTCTGGGTGTTTTCTATGTATAATAAAAAAATATCTATCTATGTAGTGTATTGTATTAAATATATCAGTTATCTAGCACCCATAACACAAGCTCTGCTTAGCTTGGGGCTAGATTATGCTGTGTGAATTGTCCAGTATTATTTATTTATTTTATAATTGGTTTATTTTATATATTTATGTAGGTAGGTATTACCTTTATAGAAAACCCAATATCCATTTGGATCAGTTCTCTGCTATTTTCAAAGGTGGCTTGGAAGAAAACGCTTTTAGTGATAAGTCGGTATAGAGAATTTGAAAAGTAAGGTACCTACCTACACTTTTTGGTAGTCGGATACACGGTCGGACATATTATACCTAATGTAAACGTTGGTTTTTGTCATCCCTAGGTAGGTATACCTATTAGGTACCTACCCGGCCCTAATATGGCCCGGTGCCATAGATGGCCCACTTTCAGAAAAAACTTTCTCCGTGATTTCTGTTTCATGAATTGTTGTTTTTATAAAAAAAAATTCTATGCGTAGGTAAATATAAAGAGCTAGGTAGGTTAGGTAGGTAAGATGTGTGAGTAACGTAGATGGGTAGGTACGTAAAGTTATAAACGGATTTGAAGAAAGGAATAGTTTCTCCGTTCGCTGGTTTTACCTAAGTAGGTATTTTTATAATTGGTTTATTTTATATATTTATGTAGTTAGGTATTGCCTTTATAGAAAACCCAATATCCATTTGGATCAGTTCTCTGCTATATTCAAAGGTGGCTTGGAAGAAAACGCTTTTAGTGATAAGTCCGTATAGAGAATTTGAAAAGTAAGGTACCTACCTACACTTTTTGTTAGTCGGATACACGGTCGGACATATTATACCTAATGTAAACGTTGGTTTTTGTCATCCCTAGGTAGGTATACCTATTAGGTACCTACCCAGCCCTAATATGGCCCGGTGCCATAGATGGCCCACTTTCAGAAAAAACTTTTTTTCCGTGATTTCTGTTTCATGAATTGTTGTTTTTATAAAAAAAAATTCTATGCGTAGGTAAATATAAAGAGCTAGGTAGGTTAGGTAGGTAAGATGTGTGAGTAACGTAGATGGGTAGGTACGTAAAGTTATAAACGGATTTGAAGAAAGGAATAGTTTCTCCGTTCGCTGGTTTTACCTAAGTAGGTATTTTTATAATTGGTTTATTTTATATATTTATGTAGTTAGGTATTACCTTTATAGAAAACCCAATATCCATTTGGATCAGTTCTCTGCTATATTCAAAGGTGGCTTGGAAGAAAACGCTTTTAGTGATAAGTCCGTATAGAGAATTTGAAAAGTAAGGTACCTACCTACACTTTTTGTTAGTCGGATACACGGTTGGACATATTATACCTAATGTAAACGTTGGTTTTTGTCATCCCTAGGTAGGTATACCTATTAGGTACCTATCCGGCCCTAATATGGCCCGGTGCCATAGATGGCCCACTTTCAGAAAAAACTTTTACCGTGATTTCTGTTTCATGGATTGTTGTTTTTATAAAAAAAAATATTCTATGCGTAGGTAAATATAAAGAGCTGGCCAAGATTTGATTAAATTGAAGAAAACAGATAGGTATTTTAAATGTGATTATATTTATTATTACCTTCGTACTATACATAAGTACGTACATTCTAATTCTAATTCTAAGCGGGGGAACCTCTCAATGGCATTAAAATCATCAATTCAATTAAAATGTAAACCAGTCCAGAGCACTTTTCCGTTTCTAAAACCAAGCAGCTAAAATCACACTGAAAAAGAGAGTCGTGATTTAGCTGTTGCAATTGGTTAAAAAAATATGTTATGTCAACAATTCTGCGACCGATGATTTCTTTGATCGTGTTTGTCACATACTCTTCTTCCACTATGTAAGGCAGGTCTTCTGAGTCGCTGAAACAATTGAGATAAACGATGTTATATTGATGACTAAATACGGTTTTGCGACAGGAACAATACCTACTTTTAGCTATTATGAAATACTTAAAATGTTGCATTTCCTGGATAGGAATATGCGGATTCATAGAATGATAAACTGAAATTTGGATAGGTACTCTTTTATTATAGTAGTAAAGTGCTATGATTTTACTTACTCAGATTCACAAGGCTGAGGTGTGTCTGACACTAATTGAAGGTTTTCTAGTGCATCTTTAGACATTTCTTGCACTTGTGGTGATGTTTTTTCAGTAATTCCTTCAGTATGTAGTAGGTTTTCTGAGGTACTGAAACAATCAAGAGAAGAAGGACATGTAATATCGAAAGCAAATACGCATGTAGGTAGTGATAAAGTGTGCGTGCAATGTCCGGGTACCAGACTAACTGAAGAAGTAAGGTACCTAAGATGTTGCGTTCACACATTTCCGCGAAATTTTAATTATTTTGAATCAGTGGAAACTAGGGCTTGCATACGAATATTTGAATACTGAAATTGCAATATTCGAATATTCGACTAAAATGAATATCACTAATCTCAGACAGAACTCCGACGTGCATAAAAAGCCAAGTTCGCGAGACATGTCCATACAAGACAATAAAAGCTTACGTCGTTCGGGTTAACAAAATGACAAAGTTATAGGTTTCCCGAGTTCGGAAACACTCAGGACTGCCGCGTGCGACTGCGAAGTGTATTCGCTCACCTAGATTTAGAAGACTGTTTTTACTAATAATTCGTGGGTAATGTGCGTGTAAATTCCCAATGTCTCGTAATAACCTTTTGCTAAGTTGATATTTTAAATTTGTTTCTGCAAATAACACATAATATGTGTTATTATCACATAAACATATAGGTTTTTCTATAAATTCGAATCATATTCAAATTATTCGAATAGTACCAAAATAATAGTATAAACAGTAAAAAAAAATAAAAGAAAGTATTCGAATATCAAAACTTTCGAATATTTGCAAGCCCTAGTGGAAACACGTTTTTTGAAAGTGGGCCATCTTAGGCAGCGGGCCATCTTAGACAGCGGGCCTTCTTAGGGACAGTCGATATCTTACTCGGAACAGACTAACAGACATTTATATTTTGGTAGGTACCTATCTAATAGGGGTAGGTTATAGCAGTAATATGGATTACATTACAATAGGTAGGTATCACCTAATTATTATAGCTACCTACCTAAAGTTACCTGTAATATTATTATAGGAGAGTATAGGTAGATAACTATCGAGAGAAAAAGGTTGGTTCAAAGTTTCAAACGATTACGTAGGTAAATATTTAGATCGATGGGTAGCACAATAGGTAGATATACCTAGGTATCTATTGGTGGTAAAATAATCAATAAAAACCTTACCTGTTCAAGTTCATCACTTTTCGTTCTTCAATTCAATTCTTCAATCGCGAATATTTTTTTGTTTTGTTATATTTATTCACCATTTTTGCTTGTAATGAATTTCTCGTTCAATATGCGTTTACGTACGCGGCAGCGGAGAGGGCGCGAAAAAGTTGTACACGGGTGCTCTCGACGAGGCGCTGCGGCCGACTGATGGAAGGCGACAGCCGCGCAATGGCCGGCCCGCGCACAGTTTCACTGTTCTTTATTTAGAAATGTATTTTTTGCTACAAAATAATATTATTTCGCAAAAAACTAAAACCATAATCGTCTAAAGTATTTATTAGGGAATACGTAGACGAAATTTCATTGAAGTATGTTAAATAACCAGCAAATAAAACTGATTTTTCCGTAGCAGTATCACTGTAAAAATGACGAATTAGAGGAAACTTTGCGATTTTTTTCTATCGAGTCAAGTTTAGTCAATCATGTTTCGGCTCCCATAACTTACTAACTAGAATCCTAAACTTTTGATTGTCATCAAAAACCAATAAGAAAATTGATGTTTTATTGCCTTAAAATTGATTTTCCGTGCAGTCAAAACGTGGGTTTTGGGACTCACTTCACCTTAAGGTCAATTCACTACAGTCAATGAATGATCGATATTTTAAGGAATAATGAAAAAAAACACTAGTTATCATTCAAAAAAAAGCTTTGTAGTTGTAGCCTAGCCATAATATTTGGGCGAAAATAACGACTAGGTATATGTTCATCGAGGTCTCTGTTATTAATGGACCGATTTGGATGATTCTTTTGCAGTTGTGTAGGGGATGATCCCGAGGTAGTTCCATAATTTTATTCCCTAGGAATAAGTGCTTATTTATCCGCAAAACTAAAAAAAAATACTGTTTAAAACTAAGGGATTAGTCTTAGTGTTTTCATAACAATTTTCGAAAACAGTTTCTGTATTACGAATATTTGTACCTACGTCCTACAACGGGAAACTTGTATCCTAGCAAAACAAGATGCAAGTCTCAAAAATGGTTTTGTAGCCTGTTTTGAGAGCGCAACGAAAACGTAGACGGGACAAAGAATGATTGAGTGGAGAGGCAACAACGCGAGGTTTATGTTTTTATGGTAAAACCACACCAAAATAGTGTGCTTACTTTTAAAGATTTACACCAGCATTTACAATTAAATTTAAGACAATAAAATTACCCTTAAATTCATTCTTATAAAGTTAGGGAACTAAACAGAATTGGTATCTAGGGAATTTGATATACATTACCAAGGTATAATTGATATACAAAGGTTGCCTGGAACAGACAGTTTCTAAGGGATAAGGCTGCCCATTGTACCTTTGTATTTTTTTGTTTTTCATTTAATTATATGGTGTACAATAAAGAGTTATGTATTTTATGATAATTGATTTAGGATTTAGAACAGATACTAGGGTACCTAGGTACAAGAATTGTAGAAAGTTACAGAATAATGCGCGGTACCCAAAGCACGGTATTAAAACACCATGTCACAATGATTTTGTCACAATTTCTTGGAACAACTTTCGGTACATGGTCCATAATCTTGAAGAGTAAAAGTATGCCACTCTTGAATTCGTAGCAATGTCATTGATTATGAGATAACAACTACTGAAAACCAGTTGCGTTCTGCGAAAAATAATTAATGCAATCAGAAAGCTATTGATCGGGAAAGGATGTTGCACAAGCGTCGATTTCACGGCGATTGTTCTGTCGATTGTTTGGAGTTAAAGGTATTTGCATCGATCTGGATGTTAACTGTTATGTGCGAATTGAAAATGTTGATAATACCTACTTATGTAAAGGACAATAACCTGTGTTTTAAGGTGCGTTCTCGCTGACGCAGAACAGAGCATAGTTTAGGAATCGAACATTCAGGGGAGACGTGTATTTGTATGACAGCAGGAAAAGAGATGTACGTATTACAATTCAACCATTCTAGGTTGATCGTTTCCTGCCGCCACAGGGCCGCGATCACGGTGTACACGGCACATAACGACTCAAACGTCAGCAGGCTCGTTCACAGGCCGGCATCGGACAATCCGCTGATAAGTGCGTCCACTGATCGGCAATCCGAATAACGTCAATCGCATTAAACGGAAAAGTTGCCTTCAAGAATCCTCGCCGGCACTGCCGTCAGTCCGCTCCGTGCGGTACGGATTTTTTATGTCAATCCATTGCTGGAGCTAGTGCAGATTGTCCGATGCCGGCCTGTGAACGTGCACCCGAACGTTTCAACTGCTAACGTTTGAGCCGTAATACCGTGCCTTACTACACCGTAATCGCTCTCCAGGGGCTGTATTCTGCTGATCAATCACTTTACAATGGTATCGTTGAAGGATCGTCGATGAAAGAAACTCTAGATAGTGCAGCATGCAATTTGCACGGAGAGATCGATAGATTGGTTGCAACCTTGACATAATTGACACGAGTACCTGCATCTGTAGTGTCTTTCCTCAAAGGCCATGGTGAAGCGATAGATTTAGTGAAATAAGGGCCCAGCTAGATGTCGATAGGAATCTACCTTTAAGTATAGCTTGCTCTGTTTTCTAGTCGAGTCATTTAGTGGTTTGATTAGATTTAGTATCATGTTAGAGATTTATTACAAAAAACAACAAACACCAAATGCTTCAAAAGTATAATTAAATCGAAGTTAGAAAATTTACGAATTGCGGCAAACGACTCTCCTGCTAGATCTCTAATCCTTTCAGAACGTAGAAAATATTAACCTGAACCAAAAAAAATCGCCTCGTAAATCCTACCTTAAAAACACTAACCAGAGCTCACTTCCAGGTGCACGTAATCTTCAGCTACAAAGGCAAGAACCATCTGATCAAGAAAGACATCCGTTGCAAGGACGACGTGTACACCCACTTGTACACCCTCATAGTTAAACCAGACAACACGTATGAGGTGCTCATCGACAACGAGAAGGTGGAGAGTGGAGACCTGGAGGCTGACTGGGACTTCCTCGCACCTAGGAAGATTAAGGTAACACTCCTACAAAGTAACCTTCTGCATCTGAGAGGTCATCAGGGTTTTTCCTATTTTGTTCTTGAAAAGTTGATATGCACATATGACATCAGAATTCCCGTAAAAATCTCGAGACTACCCAGTTTTGATGCAGATTTCCACTTTAAAGTACTAGGGTATCATAAGCTGCAGGTGTTGAATCATTACATTCACACACGTGTTCCTGCGCTAGTTAACGAGTTTTCGTCCTGTGACACCCTCATAGATTCAGAGATGACTACTTAAGTAAGATCGATTGTGTTAGTACACAATCCATCTCTCACAATCTCTTAAGTTTAACAAAGAAGATGGAAGTTTTCCTCTGTTCCCATAAGTCAGAGAAAAAAAAACACTGCTTAGCCATTGCTTCAAGTTGACAGATTTGTAAAAGTAAATATCTCAGTGCTAGATGCTTAACGCTCCTGTAATATCCTCCAATAGCTGTAAACCCTGTTATCTTCCCAGGACCCCGAAGCCAAGAAGCCCGAAGACTGGGACGAGCGCGCCACCATCCCCGACCCTGAAGACACCAAGCCCGAGGACTGGGAGAAGCCCGAGCACATCCCCGACCCTGACGCTGCCAAGCCTGATGATTGGGATGATGAGATGGATGGTGAATGGGAGCCTCCCATGATTGACAACCCTGACTACAAGGGAGTCTGGGCGCCCAAGCAGGTAGGAGTCATTTTAAGATCCACTCTAAGCTAAGTTTTGGCGATCACAATAGGCCTATCATGGCCGCAGTGACATGAAAGTCACCTAAAGCAAATAAGCAAAGCTAGGCAAAAATATTGGGTCGTTCCTAGGCCCGCTCCATAGACTCTCTCCAAGGGACAATGAAATGGACGGAGAGTGGGAGTCACCTGTGATCGACAATCAAGGGCGTTTGGGCGCATCAGCAGGTTTTATATTGAGGCATTCTTAATAGGTCACTAAGCAAACAAATATTTGGTCCTTCCAAGAAGGTAAATTTGAGTCGTTCATAGGTCCTTTAGCAGGCAAATATTGAGTAATTCCTAGCTTCGCCTCTCAAGCAAGCAAATTTAGGTTATTCCTAGGCCGGCCATAAGCTGAAGAATCATCAAGTCATACCTCAATAGGTAAACCTTGACTCATTTCTAAGACGATCTTTATAGGATTTCTCAGTTTAGTTCTCTACTCTTTTGTGCAAATGCTGCGAAGTTCATGATGTCTCATTCCAACTATGCTATCTTGAAATTGACAATGACTGAAACTGTCTGAAAATAGCCAAAGCTTCTATAAAATTTTGATCTAAGTATTGTAGCAAAGTCATGCTACCGTTCATAAAATCTCTAGTACAAAGCATTTGATACAGTCAAGCTTGAGAGGACAAAGGTACCAGGGCGTCATAATTCAAAATGTAGACTATTAAACAGCATTGGGAATTTTGATTAAGTACTAGGGTATCAGAACTTGCGAGCAGATGGGTGGAAAACCTCTTTCTTAAGTTCGCTTCAAGTATTCGCATCCGTAAACTGGGTCAATGACACTTCCATTTTAGCGTGCACCTTAATTTACGCCCTAGGAAGTTGGAATAAATCCAACTTTCCATTATTTACACTTCGTCACAGTCGCTAATATGTACGAAGGCGAATGACCTTAGAATAAACTACCGTTACGTGTCATCGCCTTCTACACGTGGTGGATGCCGGTTGGCTTTTACGTTACACGTACGTAGTCTATCGCGTATCTACGTAACGAAATTCGGCTAGGAGTAGGACAATATTATTATGTCGTGTTTATCGTCTTATGACGCTATTTCGACATGCAATTGGTTGTTTTTACTCATTTCCACTTGAATATTGTGGAGACCTTGTTAAAACTAAACCTAATGTAGCACAAATCAGCTTGTCGCTTATAACACCTTACAAGCATAATCGGTTGTTAAGGCGATAGTAAAAACTAGATTGTAATACAAATTCTAGGTCGTAAACAACTAAAAAGCTTTAAAACGAATGATAAAATACTTGTTGTTATCATTATGCAGTTGCTGTGATAAGACATACAATATTTTCCTTGTAACACTTTTGAATTTAAAGTTACTTGATAAGGCACGCTTCTACTCCATAGTTCTGAATTCTTATCTATGGTTATTGGCTTACTTATTGCACCCACAATTATTAAACATGAAATGAAAAAACATTTAAAAATTCTCTCAAAGAATAACGTGTATGAACACGTTCTTACATTATACATATCAACTAAATAACTGACGACCTCTGTGGCGTGGCGGGCGAAGGTCCGTAGCGGCACAGGAGGTTGCGGGTTCGATTCCCATCATACATTTGTACGATTTGCAGATATTGGTTTCGGGTGTTCAGTAGGCCTAGCACGGGGATAGTTATCTAGGGTAGAATAGAAAAGAATGACATCGCATTGTCATACATTGCGTAATTTATTGAAGTTTAAGGAATGAGTTTCAAACATATTTCGCATTCGATGGCGATGTGACGTAATTTTTCTCTATTCTACCCTATACAACAGTCCCCGTGCTAGGTCAACTGGATGTTTTCTATGTATAATAAAAATGTCTATTTATGTATTGTATTAAGTATATCAGATATCTAGTACCCATAACACAAGCTCTAATTAGCTTGGGACAGAATAATGCTGTGTGGTGTGAATTGTCCAGCACTAATATGTATGTTTATTATTTAAAAAATTAAACATTCAAAAGTTAAATCGTCGACAATAGACATTGTTACACAAGAGTGCAATGAGAACCACGTATTGTTTTGTCGCGAGAACAGCGAGAAATGAAAACAGTTTACCTTCCAAGAACTATTATTTAATAACCTAGACTTTATTTATTTATAAGCAGAACGTTTTTTGACAAGGAAAATTAAATAATAGAGACAAATTAGAACCAGTATCTATTTACAATTGAAACAATTTAGCTAACTGCAGACTATTTCAAACAATGCACTGTGCGAAACAGTGCACTTTCATGATTTGTTATCGTATTTTTTTCCTCAAACACATAGAAACCAAATATAATGTTGTATTTTATGATATTAGAGTTTTTTACGACAGTCTCATGAGTACTAAGATCTAAACCTAGTTTTACAACCAAACCTGTTAGATTCGCCTCATACGGTGTGTTTATTATAATATGACCTTAATTTAACTAATGAACGTTTTCAGATCGACAACCCTGCCTACAAGGGACCCTGGGTGCACCCCGAGATCGACAACCCCGAGTACGCGCCAGACGCCGCTCTCTACAAGCGGAACGAGATCTGCGCCGTTGGTCTCGACTTATGGCAGGTGAGGAAGAGGACAGATTATTTCCTAGCATAGATTATTGGGCAGGATTGCAAAATTTACAAGTTTTTGTACCCTGATCAACTATAACCGGAAAAGTATTATTATTCTTGTAATTTTAACACATTGCGATCAGTAAACTGCCTGTATAGCGTGCTGATTATGGCAGAGCCCCTTTCTTTTGGGGGATGCACGTCCAGCGGTAGTATGCTAATGAGTATAGCAGTGTTAGATTACATAAACACTAAGAATGTTAAACTATCCGCTTGCTTACCTGTTTTCAAGAAAATACTCTAGAAATAATATATATGTATTAGAGAATATTCCTGTTGAATAGCCTCACATTATAACAACTGCACTGAAAAGTGAACCATAATAAATCCTTTAAGTTTTAAAAGTACATAAGATACTAAGAAAAGCACATTATTATGTAAGTGAATGTATATTTTTCGTGTTCTTTGAAAAATAAGTCTATAACCGCAATGTTATCGTTCACAGGTGAAGAGTGGTACCATCTTCGACAACTTCCTATTCACGGACGACGTGGAGATTGCCAAAGAACGCGGAGAGGCGCTGCAGAAGACGCTCGAGGGAGAAAAGAAGATGAAGAACGAACAGGTAAACATCATTTCAATTCAATTTCTCTATTTAATTAGAATGGTCATACAAACCACATACACTAACTAATTAAAATTAAATAGTACAATGACCATGCAAATTTCACATTAAAAGTAGCAAAAATCATCAAATGCTGGACTTCGATTAGGCTATTTCACTACTATTGGGATACTATAATTTTATGTCCGATAAAAATTAATGCAAAAAAAATTTCATCACGATTAATAATTCTTCAAGATTTGAAGAAGGTATAATAAAAACTAATCAAGTAACCAATTTCAGAACCACGATTTCAATATAAAAATGAAAGGCATAGTTTTCCCCCGAAGATACTCCTAAAAGCATTGAGCTTTTTTGCCTTGAACCCATGACTGATATTATCATTGTTCTAAGCCACCTTTCACCCTAGACATATCATTATACGTTCCAGGATGAGGCGGAGAGAGAGAAGGAGAAGTCTGAGAAGCCAGATGAGGAGGACGAAGATGACGAGGATCTGGACGACGAGGCTGGCGAGGCCGCGCCTGTGGTAAGTTGACACATTTACTGCCCGTCTCGTCCCTCTGCTGGGGCCTTACTTTACGGTTAGGGCTTGAAGGGTCTTTTCCCATATTACATGGTCTTGTGCTGTTTCACTCCTTTTTAACCCCCGACGCAAAAAGAGAGGTGTTATAAGTTTACCGTATAACGTAAGATATTTTTTGTAAATAAAGAAATGTAGGTTTGCATGAAAACTTAACAAAAACTATAACAGACAAACAAGATTACAAAAAAAAACTTCAATAACGCATAACTGCACACGCTCAGCTAAAGAGGAGCAGAATCGAAAACGAACGAGAGACAAATTGAAGTAAAGACAAAATGGCAAACTCTGTCGAAATAAAAAATTTACTTCTGCAGTTTCCTAAAATGTGTTGTAAAGTATTTCTACCAATAAATAAATAAATAATGCTGGATAATTCACGACCTTCGCCCGCTGCGCCAATATTTCTTCGGTTTAATATTCCCTTTGACAAAAATGTCTTGGATCTTAGAATATTGTGTAGTTATTTATACCGGTTTAAAAAAATATACTGGTTTATCTTTTTAAACATACAAAGGAGAAAAGCCGCTATTCTAAACCGGGCTTGAATAGAATTATACAAAACAATACTTATAATATGTAATTTAACTTCATTTTCGGGTTATACCCACTTAAATTATTCACAATTTATTAACAGTCACGCTTTGTCGTGGATGTCATTGAGCAAATATTTTCTTTGTCCCATTCAAGCTGTACAAAGAGCTCATTTCCACCTTAAATAATTGCGTGTTACTTAAAAATACATCGCTTATTCTTGTCTTTGTCTACAGGAGGAGCATGACGAGCTGTAAGCCAGTGTGAGTGAATAAACAATAGTACTTGTGTACGTGTGAGTGAGCGGTACGATGCGAGACCAAATCAACAGATCTACTACAAGCCTAAGTGACCAAAACCTATAAATGTAGTGTGCTGGCTACGAAGGCATCAAGAAACAAATGGCAGTTCAATAGTCAACGATATTCTTGGACGGAAAATGAAGTGTGAAGATCTGTCTAAATCAATTGGTTAGCTAACTGTAAGCGTGTGCCTGTGAAGTTAGGTAAACGGTTAGTTTCAGTCATTTAGCAAGTGCTAAGCTCGAAATATTCCAAGTTCCGACAAGTAGTGTGCAATTTTTATTTATTACGTCGGCGACTGATTTTGTATAATTATGTGTAGGTGGGTATAGCTCAGTTTTAGTGTGCCATCGAGGTCGGAAATCCTGCGTTTCTAAGCCTAACTTATTGAACTTTTAATGTCGTGATAACTTACTTCCTTGATGGTCCTTGATGCTCCATTATTGGTCGAATTCGCATAAAATTATAGTTTCTATTATTAAAGTTTTATTTTACTTTGTTATCTTTGGTTCTTGGGGTTGGAAACACAGTATTTTCCCTCGAATGTACGAATTTAATGTTGTTTTCCCGCACTGTGTGTGGGCGTGTCTATGGTTACTTGTACAGTGTTAGTTGCCCTAGCGTTTTTGTAAGAATACAACTAATATTGTATTAGCAATCCAGCGTTTGAGTTTCTCATTTTGTTTTAAATGAGTCAGAAATAAATTTAAAAATTATACCATCTTTTATTTTGAAAAAACTTCCTGAACACACAACACTTTTCTGTAGGCTGATACAAAAATGTTTGGGGCTTTATTCATCTCTATAACAAAGCAAACTAGTGTTTTTGAAACCTGTAAATTACAAAACCTAACAATTACGAACAAAACACCTCTCTTTAGACTTAACGATACAAATACAACATTTTCAACTTGCCAAGCATTCAAGTGACTAGTTAGTTATTGAAGTTGACTAGTACAAAATAAACTGAACCATTTTAGTCAAGAAATCGTTGTCGAACATAGCATTGAACCCAGGCTGTGATTTGGGCGTCTCAGGCTGCAGCTCTATCGCTGGCGGCGGCGGCGGCGGAGCGGGTGCCGGGGCGGGCGCCGGAGCAGGGCCCCAGAGCACTGAGCAGAAAAAAAATATAGTAGAATTATTATTAGGATACCTTTCCACAAGAGATCCTTTTGGTGGGTATAACGAATTTCATTTATTTTCTAACACTTGGCCCAAGACGCACACATCCCCTGGCGGCGGCGGTGCTGCGGCGTTCCCCTGCGGGTCGTACCGCCTAGGCCGGGCAGTGAATGTGATATATGAATGTGAATGTGATAAGAATGCAGTATCTTTAGCGGAATCCCAGGCCAACGACGCTTTACATAATTGATTGACTTCGACTAGACAGCGACTGTCTCAATTATGTATACGGCCGTAATTTGAAATTTCTGACGTGTCCGAATCCTGTAACGTCGTCTAAAGGAAATAAAGCAATTTGATATGGGATTGCCTTTCAATTATTATTTGGATTTTTTTATTATTGTTAATGTATTCATAAACATTTCTAATTGTGCATGGTACTTACGGAGTTCTTCAAGCACTGAAACAAAGAAAATAATAAGTTAGGAATAAAAAAATCTTTTTGCCTTTAGGTAAATTATATCTTTGAAGCCGCGGGCATAAAATTATACTAACATGTCTCAAACTGCTTGACCTTTTCTTTCCTGGCTGCAAGTGCTACCTGCTCCTGAGTCTTAGGTGGTTCAGTGGTGCTGGTGATCGTCCTGGGGTAAGGTCTGCCGAAGATTATCCGGCAGGGGTCTGGATTGGGAGTGGCTGCTGCAGTTACTGAAAAGTTAAACATTTTGTAGAATACTATGATGTGAAATCAGATTAAATATGAGACTCGCAGGCTGTTCTATTTATAAGACATTGTTAAAGAAGCAATGGGGGTGAATTGTGTGGACCCACTGAATTCATTGTAATACAAGTACTTAGGTACGTGTGGTAGGTGTAAAGGAGGTCATTCCATGGACCCCATGCCATGCTAATACCATGGCAGTACTATCAGAATATACCATGATGGTATGTTCTGCCAGTACCTACTGTTTTCGGTTTACATCAAAACTCGTACAAATCAGCTCTGTTTTGAATGCCACAAGAAGCTTTGCTGTAATTTGATTTGTAACTTAAGAACTAGATGGCGCCCTGTGTAACACAGGCTGCATTTTAAATAGGTACCTACCTATGCATCCAAGTTGGCTTGGGCACTTTGGGCAGTAGATAATATACTCGTACCTACCTACTTAATTAGATAGTTTTTAGTATTGTCACAGAATAGGTACTATAAAATTGTGCCAGAATTCAAAATCTTTAAGTACCTGCATTTTCGTGTCCTAAGCATGCGACCTGAAACAAAATACAGATTTTATTTCTCCACACTAAGTAGGTAGGTGTAGATACACTTTTTTCACAAAAAGGAAAATTTCACGTAGAAATTATTTAATATTCTCACCAAAACTATCACACCAAACGCTAATACCCAAACGACACGCATTTTTACACTTTGAAAGACAAATGAACAAAAACTCCACGTTGACATAATTTAAATGTTTTTGGGACAATACAAGTGTCATGGTTATTATACGGGTATTTTCATAATTACAATACATAAATATAGTAGGTACCTAGTTACCTTCAGAAGTCGATTCCGGAAGATGGTAGGTATGAATGAAGGACATTGTCAATACCTACTGCCTAATACCTACCACCAAGAGGTGTGGTAAAAGTGAAAAGCTCTTCTTCAAAATAACAAAAACTACGGTGACGAAAAAAAAAAAATAATTATGTACATACCTACATAATAAGCATTTATTAAATTTTAGCTACATCCGTTCAGGAGATTGGCGTGAAACAGTAAGCATTAAAATTGTTTAAGCTTTAAATTTTCAATCTATATAACCTACCTACCTACTGACCTATGTAGAATAACTTACACTAAATTCACTCTGCTGCCGCGTGTTTTAGGCACAATTTACATTAGGTACCTACCTATTTTTCGATTTGAGATAAAATAAAATAAAATAAAAATGAACTGAAACTCGTCGCCTAGCAAGTTTTAGTGTTTTGTGTCATTGTTTGTTCACAAACATTCTACTTACATCGAGTTTGGCTAGTGTATAGTTCAAACTCGACCTATACCTACCCGGATTAAATTAGGCGTCTATAGTATCCCGGAAAAAAGTGCGAAGTACCTACAAAAATAAAATAAAATTATTGTAGCTAAAATACAAAATAAGAAGAAGACAGATAGATAAAGGTTAGGTAATAAAACACAGGTTTGTAGATACATAAGTTGCTGAGGGAATTTCAAGAGAATTTTCGTCGACTTCCTCACTGGGCTCGGCCTGTATCGAGGACTGTAGGTATACCTACAAACTTAATTTTACTAATACGGAAAGCTTTTCAGACATTTCATTTACTTAACGTAATTTTTAAAATAAACCACCCTCCACTGTTGACTGACTCCTGAGCTCTGCACCCCTAGCCTACCCTTATCAATCCTGATTCTTCCCTTATTTATTTTAACCGTGGCGGCCCTAAAGTCTCCTCTAAACAAAACAGCTTTGTTTTCTTTTACACCCTCTACCTGCCAGCTATTTTGATCCTTAGTGTGAGGGAATTGGGTATGAAATGTAGAGCTCGTAAAGAGAAAAATGGTTTTGGCTAAAACGCGGTGATAAAGGAAGTGTCAACATTTGTATGGGCTCCAGGTTCCAGCAATAATGTTGGGTTAAAGTGGTAGATTTATGTAGATTCAGTAGCTTTTGCTGTTCCGCACGATTAAATTTATAAGGTACCTAGATCTTGAAAAAAAAAATTGAGGTGCTCCTTATACCTAGGATAGGGGCACGACAATTTTTTTTTAGTGAAATAATTAAGACCTCTCCTACACTCCCATTTTCTGACATTGTACCTACTATGATTTCAAAATAAGTACTTGAATAGGTTCTTGAAAAATATGGTGGGGCTAATTTCTTAGTTCTCGAATTTTTTCCATGGGCCTTTTCTTAGGTAAGGTACCTTACCTAAGAAAAGGCCCATGGACCTTGTAGAAGAAGTAAGTAAAGAAAAGTAAATTTATTTATTTGATACATACAAGTAAACATCCAATTACCTATCTAATAAATAAATAGAATTCATAGACTCCCGAACTAGTGTTATACCTACTGTATTTTTGAATTGAAGAACATGTAACTACATTTTCTTATTTTGCTAAGCACTTACCTACACTGCATACCAAATTAAATAGGTTCCTAGCTAGCTTTATCGCTTAAAAAACTTAGTTATCCTTCCGATGTTTCTATAATAAAACATACAATACGAGTAAATCTTTTGAAAAGTAAATCCCGAAAATGAGTAAATCCCGCTGTAATTGACTTTAATCATTAATGCGAATAAAGTACCTACTTATCAAAAACAATACAAAGAAACCATAATTTTGTTCAAATCTAATCATGGAAAAATAGTCTGTCTGGTTATACCAACCTAATATATCGATGACTGTACTCAGTCTTCTGGCTTCCACCCTCACTATCCTGGATATCCGGTGTCGACATAAATGTTGGAAATAAATGTAGAGCCACTGAAAAACGAGGGTCCTAATGTAGGGATGATGGATGAATGTCTCGTACTTTTTACTTAGAAATATACTATTATTATTATATATAATTATGACGATGGAGGGTGGCAACTTTTTGTTACGTTATTATACGAGTGGAAACAAAAATAAAAAAAATTCAACCTTTTTACACAAATCAGAAAATTCCGATGATTTTATTTTTAAACTCGGGTAGCTCTCGATCATACCTAGCCCTAAATAATTTTAATAATAAATGGTAAATTAAATTATTTAGGTTCATTCAACAAACAGAACGGTGTTTTAGGTTTACTTACTCCATAGAAATCTAAATAGTGCCTTGTTATTTAGATTTCTATGACTTACTCCCGTAACTTTTAGGTTAGATTTCTGTGGTAAACTGTTTGTTCATGTATTTATAGGTAAAAGTAAAGGTTTAGTTTTAGTAAAGCTTGTCACTGTTGCTGGAAACATTCTCTACAGAACATCCTCATAAACTTAGTTAAATCCTGTCTCTCTCTTGCATAAAACAGGGTTTCGATGAGTGATACAAAACTTTACCAAAACTACAAGCTGTTCGACACCCCACATGACCTTTCCGCCCTTATGCGAGCCAATCTAAAACCTATCAGAACGCGTTTCTAATATCTTCCGACCCTTCTTATTGCTTCTTACCCCATCGCAAATGTTAAACGAGCGATTCATACGATATGCTTCTATTAAGTTAGCCTGACATACAGGATGTTTTGTTTTATGTGGTGTAACATCTGAAAAAAGTAACACCTTGAAATTCAATTGTATTTACTTTATTAATCAAAACTAATGTCTATTCATATTTCTACGACACTAAGCCAACAGACTAATGTCCAAAATTTTACAAATGTATCCTATATTGGTAATGCTTTTTTGCATAGTAAAATACTTACTCCCTTTCTACTAACCTTTTTGTTCGTTTGTGGCACAAAGGTTTACAAAATTTCAAGTGCTCAATTTCCATTTGTACCTAGATACACTTACGGAACTCTTGGACAAGTCAGATAATATTTCAAATTACAGAGACACAAGAAATTAAAATTTTCTATACCTACAGTACTTAATCAGGTTTAAAAATGTAGAGTTCGTGAAGCTTATTAAACCAAAGATCTTGGGGTCAAGTTTTTTTTTCTGTTGTGTTTTTTCCGTACGTTATGGTAGAGACAGCATGTAGGCCGTAGGTATTCGTTTGGTAATAAGAGCTACTGAAGGACCCCTCTGAGTGTCCCCTAATCGAGTTAACATCGACTCTATCGATCGAGTTGGACTTTGGATACATTACGTGGTAGATAGAATCAGAATAGAATGAATTTAGTGAGAGAATCACACCAATATTATTAGCTTATTATAAAGTTTGGATGTTCAGATGTTTGTTACATCATGACGCCAAAACTACTGCACGGATAGGGCTGAAATTTTGCACAGATGTTGTTCTATACCATGTAGCATCAGGATTAACATGCGGCCAATTTTTTCGTCCCGGGAAAACGCGTGCGACGCCGCGGGAAGAAATTTCAAAATTGAGGAGGTCTTAGACGAGTTCTAGATGATTTAATCCATGTTTTAGCTCTTATTTTAATAGTTTTGGTTCATTGGTTGGTTTATAAAACCCAACAGTGGTATTAAGATAAAGTCCGAAACTGATGATGAAGACGAGATTAGATTAGCGTATTTCGGCTTGAAGAGGATTATATCTACAGTATTTTGTGTTTAGGGAAGGTGTTATAATACACCATGCAAAGTCACTTCGAGACACTTGGAAGTTTATTAATACTAAAAAAACTTCATACAGCAAGTCATTTAACCGTTTCAGCAACAGCGTCTATTTAGGCCTTTGGCTCATAAAAACCTCATAATGTCAGAAGCGGGTCGTAAAGACCAACCCAGGTTTACCCACCCGGGCCATAGTAAATGTCACATAAACTACGAATAAACTCTTTTATGGACGACTGTGACGAATTATGTAGAGCTTGTTAAGTTAACAAGGGGTTAAGGAACCTTCAGCATCTTCAAGGCATCACATTGGTTGCATTTGTGGTGGAAAGAAGGAGAGCATTTCTTTCTGGCAGTTTTCGAATCTATTTGGGAAATGTTTTCTTTTGAAACTGGTCAAAATCCGGCCCATATCGAGTCAGAAATTGTATGAAAATGCGGTTCTTTCCTTTTCTTTAAAATAAACCTATAGGTACTTACTAGAAAGAAAAGGCTGCCTTCCACTTGGAAATTTCCCCCTCCTGTATAAATAAGCCGCGGTTATAGTTCGGGGCGAACTATTATACCTGTACAGGGTGCCACGGAAAGGGTGTACTAAGCTGAAAATTCTGGACATCGAGGCGGTCAACGTTTTATTTAGGTACGATTTCTTTTAATAAGTATCGACATTTTTTTTTCCTTATGTATGGAAACAAATTAAGACGTTTTTGATTCATTATGCGTGTTTATTTACGTGTATTCTTAAATTAAGTATTATTATTGTTATTATAGTGCGTAAGCCCTCACACTCTGGGTAGCACATTCCCGTACTGAGGGAAGGATGCAGGTTCAAGTCCCGTCGAAGTCGAAAATTTTTGCGAAATTATTTTATTTCTTAGGTATTATTATTGTTTTGAAATTTCAAAGGAGCTTCTTTTCATGACAAAACACTGATTTGGTTAAAAAAAAAGCAAAAAACATTAGAAAAATTTTGTGATGTTACAAAACGCAAAAGTGCGTGTAAAAATACTTTATTTTTTGCAAAAACACTAAAAAAACATTCGAAATTCAAAAATCGTTATTCACCAGTTGACCACTCGGGGTCCAGAATCACCCACTTTCGGCTTATTACACTCTTTCCGTGGCATCTTGTATAGTTTTAGTCTTTCTTACTAGTTCGTTCCGAACTTTGATCTAGCCTCGAAGCAATCGAAATGAGATAAAAAACTCAAACAATCGTGACATCCAAATACGCGTATAACATGTTATAAAACCAAATAATATCGCAAAAATTTTGACTTCGACGGGTTTTGAACCCGCTTTAACTCCTCCCCGGGCTCAAGTCCCGTCGAAGTCAAAAATTTTTGGGATATTATTTGATTTCTTAGAAATTAACCAGAGTGTGAGGCTTACGAACTATAAAAACAAAAACTTTGTGTTATAAAACGTTGGTGGCAGTCGGCGAGACGAAAGCATTGGTCGCGACATTCGAAACGCTACACAAGGTCATGAGCGAACGCCTTGTCGAGCTCGTGGCAACGAAGGTGCAGTTGGCTACACCAAGATGTTGATCATCATTATCATCATCAACCTATACTATCAGTCCACTGCCTCGTTGGTCTAGCGGTCAGCTGGTTCACCCGCTGATTATGAGGACCTGGGTGCGAATCCCAGGTCGGGCCAATAGTTTTAATTGGGATTTTTCTAGCAAGAAAAATTCACAGTAGCAGCCCGGAGTCAGGAAGTTGGCGCTGTTATACCCCCGTGCCTCGGAAAGCACGTTAAGCTGTTGGTCCTGCGCCTAACCTCTCCCCGATCGTGTCGATCTGTCGTCCCATCGGATTATGAGAGTGAGGGAACAGAGAGTGCACCTGTGTTTGCATCTGGCCAGTCGTAGTAGTAGTAGACTGGCCGCCGTGGTCGAAATTCGGCTAAGAGGACATTATTATTAGTCCACTGCTGGCTCCCCTAATGAGCGCCCTTTGTCAGCTTGCCGCATCCAGCATCTGCCTGCAGTCTTTCGCAAGTCGTCATCCCACCTGGATGGAGGGCGTCCTACGCTACGTTTGTCTAGTCGCGGTCTCTACTCAAGAACACGTTTATCCCATCGGTTGTCGGTTCTTCGCAAGTATAGCCTATTTCCTTCCCCGGGATACCGTATACCTCCATGCCAAATTTCAGGTGTGAAAAGACAGACAGAAAAAGAGACAGATACTTTTGCTTTTTAAATATTAGTAATGTAATCACTTTATTGACTTGTCATAGTTAAGACTACGTGGACTACGTGGGACTACGTGGTCGTCGAGTTCAATAAATAAATAAATAAATAATGCTGGACAATCCACACAGCACCATCTAGCCCCAAAGTAAGCTACTCAAAGCTTGTCTTATGGGTACTAGATAACTGGTTTAATAAATACAATATATACATAGATAGATTTTTTTATTACACATTGAGCTTTTATTTGATTTGAAAGTAATAAATAACCCAGCTTACTTAGGTAGAGAATTTTGCACGAAAGAGCGTTTTGTCTATTGCCCCTATCTTTTTGCTCCTTATCAATAGCATTGTTGCATTGCTGTGATAACAAAATATGAGTCAGTAGATAAGTAGGTAAGCAAGTCAAAAAAGCAGATTTTGTTATTTAAAGTCAGTAGTTTTTTATATAAATGTTAATTTTTATAATATTTTTTTTATATAAATGTTAGTGGGTTTTTTATATAAATGTTAGTGTGTGTAATGTTATATATTTTATTAATATAATTTCCCTCTTCCATGGTACCGATTTTGTTTGATTTTCTTACCCCCGAAGAATTAAATGAAACTCAGGCCGCACGTAAGGTAAGGATAACTCACCGAAGGATTGTGTTTCCTACTATTATTTTGAAAAGTATCGGAATAATCGTGATCTTCAAGTAATATAACCTTACCCAACTAACGCATTAAGCAGTTAAAACCAAGTGGGTGTTACATTACCCCACCGATACGATAACAATATTGAAATTATTACGTCAGTACAATGTTACCATTACGCTTTGTGTCTCGATTGCGGAATCTTTCGAAACGGCAGACATTTTTGAACAATATTTGATCTAGGCTCTACCGAGCTACTTAAAATCTTGCATTGAGTTGAATATTCATAGTTCAATCGCTTATTATTCATAAATGCAATTTTACAGCTAGACAGGTAAACCGGGAAGTTATAAATGTTACAATGTAAATGGGAAATTAAAAAGAATTTATAACCTAGGCAAACTCGATGTATTACTTAAACATACATACATATTTTTTTATTAATATATTTTTTTATGTTTTTTTTTATTTCTATCCACATTAATTTTGGAGGAGGGCTTTGTCATCTGCGACAGTTTTTTAAACTTTTGCAGATGACATCGTTTTCATTTTATAACCATGTAACCATTGTTATTCTTCCAAAATAAACGATTTTTTTATGATTTTCTTATTTATTTTGCATTACCTACTTGTCGATTTGAGATCCTTCCTTTTTCTCCGTCCTTCCTTTTTTTATTGCTTAATTTTATCTGAAACTCGACGCCAAGCAAGTGAGTTTTAGTTATTTATTTGTTTCGTGGTTTGTTTACATTCTACATCGAGTTTCACTAGTGTATAAGTAAGTATATCGACAAGTAAAGTACTTTACGAAGAACTCACTTCTTCCCGTGGTTTCGTATGAGCTTTACCAGGGTAAGGTAAGTAAAAAAAGTAAAGTAGCCGTGTAGGTGTGTTATGTTAGTTATTTCACGTTCAGAACTTGATGCTTGCAAAATTTTAGCCATATCCACTGAGTAAGTACCTAGTTTTGTTTAGGCGTTGATTGGTGAAGTGTAGACATTTCACCGAAATATTTAACTACGGCACAAAATTCGCTTTTATAATATTAGTATGGGGCACACACAAAAAAAACGAACACTAAGCAACCATATCAATTAAACCTCCTTAACTGACTAAAACATTTTGTTGAATATCCAGAAAGAACTTAGAAATTTAATTATAAGGTTACCTACGTATTGAAACTTAGGGCTCTATTTATAAGTATACTCGTAAATAAACAACAAAAACTTGTTTTTGTGTTTCTTATGGACGAAATGCTGTCCTCCAATATACCGAATATCAATTTGCACATAAAAAGGGATCGAAACAATCGTTTTCGTATTTTGAAGAATCAAAATAGGCCTTCTGTACTTCTTGTAAAGCGGTGCTCTACCAAATACCTAACAACTACGCTTATGTATCCATAGTTCTTCTTTCCTCAACCTGAACAACTAAACATAAAAAAAAAACCACTACTGCAGACTTCTCCCCCTGATAAGCGCCTTATTGGCTTTTATCACATGGGGGTAATGCCCATAATCCACACGCTGGGCATGCGGGTTGGGGATCGCAGTTCGGTGGTAGAATTGTTCTTCAGGGGGCGCTGCAGCCCGCTCCCGGTTGATATACCTGAGTCGCCTCTTACGACACCCGCGGGAAAAATTGGGGTGGTGTAAATTCTAAGCTACACACAGCTATTCACGTATATTAATCGCGTTTATTTACCTACCTATTAAAAAAAAGTTAAATAAATTATAAAGACATAGAAAAATAAGTAAACAAACGGAAAATAATACCGGTGAATTTATAATAATATGTAATCGTACTTAACCTACCCATGTTTTAATAACGAAGGACGTAAGTATATAATATTTATTGTACTTTACTTACCCATGTTTCAGCAACCAAGGAGGTAAGTATCTAAGTGTACTTTACCTATGTATTAGTAACGAAGAAGGTAAGTATCGGTAAGCACACATTGGTTAGGCAATCTCGAGATGCGGATCTCAATGCAGCGCGCGCCCGAATCGTGTCGCCGACCTCTACATAGTGCGAGCTTTGCAGTAGCAAGACTCTCCGGAAAGCTCAGGGAAGCTTAATAAAAGAATTTAGGTAGGTAGTTTGATTTTCCTATTCGTTTATATCGCATTCACTGCCGCCGCACAAGGAGCTACAAATAGATTACGTGCGTCATTCATGGGCCATAGTATTAAAGATTCTTCTAATAATATATTAGTTCGTTTTGGTCTTAGTAAAAGTCAGTCAACCGCATCCAGGTGGATTCGGCGGGTAGTGGCCGAGCTTTTCTGGGAGCTTAGTTGTGGTATGTATTATATAATATCTGTGGTTGGGAGGCGTAGCGAAGCTAGACTATTAAATAAATTCTTAGATTATAAATTTTTTAATATGCACTAAATTGTATCAATGTACATTGTATTGTCTAATGGGAAGCAGTAAGACAAAATAGGCTGAAAACTAAAAATAATGATTTTTTAAAGTTTATTCGTTTCTTTTACATAATGGCGATTTAATTCTATCAAAAATCGAGTAGGTGTAGGTTAGGTACTGAATGTGTTTACACTGTGTCACTGCAGCCTCCGAGGCCGAGAGCTGTTACCTGTCACGGCTCTACCGCATTGTACTCGGTACATTGCTGCATTACTACGTTAGAGCATGCTTGCAGTGTTCTGTTTAAAACTTAGAGTGCTTTTAGCGGTCCGTAAGTCGTCGGGCAAAAAATTTCTAAGCATAAGGACCCTTTTAGGAATACTTTATTAATTACCTACTCTGTCTTATCTTAGCCTATAAGGACTCTTATATTAATACTCTTCGCACACGCGTTCGTCGTTTGATACATTAAGGTATTTTTACACACATTTTTATATAGTTTATCTCTACGATATATTTATATCGTAGAGATAAACTTGTTCGTAGCCATTTCATAGCACATGTTTTTTGAAAAAATAATTACTTAACTCATTAGACTTTTCGCGCAGTTTTTACCTGACTCATTATTTTTTTTTTGCACAGTGCATATGACCAATACGGAGCGGTTGGTTCTCAATGCACAAAGTCCTTTGAAGTATAAAGTCCTCTTTAACGGCCGTCGAACGAAATTGACCACAAGGAAGATAGACCAGGCAGCATATCGTCCGCAATTGAAAATGCCCTTTTAACAAGCCGCCATCAAAGAATAACTTCAATTATATAATTTTTTCCTAATTAATCTTCATCTTCATAATACTCATTATCTACAGGCACATTAAACACCTAACCAGGTACCAAGCACCTATTCTAAACGAATTGAATTGAATTCTAAAATTAGCCCGATCTAATTTCACCCCGGCAATAGACACCCGGGCTAAGTAACCAAGTTAACACCGCGGCTTGCGCAGTACGAGGTCCCCTCTCTGAGGGAACCTCACCGCCTCTACCTCACTCAGTCCTGACTAAGCCTCCGCACTAGCCGTGCGTCGCGCGAGTGTTACCAACTGTGCTCAAAAAAACCCGTGCTGTGCTCAAAAAATCACATAAACCACAAGGATTTCTGCTCACTGTAAGTAGTTTGAAAGTCTGCAAGGAGTTTTTGGTGGTTTTCAGCTGTTTTTCAGTTAGTGAAAGGCCGGGCGCTGCTGGGTCGTTCTGAAGTGGAATGCATTGGTTTGGTTGGATATGATTTTTGTAATTGTTCTTTGTGAAGGACATTCGTGTTGAGAAGGAAAGTTATGGGTATATTAGTTGCAGAATAAAATATTAGTTTAGGCAATCATAATGATTTTTTATTATGGATCGATTGGTAAAGTCAACATCAAAATAACTGAACTGACAGGGTTAGCCCACCTAAAAATTCAAGTGAAGAGAAAATCAATAAAACCTATTTCTTATTTGATAATAATTAAAACCCTCCGTAGGTACACAATTCGATTTATCTAAGTGCTTATTTTGTAAGCTTATAGAAATAAAGTTATTCAAATCTGAGATAATTTATTAGGTGGTAAACACCAGGTGGATAAGGAACACAACCTTTTTTTTTGGTGTTTGAATATTTATTTTACTTAATCAAAAACTTTAGTTGTGCCTTGTTCAACAAAAACAAATCTTGTAAATACTTGAATAAATAAATAAATATAAATAACTAGCTGTACCCGCGACTTCGTTCGCGATTGCCTCACCTGCCGACTAATTAAGTTCACATTTAACCATGGTCTCTCATAATTTGAAAAGCTGCCGTGCAAAAAATCGTGTAGTGTCTACGGGGGATAGCATGTTATCATCTTCAATCCCATTCTTTATCCACACGACTTTTAGCTACGACTCGGCCAGCGTCAGTGTTAAGAAGTGTCATACTCGTTTCACTTCTTACTGATGGTTCCGTTCAGCTGGGGCCCTATTCTGCTATACTAATCGCTTCACTATGACAGGGGTATTGACACAGAATGACACGTTTGGGTATTCCACCTCAGATGAAAGAAATTATGATGAATGCAGATGGAGAGACGTGCGTCAAGTTTGAAACTATTCATTTATCTCGCACGCACTATCTCGAGTTTTATAAATCTAAGGATTCTACGTGATGATTCTGCGACGATTCCATTGTCATACTGAAGCAATTGACTGGACCACCGTAATTTTTATTTCGTTAGTAGGTAGGTACAGTTGGCTGTGTACCACAGTAAAAAATATTTTTCTGTGGTCTAGTTAGTTTAATTGGACCACTTACTGCAACCAAACTTCGGTAGTACAGTTAACTGGACCAGCTAAACCACCATATATCATGTAAGGTAGGAACCTAACTTATTTTTCCAAGACGCCTTAGTAGGTAGGAACCTAACTAATGGGTGCGTCTTGGAAAAATACATAGATAGGAACTTACCTACCCTCTATCTACTAATTTTTTTCTTCTAACTACTGATTATTTCATCAATCTACTGATTTTCTACTCGACTTTCTACTGATTTAGTCAAATTCGATCTTGCAACACTGTTTCTAACAAAAAGAATGCATGAAATCGGACGACGCGTAGACCCGTCGTGATGCGCGGTTAAAGAATTCTACTTTTTCCTCTCTCCCAGGGGAACCTTACTGAATTCCAGGATAAAATGTATTCCATGTCCTTCCTTGTAGTATGAACTCAAAACGTGCCAAGTTTAATTCCAACTCATTACCTATGTAGTTTCGGCGTGATGCGCGGTGAAGGAATTTGACTTTCATCCCCTCTGCCAGGGGAACCTTACTGAATTCCAGGATAAAATGTATCCCATGTCCTTCCTTGAACTCAAATAGTACCAATTCAGTCCAACTCATTCAGTAGTTTCGGCGTGATGCGCGGTGAAGGAATTTTACTTTCATCCATTCTCCCAGGGGAACCTTACTAAATTCTGGGATAAAGTATATCTTTCCTCGTAGTATGAAATCAAATTATGCCGAGTTCCATTCGAATTCATTCAGTTGTTCCATCGTGATGCGCAGTTAAAGAATTTTACTTTCATCCTCTCTCCCAGGGGAACATGACTGAATTCCGGGATGAAATGTATCCCATGTCCTTGCTTGTAGTATGAAATCAAATCGTGCAAGGTTTCATTCCAACTCATCCAGCACTTTCGGCGTCATGCGCGGTGAAGAAATTTTACTTTCATCCCCTCTCCCAGGGAAACCTTACTGAATTCCGGGATAAAAAGTATCCTATGTCCTTCCTCGTAGTATGACCTAAAATCGTGCCGAGTTTCATTTCAATACCTTCAGTAGTTTCGACGTGATGCGCGTTTAAGAAACAGACAGACAGACAGACAGACAGACAGACAGACGGACGGACAGACAGACAGACATGAATGAAAAAAATTACAGTTTTGGCTTCAGTATCGATAATAGAGTGCCCTCCAAAAAAAATTTTCAAAATATCTTCAATGTACAGAATTGGACCTGTTACAGTTTTATTATAAGTATAGATAGATAATTTGCTGCTAAAGCTTTTTTCATTAGCTTTCGGATTATTCTTTTTTCTCGTTTTTCTGAATAACATTTTCGTAGATTCCTCTTAATTCGGTGATTTCGATTTTTCGAGTATTTATGTAGGCAAGAAGGTTACTTAACTACTAGTTGGGTACTAAATTATTTTCAAAATATTCAGGACAAGGATATTTTACATAGCATAATGACAAAACTCCTTTAAAATAAATAAATAAAAAAATAAAGCTTTTTTATCGATCATAATTATTGTGGTCTTCTTTTCCTCTGGTTCATTTGTTTAGTTTTAGGATCCTTTACTTGGAAGTTTGTGTTTTGTTATGACTTCAATTCAATCTCTTTTTAAGTGTTAGCTGTAACTACCTATATTTGGGGGTCACAACTGGTGCTGCCTTATGTCTTTTTTTGTGTATCCTCAATAAATAAATAGGTATCCAGAAGTGATGTTACAGGTAGGTATAAAAGTACTTATTTGTGCATTTTTACTGTAGTTGATTTTTGTAATTGCCAATTAGCAGCATCGTCTGTTTGCTTTGACATGGCTTTGACAGAATATATAAATGTATTAAAACTTTTGTTAAAAACGTCAAATAAAGTGTTATTGTCCGATTAATCTTTTTGAAGAACACGTGCTTCAATTATTATTTCTTAGCTTATAAAAAAGATAATTTCAATTAACTTGATTGTTTTAATTCAATTACCAATAAACAAATGAGAACAGTTTCAACTGTACATTCAGTTTACAATCGAAACAGGTGAGCTAACTGCAGACTGTTGCAAACAATCTAGAGGCAGCGCAACTTCGGTTTCGGTTTAAAGAAATTTAGTATCAAAAAGAAAAAAAGACACAATATCACTTACCAACATGAGAAAAAAAGTTCAGATTATTTTAACTTCGATAATTAAATTAAAAGTATCGTATTTCTCTACGGAACTCCAATAACCTCTAGACTCGAGCAATCCATTAGTCTCAAGGAAAAGCTAGAATACCTGAGTATAAATTACGAAACAATAAAATTATGAAATTGTTCTTCACAGAACAATTGCTTATGTACAATAATTGAAAGCGTCAGCTAACTAGGTTAATTAGTGTCGGAATTATTTGACTGAGCTCGTCTAAGCAATATCTGTCAGGTATTCGACTTCAGCGTTCTATTTTCTATTTTTTAAGTTGCTGTAGTTATAATAATACTAGTTTCTGCCCGCGGCTTCGCACGCGTATTTTCGGTATTATAAGTAGCCTATTTTTTTATTGTTGTTATTGTTATTATATTTTGTTGTTATTGTTTCTAAGTAGAAATTCATATTTTATTTTTACGCATAGCCGCAACGCAAAAATTTGTAGTTATACCGACCTAGCTACCTACTCATCTGAAATTTCTCTACCAGCGAGAAAAGGTTTAATAGTAAATATATTTTTTCAAAGTCATTTAAGCGTCTCAAGATTTAACTTTCATATGTATGCGATGTTTACATATTTATGGTAGAGCATCGGTGCGAAGAATAACAGAATGATGTTAGTATTTCTTTTATCAAGAAAATATGCCGACTAATTTCACTTTGTTCTGCAGAGCTAACTTTTAAATCTTTAATAGGGAGGGAGAGGCCGAACTCTCTTTGATAAAGATTTTCTCTCTCATGATAAGCATTAATAATACTACAGGCTTACTGATACATACAGTGTCAAAAATCCCTGAACGCGGATCAATCATCTTTCATAGTATTTTTAGGTGCACACAAAACGAAACAAATTTTTGAAAAATGTTTAGCAGTTTATGCCGTTATCTGTTTATTATATTTAATAAGATAAGCACCCATTCCATCTTTATCTAAAGAGAAATTTTAATGTGTTGATCTACTGTCTTATACGATTACCTAATGTTTGAAATATCTACTATGTAGATTAGGTAATAAGGGATAAATAATTCAAATATCAACCATCAATAAACCTATCTAATATTCAATTAACCACCATGTGATAATCATGACGTAACAAACTCGAATTTTGGACTTTAATAAATAAATTAACACTGTAAAGCAGTCCACACAGTTTTTCAGTAGGTAAATAAATATTTATTTTTTAATTTTTAATTTATTTATGTACCATTTTAAACTAATATTACTTAATTAAGTAGACAATAAACTTGGGTAATGCACCTAACTAAATGCACTTGACGAGTATGGAGGAGAAGAGGTTGAAAGAATTGAAGTAATTCTTTTTTGGATTAGCTACTGAAGCAAATACTACGTAACTTCCCTAGATGCCTTAACACTGAAAGAATATGCTCCCAACCTTAAAACATTAAAACAACATAGATATGAGGTAAGTATACATTTTAATATTTTTATGGCGATAGGCACAATGACATACAAAATAATACTTTCTGCCAACATTCTGCCTTGTGACGGCTTCGATTTTTAGAAAAGAGATAAAATTAAAATAAAATTATATTCAATTCATTTATTTATTCAGACAACACAATGTTCCATATATTAGAGTAAATAGTAAATGTCACACAGTTAATAAAAAAACAAAGGTCAGCATAACAGAATTATTTATATAAAAAAATTATTTGGCACAGGGGTTGATCAGGTCTGACATACAGTGCCTTTACAGTTTACTGCAATGTCTATCTGCCAGAACCCCTATCAGACTGTGGTCTGTCCAGTATCCTGCGTTTTTTAGGTATTATTTGCGAATCACAGCTAAGTCATTTACATGTGCGTCATCAAACATGCCAGACGCACTACAATATCTGGGCAGCCCTACTATTGCTCTAAACAAATTATTATAAAGAACACGTAGGGCACTGATGAACGCCTTGGTATAAGCAACCCACAGGACGCTTCGCTGGTGTAAAAAAAAATTACAGCAGGATTTAAATACCGAGACTTTAACATCCACTGAACAATGAGCGAACCTGATAAGTACTTATAAGTGTAAATACTAGTTGTAATTGTTTTAATCTGTAACTAGTTTCTACCCGCGGCTTCGTACGCGTCGATTCTATGGACACTTTTATGGACACGTTTTCTATCTCATGGGAACTGATTTATGGGATAAAAAGTAGCCTTTGTTTTATTCCAGGCCTAAAATTACCTGTATGCCTAAATTTCAGCCCGATCCGTTTAGTAGTTTGGCCGTGAAGAGGTAACAAACATCCATCCATGTATTGTTTGGATCTAAACATCCTAACTTTCACATTTGTTAATATTAGTGTGATGATTGTTATTTTCTTTGTTATAAATCGTCTAAGTAGGTACATACTTACTTATTACAAATTTCGAGAAAATTTATGTTCAGGATTACACCCTCAAATCTAATTAATTTAAAAGTAATTAATTTATCCCCGGATTAAGACCAGCTGTTCCTAAATGAAACCCCTAGTAAATACGCCATAACGGTCCAATGAAGGAATGGTAGTCTTAATCACTCACCCTTAACCACTCTACTGTTATTAATATCCTTTAGTCAAACCACCGAGGAGGTAATGAAGGATTGAGGTTTCATTCCTCTTTTCATGGGGAGAGGTAATCAAAGGGAGTGGGAAACATAGTGAACAGCTATAGGAAGTTACGTAGATACCTATCGCCTGACAATAATTATTTATGATGTGCTACGCGTATGAATCCCAGTGATACCTAAACCGAACCTTTCTAATTGCATAATTATTAATGAAAACTACATTTTTTTTTTCTTGCTAATTTTAATATAGGTATACTTTATCTATCACAATATCATTAGGAATCATCCACAACTTACCTCATTGGTTATTTATTAGTGGTTAGTAAATATGGGGTAATAATTGAAGTAATGATGATAATTAATTATACATAACAACAAACTGTTTTTAAAAACATCATCATCATTATCGTTTTTGATAAATTATGTAAATTTGACATTGCTGTCAAGATACAAAATAAAATGATTTTACTGTTAAGTACTGTAGTTTTTATTGCTTCTCTTTGGGTTTTTTTTATAATAATAATAATGCTGGACACTGGGTAAAACTGGATTATTTTTTTTTTATTCCAGATTTAGCCCTTTGAAAAAAAAATCTGAAGCGATGAAACGAATGAAAACGAATTTTAGTTTTCCCCCTTAAGGGGGATTTGTCAAGGGCGAAAACTGGAATAACCCTTAACATCACGGTTGGTTTCTGTATGTGCGTTTGTCGGCACTTACGTAGATACTTAACATAATAAGACCTAAAAATATACCTCCATTATGTGCTAAGTATACGTACAAGTAGGCTGAATGTCGCGTCCTTTGTTTGCCAATTAGTTCGTTGACACTGACAGCATGACACTAGTCATAGCTAATGGTAATCGCGGCGTGCATTGCATTCCAATTTCAAGTCCATCGGAAGCGATGGTTAGTACACGTCAGCGCCCATTCAAATTATGTTCTTTTTATAGCACATTGGCGCCTGAGAGGTTAAAATTATGTTCTGCGGAGTAACATAAAAAGTTAATGGTGCTGCTACATAAATACAAAACGTAGGCATTTAAGAGCTTTGAAAGTTATTTATGTATTCAATAGGAAATAGTAGTGGATTATATTTTTATTGGTGGTTTTTATACGTCGACGTTCTTGTATTTACCTATACCAAAGCGACGAGCGAGAGGTTAATCAAGGATAGGTACCAAAATCGCGTAACGGGCTTCACAAAAAACTGACAAAAAAGGCGCCTTGATAAATTGCTCAGTTATTAATGGACAGAATAGCGCTCAGGCAGTAAGAAATAAATACGTGTTCACCGACTTTCGTTACTGACTAATACGACTTATAATAGAGGCTCACCTTTGGAAGTTTTTGCAACATATAAGATCTCAATACAAGGTAGAATATAACACACCAGGAAAATCTTATATTCATAACTTTATTCATAAAAGGCATGATGACACCCAGGAAGGCGTTCTACGCAGATTTTCTAATACCTTGTTTTTCTTTATAGCTACCTTCCGAGTCAACGACGACGTGACAATTTATTTAATTAAATAATTGACTGAGGAATGTTTATTGAGTATCCGAAGGCTTCAAATAAAAATACGACGCAGTTAGTATAACGTAAAGAATGAACGAACCTTAGATACGTTCTGTTTGTATTTTTTAGGATATAATCGAAACATATAACGTTTTGTTATTTATAGCTTACACCAAAATCTAAGTTAATAGGAACAAAATCAGTCCTCATGAATTTCAAAAAGAGTGCTTTAAACCTTGATTTGCTATTTATAGATTAGATTTGAAAGGACCTTTGAAATAAAAAAGTAAAATCGGCTCTACACCTGGTGTAGAGCCGATTTTACTTTACTTTTTTTTTTTAATACAAAACATCCAAAACAATTTAGTACCTAATTGTTTTGGAAATCAATTTGCGTTTTATTGAATTGTATACAATATCCTAGTGGTTGGCGACTTTTGTATATACAGGGTTATTGATAATTCACTGACACTGCGTGAACTGCAGGTTCTGCAAATCATCACGAACACGTTTGTTTGTGAAAACGCCAGATCTTAATTTTTAACCTTGTTATTGGCAGTACGTACCCCCTCCATCCAGTAATCGTTCTTTAGAGAGACATTTTGAAAATAAATTTAAAAACGGCTCTGCCCTGAAATAACAGTGGGTGTGGAGATTGGTCTTTAGTTATTCATTGGATTCCGAACAAACGTGTTTTTCATTTTCTATCAGACGTGATTTACAATAATAATTTATCGTAATGATGTTATTGATTGTTCGTGATAATCAATAACCTGCAGTTCACAGTCTCAGTGATTTACCAATAACCCTGTATGCTTAAATGAACAGAAAAATACCATTCAGGCTATGAACGATATTTTTTAAGTCATTATGTCTAAGTAACAGATGCTGATCAGCATTTAAATTTTGGAAATTTTCTTGGTAGAGCAACGATCAACGATTTAACTATTGATTCTAGCTTTAACAGAGTTTGGAGTGCTGGGCCTTAAGAGGCCACAATTCGCGCCATTTTGTGGAAAGGATAGGCTTATGATCTCGCGTTCATAGGAGTTTGACCGAGCATGCGTTTTTGGAACGGCGTTGGCGCCAAAATTTAGTTTTCCTTATTGACAAGAAAACTACACTACTTTTGAAGAAACTGGTTCAAGGAACCAAATAAAAAGTAATAAATAACCTACGAATCAAAACATAAATCATTTCAATAGACCGCAAGGTTCCTGAGGTCTCAACAAAATTATGTGCGAAACAATGTACTTTCATGATTTTTTTAACCATCATATTTTCACATTCATGGAACCAAAGAAAGATGTAGAATTTTATTTAGTTCGAGTTTTTTACCACGAAGATCATTTATTGGCATCAAACCCGTAAAGTTCGCCTCCTAAAATCAGGGCATAAACCAATTCACAGGCCGCAAAACAGGCTTCGCTCATAAACTAACCTTAAAACCTCCTTGTGCGTGTATCAGATAAGGTACCTAACTGTGCACTATTCTGTGCAACACAAGGAATGCCTCATAGAACAACCGGTTCATGTGTTTGTTTGCTTCAGTTTGCACAAGTAGTAGGTCCCAGGGTCTTTAAAACAGCTAGGGCAAAAGAGTTTATGGAACAATTGGGACCAACTGACAAAGCAAATCAAATCAAATCAAAAACTCTTTATTTCCATAAATACAATAAATGTACACTTAGAAAAGGTCAAATTATAAAACTAAACACTGACACGGAAATAAAGTGTTGTTAGTTGTTATTTTTCGAGTTGGAGCAAAACCCGTCCCAAGCTTTTTTATCTTCTAGACTAGCTGTACCCGCGACTTCGTTCGCGATTGCCTTACCTGCCGACTAATTAAGTTCACATTTAACCATAGTCTCTCATATTATGAAACGCCGCCGTCCAAAAAATCGTGTAGGGTCTACGGGGGATAGCATATTGTCATCTTCAATCCCATTCTTTATCCACACGACTTTTAGCTACGACTTGGCCAGCGTCAGTGTTAAGAAGTGTCCTACTCGTTTGACTTACTCACAGCTGGGGCCCTATTCTGCTATACTAATCGCTTCACTATGACAGGGCTATCGTCACAGAATGACACTTTTTGGTATTCCACCTTGGATGAAAGAAATTATGATGAATGCAGATGGAGAGACGCGCGTCAAGTTTGAAACTACATATTAATTTATCTCGCGCGCACTATCTGGAATTTTATTAATCTAAGGATTCTACGTGATGATTCTGCGACAATTCCATTGTCAAACTGAAGCAATTGTTTTGCAGAATTGGGCTCCTGATCCATTTGACTGGACCACCGTAATTTTTTTTCGTTAGTAGGTAGGTACAGTTGGCTGTGTACCACAATAAAAAATATTTTTCTGCGGTCCAGTTAGTTTAAGTGGACCACAATAATTAATTAATTTAATTATACACGAAGTTTGGTTGGAGTAAGACTCCAACCAAACTTCGCTGGACCAGCTAAACCACCATATATCATGTAAGGCAGGAACCTAACTTATTTTTCCAAGACCCACCACCTTAGTAGGTAGGAACCTAACTAATGGGTGTGTCTTGGAAAAATAAATAGATAGGAACTTACCTACCCTTTATCTACTAATTTTTTTCTTCAGTCTACAGATTATTTCATCAATCTACTGATTTTCTACTCGACTTTCTACTGATTTAGTCATATTCGATCTTGCATCTCTGTTTCTAACAAAAAGAATGCATCGTTTCTAACAAAAAAAATGAAATCGGACGACGCGTAGACCCGTCGTGATGCGCGGTTAAATAATTCTACTTTTTCCTCTCTCCCAGGGGAACCTTACTGAATTCCAGGATAAAATGTATTCCATGTCCTTTCTTGTAGTATGAACTCAAAACGTGCCAAGTTACATTCCAACTCATTACCTATGTAGTTTCGGCGTGATGAGCGGTGAAGGAATTTAACTTTCATCCCCTCTGCCAGGGCAACCTTACTGAATTCCGGGATAAAATGTATCTTTCCTCATAGTACGAACTAAAATCACGCCGAGTAGCATTCGAATTCATTAAGTAGTTCCGTCGTGATGCGCGGTTAAAGAATTTTACTTTCATCCTCTCTCCCAGGGGAACCTTACTGAATTCCAGGATAAAATGTATCCCATGTCCTTCCTTGAACTCAAATCGTACCAATTCAGTCCAACTCGTTCAGTAGTTTCGGCGTGAACGTGATGCGCGGTGAAGAAATTTTACTTTTATCCCCTCTCCCAGGGGAACCTGACTGAATTCCGGGATAAAAAGTATCCTATGTCCTTCCTCGTGGTATGACCTAAAATCGTACCGAGTTTTATTTCAATACCTTAAGTAGTTCCGTCGTGATGCGCAGTTAAAGAATTTTACTTTCATCCCCTCTCCCAGGGAAACCTGACTGAATTCCGGGATAAAAAGTATCCTATGTCCTTCCTCGTAGTATGACCTAAAATCGTGCCGAGTTTCATTTCAATACCTTCAGTAGTTTCGGCGTGATGCGCGTTTAACAAACAGACAGACAGACAGACAGACAGACAGACAGACAGACAGACATGAATGAAAAAAATTGCAGTTTTGGCTTCAGTATCGATAATAGAGTGCCCTCCAAAAAAAATTTTCAAAATATCTTCAATGTACAGAATTGGACCTGTTACAGTTTTATTATAAGTATAGATAATCTGATATTTTATAGTAAGCCCTTTTGCACAGCAAAGTTTTGACAATTTGTTTGAATTTATTTACTGATAATTTTTGCAACTCACTAGGAGTTTTGTTGTAGAAGCGTATACATTGCCCTTTAAAAGATACATAAATTTTGTGTAGCCTAGTTGTGGGCACATGGAGTTTATCCTAATTTCTAGTATTTATATTATGTATATCGCTATTTTCTGGTATTAAAATTATGTTTGTCACTATTTCTAAGATCAAGATCTAAGCTAAGACTTGCATATTCTCTGCTAAGACCTAAGGGGTGTATTTGACTTTAGTACCTGCTGAGAGGTGATCATCACCTTTTTAACCCCCTACGCACAAGGAGAGGGGTGTTATAAGTTTATCGTGTCTGTCTGTATTTGTCTGTGGTATCGTAGCTCCCAAACGGATGAACCGATTTTCGTTTAGTTTGTTTTGTGTCATAGATAGTTTTATACCGAGTGAGTCTTAGCCACGTTTAATGAAAATCTGTCGAGAGGTTTTTTATTTTTAATTTTATTCTTGCTGTATGGCGATTTGTGTAGTTCTCTTTTCGCGCGATAGAGGCGCTGTAATATGGAAAAATGTCAAATGGCTCAAATAATATGGAAAAAGGAAACTCACACTCATACTCATTTATTCGCCGTAGGAGCACAAGGCACACTTGGAGATGTCAGTTTAAATATAAATGGGTGTAAAATATGTGGTGCTTAAGTTATTAAAATTTAAAGCCATAAAACAGACAAGACAGAAAATAAACAAGGAACTTAGGAATATAGGCACATACAAAAATATGTAAGTAAATTAAATAGATCAACTGTAAATAACCATCGTTAGAGTCAAGTAAGGAAAAAAAAACATGGTGCTGCTGTAAAATAGCTTTGTCTGATAAAATTTATTCGGTAGCACTTCCCCGGATGGATGACCTCTTGCAGAACCTATAAACTAGCCAAACTTGAAGCGGAATGTTTGTAAACAAACCACGACACAGAAAACTAAAACTCACTTGCGTGACGAGTTTCAGATATAATTGTTAGCAATATTTACTGAAGGAAGGATCTCAAATCGACAAGTTGCGTATAAAAAGACGCGACAACAGAGTGAATTTTAGGTTAAGTATGGGCGGTTTTTTTCAAAAACATTTCACGTAGAGTTTGGAATTGAAGTCATTTTGAGTTTGCAAGTAAAATAAAGATCTTAGGCATAAGACAGTAATGTTGTTATTTTACTTTGTGGTGACTGCTCTATGTCACCTGTGGTTGAAGCTAGTCATCAGATCCACCAGATGACGTCACGCATCGTCGCAAGCGCAGCTTCGTCACCCGTGGATATATTTACAAATACCTACTAAGGTCTAGACTCCGTGCCGTGTGGTGCCGGCTTAGAATTTGCACTACAGCAACTCTTGCCGCGGGTGTCGTAAGAGACGACTAAGGGATATCCACCGGGGGCGGGCAGCAGCGCTCCCTGCGGAACAATAGCACCACCGAACGATCCCCTATCCGAATACTCATATTTTATTTGGCGTAGGAGCACAAGGCACACTTGGTTAAGTCAACATTTCACATTATAATAAAATATTTTGGTATAATAAAAATGGGTATTTTTCGACTTTTTTCAAAATATTTCAAAAAGTTTGAAATCTACAGAAATTTGAAAAACTGTTTTGAAATGTCCAAACCGATACCTTTCATTTGATACCCCACTCGTTGAGGTAACCCCCCCTTTTGAAAATTATTCCCCCCCTTTTTGACCATTTTTCAAAAAGTGTTCTTTTTACAGACTTTTCTATATTTCTCGTGCAAAATATAGATCCATATCTATAAACGCTCCATACATTTTAAACGAATCGCTCTGCAAAGTTTGCAGAGCGATTCGTTTAAAATGTATTAATTTTGCAGTGCAAACTTCGGAGGTAGGGGGGGGGGGGAATGGGTATTTTATCGACTTTTTTCAAAATATTTCAAAAAGTATGAATCCTACAGAAATTTGAAAAACTGTTTTGAAATGTCTAAGCCTTCCATTTGATACCACACTCGGTGAGGTAGCTCCCCCTTTTGAAAATTATTCCCCCCCCCTTTTTAACCATTTTTCAAAAGGCGTTCTTTTTACAAACTTTTCTATATTTTTCCTGTAAAATATAGATTCATATCTATAAACGCTCCATACATTTTGCATGGATCGCTCTGCAATCTTCGGAGATAGGGGGGGGGGGATGGGTATTTTTTCGACATTTTTCAAAATATTTTACAAAGTATGAAACCTACAAAAATTTCTAACTATTTTGAAATGTACAAACTGATACCTTTCATTTGATACCCCACATGACCCTGTAGGTATCTTTTTAAATTTCGGCATCACAACTTGTATGGAAAATATTCATATTCATTTATTTTTCTTTAAATCTGTACAGGCGCACGAAATGTATTATTATTTTAAATTTCAAGTTGATAGCTGCAGTAGTTGCTGAGTTATTAAGGAGGGAAAAAAGGACAGACAAAGCGAGACCATAAGGGTTTCGAAAACGATCTTCGATCTTCGAAATCCTAAAAAGGAAATAATAAGTAGGTTTTATTTCTAATACTTATTTTGCAGTTTTGCTCTAACTGCAAAAACGTCCGCATAACGTATCCTAACCACAAAAGTCACTGTACAAAGTCAATTTTACAATAATCATTAGCGTTCGAGGAGGTTGGTATTGGTACAAGAAATAAATTAAATATTTTAAAAACCCTTCGACAGATTTTCATGAAACATGGCTAAGAACACTCGGGATAAAATTATCTATGACACAAAAAAACCAAACGAAAATCGGTTCAGACAGATACACAGATACACAGACAGACGCGTTAAAATTCTTTCTTAAATTTTTCTGATCACGTTATACTTTATGTAACAAAAGTCACCAATTCCAAAAGATCCTTAAGCATTAAAGAAAATCGACTGTGTTTGCAATCTATACAAAATTAACTTTCTTCTGAGTATTAACACTTATTGTAGGACATATACTTACTTAAGTAACGAGATAAGATTTAACCAGTCAGCCAAGATGACTCATCAATTGCATACAAAAACGTGCCCGCGCGGGCCTTGTCGTAAAAACAAGTACTATCGAATATATCTATAACTTTCATTGACATTATTTACGTATACAGTGCATAAGAACGAAATAGATGAATTTGAATAGTGACCTTTTACAGAACCCTTACAACAAGACTTCATTGGTCTTAATAGACCTTGGCACCTTATAAGTATTTTTTTATTTTAATGGAAAAGTTACGGCCAATTTATTTTTAACTTGGCATATAAATAATTTAGCCTTAACTCTGGCAATTATATATAGATAAATAAAAATGCATGCTATCCTATTCTTCTATTGAATTAAATAAATAATAAATAATAACGCTGGACAATTCACACAGCATTATCTAGCCCCAAGCTAAGCAGAGCTTGTGTTATGGGTACTAGATAACTGATATACTTAATACAATACACTACATAGATAGATATTTTTTAAAAATTCTGCAGACGCCGTCGTTGCAGAGGTCGTTGCAGAGGTCGTCAAAATTAACCTGAGCTAACGAAGCAATAGTATCCATTCAAGTACTTCCATTTTTATTTGTTTTTCATCGTTTTTATTTAATTACTAAATAGGGAAATAGCTGTTAACTTTCAAAAATTTCACTTTATCTACTTGTTTAGCACTAGCGTATGCATTTTCTAATGGCACTCACTTATTTTCTATGTGTAAGTGAGAAAACTTCATAAGAGCCATCTATCTTACTTACATATCGAAAGTGCTGACTAAGTTATTTTTTCTTAGCCTTGAGGAATGTTTTCTTTGTATACTTGTTTATAATAACTTCGTTATTACTATTGCCTACTAGCTGCATTCTTACTATCCGTTGTCCTATTACCCGTTTTCCCGTAGGAATGAAGCATTTTCTCGCTGTTAAAAGTAACCTATGTTCATCAGGAATAATGTGGACTTCTAATGGTAAAAGAATTTTTCAAATCAGTCCAGTATTTTCGAAGCCTATTCGATAGAAACAAACAAACAATCAAATCTTTCCTCTTTATAATATTAGTATAGACAATATTTTTTACAACTGAAAATTTAAATGAAAGTACCAAGCCTACAACGCCAAGCCTACCCCAATTGTTTTCGTCTGTTCGGGTCTCACCAGTGAGATTCTCTTAATAGGCTAGCTAGTTTATTCTTTTAAAAGTAGGACTTAAATTATTAATTATTGTCTGATTAGAAGAAGAAAAAATATTACCATATCTTTCATGGACAGAGAAAACCGCAAAACTTTATTTTAAAAGTTTACTTTACGTAAACAGGCGGAAACGGTTTCAGCCACGGTTTCTTAAGTCAATGCCTACTAAAGAAAATATTTATTTATTGCACCAAATTTGATTATAAAAGCTTGCTCAGTCATCGGTCTATACTTGAACTTTTCTATGAAATAAACATCACCCAAGCATAGCTCTATGACTGAGCAAACTTTCCTAATACGGGGCCTTAGAGAGTCACTAATTGTTAGCAACGACGACATTATGCCGAAGGAATAAGGCTCAAAATTGTGCAGGACAATATCTTCATTATAGCTAGGAAATTTCTTGAAGTTTTGTTTTGAAATAGAGTTCAAAATCGAACATTATTTTTAGGTAAACAGATTAGGTAATAGTTGCTAGCGTCCGGCTCGCTTATACCTACCTACTTATGTATCTATAGACAATTAATTTCTCGAACGAATCGAAAAGAAAGACAAGGACAGAAAAATGTTCTGGAATAAAGAAAGAGATAGGTATAGCTTCCGGAAACGCGTAGAATTATCTAGAAAGGATAGAAATAGGTATAAAAACCGAGCCTTTTTGGCAGATTATTCATTCAGTTCTAAGCGATCAAAGAGTGAACAAGACTTAAGGAAAATAACGAAAGTGAATTATTAAGTGCAGTGCAGTGACTTTTGAATTAAGAACGTAGTTGTGTGTATACGGTTGAATATACCGATTTGAAGTGTTCTGAAGTGTTTTTACTTGGATATCATTCCTGACCAGCCCTAGTTGAAGTCTTACACCTTCGACGAGCCCCTACAGTTTTTGGTCCTTCGAGCCGGATTAGGAAGTGATTTCGCGTAATGCCTATTGTACGCTCCAGATCACCGATCTGCCCCGGGAAGACAAGAGCCGAATACAGTTCAACTTCGTCTTTGAACATGCTGGCTGATTTGAACACCGCCGCTCCGTTGTCCATTGGAACTCCTTGCACAGTTGTACCGTCTGGGACAGCGGAAGCATTCGAAAGCCCCGCAATGCTGCCAGGGCAACTAAGGAGGTCAGCACGTGCAAAAACAAAGAATATTGGAGGAAAACAAGATGTTCCACCGTTTGTTTCTTTGGAATCGTTGTGTCCTGCAACTGCTGATGTAAAGCCGAAGAACATTGGAGGATCTGCTAAGATTCCACCGTCAGCTTCTTCTGCATTCCTTCCTGCTTCAAGGTCGATGAAATCCTCAAAGAGGTCGCAGTCATCTGCTCTTCGGGAACTAGAAGAAAAAGAACTTGAGGAGGCTAAAGCGAAGATTGCTACAGCTAGAGCTGAAGCCGCAGCAGCCAAAGCTAAAGTCGCCGCTGAAGCTAAAGCTGCCGCTGCCGAAGCCGAAGCTGCCGAAGCTAAAGCCGCCGCTGCCGCCGCCAAAGCTAAAGCCGCCGTCGCTGCCGCCAGAGCTGACGCTAAAACTGCCGATGCTGAAGCTGCTATTGTAAAAGCTGAAGAAAAAGCAGCTACAATCGCCGCGAATTTGGCCCGTATGAGTGTCACTGGGTCCCAGTGTCCATCAGAACTTCAATCAGAAGATGATGATTTCGACGAAGAAAGATCGATACAGGTGGAACGATGGGTCGAACAATCGACCAAGTTTACTGAAAATCCATACAATAACCCACAAATTGAGAACAATCCGATGCCACCTGCCAAGAATAAACCAGTGCCACTATGTGAGGACAAACCGGTTCATGATTGTGAAATAAGTAGACTCGCCGAAGCCATCATAAGTGCCACTAGATCAGGACAGTCTACAAAAGTGTGGGATCTTCCAAACTTCTATGGAGATTATGAAGAATGGCTACCATTCAAGAGAGCATATTTAGACAGCGTGGCCCAGCACAGCGACGTACAGAATATGGCTCGCCTTAGAAATTCCATCAAAGGGACAGCCAGGGAAGTCGTCAGAAGTCTTTTGTTTGTGGCCTCTAACCCTGGCGATGTTGTGGATGCCCTAGAACAAAGATTCGAAAGACCTGAACAAATCGCACTCGCTGAAATTGAGAAAATTAAAGACCTGCCACGAGTTGGCGAGACGCCGAGAGAAATATGTGTCTTTGCAAGCCACATAAATAACGCAGTTACGACGATTAGCGCACTGAACAAGACAGAATACTTGCATTCGCCAGAAACGAGCAAGAAAATAATTGAAAAATTGACGTCGTTGTACCGAATTCGATGGTTCGACTTCAAAGCACGCAGCGGTGAAGAACCTGAATTGATAAAGATCAAGAACTTCTTGAATCAAGAAGCATCCTTGTGTGCCGCTTACGCTCCTCCAGAATCTAGCAAGAAAAGACACCCACGTCACCAAGTGAATGTTGCAACAGATCAAGAAGAAACGGTGCTTGAGAAAACGAAAAAGTTCTGTGTCCATTGTGAAAAAGACCATTGGCTCACAGAATGCAAAAAATTCAAAGAAGCTTCAACAAACGAAAGATGGGAGATCGCGAAGAAATATCGGCTATGCTTCATGTGTCTCCGTCGAAGACACATGATATCAAATTGCAAAGGACAGCCGTGCAAGAGATGCAAGCGACCTCATCACAATATGTTGCACTCGGAGCTATCTCGTCGACAACCAGCACCGTCAACGCAACCAGACAAGCCTAGTGAGACGTCGTCTGTAACTCAGCCAACGACGGAAAATAAAGAAGTTGCAAACGTCATGACATCCGTTTATGCGATGGGCAAAACAGCAAGCGTCTACCTGAAGATGATTCCTGTAGATATTTACGGACCGAAGGGGACTACGCGAATTTTGGCACTATTAGATGAAGGTTCTACAGTGTCGTTGATTGATAAAGATGTTGCCCGTCGTATCGGAGCCACCGGAAAAGCAGAACCGCTCATAATAGAAACCGTCGGTGGAAAGAATATAGAAACGAACGACTCCGAGAAAATGAATCTCAAAATAAAAGGAGCATTTAGGACGGATAAACGAATGCTGAAAGGGGTGCGCACCATAGAAAACTTAAAACTGGCACCTCAGTGCATCGATGTGGACACTATTGAAAAGTGCAGTCATTTGAAAAACTTAAAAGAAAAGCTCTTCTATGAAGCAAATAAACCAGCGCTGCTGATTGGGCAAGATAACTGGGATCTCATCGTATCAAGAAAAATCCAGAAGGGAAAACGAAACGAACCTGTCGCATCACTCACGAGTGGGATGGGTACTCCACGGCTTTCATTCTGGAATAACAGCCCCCGTGAATTTCGTGAATCATTGCCGCATGAAAGATAATGATGAAGAAATCACCAAGCCAGATGAATGGAAATGGGTTCCAATTAAAGAAAACCCAACAGATGACGCTACCAGAAACTTCCCTAAAGACTTTGACAGCAAAGCGAGATGGTTTAACGGGCCTGCATTATTATATCAATCCGAATCTACTTGGCCAGTCAAGGATATTGGAAAAGAGGAAATACGAGAACTTGACCATGACGAAATGAAAAAAGTTACCTGTGCCGGAACAAGAATCGCCACTTCGCCGAGCCTGCCTGATCCCTGCAGATTCAGTAGCTGGATGCGCCTTCTTCGAGCTACGGCAAGAATATACATGTTCATGGATTTATGCCGCCGAAAATCAACGAGTCAAGAAACACCGTCTAAAAAACGGGACCGAGGAAACTGGCTACCTATCGAAAATGAACATTTGAGGAAAGCAGAATTAGCTCTCATTCGTTACAGCCAGCAAGAATCATTCAAGAATGAAATAGAAAATCTGAATAAAAACAAACCGCTTGAAATTTCAAGCCGACTTAAGAAAATAGATGTGACACTCGATGAAGAAAATATATTGCGTCTCAATACTAGAACAGCGAAGCTTCGGGACTTCGAAGAAAATCCTAAATTACCAATCCTGGATGGAAAAAACTGTGTGTCACAGCTAATAATTGAACATTATCATAAAAATCTACACCATGGAAACCACGCCACCGTAATTAATGAACTACGACAGAGATTTTGGATACTATCCCTACGCGACGCAGTACGACAAGTTGCTCATCAATGCCAGCTGTGCAAAATCAGAAGACAAAAACCAGAAATGCCACCACTAGGGGACTTACCTCAAGAACGTCTCGCACATCATCAGCCACCATTTACATGTACTGGTGTTGATTACTTTGGGCCGATATATGTAACTATTGGCAGAAGAAAAGAAAAGCGTTGGGGTGTACTTTTTACGTGCCTCACAACAAGGGCAATTCACATCGAACTGGCTGCATCCCTTAGCACGAATTCTATGATAATGGCGCTGAAAAGGTTCTCATCGAGAAGAGGAAGCCCAAAGATACTGTTTTCTGACAATGGCACTAATTTTGTTGGAGCGAAACGAGAACTCAAGGAAGAGGCCAAGAAACTCCGAAATCAAGACCTCATTGAGGCTGCTGAAAATGGAGGATTCAAGTGGAAATTTATTCCACCAGGTGCACCTAATATGGGAGGAGCATGGGAAAGACTAGTGCGGTCAGTGAAAACTGCTCTCGCTGCGGTCCTGAATGAAAGAAACCCACCAGAGGAGGTGCTCTCTACTTTATTAACAGAAGTAGAGCACACAGTAAATTCTCGGCCACTTACTCATCTCAGCGCTGAACCGGGAGAAGAAGAGAGTTTAACTCCAAATCATTTTTTGATTGGCCGCTCTAACGGAGCTGCAATTTTCGGAGAATCCGATGACGTAAACCTCGTCGGCCGTCCTAATTGGAAGACAGCACAACGATTGGCTGACTACTTTTGGAAGAGGTGGTTAAAAGAGTATCTGCCGACACTGATGCCTCGAAAGATAAAAAACCGAAGAATTACGAATATTCAAATAGGAGACACAGTTTTAGTAGCAGACTCTTCTCTTCCACGAAACACTTGGCCAAGAGGAGTCATAGAACAAACATACCCGGGTCCTGATGGTCGAACGCGTATCGTCGACGTACGAACAAAGGGTGGTATCATGAAGAGACCTACTTCTCGCCTCATCGTCATTGTACCCAATACGTCGTCGCTTCAGTTAGATGGAGTGCTTGTTGGAGCGCGCACTGGGGGGGAGAATGTTAGCAACGACGACATTATGCCGAAGGAATAAGGCTCAAAATTGTGCAGGACAATATCTTCATTATAGCTAGGAAATTTCTTGAAGTTTTGTTTTGAAATAGAGTTCAAAATCGAACATTATTTTTAGGTAAACAGAATAGGTAATAGTTGCTAGCGTCCGGCTCGCTTATACCTACCTACTTATGTATCTATAGACAATTAATTTCTCGAACGAATCGAAAAGAAAGACAAGGACAGAAAAATGTTCTGGAATAAAGAAAGAGATAGGTATAGCTTCCGGAAACGCGTAGAATTATCTAGAAAGGATAGAAATAGGTATAAAAACCGAGCCTTTTTGGCAGATTATTCATTCAGTTCTAAGCGATCAAAGAGTGAACAAGACTTAAGGAAAATAACGAAAGTGAATTATTAAGTGCAGTGCAGTGACTTTTGAATTAAGAACGTAGTTGTGTGTATACGGTTGAATATACCGATTTGAAGTGTTCTGAAGTGTTTTTACTTGGATATCATTCCTGACCAGCCCTAGTTGAAGTCTTACACCTTCGACGAGCCCCTACACTAATCGCTTGCAAATTGTTGAACCTCTGTCCATTTCAAAATTAGCAAAAACACTCAGTAGCGTAAAAATCTGGTATGCAATATTAGAAGTCAGAAGAATTTTCTTCCGACGCTATGCCTGGCTATGACGTCACTTTGAGCTTGGTGTTAGGTAGGTATTGCCAAATTGGCCATGATTTTTATTTATTTTTTATACTTGATATTTATGGATAAAAAATAAATAAATCAAAACAATTTGGCAAAATTGTTTTTGATTCTTGTTAATGGATTAAAAACTTGCGAAATCGAAAAACTATACTAACTTAGTTTTTCTTCTTTGTATAACAGTAAAAAATACTGGGTAGAGCATGGGTCCAACCGGCTCAGGATTGTCAATTTGTCACTCATGGATGGATGAGACACTGAAGGAGGACTTTGCCCAACAATTGGACATGTTGGGCTTATTTTTTAGTGTGTAATTGTAATTTTTCTGATGATGTCAACTTTATCCATTAATTTGAAGTCCGAAATAGACACAAAACCCATTTTTCAAAACGACTCTATAAGTTTTGTGTCAATGAACCAGAAGTTTAAGAGGTGTTTTACTAATTCTTTGTAAGCGATGCTTTTAAGTTTTAGTCAGTAGGTTCCTACTTAGTTTATGCTATATTCTTAGACTAAACCTGTCTCCGGAACCGGTCTTCGATACCAGCTAGACGTGGTCTTAGGTTATTGTGAAGAAAACTTCACGCTCATGGCCATTTATTTAGCAATGACCTTATAAACGTTTTTTAACAGATTTCTTCGAACTTTTAGGGAAGGAAGCGATTTCTTTTATGTTCGAAGACCGACTTAAAAAAAAGGAGGAGATTTTATGTTCGCCTTTAGGTATGCTTCCCGTTAACTAATACCCGATTTTTAAAAACGAAAAATCGAAAATTATTTTTGTTTTGTATCGACTGATGTCCTTACTATTAAATATTACTTTTTGCCCTGCGAAAATAAAAAAATAACAGTGAAAATATAAATGAATTATTCGAAGTAAATTTTTCGTTTTGTAAAAAAATAAAATTATTTTATATCTTCACAACGAAACAGTCCTACCCTCTTTTGTAGCTACTTACAAGAAGAGGAAGATCAATAAAATATCAAGTATCCCAATAAATAACTAACCTAATCTAATGAGATCGAAAACGCTGTAGATTGTAAAAGAAACGAGTCATAGGAAAGGGAGTTTAGTACATTGACCATATATCCAATATGGCTGCAGTTAGACACTATTTTGATTTATTTACCTGTGTTAGGGCCTGAATTAAAAATATTGAATTATGCATATTATACAATATTTTTAGTATAGTTTGACAATGCCCCTATACAGCAGCATACTTTGACATAACACCCTTTAATTAATTAATTAATTATTTATTTGATTCCAACTAATTATTATTATAATTTTTTACAACTTGTCTGTACCAGGTTAGCTGAAAAAAACATTGAATTCCCTTAGCCAAAATAGTTTCAAATCGAACTCGGAGAAAACAATTCTTCGATCACAAAATAAAATAAATAAAAACAAACGAACACTGTTTATTTGTTCCCCACTAGCGCCACCAAACGGCGCTGAAGCGATGACTCACGCGCACGCCCATGAGTCATGATTCGCCGGCTAGGGGAATGTCGGCTTGTTTTGCATTATTTGCTGCTATTTTGTGTTACTGCAATTACAGACAATGAACTATGCGGCATGCGTTCTAGGAACGGAGATGACTATTCTGGTCTGTTTGTCTTCAGTCAGATGCGTTAGATGGAGGAGAAAAATTAGGAGAAGCTAGAGTCAAAAATGTATGTAAGACATAGACATAAGAATTAAATCAGCGATATATTTACCTTTTTTGATTGTGAGAACTTTTGCTGGAAGAGATTTATTTCAGCGCGATAACCATGTAAGTAAAGTGTAGGTAAACTAATTTGGATAGTGCTAAAGTAAAAGTACTTGGTAAGAATTGAATGAACTGCGTAGGTAAGGATTCTTGACGAACCGCTTATTGAACGAAATTCTTATTCGGCTAACCGCTGCGCTTATTGGACGAATCGCTTTTTGGACGAATTGCGTATGGATTCTTGACGAACCGCTTATTGGACGAACTGCTAACAAATCATTATTATTGCTTTGTCTTGTTAATACTAAGATTTTTCTTATCGATTGAGAATACATGACAGTCTCCAGCGCAATCAAAATAAAATTAATTCGGAATAGATCAGCTAGAGTCAGCTAGAGTCTAAAGGTGAGTGTAGACTAGAGCATTTGCTAGAGCATTACAACATGTAACGTTTTTACGAATGCTCGACGCTGTGTTCGACGTAATGCTCACGGTCAGTGAGCATTTACCTATGACATTTCTTTCTACTTTGCGTACATTTTCCCTCGGCCCGCGCACCTCACTCCCCGCCGTCCCCAGTCACCCGCGCTCTCGCCTTTGCTCCATAAAGTGTGACGCGAAAACGCTCGTTGGTTTTTAAAATCAGGTTGTAACAAAACATCGAGCATCATGTTCGTAATGTGGTTCGAGTAAACTTAAAAACAACGAATGTTAAATGTTACTAGTAAATGCTCTCGTCTACGCTAGCCGTGTGGTGCCGGCTTAGAATTTGCACCACCCCAACTCTTCCCGCGAGTGTCGTAAGAGACGACTAAGGGATATCAACCGGGAGCGGACAGCAGTGCCCCCTGCAGAACAATTATACCACCAAACTGCGATCCCCAAACCGCATGCCTAGCGTGGGGTTTATGGGCATTACCACGCCATGGGATAAAAGACAATAAGGCGCTTATCAGGGGGAGGCCTGCGTCCAACAGTGGACAAATATAGGATGTTGAGGTGAGGTGAGGCTCTAGTCTATACTCAGCTTAAAATCGCAAAAGAATGGTAGGTACCTTACCTACAAATCAAATTTCTTTCTCTCCTTTATTATAAAAAAAAAAAATCAAAAGATGGTTCAAAAACAAATTTGAATTAGGTCCATCCATTAGTATCGATTCCGTTATCTATTTATCTCCCCTAAAGTGGGAAGGGGAGATTATACAAGTAATTTCAATTACCATTTACAATGTCCATGCCCATCTGGCGAACTTGACATGGCGTCCCCTAATGACCTAAATAAAATAGTCAAGAGCGAGTCTTTCACCTAGGTTCTACAGAGTTCCGTATGAAAATTATCAAACTCCAGTCTCAATTATAAAGACTAATAAACTTTGACAACCAGCTGGTCGATTCAGATTTATTTGTGAGAGTATCACTAATAATATTTATATAAATAAATAATGCTGGACGATTCACACAGCATCATCCAATACCTAAGCAGAGCTTGTGTTATGGGTACTGTACTAGATAACTGATTTAAGTACCTAATACTGGATATTTTTTTTTACACATAATGCAATCAAATCACCTGGAACAAATATGAAGTCAGAAGTCAATAGTTTTATTGCTTTAGGCTTACAAATAAGAACTAAGATTTAAAAAAATTACCTGGAACAAATATAAAATCAGAAGTCAATAACTTTATTTCTTAAGGCTTAGGTACAAAATAAGCACTTCGATTTTTAAGTTACCTACACGTTTGCTTTTGAATAATTTCGTAGTAGTACATACTCGTAAATACGAAGCGTTGGCAATTTAGATAAAGAGCATATTTTGCCTTGCAGTACTAATCATAACTTTTTAGGTAAAATTACATAACAAACACGTACGGAACCCTATAAATGACACAATATTGGTAGCTTGCCCTGTGCTAAGTTGATTAATTACTAAAGTTGGCATAGGGAAGGAAACATTTGAAAGCTAAAAAAGCGCGCATTATGAAAGTGTAAACGAGTCATACAAAAGCTCCGTCTTGTCCCTGGTTTTGGCAGATTTCATAGCCTTTCATTAAATAGCTTCTTCTCGTGTAATAAAATTAGCATAATATGTTATTCCAGGTCCAGATCTTTATGTGTGCGAAATTTCAGCCCGATCCATTCAGTAGGTAGGTACCTAGTTTTGGCGTTGTCTTCGGCCACACAACGGTACAAACTTTCGCCTTTTTATATGATAGAATAGTATAGTATATAATAGTATAATATAGTATTGTAGGATGCAATGTTTATTAGACAGATTTTATTCTCACGATCTTAACTCTACCGATTCGTGTTAAAAATACAGAAAGCTATTTTTTAGTTTTGAGTGGGCTTGATTCGAGGAACAGTTAAGGCAAGTAACTTTTCAAAATTCGGTGAATGCGGTTTTACTTGTTTTCAAAAATAAAGGAATGTTTATTTTCAGTAAAACTTTCTATAATTCTACACTTGCCTTGCAAGTAGGTAACTTGCAATGTCCCATGGCCGTGAGACACACTGTATATAGTAGTACCAGTTCTGTTCTGCCACCTATTTACAAACATTCCACATCGAGATTGGCTAGTATACAGGGTGCCACGGAGAGGGTGTACTGAGGCGGACGGGGGTGATTCTAGACATCGAGGGGGTCTACGTTTGTTCTACGATTTTTTGAGTTTCGAACATATTTTTACTTTGTTTTTTAATTAGTGACGTTTATTCTTCATTTTTATGTTCTTTTACGCGTATTTTTACATTATTGTTTTGCATTTGAAATTTGATTTACATCATGTTTTGTAATAATTTCATGACAAAACACTGGTTTTGCTGAAAAACAAGCAAAAAAACATGTGTGAAATATTTTGTGATGTTAAATAATGAAACAGCTCGTGTAAAAGAACACGAATAAATAAATAAATAAATAAATAATGCTGGACAATTCACACAGCATTAACTAGCCCCAAGCTAAGCAGAGCTTGTGTTATGGGTACTAGATAACTGATATACTTAATACAATACACTACATAGATAGATATATATTTTATTATACATAGAAAACACCCAGACCAACGGAACAAATTTCTGCAGATCGTACACAATTTTGTTCCGAGGCGGGAATCGAACCCGCAACCTCCTGCGTCGCAGTCGGACCTTCGCCCGCTGCGCCACGGAGGTCGTCTAATAGAATAATCTAATAGAATAAGAAGAAAAAGTTTTTTTTTTCAAATATATTAGCATAAAAATATAAATCCACAAGTTGATCCCCTTGTGGCCCAGAATCTAGGATCCAAAGATCCTATGACAACGTTCCTAGGACCTAAATAGGTAGGTAGGACACCACAATATTACGTCAGAGCATAGGTAGTGGACTTTTTTCTAAAGCATAGATTTTTCTTCATAGATCTTGTGACTAACGATGACTCATTGGACTCAGTCAATTAGGAGTGGTCGTTGAATGAACGAACTGTTTTTGTAGACTGTTTGTTTGCCGTCGACTGCTAGACCGGTTTACAGTCCACTGATGAACCAGTTTACTCCAATGATATTATATATAAACTGAGGTAGATGCGTTTTACCGAGGTCTGCGCGGCAAGACAAAACCAGGTGAATTCACTTGACTGAACTCAGTCCGCTCTGCGTCGCGCCGCGATACGAACGTACGTTGCGGGATTTTAGAGAAAAGTAAAACAAACGAAAATGCCACATTTTGTGTTTCGAAAGTGCAAAAATTATACTGGGACAGCTGTAAAAAACAGGCAGGATGTATCTTTCCATTTGTAAGTACTGTTTAGTCTATTTAAAATGGAAAATCATTAATTTTATATTAAAAAATCACTGCCGCGGCGTTGCCGCTTTGCCATTTACACGAACGAGACAAGACGTAGTGCGTTGCATTCATGAGTGACAGAGAGAACGAGATAATGGCGTGCGGTGTTGTCGGTTCGACCGACGCTAAGGGAGGTTAGGGTGATATGGGTAATATGATCACGCAATGCAACAATATTATTTTTCACCACTACTTTCCAATTATTTTTCGTAGTAGGATAATAAACACATGGATTTGACTTTCAACATTTGCTTCTATTTTGTTTAAGATTTCCTAAAGACGAATTAATTAGGGAGAAATGGGTACGAGTCCTTAGAACCCAAAGACGAGACGATGAATGGGATGCCAACGGCATACTCCACAATATGCTCCAAACACTTTGTAGATACTGACAAGTACGTCACAAAAAAAATCACAAACTGATAAAGAATGCAGTGCCGGTAATTAAGGTAAAATAGAAAAAAAACTACTTTTAATATTCGGTTGTGTGTTCCTATGTTTTGATTAGACAGGTAAAATTTCAGCCCGATCCGTTCAGTAATTTTGACGTGAAGAAGTAACAAACATTCATCCATGTATCAAACTAAACTTTATTAAATTATTATCATAGTAACTAGCGACCCGCCCCGGCTTCGCACGGGTGCAAAGCTGATACTAAATATTAATAATAGGAATGTAATACTATAATTCGTAAATAAACATTTTTATTTAAAATTTACTGTTTATTTTCTTAGTGGTGCCTCGTTACCCCCGTTTCCCCTAGTTCGTTCCTTAGCTGCTAGCCGATGACGTCATAGGCTGTCATTGGCCGTCAGCCCGCTGGCCGCTCGTGTAAAGTGTGAAAAGTATGTTCATCTCTTTCTGACAACGGGGTCCTATATATCTCTGTTATCTTATAACGTACTCAGTGATACAAATAAAGTTCCAGTCCTATGCAGGTAGCTATAGTAAAATATCGCCATGTTTTTATTTCTTTCTAATGAGTATGACGTCTCTATTGGTAAAATCTCATTGGTTTACTCGTGAACGAAATTTGCATCGCCCAGTCCAAAGTCGAGCGTTGACGAAACTGTTTGTTTCTCGCTCTCTAGCCACTCGTCTATCAAGCATTCTGCTCTCTTCACACTTGCTTGTTTCGCTAATATGACTATCTCTCTTTCGCCATGCGCCAGGCCAGACTGTATATCGGCGGCGGCGTAAGTGGTGTTTTGTAAAAGTAAACTCTATTGCAATGCAATATGCATGTCAATGTATTATTCTATTAGTAGGCATTACCTACTAAACAATTACCTACCTATCTTCATATGGTAGGTAAGTTGCACTATGCACACAAGCGTAGGTTAGGACCTAGGAGGGTTATTTCTGATTTTCGGGCATACCTATCCAGATAGAGACAAACCATTCTAAAAATGCAGGCCCTCTTCATAAAACGTCATAGGTAGGTACCTACTTACTTGGCGTGCATTTTTAGAATGCTTTATCTCTACCTACCTAGGTAGGTACCTATCCCGAAGGTAGGAAGGTAGTGTAGGTTCCCTAGGTACCTACCTACTGACCTATGGGATTTTTCTTTTGACGCGTCAAAAAGCAAGAGGCAACGATACTTAAATTTTAATACCTACCTACTTATGACAAGTTTATCACCACTATTAAAGGTAGGCCTACCTTTAATAAACTGGTGCTTAGGTATTCTGATAAGTGATACGATAACATAACACTATTGCTCCGTGCTATTTCACACTGGCTACTGGCATGGCCATTTGCAAGCGAGTTAACGCCGAAAGACATGGTACCTAGGTAGGTAGGTAGGTACCTAGGTAAATTCATTGTTGAAAAAAAAGTATAGTGATCGCGAGGTCTACTGTTCGTAGAACTACTAGTTATATAAAAATACCCAGAACACCCGGAACAAATATTTGCATATCGTACAAACATTTGTCCTAAGGCGGGAATCAAACCCGCAACCTGCGTCGCAGGCGGACCTTTGCCGGCTGCACCACATCGGTCGTCAAAATAGTTCATATTCATATTCATATATATTTATTGCAATCATTGTGTACATTTTTAGGTCTTAGTTTAAAAGTAATGTTTATGAGGCACAATGGTACCCTAGTTCATATGTCGCGTCGTCGATTGGCAACCGTTTACCTATGATCGTTTTAATTCTCGTCGTCGTTTACCAATCTGTGCATCAACGTTCAACGATCGATCATGTCCTGAACTAAACGGCATAAACTGGTCGAACAGTAGACTGTTTTATGAACTAGTTCATCGTTGACGGTAAACGGTCTCGTTTCGTCTATTGAAAAGAAGTCTACGACCCATTCCTACAGTCAATGCTTTTCCTCGTCTTGCATGGCATGTAATCGTCAGTGAGGTATTGGAGCAAATCGGTTCGCTGTTACTGTCTGTTGGCATTGTACCACTTTTTCTTAAATATCTTAAAGTAGAGCGCAATCGACAACAACTAAGTTGAAGCAACGAGGTGTATCGTTGCCTTAATATTGGCTGAAGAACATTTTCATGTTGATTTGTAAAATTTTCTTAAATAATGGTGGTAATGGTGTGACCATTGTGATAAGAACAAAATTAAAAATTTTAAAAACTCCCGACAGATTTTCATGAAACATGGCTAAAAACACTCGGAAACTATCTATACTTATCAGACAAAAAACTAAACGAAAATCGGTTCATCCGTTTGGGAGCTACGAGATACCACAGACAGATACACAGACAGACACGGTAAACTTATAACAACCCTCTCTTTTTGCGTCGGGATTTAAAAAAAAATGGAAATTTGAACGAATAATCGTGAAAACATCGAGTTTTGGGTATTTTCCATAAAATACAGGATTATTACCGGGATAATTAATAATATTTTTATTTCTAAGAACTACCTATAGATACTTAGAAATAAAAATGTAGTACTACATTGTAGATTGCTTCCAAAAGTCTGCAGTTAGGTCAATTGTTTCAATTTTAAATACTAGTTCTAATTTGTTTCTATTATATGTAGTAGGTACCCAAATAAATTTTTATTCAATAATCTTAATTTATTTTTATGTTCTTGATTGCCTTCACCTCTTTAATTTTCTTATCAAAGTTTTCTTTCTCCTTCTAACACTAAGTTATTGTCTACCTACATCTCCCTATCTCGCTCTTTTGCAAATACTGGTTTTGACAACAATACGAGCTCAACAAGGTTATTTCAAATAATGAGAAACTTTGTGGATATAAAAGTTCTTAATTAAAATTTTAATGTTTTTATCACTAGTGGATTTGAAATGTAGCTAGGTATTTTAGGTGGCACTTCTTCTACTAGCAAATACCTAGGAAGATACTTTTCAAAAATCATACGGCTTTAATAAGTCCTTTTGAATTTACAGGAATCTTGGACACGTCAGAGAATTCAGATTACATGAGTGAAACTAGGAAATAAATTACTAAGATTTTTTATTCATTTCAATCCTTTTTCTTAGTTTTCATACATAAGTATTTTCATTGTGTGGTTCTCTGTTGCTCTAAAAAGCTCTTCCATATCTTTTCCTAGAAGCAACCTTTACTGCCTGAACTTTTTCTAAATTTGGAATTCAGTTTTTGTTTAGTTAGCGTATACCTAGGTGGGTAGAGATAAGCCATTGTAAAAATGCACGCCGAGTGTAGGCACCTATGACGTTATGTGGAGGGGGCGTGCATTCATTAAGGATGTAAGCGGGTTAACTACGAACCTTATTTGTGTTGGAAAAACACTAATGTTTCATCCCTTACATCCGTAATGAATTCGTCTAACTACGAAAGTTTTTTAAGTAAAAGGGGCGTGCATTTTCAGAATGTTTTATTTATCTCTACATAAATTTGGACGTTAAATATTTTTGTGCGTGTTTTGTCTTCTCGCGTTATCCGCGCTCGAGTGTGGAGAGGCATAAAGACTAGATTCTTGCGTCATCGGTAATGTTACCAGTAGACCGGTTCTCTTGGTAGTATGGCAAAGTTCATTCGATCACGACTTGGAGGCTAGACGAGTATTTATAGTCTGCATAATAATATCTAATAGTAGGTAGGTATCTAGGATTTGCAAGAACCATCTCTTTTAATAAGCCGGATATTAGGTATACCTGCCTAGACGCCCTAACATGGCTCAGAATAGGTAGCTTTTCCTCCTCTTTAGTGGCATATTTAATCTTGCCTCCCATCAAATTGTTAGGTAGGTATAATGACTGTAAAAAAAAATATAATAAATAATGATGGACCATCCACACAGCATCATCTAGTCCCAAAGTAAACAAAGCTAATGTTTTGGGTACCTACACTACTACTAGATAACTAATAAACTTAATACATTGATAGATATTTTTATGCATAGAAAACACCCATAAAACCCGGAACCGATATCTACAGATCGTAAGAACATTTGTCCCGAGGCGGGAATCGAATCAGCGACCACACTGTCAAAAATCCGTATCCTGTTCCCACTGTCGACCAAGAACTAACCTGCACCATTTGTCCTTAGTTTTATTCGACATTGGATATCCATCATCTCCGTCTCTACTTCATGGACGATTCATAATTCGAGGAGACACACCAGTGTTTTCAAGCGCGTGTATACTGTCGGAATTGAACACGGATATTTATATTTTTGTTGGTTGGTGCGTGCAATTAATTTGAATTTATCAAGCCTTGAGAAAAGTCACGGATTTTTTATATCAAGCATCGCCAGTCTTATAGAAATAGAAACAATGCCCATTATCCACGAAATTTTTTAAATCTTTATTAGCTGAGAACTCTAGTAAAGACGAAGCTTACAATAAATACCTTCCGTCAGCTTCCACTTTCTAATTCCTCCTGACAAGTCCAGGAAACAACAAGAATTACTTATGCAAGCTCTATTACCAGGGATCAGGTGAAATCACTGCGAACAAACAAAAACAGACTTAATAACAACAGGCCAAGAGTCACACCCTGACGCACTCCTCTCCGGAACAATAGAAAAATCCAAACTGTTTACAAATTCTGATCACGATTGTGAAATTAAACTTTAAAGTACACAAAATAAGGATGGTAGCTCTAAACAGTGTTGTAAAATCGAGGGAGGTCGAGGGAAAAAGTAGGGCGACACGGTCACGAGCTTTTGTAAGAACATAATGTTTTATTTTATTCGTGACTGAGGGCAGAGGTAGAAGTTCATTCGCGGTAATTGTTACTATTATGTAAAATTGCTGGCTGCCTCTCTATATTTTAGAAAATGGTGAACTTTAAATATACCATTATTTTAAAAAGAGATTTCGCTACTTTGCTGATAATTATTATCGCAGTGACCCAAAGGTAATCTTGGCCTCCGAAGATTGCCAGTGATCCTAGTCCTTAGCTATACTTTGTTAATAGAAGAATATAATTTGGAGAAAGGAATACTTCTTAGCTATTGATTTGACACTGGCAAAGCTCTCAGGTTCTAGAGAAGGAAAAAAACCTAATGAATAGTATCGGTCGGTAGGTACTTTAATTATCTAGAAATAAAGGACAGGTGCAATTAAAGGCGTCAACGACTGTTTCATCGTTTAAATAATCACCTCGATAAACTGCAAAAGTATGGCATTCGCTAAACGCCGGATAATTGAAGGTATCATGCAAAGCTATTACGAGATAATTTCGTGGTTCACACTTCATTTAAGGTCTGTGTATTTATGTCTAAGAGCTATACTTTTCTTTTAAGTGATTAAAATTAAATAACTAGCTAGCAATGATCACAGTTGTTATAGATAAAGAGAGAGCAAAAGTTGTAGAGCTTAGCTCGTTAGGTTGTATTTTCTACTTCTTTTGTATATCTGCATGAATCAACACAATTATCATGCGCTTCTTGCAAAAGATACCTATTTTATTTTAAGTCGGTTATTTTTACGTATTTTCCAAGTTGCTTTAATACCCGCCTCACTCTCAGAACTTTTTCCAAATCAGCCTTTCGTTAAAATTTAAAATAGATTTTTCCCTATTCCATGCGAGTATCTGTCTCATAAAAAACGTATCCCTAATTGAATTTGAATTGGGTTCTTTCTAAGGATCTTGGAAGTCTTGAACAAAGCCTTCGTTATGAATGGTAACGTCTTCCGGCTCGCTATCGGATCCATTGTCTGCTAACCTTGCTGCCTTTCACCGCCTCGCTTGAGGTGTTACGAATATTCGACCGCTTACTGGATTTATTGCTAGACTTGTTTTTGCTTTTGGGTTTACTTATTGGTGTAACTTTAGGCTTAAAGTTTAAATAATGCTAGATCTTTCATACAGCTTCATCTAGTTCCAAAGTAGGCAGAGCTTTACGAAGGGACCTTTGTAGCCCAACATCGATTTTCTCTGTACGTATGATTATATTGATTGTTATAATCCACTTCATCTTTTGTTTTATAACTAATGAACAAGTAAAACCAAATTTCTACTATTATCTGCCTATCTTTAACAGAACCCAAAGTAATACTTATAGGCAATTCCTTGTCAGAAATAGTCTTTTTTGTTAGTTCTATCTAGTATTCCAAGTAATTTCAAGTCATCAGGTTAATCATTGCTAATGACACAGCGATTTTCTTTCAACAAGTGTTTTGGCAGAGTCAACGAAACGGTTTTCGATGATTGTTACATTTTAACGGAAGTCATCGTGGATGGCCAGTCATTGCGATTCTTTGATAAACATTGCAATGTTGGATTCGAATAACTAACATTTGCCAGGAATGTTTGTCTAACATAGTCTGATTCGGTAAAAGTGCTGTTTTAAGGAACAATTTAGGCATTGCTGAAGCAGGTGAAGCTAACTCACCAACCTCTTTGTAGCAAGATTTTAACAAAAAGGTTTTGCTTGTCACCAACATTAAGTATTAACAAAAAAGGTTGATTCAAAATTTTGGGCTTTCTTGTTGCAGGTCCATGTTGCCGCTCGTCAGAGGAGCCTCGTAGACCAGCGGACAACTGCTTTGTCTTCAAAGGTGTGTACAGTAAAGTTTTTATTTTGCAGCTTTTCATATAGGTAGTCTGAACCAGGAGTAAGGTAATTTTGTTGCTATATCTGGCCATATGCGGAGTTTTATTACAATACAATCGATTGCTTGGAGCCTTTCGAAGGCCAGATTATGTCAGAGACACGTAAGCTCTTTAGGGTACTGCACCATAATAAAATTGTTGGTCATCTAGGAACTCTCTTTGGGTTTGTAAGTATTTTGAAATAATTAGCTAAATTATTGAGCTCAGATTTCTGCGACACAGCTTTTTCAGTAGTTTCAATACAAATTCCATACTTTAAATATTCTTTATGTATTGCAAAAGCTTTTGACCAGCTAAAGCATTGCGGAAAAGGAGGAAAACCTCTGTTGTGTTTATTCGAAGCTCATAGATAGAAAATACTTTGTTGCACACGTTACATTTATAAATTAGGTACATATTGTAGCACGCATGCTGGGAATACATCCGAAGGACTTGATTTGAAACAAAAATCCCCTACCTTTATCATGTACCGTCGTACCGCCAAAGCTAAGGCTTGGAAATCGCTGCTTGATTTGTTTCTCCGACCAACTACAAACTGGGGCTCTTCAAGACAAGAGTGGATAGGTCTTCTAGACCTTGATCACATCTTCGGACACATCGTCACTTAGCAGCAGTTGAGATTGTGGTCAAACGCAGCTCTATTGACAATAAAAATAGAAATGAGTAAAAATGAATTCTTACGTGTCATCAGATCGATTCGGCCAATAAACTCTATGAAGTTACATTCAAGTCCTAAAATTACTCCCTTGCGTTCAGCTCGAAAACATATTATGTGGTTAAAGCTTAAATCTAGTTGTACCAAAACCTTTGCTTACAAGAAAGACTCACTCTTCACAGTTTTTATGGCCGTTGTGGTCAAATCCGGGCCAAACTGGTCCGGTGGCCAGGCGCAGCTGCTCGTAATAAAGTAAAATAAGTTGGAAATAAGATTACATTCTGCACCACTTTTGGAGCTTCGGCCGTGATTCTGGTTTTTTGGTCGCTTTTGGCGCTATTTGAGAGGAAATGTTGGTATGTAGTTGCGGTTGCAAGTTTTGAACTGGTCTGTTGGGTATTTTATCTTGTCTCTTGATTTATATACTAAGTCATCTAGACACGTACGCACCAAAGTTCCTGCCAGAAAACCAGCGTTGCTCAAATTTATGATGAGCAACATGAAGCTGAGGCAGGACCTTTTTGATTCACATCGATCTAATACTTTTTTATATCTTAAGGATTTTTTTAATTATTAATATATTTTTGTGTGAGCCAATAAATTGATTTGCTTTCTTTTCTTTTTTTTCTTTATCATTTTAGGAATTATGTCTAAGTTTCTATCTTTTTTAGGTAGGTACAATAAAATCATAACTACCTAATTATCTAGCACTTTATGTGTTTGTTCCTCATTTGTTTTGGTAAACTATAGGCCGGGATATGTTACGTCGTCAGAGCGTGGATTATTCTATAAAAAAATGACGATCGTGCCAGGTTCTAAAACAGGTACAGTACCATTATTCGTTCAATAAGCTTTACTAACATAGTACATGTTTTCACAAAACAATTTAAACGAGACCTTTTTCGCTTGGCTTTGTTATTGAGCAACATCAGGAAAATGTATTGACCCTGGCCATGGTTTTATCCATTTCATAAAACTATTATACGCCTGTACAATACCCCATCAATGTCACAGTGGTAATCTCCATAGGTCAATATCATTATGCTGTCCATGACATGAAACTATTGAAGCTTTGGCATTTCACTATACTAAAACTTCTATGGTTCTTGCAACTGTTTTTATAAAATAAATTAAATAATAGTTTAATTAATTAATTGTAATGATACCTAGTTTATTCACAAAGAAAATTACAATCAAATAGGTAATAGAAATAAATAAGAACTAGTATTTACAATACACTTGACCTCGTGGTGTAGTTGGTTAGCACATTCCGGTACTGACGGAAGGATGCGGGTTCAAGTCCCGCCGAAGTCGAAAATTGTTGTGATATTATTAAATTTCTTCGAAATTTGCCAGAGTGTGAGGCTTACGCACTATAAAAACAAAAAACTTTAATATACAGGTCCAACTGATCCATACAATACCAGTCGGAAGCGTCCCCAAGACGCAGGCTGTATTGCCCCGCTGTTGTATGGCAATTGCGATGCGATAGCTAGTTAAATTAATTACTTAGAAAATAAATAATAGAAATAAATAACTTTAGCCCGTTCAATATTAGGATCCATATCCATTTTCCACAATAATAATAATTTTTCCACATTTTCTTAGGTTCTAGCAGAAAAAAGTATCATCTATGTTGCTTTGTGAATTGTCCAGCATTATTTTCTTCGATTAATAATGCCTGGTTTATTATTTTCGCCATATAAAAGGACAGACAAAGCGAGACCATAAGGGTTTCGGTACCTATCTCGAAACCCTAAAACATCTCTGTAACAGTCATAAATCCCGTCATTGAAAAGTAAATCATAATGTACGTCAACATGATTCATATTTAAACGACAATTACCGTGCATCTGATCTCAATTCGGTGCCTCAAGGCTTCCGCGATTGTCCCACGCTTGTTAAGCCAGTGACACACTCACGCTTAACGTTTATCTCGAGTGATTAATTTTTGTAGCGTTCATCTGTTGGAGTTGCTTTTAGTTAATTGCATGTTTTGTTTTCTTTTTAATTGGTGATTGGTATGTAGGTACATTTATTGGATAGGCCCTTAACGTTTGCATCTCGACAATTTAGACTCTCTCAAAAGTAAGCTTAGATACTTATCTACAACTACAATTCTAGTGACAACTCATTTAATATAATTTTCTGCCTGTTGTTGAGCTCTAGGCTCTTCTCCATTCCACTAAATTAATAGCAAGGGTATCGTCTCAGAGTGACACATTTTGACATTTAACCTTTGATGAAAAAAATAAAGATGTGTGTCAAAAGGTTCAAGGTGTCAAAGTTGGAACCATTCTATCAATCTCTGCTCTGCGTGCAAATAGCACCTCACGCACTATCTAGCTAATTTCTTTCATCTATGGAAGATTCTGCGACTATAACACTGCACTGTCATGTTGGCTGAATTAGGTACATGGCAGTCAAATCAATCAAATCAAATGAAAAACTCTTTATTTCCATAAATACGATAAAGGTATGTACATTTAGAAAAGGTCAAATTATAAAAGTAAACACTAAAACGAAATAAAGTGATGTTTTTGATATCTGTCGCTTCGGTATGTAGACTAAAGTAAAGAAGTCTTAGTTTTTCTGGAAAATTATTGGTTAAATTTCCATTTCGAGCGACAGTAATACAATTTGCTATTTACTATAAATAAAACTATCGTAGTTTGACGAAGTCATTACGGATGTCAGCGGGTTAGCTACGAACCTTATTTGTGTTGGAAGAACACCAACGTTTCATCCCTTAACGAGGGACATCTTCAGGGTGAGTGCGATTCTAGAAAACACAAATAAGGTTCGTAGTTAACCCGCTAACATCCAATTGTCGAAATGTTTAATAGGTACCACGTGATAATGAGCTTTAAATATTTTTTAGAAACAGTTAATAAAGTAAGATAGTAAGTATTTTTACTAGTGCCAACTACCAACTACAAATTACAACTTCACCCCAACTACCAAACATAAGAGGTTGTCACTTCGTAGTTTGGTTTCTAGAATGTTTAAATTTGTAATATTTTTATGAAATAAATGCAAATATAAAATACATTTTAAAGAAGCAAGCACCATAAAAATAAGTCATGCTACGTTATCCGAGACTTTCTTAGATGGTGGGTGTGGATATAGATGCATAGAAAATCGATTCCAAATGCAATGATGCATTTGCTTGCATAACAATTTGTGGTCATAATAGAAAGTACTAACATGATCGTGGTAGCCACTGATCGGTGTTTAAGTAGAAAATTTATGATAATTTCATAATATTGGAACCACAACAAGTAGAAAGGCCAGGGACAGCATTACCTATAGCTTTTTGTTTAATGTTTTGTGACTATTTTTCAAACACTTTTCAACGGACATGCTAAATAGGTAGGTAGGTACCTATCGAACGCGATATATTTAAAACGTTTGAGGTAAACTTTTTGAATTAATTATAAGCTATTAATTTGGCACTTGCTATCATCAATCTAACCAAGGTTTATTCAACCCATCAATATTGGCATCGTTGGTTGCCCAGACAAGTTTTGAGTAAAAATGTAAAAACAAATAATATACAATAAATATAATAATATGCAGGTCTCGACAGAGCCTACACATTTGCTCCTCTTGGAGTCGAGACCGTGGAGTACCGAGGCTCTTCGGGTTTTCAAAAAATTATCTGAGCGTCTGGTCGAAGCGACGCGTGACCCGAGAGCTGGTCAGTATCTGGCACAGAGCATCAGCATTGCCATACAGCGGGGCAATGCAGCCAGCGTCTTGGGTCGTCAGTCTTCCGACTGGTATTGATATGGATCAGTTGAGCTACCTGTAGATTGCTTGCAACAGTCTGCAGTTAGCTCAATTGTTTCAATTGTAAATACTAATTATATTAAAAACAAATATTTCTCTCTCTTTTACTAATTAGACAATCAAATCGATTGATGCCACTTACCTATTTTTAATTAGAGGGCAGAAGCCTTTATTCACAAAGAAAATTACAATAAAATAATAGAAATAAATTAGAACTAGTATTTACAATTGAAACAATTGAGCTTACTGCAGACTGTTGCAAACAATCTACAGGTAGCTTAACTGATCCATATCCATAGCAGTCGGAAGCGTCCCCAAGACGCTGGTTGCTTTGCCCCGCTGTATGGCTTACCTATCACTTTTAAAATATTAAATCGGTATCCGGTATTTTTTAAATTGACTGAGTGTGGCACTGCCTTTACAATTTTTTGCTTTTTATAGGCAAGCACGATTATTATTATTTTATCGCGATTGAAACGAGCTAATACACGATTAAGACCATTAATTTATTTTAACAATGGCAGTTTCTAACAGGGACAAACCCACGCTTAATTTTTTTGTTTAGAATAAATTGATCTTTATGATAGATCGTAAGAATTAAGTTTCCTATTGAAGTTTTTGATTTTGATTTTGACCGCAGCAGAAAAAAAGCAACAATTTGGATACGATTAGGTAGCAAACAAATACATTTGTCAATAAATTTGATAATGTCAGTCTACACGTATACAGTGTTTAACATATACACATATTCCATTAAAATTGGATGTAAGACAATGTTTGTAAAGAAACTACTTAACCTTAAATAAACTTGGAAAAAACTACAATTCACTCGGTTGTCGCGTCTTTTTATACACAATTTAAACTACTTCTCGATTTGAGATCCTTCCTTCAATATATTACTCACAATTTTATCTGAAACCCGCCGCCAAGCGAGTGCATTTTAGTTTTTTGTGTCGAGGTTTGTTTACGATAATTTCACATAGAGTTTGGCACTATCCAATCTACACAAGTATATATAATAATACATTAGTATAGGTACAGACATTTGATAATTTATTTTCGACTTTTAAAACTCCTACGATTAACAGGTTTGGATTTAAACATGCATGTGTTTAACAGGGGGGTCACTTAATTTTGGCGCTGTCTGTACCTACGCCTAATTGAGGTAGGAAAATCTAAGTAGTAACTAAGGAGTCCTAAGTAACTACTTACAGTTACATTATACAGTGATTTGGATTGTAGGTAATGGCTGCTATATTAATTCACGTAAACCATTTTCGCAAGGATTCAATCTGATACGCAAGGTCAGGATCAAATCAGATGAGGAAGTTCTTAGAAGGTCACCCGTGGGAGGTGCATTGCCTTCAACTTTAGGGAAAATAACAGGAAAATGCTATCTAAAGATACAAAAACAAGACGAACTGGCTTCTTGGAAAACAACGACACAAAATAACAACGAACCCGTGCAGGGTTCTTTGTAATAAAAATGACAAGGGGTACCGACACTTATCGGGTTTTAAAAAAATTATCTGAGCGTCTGGTCTAAGCGACGCGTGATCCGAGAGCTGGTGAGTATCTGGCGCAGCGCATCAGCATTGTCATACAGCGGGGCAATGCAGCCAGCGTCTTGGGGACGCTTCCGGCTGGTATTGATATGGATCAGTTGAGCTACCTGTGGATTGTTTGCAACAGTCTGCAGTTAGCGCAATCGTTCCAGTTGTAAATACTAGTTCTAATTTATTTCTATTATTTCAGTGATAAGTAATAAAAATATTCCGACTTCGGATGAACAAAGATGTAGGTATGTTTGTGTTCTTATAACAGAGTTCCCGATATTAGCACCACTTATCAATCAATCTATTCGGGAATAAGGCTACATTTTTTTTTTAATTTTTACTTGCATGCGTGATCCAACTTTTTGTGTGACTATCACTTCGGACTGACAAAATTTTTAGAAGCTCGCGCAATCCACTTTTGTTTTTCGTATAGGCCTCTGTCCTGGTTTTGTGACATTAGAGTGGATAATTTGTGTGGAAAAACAACTGAAAATCGCGGTAATTTTTTAAAGCGTGAGAGCATGCGTTTAATGGTGTGACTTTTATATTTTTTTTTCGTATGGAGTTGAGATTCGTATCGACCTGGATTTGAGACGTCAGCGTGCATTGTATGAAAAAACACAAGCAGATCTCGCCACCTCAAACAAATATTTGTATCAATAGATTGATTAAATTTAAAAATATTAGGTAATCAATCTATTCAGGAATTTCATAAGGGTAGCCTAAAATCAAATCTCCCAAAATCCTGTGTTTTGGTATTTTGGGAACGATATTCCAAGGTAACTGGTTATAAAAATTACCCACATCTTTATATGCGTCCATTCAAATTACTTTTTTTATTCCAATCTACTCTAAAGTGAGCTTTTTTAGCAATAAATCGGCGCCTACGCACTCAAACCGTGTGCAACACACTAATGTTAACGACCATTTTGATGGTCGAATCGAGTTAGACGGTACCTACCAACTTGTTAATTAACGGTACTACTGGATTTTGTTACTAGCTTCTGGCTTCCCCTTTTTTTGGAATAAAAGAACCTATATTGTTATTTCAGGTTCCAGATCTGTGTGTGTGCAAAATTTCAGACGGTTACATTCAGAAGTTTTAGCGTTGTCTTCGGCCAACCATCTTCACAACGGCGCAAGCTTTCGCCTTTATAATATTAGTGGGATAGGATTCTTTGCTTCTGATTATTTACTTGCATACCTACCAAGACTATTTAGTTTAGTTTATTTATTCAAAAACAATTTACATCGTGTATGAATATATGAAACATAATTAAATTAATAGCATGTAATTATCTACAGGGTTATTGGTAATTCACTGACTCTACGTTAACTGCAGGTTCTTCTGCCCATCAGCACGAACACGTTAGTGAAAACGCGAAGACTTAAGTCTTATTTTTTTTTTTGGATCACCTCTGCCAGAAATTAAAAAAATCTTCTTTTCCGGAACCCAATTAATTACTAAAGGCCGATCTTCCTATTCCAAACACACTGTAAATTCAGGGCAGAGCCGTTTGTAACTTTAGTTTCAAAAAAGCCTCTAGAAAGAACGTTCGGCTTCCTTTTTTGCAGCCGGTTAAAAATATTATTACACTTGCGTGAATAAAAATCTATTGTTTACAGTTACCACATATTAAGTACCTACTGATTTTCCTCCAACAAGCCAACACGAAGCGAACAAACAATCTCGAGTGAAATCGAATGAAACATAACCCTGAAACCAGAGACACCTTGTTTCACATTATGATTCGAAATCGCACTGCAACTGCACTAGTCACTGATAAAAGTGAAAATCTGTCAGATAGTTGGTCAATTAAGGTAACGGCTACATAGAAAATGAAAAAATAGAGAAAAACTAAAACGGACTTCGTGATCTTGCTCTTGTAATGAAAATAACCTTTTAACTATTAAAACTTTTAAATTCATCATGGTCACGGAATAACTAAGAGTTATTCCGTGATCATGGCGCATGAAACTGTGCCGAAATTTGGAAAGCTCAAAACTCAAATCATGGTAAATATCCCGTTATAAATGACTTTCCTTTTAACTATTGTTTCAATTGTAAATACTAGTTCTAATTTATTTCTATTATTTAATTGTATTTTATTTGTCAATAAAGTTTATATTATATAGTTACCTTTTAACAAATATGGAATTGGTTATGTTATGAGCCTTTACTTTTAAACAGCTGAACGGATTTGGATGAAATTTGGTACCAGGATAGATTATAATCTTGGATTGATAGTGTTTTGGGGGATAATCAAATAATTCAAATACAAACTTATTCACTTATTCACCGCAGGGAACAGCTAGTCCAAAATAAAACACCTGACCACACTATATCTAGAACACACTATGTAAAGATATCACTAGATCTAGGTCTATCACTATATCTAGGTATCACTAGAACACACTATATCTAGGTATCAAATGAAGTCGCAGGCTAAAGTTAGTATTCATTACGCTTGTGAAAGGTCAAGAGTCGATAGAGTATGAAAATAAAAAGATGGCCACATCTAGAGCTGCTTGTGAAACCATTGCAGTTGTGGAGTAATGCAATGCTAATGTACGTAATTAGCTTGAGTGTCTTCTTGTAATATTTTTAAATCAATATTACCATCTGAAGAAATAGAGTATATATTGTGACGTCCTTTTTTAAGACTGAAATAAAATAAAATAGATGGGTAAAATGGCAACAGAGTTCTTCTTATTAAAAAAATATCAAAATTCTACTTTAGTTTTCGGCTCCATCGCTGTTTTGGTGATTTACGATATAAAAGTTCTAAACGGCTATTAGAAGGTCTAACAGCTTCTAAAAGTGAAATAATGCTAATACATAACTGTCACATTTAATTTTGTTGTTTCCAACAACATGTAACTAAATGCGCAAAATTCCACAAAGAAAATTGCAAAAACATGTAGCTAAAAGTAGAAGAAACATGTTGCTATGATCTTTATTCACAAAGAAAATTACAATCAAATAATAGAAATAAATTAGAACTAGTATTTACAAATTGAAACAATTGGCTTACTGCAGACTGATGCAAACAACTGAAGAAACATTATATTTCTTATTTTTACACTAGCTAGTTAATATCGTAAGAACAAAATGGTCAGTTCAAAGAACTAACTTTCTTTCTCATGTATCTAAGGTTTGTCTCGCTTATTTCCGCTTCGATGGCGCATGCTCATCACGAAGCTTCAACATTATCATGTGCACGTCTCTGTAAATAAACTCCATGTTTTATAATTACAACACAGTTATAAATGCAACAGGAAGTAATAAAACGTTTTATTTATTGTAAAGAAAAAGTAAACCGTCAAAAACTTGTTCGTTTTAAACTTTCCATACAAAAGACATCAACGCGCTCAGTGCTACGAATTTCGTAGCACTAATGAGTGATTCATTAAGGTTAATTATTTTCACGTATGAAACCTCTTTCGAGGAAGAACCTATACTGAAATTCATAAAAAATAAAACTGTTTTTATTTTAAAAAAAATTTGTTTTAAAAGAATACAGAACATTAAAAAGTACGTAAAGAGGCAACCAAGGATTTGGAAAAAGAACATGAACTCAGAGAATCCTTGCAGAGAACATAATAAAGACAAAAATATAATATTTTGTCGAATACGATTGTGTAGTTTCCAAGACTTAGCGTTCGCATCGCTGCACTCGCAATTCAGCAATTTACGATGTGTCAGCAACAACAAGGAAGTCCATGTCATGTCAGCAATACATCCGGAGCATGACTGATTGACTTGATCAACATTTGTGGCCATTTTGAACCTTAGATAGAACAAAGTTGTGATTCTAATTGCGTTTTAAGACCACTTCGGTCTTTGTCGAATCGTAAAATATTTTACAATCTTGTTTTCAATAGGAAGATGAGGCAGCTCAATTATTGATGGTAAAACCTTTTAAGATTTTAATTGGACTTTTTGTTTAGGTACGTGTTTTAAAAAGAAAAACCGATTGCACGATTTCATAAATGGTTAAGTAAGTTTTTGGAGGAGTGATGAAAAGTGTATTTTTAACAAAGGAACAATCCACCTGGGCTATGGAAAACAATGGAAGAAAATATCGAATCGAATCCATCAATGGATTGGATCAGCTCAGTGGATCACAGTGAAATGGGGTTTTTCCCTCCTCGCGCTATATTTCTTTCTTAAGTTGTCAAAACTCGAGTTTCTAGAGAACTTTGAAAAACCACTCATTCTATTCACCAAAAATTAATCATGACTTTTCCTACTAAACGTCGAATTTTACTTTGCAAAGTTTTTTATGCTTTATAAAAGGCAAAGTTAGGTACTAACCTAACTTTGGCCTAGCACAAGCAAACAACTTCACTTGTAAGCCGAGGCCCGAGTGCAACTTTCTACAAATTCAGTAGTTAACTTTTTACTTTACACTTTTTAGTCTAAGCTCGGCGTCAAGCCATTATCTATGATCCAGATTGTCCCAGTATTGTTCACGAGAAAAACGACTTATCTATTAGTGAAAGTGAACAAGAACTGCCGTAAGTTTTCACTGCCATTTACCTTACATTAGGCTCGATTTACACTGGATAATATTGCATTAGGTTGCATAGGTATTATGTATTCGTTTTGCATGTGCATCGGATTGTGGAAATCTATTCACGGAAAATTTGTCGTCGTGAGATCCAATGATAGAGAAATCCAGCGACAAGTTATTTATGTGGTATCTATCGTAAAAGGATTTTTTTTGAAGGTCCGCATGCGACTCGTGAGACAGCGTCCTGTTCATTTCCCGCATCGGGACAATTGTTGTTCTGGTTTCCTGGGTGTTTTCTATGTACAGTAAAAATATCTATGTAAGTAAGTAGGTACCTAATGTATTGAGTAATTATATCAGTTATCTAGTACCACGAACTCTGCTTATTTTGAGCAGATAATATACAGGGTGTCCCATGCAACCTGTAACAGCGAAGGTTTGTGATCAGGGGAGACCAATGCCTATCGATTGGACCCCCATGTATGTTCTGCTATTTTTTGTAGTTTTCAAGAAATGTTTGTTTTTCTGATTATTTAAATTTTAACACATGCTATGGCAATTAGGATTAACAACAATATACCTCAAAATATAAAAATGAAAGTTTTTTTGTTTGACGACCTCCGTGGCGCAGCGGGCGAAGGTCCGCCTGCGACGCAGGAGGTTGCGGGTTCGATTCCCGCCTCGGAACAAATTTGTGTACGATCTGCAGAAATTTGTTCCGTTGGTCTGGGTGTTTTCTATGTATAATAAAAAAATATCTATCTATGTAGTGTATTGTATTAAGTATATCAGTTATCTAGCACCCATAACACAAGCTCTGCTTAGCTTGGGGCTAGATAATGCTGTGTGAATTGTCCAGCATTATTTATTTTATTTATTTATTTAAAGTAACCTTTTCAAATTCAAAAAGGCATAAAAGCATTCATCATTAAAAAAATCTTGTATGCCCTGCAGGACTTCTTTCTTTTTGTGTTATTTATAGGTTCAATAGTTGTATTTTAATAATGTTAGAATTAAGCATAAATATTTAGTTTAGGTACTATGTAAAAAAGTAAAAATGTTTTTTTGCTCATAGAGCAAAAAATACGATGTATTTTGCAGTGCCCCACCCGGGTTCATGTTGGTAGCTGTAATCTATTCTTAAGATCTTTGTACAACATGAAAGCAATAAAACACTTGAATATTAAAACAAAAAAAAAGTCCACCTGTATATTAATACCAACTTTTGGGGCTAGAATCTAGCCTTAAAGGTTCACAACGGTACAAAAGGTGCACAGCATCATCTAGCTGCTAGATGATGCTGTGTGGATTGTCCAGCATTATTTCTTACGTTGTGGGAGACGGCTGGATACAGGCAGCACAAGACCAGTCATTGTGGCGTTGAGGAGGCATATTATGATGGCCAGCTGTAGAGGTCTTTCGGCTGAATTGATGATGATGATGAACAGGAGGTCCATCCTTGTCCTCACCTCACCTATCTTTGCTTTATTAAAATCATCATCATCAACAGCTAGTGACGGCCGGGAACTGGGGCCCATTTTCTGGCTTGTATTATCATTGGGGGGTAGTGCCCATAATCCCCATGCTGGGCATGCGGGTTGTGGATCGCAGTTCGGTGATGGAATAGGTCTGCAAGAGGCGCTGCTGCCCGCCCCCGTTGTACCTACATATATCCCTTAGTCGTTTCTTACTACACCCACGGGAAGAGTTGGGGTGGTGCAAATTCTAAGCCGCCACACTGCTCTAGCTCGCTAGGTTACTCTAGCATATTTTCAATTAATTACTAACATATTGGCATACTCTAGCATATTTTCAATTAATTACTAACATATTGCACCGTACAAAACTTATTGCCCCTGCCCCGCTGATCCAGTATTCCAATGGGATCAGATGGCAAGGTAAATTATCTACATTAACACTGAGTGCTTAAATGGTTAATGTTATTATTCAATTATAATCGTCGCACTAATGGCTGTGACCTTTAGAATAATAAGTGACGGTTAAAAAACTATAAACGGTGGAAAAACCTAGAAAATTAATTAGGAAAATTATGGGTACTAATTATGGTAATTAACGTACAGTTGTCAAAAAGGGAATCCACCGGGGATATCCACCAGGGGCGGGCAGCAGCAGCGCCCCCTGTAGAACTATTATACCACCGAACTGCGATCCCCAACCCGCATGCCCAGCGTGGGGATTATGGGCATTACCCCCATGAGATAAAAGCCAACAAGGCGCTCATCAGGGGGAGGCCTGCGTCCAGCAGTGGACCAACACAAGCTGTTGAGGATGCTAGGGAAAACGTGAACTTGTGTGGAGACCGGGACTCGGCAAACGAAGTGGACGCCCTCCAGGGAGATCTGCAAAAAACTGCAGATGCTGGATGAGGGAGGCTGAAGACAGGGCGTTATGGCGCTCATTAGGGGAGACCATGACCAGCTGTGGCCTGAAGATGAGACTTTAAAGTGGAATATACAAATAGTAAGGAGAAACTCGTGCCCTGGTCTGTAGTTAACATGTGGTATCATAATAAAATATTTCCGTAATAGTTATTACGAAATTTCCACATTACAGAATGTAAGCGACATTACGTCCAATTTAAATTGAAAAATCTAGTTGTTTTGAAATTTCAATCTAATTCTAACTTCTAACTCTGCCAGCAGGTCGATTTACTTATACTATTTTCACTGCTAATTGCGGTTCATTTACTTACTCTTTGTTTATATTCTATTTTATTATTATTTTCTCAGCCGATTTACTGTATTATCAAAATACAGTTAATCGGCTGAGAAAATAATATGAGTGATACACACACGACATATCGACCAGCAGGTCTTAACTCTAGTACCATTTCTGTAAAATATGATGCCTTCATCATCATAAGCCTGTGTCCGCCCACAGCTGGGCATGGGGTCTATGTTAATCCGCATTAACATCCGCTCGAGTTAGCCATGCCCTTGATTATAAAATTTTCTACATAATAAAACCTTCAATAACCTAGGTTTTGTTAAGCTTATCTAAAGTCCAGACATCCTGCAACATTGACCCTATTCAGTAATCTGATTCGCAGGTTTCAAAACATCCGTTATAGCAGCTGTTAATGTTACAGCATAAATAAAGGCCCTTCCTCACAGCGAGCATTCGTCTATGATGTCAGGCCGCGCCGCCGGGTACTGACCGTTGTTACGGAGCCTAATGTAAGATTCGCAGCGAGCATGAAACGTTACGCCGTGTGCTATCCATCTCGTTGTTCCCGTACTTTCTGCACGAACACTCGCTGTGTAACATGTTACATTACGCCCTATCACGTTTGTCGGTACCCGGTTTTATATTCCAAGATTCGTTTGCGAGCATGATGTTACAATGAGTTTTGTTTAAAAACAGTAAAAAAATTGTTCGACCAGATTGAAAAGAGAGCGTTTTCTCCTTAGGGCTGTCTACTTAAAATGGCGTAGACCGGGTTTTATCTGACATGATATCCCATTAACATCGTCTTCTCTCCCCAAAAGATACTCCGCCATCCATTGAGTGCTAATTCAAGGGTAAATAGGGTTTTTTCTTTTTTTGAAAATGCTTCATTAGCGCCCCCTGACTGACGAGCATTTGCTTGTTAATACTAATGTAACAATCCAACAAGGTTAAATTTTGAGTATAATAGTTCTGCTGTAGTTGATTACTTTACCTTGTCAGACGAAACGGCATCTTTACAGACTGGGCATTTGTTATGCTCGGTTCTCTTCCCTCTCTGGATGTGATGCTCGAATCGGAATAATAATAATAATAATAAATAATGCTGGACAATTCACACAGCATTATCTAGCCCCAAGCTAAGCAGAGATTGTGTTATGGGTACTAGATAACTGATATACTTAATACAATACACTACATAGATAGATATTTTTTTTATTAAATGATGAATGTTACATTACAAGCGAATGCTCGAGGTGAGGGAGCGCCTTTACAGCACAGTTGAGCACAGATACAGATAATAAGGTTAAGTACTTCTTCGTAAGTTTATAGCCGAATTCGACTGTTTACAATGTTGACTCAAGTGTTTTAACTAGAACACAAACTGTAAGTTAAATCGGCCTAGTTAGTGTTATAAATTTTTTTGACGTAATATCTCTATCTTTGGTCTATTTATAATAAGCAGACAGGTCATAACGCAATATAAAACCAATATAATTACAAAGCAATATAAAACCAATAAAAATTATAAGGAAAGTAATATAAAAGTAGGAATAAAAATAAAAAGAATGACACTTTTCGTTTGTTTTAAAATATTATTTACTAGCTGCGGCTTCACCCGCGTGGAAATTTCAGAAATTTATTGCACACCCCCTAGGGGTAGTTTTTAAAAATAAATGATACGTGATACATTATTTACTTCATAGTTTTTTATACCGAGTTTTGAGTGAATCGAATCAATGAATAGATAATAATTTCCCATGGAAACTTTACCCTTTTAACCCCAGAGGTACATTTTTGAAAATTGGATTAGCTTTTGTGTTATTCTAGAACCTAAACAATCTACCTACCAAGTATCATCTAAATCGTTTAAGTAGTTACGGAGATAGTGGTAAAAACATTCACACTAATTTTCGCATTTATAATATTAGCAGAGAGTAGGATTTTCGTCTTTATCACAATAAATCGAAAATCTCGCCTAAAGCCTATACTATTCCACTGCTCGACGGAGGCCCAAAGATCCACCTTATTAGCTATTCTCTTAAGGGGCTCTTCTAAAAATCACTTGTGTTGTTATCTAAGACTGGTACCGCACACAAAAATACCTACCGCTACACACCAACTTATCACAACAAAACAAACAAATTACAAAGATGCATAGAACCACCGCTACGTCGCGTCGTATTCGTAGCAAAAGATATAAATGCTTCAAAAAATATTTTTGACATTGACAAAGTAATTAATTTTATCAGCCAAATCAACTCATTTAACAGTGTACGCACTCAAGGCGATGAGTTCACAATTAGTTTAAAATGCTAATGTGGGTTCGGTTCCCCGCCAGTTATTGTTTTAGTTTTTAATTCTATTTAGACTATTATAATTAGCTAATGGTATGCCTGAAGTGCTACCAATTAACAAATTATAGGATAGGTAGTTGGTACGGATAAAAAGGTGTTAGGTGTCTTTAATTTCCAAGAAATCTCTAGAAAGCTTAAAAACCAAAGTTTTTGTTTTTATAGTGCGTATGCCTCACACTCTGGCAAATTTCTAAGAAATTAAATAACATTGCAAAATGAATGGAATAGGAATGGATAAACTTTATTGTTTCCCCTATATGTGGAGCTAACGGCGCTACAGTCCGTAGAAAGTCGCAAAGATTTTCGACTCCAGCGTCACTTGACCTCGTGGTGTAGTTGGTTAGCACATTCCGGTACTGACGGAAGGATGCGGGTTCAAGTCCCGCCGAAGTCGTAAATTTTTGCGATGTTATTTAATTTCTTAAAAACCAAGTACGGTGGTAGGTAGGAATAGTGCATTGTACACCTAGGCGAGAAAGTGCTCAATTCCTATCGAGTGTCTCATTTGAGGCACGAAGCGCACTCGAGTAAATTCAAATTTTAAACTCAAATTTAAAAATAAATACGCATACGTGCGAATTTCGTTATAGTTCTTTTTTTGAATTTATTGTGCCGAATACGGACGAAGCCGATATCATATGGCGGATTCGGAGTGAAAACTTTTTGTCGTTTGACCTATTATGAAATAAACATAGCTACTGGCTGTTATTTAAGAAAATAAATGATAATAACACTTTAGAAATGGATTCTGGCAGATATTTAGGAAAATAAATGATAATAACACTTCAGAAATGGATTCTCTCCCGCTAAACGCGTGAGAAATAAAATTCCACAGAGTTTTCCTCCCGCATTTCAGTACGCCTGCAATGACGTACTTTGTACCTTATGTTTGGAAAAGGTACCTATAAGCAACTTTCTGAGCAGGTGTAGTAAGAACAAAGTATTAAGCTACTTTTTGTTTTGGTTACCTACATCTAGGTAATAAGGAAACGTGTCAAAACTTAATGCATATTAAGCATCGCAACGTATCTATTGTTAAAAACCCAAAAAACTCAACAAAAACTAAATAGGAAGACATCGTGGCTTGGGCTATTACATTAGCGTAGATAATTAGGGATTTTATGCATTAGGTTTTTCATAAGATAAATCCTAACATAAGTAGAAACCTACTGATGATTACAGATGCATAAAATTTATACTTATCTATAGGTATATTTCCTGAATCTAATTATGCAACTTAACGAGTAGCTGCCACCTTTATTTATACACTTTTTTCAGAAACAATACAATACATACACCAAGAAAATACAAAAAATACAGGAAAAGAGAGATAGGTATCAGACTTACACATTGGGCGGCCTTATCGCTAAGAGCCATCTCTTCCAGACAACCTTGGGATGGCCACGAAGCAGTCGTAGGTATCGACAGGTAACTAATACGCCACCGTCGATACGTGTATAACTGCTTTGTTTCCATTCCAAAGCTGTCTGGAAGCGATCGCACTTAGCGATAAGGCCGCCTATTGTGCAACTCTGTTATCTCTCTTTTCCTGTATTTTTTTGTATTTTCTAAACAGAAACTTGCCTACTCTATCTTAGGTAGAGATAAAATCTATGTATTCTTATCATGCTAGGAATGTAAATGAAGTTTTTTAATTAAACTCATGGAAAGTACTATGAGTACGAGTTATGTGTAGCCAAGAATAGATTAATTATAACACAGACCGGACCGGGTCTCCTATTATCAAAAATCTCGAAAATATATTCTTACCTAACTATAATTATCAGATTATGTCTACAAAAAGCCCTTGAAATTGGATAACGTTAAATAAATTATTATGCTTATTACGGCCAAACGTGCTCTTAGGCTACAAGCTCTACATTATCCTACAAATAATATAAACGCAAAAGTTTGTAAGTATGGATGGATAGATGTTTGTTACTCTTTCACGTTAAAACTATGTACTGAACCATTGAGCTATTCATGGATATTTTATAAAGGTTTTTGTAAATTGTCTAGTAGGGTATTCCCGGCGTTAATTGAACTAACTGCAGACTGTTGCAAACAATCCATAGGTAGCTCAACTGATCCATATCAATACCAGTCGGAAGCGTCCCCAAGACGCTGGCTGCATTGCCCCGCTGTGTGCACTAACTCTCGGGTCGAGCGTCGCTTCGACCAGACGCTCAGATAATTTAAAAAAAACCGAATATTCCCGGTACCCCACGGACCTAGGGTCTCGACTCCAAGGGGAGCAAATGTGGAGGCTCTGTCGAAACCTGCATATTTGCGCCTCTTGAGATCTTCAGCCGAATCTGTCGCCGCACCCGCCCTCACGGATGTCCTCGGAAGATGGGAAGGCGCAAGTGTGTCGACGCATGTAGCGTCCCACATAATGGGCCTCCCCAACATGTATGTGCTTTATAAACAATATTTTCATCTTTCATTCAGTTTTTCTTATCAATCGGATCATAAATTCGTGGCCTACGTCTCCACAACCGCCTGTTACTCTTTCAATGAACTATCCAATATTTAACAGCAAGAGACTCTAAAATTCTCCAATATTTTAACAGCAAGAGACTCTTTTTATGACGCGGATCATTGTGACAATCTGACAATGATCACACGTTAGAACCTTGTGCGCTTGCGCAAGCGTTAAGTAACGCTATTATCCAAGCAGCCGTGGGAATGAGCAGTTATTCCGTTTATTTCATTAACCTCTACTTTATTGGGTAGACTACTAGGTTTGGGTAAATTGGTCAGCGGGTGAATTCGTGGCCGCGTGAAGTCGGGTTAGTTACTCATATATAAAACAAAATTAAAAATTTTAAAACCCCCCTACAGATTTTCACGAAACATGGCTAAGAACACTCGGGATAAAATTACCTATGACTCAAAAAAAAATAAACGAAAATCGGTTCATCCGTTTGGGAGCTACGATACCACTGACAGATACACAGACAGACACGTTAAACGTATAAAACAACTCTCTATTTGCATCGGGGGTTAAAAAAGCGAATGTTTTGTCGTTTTGCTCTAGGCTCTAGGATAATTTGCATTATTTATATAGGGTTATTGATAATTCACTGACACTGCGTGAACCGTAGGTTCTGCCCATCATCACAAACATGATTGTGAAGACGTCAGGTCTTAATTCTTAAATTTGGTATTTGTAGTAGGTGCCCCCTATGGAGGGGGCACCTACTACAAATAAAAACCTACTACAAATAAAAGCCTCCCTAAATAACGATTATTGTATGGACAATAATCGTTATTTAGGGAGGCTTTATTTGAAAATAAACTTAAATTCGGCTCTGCCTGAATTAACAGTGGGTGTGTGTGTGGGAAATCGGTCTTTAGAACCTAATTCATTGTGTTCCAGAAAAACGTGTTTTTCAATGTTTAATTACCGGTGAGTTGCAAAAAAAATAAGAATGAAGAACTTGCGTCTTCACGAACGTGTTCATGATAGACAGAACCTGCAGTTCACGCAGTCTTAGTGAATTACCAATAACCCTGTATAATTTACAGCATACAAATGTTACTTCTCTAGTGCTTATTTGTAAGCCTAAAGAAATAAGTTTTTGAATTCTGAAATCTTTCACTTCATACTATAAAAGTCTTTCACTTCATACTATTTTCAAAAGTCTTTTTATTAAGTATTTCAAAAGTATTATTAAGTATTTCAAAAGTCTTTCACTTCATACTATTTGTCCAAATCGGACAAACCGTTTTTTTCTAAATTTGGGCTAACCGTCCAGGAATAGAGCATGCGAAGTCACAAGCCGACGCTACTTTATGATATAGGCATAGCTTATTCCATGCTGAAGACCTAAAGCTCGCTCAACATAGGAATCTAGGCATCTATGTATATTTCTGCAGCTTAGTCAGAACTTGGTAGAGTCTATTCTGGAAGATTGAGCCTATGAGATATTCCAGGCTTATTTTCTAGCTAGAGAGATAGAAAATACATTTTTTGCACACTTAAAACTAAGAAAAAATTTACAAATGAAATAATTATAACCTAAGTAACAATTGGCGTACTTATCGCACAAGAGCGATCTCTGCCAGACAACCTGGTATGGATAGTATAGTCGGATATGTACATGGGGTAAGATCTGTGTGCATCTGTTATGGTACTACTCAAAAAAAAGTAATAGCGTAGGCACTCTTACATAAATAAAATAGCATACTAGACTAGAGTCTAAAACGTAGAATGTCGAGGTAGAGACACAAATTATTGATTGCGGACCCTAATTAGGTACTTATTGGCCTGAGTCCTTCGTTAACTCACACCATAAATCTTGTCCCAACTGGTGTGAGTTGAATTGAAAAAATAGTATTGTTGTCGTTCACCAGTCTTTTTTACCATTGAATGTACTCGTACCTATGCGTTGAACAGGTACAATTACCGAAAAAAGTGGTGTAAGGTTCTGAACTCTTCTAAGAATTATTATTGCTATATTACGCCATTGTTTGCAAACTTTAAACCCCGTTGTTTTTTACGAGACATTAAAAGATGAAAACTACGCTATTATCGAATTTTTCTAACAATTTTACTTAATCCAGCGATGGTGAAAACTACTTGCATGCCTGTGATTGGATATTTAAGCAAATCAGTCATTTGATGTGCGCGTTCGAGAACAAAAGTATTTTCACATAAATTTGCCGGCGCGCGCGCACGTGACAAATAGTGCGCGACGTCGCCTCTCGGGAATTTCATTAATTAATTGAACAGATGAATACCGCGGTTGTTAACTAGCTCAACATGAATCATTTGAGCTAACTGTAGATTGTTTGGAATAGTCTGTAGTTAGCTCAAATGTTTCAATTGTATTTTGTTGTTATTTTGTTATATTTTTGTAATATTGTTTTAATTTTAGTTAACTCAAATGTTTCAATACTAGTTCTAATTATGTTTGTATTATTTAATTATAATTTTCTTTGTTAATAACCTAACTAGTTTTATCGGGAAAATGGTAAGAAAACCTCTGAAATTATCCATTTGGCCTTATCTAAGTTACTCTTCTTCGTAATATTATGGGGAAAACCACCTGGGCAAACTCTCATAAAGTCAAAACAATTTTTGTTTAGCTTGGTTTGGAGCTATCTGACTATGCCAATATTAAGCTTTAAAATAGTGTAACAAACTAAAAAAAGAAATCGAGGACTTTGCAATAGTTTAATAAAATTGATACCTACCTATTGTTTCAGGAACTCTAAATTGTTTTTCATTTAAGTTCATCAAAGAAAGAACCGACATAATTACGCTGCCTTTCAACCAGAGATGTGCTACGTTGCTATGTTTCCAGCCTGCCAATAGGATCGCTCCATTATCGCGTAATTTTCATAGCTATATAATGACGCGAGAATGGAGCGATCCTATAGGTCGGCTGGAAACATAGCAACGTAGCACATTTATGGTGGAAAGGCAGCCCTATGAATCCATGATTGGATTCTAAATCCATGATCCAGGGCTCGGTAAATGTGCTTATAAGTACTCAATTGAAAGAATAACTTATGATATCATAATTTACGCCTAGCACCTATATACTAAGCTGTGTGTTGCCGGCTTAGAATTTTCACCACCCCAACTCTTCCCGCGGGTGTCGTAACAGGCGACTAAGGGATATCCACCGGGGGGGGGGGGCAGCAGCGCCCCCTGCAGAACAATTCTACCACCGAACTGCGATCCCGAACCCGCATGCCTAGTGTGGGGATTATTACCCCCATGTGATAAATGCCATTAAGGCGCTTATCAGGGGGAGGCCTGCGTCCAGTAGTGGACCAATACAGGCCGTTGAGGTTGATGTAGCACCTACTTATCCCATTGTAATAATCATCAATGAAAACAAATTCAACCATCAGATAACACACGCATCCATTACAAAAAACAAAACGGAAAATAATGAAAATCCAACGCAACATCCTGCGCGGGAGTCGCCGCATAGTTGTCAGTCAATTGCCATATTTGCTATGTCACAATAATGCCAGTCATTATCGGCAATTATTTAATTCTTTTACTATTACGTATTGTATGGAATTAGGTTTAAAGAACTTTATTTCTCATAAAAAACATTACAGTTGGAATTAGGTTTAAAGAACTTTATTTCTCATAAAAAACATTACAGTTGACTTAAAATGAGATAAACTTATACAGTAACTGTGTACTAAAACTAACTTTAAATAGGTAAAACAGCTCCTGAATTCAATTAATAAATCTTAGAACTATGAAAGGAATTCGATTGATAAATCTTATTTCCTATATAATAATCTATTAGGTATATGCATGGCCGGGTTCGTATCTATTATGTTGGTAACCTTACGCAAACGTCGTATCCAAAATCCACTTTGACGATATCATCATTCATCAAAGTTAGTTAGAAGAACTTTAAATCGGAAATTGAACCTGATTTGCGCCCCGCCACAAATTAATCTTCGAACGATCTGCAAATATTTGTTCCGGGTGTTTTCTATCTATACTAATATTATAAAGAGGAAAGATTTGATTGTTTGTTTGTTTGTATTGAATAGGCTCCGAAACTACTGGACCGATTTGAAAAATTCTTTTTCCATTAAAAGTCCACATTATTCCTGATGAACATAAGCTAATTTTTACCGCGGGAAAATGCTTCATTTCTACGGGAAAACGGGTAATAGGACAACGGGTAATAAGAATGCAGCTAGTGTGTAATAAAATCAATGAATTAGCTGGTAGTGGATCAGAAAGGAATAGATCATCATCATCATCATCATCGGATTATAACACAAGCTCGGCTTAGCTTGGGGCCACATGATGCTGTGTGAATTGTGTAGCATGTGTCCAGCATTATTTATTTTAATTGTTTATTTATGTTGTAAAGGATGAAGACGCACTACTATTTATTATAAACTCTTGTAATTTTGTTGCTAACATTTATGTAAGTGAAATGCAAACTCTACACCACTTTACTATAAATATTTCCTACAAAGGTGATGTAAAGTTTACACCGCCTTTGTCAGAAATATTTATACAAGTGTGACATCAATCAATAGCTCTTATTTCTCCAGACATGTTTGTCTGTTTGTGGAATGACAATACCCCTGACGCAAGCGAATTGTTTGCGTCTGAAGTTTTTCAAGAAACTTTTTGTTAACTTTGACTTGTATTGTTCCGATACTTTCGTCATTTGTTATTTTGAAAATGTTAAATTTTTAGTTTTTGTTGTGTCGAGTTGTTTTTTTAGGTGGAAATTTTCAACCAGTCCTAGCATTTAGATAGGTTGTTTGGAAATAGTTTTTTTTAGAAAAAGTGACTTTAAAACGATAAGTCTTTGTTTTCTTGTCTTTGGTAAAAAGGGATGACCATAAAAGTAGTGGATAAAGTTCGAAGGTAGAGTTTTTTGGAAGATTGCAAAAATGCTTCAGAATAAGTTTTTTCGCTGTTATTTTATGATGATCATTATCATCTTCCTGTTGATCTACAAAGCTCATAATAATAGATATTCTTCATATTGGAGCAATGATGTAATTCCTCGCTAATCGCCTGATAACAAACTAAATTGTACTGTATTGACCTTCACTCGAATTTAACGGCCAGAATTCCTGAATGTACTATCATATTTCTATTTTTATAATTTCATCATCACTGACCTTACATTACCTACCTTCCCAATCCACAGTAATTTTTTTATAAGCGTGGTAATGTCTGACTTCGGAAACCTTTGAAAACGGAAAGGATTTTTTTTCTGGTTTCTTGTCACACCAACATTTTAAATGCGAAACTTTGGATCTTTACATGTTTGTTAACTCTTTACTCCACGACTACTACTGAACGGGTCGAGCTGAAACTTTGCACACAGGTAGTTCGAAGCCTGGCATAAAACACAGGATACTTTTTTCCATAAATCATTTCCCATGGTATAGAAGTAACATTTAATCGTTTCCGGAGACACGGAGCGTGCGAAGGAACGGGCAGATACTAGTCTTTTATAAGAAGCTAATATCTAATTCGCAAGTAGAGTTACAGCACAATCTTAACAAAGACGACATTCATTCATTAAAACCGCATTGCTCACATTCCCACCTCAACCGCATAGAACCCATACAATTAATCAAATCAATGGCGTAGCAGCACCACACCACTGACATACATGTAGTTGTTTTATGGTACCCACAGATGGTACTCAACACAATGTACAGAGAGCTGCATCGATACGTGACGATCTTGAATCGACTTGTTAAGTTTGAAGCCAAGTATAAATATAAATAACGTTTATTGAAAAAGATTGAAGACTTCAAATAATTACATCATTGATCCCCAAACTAGGATAAACCTGTATCTTGGGGACTTCCGTCCTTGGGTTCTTTACATAAAACATATCCAGCTATAATTAGTACAGAAATATGTTAAAATTAAGAAGAATGTTTCGGTAAAATAAAGATAGACAAGCTGTATTTATAAATAATTCGATTGAATATGCACGTCTAATTTTTTTACCTTTTCAAACTCACATATCTTAAAAGTTATACCACTTTACGACATTAACGACTAAATATTTTTTGTTTTGTAATAATTACATTATCTGTCAGGACACCTATTTCAGTAACGACAAGCGAGATTTCTAAAAATGGCGGGCAGTAGGTATGCCTTGTGGTTGGTCCCATACAAAAATGATGGAAAGGAAACTCTCCGCAGAACCCGCAGAATCACGTAAGAACAGATATATGCGCCCCGCGCCGCCTCATCTATACATGTGACCAAAAAAATAAGGGCGATTCTGCGGGCTAAAAATCAGTGAAATTAGTTTCGAAACTTCGAACCTGCCAGGGAGCTTACCTATCGATGCAGCTCACTGTACGTACATTACATACAGTAGAACACTGAGTGAATAAGTGTAGTATAGAGTAGTATTTTGCTGTGTGCGGGCCCAGTTGGCAAGTAGGACAGTGTTTGTTCTGATCTGCTGATGTTTGAAATGTTCCAATCAGGAAACTAGGTGACTATGTTGTAATCATTTGTTTTGCGACAGAATCTTTAGCGTGGAATGTTTTTCTTTTCAACCGACGAAAAACGGAAGAGGTTATTTTTTGGCGCGTATATTTTTTTTTTATGTATGACCACGCATAACTTTTTACATAGTAGTCCGATTTCGATAAAAAAAAAATATTGGAAAGGGTAGGTATACCCTGAAGGTGGTCCCATTTAAATTTGAAAGAAAAAATCCAATCCTAAGGGTAGTAAAACAGGGGATGATTGTTCACTCACTGATTGTAATGGTTGCCCACGCATAACTTTTTACAGAGCAGTCCGATTTTGATAATTCTTTTTTTATTGGATAGGGATGTATCATGACCTCGATGTATCATCAAACTAAATTAGACTCGAATTTTAACTAGATGTCGCAACTAGAAGAATTTGAAGTCGGTTTATCATATTTTAAATCACCCCAAAATTATTCAAGCGAAAAGAGAAGCTTAGGACGTAAGTATTGAAAATATTACCTTCCCACCTTCCCACAAACAAAAATTTCCACCACAAATATGTCATTTACCTATCTCTACATTTTTTCATGTACATAGGCGTGTGGGTGGCATAATTTATAATGTAGGCACAGATTTCAGAGATACCTATTCTGAAATCTGTGAATGTAGGTTGAAATTTCCTTTTCACAGCTATAGGTACCTACTATTAATTTATTAAGCATATTTTATTTAGAAGGTAGAGAAAGAGTAACTTCAACTTCTATTATGCTCAACTAATTTTAGGCTCTACGTCTGGATCGCCAAAATTGTTTCAGATTGCGAAAGGTCCAAAATTTAAATCAAGATTGAGTTTGTGTAAAAAGAGGAAAACAATCTCAATTTAGTTTATTATTTACTAGCTGCATTCTTACTACCCGTTTTCCCGTAGGAATGAAGCATTTTCCCGCGGTAAAAAGTAGCCTATGTTCATCAGGAATAATGTGGGCTTCTAATGGTAAAATAATTTATCAAATCGGTCGGTTATTTATTTATTTATTTATGTATAAACAAACAATCAAATCTTTCCTCTTTATAATATTAATATAGACAAAAACGAATATAGACAACCATCCTAGGTAAAAATTTAAAAGCGATTCTTACTTAAAAATAGAGAAAGAGTTACCTGTACCTACTTACTATAAACTTCAGTCCTCAGCGAGTTTTTACTCTATGCTTCAGTCGATGTCTAGCCATTATCCTCAATAACCAAAGGATGTCAAAGTCAAACCAACGGAAGAGTTCAAGCATCATAAAATTACAATACAAATCTATCTTACGTGTTTGTCACTAAGTATTTGTGACACTCAAATCGCAGCAAAACAAAAACTGGTTAACTGTGACGTCACAAGATGGCCGATCTTGTAAGTGCAATGACCTGGAGCTAATGTCAGCTGTTGAAGGTGGCACTGGGTATTTTAGAGCTGGTGTTAATAGCGATTATACTAAAGACTAACTAAGCAAACCAAAAACAAAACTGAAGGAGTCGTCGCGGTCGTCATGACGATGTGTGTCTTTATTACACTACCTACCTAAGTAGAGGAAAAGGAAACTACAACCAAAAGGAGAATCTCCTTTTGATTTTTGTTTATTTTATCTCAATAACCCTGTATAATATGTACCACCCTGTAATCACATGAAATAATTTACAATAAATTAAGTAGTTAGGTACCTACAACTTATGTAATGTAATATGAATGATGCATGATATTTTGATTGTGATGTGCCATTAATCATTTTGAATTTGATTTAAACCCTGTATACCTTTACCATATAGTTATAATAAAATAGGTAACCCTCAATTGTAGGTTTGGCGTTGGCGAACACAGGCTATTAAGCACTCACTTCCTATTTATTGCATCTCGCTTGATTGTTGACTCTAGGATTGTTTTCAGAGGGTAAGTACTTACCTAGGTATCTATTTTTTAGATGGTTAATTGTATGTTGTTATTATTAACACCACCCAAGTCTTTCTGTTATAATTATTATCGCACTACTGTTTATATCGATAATGTTGTGTGGACGGATGTTTAAAACCACCGCCTACGCGAGTGCTTCTTGTTCTGCCACCTTGAACTTACCAAGGAGTTTGTAGACTTCGTGCGTGGAGTTCAGTTGAAAAGTACTTCACATTTCACCACATGACACTCAATTCCATTTATAAAATGCGAAAGTTTGGATATTTGTTACCTACCTCCTTACGCCATTTTGCATTGATATAGTTCTAGACCTTGCGGCAAGATGAAGATATCCGCGGGAAGAGTTGGGGTGGTGCAAATCTAAGCCGGCACCACACAGCTATTACCAATAACCTTAAAAGCTGCAATAAGTGATGAATACTGCGGCTGAACATCCGTTTTTTATTGATCAAGAAATCGCGCGAGATGGACATAAAGTAATAGGCCAATTTCGGAAATAAATAAATATCTTGTCAATACAAAATATTTATTCAAGTCAACTAACTTCTCTCGAATTTTGCATTGATATAGTTCTAGACCTTGCGGCAAGATGAAGATATCCGCGGGAAGAGTTGGGGTGGTGCAAATCTAAGCCGGCACCACACAGCTATTACCAATAACCTTATATAAGCTGCAATAAGTGATGAATACTGCGGCTGAACATCCGTTTTTTATTGATCAAGAAATCGCGCGAGATGGCCATAAAAGTAATAGGCCAATTTCGGAAAAAAATAAACATCTTGTCAATACAAAATATTTATTCAAGTCAACTAACTTCTCTCGAACGCCCGTTTATTTCTCGACGAACAAAACGTCATAGACATAGTTAGACGATGTAAATGGGATGCATTGTCTGAACAAGAGGGGAGCTTAGCCCTACAGACATGTAGGTATGTTAGTTTGTATGTATGGATGTATCTTACTTAAAGGGGAAGCACAATGGAGTCCTTATGGAGAGGCTTTGTGATCGGCTTTCTAAAGTCGTCGAGTTGTAGTCGTATATCATACGCAACAATGGTGGAATTATCTTCTCAGTCAACGAAAAGTAAAGCTTATAATAAAACTGTAACTTACAAGCTTTTATTTTGTTTCCTTGGTAACATATATAGGTACCTAGGTTGAAAAGTATATGCACGTATATAGCACATACAAACCTGCCTTAGGAACAGAAAAACCTTTGCAAATTAAAATTTTGACGACCTCAGTGGCGCAGCGGGCGAGAGTACGCCTGCGATGCAAGCGGTTGCGGGTTCGATTCCCGCCTCGGAACCAATTTGTGTACGATCTGCAGAAATTTGTTCCGTTGGTCTGGGTGTTTTCTATGTAGTACCAATAATAAAAAATATCTATTTATGTAGTGTATTGTATTAAGTATATCAGTTATCTAGTTCCCATAACACAAGCTCTCCAATAGTCCAGCATTATTTATTTATTTATTTATTATTAATTTGATGTAAAGGCCGAATAAAAACTGACTGAAGACAAACTAGACAAAACAAAGCTGAATTCGCTAAATATTAAGTTTTACATGATTATTAGGTAAGCAAGTAATCTCCGAAGTCTCATTTTGAAAATATTCAAAAGGATACATTCCACACATTATTTCTGAGTGCTCTAAGCTAGGTATAATTTTATCATCACGTGAGGCCACGGGTAGAAGTTACTCACAAAACAGATAAAACCCAAAAAATATGACGCAGTCTGTAGTCCTGAAACGCTGTGTCTTTTAGTCAACCTCACTACGTCCACTGGACTACTTATAACGTTGCATTTAGGGCTTGCAAATATTCGAAAATTTTGATATTCGAATATTCGATTTTTTTTCGGGTACTATTCGAATATTCGAATATTATTCGAATAATAGTAAAAAACTATATTTTTATTATAATCACATCTTCTTTTATTTTTTATGTGTTATTTGCATGAACAAACTTAAAATATCAAATTAACAAAAGGTTGTAACGAAACATTGGCGATTTACACGAACACTCAACCACAAATTCTTGAAAAAACATTCTTCTTAATTAGGTGAATAGGTATTTTAACAATATCTACAATAAAATTTAAGGCGAAGTGGGATCGTGGTTGCGTAGGTATTTGACGAGCGATCGCCGCGCGGGGTCCACCCTTCCCCGCGCGGGGTCCGCCCTTCCCCGCGCACTCCCAACTAGCTACTACGAACTAAATAGGCAGGTAGGCATCTCTATGGTATCTATAATGTATATTCGATAGCACGAGGATTTATTCTATTGATTGTATTTATTTATAGATACCTATGCCTGCTTACCTATACCTACCTAATACAAATATTTTGTAGTTATATATACCGTTTTTTTATTGAGGATGTAGGTAGGTAAGATGTGTGAGTAACGTAGATGGGTAGGTACGTAAAGTTATAAACGGATTTGAAGAAAGGAATAGTTTCTCCGTTCGCTGGTATTACCTAAGTAGGTATTTTTATAATTGGTTTATTTTATACATTTATGTAGGTAGGTATTACCTTTATAGAAAACCCAATATCCATTTGGATCAGTAGGTATATTCAAAGGTGGCTTGGAAGAAAACGCTTTTAGTGATAAGTCCGTATAGAGAATTTGAAAAGTAAGGTACCTACCTACACTTTTTGTTAGTCGGATACACGGTCGGACATATTATACCTAATGTAAACGTTGGTTTTTGTCATCCCTAGGTAGGTATACCTATTAGGTACCTACCCGGCCCTAATATGGCCCGGTGCCATAGATGGCCCACTTTCAGAAAAAACTTTTTCCGTGATTTTTGTTTCATGGATTGTTGTTTTTATAAAAAAAAAAATCTATGCGTAGGTAAATATAAAGAGCTAGGTAGGTTAGGTAGGTAAGATGTGTGAGTAACGTAGATGGGTAGGTACGTAAAGTTATAAACGGATTTGAAGAAAGGAATAGTTTCTCTGTTCGCTGGTTTTACCTAAGTAGGTATTTTTCGCCTGCGACGCAGGAGGTTGCGGGTTCGAATCCCGCCTCGGAACAAATTTGTGTACGATCTGCAGAAATTTGTTCCGTTGGTCTGGGTGTTTTCTATGTATAATAAAAAAATATCTATCTATGTAGTGTATTGTATTAAATATATCAGTTATCTAGCACCCATAACACAAGCTCTGCTTAGCTTGGGGCTAGATTATGCTGTGTGAATTGTCCAGTATTATTTATTTATTTTATAATTGGTTTATTTTATATATTTATGTAGGTGGGTATTACCTTTATAGAAAACCCAATATCCATTTGGATCAGTTCTCTGCTATATTCAAAGGTGGCTTGGAAGAAAACGCTTTTAGTGATAAGTCGGTATAGAGAATTTGAAAAGTAAGGTACCTACCTACACTTTTTGTTAGTCGGATACACGGTCGGACATATTATACCTAATGTAAACGTTGGTTTTTGTCATCCCTAGGTAGGTATACCTATTAGGTACCTACCCGGCCCTAATATGGCCCGGTGCCATAGATGGCCCACTTTCAGAAAAAACTTTTTCCGTGGTTTTTGTTTCATGGATTGTTGTTTTTATAAAAAAAAAAATCTATGCGTAGGTAAATATAAAGAGCTAGGTAGGTTAGGTAGGTAAGATGTGTGAGTAACGTAGATGGGTAGGTACGTAAAGTTATAAACGGATTTGAAGAAAGGAATAGTTTCTCCGTTCGCTGGTATTACCTAAGTAGGTATTTTTATAATTGGTTTATTTTATACATTTATGTAGGTAGGTATTACCTTTATAGAAAACCCAATATCCATTTGGATCAGTAGGTATATTCAAAGGTGGCTTGGAAGAAAACGCTTTTAGTGATAAGTCCGTATAGAGAATTTGAAAAGTAAGGTACCTACCTACACTTTTTGTTAGTCGGATACACGGTCGGACATATTATACCTAATGTAAACGTTGGTTTTTGTCATCCCTAGGTAGGTATACCTATTAGGTACCTATCCGGCCCTAATATGGCCCGGTGCCATAGATGGCCCACTTTCAGAAAAAACTTTTTCCGTGATTTCTGTTTCATGGATTGTTGTTTTTATAAAAAAAAAATATTCTATGCGTAGGTAAATATAAAGAGCTGGCCAAGATTTGATTAAATTGAAGAAAACAGATAGGTATTTTAAATGTGATTATATTTATTATTACCTTCGTACTATACATAAGTACGTACATTCTAATTCTAATTCTAAGCGGGGGAACCTCTCAATGGCATTAAAATCATCAATTCAATTAAAATGTGAAACCAGTCCAGAGCGCTTCTCCGTTTCTAAAACCAAGCAGCTAAAATCACACTGAAAAAGAGAGTCGTGATTTAGCTGTTGCAATTAGTTAAAAAATATGTTATGTCAACAATTCTGCGACAGATGATTTCTTTGATCGTGTTTGTCACATACTCTTCTTCCACTATGTAAGGCAGGTCTTCTGAGTCGCTGAAACAATTGAGATAAACGATGTTATATTGATGACTAAATACGGTTTTGCGACAGAAACAATACCTACTTTTAGCTATTATGAAATACTTAAAATGTTGCATTTCCTGGATAGGAATATGCGGATTCATAGAATGATAAACTGAAACTTGGATAGGTACTCTTTTATTATAGTAGTAAAGTGCTATGATTTTACTTACTCAGATTCACAAGGCTGAGGTGTGTCTGACACTAATTGAAGGTTTTCTAGTGCATCTTTAGACATTTCTTGCACTTGTGGTGATGTTTTTTCAGTAATTCCTTCAGTATGTAGTAGGTTTTCTGAGGTACTGAAACAATCAAGAGAAGAAGCACATGTAATATTGAAAGCAAATACGCATGTAGGTAGTGATAAAGTGTGCGTGCAATGTCCGGGTACCAGACTAACATTTCCGCGAAATTTTAATTATTTTGAATCAGTGGAAACTAGGGCTTGCATACGAATATTCGAATACTGAAATTGCAATATTCGAATATTCGACTAAAATGAATATCACTAATCTCAGACAGAACTCCGACGTGCATAAAAAGCCAAGTTCGCGAGACATGTCCATACAAGACAATAAAAGCTTACGTCGTTCGGGTTAACAAAATGACAAAGTTATAGGGTTCCCGAGTTCGGAAACACTCAGGACTGCCGCGTGCGACTGCGAAGTGTATTCGCTCACCTAGATTTAGAAGACTGTTTTTACTAATAATTCGTGGGTAATGTGCGGGTAAATTCCCAATGTCTCGTAATAACCTTTTGCTAAGTTGATATTTTAAATTTGTTTCTGCAAATAACACATAATATGTGTTATTATCACATGTGTGTTAAAATCAATTTAAAAAATGATTTTAATAAACATATAGGTTTTTCTATAAATTCGAATCATATTCAAATTATTCGAATAGTACCAAATTATAGTATAAACAGTAAAAAAAAATAATAGAAAGTATTCGAATATCAAAACTTTCGAATATTTGCAAGCCCTAGTGGAAACACGTTTTTTGAAAGTGGGCCATCTTAGGCAGCGGGCCATCTTAGACAGCGGGCCTTCTTAGGGACAGTCGATATCTTACTCGGAACAGACTAACAGACATTTATATTTAGGTAGGTACCTATCTAATAGGGGTAGGTTATAGCAGTAATATGGATTACATTACAATAGGTAGGTATCACCTAATTATTATAGCTACCTACCTAAAGTTACCTGTAATATTATTATAGGAGAGTATAGGTAGATAACTATCGAGAGAAAAAGGTTGGTTCAAAGTTTCAAACGATTACGTAGGTAAATATTTAGATCGATGGGTAGCACAATAGGTAGATATACCTAGGTATCTATTGGTGGTAAAATAATCAATAAAAACCTTACCTGTTCAAGTTCATCACTTTTCGTTCTTCAATTCAATTCTTCAATCGCGAATATTTTTTTGTTTTGTTATATTTATTCACCATTTTTGCTTGTAATGAATTTCTCGTTCAATATGCGTTTACGTACGCGGCAGCGGAGAGGGCGCGAAAAAGTTGTACACGGGTGCTCTCGACGAGGCGCTGCGGCCGACTGATGGAAGGCGACAGCCGCGCAATGGCCGGCCCGCGCGCAGTTTCACTGTTCTTTATTTAGAAATGTATTTTTTGCTACAAAATAATATTATTTCGCAAAAAACTAAAACCATAATCGTCTAAAGTATTTATTAGGGAATACGTAGACGAAATTTCATTGAAGTATGTTAAATAACCAGCAAATAAAACTGATTTTTCCGTAGCAGTATCACTGTAAAAATGACGAATTAGAGGAAACTTTGCGATTTTTTTCTATCGAGTCAAGTTTAGTCAATCATGTTTCGGCTCCCATAACTTACTAACTAGAATCCTAAACTTTTGATTGTCACCAAAAACCAATAAGAAAATTGATGTTTTATTGCCTTAAAATTGATTTTCCGTGCAGTCAAAACGTGGGTTTTGGGACTCACTTCACCTTAATACAATAACAAGTACATAAACACGGTAAGTAACTAGGGTTGCCACCCGTACTTTTTAATAAAGTATTGTACCTACTTTATTACTTGCTAACGTACTCTATACTTTATGAGCACAATAAAGTATGCGAAAATACTTTATTTGTTCGTTTCACGTTACTACGAGGTATTTTTTTTTAGAAAGAGAGCACAAATAACTCAGCTGCAAAAGTCTTCAAAATGAACGCGGTCTCTCCGCATGGTGTTGCCTTAGCATGCTTGTCATTTTGGACAACAGCGGCTGTAAAGCCTGAAAATTATGTGTTGCTCACTACGCACACTTTGTAGCCCTTTCAGTTTGCCATTATCACGCTGTAACACTCCAAACCATCGTAACATACCCTACCTGTCCAATATTGATTATTATAGTTAGATTTGTATATTTTACCGTATCTTTTGTAATAAAATTTTTAAAGTGGCCAATGATTACGTAGTAAAATTAGAATTCAATCCCGGGCATTCAAGGTAAAGATAATTAGGTGAAGAAGTAGATTTAAGTATAGATTACGATATTAACTGGATCATTTTATGATTTCGGTTACAATGCCTCCACTGTGCGGTTACCAGAGAACTTTGCTTTGGCCTGTGCAGGTCCAGACCAAAGCTTTCTGCTATTTAGGGCTCCCATTCAGAATCACATTCAGCGCCTCGGGGACAGTCGAAAGTAGAAGACTATCGCCTGGCCCGTACTCAGTTGTAACCAGACATTTAAGTGCAAAGCGATTGAAAAACGCTAACTCAGTAGAGTTTTACGGGGAATGGTCTAAAGCGACCCAAATACACCTACCTACCTCTCCTACACCTATCCTACCTCAACCTATACCTATACCTACCTAGAAGCTGCTGCTTCTGTAAACAGGGTGGAACCACACTCCAGGCTAACCGTAGATCTAATCAATAGACATAATAAACCCTCAGTTCTTCTACAATCGGGATGACGCTTGCAGAGAGAACCGTTTTAACGGAAGACAATTCCACAGACTTGGAACGTAAATGGTCTCCCAAGTCTGCTTTTTTTTTTTTTTTTTTTTTTTTTATTGAAAATGGTCAAGCGTTTGGCCACCAACTCACTTAACCTTTCTATACTCGCGCCAATTTTTGCTACACCTATACTCGCGCACGGTGTCACAGACCGATAGTTTGTACCCCTACAACATATTTTTTTTACTTAGAAGCCCAAAAACTTTTACTATTTTTTCAAAGTTTAGGATGTAATGAAACAAAATAGTATAAATAATACTTAATTTATTAATTATTTTACTGACTTATAGTCTATTACAAATCAGTCTTCGAATTTGAGATTTTTTTCTTAAGTACTAGGAAAACAAAATTAAAGTCTGAACTTCTTTTTAAAAACAAAATAAACTTCTGAAAAATAATAATGAACATATCAAAGGACATATTTATCTATGTTTGGCTTAGTTTTGAGCATCACCATAACAATCAGGGCATATGGTTACAGCATGTTCCAAACAAAAGTATTTTTTGAACTTTCATTGTGTTCTTCCTCAAATATCTCGTCATTGTCGTCGTCTTGCTCGGTGTCGTATGTCTCTTCTTGTACCTCCACGTTGTCTTCTACCTCACTGTCATTTTCGTCTTCATAGCCAGAACCAGAACTTGATTCGTCCAGTAACAATCTGATTCGATCATCATCCATTTTGATATGAAGTATCACCTAAAAAAGAATGATAAAATTGGTCAAAATATAATATAGAGCAACATACATACATACATTTTACTATACATACTTCATAAAGTATTCAAAGTCTGTAAAGAATATATAAATGCACTAAATATATTATATTAATACTTACACAAAAAGTTGCACCTATACTCGCATCGGTCTCATGGACCGATTGGCGCCAAATGCTACAACACGTGCGTTTCGCCCGAACGCGCGGCGTGCACTAAAATGAAGTTAGCCACAAATCCGGCAGCTAGCAAGGAATTCGACTTCTCAGGATTTACCTGCATAAAAATAATTACGAAAATGTGTTTCGTCGGTCTCACAGACCAACGCGCGAGTATAGGAAGGTTAAAGTAAGTGAAGATGTGGCCTAAGATGGAGCACGCTTTCCCAGAAGGAACTTATTCACCCTAGACTTGAAGACTCCAAGATTATACTCTGCTTGTTAAAATTTAATATACATCCAGGGTCTACTGGATGTGCTTGATAAACATAATAAGAATTTAGATTAGCCAGCTCTGGGATGTAACACCATCCGTCTACAACGTAGAGAAACGATAGAATTAAGTAGTGTGTTTACGTAACCTGAATCCTCACTCTCCGGAACGATAGAATGCTTTCTCCGAAATCCTCGCTGGTCCGAAGGATCTCAACGCTAAAATCCGATCCATTCTGAAGCCGTTCATCATATGTACTAGGTCGACCCAGCATTCTCTCAATCAGGCACACAATTCCACACAGTTTCTGGAAAAACCTAGCAAAAACCCCAAAGCCCACCGACACCTTTTTCTACCTAGACCCGACTGTCTCCTCCCCGAAAAATGCCTTTTGTTTTCCTAGAGTAATCAAATTCAAATATTGTATTTTACTGAACAAGATTTAAGAAGGTTTTATTCCTTCGGTGTTACAAGTTATATCAGAAAGTGTTAAATGTTTCTATATTTGCAAATTGAATGAACCAGCATAATCTGGACCGTTACAACGCATGGTCATGGTTTTCTTGCCATTTTTGCCAATTGCCACTTAAGTCTGAAAATTTTCGCAGCTCTCTCCGCTCGCCGTTATATCTTTAGAGTTTGGTTCTTTGCCATTGAAGATAAGTACCGTTTTAATACTAAGTATTACTAATCTCTTACCAGGTAAATTAGACTCAATTTTCTCAAAAAAAAGGTGGAGACCCTATAAGTAACGGTAACACCGCGAGGGATAGACGGGATAGACAGGTCCGTACTTCTAAAAACGAAATCAAATTTTGATTCGTTTTTGTGCTATCGCTTATCTTATGCAAGCGACATAAAAGTTGGTTTTGCACGACAACGAAAATTAACTTCGATTTCCTTTTTCCGAAATAAGCATACGCGAATGCACTACGCAGTCGCAAGCGGCACTCCCGAGTGTTTCCGAACCCTATAACTTTGCCATTTTGTTAGTTTTTGATTTAATCGAATATTCGAATATTGCAATTTCAGTATTCGAATATTCGAACCAATATAATATTCGAATTATTCGAATATTCGAATATTCGAATGCAAGCCCTAGTTGCATTGTTGCGCGTGTCCACAGCATTTTTGCGTTATATTGGAAAGGCGTGCGAATCCTCTGCAGACAATACACTTGCCCCTTTCTACTGCATAGCAATATAATTATCATCGGCTGACAGATGTGTTAGATCTATCGCTTTTTGCTCGGACAATGACCTTTCTGAGCCATAGGTATTTGTACTAAGAAAATGTTGTTCAATTGTTTAATTTTGAAAACGTAAGTTTTTGGCACGATTTTCAATTGTTTAGGTTTACCAATCTGATAGACATAGAAACTTGGTAACAGTACCTATATTTGGTCGATGTTCTGTAGTTGTAGTCAAAGCCAACATTATTGCAGTTAAAAAAATAAAATATATAAATGGTAGTGATCAGTTCAGCTACCTGCAGATTGATTACAACAGTCTGCAGTTAGCTCAAATTTTAAATACATGTTCTAATTTGTTTCTATTATTTGATTGTAATTTTCTTTGTTTATAAAGGTGAACGCCTACCACGAAATATCATCAAACCTAGCAGTGGTTTGATGATGTTAAACGTCTGAAGAAACTAACTTGTTATGATTAGGTAGGTATGTTAAAAACGTAGAGAGATGTTATGTGCTGCACTTTTAGCCGATAACTGTAGACAGGCTAAGTAACATACAATGGAGGCAGCACCATGGGCTCTGTACCGTAACAGTAACGTTACTGATTGCTATAACCACTTCCCCTGACAGCTGAGGATTGCAGAGAAAATGGTCGCTTATTTGGAGGGACATAAAGTCTAGAGTCTAAGTTAGATCTCGATCTTATCTCTTTCAGAGCTTGCGAAAATCTTACCTACTATTTCTTTGCTCTATCTTTTCGAGATAACATTGATTACATTACAAGACAACGCTTAAAAACCCCAAAAGATGTGCATCGACGGATCAAGCTGTGATTTGTTTATTTTTGTCGTGATTTCACGTGAAGTCTGAAAAGCCTTACTTATTTTTTCGTTTGTCTATTTCAGATCTCGCAATGAGGTGCGTCTGAAGAGAACCGAAGCCAGAACGATGGCTTCAGAGCGCGCCATCCCCCACCTGAGGGACATCTTCGGACTCGGCCAGCAGTACGATGCCAAGACCATTGAAGATGAAGACAAGACCAAGAAGAAACAAAAGAAAAAGGACGACTTCCGTACCTACGGCAATGGTGATGTTAAAACCCTTGAAAGACACTTGAGTATGAAGAAAACCATCAGGAAAAAGATAATGAGAGATCTCCAACAGGCGTTCGTTGAGGACCCTAACGAGTTTAAGGTTGAGAACACGAGCCCTGAGAAGCTTAAGGCTGAACTGAGCGCCGAGGCGGTGAAAATCGAGAAGAACGTCAAGAAAAGTGACCCTACGTTCCTAGATATGCTGCGAGGAGACACCAGGGAGGAAGCCAGGGAGGAATTACCCCCAGCAGAAAAGACCAGCTTCTGGCGGCGTCTTACTATGAAAAATAAAAACAAGAGATAGATAATCAACAATGCCGATTCGCTGCTCCGTTGTATTTGGGCTTCGTCAATTACCATGTTATTTATTGACTTTATAGAGCACTTTTTAGCTTGCTTTTTGACTTTTTGAATCTTTTCCTATCAGATTTTACAAGTTTATAAATAATACCTACTGTTGTTTATATAAATAAGTGTGTGTAAATCATACAAAGCAAGGGTCTTTTGGATCTCTGTGACCATCAAAACTTTTTGCATCATATACATTTGAACTGATAGGTATTATAATAATATACTAGTTAAATTTTCCTCTAGATGTTATTTAGATTAGTGCTTCAATGGAGTAGCGTCTGGTTGTCGGCCATTGTTACTTAAATTAATAAAAAATATAAAAATATCTCGTTCTACATGTGATGTAACATTAAGTCGACTAGGTTACTTAGAGTTAAGTTTAAGTAAATAGATACGTAGGCTATTTTTTATTGTAAGCGGTTCTTGTGGCGATTCCTTGTTGTGACAATTTATTATCATTTTAAATAAATTTTACATATTTATTTGTAGTTTTATTTGCTATTTTATGGTTATCTAGAAAACTTCCTCTGAAAAAAAGATCATACATAATGTGAGGCACCGCACAACAAAATATTTACAAACGTTGAAATTGAAAATGATGCCATTATTTTTATTTACGATTGCTAGTCTCTGCAAAACATGATAGTAAATTAACAACATGACACTTTCTGGGGCAACTGGTGAATCAGGCCATGACTGATGCACATTGATATTTTAATGCAAACCAAGAATGCACTGATTTGAATTTTATTACTTACTATTTCCACATTTAGGTAGGACTAGGCTAAAGAAAATGTAAAAGACCACTATTGGGTTCGATTCCCTTGTCTGTCGAGTCTTACTTATTTAGCAGTTCGTTAAAATCATTCTGCAAACTCCAGTGGCAAGTTCATAATCCTTAGTAGGTACTTTATGTGAATAGCAAGATATAAAGTAAAAGTTAAACTTACCTACCAAGAGGTATCATTGCATAAAAAAGTCCCGCTGAAATGTTGAATTTCTGAGGCTAGTACCTACCTATAGTTTAATCATGCTCATAACGACATCTATGAAGCAATCGAAACATTAATATATAGACACTAGGTGGCAGTACAAATAATATGACGTATTTCTAACCAATCAAAGCATGCCAGCTGTAATGGCGGTATCCAGCAACCAATCCGATATTTCCAAGCTGCGCCATCTATCAACACCAGCAGGAACAACTACCAGTGCTGGTTGCTATTACGAAAACTACGGAAACCTATCTGAGGATTATATTTATTATACCTACATATTTGTTCTGAATCGTTTCTCCAGGTGGCGCCTACCATAAAAAGCGACTCCTTACGGAAGCTTCAGCTATCTGCTCGATAAAACCACATTACTTCCTTTTAGTCAAATGACTACAGATTCCTTTAAAACCTCAGCTAATAGGTACGACTCCCTGCTTTTGGGAATCTAATGGTTAATTAAATCATTCGTTTGAAAACTATGATAATATTTACTTCTCCAAAATTTATCTGTGGATATTTTTATAGGTGAAAGAATAATAAATAATAAATAAATAATAATAATGCTGGACAATTCACACAGCATTATCTAGTCCCAAGCTAAGCTGAGCTTGTGTAATGGGTACTAGATAACTGATATACTTAATACAATACACTACATAATATATAGATTTTTTTATTATACATAGAAAACACCCAGACCAACGGAACAAATTTCTGCAGATCGTACACAAATTTGTTCCGAGACGGGAATCGAACCCGCAACCTCCTGCGTCGCAGGCGGACCTTCGCCCACTGCACCACGGAGGTCGTCAAAATATCGTCGTTCAGTTAAATTACCTAGGTACACTAATGACTTAATTACCTTATTAATTTAACAACAGGGAGTCGTTATTACAAGAGTGAAGTAAAAACTTATCCTATGAGGTACCTATAGGGACATGAGGTAGGGGAATCAAGAATCAAACAACAGAATAAGTTTTCAAAATAGTATATTTATTTAAACTTTTTTATATTTACCTAATGAAAATTGTAGATTTGGTAGGTAAATTTTTTTGTTTTTATTAAAATTTATTAATTAATGTTCCTGTTTTAAGTGATATCGAAGATGTTATATAAAAAGTAAATGTAAGTACCTTTGTACGTTTTCTGAAATATTAGTTCACACAGATAAAATAACAAAAACAACAATAATTGTAATAAGTATTAAACATGGAACAAGATAGAAGAAATTTTAAAGAAATTCTTGCAGACAATAAAGGGAATTTTATTATTAGTCATCAAACTTTTTGTACATAATAATAATAGTTTTAATTTGTATAAAATGGTAAGGTATAAAAAATATTTTATGATTTTTTTCATATTTAGTTACATTTTGTAGGTACTTATTCATTTATTATTATAAAATTATCTACCTCCGGTTCACAACCTAGAATACTACTGAGAAGAACCGGCAAGAAACTCAGTAGAACGTTTCGAAATTAATTACATAATTGAAAAATGTTTATGTCTATCTTCATATTATGATCAATAAATAAAGAAATAGGTATGTATATATAATATTTCAGGCAAAATTTAATCAATAATATTATGTACTATTGAACTGAGTAAGTATACCTTACTAAATTATTTTGTATAGTAAATAACCAACTAGTTGTAAACCTACGTTGTTTGGTAGTTACCTACAGAAATAATAAAAATAATATTTATGCATTTCATACCTACATGCCTTTCGTATTTATTTAATGATACCATTACTATTTTAACGCTAACTCACTACTTCTATGTCTCCATGCCTCTAAGAGAAACTTAATGTAGGTAGTTCTTTTGATATAATCGAAATCTGTACTATCCTTTCAAATACCTTGTTTTCTACTGATGGAGACGAAAAAAAATTAAAGGAAATGGATTATAATTTTTTTAAAGCATTGAATTAACGAAGCTGTATACTTACTAACATCTGTAAACTTCTATACCTGCTTAAGGGTAATAAATGCTTAATAATAAATGCTAAACCGTTCTTTTGAATCTTAATTTATTACTGAAACGTTTATTCAAATTACAGAAACTTTGTTCATAGCGGCCTATTGACAAAAAGTTACATTTCTTAATCGTTTTAACAGTAAAGATATTTTTTGATCTTCGTACAAAAATAAAAATCCTAGAGCTTTCTAAGTAGATTTTTGCAGAGTAGATGTGATGTTATTCTATTAGGCATAGAGCCGAAGCAATGACTAAGGCTAAAAATAATACTGCACGCGAAACGCACGTTTGTAAATGTACAATAAAAAAAAAAACAGACGTCATTAAATTTCAAGTCCGTTCTGCGCTCGAAGTTCATCAAAAGCCTGCCAACAGATTAGGCATCTTCCAGACTCTCTATGGGAACTTATCTTAATTTAGATAGCCCCGAATCTACGGCTCAATTACTTATCTCACGTTTTATAAACAGTTTAGACTTAACTCCAAAACACACGCCTTATAAATAATTATTTACATAGTTGGCAATCGCATCTGGATATATCTTACCTTTGGGGACCCTTCTACTCTACCAAAACCTCTAATTATCTTACGTGTTCGTTTAGACTTAACTCAAAACACACTTCTTAAAAATAATTATTTACTTAGTTGGCAATCGCATTGGGATATATGGTCAAAAGTTGAACCTTTTCGGACCATTCTACTCTACCAAAACCTCTAATTATCTTACGTGTTCGTTTAGACTTAACTCCAAAACACACGCCTTAAAAATAATTATTTACATAGTTGGCAATCGCATCTGGATATATGGGCAAAAGTTGAACCTTTGGAGACCATTCTACTCTACCAAAACCTATAATTACCTTACGTGTTCTAGCAAACTTAACTAATGCCTATATTAGTTGATGCCTGTTTTTATACTACCTCTTAGCGTTCCCTAGTCTCGTAACTTAAGCTTATTAAGAATACATTTTTAAATTTATTTAACTGCCTTAATCTATGAGTATAATACCATCGAGCTTATCATTTATTCCTTTGTCATCGCCCAGTTCTAATGCCACCATATATAATAGAACCTAAATAATTTCAAATGAATCTTCAAACAAAGTCTACTTAGTGGAACTCTGCAATATTATAATATATATTGTACGAACGATCATAAATACAGGAGATAAAATAGTATAATTATATCGAAAAAACATAATGGCTAGTTTAACTATTGATATAAAAAGCTTTCAAATGCTTTTTGCGACAAATCATCAATATTTATACACATAATAATAATATTGTTGTTATATATACACGTGTCTATATAGATCATATTCGTATTTTACAATTGATGTTGATAGAGCTTAGACTTAATTTATTGTAACCAAAAACGAAAACGTAGCGATCAGGATTTCTCTGGGTTTTAGTATGAACGAGTCTACATTCTGAGTTTCTAAACGTTCTGTCTCCCGTTTTTAATTTTACCATTATTTTAGGTATTCGCCATTTTGTCTGCCTAGTTCCGAAGCCTGCCTGATAGCCTGATCCATGTGACGCCAACAAAATAAGAGAACATCTGAAAATCAATTGAATTGTGCAATTACTTATTACTATGCTAGGTTTTTGGGGTTAGAATGTTTAGTGATTCTAAAATGTTCATTTATAATCAATTATAATGTAGAGATTTTAAGAAACAATATTTATTTTCAAAAAATTCTCAAATCGGCTGATCGGTTTTGTTTACTTATAACAAGTCAATGTAGTAAATATTTTATTTAAATAAATAATAAAATAAATAAACAATGCTGGACGATCCACACAGCATCATCTAGCCGGATCATAATAATGCTTAATTTTCAGTTATTTATAATTCGATCAAAATATTATAACGAATGATTATGTTATTAAAATGTAAGATTTATGGAGTATCAAATCAATTAAATCCACGTGCATTATGCTGTTAAAATGATAATTTATACCTTGATAATTATTTTGCTAATTTACGAAGATATTTCAACATTATTCTGAAGGTGGGCTGGGGTGGATCTTAGATATTTCTGGTTACATCATTAATTCGAGCACTTTGCATATTGACTCAGGTTGCAATCAGCCATGGTAGTTTAGGACGAGACCCTTAGTCTGTAGAACAAGCGATGAAAACATAGTTAGATTTGTTTATACAATGAGATCCTGAAAGGTTAAGACAAGAATATTAGATACACGGATAGTTCAGCAATATTTTAGCGAAAAATAAGTTTGGGATAGGTATTTAAAATTAAAAATGTATTTATTGATTAAACTTTCGGGTATTAAGTATCTAAATGCCTACTAATAGTACCTTCTAAACCTCTTGATAACAATTCGTAAGAAGGTTATGCCTACTATTTCTTATTCAGAATCATTTCACTTTTTACGAATTTAAGTATAATGTAATTATTTATAATAAGATACCTACGGATAGGTGTATGTTATTTTTGTTTCTTTTTCATTTCATATTAACCTACCTGGCCTTTGTGAAATATTATTTCTTTTTAATGTCTTTGTATTTATTTAAAAGTCCTTCGATCATAATAACGCTTTCATCCTAACTGAAACATTATTGGCTTTTAATGAAACAGGTTTGTAAATACTAGTTCTAATTTGTTTCTATTATTTCATTGTAATTTTCCTTGTTAATACAGACCCTACTCTTATAGGTTTGTTTGATTATTTGTTTTGTTTTCTATATAGGTAATAGTAATATTATAAATAATCACTTATTTCTTTATTCTTTATTACCTACGAAATAAACACACGTGTATAACTCAAAACTAGAGAGATACTGTTGCCAGTAGGTATCTCTAGTTTTGAGTTTTACACGGCGAGCTCAGCCCTAAAGAGTTATTCTCCAGCAAACCTTGTAAGTAATCTTAACATAACGCATAAATAGTTCAAACGCTTTACTAAAGTTTTTTTTATATATCTTAATATTTATTTATGTCTAAGAATTGTAGTCCTAATAACTTAAGGCAATATAAAATATTATATGTTAGCTACCCAACGTCTTTTATTTTGGTGAAATTGTGACAAGATAGTTTTATAAATTTGTTTTATAGTAGCTTCGACACACTTAAGTCCGGTAACGATATAAAAGTGTCTATTGTTAAAATAAGTTATCATTTTTTATGGATTCTCTGTTTTTTTATGATTTCATGGTGTTTTCTAATAAATGACTTTACTTATATTTTAATAAATAAGGCAGACCTAAACTTTCTAAAGGCCCCTCCCTAGGAGGTTTATAATAATAATCTTGATAATTTAATGACGTAACATTATTTTACAACTATTCTACAAATAATAAAAATGTGCTTTTTTGTTTCAATGTAAACGATGACGACTTTTAACTGCTAATCTTACTTAAAATCTACTTAAAACCTAGTGGCTTAACTTAAAAAGTCAAATATTAAATTAAGTAAGTACTTATATAAGGAAATATTATAACAATTTTAAAAATTAGATCGAATATTTTTTTTGTTTGAATCCTCATAATTCACTATTTGAATACTTATAACAACATACCTAGCATATCATCATGCGTGCCTAATCAATTTCACAAACAGCTCATCGTGAGCTTCATGCCTAAGCCTAATAATCACCTGACTTAACCGACCATTATCACCATTTGTAAAAAAATATATAATTTTTGTGCAGTTTCTTACTAATTCTTAAAACGATTATTGCCTACCTACTAGGTTTCTTATAATTAATAAAAAATCAAGAAGGATCTGCTGAAAATCAGCTGAATCGTCATTAATTAATTATTTGTATTGTTCGATAATCTTCTTTCTTTAATATCTTTCTTACACTGACTTTTATATAAATGTAATTCAAATTGCCTACCGAACCTAAAACTTATCCTATAATCTCAGGTTCTGTATAGGTAATAGTTTTGCGTAATTATCACCATAAATAAGCGACAAATGGTAAACATTTTTTATATATCGTATTTTACTGTTTTATACATACATAACTGACGGTTATAGTCATACTGAATATTACCTAATACCAGAAACCATCTCCTTAATTTGAACAAAAAACCTAGGGGAGTCAATACCTGAATATTATGTTATATATAAACCTAATAATCATCTTATAGTAATAACTTATGAACACAGTTTTTTTTATTTCGTTGATTGCCCACATAAACTTATTAATAATCTACATAATAAGTTCCGCATAATATTATCCTTAAATAAGCGATGCGATTAACTAAATAATTTTAGCTTATAACGAATATTTTGATGCTTTTACTTATTGTATTTGTGATAATTCACATTAAATGTCTCCTGCCTGATACTAAATACCTACTTCCTAATAGTAATAAATAGCTTACTAATAAAATGAGGGACAGCCTATTGTCATGCCTAATTCTTATAGTTATTATTACTTTAAATAAACGTAAAGAAGATTCGACTTATTAAGCCTGATAATCAACTACATAAAAAAAATCTAATTCCCTCACCTAATAGGCAAATAAACTACCAAAACCTAACCTAACAGATTCCACATAACTCTCCTGATTATTGAAAAAGCGATTAATGTGCTGTTTTATATTAAAATTTCCGAAATTCACATTCAATACCACCTTATACCAAATATTTACTACCTAATAGTTGAATAAATAGCCTACCTAGGGGAGTTAGCCTATTGCCATGCCTAGGTAATTCTGATAATGATTACCATTATTGCCTACCGGACATAAAACTTATCCTATAACCTCAGTTTCTGTATAATAGTTATGTGAGAAATACTAACCAGTTTTTTCATGGTTTTTTCGTATATTTTACTGTTTTTTACATTTAGGTAGTAATTGTCATAATTCGCATTGAATATTACCTAGTACCTGAAGCCAAATTTCACATTCAATACTACCTTTTACCAAATATCTACTACCTAATATTTTAATAAATAACCTACTTAGGCGAGTCAGCCTATTGCCATGCCTAATTCTGATAATGATTATCATTATTGCCTACCGAACCTTATTAACCGAAACTTATCCTATAACCTCAGATTATGTATAATAGTTATGCCTAATTAATTATCATATCACCATAAATAAACGAGAAATACTACCCACATTTTTCGTATGTTTTATTGTTTTATAAATTTAGGTATTGATTGTCATAATTCGCATTGAATATTACCTACTACCTGAAACCAAATTACACATTCAATACCACCTTTTACCAAATATAGTAGATATTAATAATAATTTAATAAATAACCTACCTAGGCGAGTCAGCCTATTGCCATGCCTAATGCCTGTCTGCCTACCTAAACTATTATCATAAAGTAGGTAATAACCTAGTTAGGTAGGTACCTACCTAGAATGTTCGGCTTAATAATATTGTTAATCAAGTTATTAAAAAAATGAGTTGTATTATAATTCAAGTCAGTGAGACTTGCATTAATGTAATTTAATATGCCCGATAACTGAACTAGGTACCTAAAGCTAAGAGTGCCTAACAGGTGCCGCATAATTTGCTTGACTACCAGTAATGAGTCCTAATAACTTATATTTTTTTAGAAACAACCTTTAATTTCTAAGTTACCTATAAAAAGTTTAGTTAACGATTATTAAAAATTTTAAGTAGGTAGTAGGTATATTTTGTGCTGTTTTGTACGACGAACTACTTATTAAAAGTTTTTAATTAGGTACCTACCTGTAAAATGATAAATGTATGCAGTGAGTTTTCTATCGCAATAAAATAAATTTATTAAAGATCACAATGTTATATATACGTGATGTTACACAATGTTAATTAATTATGTAAGCTTTTAGTCTCTAAATCACTACCTTCAATACCTTAGAGATGATATAAGACACGCGCTCTGCATTCAATTCATAAACAATATCACTCAAAAGCACTATGCAATGCAAGTGTTACTATGAAAGTAGATGAAATGCAATTTAATTGGGGCCTGCCAGCTGAGCAGATATTACGATGCTGCTAAGGAGATGAAGCGGGACGAAAAGTTTCCATATTCGAAACAGATAAGTAATCTAATTGCACCACAATGACGTTTACCTTCATCTAGGGTAAGTTAATAATGTTACGAAATTTAAGATGGGTATATATTTCTCCTTTTTTACAAATACATTACATGCGTAATTAATCAACCTAACATTTTACAGATAAATAAACGCTCCACAATATTTATTTAGCACCATAACTTTTTATATAAGCAACCACACTATTTCAATGAGATGGGTACCGAAATTTCAATAACACTACACGATTCCATGAAGATACCCAATTCAACAACCAATATTTTAGTAAGCAATTTCTAGTAGGTTTTTAAAACACTAAAAATGCATGCAAGGGATTACTAGACATTTTAAAAAAAAATCTATGCTCGTGTATTCAACTACCCAAGCCATATTTAGATACACAAGCACAGTACACACCACAAAGAATTACTCAAGCACATCGCCATCACATCACACTTTAGTCACTTCACTTTTCGTCAATTGCAACCAACCTTATAATAAATGCAGCTGTAACGTAACGTTTAGCTTGAAATCCGTTGTTACATATACAAATTTCAATCAGTCACCCAGTGCCGTTTTCATTAAAAATTTAATTTTGTGATTGATGCTTAGCTACGTAGCTAATTTCGTGGTTCTGTATATATTTGTTGTTCTATGTATGACACATCTTCAGCCTATTATCTAATTTTGTCAAATGGGTACATGATGCTATTTAGAGTTACGGATGAGGTTTTCGTTTTACAGTGTTTGTTAACTATTGTTTTACGCCAAATATTATTAAGATAGTGCCAAGTATTAATAAAATTATGTTTGTTTTCATGGCAGTGCGTGCGCAGTAAATTTTGTCTATGTCTATGTATAGTAAATTAAATAATAGTTAACAATTTAATATTCTGTTATTTTAATTTTCAAAGTGCTAAATAAATTAAAAAATTATAATATATTCAAATGAATAATGCTGTACAATTTATAGTTATCCAATTACGGAATTTAAAATCTGATCAAGTATAAGTAATGTAACTTTGTTCTTCTTTTCTATTATGTATGTGCAATAGTTTCTTTCTTGATTAATAAGTGTCATAACTTTATAAGTTAGTGTGCTGTATAGTAGATTTTAGCTAAGAAAAGATTTTCATTTAATTTTATATTAACCTAATAACTTCAAGAACTAATTGGTACGTACTTATTATTTTACTTGCTTGAAAAACTTAATCATTATATCTTCTTAATTTAAAATAACGACGTTCAACGATCATTTCGTCTCTTTTTCCGTTGAAAACAACAGCTTTTTCGTAGGTATGCTATATTCAAAGTTCTAACATCAGGTAATCCAGGTTGTTTGGCAGAGATCGCTCTTGAGCGATAAGACCGCCAATTGTCACTTAGGTTATAATTATTTATTTTTAAATTGCTTCTTAGTTTTAAGTGTGCAATAAAAGTATTTTCTATCTATCTATCTAATATCCACTCCTATCGCTAAAATCCTATCTTCTCTCTTTTCTGTTCGCTTTTTTACCTCTTTCATAATATTATATTGTTTTATGATTCATCTCATTAGTATTTCCGTTTACCGCTCTTAGTCATTCTAGTACAAACAGAAATTAATTCTCGTATTTTATACAAAATCATTTCGGAAATATATATGTCCGTATTTATACCTACCATGTTAGAATTAATTACACAACAACTTCCCATAATTTTTCTTATAACACTTTTTATATTTTTTTTCTTATATTATCTTCTTTCATCTAATTGGTAGGTACGGTTGTTGAGCTGTTAGATGTCTTATTTATGGTAGTAAAACGCCCTTCGGTTTCTCCATAGCCACTTCTTACGTTAAAAGGTTTTTACCTTTGTTTTGATTTTGCTAAATTAGTAATAGTTCTTATTTGATTTTGATTCTTATTTGATCTTATTCTTAATATTACTATTGCGTTACCTTTATGCGGGGCCTATTTGTCATGGGTTTTATTTTAACGACTTTCTGCCGTTGTGTTATTTCGTTATTATCAATAAATAATTGTGCTATAGCATAATATTCTCCAATTTCATCTAGTTTATACTTGACTTCAATCAAAGTTAAAACGATTATTCTTCCTAATCATCCATATTTTATTTTTTCTGCATTCATGTTATTGTTTTATTAGTGTGTAATGTACGTTATAAATTATAATAGGCATTTATTAAATTTCTAACAAGAATCCTATTTTACGAGGTTTTTTCCCTTGTTTAGCCACCTTCCGTCTAATAGGTTGATCTCTCTTACCGAATAAGGTAGGTATTAGAAGAGGAGATTAATCAATATCAAATTGCATCTGAAGGTTATTTCTTATTTTATCACTCCAAAGACTGACTTGTTCATACTTGCATAGGAGGTATTAACTAGCTGACTATCAATAGTTTCACTTCTTTACTTTCTTAGCTTAAATATACTCTTATAATAAATTCATGTACAATGTGCTTTTTTTTGAAGTTTCTAAATACGCTAGAATATTTTTTATAATTAAGTTCAATTCAATATCTAGTATCCCTAACATTTTTCTTATTTATGTAACGCTATTGTGGAATTTTCATTAAGTAAGTATTATATTTGCACTCTACATTATTAGGCACTTATCCTTACATTGTGCGTCAATTTCATATCATAATCGTATTTTTTTCTTTTCATACTTGTATTTTTGTACACACTTGTTTGTTTTCCATCCACATCTAATCGTGTGAGTCATTGTTTTGCTAGAACGTAATTCAATTGTTTGTCAGTATAAATAACCATGAGATGTGATATCATCGTATTCTGGTAGATAGAAAATTCTCTTTTTTCAGATAGTAGTTACCTAGGTATGTACTGAATCTTTTAAAACCTACGCTTACTTTTAAGTTATATTAATATGGCACTGGTTACTAGCTTTATCTGTTATTTTGCTTACTTTTGGTTTATCTCGAACATGAGCACATCAGCTTTTATAGAGTTATTAGTTATTTAAATGAAATAAAAGGTTGCAACTAATTAGTATACTTAATTAAATCTTATTTTTATTGGGATACCCAAGTCTAGGATATTCTTATAAAAAATCCTGTTCCAGTTTCGTATTTCCTACCATTATCTCTATCTAAGAAATTTGTGTATTAAGATATACTTATCTTTTGTGTTTTAAGTTCCTCATCTATTTAGCATTTCCTAATATAATTACTCTTAGTAGTAAATGTAATAATTTTATTAAAATCGTATTGTTTTAAGTTCTGATCGTTTTTAGATAATTTGTATTACCTACCTATATTTTACTTTTAAATAATCGTCCTATTACTCGTTCTGATTAATATTTTTGTTACTACCTAAATAATATTTTCATTCTTAACTTTATTCCTTTTGGCTTAGGTACCAATTACCATCCTGCCTAGAAAAGTATTTATGATTTATGTTTTAGTGCAGGTAATTCCAGATTAATCTGCTCGTAAAATATCTCATAAGGTGCTCTTAAGTAATTTTTATCATATTTTCATAGTCTGTTTTAGTTAAGAATATATTATACCTAACTAGGTAACAATATATTTTATATACCTAAACCAAGGTATTCCTAAAAAAAAAAATATTTAGGTATGCATGTGTTTTAGTAGGTATCAGTCATTTTATTAAAATCGTCGTTTCTTATGTTCTGTTCGTTTAGATAATTTGTATTCCCTACCTATTATATTACTTATAGATAATCTTCTCTTACTCGTTTGGTATATCTGATTAATATTTTTATTACTACATAATATTATCATTCTAAACTTTATTCCTTTTGGCTTAGGTACCATCCTGCCTAGAAAAGTATTTATCATTTATGTTTTAGCGTCGGTAATTCCAGATTAATCTGTTCGTAAAATTAATTAAGGTGTTCCTATGAAATTTTTATTATTTTTTCTTAGTCTATTTTAGTTAAGAAAATATTATGCCTACCTAAGAAACAGTATGTTTTATATACCTAACCAAGGTATTCCTAAAATTTTTATAATTTCTTAGGTATGCATTTGTATTAGTATCAGTCATTTTATTAAAATAGTAATGTTGCAATTGTAATGGTTCTGTTCGTTTAGATGATTTGTATTACCTTCCTATAATTGCTTTTAAACAATCTTCCTATTACTCGTGTGATATATCTGATTAATATTTTTATTACTACGTAATATTATCATTCTAAACTTTATTCCTTTTGGCTTAGGTACCATCCTGCCTAGAAAAGTATTTATGATTTATGTTTTAGTGTAGGTAATTCCAGATAATTCTGCTCATAAAATATCTATTTAGGTGTTCCTTTGTAATTTTATGTTACTATATAAGATTTTTATTTATTTTTACTACCATCCTACCTAGGCCAGTTTCAAGTAGCATTAATAAGCGATTTATCGTTATTTCTGTAGATTCCTAATTGCGTGTTTAATCTTTATTTCATTTGCTTCTTACTATAAGTAAATAAGTATTCTTACTATAAATAAATATTCTTATTATAAATAAGTATAATAGGTACCTATCTAATGCCAGCAGATAATTTTTTTTCCATTGTTTTAAGTGGTAGGTATGTACCTACCTTTATTCGTTTTGGAATATTTTCTGAACCCAATTATTGTGTTACGTACGTAGTTTTAATCAGATTGCTTTCCTATATACCTATAAATCACTTGAGTTATTCCGTTTAGAATATTCTTAACTGTTGGGATTACCTACACCTGCCTACCAACCTACCAACTTTACCTGTATTCTGTAAGTAGGTACCTACTTAAGCGCTCTTTAATTCACAGAAGGAATCTTTTAAATAACATGCCTACCTTAATATTAAACATTGTTTAAATAACATAGGTACCACAATAAAATACATTACTAAGGTTACCCATCTGCCGATTATTTGCCGAATATGTACCTAGGTATGTACACAAGTAAAACTAAATATTCACACATTCATAGGTAGCTGTTTATAAAACAAAAACTGATAACTTAGGTAGGTAGGTACCTACCTACCAACCTGGTATCTTTGTCAATATTATTGTAATAAATGTAAACCTACCGGTCTACCTACTATTTTTATGTTAGGGAACATGGAAAATTCCTTTAAGGTACATCGGGGTAAGATCGTATCCGGGTTAAGGACGGATAAATCTAATAACTCCCTAATCTAGGGTGTTTTTTAGTTGTTCGCAATATAGTCGTAACCGCCATTTTGTCGAGCCCCTCCCATCAGTTGACGTCAGTCGCTAGGCCCGCTTGGACGCGTGATATTTTTGTGAGAACGGAGAAGGTACGTAAAGTGTGATTTATTCAAGATCCGAACTTACCCCGTCGACTTTTTGTTTGAAATTCTGGTGTAACTACTGTGTTGTTTACAAGTTTTATAACATATAGCCATCATGAGGCAACTTGTTAACTAATTTCAGTGTATTAGACACCCTAAAACCGTCTGTGGACTGAGATCCGATCTTTCCACATTCAAATTTTAATGGGTGAAGTTCGGATGGATTTCATCCGTTCTTTCCCACCTGTATAAAGTACACAGGTTCTCAAACTTTTAAAGATCATAAATGCATATAAAATTAGAAGGAAACTACCTGTCCCTGATCTTGTATGTATGATGGTATAATAATAAAGTAAAATACTTGAATAATTTCTTAGGACTTATTTGTTCTTTTTGTATAATTATTACTATAGGAAAGTAATAACAAAAGTCTGATTATTTTTAAGTTCAGTTTATGTCCTCTTTCTTTGATTGTTTGATTTTTTTTATTTTGGAAGTTTTAGAATTCTTTTACCAAATTACAATATTACTTAAGAACTTTAAGTTGAATACTCTAAAATGTGACTGTTTGTTGATTTAAGAACACATTTAATGTGTAGTTTTCGAATTTGATAAACTTTATTATCTTAAGTTGTTGATTTTTAATTTTTAAGTCTACTAAGTAAGTAAATTTTGCCTAAATACTGTGTTACACTATTAGTAAATAACTTACTTTATTAAAGTTGTCCAAAGAATTAAAAGCCTTTTAATGCATCCATCAAACCTAGAAAGTTAGGTAAGTACCTAAACGAAACAAGTTAGTAGATTTAGTTTGCTTTTGTTTACAATAATTAGATAGGGTAGGAAGGTCTTGTCAAACCTTGGTTGGCGTAAAGTTTGAGAAACCTAAAAACTTGGAATTTTTTGCATTGGGGTAAGATCGGATTAGAAAAGCAAAAAATAAAAGTTTTTGGCTATAATACTTTACATGTTAACAATTTTATCGAAAAATAGGTATCTCTGTTTTTCTTGGTTAAGACCGGATAATTTTATGTTATAGCGCTTCAGATCAGAGCTACAGAAGCGATTTTAGAAGGTAGTCCGATGTTACCCCGTCAACGTCCGATCTTTCCCTTGGTTTTCAAAATATTATTGTAACTTTAGTCATCACTAACTCTGTCATCTTAACGTTTAGAGAATTGTCAAAAACTCTGGTTTATAGACCTATATTTTAAATAAAACTTTGGTATATTTTTAGATGGGCTAGCACTTTTAAAGCCGAGAAAAAAAATATTTTGTAACATCCTAATGGTTTTCTAATAAACCATCCGTTCTTACCCCGATGCACCTTATTACTTTTCCTTAGTCTATTTTATTTTATTTGTATTTTGTTCTTGTTACTTATATTGTTGTTTTTCTATTTTAGTTTAAAAAATAGTATAGGTACCTACCTACCTACCTAGGTAACAATATATATTTTATATAGGTACCTACCTAACCGAGGTAGGTATTCTTAATTTTTATACACTTATGGAATTGTATTATTATCATGTTTCGAATTATTTACCTATTCGAATTTCCTAACATCAGTAAATTGGTGATCATTTTATATTTAAATACCTAGGTAGGTACCTACCTAGTAAAGTATTTGTAAAATGACATACCTACCTAACTACCTTTGTTTTAGGGTACTTTGGGGAAGTTTTCCTTCCTACTTGCCGGTACTTTGGGGTCATCTCGGACCAAGGTTTTTTTTATCAAATAGCCGATTAATCCACCTAAATTATTAATTATCAGCCTATAATTATAGGTACTACTAATTATAGGTAATTATAGGTACATCTAAAATCACAGTACAACCATTCTAGCTCATAATTTGATTGTGTTCGAGCTTTGATAAATAATTTCTAGCAGCAATGGTGTTCACCATGGTCGCCGCTCGCGAAGCAGGCGAACGCCATTGCTGAACTTACGAACTAAGACATCACCATATGTGACAAAACAGCACAAAATATTTTCAACCTATACGCCGAAACTAAATAAATCTTGTAAAACATGATATAAACTTAACATACCTTTCTGAGAAATCCATAGAACCTCCTTACTGAACTTTATTCGATTTTTAAAAGGATCTACGCAGTTTAACTGGGCGATGTGTCCGCCATTTTCTGTATCTAACGGAACTTTATCCTTCCATTTCGAATTTGCGCCGAATTTTGTATTGCATTTTTGCGTTGTTTAAACTTCAATGTAGCCTACATTTTAGGAAATTAAGACTCCTAACACTACACTACCTATTTACATGGTTAAAAATAAGAGAACCGCACCACTACACTTTGTAAAGCTATCTCAGCGAAACCGGCTCTGAAGTGGTTTTATAAGGAGCGCAAAATTTAATACGCACTACGCAAATGACAACTTTAACAAAATGAGAAGGCAGGTCATACAGGACAAAGTCTGAATTTAACCAATCTTCACAAATTACCAGTGTAATCGTTCTCGAATGTTCTTCCTGCATTAGTGAGACAACGCTATAAGATAGACAAGAATAGCAATATAACTGAAACGCAATTTCTAGAACATTCAATACCAAGAGTAAAAGAGATACTATCAATAGGAAATGAGATCGCACGATCCGAAGGAATATTCCAGAGTCAATAAATTTATGTTGGTGATGCCAGCTACGCAAGAAAAACACCCTTGATTATAAATAAGGGAAATATGGTTTTGGCATGGGAGTTTCGTTTATCTATTTTCAAATTAATTGAACCCAGAATTGTTCCGTGAACTTACAGAAAAACAAGAAATAAATAATCAATCAGTCAATAAATTCCGTTTTGTCTACATAAACATTTTTTTAGGTAAGTACTTACTTAAATAAAATATTAACTAAAATTAATGACTGTGATTACTGCAGTAGTTTATAACACATACCTAGGTATATAACACTACTAAAAATTAAATAAACCATTGATTAAAATATATAACTATACCCACTACAACTACAAATAAGCGTTTAGTTTTATTGAGTAACTCTCGATCGCAGAGAAATAACAAACGAAACGAAAAGGCTGCCCATTGTAACGAAATCTATATTTGTATTGTAAAGTATTATAAATATAATACAACAGTTAAAATACAATAAATAATTTTTATTTAACTTCTACCAACAAAATCAATATATTCAAAAGAAAGGTACCACCCGATTGGTGCGTAAAGAAGTTCATTATTTTATCCACGAAAAACGGGTAATTTTATGCGTTGGCATTCTGTTGTTTCTTTTTCCTTGTCTTGCACGAATCATTCCATTCCTCTCTTACACGAATCCTTCTCTGCCATTGGTTGATGACAAATATCTTTCGAGAAGGTTCCACCCCACAATGTTTCTCATTGGCACATCCACATCTTTCCAGAACCTTCTCGATAGGTATTGGCCGGCTGTGGAGGGGTATATAAACGCACGGTTTACCCGCCAATACATTCAGTATTTGAATTGAAACAAGCAAGCTAAGAAGTGAAGAAGGACTACGGTTCTCAAACCGACAAACAAAACAAGCAATCTACTGCTACAGTTTATCAAGTGAAAAACGTGAGTTAATTGATCTTGAACCGAAGAAATAAGAAGAAAAACGTATAAAATGCCAGCCATCGGAATTGATCTTGGAACCACTTACTCCTGTGTTGGAGTATGGCAGCATGGAAATGTGGAAATCATCGCTAACGACCAAGGCAACCGCACAACACCATCGTACGTCGCGTTCACCGACTCCGAGCGCCTTATAGGAGATGCAGCCAAGAACCAAGTTGCTCTTAATCCTCAAAACACGGTGTTTGATGCCAAACGACTTATCGGCCGCAAGTTCAACGATCCGAAGATTCAGCAAGACATGCAACACTGGCCATTCAAAGTTGTCAACGACTGCAGCAAGCCCAAAATTCAAGTGAATTTCAAGGGCGAAATTAAAACATTCGCTCCAGAAGAAATCAGTAGTATGGTTCTCACCAAAATGAAGGAAACAGCAGAAGCATACTTGGGAACATCAATCAAGGATGCAGTCATAACAGTCCCGGCCTACTTCAACGATTCACAACGCCAAGCCACTAAGGACGCAGGAGCCATTGCGGGACTCAACGTTCTACGCATCATCAACGAACCAACCGCCGCTGCACTCGCCTATGGACTCGACAAAAATTTGAAAGGCGAACGCAACGTTTTGATATTTGATCTTGGAGGCGGAACTTTCGACGTTTCTATTCTAACTATCGATGAAGGGTCACTGTTCGAAGTAAGGGCGACAGCTGGTGACACTCATCTTGGTGGCGAAGACTTTGACAATAGACTGGTCAACCATCTCGCCGAGGAATTTAAACGCAAGTACAAGAAAGATATCAAGAACAATCCACGAGCACTAAGGAGACTTCGAACTGCTGCGGAAAGAGCTAAGCGCACTCTGTCGTCGAGCACGGAAGCAACTATCGAAATTGATGCGCTGTACGAGGGACTCGATTTCTACACGCGAGTGTCACGAGCTCGGTTCGAAGAACTCAATGCCGATCTCTTCCGTGGAACTCTGGACCCAGTTGAAAAAGCATTGAAAGACGCAAAGTTGGACAAGAGCTCAATCCATGATGTTGTCCTGGTAGGAGGATCGACGCGTATCCCTAAGATTCAGAGTATGCTGCAAAACTTCTTCTGTGGTAAACAGTTGAACCTGTCCATCAACCCTGACGAAGCAGTTGCATACGGAGCTTCAGTACAGGCCGCTATTTTGAGCGGTGAACAACACAGCAAGATTCAGGATGTTCTGTTGGTAGACGTGGCACCTTTATCGCTCGGCATCGAAACCGCTGGAGGAGTTATGACGAAGATCATCGAAAGAAACGCAAAGATTCCCGGCAAGCAGACCCAGACATTCACCACGTACGCCGACAATCAACCAGCTGTGACCATTCAAGTTTACGAGGGCGAGCGAGCCATGACAAAGGATAACAACATGCTGGGTAAATTCGATTTGACCGGAATTCCACCAGCACCTCGTGGAGTTCCCAAAATCGATGTCACCTTCGACTTAGACGCCAACGGCATCTTGAACGTGTCCGCTAAAGAAAACAGCACCGGGCTCAGCAAAAACATCGTCATAAAGAACGACAAAGGCCGACTCTCGCAGGCTGAGATCGACCGCATGGTCTCAGAGGCCGAGAAATACAAGGAGGAAGATGACCGTCAACGTGAAAGGGTCGGAGCTCGCAACCAGCTTGAAACTTACGTATTCGGAGTCAAACAGGCTTTGGATGACGCTGGTGACAAGCTGAGTGACCAGGACAAAGAGCCAGCGCGCCGCGAGTGCGAAGAAGCCCTGAAATGGATCGATAATAACATACTGGCGGAAAAAGAAGAGTATGAACACAAGCTGAAGGAGATACAGAAAATCTGCTCGCCAGTGATGAGTAAAATGCACGGAGCGGCCTCTGGAGGCAACCAAGGATTCCAACAGCCTCAAAACAATTACTCAGGACCCACTGTGGAGGAAGTTGACTAGACGATCTCTATCTTAGCGTTAATAATTACCTAGTCCCACCTAATTTTAATAGGATTTTCAAATTTAGTACCTACTCTTAAGTGATTCCAACAATGATCAATGCCTATCTAGTTTAACAATAGGTATATTTATTAGGATTTTTAAATTCACAATGCATTTTATTTATGTAATTTAGCAATAATAAGTTATGTAGATTTAACTACATAAGTAATAAATATTTTTACAAAATTGTGGTATTTTATTTCTCTCAAAAGCGCTCAACATTTTAGGGCAAAGTTTACAGTTTACTTCATAGGTAGTAGGTAGTTAAAAAAGGAACCTTCAATGTTATGTTAGGATTTAGCTATAGCTAGAAAGGTACCTATCCTATCTAATCTCCACAAACCCGTCAAGGAAGGAGGCCTATGAAACGGATGATTATCTACATTCTACTAACACTTAAACCGCCACTAGGTACTATTATTCCAGGAGCGGATTAGGGATTATACCTATGCCAAACTAGTCACGTGCCAAGGTGCGCGAGGATAGAACGAGGTGCATGTGGAAATATTTAAATGAACGAACAAATCAACAAAACGAACCACCTTCAAGTTAATGTTTGAGAGGATGGATGTGCTGTGTTGATAAGATGGTGGCCACACGGAGATGTTGCCGCTGTTTTCATGGCCTCATCTTCGATCTGGGCGTGTGGCGATTTTGTTCGTCCATGGCTCCATCATGTGTCGAATAATTTGACATTTGGTTGTCATAACAATGTCATTGTCAAATGTTAACAAGTGATGCCAGCTTAGAAGTATTAATGGAAGATCTAGCGAAAAACAATATTTTAAAACAATAGCATTAGTGTAGTATCATCTAACAGAAAATAAATATAATCTTTAAACCTAGTTAATTGCCATGAACAAGTTGACAGGTGTGCTATTTGTGTTTTCACCATCATTATGAGATATTATTTACCAAAATGGTTAATTTCGGCTGCGTAAATAGTTGCAAAAAAGAATGGTATCGCGGTTGCTGCTTAACATTCAACTGTTGTGTAAGTGATTGATGCTTGAAGGTATAGGGCTAGGGTGTTCATGAAACAAAACAATGTCACAGGGCTTTTGAACAAAGATTCTGATATACTTACTTCTGATACACAAACATTTTTTAAATTTGTGAAATTTACGCAGCAACATTTTCGTAAGAATGATAAACATAATGTTTTGAAATCTTGGGGACACTATGAAAGTAGTAGGTAGGGTAGACCGGGGTCACTAGTAACACGAGGCAATAGTACCATTCCGAATATCTCCACTACTAGGCGTCTTGTGTGTGTGTGCGAGAGAGGGGGCACGCGCCTTACGTGTCCTGACTTGCTCACTAGTCGACAGCGCGCTCGCTGCGGAACGGACGTCTGCAGGAGTATTTGTTTATTTTCAAGCAACCAAGGTAATTTTTTATGCTATTTTGATTGCTCTCTCACTCTGTGGTTTCTGTGTTTTATATAATTATATATTAACCACGCGTTTGCCTAGGTATCCAGCCTTATAATTCCCAATATTGTGTGTCTAAAGCTCAACAGTGTTCCGAGGAATTTAGTTATTTTTCCAAAATCTATACTTGGGGTCAATTGTACCGTCGTCACTGGGTACAGTTGTAACGGTACAATTAACCCCGTGGTACAAATGACCCCAAATACAATTTATTAAAGTATAATATTTATTTAATTTAAGCTAGTTTAAAAAGCGTTAGGTACTTATTTAAACTTAATTTTTTTAGATGCCACGGAACAGAAAAAGGAAAACAGATCGGGCGTCTAAAAGTATTCTGCTTTACGAAGTTTATGGTATAAAAATGAGTGCAAATTAGGTTAAATAATAATTAACAAATCGTTTCATATAGTTGTTTTTAACACTGTTGTCATATCAATATGATTTAGTGGATTCCGCCATCTTTGCAATCAATGATGCTGGATAGTTGTTGATTTTACTTAATGTTAACTAAAAATTTAGTAGGGGCAATTGTACCAGGGGTCAGTTGTAACTCCATAGAAAGTAATACCTGTCAATTATTTACAATAATATTAGATTTATAAGCTATTTGTTAACTCTCAATCAAAGCTTAGACCAAAGAGATTATGCCCAAATATAAGAATTTGCATTATTTGTGTTTAAAGTGGAGATATCTTAATTTAAATTTGTTTAGTTTTATCTTGAGAGTTTTGTAGAACTGTTCCTAAAACTTAAGTTCCTAATGTTAGAGACTGATTAATAAGTGCTAAAATAACAAATATACGATATTATAGTTATGATTGAATTGTTCGTTTGTTTTTTGTTTCTTTTTGAATTTTTGGTACAATTGACCCAGAGTAGGGGTCAATTGTAGCGCTGGACCTGTCATCATTCTTACCTTATTCTCCATATGTTCTGTAAGCTATACGTAAAATTCAACAAAATGGTTTGTAGCTATTGAATTTAGGTTTCTAAAAACATAATCGGTGTGTAAAATACCCAAGTTGGTTTAGTACAATCGTCCGAAAACCAAAAAATGTTACAATTGCCCCCGGTCTACCCTATTAATGGCTGGCAACAACTAAAACCGACAGAGCCTACATTATTTGCTCCCCTTGGAGTCGAGACACATGGGCTGTGGGGTACCGAGGCTATTCGGGTTTTTAAAAAGTTATCTGAGAATCTGGTCGAAGCGACGCGTGACCTGAGAGCTGTTCAGTATCAGGCACGCACAGCGCATCAGCATTGCCATACAGCGGGGCAATGCAGCCAGCGTTTTGGGGACGCTTCTGAGTAATTCTGAGTTCATTAAGTAGTACTCGGCTAACTCGGCTCTGTTTTATAAACACTAGTTTATGCCCGCGGCTTTGCACGCGTTGTTTCTATAAATATTTAAAAGTGATTTCTATCCCGTGGGAACTGATTTATGAAATATAAAGTCGCCTATTTTTGATTCTAGGGTTAGACTTACCTGTATGCAAAATTTCAGCCTGATCCGTTCAGTAGTGTTGGCGTGAAAAGGTAACAAACATCCATCCATCCATCCAAATTTTCGCATTTTTATTTAGTGTGATAGTGTGATGATGTGATTGTGCAGTTCAGGTTTATGTAAGGTTCATGACTCTTGTCTCTTCCCAACTTTAACTTCTTGGTGAAGGGCTCTGCGGATCTCATTCATCCCTGTCGAGTGCTCTTTTGATTTTCTCGAGCACGCTGGGAATTGTTTGAGTTTAGGTGAGATGATATCGCGAAATTGGGAAGTGTGTGCATTCGTATAGTATGTTATAGCTGCCGAAGTATATAATAAGTATATAAAATATTTAATACGGATATTTCCTCAGGCTTTGCGTAATACTCTCAGAGGGATCTGGCGCAAGCCTGACAAATCAGCTGGTAGCATTGGTCTCACATCACGTCAATGTCAAACCACACGTTATCATCTGTCAGACGTCAGTCAGTGAGTTACCGCAGTTCGCCAAACGCCAACCAATCACCTCGTTCCTTTCGCCAGTTGATCGCGCGATCCGATAAACTGAATACATTTTGATTATTTTTACGATGAAGTGAATGGTGTGGTGTGGTCGTGTTGTGAAATTCCTATAGTTCTAATGCGATAGGTAGTGTTGATAATAATGGCGAATTTTAGTAAGCTAACGGAACGAAGCGATGTTCGAATCGGGCTGGCTGCTGCCGCCGCTCTCAGTGCCTATCTCGTTCGGAATTCATTCAACTCAAGGTAATGCGAAAAGATTCCACAGTCTATTGATTATTTTTACGATAATAATAACCTATTATCAAATCAAGCTATGGCCTGTCTCTTCGTTGCGTTGTCTATTGGGCGCTCAGAGTTTAAATTATTCAGTAAACCATAGAAATTCTCTGAGTTATTATATTATGTACTATCCGCTTATCACAGAAGCAAGTATTATGTCAGGTAATTTATCAGTCGTGCCACTCTCAAAAAACTGGTTTTAAATATTTACTTTTCAATCATGAATGACTCATTGACGAACAAGCAATCTAAACTCTAGTTAAGTACTTACAAAACTAGGAAGTCAGTGCTTTTTTACGTATTTCCTCCCATTCTGATGTTGCTTTTTATTTAAAAAAAAGTCCAGAACAATTTATGTTGTAGAAAGTTTCTTATTCTCATTTGTTCAAAGTCAATTAGCTCTTCTAGTGAAAAAGTGGTTTTATTTCGATTTTATTATGCATGATTGCTGGTCATTACTTATTATATCAAGTTTTTATAGTTTGTGAGCACTAAGTCTCATATTAAACAATCAATATTATTATCTTAGGTTAAGTACAGCAATTCAAAGTTCAATAGCTATTACTTACAGACTTAAATACACTGTTATCTGCCAGCTTAAAGAAATATCACTTTCATAATCAATAATTAACAAGATAACTGTTTTCAGCAAGTCTAAAGCCGTAAAGAAACCTGGCCGCCTCTCCCCTGAAGAACAAATCCAGTATATGATAAAGGAGAAAGATAAAAGAGGTCCTAAAGCCCAGGTGGACGCTCAGTTCATCAAAGAGTTCAAAGCACTATGGAAGATCATGGTACCAGGATTGTGGACCAAGGAGAGTGGGTTTATGGCTCTTATTGCCTTATCACTCATCTCTCGCTCAATGTGCGATCTGTGGCTGATTCAGCATACGACTTTGGTTGAAGGGTAAGTTGCATATTCTCTACTTCTCATGAGTTAACGCTTTCACTGCCCAGCTTCTGTGCGATCTCCAGTGGCACGCCTCGAATATGGGCAATGAAAGTGCTAGTTTAGTAGGTATATTATGGTCCTAAACAACTAGTAAGTTCGAACCATTTGAGATAAACTTTAGTCAGATTAGAGCTCATCATAAATATGCTGGCCAACTGATTTAAAAACACACCTTAAAATGACTATATATAACTTCTTATCTACTTTTAAATCTACGACTCCTATTGTTTGTTCTATGCATAGCTTAAATATTATTCTACGTTCTGTAGATTACACACTACTGACAGACTTCCTCTTGGTACAAAAAAATGTTAGGTATATGGTTTTGGCTCATTCTAAAATAACTTAAGTACATGCTTGTATTAATTGTTTGAAACTCCATGCTCTGAGTTCACTTCATTCGGTTTTAACTCATCTTTGAGGTCTCATATTGTTGAGTAAGAATGAAACTTTAAATGTGTATTATGTAGTGTTCTACGTATAATATCTTATAATGGTCACTTAATTTAAAGAGCAAGTGCTCTAAGTAGATATACTACTTTAAACATAATAGGCAATTGTTAGGAAGCTATGTGCTACTTCATAAAGGTACATGTTTTAATTAGCAGTCGTGACTACTGGTTTAGCTATTAAAGATTTGCTTAGTCATTAGAATAGTTTAAATTTTATGAGACATTAAGAATAACAGTTTCTATTGTATTTTAATGTTGTTTTAAACTATTATTTGGCATATTGAATCAAATTTTTGATAGTCTTTATAAAATTCGACTTTTAGCGTTATGGCGGCGTCGTCGTCTATCCGTGATCTCGTTCTTATATCAACTATATGAGTATCAAGCCAAAAAATGATTCGCAAGGTGTGACATTATTTTGGGTTTGATGTCTTTTGGTGCTAAAGTTAAATTTTGAGGCAGTTTGGTTTGTTTAGTTCAGCTTGATTTGATGAAACAATATCTTTATTCACAAAGAAAATTACAATCAAATAATAGAAAAAAATAAGAACTAGTATTTACAATTGAAACAATTGAGGGAACTGCAGACTTATGCAAACTATCTACAGGTAGCTCAACCAATTCTTATTATGAAAAATTAAAAACAAGTAACTTTAGCTATTGGATTGATTTATACATTTATTTTCTTAGAAGTTGTCTTGGAGGAAGATGACAATAATCATAATATTATGGTTATTCATAAGATTGTAAATCATACTAATATTATAAATGGTAAAGTTTGGATGGATGGATGTATGTTAATTTTGCATACATAGGCTTCTTTTATTCCATAAATCAGTTCCCATGGGATACAAAGAACCTTTAAACGTTTCCTTATAAATATCGCGTGCGAAGCCGACAATGCAATGCCGAATGCTGGACAATCCCCCAAGCTAAGCAGAGCTTGTGTTATGGGCACTAGAAGACTGATATACATAATAAAATACATGACATAGGTACATAAATATTTTTTATTATACATAGATAGTACCAAGAACACAATCTCTCACCATCACATCGTATAATCATTTTATCCCAGGGCGGGAATCGAATCTGCAATCTCCTGCGTCGCAGGCGGACCTTCGCCCGCCGCGCCACATCAGTTGTCTATACTACTTGTAAAATAAAGCTAAATTGGGATTTGGTTACTACATTATATCCTCATCTATCAATCAATCAAAAGTATTGTAGTATATCATATAGTAGTACCCATAACACAAGCTATGCTTAGCATGAGGCTAGATGATGCTGTGTTGATTGTTCGGCATCATTTATTTATTCAATAACAGGGGTAACATTATTGTCTTTTTTGCAGATCTATAATCACAATGGACAGCAAGGAGTTCAAAAGACTCCTGTTGCAATTCTTCACTGCCATGCCACTGGTGAGTATTACCATATTTAATATTAGATTCTGCAAGTGGCTTCGTAAGCAGTTTTTGGAATATAAAGTAGCTTGTATGTCTACTTATATGCTTGTATGTGTACAATAAAGTAAGTGTAGTTACCTATTGGCATTACGGCTCAAACGTTAGCAGTTGAAACGTTAGCGTGCAGATGAACACAGATAACTATTCTCACCACAGATAACTATTCTCACCACACCGTGATCGCGGCCCTGATCAAGATCTTTATGTGCGCCAAATTTCGGCCCGATCCATTCAGGAGTTTTGGCGTTGTTTTCAACCAACATTTTCACAACGGCGGATCTATAGCAACATCATTAAAGCAAAGACCCCATGTACACCCACAGAAAAGCTGAAACAAAGCTGTCAATCACCAAAAGCCCCGTTCAAGAACTTCAGGGAGTTGGGCTGGTTCGGCAGGGGGACTGTGCACAATACCCTCCCATGCAGCAGGGGTATTTCGATTCGTTTCCGAATTGAATCCGACGGATCTTTATAACGCTATTTTGATTTCGCCTCTGGTTGATGATCGAAAATTCGAAGCGAATCTGTTGACTAATGGCCATGTCAATGAGGAGGAGCTCCTTATTTCGATCATCAACCCGAGGCGAAATCAAAATAGCGTTTTAAAGATCCGTCGGATTCGATTTGGAAACGAATCGAATGAATTAAAAATACCCCTGCAGATCCCAATTCTGCCGCTTATAATTGTAGCAACATAAATCCATGTGGCACTTCTGAAAACATTATCCCACAATAATATCTTTCGGATTGAGCTTTACTACAGGCTTTTAAAGCAATAACTGCCTACCTTTGTTGCCACTTGTCTTATCCGAGATCAGTGTAAGCGTCGCTGTGTCGCCCGTATTATGAAAGCTTTGCTTGGGTGGCTTTTATGCCATAGAAAAGCGTTACTCAAGCATAGTTCGAGGGATGAGCAAGCTTTCTAAGTATAATTTTTTGTTATTATAGTGCGTAAGCCCTTACACTTAGGAAGTTTTTAAGAAATCAAATAATATTGCAAAAAAATTTGACTTCGACGGGACTTGAACCCGCATCCTTCCCTCAGTACGGGAATGTGCTAACCAACTACACCACGAGGTCAAGTGACGTGGGAGTTGAAATTCTTAGGGACTTCCTACGGACTCTAGCGCCGTTAGCTCCACCTACAGGGGAAACATTGAAGTTTATCCAATCCATAAAGTTCATATAGTTTCATAATATGAGCCTTAATATATGAACGCATTTACTGCACTGCACCAGTAGCATACAAATATGCGTATGGGCAGGTCCATCTATGTTCCCATTTCCCTTTGCCATTATATGATCCTAGTCTAGGTAGGGCTGGTCCACCAGTTCCAAGTCGCTCAGCGAGCTATGGATACAGCTATTCTCGGAGTCTCTCTGAAGGATATAGTTCGTAACGAATACATCCAACTGAGAATCAAAGTTATCGACATAGCTCAAAGAATTAGCAAGCTGAAATGGCAGTGGGCGTCCATATCTCGCGAAGAAGCGACAACTGCTGAGGTAAACGTGTTCTTGAGTGGAGACCACGACTCGGCAAACGTAGTGTAGGACGCCCTCCGGCCAGGTGGGATGACGATCTGCGAAAGACTGCAGGCAGATGCTGGATGCGGCAAGCTGAAGACAAGGCGCTATGGCGCTCATTAGGGGAGGCCTATATCCAGCAGTGGACTAATATAGGCTGATGATGATAATGATTATATGATCCAAAATGTGCATCACATCACACTAATATTATAAATGCGAAAGTTTGGATGTTTAGATGTATGGATGGATAATGGATGGATGTTTGTTACCAGTATTCTATCTAGCTTCAGTAGATATGTAATTGTCCAGCATTAAAAAAAATGGTTCAGCCGTGAACATGTGTGCTGAGTGCTGAGGTGCTGAGGAACCAATCCCACTTTAAATATGTTTTGAGATGTATCTTTACTTAATATTTGTCTTGCAGATCTCAGTAGTAAATAACGTCTTGAAATGGAGCATAGGAGAGATGAAACTGAGGATCCGAACAAACCTGTCGCTGCATCTCTACCACCAATATCTGAAGTAAGTCCAGTTTTATTATGGTGGTTGGTCGCACGTGGAAAAAATCTGGTTTTTATTATTTTCTAGGTACAAGTAATTTAGATAAATAGCAGATATCAAGTTTCGCGCACTTTGAAAGCCATTTGCTATGAAACCCGCGCTAAAACAAACTACGAATCAATAAGTGTCCTGGGTTTAAAAAAATATGTTTATAATTTTATTTCTCGCGCGGTGAACCACCTTACACAATCATTTTATGGTCTTGGGCGTTTATTCATTGGCCGGCCCGGCGGCACCGATGCCGGCCAATGAAGAAATGCCCATGCGTAACTTCCCTTTCCGCGGGATAGAGGCGCTGTTCCAAATTGTATGGTAAAAGGAGACGTCACGATCACGTTTCGTTACCTATCGTCAAATAGACTCGCCCCTCAGCTAGGCGCTTACGTAACATTTCAATTGTTAGTTTTAATGAACGTTTCTATTCTGTCACTTAGACAATACCATTTTGTTGAAATGCTTAGGAAACGTCCCATTTCTACCGCGATTTGTACCTACAACAAATCGTGGTAGGAATGCCAGACTAAATTACTTTTTGAGCTATACACTAGCCAAACTCGTAGAATCTCTAAGAAATCAAATAATATCTCAAAATTTTTGACTTCTATGGGATGCTGGTTCAAGTCCCGTCGAAGTCGAAGACGCCAAGTGAGTTTTAGTTATTTGTGTCGTGGTTTGTTTACAAACATTCTACGTCGAGTTTGGCTAATGTATAGGTAAAAAGTAATTTATTCTGGCACGATTTGCGAAGTCGTTGGAATAAAATTGCAAAGTGAATAACATTTTAAAGTAAATACGCTCGAGTACGGCTTCCTGGACTATTTTTAGAGGCAAAAACATGTTTTTTTGAGTTTTATCGTTAACTAGTTTCTGCCCGCGGCTTCGCACGCGTTGATTCTATCGAAAGTTTAAAGAATAATTCTATCCCATGGGAACTCTTTTATGGGATAAAAAGCCTATTTTTGATTTCGCACTTAGAGCTAAGTAAGTGCATCTATGCAAAATTTCAGCCTGATCGGTTCAGTCGTTATGACGTGAAGAGGTAACAAACATCCAAAATTTCGCATTTATAAGTGTATAATATTGCATTTTGCCCTTTACGTAGTTGTTTAATAATTTTCTCAATATCGTTCGTATTTCAAAAACTTGGCTAAGTCGACTCGCACTTAGCCAAGTTTTTGAAATACGAACGAACTCGCACACGAATGGTTCCGTACCATACTATCCTACAAGATAACGTTAAGGTCAGGAAAAAAACGCCGAAGTACTCAGCAAAAATTTCAAGTGTCTACGAAATACGGTTTGTGTCGAACAGTGGAGGCTTATTATGGATCCTACCTTTGGCGCCCTTGGGGTACGGAACCCTAAAAAGCTGATCGCGCTGTTTTCGATCAGGGTGGAAGATTGATTTTGGAAGACATACCATGTGTTGGGATGGCTTTCGTAGAAGATACAGTGTACCTCATATCCGTGTTTATCTACAAAGTTATCGATGTGTTCTTTATTTTAACCCCTTTACTGACCTTGTTGCGACGAACTTTGTACTGTCATATAACCTTCAGTGAATGTAAGAAGTAGTGAGACTTATGTAAGTAATATAAATGGAAAACAATTTCTAAAAAAATTCAACTGCGACTGCCCTTCCTGGCATAGCGGTTTTTGGTGTCTACGCTAGAATAGAGCAATTGTTACCTATTGCATAAATCATTGGAGTTGAAGGAATGATTTTCAAATATTTTACGCATTTTGATTACGATGCGATGTAATTTTTGTCAATTCTACCCTACAACAATCGCTGTTCTTACCTTACTTTAAGCCTAGCACGGGGATTGTTGTCTAGGTGAGAATAGAGAAAATGACATCCCATTGTCATACCTATAATGCGTAAATTATTGAAGTTGAAGGAATGATTTTCAAATATGTTACGCATTTTGATTACGATGCGATGTCATTTCTGTCTATCCTACCCTACAACAATAGTTGTTCTTACCTTACTTTAAGCCTAGCACGGGGATTTTTGTCTACGGTAGAATAGAGATGACATCGCATCGTCAAACATTTCGTAAATTATTGAAGTCGGAGGAATGAGTTTCAAATATTTTACGAATTTGATTACGATGCATTTTTATTTATTCTACCCTAGACAGCAATCGCTGTGTTAACCTTATTGTAGGCCTAACACGGGGATTGTTGTCTAGGTTAGAATAGAGAAAATGACATCGCATTGTCATACCTATAATGCGTAAATTATTGAAGTTGCAGGAATAATTTTCAAATATTTTTCGTATCGATTACAATGCGATGTCATTATTGTATCCCACCCTAGACAACAATCGCTGTGCTTACCCGACTGTAGGCCTAGAACGGAGATTTTTGTCTAAGTTAGAATAGAGAAAATGACATCGCATTGTCATACCTACAATGCGTAAATTATTGAAGTTGAAGGAATGATTTTCTAATATGTTACGCATTTGATAAAGATGCGTTATCATTTTTATCTATTCTACCCTAGACAACAATACCTACCTACAATGCGTAAATTATTGAAGTTGGAGGAACGACTTTCAAATATTTTACGCATTCAATGACGATGTGACATATTTTTTCTCTATTCTACCCTAGACAACAATCCCCGTGCTAGGCCTACAGGTGTCAAACCAGGCTCTGTGCCATTATCAAGAAATTGAGGTCAACGAATCTGTATGGAAGACTTTAATATAGAAAAAAAGATGCTGGACACAATTCACACAATTTTCAATGTTTACTCTACACTGCTCCCAGTTTTCTGTATCTATTTATTTGTAGAAAACAGTGAGTGAAACTTATAGATTACTGTGTTATACTTATAAAATATGTTAGTTAATGGTTTATTTGGGAATTTATCGCGTACCTTTTGTTATTATTTCCCCTACGTTTCTACCGCGTTACAGCGATCGTGGTCACGGGGCGACTGGCGGTAGAAACGTAGGGGAAATAATAAAAAAAGGTACGCGATAAATACCCGTTTAAACCATTAACTATGTTAACAAATCGCGAAAGTTTAAAAAGTTTTGTAAAATATTTTCTTTGTTTTTTCTGATTTACAAAGTTTTAATTAACTTAGACACTTCAGACCAAAAAGATAACAGTCCTACTAATGTTATAAACGCGAAAGTTTGTGCCTTTGTGAAGATATTTCAACTAAGACAACGCCAAAACTACTGAATGGATCGGGCACAATTTTTGCACATAATAATAATAAATAATGCCGGACAATCCGAACAGCATCATCTAGCCCCAAGCTAAGCAGAGCTTGTGTTATGGGCACTAGATAACTGATATACCTAACAGAACACAATACACTACATAGACAGATATTTTTTATTATACATAGAAAAACACCCACAATACCCTGAACAAATACCTGCAGATAATACAAACATTTATTCTGAGGCGGGAATCGAACCCGCAACCTCCTGCGTCGCAGGTGGAGCTTCGCCCGTTGCGCCATAGAGGTCGTCGTATACATAAAGATCTGAACCTGGAATAACATAGGCTTTTTATAAAAATCGTGCGAAACCGCGACCAGAAGCTAATTGTTATTAATGTTCTCTACCAAAACAATAGATACACCTAAAGACTTAAACTACCAAGACCTTGAGAATGCCAGAGTAGTGATATAATAAAACCAATAAGACGAATCTTCCGCTAACCGCTCTTTACCAATGAGCAACATTGAAACAATCAAAATAAATATAAATACGTAAGTAGGTATAATAACTGATGATTATGTTGGTAACAATGGTGATAATTGGCAAATTGAGCTAGTAATACCACAGATATAATAATACTATACTAGGTAATACTAACAAAATATCTCATCAAACTAATATTAATGCGTAAGTTTGGATGGATGGATTGTTTGTTACCTCTTCACGCCAAAACTACTGAACGGATCCAGCTGAATTTTTGTATACAGGTAATTCTAATAAAAAAAAATAGATTAGTACCTACTCTTTCTATGAGTCTGAAGTTTGCTCGGATTGCGTGAGAGATGCCCTCTATTTCAACGCAGAATAACAGCTGTTAGACTAATAGCGCTCTGTCGGAGAAATACAAACTGAAATCACTTTATTGCGTTGGTAATAGAATCCAAAATTTGTTTTTCCAGGCCCAGATACATAGATAGGCCAGAAACGTTGTACTAAAGTCATTTACAACGGGATATTTACCATGATTTGAGTTTTGAGCTCTCCAATATTTCGGTGCAGTTTCATGCGCCAAATATCCTGTTGTAAATTACTTTAGTGTTTAACCATGATGGAAATAAAAGTTTTATCAGAACCGTAGTGTAAAACGACCTTAACTTAACAGTTCAAAGTCCAACAAACGCCTATAGAGTAAATAATTGCCGTCTAAAGTCCAGCTTTTTCTAGTTCGTGTCTGGAAATACATAGTAACTTTACAAGTCCAAAGTCCGCATAACGTTTCTAGAGAATCGATTATATAAATAACCACTTGTCCAAAGTCCATAGATTAAAATGGTCTGATCATAAAAGTTTTCTGATAACCTATCTATCTATATATAACCTATCTAGATAATCTATCTAGAAAACTGTACCTACTTGGATACGGTTTGTTGTCAACATTGCATCCAATTAAAACTTTTTTAAAATTTCGCGATTTATTTAACATATTAACGATTATTATTTTTCTTAATATTTAACAAAAAGTCTGAAATCTGTGCGAAAATTACGTGGTATATAATTATCGTTATTATTTTCCAATTCTTCAAAACCGTAAGAAATGATATGTATAGCGATTATTGGATGATTGACAATTGTCAACAGATTAAAAAAACAAGAGGTTCTGCATTCGGCTGTATGCTTTTTTACCCGACTGCACAAGAAGGAGGGTAATTTATTAGTTTGTTTCTCGCTATCTCCACCAATTGATAGCAGATTTTATTCATTTTTGCGCCTTTGTACCTATGGAGAAAAATCCCGAGGAGGTCCTATAAAAGTATTCCCAGAGGGTAAATATTTGTGCCATAAAATTAAAAAAAAAACAGTGTAGGTACTTAATCTGGAATGTGAAGCATGTTCTTAGTTATCATTAAACTAATTGATGCCCGCGGCTACTCACACGTTTTTCAAATACCTACTTAGCCTTTGTAAGTTTCCGGGATGCCACTGAACTGCCGGCTGAACGGATCTTAGTGAAATTTGGCCGGGAGGTACCTGCCAAATTTCACTAAGATCCGTTCAGCCGTTTAGGCGTGAAAAGGTGATATAGACAGAGTTACTCGAATTCATAAAGGGGCAAAGATCGCAGATTAAAATAGATTCTAAAAGTGCATTGTAAAATAAATATTTTCGCACTTCGACATCAAATTATGGCCTTACTGTAGAGTTCCGTGTAAATTAAGATAGTGCTAATCTGATAGCATGTTGCTAGCTGGCTTCACAGTCAAAGGCGTTCGACTTTTTTACATTTGTCTGCGTGCTACAAGGTTTTAAAGTAGCGTTAAAGGAATTTGCCACAAATGGTGAACAATTTTCTATGAAACCATGTTATTACAAATTTCGATTGACTAATCGTTGTTTGTAATCATCATCATCATTATCATCAGCCCTTTACGACCCATTGCCTCCCAATGTTTGTGCCATTCGCCTCGGCACACGTCCCTTGCTCCTACAGCCGTCTCTCGGCCACCTCTAGGTCAGTCTTTGGTCCACCTGCCGTCACACCGTCTGGCCACAGTCTGGCCAAGTGACCCGCCCAACTCCATTTGAGCCCCAATATCCACTCACTGACGTCTTGTACTTTAGTCCGTATCCCACGGTCTTTCGGATGTCGTCGACCCATGGCGCCGGCAGACGTCGTCCCTTGCTCCTACTCTCGGCCACCACTTTATTCAGTGCTTTGGTCCACCTGCCGTCACACCGTCTGGCCAAGTGACCCGCCCAATTTCATTTGAGCCCCAATATCCACTCACTGACTGCTTTAGTCCGTTTACGGATATCGGTGTTGGGGACTCGTCTAAGAGTGTGATACTGAGCATGGAGCGCTCCATGGCTCAAGTTTGTAATGGTGTCATAGAAAATGGCTTACGATTTGCGGCAAATTACTTTCAATTTACGCTTATTCTCTCCACATTCATACACACGCACTAAAACAACATTAAATACGTAAAAAAAACCTCGTGCGCAAAGTGAATCGAACCACCATATTCAAATTTCTGTGATTTTTATCATAGTAAAATGCACTTTACTTTGAGCAATTCAATCAGCACCAGTGCATTGAACCACCTGATTTGATTTGAATAAGTAAACCTGTGCTTGACCTTTCGCATTTGAATATATTTACCCAAATCCGTGCAATACGTAAGAATAAAGGCGATATTTTTTAGCGGTCACAAAAAACAGCAAGAGCTAAGAACGAAAGGTAAAAAAACAACACAAGTTACATATTGTGTACCTAGGTACTTGATTGGTACTGGTAATTATTTGATTTCGTCCTTGACTTCGATCGCGTGGTGTTAAGCTGAACGCGCACCTGTCTGCGCCACAGGAGCCGCACGAGCCGCACGCGCCGAATTCAGCGCATATTACAAATCTTTGTAAGAAATAGTTTGCCACATTGCGCACCCATCCGCGCCAAACGATCCGCATTTTAGTAAAATCCTGTAGGTTTACAGATTCCATAAAAAAATAATGCTGGACAATTCACATAGCATTATCTAGCCCCAAGCTAAGCTTGTGTTATGGGTAGATAACTGATATACATAATACAATACACTATATAGATAGATATTTTTTATTATACATAGAAAAACATCCAGAACACCCTGAACAAATATCTGCAGATCATACAAATATTTGTCCCGGGGCGGAAATCGAACCCGCAACCTCCTGCGTCGCAGGCGGACCTTCGCCCGCTGCGCCACAGAGGTCGTCAAAAAATTCGGCGCTTGCGATCACTGCGACGACGGGTTCGGCGAGTGCGGCGCGGGCAGTGCGTTCGGGACGGATGATGTCATCCGTATTCATTCCGTCCATTATTTTCAGGTTCAGTTAGGTTCGCGTGCGCACGTTCGATGCGATTATTCGATGCATGCGGCGCGTTCGATGCGATCATTCGATGCATGCGGCGTGTTCGATGCGGACAAGTGCGCGCGGCCATGAGGAAAGTCGATGATTGCGGGGCGTGTGCCGCCGCGCATTACCCCTTATGTGATAAAAGCCAATAAGCCGCTTATCATGAGGAGGCCTGCGTCCAGCAGTGGACAAATATAGGATGTTGAGGAGGGGCGCTTGCGGCTCCTGCGGCGCGGACAGGTGTGCGGTCACCTCTTATTCCTATGCTTTTGCTTCCTATTACATTTATATGTATTTTCATGATATGAGTATCTTATGATCTTTCAAAAATGTTGACTTTGTTAATAATAACCTGTTTGGTGGTTATGTAAAGTCTATTGCCTCAAAGGAACGAAGCAATTTTGCTGTATGAGGTGTCAAAACACTCGTCTGAATTTCAGGGGTGTTCACACACACCCCCACCACTATTTTGCAAAAAAAATCTACCCAGGGCCGAGTCCGGCTTTTTATAGTTTTCAATTAATAACTTGTTTCTGAAAGCCAAAGTACAAAAGATGCAAAATACCAAGAAGCAGTTTACCTTGAGAAATTGTTTCTAAATATGCATATCCAAATTTAATAAAAGTATGTTTGCATAATAGAGTGGTGGGTAAAGTTACAACATTAAATTGCCAAGGCTAATTCTTCGTGTGAATTTATATGTAAATATTTAGTAGACAGATAGACATTAATAATCTAAAAAAATACACAAAACGTACATGCGAAATCGTCCTATTGCGTTTATTCGCCTTTTAACAAGCTTTTATACCTACCTATAACTTGTCCTGTTATTGTGTGGGACAAATCTTGCAATTGAATTTTAGATCAGTTATCCTCAACCAATATAGGTACAGTATATGCAAAGACACCAATATACAGTATAATAATACAGATATATGTAAAGAAATTTTTATTTTTTTTATCGATTATTTAGGTTTAATACGTTACTGAAAATGAATAACCTGTTTGGTGAGTACCACAAAATTTTAAATTATTAAGGTAAAAAACAAAGAGAAAAACTGCACTCGGTTTTGGGTGACAAAAACGCTGCCTTATTGGCCCCTGTTCTGTGACGTCACACTTCACATTTTTAATTCAAAGCGCTTCTGTTTCAATTGTAAATACTAGTTCTAATTTATTTCTATTATTTGATAGTAATAAAAGCGTATATAATTTGATTGTTTTCAAAAAACTAAAAATCAACTTTGAATCCCTAAAATGTTTTTAGGTTTAAAATTTTACATATTAATCCCTCGGGAATATAATTTCCACGACTACCTCGGAATCACCTGTATACAACTTACATATCCACCGGGGGCGGGCAGCAGCGCCCCCTGCAGAACACTACCACCGAACTGGGATCCCCAACCCGCATGCCAAGCGTGAGGATTATGGGCATTACCCCCATGAGTTAAAAGCCAACAAGGTGCTTATCAGGGGAGGCCTGCGTCCAGCAGTGAACCAATACAGGCGGTTGAGGAGGTACATAAAAAACATACCATTCAGCCGAACATAGAACCACCTCCTTTCTTCGAAGTCGGTCAAAAAGTAAATAGGATCCCTTCAAAAGTAAACTATAACAAAACTATTTCACTGTCTGAACTTATATTGCGCGGTTTTATTCGCTTGGATTTTATGTTACGTATAAAATATCGCATAAAAACCCTAATCTTTTCAAATCGCCTATTCGTTTGCGCATAAATCCACGCTTCAAAGAAATTTTTATTACATACAAGGCACTAAAATGAAAACAAATCATCATCATCATTATGTTGCCTTGTTCCCACTTAGGGAGCGTCATACTACGTGACCCGTTCAGGGGGGAGGGAGACCTTTAAAATACCACGCTTGGTCACAGAGAGGCCCCCCGGCTTAGGTTTTCGTGACGTAGTCAATACCTAGAGATAGAGGACTCTCGCGCTTTTTTCTATTATTATAAACTAGCTACGCCCCGCTTCATTATTTACATTTAATTTTGCCCCCCGAGATTCATTATTTACTTTATAGTTTACTAGCGACCCGCCCCGGCTTCGCACGGGTGCAATGCTGATACTAAATATACTACAGAATCGGCCCCCGGCTAGTACCGCCGCAACCGCTATGTCCCTGCATTTTAAATCTGTAATATCTTCGAAAATATTCATTTAAATTACATACTTTATTTTAAATGCAGAATGTATTTAAGGTTTCAGCGTGATTAAAGAATCAGGTTGTTGTGTATGTTTGTAACCTCTTCACGCCAAAACTACTGCTTTCAGTAGTACAAACATGAAATTTAACTCAGTTAAGGTTACAAAAATGCAATCTTTGCCATTTATCTTATTACGTGATGTGATTGAGGGCGCGTCTGTCCCATAGCTGGGCAAATGCCTCCCTTCTTTCCTCTGTTTTGCGCTACTGAGGTCAGGACCTCCGTGGCGCAGCGTGTGAAGGTCCGCCTGCGACGCAGGAGGTTGCGGGTTCAGTTTCCGCCTCGGGACAAATATTTGTACGAACTGCAGATATTTGTTCTAGGTGTTTTCGAAGCATAATTAAAATAAATTTATTAAAATGTATTAAGTATATCAGCAGTTATCTAGTACCCATAACACAGGCTCTGCTTACTTTGGAGCTAGATGATGCTGTGTGTATTGCTTAGTTTAATAACAACTACAAAATAATATAGTTATATCACCGCTGCTTAGTTATGGTATATATCCATAACAATGGATTCTCCCGCATTATTTATTTATATAAACTATAAAATATTTATATAAACTATAATACAGGTTTTATAAACCTACCTCAAGCACCAGCCCCTCACAAAACAGGACAATAATTTTATAAATAATCATAAATATTACGTACACAAATATTCGTAAGGCCTTTTGTGAGTGGAAAATAATGATAATTAAATTTATTTACTGTAGATAAATAAAAAATCCCCTATTTTTTCCAGAGGCTTCACATACTACAAAGTATCGAACCTAGACAACCGGATATCGAACGCGGATCAGCTTCTCACCACGGATATCGACAGGTTCTGCGAAACTGTCGTCGATCTGTACAGCAACACCAGCAAACCTATACTCGATATAGGGATATATCTCTACCGGTTGACTATGAACCTCGGCGCGTCGGTAAGACGTTATTTATAACACAAAATATGTAATAATACTAACGTATAGAGTGGACTCTCCTCGCCCTCCACCTGACCGAGCTTCCTCACCCCGCCCCGGAGATAGAGATAGAGAAACATTTATTGACTAACACAACTCTGATACAGCACAGAACAGAAATAGAAGGTACATAACTTACAAACAATAAATGAACCCTGCAATACAGTTATACATAAATTACATAATATTAGAACATCCCGTGACCACGACAGAGTGTAAACCTGTTGAAACGTCGGGAAAAACAGGGGAGGGGTAATCACCACGTTTGACAGGCGGAGATGTCCATTACTAAGCTGCAACCACCACGGTAATTAAAAAAAAAATGTCTTAGTGCGCATTATTAAGGAGTCTTGTATGCATTAATAATCCCATAGCTACGTCGATGACTGTAAATGATATGATAGTAATAACTATTGAGGTAAACCCAATTCTTCTCGCGGGTGTCGTAAGGAGGCGAACGGGATATCCACCGGGGGGAGGGCAGCAGCGCCTCCTGCAGAACAATTCTACCACCGAACTGCGATCCCCAACCCGCATGCTCAGCGTGGGGATTCTAGGCAGTACCCCCATGAGATAAAAGCCAATAAGTCGCTTATCAGGAGGCCTGCGTCCAGTAGTGGACCAATATAGGCTGTGAGGTTGAGGTAAACCATGACCACTTGTGTAGGCTAGAGTCCTAAAAAATTATAATTAGTCCGCCAGTTACCTAGATCATCAGAAGATATTGGAAACGTATTTTATCTTTTGTAGATAAAAATAAATGATGAAGTTATAGCCCGTTAAAGTTCCGCGTGACGTCACACCTTGTGCCACTTTTTAGCAAGTTGTGACGTCACTAGTCCCCCACTCCCGAACTTTGACGCGCTTTATTTTTGTCATTTTTTGTTTGATGGACGAATGAAAAATATGTGTGCAATCTCTTCTGATAATCTAACTGACGGACGAAATAGAATTTTTTTTTTTACCCAGTACACTAATCTATTGTGTCCTTTTGAAATCATGAGTTATTTCATTAGTAGGTAAGAACAAGGAAAACAATAGTTAACCAGCAGTAACTTTATTACTTCATTGAGGTAAATGTACAAAATAAAGTATTGTTGTGGTACTTTCTCTATAGGCCATTTCAAACGCTCTCTACGTGACAGTGGCGTAGCGTGTCTTGGCGGGGCCCCGTATAAAAATTTGTTTGGGGGCCCTTATTAAGGGTAAAGTTTTCTCATAAAAGAAATAAATGTTTGCCTAAAATTAAAAGAAATATTTATTCATCTTAATTATTTAATTATTATACAGTTGAGCTACCTGTAGATTGTTTGCAACAGTCTGCAGTTAGCTCAATTGTTTCAATTGTAAATAATAATTATATTATAATTTTCTTTGTGAATAAAAGCTTCTGCCATTATTATATATATTTATATATATACAGGGTGTTTGGTGGAGGGTTAGACAAACTCGGTGGGTGTGTAGGTGGACCTATTTGTGAAATATAAATTGAAGGAAAAGACCCTCACTGTTTTCAATTTTTTTTTAATCCTGTTTTTTGTATTTTTTTAAGATTTTCCGAAATTTTACCTCTCTACCCCTAGAACTTTTTTTTGGAACGTGTTTTCTAGTAAATTTTTAATTGCTTTTGGTCTCAGATGTATTCTACATCTTTTGAAGGCTTTATTTATTTGAAAGAACGGGTAAATAATTAGTTATAAGCTCTCAAAGTTAAAAAAAGTAAAAAAAAATAAGCAAGAAGGACAACTTTGCATCGTTTAAAAAAAAAAAATTAATAGCGATCGAGAAATTCAAATACTTTTAAAAACTTCTCCAAACATCGTTTATTACAACGGTATACCACATGTAGCCGAACAGTCTAAGCTTGTCAAAAATTAGCACTTCTACCTAGGTATCCGACTAATTCGAAGATTCGAAATTCGAAATCAGAATTTCGAATTGAAATCAATATTTGTAATCGTTAAATTTCGTTCTTATTTTGATAAACTGTTTGTTGTTCTGTTTTGTTATCGTTGTTTTTGTCACAATGGCGGAATTCAGCATTGAACAATACGCTGAAATTATTTTTGCGTACGGTCGATGCGATGGAAATACACGTGCAGCACAGAGACTGTACAGAGCTTGGAGCTTAGAACGCTTGGAGTATGGCTTCGTCCACACCAACATGCTGCTGCGTTGCACTAACTCGTGGTTCTCGAAGAGTTAAGTTTCCCGAAGTTTCTCGAAGTCGCCGAAAGATATTAGAAAATGTGCTATGGTGTATGGAACACGTCTTTTGGGATGCAACTCTCTGTACAGTATCTGTGCTGCACGTGTATTTCCATCGCATCGACCGTACGCATAAATAATATCAGCGTATTCTTCAATGCTGAATTCCGCCATTGTGACAAAAACAACGATAACGAAACAGAACAACAAACAGTTTATCAAAACATAACAAATAACCAAAATAAGAACGAAATTTAACGATTACAAATATTGATTCGAATTCGAAATTCTGATTTCGAATTTCGAATCTTCGAATTAGTCGGATACCTAGGTATGATAAAAAAAGGTTTTTTTTAAAAAATTAATTTAGCTTTCCTACCTTTGTATCAGAAATAGGGAAGTGATATTTGAACCAAAATTGTTTTAATACAATGTTTTGTACTTAGCGTTTTTACTCCCATTTTACCTATAAGTGCTAATTTTTGACAAGTTTATAGACTGTTCGGCTACATGTGGTATACCGTTGTAATAAGCGATGTTTAGAGAAGTTTTTAAAAGTATTTGAACTTCTCGATCGCTATAAATTTTTTTTAAACGATGCAAAGTTGTCCTTCTTGATTTTTTTTTTACTTTTTTTAATTTTAAGAGCTTATAACTAATTATTTACCCGTTCTTTCAAATAAATAATGCCTTCAAAAGATGTAGAATACATCTGAGACCAAAAGCAATTAAAAATTTACTAGAAAACACGTTCCAAAAAAAAGTTCTAGGGGTAGAGAGGTAAAATTTCGGAAAATCTTAAAAAAATACAAAAAACAGGATTAAAAAAAATTTAAAACAGTTAGGGTCTTTTCCTTCAATTTGTATTTCACAAATAGGTCCACCTACACACCCACCGAGTTTGTCTAACCCTCCACCAAACACCCTGTATATATATCTATCTGTCACTTTTTCCAAAATTTTTACAAACAATTCAAATATAGTTACACTTTCCTTGCCTTTTTTTCGGCAAACTGATTTATTAAATCAATAATAGCTGATGATGACTTTAGTTTTTATAAAGTGCCTTCAAGGACAATAGTGACAGGTCTGACAGGCGTTCATGTCCCATCGAACAAAAAGTTATTTATAAAACCGATAATTTTTTTACTTTTGTCATTTCTGAAATAAATAAAAAATTGAGAAGTTTTTATTAATTTTTGCTTACGCACATCGGGGGCCCCCGTGGCCCGGGGGCCCCGTATAATTGATACGGCAGCTACGGCGGTAGCTACGCCCCTGCTACGTGATACATTTGAAAAATTCCGTAACTTATTCTGAGCCATCACAGCACTCCAAGTCAAGTGAATATGTATAAACCTCATTGACCGAGAATTTATTTTTCGTACGGCTGCGAAAATACGTCTTTAGATTTTCTCACGCTCACGCCACTCTCATATATTTGACGCATGACGATGACTATATCTAGGACTTTAATTAATAGTGACTATAATGTTAAAAACACCTCGTTATTATTTTATGTGTTAGAACATTCTCATAACCAAAAGTTTCCTCCACAGACTCCCGGCATCATGATGGCGTATCTCCTGGTTTCTGGAGTGTTCCTCACGTACCTTCGGAAGCCGACAGGTAAGGTGATCAACACATTGCCACGCACCACGCTGCATATTGCGTGAATGCGTGTTCTAACGTTGCTTGTAAGTATCTCCGTTTGTATAGAAAACACGCACAGTCTAACACACAGAAAATGCATCCACGTGCGTACATGCAGATCACGCGCTCAAGCGCGGAGAAACATGCATCCCCGCGCGTAGTTGCGGGACGAAACGCAAGGAATGGCACACCGAGTGAGTCCCGCAGTGCCGTGCGTGATTTTGAAAGGGCTTGACTTTACTTTGAATGAAATGAGTCAGAGCCGCCGTAAATCCACAAAACGCAAATACGCGCGTGAGTGCGAAAATAACACGCACGATGATGCAGATCTGCACTCCCGCAAGTACGCGCGTAGGTGCGTCACGCAAGATGCAGCGTGGTGTGTGTTATCCGCCTAACACATACATTATATTTTTTACTAAAAAACGCTGTAATCTAGTCTTTACTTTGGCCTTCTATACGTAAAGTCAGTAATGTAATATTATCGTCGTGTTTTTTGGCCGTTAATTACTTTAATGTCGAGTTTTGTTTCTCGTGCAAATTCTTAATTTAATTTATGAACCAAGCTGGTTTTATAGTTATTTTTATTTGTATTAAAGTAATTTTGAACGGGATATTGACCATGATTTGAGTTTTGAGCGTTCCAATATTTCGGCACAGTATCATGCGCCATGATCGATCATGGTAAATATCCCGTTGAAAATTACTTAGTGTTAATAACCATGATAGATTTAAAAGTTTTATTTGTATTTTTATTCAAATTGCTCGAACTGTTTGAGTTAAGCACCATACAAGCCTTGGTCCGCAATGAGTGCCCCGCTGGCCACGCAATGATGGCCTCCAGCTTAGCTATGATGGCCTCAAGCTAAGCTTACTACTGTCTCGGCCTTCAAGCTTGGTCATCATTGCAGCCCTTGCTGTCCGCGTAAAGGCCTCGGCCTTCGCTCTCGGCCTTCATTTCAGCTTCTCCATCAAGGTCACCTGGATTAAAAGCTAGTCTACTATGTTAGTTACTGGAATAACATAATTATAACTAAGTTATTTAGGGTTCTATTAAACAGTATCTCTGTATCGTGTATGTGTTGTGACGACCTCAGTGGCGCAGCGGGCGAGAGTCCGCCTGCGACGCAAGATGTTACGGGTTCGATTCCCGCCTCGTAACAAATTTGTGTACGATCTGAACAAATTTGTTCCGTTGGTCTAGGTGTTTTATATCTATAATAACAAAAATATCTATCTATGTATATAATGTTTTAAATATATCAGTTATCTAGTACCCTTAACACAAGCTTTGAATAGTACTTTGGGGCTAGATGGTGCTGTGTGGATTGTCCAGCATTATTTATTTTTTTATTTATCGTACCATACAGTATCGTCGCATTTCGTGTTGTACATAGATAATCAGTTCTATGCCTTCACAATAATAAATGCAACTTTTTATTCCATGAGAATGAAGCCACATGGCACTTCTAGAACTGGGTGTAAAACTACATCTATGCAAAATTTCAGGCAGATCTATTCAGTCGTTTTGTTTTGAATAGGTAACAAAAATCCATCTATAATGCGATGAAATGCAATGATGTGATCAAAACGAATGATTTACTTACACTTTTACTCTCCTTGCTCCGCTTTACTATTATAAAATATGATCATCACTGTTTATAATATGGCGTAAATAAACCGACTTGAAACTCTTCTAGTGGCGACATCTAGTTAAAATTCGAGTCTAATTTAGTTTGATAACACATCGAGGTATACCCTATCCAATAAAAAACGAACAATCAATCATCCCCTTTTTTCTCAAATTTAATAGGGTCCACCTTCGGGGTACCTATACCCTTTCCAATAAAAGCAATTATTGAAATCGGACTACTCTGTAAAAAGTTATGCGTGGTAATATATATATGTATATACGCGTCGACTTGAAAACCTCCTCCGTTTTTCGCCGGTTGAAAATGCTCAGTTTCTGCTCAATGTTCATTTTCAAATTCACAAAGTCCCCAGAAAGATGACAAATAATGTTCTTATTGTTTCAGCGCGCATGACCGTACACGAGCAAAAGTTGGAAGGCGAATTCAGATACGTGAACTCTAGGCTAATTACTAATTCAGAGGAAATCGCTTTCTACCAAGTAAGTACCATCACACCTTATATAATTATGAATTCTCATCGATAAAACGAGTACCTAGTTGAGTTCTCGCGACTCGGCAAGCGTAGTGTAAGACGGTCCTCGACCAGCTGGCTATTACGCAAAAACCACCCTTCCTATAATTAAGTCCTATCCATACAATTTTAAATAACAAAGGTCGTAGCAAAAGGTCATGTAATTTTTTGGTCATGGCTTTCAAATGTCAATGTCCCATTTGTGTTAGAAGAACACCAATGTTCCATCCCTTAACAAGAGACTTCATGTGTGAATGCGGTTCAAGTCCAACACATTTACGTTCATAGTTAACCCTCTTACGTCTGTAATGTATTCCTAGGAGGTTACCGTCGTGGAAAGAAGCGGAAAGCAAAAAAATCGGACAACAATTAGCGATTAAATCGAGTACCATACACATATAAAAAACATACAGCCGAATTCAGAACCGCCTTTTGTTTTTCGTCGGTTGATAGATCAGTTTAGCTTGGTGCTAGATCATGCTGTGTGAATTGTCCAGCATTATTTATTTATATAATGATATTTCGTTCCCAGGGCAACAACAGGGAACAGCTGACGATCCTCGCCAGCTTCTTCAAGCTGACGCGGCATCTCCGTAACTTCCTGAACTTCCGCGTCGGCATGGGATTCATCGACAACATCATTGCCAAGTGTAAGTACAAGGACGCTCACAGCTACGTATAGGTCTAACAGAACAGCTGACGATCCTCACCAGCTTCTTCAAGCTGACGCGGCATCTCCGCAACTTCTTGAACTTCCGCGTTGGCATGGGATTCATCGACAACATCATTGCCAAGTGTAAGTACAAGGACGCTCACAGCTACGTATAGGTCTAACAGAACAGCTGACGATCCTCACCAGCTTCTTCAAGCTGACGCGGCATCTCCGCAACTTCCTGAACTTCCGCGTCGGCATGGGGTTCATTGACAACGGAAGGATGCAGGTTCAAGTCCCGCCGAAGTCGTAAATTTTTGCGATGTTATTTAATTTCTTAGAAATTTGCCAGAGTGTGAGGCTTACGCACTATAAAAATAAAAACTTCATTGACAACATTATTGCCAAGTGTAAGTATATTCTGAAATTTTGAAAACTTCTTTCCGAATGTCGCCTTGTGTCGCTCAGCTAGAACAAGGGGTAACTCATTTTTACTGTCTAACATAAGGATTATACAAAACAATACAAAAATACTTTATTGAACTACTATATTATTTTTTCAGATATCGCCATCGTGGTCGGATTCTACGCGGTATCGAGACCTTTCTTCGCGAAAGATCATAACCTGCTCACAACTGGCACGGAGAATGATAGGTTTAAGGTAAAACCTTCATCCATTGCTAACTCGTTTAATCGGAAAAAATAATTGAGAGGAGATCTTTATCTATCGATCATCTATTTTTTATTTATTACCGAGTATTATTTACTACAGAGTCTGTCTGTGGCTTCGCACGCGTTGTTTATATGGAAACATTTAAAGGTTATTTTTATCCAATGGGAACTATTTTATTGGGATAAAAAAGTAGCCTATGTTTGATACCAGGCTTAGAGCTGCATCTATGCAAAATTTCAGCCCGAACAGTTCAATCGTTTTGGCGTTAAGAGGAAACAAACATCCACTTTCGCATTTATAATATTAGTGTGATTTAAGTACGTGGGTCCGCACGAAACTGCACGAACTGCATTCCCTAGCCAAACTGATGACTGAGACGCGACTGAGAGTCTCATTGAGGCATCGACCCCATCCACACCCACAGAAAAGCTGAAACGAAACTGTCAATCACCGAAAGTCCTGCTCCGGTACTTCAAGGAGCTGGACTGGTTAGGGCCTGTTTAGGCAGGGAGATAATGCACAATACATTGCCATGCGAGATGTCAGTGCATATCTCAGCTCCCCCAGAATAAGTGTCCTGGGTATTATTTTTTTATTTTATTTCGTCCGTCAGTGAGATTATGAGAAGATATTGGATTTTCTCTTTTGTCAATCAAACAACAAATGACAAAAATAGAGAGTGTCAAAGTTGGGAGTGGGGAGCTAGTGATGTCACACCTTGCTAAAAAGTGTCGCAAGGTCTGACGTCACGCGGAGCTTTAACTGGCTATATCGTCATAATTTTTTTGTTTAATCGACAAAAGAGTGGGGGGAGGCCTTTGCCCAGCAGTGGGATGAACTTGGCTAATAATAATAATAATCGACAAAAGAAAAAATACATGTCCAAATCTTCTGATAATCTAACTGACGGACTAATAAGAATTTTTTAGGACACTAACCTATTACAATTAGCTTGATGACTAACTGATGCCTTAACCATCTAAAATAGAAGTAATCGTGTTAATGTCAATCCATAAGCATTTGACGATGATTAAAGTCCCCAATATTTATGAAAGTATAACAATTATTGGTATTCAATAAATGTCGGATTCAAACAATACTTATTTATCCAACCATTACTTTCAGCACTACTACACATACGGGCGTATGTTAGTAAAGATGGCGGAAGGCATAGGCCGCCTGGTCCTCTCAGGGCGCGAGCTCAGCAAGCTGGCCGGGCTGACCGCGCGAGTCACGCAGCTCAGGGTCGTGCTAGACGATATCAACAAGGGGAACTATACTAGGACCATGGTGGACCGGCCGCAGGCTGTCGCTAATGGAAGTGGTAAGAAAATGGGGATGTTATAATCCCATGATGGGGATCTTAGATGTAAATTGGGAGGATTTGAGTGTTGAATCAAGATGGCGGACGTAAATCAAAATGGCGGAGGGTTAAAACACCCATCTTGCTACATAAAGAACGTAGTAATTTTTTAGCGGTCAGTAGTGTTCAGAGACATCTAACAAGCAATGCCATTGAGGTAAGAATGTGGAAGGCATAGGCCGCCTGGTCCTCTCAGGGCGGGAGCTCAGCAAGCTGGCCGGGCTGACGGCGCGAGTCACGCAGCTCAGGGTCGTGCTGGACGACATCAACAAGGGGAACTATACTATGACCATGGTGGACAGGCCGCAGTCTGTCGCTAATGGAAGTGGTGAGTAAATGGGGTTGTTTGGATGTTAATTGGGAGGATTTGAGTTTTGAATCAAGATGGCGGACGTATTTCAAAATGGCGGAGGGTTAAAACATGCTTTTTATGCATATAGTACCCGTTTTCTTCATCAGCGTTCTTCTTCGGATATTTCGGTGGTTTTGGTTTCTGACGTCGTCATCGTCCTGGGATATAAAGTAGTTTTCATCAACATCGTTGCCCTGTGGATATTAGTGTCTAAATTAGATGGTTTTGAGTGTTGAATCAAGATGCTAGTTTTTTTATTGGAAATAGACGTTTTGACCACAATCTCACCTGATGGTTGGTGACGATGTATTACGAAGGTCTAGTCTAGACGATACCTATTCACTCTTGTCTTGAAGACATCCAGGTTGTGTAGTTGACTGGAAAGCAGAACCAGGCAGGGGGTTCCAAACGGAGGACCAGGATTCGTCAAAATTAAATAGCTGAATAATTTTAAAATGAACACTGCAATACAAAACTTTTAGCCACTTTTTAATACATTAACAAAATCCTCATTTTTTCAATCAGCAGGCAATGGCAATGGGCAACTAGCGCTGACACCCGGCGCCGGTCGCATCATCTACCAGGACAAGGTCATCAAGTTCGACAAGGTTCCACTCGTCACGCCTAACGGAGATGTTCTCATCAAAGAACTTAGCTTTGAAGTCAAGTAAGTGCCTGCCAAAATATGTATAATAAACGGAAAAGAGGGAGAGAGTTTAAAAGGTCCCATATTTTAAACTCTCTCCCTCTTTTCCGTGGACGAGCTAAAAGACATAGTAGGAAAAACTTAGATAAGGTTGGCGAGAGATAGAGTAAAGTGGAAGGGGTTGGAGAAAGCCTTTGCCAAAAAAGGCAAACAGACGAAATTTCGATGTCGTAACAAAATAGTATTTATATAACAAAATGTAAATATTTTTTTCAAATAAAAGGCTGGAAATGTGCCTATGGCCGTGGCGGTAGCGGCGTAAAAATCGACCCCCTCCGACTCCGCCCGTGGATGTAGCCCCTTCTTCTGGTAGGTCTCTTAGGTCCAATTTCACCGTTGCAATTGAACGCGTTCAATAGAAGATAAACTCAGTTTAGCGCTTTATACGATTTCAGCTCATTTTACTGACACAAAGCTGATCCGGTTGAAACGCTTAACAGAGTTCAAGAGCTGTCTTGTCACACAATAAGTATTACGAATTTAAACTCGATCAAGCTGAACCGGCATCTTTACGCACAAAGAAGATTACAATCAAATAATAGAAATAAATTATAACTAGTATTTACAATTGAAACAATTGAGCTAACTGCAGACTGTTGCAAGCAATCTACAGGTAGCTCAACTGATCCATATCAATACCAGTCGGAAGCGTCCCCAAGACGTTGGATTGCCCCGCTGTATGGCAATGCTGATGCACTGCGCCAGATACTCACCAGCTCTTGGGTCACGCGTTGCTCGACCAGACAGTATACCTTGAGTTATCCTAAGCTGAACTTAGTTTTGTTGATCTTAGTTTTGGCGGCAAACGGTGAAGTTGGACCTTACTCGGCTCTACTAAGAGACCTACCAGAAGAAGGGTAGCGGCTTCTTTCTGAGTATTTTTTACGCCTCCATTGCGATCACCAATACTTCAAGGTGGTGATTATAATGAAATAATAATATTTAATTTTGTTAGCAGTTTACAATAAGTTATTCCATAGTTCAGATCCACATTTGTCCAGGGCGTTCTGGATGTTTTCTATGTATAATAAAAATATTTATCTATGTAGTGTAGGTATTGTATTAAGTATATCAGTTATCTAGTACCCATAACACACTTAGCTTGGGGCTTGATATTGCTGTGTGAATTGTCCAGAATTATTTATTATTTATTTGAGTATTAAAAACTTATGTTAGAGGATCTCGCTCTACTATGACAAACGATACTGATTATGATAAAAAACCTTTTTATTGGGACAAATATATTCAGCAGTGACAAAAGTGTACTGATGTATTTATTGATGAAATTAAAACGGCTTTAGGCCAATTATACTAGGCTAATTAAATATTAGTGTAGTAATATTAAGGCTCTAACCCGACCCAAATCAGCGCCACCTTATTATTTTGTTAAAGGAAGGAATTTCAAAAATCTGCACTACCTAAACTATTATTTTATTTAGTGTAGGCAGAGTTGCGATGCGACGCACCTTAAGTACATAATCAAGAAACATTTACATACTTATGTCAAATAATAAATAATGATCAAGCATAATTAAATTACCATAGGAAATATTCAAGTGAAAGATTTATGTACCTAATATAAATTTAAATTTAATTATTTTTTAATTATTTTGTACACCAATGTATATTGGTCAAACATGTTGAATCAAAAAAATACTATTTGTCATCTTTTTTTTACACGTGTTTAACAAATAAATGACTTTTACTTTTTACTTTTACTTTTACTTTAAGAATTAAATATAAGTCAAAATAAGTTAAAATTAAAATAACGTAAAACATTTGACAAAATCACATTCACAATAAATTAGGATGTTATGAGGTTAGAGTTAATAAAATTAAATCGACCCGGCAACTGGGACTGCGGTCCAGTACCTAGTGGTCCCAATCGACGGAAGCTTCGACAATACACCAGATCCCTGCTTAAAAATAACATTAATTATGCTCGAATTACCCATATAACCCTGGTGTTTATATTAACATTAACCATTATTAAAATTTACCGATTTCTCATCTAGATCTGGCATAAACGTGCTTGTATGCGGCCCCAACGGTTGCGGCAAATCCTCGCTCTTCAGACAGCTGGGCGAGCTCTGGCCCATCTTCGGAGGCACCCTGACGAAGCCTCCTAAAGGGAAGCTGTTCTACGTGCCACAGAGACCTTATATGACCCTAGGGACGTTGCGGGACCAGGTAAGAACAATCTGGGGACTATACAGTTCATATTTATGAGTCATCCTATCTGCCAGTGGGTCATGGGACCAGGTTCGATGAATGAAAGGACTACAAATCCGTATATGAGGTTCATCCCGTCTGCCAGTCATTGTTATTTTGAGTAATGCTACAACTGAAACGCCAAAGCCCTTATCCTGTCCTAAAATCCAATTGAAAATCCAGATTATTTCAAAATTTCTGGTAACTTGAACTAAAAGTAAGTTATAGATCAAAAGAAAAATAAATCCAGCCGTTCTCAAGTAAGTGTCCCTTGTTAAGGGATGAAACGTTGGTGTTCTTCCAACACAAATAAGGTTCGTAGTTAACCAAGCGGGTTAACTACGAACCTTATTTGTGTTTCATTACATCCGTAATGAGTTCTCATGTAAGTTCAAAATGTTTATTAGTAACGAATATGGTAACATGTCAAATAAAAAGAATTTTAAATCAATATTTTACAAGTAAAATAAAATTAAAAATAATAATTCGAAACAGTAGTTACAATCGATTCAAATATAATAAAATAAAATAGTATAAATTGTTATACAAATGTCAGTAAAATGGCAATTGTAAATTGGTACAAAATAAGTGATAAAAACAAATCGTTTAACAAAATAAAATTACGCGCTTTTACACACTGTGACAAGAGCTCACCAACAAACAGTACCTACTTGTGCGAATCTCCCACTTTTTATGAGTCAATTCCATCTTGTTGTTTATTCTATGATGTTTCTATGGATTCTCCAACATTATTGATTTATGAATGGTAGAAATAAATATAATTTCTTCCATTTAAACACCTGACGTTATTCTACCCGCAGATTATCTACCCGCAAACCCGCGAAGAGATGTCCCGCCGGGGTCGTACAGACGAGCAACTAACTCGTTTCCTGGAGATCGTGCAGTTGTCCTACCTGACAGGCCGCGAGGGAGGCTGGGACGCGGTGGAGGACTGGATGGATGTACTGTCCGGGGGAGAGAAGCAGAGAATCGCGGTACGTAGACATACCACATGTAGCTAGTACAGACACAACTAACTCGTTTCCTAGAGATCGTGCAGTTGTCCTACCTGACAGGCCGCGAGGGAGGCTGGGACGCGGTGGAGGACTGGATGGATGTACTGTCCGGGGGAGAGAAGCAGAGAATCGCGGTACGTAGACATACCACATGTAGCTAGTACAGACACAACTAACTCGTTTCCTAGAGATCGTGCAGTTGTCCTACCTGACAGGCCGCGAGGGAGGCTGGGACGCGGTGGAGGACTGGATGGATGTACTGTCCGGGGGAGAGAAGGAGAGACTCGCGGATACATTACATACATTTTAGATTCTAGCTTCAACGCAAAAAAGTTCATTTTGTAGTTCTCCATCAGAGCGCTAAATGGCTACCAGCTGGCTTTCTGCGTTAAAATAGAGGCCATCTCTTCTACACTATGCAAACTGAGCGAGACTTTAGACCCATTTAGTCTAAAAAGTTTAAAGGAAAGTTTACGAATATTATTTAGGTCAGAGTGGGTAATTACTATGTCCCTCAAAAGTTCCTAGCTATTAGTTTTTTGTATGAGTGTATATTTCTATTGGGAATTATGTGTATTAGGATTATCTTAGTTTGTCTAAGTTTGTATTAGATTTATATTTGTAATTAGATCCTGCACCGCGCTTTTCTCCTTCAAGCTTTGGTTGCCTGGAAGAAATCACTTTATGCGATAAGGCCGCCAATTCTTTTACCATTTACCAATCTTGTAATTCTCTGAATAAAGCAATATCTATCTTTCTATAGTATTCTTATTCTATAGTATTCTTATTCTAGTGTATTCAGGCCTACTGTTCGTGTGAGACACTAATCATATGCTTTTCTCCACCAGATGGCTCGTCTATTCTACCACGAGCCGCAGTTCGCCATCCTAGATGAATGCACCAGCGCTGTCTCAGTCGACGTTGAGGGACAAATGTACCAATATTGTAGAGAGGTAAGCTGTGTGGCGCCGGCTTAGAATTTACACCATCCCAATTCTCCCCGCGGGTGTCGTAAGGGGATATCCACCGGGGGCGGGCAGCAGCGCCCCCTGCAGAACAGTTCTACCACCGAACTGCGATGCCCAACCCCCTGGCCTGGCGTGGTTATTATGGACATTACCCCATGAGATAAAAGCCAATAAGACGCTTATCAGGGGTAGGCCTGCGTCCAGCAGTGGGACAATATAGGTTGTAGTAATGCTACAGCCTACCTATATGCATACAGTCGTTCGACGTGGGCGTTTTGAGGGCAATCGTGCGGGTGCCAAGGGTCTGATTTGGTGGAATTTACTTAGTAGGTGTAAATCTTGTTTGGCTTAATTCTAAGATCAATATGTATTAGGTACCATATAATTTATCAATTGCTCTGTGATTTACCAATCACACTAATATTAAAAACGCGAAAGTTTAGATGTTTAGATGTATGGATGTTTGTTACCTCTTCACGCCAAAACTACTGAACGGATCGCGCTGAAATTTTGCATATAGGTAATTCTAATCCTTGAATCAAACAAAAGGCGTCTTATCCCATTAATAATTTCCCATTGGATAGAAAACGTTTCCATAGAAACTAGTAAACAATAAATAAATTACGCAAATGATGGACGTCAAATTGAGTTTTGCCATGACCCTGTGCCGAAATAGGTGTAAGCTCAGCATCTGCTGACCAATTGCCGATCAGTGTTGTTTTTCAGCCATAAACTTTAGTGTTGGCGTTACAAACGTCTAGTCGGCAGAGATACCGAAGCGACCGAAATCACAAATAAATATCACTTTATTTCCGTGTCTGTGTATAATTTTATAATTTGACCTTTTCTAAGTGAACATTTATTGTATTTTTGGAAATAAGGAGTTTTTGATTTTATTACATATTGGATACGGGTTTTTTCTTTTGTTGATTCAACAAAAAATTATGATGATATAGCCGATAGCCAGTCAAAATTCCACGTGACGTCACACCTTGCTAAAAAGTGTCAGGCGGAATTTTGACTGGCTATATCTTCATCATTTTTTGTTTAATCAAAAAAAGAAAAAAACACGTGTCCAATATCTTCTGATAATCTAACTGATTTGCCTTTGAATAATCAGGGGTGAATTTACCAATGGTCTTTTCTATGCACAGATGGGTATATCCCTATTCACGGTGTCCCACCGCAAGAGTCTGTGGAGGCATCACGACCACTACCTACAGATGGATGGCAGAGGATCCTACGTCTTCGGAGAAATCGACAACGACACACAGGAGTTTGGATCATGAGGTGTAGGACATAAGAGATAGAATCCCGATTCCCGATACGCTTTGCAGTAAAACATATCGATGAAACTGGTTGTTCTTTTTTTTTAAGAATATGATCATGTGTAGAATGTTGCCAACTGTAGCGAGATGTTGACAAATGTCAACGAATTAATATTTGACAAAGATCTTCGTTCATTGGACCTCGCACAGTAGAATTCACGTTCAAATTAAATAGAATAATCAATAAAATACATACATGTTTTATACTAAATAATAGTTTAATTATTATTAGACACTTGTCCTCATCTCGCTTACGCAAACAAAAAGTAAATGACACAACAATCAATCTCACTATAGCTAGGTAATCAGGAATACGTGTTTGTTTCCTATGTAGGTTAGGCCTAATTGTAAAGTCACAAATATAATATTTTTACTCAGTAAAATGTAAGAATGTTTCCATAGGGTCCAACTTAGTGTCAAATATTCTGATGCGGCATCTTACCTTTTTATTTGACATTGCACTTTTTATACGATTAATTGATCAATGTACCTACCTATTTATTAAAAATATCTATCTATGTAATGTATTGTATTCAGTAGGTATATCAGTCATCTAGTACCCATAACCACAAGCTCTGCTTAGCTTGGGGCTAGATAATGCTGTGTGGATTGTCCAGCATTATTTACTTACTTCTTATTTCCAGACATGTGAAGTGTACTCAATGTACAGTGGCGGTCAGAAGTTGTGACCCAGATTCTAAAGCTTGCAGCCATTCTTGGTGCTTACGACCTTTTTAAAATTTATATTTGGGTCCTAGGTTCAAACCCACAAAGTCATTTACAATTACCTCATACTCGTAATTACCATAAATTTGAGGCTTAATATATTATCTATTTCACTAGGAAATAAAGCAGCAAAAATAAATAGCGTAATCTATTTTAACACCATTATAAATTATATATTAAAACAATTTGTCATAAGTATTCTATAATATTTCACTTAAGCATATCATGTAGCATACGGTAATAAGGTTTTTGTTATTATTATAGTGTGCAAGGCCTCACCCTCTGGGTAATTTTGTGGTGTAGTTGGTTAGCACATTCCCGTACTGAGGGAAGGATGCGGGTTCAAGTCCCGTCGAAGTCGAATAATTTTGGGATATTATTTGTTTTCTTATGCAGTAATAATGTGAGCTGAAATTTGGAATTAGATGAAATTTACTATTTTAAATCTTAGTAACCTTCAAGCGAGTATGATCTTTAAGGTATGTCTCCAATTATGACCGCAACTGTACCTACCTAGTACCATGTATTTCAAAAATGTATAATTGATTGCTAGTTTTGTGGCTGCGAATAACGAGACGTTTTTAAATTATACATGACCTATGAACAAAAGGCAAATGTAATTAAATATATATTTTTTATTAATAATAATATTTTTAGAATATAACTAGAAGCGCTAGTTTTATGCTTGTAATGGAAACTACATAGATAAATTATATTTCATCCTCTTTGATTGGTGTATCGGAGCCAGTGTTTGTCGAAATCAGCGGTTTGCTATCTTTATGGAGTCACACCAAAGTCGGGACGCAGCCCGGCGGGTTGGTACGACATCTCAGAGTATGAATATAACAGGCAGGCGACAATGTTTATTGTTTTGTTAAATAAATCATAAATAAAATCAGTTTATTGCAAGCACAATAAGACCCAGGTTAGGTTAGGTTTTGTCGATTTGTCGGCGGCTCGATTTAATGTGTTTACTCCAATTAAGGAACATAAAAAATGAGAAAAGTACACTGTTTTGTGCCTAAATTAACACCAGCTAAGATACATTGATTGAATGATGCTATGTGCCCTTTATGCACCTGTTTTGCTATGTTATGTTTTATTTTTTGATAAAATACTATTATTTTTTTCAGTGGTTTAACCACGTTTTCACCTGTGATTTGAACTGCTTAATTTAATAATAATTAAGCATCAAAATAATCGTCAAATTAAAAAGGTTTACGACAAAAATGGCTTCTTGTAAATATAATATTCAATAATGACGTGAAGGTAATATAAAGAATGTTACCATACCTAATTCCCTTTTGATTTAAAATATTGTTAAATTGTAAATTATTGAATTTATTACTTACATGTATAATTATATCATACATGTTAATTTTGTTAAGTTTGTTTATCAAAATATTAACACCAATGAATAAATATGAAATATAAATGCTGCAATTCTTCATTGACATTAAATTTTTTTATTTAAGAAAATGAGCTATCCTAACCAGTCTTTTTGAAATCACACTCTGGAACTTTTGTACAAATACTACATTTATGATAAGTGCCTAATGTTGGTAACACTAACAAATTATTTACTTTAAGTGTCTTAGTCTCCACCCCACTGCGCCCCCGCTGCAATTTTATCGACGCGATAGAAGTTGGACGACGCGTTTCCGCGTCCTGCGATTTTGCGATAATTGTTGACGGAACATTTTGATTAGGACGCATGCCATCTTAAACACAGTTGCGTCTTGCGTTTTGGGGGGCGGCGGCGGAATCTAGAAAATGCGCTTACAAAAACGCTGCTGTGTGCAACCTCGCTACAAAATCGCAACAAATCGCGAGACACAAGACGCGCTTCATAATCGCAGCTGTGGGGTAGAGGCTTAAAACCTCAGTTGCCTTGTTAGAAAAAAAATGCAGTTTTGCACTAAAACAGAAACACCTATTTAATTTTGTCCGACTGTACCTTGTAGGTATTGTATAGAAGGTGTACTTATACTTAACATGTATTTTGTCATAAATATTGCTGTGATAGATGTTATCTTCTGTTAATTTACCATTGTTGGGTGCTGGGAAAATAAAGAGGTTGAGGAATAAAAGTTACTTTTTTTTCTATCACTGACCCTTATTTAGAAAAAGGTTCATTGCAAGCAAGCTACTTGGCACTATTCATCATTTTCGAAATTATCTGTTTCTTCAAGGTTTTTAGGTGTGATAGATAACATTAGTCTAGCTAGAAATGTAGATTTGTTAACATAGAATGTACTTTGAGCACAGTTTAATTAGATTACAGCAAATGAAGTATTAGGCCGAAGAGAATAAAACCACTACGTTAAGCAAAGCAAGCATCAGTTTTTTAAGCACCTAGGTACGATTTGGAATTCCCGCAAAAAACACCAGCATGCGTCACATGACGTCACAGAGATGATTGGACTTTAGATTGACAGACACGGTTCATTCTACGCAAAGATTGTACACAAAGATGTAGGGATTACTTAATCAATAGGCGAAAACAATAACATATCTTGAAAAATAAATAAATATATCAGAAAAGATATCAAAAAGCATAAACTTTCTGAACATTTGATTCCTTTCTGGTTCCAAAATATAAGAAGAATTTTACAGACCATGAAAAGGAACGTAAAAAGACTGCTCTCTGCATCAGCTGTTGTGAAAAAAAATTAACGGGATATTGCAAATGTAACTGGTCACACCAACAACGACGGCCACATCAAAAAACTGGGGGTCTGGCGTGACCCTGTTAGTTATTTTCTGTAATAAAATATCTTTGTAATCCAAGTAAAGACAGCCATAGTTAGAAAAGTGCAAGATCTAAAAATCGCAGTGTAATTTATGTGCAAATCATGGAACGCGCTTCAGGGACCGAAGTGTACGGGTGTGGCTCTTCCCAAACCACGGACATAACGCTGAATATACAAACGACTACGGGTGGCAATTTCTCCATCAGCTTGAACGGTAAAAACACAGTGGAACATCTCAAAAAACTAGTTTCAAAGAAATTGAAAGTGGCAAAGGATCGAATATGTCTGCTGCATCGCGAAAGGTGAGTCCCAAATCGCTGACGCCAAGCTTCTATTGTCAAACATAATCAAGGAAATATGTCGATTCGATGACGCATCAGCATTATTTGACTATTGTATTGACGTTGTTTTTTATCTTCTTAGACAATTGAGGGAAGGCACGTTGGAAGATAACGGCGTGTTGGACGGCGCTAGGGTGATTCTACTGCCGAGCGTCGAGACAGGCCTGCTGGTGAGTGCTAGCCCCGTGTTTCCGTGTTTCGACACCCTAATCTGCGAGCCATGACTATCACGTGTTGTGTTTCACTCAATGTGAAACTAATCAATACCTACACAGATATCACTAACATCTAATGCTAGCTAGGTAGCTATTGGTAGGCGTTTCTCTAACATCTGGCGTTATTACCGTTTTCAGAGTCAAAGGCCCGAAAATTCAGTAATGCAGGCATTGGAGTCCTTGAATGATAATCAAGTCAATGACTTCCTCAGTGGTAAATCCCCTCTGAACTTGACCATGCGGCTTGGGGATCACATGATGCTTATCCAACTTCAGCTGTCCACCCTCGCTCATAGCGGTCCCCATTCTAGATGTCTTCGCAATGCTGGCCCGCGGACCTCTTCCACTAGCTGTGGTCAAGCTTCCTTGCTGTCCACCAAATCTCGGGCCAAAACGGCCACAGAACCAATTGCCCCTGGCCAGGTCACCCACATTGGAAATAAAAAGACACAAGATGAAGGAACATCCACAGAGGCTATTGAAGAACCCACTTACACATTTCAGAAAAAAGATTTAGAAATACTCCAGAATGCCTTCGATCTATACCGCACTATGACCCAGGGAAAGAAAGAGAAAGAAGAGGCTGCAGGCAATCCTGAAGATAAAGCAGAGTCTGATGCCACATATTGCTCTGATAATTCAGATGCCGAAAATGAGCAGTCTCCCATCAAATCCCTGTCAAACTTAGTATCAAGCCCCATAGACAATGACTCCTCTGAGAGTGTTCCTTCCCCCACCAGTAATGCGGAGCTGGTCAATACTGTCAAAAATAATCTACTTGAATTCATATCTATTCAAAACAAGCTCCACGATGATGCATTAGTTCCTTCTGTGAGTGCAACAGCTGAGAAACCCTCTCCAGCCTCTGCCTCCACATCAACCATAACTCCCGACAGCACTCTAAGTGATGACAGCGGAGACAACTTCACAGATCAAAGTTCATTCCTCACTGAAAGCACCATAGATGAATACCCCATGGAGAATCTCTTCAATAGTGCTGTAGACAAAGGGCTTTTTGAGGAGCAAGATGATGCAATGATGGACAGAGAGATATCAAACCTGGCCACCACTAGTCACGGCAGCGAGGAGCCCAACGCCGGAACCCTACCCTCATTCCAAAGTCTCAACGAGCCACTGAAGAACAAGCGGTTCCAGTACCTCCTCCACAAGACTTCCAAATTCAAACACCCTATCGCCCAAAATAAGCAAAGAGCCTTCATGCAATCTGTGGTAAATAAACACAAGAAGAGGATGCAAAATATTCAAGATACCGCGCAGCCGTCCACCTCCCGCACAGAGCCCTATATCACCAATTCCAGGAAGCTGATCCTCCAACCGAGCACCAGCCAGCCGGACGACGCAGTGCCTTCCACTTCTAAACAGGTCACGCCATTTAAAGCGCCCGAGGTACCCAAGAAGCCACCCAGAGCGCCCACGCCCGTCATCGACACCAGAGCCCTCATTGAAGCTTCAAAGAACCTCACACAGAAACTAAAGAAACTCTCAAAGGAGGTTCTGACAAATAAGGCCGAACACGCGAAGAACGCTGAGGAAGTCATGCGCGCGAAGGCCTTGGGCTCGGGCGCCGTCATTGAGTCCATGAAGCACCACGGGAAGGGAATCTACTCCGGAACCTTCTCAGGAACATTGAACCCGGCGCTCCAAGACAGGTGAGACAAGTTATTGGACTGAATGCATATCTTCCATAATTACATATTCTCGGAAGTTAAACAAAGACATAGGGATTTTCACGAAAATTTCAGTATTGTTATCTAAAGCTTATTAATCCTAGAGTCAATGAATTATGTTTGTTAATAGATTTTTGTTTGGTGGATTACTTCTGACATTGTTTCACTTGGTTTCAGATATGGCCGACCAAAGAGAGATATTTCCACAATAATTCACATACTGAATGACTTGCTATGTGCAGCTCCGCCTATAACTTTACCGGTAAGAATTAAAACTATGGTACATAACTAACTTTTTAGCTAACCAGTTCAATAGTAAAATGGAATAAATATTTGGATCAGAGTGACACACAACAGGATGGGCCAGAAAAGTTAAAACTTCATCTAACCATGGGAGATTTCAAGCTTGCTAAGAGGAAGAATACTAACACGGTAATATTAGGTGGAATACGTTGGTCGGTCAGCATTTCGTAACTAAGCTAAAAATGAGTTTTATTTTCAGAAGGAATCAAAGAATGCTTGCACTAGCACTTCCGACGAGCCGACAAAGTGCTTATGTTGCAACCAGCCTATCTGTTCGTACGGCAAGTGCGACGGACACCTCCCGTCCACGGCCAGCGGCGGACAGGGCGGCTGCGACCACAAGGACTGCCCTTGCACGCAGCAGAGAGAGGATAATGCCTGCCCCCTGTGCCTCCTCGCGGGAGAAACCTGCAAGAAGTGCGTCACCGCCAATGCTCTCGCCATAGAAAACTCCAAGACTAAATGCAAGCTCGATCAACTGCGGCTGGTCATGCAGCAGAAAAAACAGAGGCGCGATGCTCGGAAACTAAAGACGCTGCCGTACACCAACCCGCACCAGGCGAGCGGCATCTCCGCCGACCAGGCGACCATCAAGGAGGAAGTGGAGACGCTCGCCTAGCAGTTGCGAGATTGCCTTTGAGCGCCGCCATTTTGATGCTTTTGTAAAAAGTCCGCGATTCTTACGAATCCCACAGTAATAGACTTCTAGAGCGTTTACAAAATGAAAAGTGATACAGTTACAGCTTTAGGGTTATGTAAAAGCTTTCACGTTTGATTTTTCTAAAGTGTAACAATGTTTCTGCAGACAATGTTTTCATAATATGCAAAATGATTTATGCAAATATTTTATTGTTAACAACTCTCGACACTTTCGCTACTGACGACGAACTAATTCTGTGCTTCTGAAAGACGTCTGATAACTTGTAGTAGACAGTGTTTGGTTATTTGATTTGAGTATATTCTTGTCTAGCTATTAACCATACTTATCCAAATTAATGTTTTGTCTAAATTGGGAGTGTAGCCGTAATCTTAAGTGCTATTATACACATAGTATGCATGTACAAAATGATTAAGATTGAATTAGCTAAATCACCTAGTTTAGAGTAGTTAGATTGGACGGCGATAGCCTCGTCGGCCTCGCCCGAGCTGTTTCGCGCGGCTCCATGGATTTGTTGTTATTTTTTATTTAGATTATATTTTATTATTATTTTATTGGTTTCCGTCGACTTTTAGACACGTGTATCTTCATATAACTTTAAAATAACTGTTGATGATAATGTAAGGGAGATACGGGGTTGATTAGGCACGTAATAATGCGTTGTGTGAATTATTACTTTTATAAATTAGAAATCGTAACTTTATCCCACTTGTAGTATTTAATTGGCACTGTTGTTTCTATATTTTTTCATTGTTTTCTTTTTCTCCTAAAGATATGTTGTTAAAATAAAATGTTTCTGCATTGACCCATATTTTGTTCAGTTATTTCTGTTTTTATAAAAAAACTGTTAAACTATATACTGATGTAATGTACTCGCAACTATAGCCTACTACTTAGATCTATTCTAAGATCTACTATTGAAATTGACACCATTGCTAATACGAGATATTGGGTAGGTATATTAAACTAGATGTAGCTTTGTATATACATTTATGCAATATATAAAGAATATATAGCTTTCCACAATAATTCGTCAGGTATAAACCTACATAAACTGACAGTGTTCGCGATTATTATTGAATTGCAATCCATAGAAAATGTAAGCACCTATTTGCTTACTATAAAGGGTTTGAATTTCCGTTGATACAAATGATATAACAATATTAAAATAGTAAATCAAGGCAATACTCTTTCAAAAAACTACCTTCGTTTTAAAAAACTTGGTTTTAGTGTGCAGATATTATTGTTAGCTAGAAATTGAGATGAGATGTATTTGAGTGGTTCATTGAATAATAATAAATAAATAGGTAATAAATAAAGCACATTTCAGTCTCGTCAGCCCTAAAGTTAGCGGAGCTTGTGTTATGGTTATGACTTTATGACAGATCTGCCTCGTAGTACACATGTCAACATCTGTGCCTTACCGTGATGAACCCCTGACATGGTAATTACTTCTTACCACGTTTCTGCGAAAAAGTACCCACCAAGCTGCTCATTGCGCCTTACGTAAGCTACCAACGTAGCAAAGCATTTTTCTTTTTTCACGACCTAAGCCTAACCACGACATGACGTGTTAGCAAGCACGCTTCAGTTACCGTGTAGCTTACGTTTTTGATCTGCGTTGCAATTTCTCTATATTTCTCAGAAGATTAAGCAATCGTTACTTCTAATCACTTTTTGATGGTAAGGGACTAATTTAGCTTTATTAATAATTTTATAAGAATTTAAAACAGTTATCCAGGATGATATAAATAATGAATGTTTTAAAAATCTACGAAGGTCACAAAATGAAATAATTGGCAAGCATACCTAAATAAATCGTCTTTTGCGATAAATTTACAAGTACATTGCAAGCAAGTCCTTTGTAGTTATCTTATTTTAATAGATTTTTAACCAACTTCAAAAAAAGGAGGGGGCTCTCAATCCGGCTGCATGTTTTTTTTTCTATCTACTTATTTATACCGACAATATGTGCCATATTTTTTCCTCGAGAGCGAAGTAAAAAGCGCCTTGTGATGATTGGTTCAAAAGCTAAGTTTAACTGCGGAAAATACCTAACTGTCGAATTTTAACTCGGTGAAAGTGTTAACACCACGCGTCGGTAGCTCATCCAAATATACCGCTACCGATTTCTTAGTATTGCTTATTTTAAGGCTGGTAGAAAAACCTCGCTTAGTTACACACTTTACCTACATAGGGTGTCACAGGCCAGTTCAAGCAATGATATAAGTAGGTAAATGTTTGAGTTCAAGAGTATCACGAACTTAATATTAATGATGATGTTTAAAGTGTCTTTTAGAGCAGAAACTCCACGAATGGTGTGGATTTAAACTTACCTACTTTGTTACTGTCTCAGAGTCCCATTCTTGGGACAACCTGTCTTCCGTCTTAAGCTTCGGTGTCTTGATCACCACGGTACTGCCCCTTACCGCTGACGCAGACTTGGACAGAACATAAGACCACTAGACGTTTTTCATACGATTGTGTCCGGCACCGCATAGCGCATACCACAGCGTACTGCGTGGTCATCAAGAGACTAAGGCTATAAGTAGGCACAGGTCAGTCGAAACGTCAGATTATCTTTAACCTTTAGTTCTTTGGATCTCTTACCGTGTTCCTAGGATCTCTAAATGATTTCCCAATATGTAAACGACTATTTAGGTACTTCCCTTAACCCGTTTGTCTGAATGATTTTGTAAATACATACATTTGTTACCACTTTTAATCGAGATTTATTTTGTTAGGTTTTGCGGGAATTGTTTCTTTTTGTTCGTCTTCTACCTACTTGCATGTCTAGTAAGAAGAATAAAGTTACACTTACATTAGAATTTTCTTGATTTTGTCCCTTATTTCTATAAAATAAACTTTAAACTTTCTGCCCGCGGCTTCGCACTCGTTGTTTCTATGGAAACATGAGGTAATTTATATCCTACGGGAACTGATTTCTGGGATTAACAGCATGATTTATTCCAGGCCTAGAACTACATGTATGTATAATTTCAGCCCGATTCCTTTAGTAGTACCTAACAAAAAACCAAATTTACCTTTTTTTTAGTACTTTTTTTTAGTAGTACCTAACAAAAAACCAAATTTTCGCATTTGTAGGTAATATTAGTGTGTAAAGTATTGCTCAATTCTCAATGAATAATAATAATAATTCTGAGTGCATGTAGTTATTAGTACAGTTAGGTAATTTCAATATTTCAAAACACCTCTTACATTCTGGAATTTATCCATTTTATCTCATCTTGATCAATATAATCCATGCGATCCACCACTTCTAGTATTCTTTTTAACTGAAATCGTGAAGAGTTACCACGAAACATCTACAGTTGATAATGTATCTGAGAGTGTGAAAAAAACAATAAATTTCTTCTAAAAATCTTTAATGTTTCTGTCATGTGATACGTGTAGGTATAAAACCTATAACAATCTAAATTCTGGCTGTGCTTCAGAAATATTCAACAATATTCACAACACTAAAATTCGAACTACTTACGTACAAAAAATAATATTAACTTATGTTATCGTAATTAAGACGGCTCTCACAAAAGTAACTATTCAAAAAGCTGATTTATAACAAAAAAACATGTTATGGTGCATTTTGCCATACGAACAGTAATTGACTTTTCAACTAAACAAAATAAATGTCTAATATTAATCTTTACGCTGTTTGTATAGAAGGCGTTCCATCTTATAACTAATGTGAAAGTAATGTGTCCAGCAATATTCAGTGGATATCAGCAAAACACATACCTACTCAAAAACCTTTAGGTGCATACACGCTAAAGTAACTTTTAACATAAAGTACGATAAGCAACATTTCACAGTAAGATATTATTATTAATCTCAATCCTGCAACGATTTCTAAATCAAAACATCAAAAAAGTAGTCATTTATTTCCTTTAGACTTTACAAGACTCTTGGGACACGATACAAAAAAGAAAACAGTGACAATTATGCTATTATACTCGTAAAGCAAAATGTTGCTTAGCTCAAGTAACTTCAGTTCAATACACCATTACAATGAAAACCAAAAACTGTACTTGTAAATTATTTTATTATAAAGTTCATTAATATAAATACCACATAACCCACACACACAGTCACGTGAAACTAAGATGTCTTACAGTTAGAAAAGGAGAGTGCTCATGCCTCCCATTTCAGCTTGTTCTTTAACGAAGATCTCAAAGTACTGGTAGATGATTGTCACGGCGAGCAGGATACCCGTGCCGGATCCTGTTGACAAAACATATGTTCAAGAAACTGCTATGTTAAGGCTACACAAGTCGTCCGGGTCAACTCATCAGTGGGCGCGGCCAAAGTGTATGCTACCTCACTCAACATAATAGACATACGCGCGCGCTAGAATGAAATGCACAACGATTTATTCGTAAAACGGCCGCGTATAAAAATGGGAACAGACTGGTTATTATAGAAAAACTATACAGAGCATCTTTTCAAAATAAATTTATTTCAACTTTTGAATAATTAAGCTATGTCGGTACGGGATTTAATTTAGAGTTTTCTTTCTCCATATAGTATTTATTTTCGCCAGTGTCTAAATACGAAAGTTTAGAAGCTTGTATTTTTCAAATGTATACTTTTTTACAGTTTTGGGTGCATACAAACATAGATAATGACGAAATAAATTGATATTATTCTTATTTTTGGATGGCCAACATCAAACAACATAGTTCCACGATTGTATGGAAAGATGATCGACTCGGGGCCCAACTCTGCAAAACCAATCGCTTGACTATGACAATTTTATCGTCGCAGAATCGCCACAGACATATTTTGGTATTCTACGTAGCGATTCTGCAAAAATTACTAGGAAGAAATTGTAAGTATATCATATTAGTTATTGAGCGAATATTTACATCGCGTAATTCGTAATGTGGCGTCAAAACAGAACACTCATGACACGATGCGGCGTCGGAAACACAGAAAGCCCAAATAATAAGTTACCACGATCGAAATTCGTGATCGTATCGAGCAATGCGTTATGTCGACTGGACATGGGTTTTTTCGGAATAAAAGTAGTAGTACATTATTCCAGAAGCGGGAAGATGCAAATTTTATTTTAGTCCGATTATTAGTTTTCGGGCTAGTTACATCGTACATACGAGTAGTTTCTAGACCGGTAATAAGCAACAGATAGGCAACTTAATATCCCGGACAAACGCCTGCGAAGCCGCGGGCAGAAGCTGGTTTACCAGTGAGTACGTACCGATAGCGCCCAAGAAGTCAGCGAGCACAGACAAGGCCCCGATGCACAGGCCTCCGAAGGCGGCCGCGGTCGGGATGTACCGGTTCAGCTCGTGAATCATTGAGTTGTCGCGGTGTCCGCGCATCACCATCTGTTGCTCTTTTAGCTGCTTGGCGACCTGAGAAGGGGAATAAATAATATAAGTAATACTGGTAATGTTTTACAGTTTTTTTGTTTGGTACCTAACCTTTATTGTCCCTCTGCGGGGCAAGAGAATCATAGATCTTAATAATTTAATAATACGTGTTATTTCACATTGAGTCATGTATTGCCATTTAAAATGCGATAAAGGATTTGTTTTGCCGATTTAATTTATACAGTGTAATTGGTAATTCACTGACACTGCGTAAACTGCGGGTTCTGCCCATCATCACTAACACTTGAAGACGCCAGGTTGTCATTCTTAAACTGGGTATGTGATGTAGGTACTCCCTTCATTCGTAAATCTAGTTTTAGAATTAAGACCTAGCGTCTTCACAAATGTGTTCGTGATGGTGGGCACAACCTGCAGTGACACTGAATTACCAATAACCCTGTATACGAGTTGTTATGTGATATCAATTTATCTCGCCCATTAAAGTCTTAATAATTAGCCATAAGATAACAGTTGTTGTCTCTTAGCATTATTCATCTCTAAATCTAAGTTGCATGTAATCAGATAGGTCATTAGCCTGGGGGCCTGCTCGGATGAGGAAAATCGAAGTTTCGTTTTCCTTGTCGTGCAAAACCAACTTTTATGTCGCTGGCATAAAATTAGCGTTTGAACGAAAACGAATCAGAAAGTTCGACTTCGTTTTCGACTATGAACGATACACGTAAATGCGTGTCATACCGTAAGTTTCAATAATTTGTTTAGATAATTGAACACATTTTTATAAAGACACGCCATTTAGAAATGATAATGTGTTTTCTATCGTCTTCGGCGCATTTAACTTTGCATGGGTGCAAAATGAATCATCTTGTATAATTCTCGGAATTTAGTTACGCAATTATGTTCAAAAGCTACTTTCACTCTAACTTGAAACCAGGGCGATGCATTTACATAATTTATCTCCAAGCAAGGTCAATAAATTATTTTGATAATCTTTTATTTGACAATGCCGTAGGTGTGCATTTTGGTACCGAACTATGAGAAAAATATGGTTTATACTACCTGCTCGGAATGTGGTTATTCCTCTCAGCATTATTTATTTATTATTATTATTTATTCCGCATTTAACGCGCTGAGCGGAAGAGAAAACTGTATGGATATCCATTTCCAACAAGTAATTTTTTTTTTTGGCATTATCAGCCGGTAGACTATTTTATCCCTCTACCCATGTAAGACCTGAACAGGCAATTTTCCGCGTGCATACGCGGAAAATTGAGCCCGCGAGTGGGAGAAATTTCGCCTATTTATTCTCAGGTGTCAAGGGTGCGACAAAAAGTTTCGGCTGCGCCTCGAGCTCTAAATGATACCCTCGTTTGGAATTTGTCACTTTCTCGCCTTGATGTACAATACACTTTAGAACCTAACTTGGGGATCTCAAATATACTACCATTGTGTTCATTTGCTGTTCGATTATCACTTGTGAAGCATGGTAATTATGAAACGACTGTATTATTAGAAGACTCGCATAATGTTTATGGATGGGTGTTTCCACTGACGCGAAGCGGAGCGAAGCCGTGAAGGAACTCCCAGAAAACATAAAATGTCTCGAAAAATTAACATGTTCGAAAGCAAACTGAAAGAGATGCACATAAAAAAATGTTTTTGCGAACTTGACGACTTCTTCAACGATTCTTTTAGGGACTCGCAAATTAAATTATAAATTAGTTATATTCATCTTTAGTAGAAAGGCACGATACCTGCTAGTCTTCTATTGCAACACCCTAAATGGGTACATATTGTGATCCTAACATAAACTCACCTAATCACTAAGACCTGATTGTATGAATGCAATAAATAAAATACTGAATACTGGAATTACTCGACCAATCATTTGTATGTATTCATACATAACATACTAACAGTTTGAAATACACATCTCATATCGGGCTTTATGCATAGGTCACTAACTACTGGGCTGAAGTAATAGGAGGCTATACTCACATCCTTAGCAGAGGATCCAGACACATCGATCCAGGTCTTAGAGAAGAAAGCGCAAGATCCCAGCATGAAGATGATGTACAGCACAGCGTGGAACGGGTCGTGCGCTATGTGTGCGAGTGACTCCGGCGGGCTGAAGTAATAGCAGAGCCCGCCGACAGGGTAGGCGCGCGCGGGGCCGCCGCCGCCGACGTCCGCCCACACGCCGAGAAGGTTCACTAGGAAGTTGCCGCTGAATTTTACTGCTAACATCTGCAAGAAATTTTTAGGTACTTTCGTTTCGACAGTTAGGAGCTTACAGTAAGTAATTAAGTTTTTTCGGTCCTAATTAGAATATCGCAGTATTTCCTGTTTCCCTGTCTACAAAATTGAGTAAGGTAGTTCTTGAGTAATGAAATCGTTATTGTTAGAGACTCTTCAATGACACTAAAGTCGCCGGTCCGCTGCGCCGACAATTAGAGAAAACACTGTCACGCCTACAATATTCGTACGAAGAAATGCCGCAGCAACCCGCCTGGCTGTCGGCAGGTTCCGTGTGAAAAGCCTATTATCGTCACTGACTGTGACTTTATTAGGGTAAATGGTTTTGTAGAGCAAAAAAAATGCACCTAAGTGGAAGGTTGCGGTTCCAATCCATTTGAACACTCCACTTTTTGCACTCAAAATTTAGCGTATATGTGTTACATACCTGAGAGATGACATACAAGTTGGAGACGAGAGCTGACTGCAGGATGATGGGTATGTTGGAGGTGTAGAACAGTTTGATGGGGTAGGAGGAGTACTGGCCGCGGTAGCGCGCTGATTTGATCGGGAGGTCTACGCGGAAGCCCTGGATAAATCACAATATTGTTATTTGAATAAAAAAACACAATTAATAGTGATACCGGCAATAAGAACGGAAGAGATATTTCAAACTTTTACATTTGGGGAGTCCGTATCTACACAGTAAAACGGTTTCTGGGGGATGAACCATCCTAATCACCCCTTCCAGTGTTGGTCAGCAATGATCGTGCAGCTATATCGCAGTTGTTGTATTCGAGTACAGCAATAAACAATCATTTTAAAATAATTATTATTTCATCATTTTTATTTCTTTTTTTTTTCAATTCCGTTGGTCTGGGTGTTTTCTATGTATAATAAAAAAAACTATCTATGTATATAATGTATTAAATATATCAGTTATCTGGTACCCCTAACACAAGCTTTGAGTAGCTTACTTTGGGGCTAGATGGTGCTGTGTGGATTGTCCAGCATTATTTATTTATTTATTTGAGGTTGTTTGTATTTCCATCCAATATTCACTCTGCTCATCCACTGGCCCACCCCTCTGTTGTGAAATTTTGACAGAATTCAACTGTCTATGCGAGTTTCTTCCATCTACTTTGAAGAATCATCTTTTTTCTAGTTTGAATGTCACTCAAATAGCAATCTTGGTCAGTTAGCAGTCAAAAGTCAATCATATAATGCATTCTATAGGTAATGACTAATGAATGTTACAGAAGTAGTTTTTCCAAATTTTTTATCTGTTTCAAACTAAAACAAGTGTTCAAACTAGATGTGTCCGAAACATCTGCAGAATACGGAGATTCTAAGTCTGGTATAGAGACATAGGCTGATTGTTCCGCCGAGCGGAGCATAACGCAAGACAAGGCATATTATTTCAGTGTACCCATGATCGAAGTATTATACTTTAGTTATATCTGGTTTATGCTCGCGGCTTCGCACGCGTTGTACTGTGGAAACGTTCAAAGGTTATTTCTCCGTAACCTAGGTCCCATGGGACCTAGGTTACGGCAAAAAAGTTGCCTATGTTTTATTCGAGGCCTAGAATTACCTGTATGCAAAATTTCAGTCCGATCCGTTCAGTAGTTTTGGCATGAACAGGTAACAAATATCCATCCATCCATCAAAACTCTCAAACTTCCGCATTTATAATATTAGTTTGATTAAGTAGGTCCTTATCCTTACCTGGAAGTATATGACTATAGCGAAGACGAGCACAGTAGCGAGCAGGTTCATAAGGTTGGGCAGGTTCTGGCGGTAGAAAGCCTCACGGAGCGCGCGCACTTTGTCCGGCCGGGTGGCGAGCAAGTGGAACAGCGCTATGACGGCGCCTTCGAATTCTGTGCCGCGACCTGTAATGGTCAAAAGCCAAGTTAGAAAAAGAAGATAGATGCGGATATATTTTGTATTTAGGTTTTTTGTTATTATAATGCGTAACCCCACACTCAGGGTAATTTCTATTAGATATTTATTATTCTATTAGATTCTATCATATATCTATTAGATACTAGATATTTTGTATTAGCTGCTGCCCGCGGCTACGCTTTTTGAGTAGCCTATGACCGGGATAACTTTTACCTCCCTGCCAAATTTCATTGAGATCAGTTCAGCCGTTTAGGCGTGAAAATGTAACAGACAGACAGACTTACTTCCGAATTAATAATACGGATTTCGTAATGAGTAAGTTAGCGAAGCCGTGGATTTATTTTTTGTCGTGAGAAGACCTTCGTTTGAGCACCTTCACCTGGTGTAAGATTGTTTGTTTAGGAGCTAGCTGTCATTTTCTAGGCTGACGTCCGGGATATCTTCTGTATCTCGAAAAATAACAACTAACAGGCTAAAGGTTTCTTCGTCGCTTCTTTGCTTTAGTCTACATACCGAAGCGACAGAAATCAAAAATATCACTTTATTCACATCACCATGTGAGTCCTTGGCAGTGAAAGTGTTAGTTGAAGAATAACATGTGTCATTTGTTCTATGGGTACATGTCAATAGCAATATCATTGAGGTGAGAAATTTGCTTGTTCTGTCGACAAGTTGTACCTATACAAATAGCTGTTCAATTTCGACAAAGAAAAAGCCTTGGTCGGTTGGAAGACTCAATTTAAGGGCCAATTTGTTTTACTGCCAGTTTAACTGACCAATGTTGTTAAGCTAAGAATATTGATAACTTTGATAAGTCATGATTAAGAAAGTTGGTAAACTTACCAGTGTTGACGGTAGCAGGAGAGAAGGCCTTCCAGACGATGGTTTCACAGATGTTTGTGGCGATGAAGAGCGAGATACCAGATCCCAAACCATATCCTGAAACACAATATTTGTTTAACTTTCAATGGCAATGAAATTACTCGTTCTAATTTGCAGATACATTTGCACACGATAAGGTTCATTTAGAATTTTAATTAAAATATCTAGGCCGATTCGACAACTGCCGAAACAAAACAAAGTGTCGCTTTTAAAAACCGTAATATAATCGCGAGTTTAACCGTGTTTCCTATCGCATACGATTCTACACTTCATTTCATGTTGATAAGTCTGGAAGAAGTAGCAGTGGGTACTGCTACTAAACATGATAAGTACTCTGAACCTAAAGATGAAGACTATTTTCTTCAATGGAGACTAGCAAACCATGTGCGCAGGACATTTTACTATAAAAACTTACGTAGTTTGACGAATTCATTGTGAATCAAAGCGGGTTAACTACGAATCTTGTTTGTGGTGTTCTTTTAACACCAACAAGGTTCTAAGTTACTCCGTTTACATTCATAATGAATGCGCAATACGTAATATAATGCTCAAATGTGTGTGCAAACCTGTGTTTGTACCTACTACCTCTCTATTCTCTCACTTATATTTTAATAAGACGGCAGACCGAAACGACCGGGGAGAGGCGCTCGATGTCATGTAGTTAAACTAATTACCTTTCTGTAGAAGTTCATCAAGCAGCAGTACAATCAGTCCAGCGACGAACAGCTGGATGATGATGAGAAGGCAGACACCAGCTCCGATCTCGGAAGGCTCTCCGTACATTCCGGTCATGACGTACACGATGGCCTGGCCGACGGTGATCACCATTCCGAATACTGGAAGAGAATAGGAGATTGTAAGACTTGTCCTTCACATAAGCTGCGTGTGAATTCGGGATTGTTGGTCGTGGCAGATGCGGCGTAAAAATCTACCCCTTCAACGCAGTTACGGTGTCGTAAGAACCGACTAAGGGAACCTGTTGGAATTCATAGAACGCAAAACGTACCTACGTGGAAACCCCTAGACATTTTATTATAGCAATCGCTCCCTAAGATTGCTCTCATTCGCACGTAGTATTTGAAATTCTCTTCCCATTCGTCTTGTCGATATAGCATGTGATCTTATTTTATTGTGAATTATATCTCAAATAAACTCTCAAATAATAGCCCGGGTTTTCATTTCCTCAGAACCGAAATCAGAGGAAGGGCACCAACTTCCTTCTGTTTATTTTTAAAACCTCTCTCGAGGCACGTGCTGTTGCATTGTGTTAATATCGGCAATATTGAATTTATGTCAAGTTTGGAAATCGGTCTTTAGCGGTAGGTATACCTTACTTTGCCGCTCATAAATTCCTGTCTTCTCTAAGTTCAGAGCAAATAATTTTTTAGCTGGAATAATTACAGAATTATTTCCGAAAACCTTTCATGAGATGACATTATTCTGCATGAAGATTGGTTCAATATTTGAAACTAGTTCCGATAATCTTAAGACTAAAGACAATCTTATTGTATTAGGTATAGATGTTTTGTGAAATTGTCATAAAGCAGTTTTAAAATAGCTATTGTATTGATCTACTTCCTTTTATAATGTTACATGTTAGATAAACTATAATTTCACTAAGTTGGATAGGCAGCCTTGGCTATAACAATGACTATTGACCTACTTTAGGTCAAGCTCTGAATTAGAAATGCACTAAAGCCGACTGACTGATGCTACGTGGCGTAATAAACCACTCGCAGCGAGCATGAAACGTTACGCCGTCTCGTTGAGAGCCTTCTTTCCCCGTAATGACTGCACAAACGCTTGCTGTGTCACACCACCCCACCGAGTACCCGGTTTAATGCAGCCGTAGCACCAGTCAGAACCCTACCCGGCTTAATACAGACGTCTTGTTATTTATTTATTTTAGTTTCTGTTGCTATCAGTATATTCTCGTAGTAAATTAATCTTATGAGACTACTTAAAAGTCTCATTATGTTATGACAATGTCATGATCAACACAAGCTCTGCTTTCTTTGACCAGATGATGCCATGTGGAATGTCCAGCTCTCCTGGCCGCGGTTTCGAACGCATTTTACAAACTTTTACTTTGTATTTTATTTATTTTCATATTAACAGAACTGCCGACAAACTTTGCAACACTTTGTAGGCAGCAACTTTCTTAACTTGCCCTGTTAGTATGTGTGGGACAAATCTTGCAACTGAATTTAAGACCAGTTTTCTTAAACCAATTAAGCTGAAATTTGGCATACTTAGGTAAGTTCGGTGACAATGCTATGTCATGTTACCATCTACCTGGTCTGATGATGGAGACCGAAGGTGGCCAAAGGAAATCATAAACGAAACAACTTTGCCGACGGGGTAAAGTTGTTTCGTTTATGATTTCCTTTTTTCTAGTTTGGGTTTGTTGGATTTGTGTGTACACAACATCATCAATGCAAAATCCATTCAGTACTTTTGGCGATGTCTTCGCGAAAGTCAGTGCCGCTGTAAAATCACTATTTCACAGCGGCACTGTCTTTCGCCTTTATGACATTAGTACGATTATGAAAATGACAGTCTCAACAGTCTAATAAGTTTCTTATACGTTTTCTAACAATGCTAACTCTGGCAAATGTAATTTTGAATTTCACAAATCATATTGATGATAATTTTAGAATGAAAGTATTCACTTTTCTAATGAAATTTGGTGCACTGCCAAAGTTAAGGCATCAAGTGAAATTGGCACTTAGCCCTAAAACAATACCTGCTTATCATTATGATTATCTTTGGTTGTTCATTAGCATAATGAATTTAGATACATATAGTGTTCAGTATGAAGGCTTTTAGAAAAAATATTTCCACGAGACAAGATCAAGGTCAGTTGCTTGATAAATCAATAATGAATGAAGAACTACTCTTCTCATTCTTAAAAAAATCTCAGATTTTTTTTGTGATTTCAAAATCAAACTTACATTTCTGCGCTCCGTTAAACAGTGCCCTGTCCTTGGGAGTGTCACCGACTTCGATGATCTTTGCTCCAGCCAACAGCTGCATGATAAGGCCTGATGTGACGATGGGAGAGATACCAAGCTCCATGAGGGTTCCTCTGTTCGAAGCCAAGATAACACGGATCCAGTAGAAGGGATCCGCACTGTCTGATGACATTATACCGAAGAGGGGGATCTGGAAGGTCAAGGTTACTTTGTGTGAATGACTTTCGTTTTTGAGTATTTTTTTTATTTTACTTACAAGGCTACTTATGCACATATTAAATAATAATAACTATTATTTTGCAACTGTGCTTTTAGTGATAACTTTAGGCTAGTTTTATAAGATTATGGTGTAATTAACAATTACATCTTAATCGTATTACATCTCAAAGGGACAGGGCTGATAAATTATTCCCCCTTTTTTGTGCCAAATGGGTCCAAGGCTGGTGCAAATTTACCTTATGTTTTAGATATTTATCTTGTTCTACTCCCAAAGAATAGCATTTATCCATTTCATGACCATGTTATTCATTTCAGAACCAAAATAAAATGTTTTCCATATTGATTCAGTGGATTGTAACATAATACATTTCAATATTGATAATGGTTATCAATCTCTACCTACATTATTATTTAATAAAACTATAACCTCTTGTAACAGCAGGATCTTATGCTAATTTATTGTAATGTATTCATAACAATTTTGTAGATTAGTAGCACATCTTTATAAAATGCTGTAGGTAACTGTAATTCTAATTTTTAAAGATAATCATTTATTGTATGAACATTCTCTTTGTGCTATTTGATGAGAAAGGGATATCGCCACATCACAACATTCAAGTTCTCGTTTTTACAGCACTTAAACAGGAGTCTAATGTTTGTGAGTGTTTTAATGCATCTTAAAGACTAGAATAAGCGAACATATGGATGAAACAAAAAATACTCTTACCTGACAGCATACTAAGAAAATAAATAGAGTGATTGCTGTCCATAGTACTTTTTCCCGGAATTGGATCTGAAATACAAAATATCATGTTAGAAAGACCTTGAAAAACACCTTCCAATAGGTTTACAGTTAGATCCTCCACAGTTTTGGGGTTATGAACTTTCTCTTATGGGATTGACGTGGAATTTTCGTATAAAGCACACAGAAACTAGTAATTAAACAATTTATTGAGTTGGAATAGATAATCAGATGAAAAATTCTCATGTAAATACGAAGATAGTGGATGTAAATGGACAACTTACCTTCCTTTCTGGTTTCGCGATTTCAGGCAATATACTGCAGAACGGCTTTATAACTTCGAGGAATTTTACTGAAAAGCGAACGAATACCACATTAAACCAAGCATTTATCACATAAATTCAATTGTTCACGTTTTATTCACATGAAATGGTAAGATACGTGTCTGCAGTGAATTGCGAATTTTGTGTAAGATATGACGGATACTCACTTCCCATTTTGAATAATGTTTTAGAACTATCCTAACTATAACAAATTACTGATTTATCCAACCAAAACCATTCAACTTTTGTTCATCAGTAACACTCCGATACGACTTTTTACGAAAAAGAACCTGCGCAACGCCGCCAACCAGCCGTCTGCGAATGACACGTCCACAACGTCACGTCACGTGACCTGTGATGTTGGCGTGTAAAATGTTTCCGTATGAAATCAATTTCTTTCCATCATGGTATCTAGTTTATGGCTCTCTGAGAAATAAGGTAAGAGAAAACGGTAAAGGTTTAGCCCTCGGTGCTGACTATAAATTTTTAAAAGTATTTTCTGTAAAATAATGAAGTTGTCCTGAGGTAGACTTGGCCATTCGACCGTCATAAACTAAATTATTCCAAAATATTTTATCAAAATGGTAGAATCCTATTGAGTGTTGTTGGAAATACCAAAATTTAATTTTCATTTTTGATGGTATTCTCGATTGTTCCACTTCTTGCCCAACATTTTCGTAGATAAAAAAACCACTGTCAAAATATCTTACTGTCAAAGTAAAATTTGACTTTGTCATTTTTTACTTTTAGAATTTTTGAATCAGTCAAATCAAATTTCCGTCATTGCCGTGCCATGTCGACCACGAGCCATGTGCTGGTGTTTTGTAAATAATAGTAAATAATTCTCTTTCTTGAGACCTAGCAAAATGCAGCAAGCACATCGTGCTGGAAATCTGAAACAGAGCAATAAAACCCACAAGTCTCGTCATCGTTCGAAACGCGGTATCGCAGCCGCTGTAAAAGGTTAGTTGGTTGCATGTAATATTACCTCTTTCTCTTGCCAATACCGGTATTTCTTCCACAATTCTAAAAGAATATATCAGCCTCGTACTGTACAAGAGCCTGATGTTTCTTGTTCCGTAATTATTTATAAATTAATCATTAACAACGTTTGCAGGCAAAGTCAACGTAAAAGAGTTCGTTCGCCGAAATCGTCATGTCCTCAAGAAGGAAGAACGTCGCAACCAAGCGCTGCAAATCCGTAAAAACAAACGAGAAGAGGCTATGACCAAAAAGCGTGCTTTAGGAGGCACCAGATTCCCTCCATTCTTAGTTTGTGTAGTACCATTGAATAGGCAGCTTGATGTGAACTCTGCACTGGAAATTTTGAAGAACTGCTCCGAAGGATCTGTGGTGACGGAATCTCCTAATGGTATCCTGCACATTGCGTAAGTGGTCATCTCTTTTTTCTTCCAACTTCACTGCTATTGATATTGAAGAAAACTATTATGGTTTTTCTCATTTTCAGACTGCCAAACTTTAAGCAGCGTTTCTCATTCATAAGCCCAGAAATTGACAATGACTTTGCCCTCCTGGATGCTCTCAAAGTAGCAGATACTGCCCTTTTCATCAGCTCAGCATTAGATGAACCAGTAGATGAATGGGGGGAAAAGGTTTTGGCTTTGGCCATGGCTCAGGGCATGCCCACTCCAGTAGTTGTAGCCATGGACATAGAAGGAGTTCACCCCAAAAAACGCACAACAGAAAAACAAAATGTTCAAAAATTGATAGCAAAATGGCTGCCAGAAGAAAAAATCATGCAGCTAGACAAAAACTCAGATGGACTTAATCTGTTCCGACGAATTGGTAATCAGAAACGTAATATCATCCACCATAGAGAAAAGAGACCTTATATGCTAGCTGAGGAAGTTCAATTCCTCCCTGATGCAGATGGTGAGGAAGGCACCTTGCAAGTCAGTGGTTATCTTCGTGGTATGCCTCTTAATGTGAATGGTCTAGTCCACATAACTGGCTTAGGAGACTTTCAAATGTTGAGGATTGATGGTCTTGATGACCCACACCCTCTGACTCTTGGAAAGGAGAATGCTAAGCCTGATACAATGGAATCTGAAGTGACTAAAGTGTCTGTGTTGCAAAAGGCTGATCCGGCCAAACAGGAGAGTCTGGTATCAGAGAATGTGCCAGATCCTATGGATGCTGAGCAGACATGGCCTACTGATCAGGAGATTGAACAGGCTAATTTAGAGGTACCTTCTATTACTCAATACTCAGGTTCTTACTACAAAGCAAAGGCCTCCTTATTTGATTGCACAGTTTGTTATTAAAAGGCAAAAACTTCCCTATCTGATTGCACCTTGCAATGGTATAAATATGTAAATAAATAAATAATGCTGGACAATTCACACAGCATTATCTAGCCCCAAGCTAAGCAGAGCTTGTGTTATGGGTACTAGATAACTGATATACTTAATACCATACACTACATAGATAGATATTTTTATTATACATAGGTATAGGTTTGGATTTTCTCTGCCTAGTCTAACAATAGATTATATGCTTATGAAATTCCTCTCATTTATCAGTGTTTGTTTATATATTGCATGTGAGACAAAATGTTTGTTTTAATAAACAAAATCTGAGCCAATTACTTTATCATTGATGATCTTCTAAATTATACTTCATTTTTAATTTTCAGACAAAAACAAAGAAAGTCAAAAAGGTCCCCAAGGGCTGGTCAGACTACCAAGCAGCCTGGATTGTGGAGTCCGATGCTGAAGATAACTCGGAGTACGAGAGTGGAAGTGAGGGTAAGGAAGATGAGAGGTTCATGTCTTGTGAGGAGGATAACTCTGAAGATGAAGATAATCAGGTAAGTGGAATTTCTTCAATGCCACCATACTCCTATTAACTGAACTTTATTTTATGTTTAGTGAAACTAGGCCTGAGTGAGACTAAATTTCAACAAATAAAAGTCTAAATGTTGAAGTAAGTAAAACATAAGAGGAGTTGGGCTTGCTAGGGCCAGGGCCCGTGCTATTGAAAACAAAATCAAGGTTTCTGATGCATTTTTGTGCAAACGCATTATGATTACATAAGCACAAGAACAAGTTAAGATTACTTAAGCAAGCGACATAAGAGTTGGTTAGCACAACAAAGAAAATGAAAGAAAACGAGTAGGCCCCCTGGTTAGGCAGGAGATAAAGATGGGTTCCCACTGATCCATCTCTGATCATATAGACAGTGCATATCACGGTTCACCAAAGAATAAGAATATCTTTTATATATTCCACAAATAACGTTGATTTTTAATCGTCATCTCAGCATCCAGATGAAATATAAATATCCCATATATCCCATCCCTGCTTCCACATCCACACGGGACGTCCATCCATGTAGATTGTCCTCTCCATAAGATCGCCACGACTAATCCATGCGACTAATAGATGCGAATCTAGCGGTTTCCCGCGATCTTGACTAGGTCATCACCATTAGCTACCTTATGATGCGCGCTGCGACAAAATTTTTCGACTGTTTTGTCTCGCTCTTTTTTGTGCGAATATGGAACAAATGCACGACAAAACTGACAACTAAATTATGTCATTGTACGTATCATAACCCGGCAAGCCTGCTTTTCTTTTGAGTTTTGTATACCTAATCCATGTTACCAGGTGAACGACAGCGAATCGGTGATGGAGTCTGAAATGGGTCCTACAGACGAGAAGTACGACGAGACGATCGACGCGTTCGAAGAACACGAGGTACTGAGGAAACTGGCTGCGGCAAGGGAGGACCAGATGTTCCCGGATGAAGTCGATACACCACAGGTAATTTAGCTTTTGAGATATTCCCACTTAGAATATAATGTAGAGCAATTATATTTGTTACTAATTTTTCAAACCAATTAGGTACTTAAACTAGTGAGAAAATAAATGAATGTATTTATTTATTACAAAAGTAACAAAAAATTTGGAAGGATCTATCATCTCATCTTTACCTCTAGAAACTTCCTACTTTTTTGTTACTTTTGTAGGCTGCCATTTGGCTATCTGATTTTTAAATCAATATAAACCAGTCTGTTGAGACTTGTTAGTATTATTTAACATGTATTTATCGCGTTTATTTACCTATTTTTCCCGACGTTTCAACAGGTTTACACACTGTCGTGGTCACGGGATGACTCATCGACAATGATAAATACCCGTTAAATAATATTATTGTGCTCAGATACGCGATATGAACACAATACTATTATATAATTAGTTTGAAAATATATAATATTATAAATCAATAATTCAAAGACAGATCCTGCTCTGTTGTGAATAGAATAGAAGTCGTGACCAGATGCTAGTGTAAAATAACCGAAGTTCTCCATAACAGGACACACCGGCCAGAGAGCGTTTCATGCGCTACCGCGGCCTAGAGTCCTTCCGAACCTCCGCCTGGGACCCTAAAGAGAACCTTCCAGAAGACTATTCCAGAATATTCCAGTTCGAGAACTACGACCGGACCAGACGCCGCGTGTTTAAGGAACTTGAGGATAGTCTGGAGAATATGGTGAGTTTTTGCTACACCTGTAGGCTAAGCACAGCGGTTATTTGCTAGGACAGAATATGAATATTACGATTTGATTGTCATTAAGCTTGAATTCTCTATTCCAGTACGGATTCTACATCACAATCCACATACAAAACGTCCGCAGCGACCTCTGGACAACCTTCAACAAATCCAACGGCAACACTCCTCTATCCGTCTTCGGTCTCCTACCGCACGAGCACAAGATGTCAGTCATGAATGTGGCGCTGAAGCGAACGGGTGTCAGCGACGAGCCGATACAGAGCAAAGAGCGGTTAATCTTCCAAGTTGGGTACAGACGGTTTATTGTGAACCCAGTGTTCAGCCAGCACACTAATGGGAGTAAGCATAAGGTGAGAAATAGAATGAGTTAAGTAAAAACCTTCGTGAGGTCAATGTAGAATGCTGACAAATTCAAGAGAACAATTTACGACTAAAGCCATTTACAACGGATTAGTTACCATAATTTTAGTTTTGAGGTTTCCAATATTTCGGCACAGTTTCATGCGCCATGATCACAGAGTAACTGAAGGCACTGCGTGTGAGTTTTTATTGGCAGACATACCGATCTACCCTAATTTTTTTATCTTTTGCAAATCCGTTGTAAATGACTTTATTGTTACTAGTTTCTGCCCGCGGCTTCGCACGCGTTGTTTCTATGGAAACGTTTAAAGGTGAAAGAAAGAAAGAAAATTATTTATTAGACACTACAGTACACAACTAATGAAATAAAATAAAAGATAAAATAAAAGACTACTTAGTAACACATACCTACCTACAAAAACACAAGTGAACAGGACTACTCGTATCACAATACAATACGTAGGTACCATAACACAAGGACCTATCTACCTATTGGGTTGGTACTAAGTAGCCCACTCAGCAAGACGACGAGCGCGTGTGTGTAGGTCTAATAGGGCCTGACTCAGCTTTTTGCTCAAACACAAAAACCTAGTTTAGGTATTTTGTGAAAGAGCGCTGGTTTTCAGTCAGGACCAGGTAGAGTAGGATGACAGACACGATCTCAGATCCAGCGCAAACAATGGCAGAATAAATATGAAAGAAAACAAAGGAGACGAGGTGGCAGCACTGGATATTTGAAAATTATAGTTATAAAGGTAATAAAAAGATGGCAAAAATAGTAATAATAATAATAATAATAATAAAAATAATAATAATAATTATGGGGTGATTAAATGATGCTGACAACTTAGGCTGACAATGATATTATGTGTAAAATATAATTTTGTAGTTAGTAGTAATTAATGTGGCAGTTAGTTATATATAGTTTATAAAAGGAAAAAATAAATAATAATATAAATCGGAGTCTTTGTGTAACCTATACAATTCGACACAATGATGATTTGTCTCAAAACGAGACAAAATCAGAATCGCCCCCTAGATCTGTCCCAATCCCAACTTTATGATTTTGTTCGTCCAAGGATACAGCTGTCATGCCACAAAACTGTCAGCTTTGACGGCAAGAAAAACTTGAAGGTTTTTCAACTTTTCTTTTCACTGAAAAAACTCACTCGACGAGGTTCTACATTGTTCTACATTCTTCAAATCAGAGTTACGTATTACTGTTTGCAGTTTGCATTTTTGGTTTGTTCGCTTTAATGGCCCGATCGGGCGCGGAATGCCGTGGAGTCGAGTAAGGCCTAAGGCCTGACTACCCACCCTACATTTAACTGGTGCCTCAAATGCCGTGTGTTGTGCAACGCTTCGAGCCACATTGAGTTGTTGCGAAGAACAACTGCTTTCTCAAAAGGAGAACATCCAATCCATACATGGGAACTTTACCGACAGGGGCCCTACAGTTCAATGTGAAGCGTGAATAAATGATCGGTGAGTTCAAGTTTTTGCAGTTATGAGTTCAGTTGAGTCGCAAGTAAATGTCTCCGAAGCCTGAGTCTGAAGGTGTATAATGTTTTACACCCACGAATCGGCGGCAACAGAACATTCCAGCAGCTCGAGGCCGCGTAACTAAAGCTACCACGAAAGGCCACGCTTTTGTGCCTTGGCGTAACAAATACTTTAGTACACTCTCTTCTGGCATACCTAGAACCTTCCTTCGCCCATTCAAGTTTTTTATAAAGGTACATTGGTGTTTTGTTAGCAATCACACCAAATAGTAGGGTTGCTAAATGGAGGTTCCGACGTGCACTCATTTTTAACATGTTAGATGAATTTAGAAAAGGAGTAACATGAGTGCGCGGTGGTATGTAAAAACAAAAACGTGCACAGGCATTTTGTACCCGCTGCACCAGGGTTTGGGTCCGCTTTAGCAGGCAAGGACCATAGACTATATCACAGTAATTTAACCTAGATAGGATGAGGGATTCACAGAGACTGATTCGCATGTCCTCGCACAAGTATTTTCGAATCTTATACAAAATTCTTAGCCGATAAAAACAGTTACGCACACATTCCGATACATGCTTCTCAAACCGAAGGTTGGAATCCATTATAAGCCCAAGGTTTCTAGCTTCAGTAACCTGAGCAACACCTACTCCGTTAACCTCAATATTAATTGTTTTATCTGCCATTTTAGCAAGATTTAGTCTGGTACCTATGAGCATAAATTGGGATTTCTTTGGGTTGAGAACTAGTGAATTTGATTTAGACCATTTGTAAACCTGTTCTAAGTCATAGTTTATTTTGCTTACAGGTGATTTCTATCCCATGGGAACTGATTTATGGGATAAAAAGTAGCCTATGTTTGATTCCAAGATTAGAATTACCTGTATGCATAATTTCAGCCCGATTGGTCCAGTAATTTTTTGCGTGAAGAGGTAACAAACATCCATCCAGGGCTTGAATAACCGGAAAATACCGGTATGAAAAGGTTAACGGTATGACGTCATACCTTTATATTACGATATCCTTATATAACGGTACCGTTATGTTCCGATACCGAAAAATAGCGATAGCTTTATTTTTAGCAGTAGCGTAATTTTAAAATAAGAGTACCGAAATGAGAAAACTATAAATAGCTTTCGGCTCAGCTGCAGATTCTATCGAGACAGTTCCGTTCTAGTCGAGCGAGTGAGACCGGACAGTCGTGTGACTCGTGCGTTTCGAAGTTTTATTTCGTATAACCGTTTGCTTAGCTGAGCCAAGCTGAGTCATTTATTTAATCAAGCTGAGTCATTTATTTAATAACTAGCGGCCCGACCCGGCTTCGCACGGATGGACATTTATTTTTAAACATTTTGGAATAAACGTAGAGTAAATGTAGGTATCTATTATTTCTGTGGAAGGACATTTACTTTTATCCGACTGTCTCGTTGGTCTAGTGGTCGCTTGTTCAACCGCTGAAAATGAGGTCCCGTGTTCAAATCCCGGGTCGGACCAAGATTTGTATTATTGGGTCTTTTCTAGCAAGTTGGCGGTGTTAGACGGCTTAAGCCGTTGGTCTATCGCTTGACCTCTCCCCGGCCGTGTCGGTCTGCCGTCCTATCGGATTATGAGAGTGAGGGCATATACATACCGGCACCGGTACAAATACCGGAATACATACCGGTACCGGTATACATACCGCTATTTATACGGGTACCGGTATATATACCAGTATTTATACCGGTATGTATTGCAGTAATAATACCGGTATGTATACCGGTATTTACACCGGTATGTATTGCGATAATAGTACCGGTATTTATAAAACATACCGGTATAAATACCGGTATAAATACCGGTATAAATACCGGTATTATTACTGAAAATCATACCGATATAAATACCGGTATACATACCGGTACCGACATAAACACCGGTATACATACCGGTACCGGTATAAGTATCGGTACACATATCGGTATCGGTATAAATACCGGAATACATACCGGTACCAGTAAAAATGCCGGTATGCATACCGGTACCGGTATTTATAAAACATTTATAATACATACCGGTATAAATACCGGTACCAGAATAAATACCGGTATACATACCGGTATGTATACCGGTATTTATACCGGTACTTGTATGTACAGATTACATACAAGTACCGGTATAAATACCGCTATTTATACTGGTACCGGTATGTATACCGGTATTTATACGGGTACCGGTATGTATACCGGTATTTATATCGGTACCAGTATGTATACTGGTATTTATACCGGTAACAGTATGTATACCGGTATTTATACCGGTACCGGTATGTATACCAATATCGATATTTATATGTTTTCCAGTAATAATACCGGTATTTATACCGGTATGTATTGCGGTAATAATACCGGTATGTATAGCGGTATTTATACCGGTATGTATACCGGTATTTATACCGGTACCGGTATGTATACCGGTACGTATACTGGTATTTATATCGGTACCAGTATGTATACCGGTATTTATACCGCTACCGGTATGTATACCGGTATTAATACCGGTACCAGTATGTATACCGGTATAAAATAATGTTTTTCATGTGTGAAAAAAAATGTTTTTTTGTGTGAAAATGCCTTGTCACAGTCAGGGACCAGACAGCTATAGATAGATAGATAGATATTTATACCGGTATGTTTTCCAGTAATCATATCGGTATGTTTACCCGTATTTATACCGGTACCGGTATGTTTACCGGTATTTATACCGGTATCGTTATGTATGTTTTCCAGTAATAATACCGGTATTTATACCGGTATGTATCGCGGTAATAATACCGGTTTGTATACCGGTATTTATACCGGTACCAGTATGTATACCGGAACCAGTATTTATACCGGTCGGTATGTATTGCGGTAATAATACCGGTATTTATACCATTACCGGTATGTATTTATATCGGTACCAGTATGTATACTGGTATTTAAACCAGTACCAGTATGTATACCGGTATTTATACCGGTACCGGTATGTATACCGATATCGGTATTTATATGTTTTCCAGTAATAATCACGGTATTTATACCGGTATGTATTGCGGTAATAATATCGGTATGTATACCGGTACCAGTATGTATACTGGTATTTATATCGGTACCAGTATGTATACCGGTATTTATACCGGTACCGGTATGTACCGGCATTTATACCGGTACCGGTATGTATACCGGTATAAAGTAATGTTTTTCTTGTGTGAAAAAAAATGTTTTTCTTGTGTGAAAATGCCTTGTCACAGTCAGGGACCAAACAGCTATAAGAAAACCAGATGCCAGATATCTTGGCAATACAGGTCGTTGACCTTCATGAAATCAAAAAAAGGCACTGCTTAAAATTTTTTAAAATTATTATTAGTACGTATTATATTAGAATAGAATAGAAAATCATTTATTGCCTTAATTTAGAAAATATTAAAAAAAAATATACGTACTACTTAATTTAAACTTAGACAAAAGGAGTAAATTTAGCATTTAGCTGTAATGCAAAAATGCAAATGCAAGGCACTTATAACGCTAATATTTGGCACTTAGTGTAGACAATCTAGTCTCCGCGCTTAATGAAAAGAAACAATATAAAGCATATTTTCGCATTCTCCCCATGCTTCCCTTTTACAAGGAAAGAAGCCGAATTGACGAATATAAGAACGGCCGCGACGTCATAGCTGTGTATTAAGAAGTGAGTGTGAGTGAAACCTCGTTCGACAATGCAAGTGGCATTCCTATCGAGCGAACTGTAAACAGAGCACTAGCGTCGTTTACTTACGCGTTTTTCGGTACCGAAATGAATTACGTTACGGTACCAGAAAAATACAGGTAGCTACCGGTACCCTTAAAATAATGGTACCGTTATTTTATACCTGTACCAATACCGTTATTGTATACCGGTATAGGTCTACCTTTAAATCAAAACGGTACCGTAATTTTTTACCGGTAGCTTAACCCTATACCTATACCGCTTTCAAGCCCTGCATCCATCCATCCATCCATCCATCCAAACTTTCGCATTTATAATATAAGTGTGATAAACATGATTAATTTTAAAGATCTAACAATTTACGAGAGCAGAAAATACACTATGTCTGGATTGCAGTTATAAGTTTTCTGCATAAATAATTTTATGCATGTTGCATACAAAATCATCCATGTAGAAAAGTTATAACTTGAAAAAGCATGGCAAAGTCCAGCTTAACCCTAAAAGTAGCTGTCCGCAAGCCGAATTGTGCATTCTGTTTTGTATCTTAACTAGCAAATTTATATAAAACTCTAACTCAGCAGTTGCTGCCCTTATTACAGGGTTTTAGCCCATATTACGAGTTTACCTAAAAGTTGTAACACCCTGTATTGGACATGAATGCAATCAATAAATGAACAATAAACATATTTGGAAATGTCTAGCCTATTCTAAAAAAAGCTCCTTGGTTCTCTCTACTCTTGTAAGGCCTGATCAGGCCATTTTCCGCGCGTGCGCCTACGAGTGGGAGGAGTTTCGCCTATTTATTCTCAGGTGTCAGTGGTATATTAAGACAAATAACAAGTCTTTAGATTTACCATGTTTTTGTTGTTTTCCAGTATGAAAGGTTCTTCCAGCCCGCGTCAACTTGCGTTGCGACATTCTACGCGCCGATTCAGTTCAGTCCGTCTTCTGTTCTATGCTTCAAAGTGAGTAATTTTACTAACATCCTAAAGCTCTGTGCACATTAATCCTATGCCGTTACCGCGCAGCACAAAAATGTGCATTCAAATAATATTGGCTAAAACTCGTTATATTTAGATTTTACAGTTACAAAATGGCTTCCCACAAGCTTCTACCGAGTTGCCCGCGAGCTGTCGGTCAGCTGATGCCGTCAATATGAAATGCATCTAAATCTTACAAGTTAAAGCCTATATTTGAATGCACATTTTTGTGCTGTGCGGTAGCAATGCGGCTCTGATCTACGACAACCTTTGCTAATCAGTAGATAATGACTGTAGAATTGTAGCGTCAGTAAGGGTAGAAAACCAACACCCTGTGAGTTACCCTCTGTGTTCAAAACCTAGTCACACCGTCGCCGTAGCCGAAATAGACGCGGACATCCAACTATCGTCACATATTTTGATTAGATACTATTTCATTAAGGTTGTCGCAGAACAAAGGCGCAACGCTACAGCACAGCACAAAAATGTGCTTTTAAATATGGGCTTTAACTCGTAATAATAAGATGCATTTAATATTGTCGGCATCAGATGACAGACAGCTCGCGGGCCACTTCGTTTGAATCTTGTGCGAAGCCAATTTGTCACTGAAAATGTATCATAAAGAAGTGAGTTTAAGCCCATATTTAAATGTCAATTTTTGTTCTGTGCGGTAGTGGCGTTGCTTTAATGTGCGCAAAGCTTAAGTCTTCTTCTAACTGACTCCAAAACCAAAACGTAAATGTCGTGTGTCTAATATTTAAATTGCATCATAATGAAGTATGACTTTATTTATTTTACCTGCCAAATTTCATTAAGATCCGTTTAGCCGTGAAAAGGTAACAACGAGAAAAACAGACAGACTGTGTTACTTTCGAATTTACAATTATTAGTATGGATAACATGTTTTTTTTTCACAGGAAAAGAAGAACACTAACCTACAGTTGGTCGCATCTGGGGTGCTACTATCATGCAACCCAGATAGACTCATCATAAAGAGGATAGTGCTCTCTGGTCACCCATACAAGGTAAATAGACATTCTTTTGACTGTAGAAAGAATAATTATTCTAGATTCTATATCTTTTATAGAATAAATAAATTCTTAGTATTTTATGAGATACAAGCATTTTAGTGCGGGAATCGGAAAAAACGCGCGCCGCGCGCCACCCGTGATTCTTGAGGGATAAAACCTATTTTTGGTAAGAACACCTTAGAAGTTAAAAGGCTGACGCATAGTCCATTAAATCATGTGAAGTTGTTTTGCTACTTTTTTAACCTCTATGGTGATACGTGGTGAGGTTTTATCAACCCCCTCCCCTACCCAAAATCACGTGTACTTTTTTGTAGATAAAACAATGTATCATAAATTTTCTGAAAATTGTCTCCAATGGTTTAATCTAATTTAATTCTACAAAATTAAGCAACGTGTATGATTGTCGTGTACACGGTTTACAAATCGCGCGTTCATAGAAAAAATAAATACTCCTCTCTTCTTTCTTGCGATATTTCGTGATTTTCCCGAACTCCCCATCCGCCCTTTTAAGCCTCCCGTGATTAATGGACAACCTCATACATCTTACACAAACTTAATACCAACTCGTAAATGGATCATCAATTCATCACACCGCGACAACTTAATCCGTTCAGTTTCTTTGATTAAAACTTTTACAACGCAAACTAATCAGCGTCGTAAATGCCACGTTGGTCTAGCGGTGAGCTTGTTCAACCGCTGATTAAGAGGTCCTGGGTTCAAATCCCGGGTCGGGCTAATAGTTGTTATTGGTGTTTTTCTAGCAAGAGAAATTCACAGTTGTAGCCCGGAGTCAGGAAATTGGTGGTGTTATACCCCCGTGCCTCGGAAAGCACGTTAAGGCGTTGGTCCTGCGCTTGACCTCTCCTCGGTTGTGTCGGTCTGCCGTCCCATCGGATTGTTAGAGTGAGGGAATAGAGAGTGCACCTGTGTTTGCGCACACACTTGTGCACCATAATCTCCGATAAGACTGGCCGCCGTGGTCGAAATTCGGCTAGGAGGAATCATCATGTTTCCTATGACTACATATTATTTGTAAATGTTTCAGGTCCACACTAAATCAGCAGTGATTCGATTTATGTTCTTCAATAGAGATGACGTCATTTACTTCAAGCCTTGCAAGCTACGGACGAAGTATGGACGCACTGGACATATTAGGGAACCTCTAGGTAAATTGTCCTTTTAGAGCTTTTCCTTTTTTTGGAGTTAATTTAGTGAGTTCCAACTAGGGTATCCAATCCCACGAACGCGGGATCCCGCACCATTTTTGCGGGATCAGAAATGCGGGCTTACACATGGGGATCCGCGGGATTTGCAAGCATGAAAAAAATATGAATATCGATGAAAAATTACATAGACGTCCTTCTGAATACATATTTATTCGTCCATGCCTCATCAACAATGGATTAAACCACTTCATATCCTTTCTTTTCCTAGGAGCTTATGAATTTTACCATAATCTTTGACCTTAAAATTGTTAACTTTCTAAATCTTATTTTAACCTTTTGACCGCCACGCCCCAAACGCATTCTCGTATCCTCTACGCCAAAGCACAAAAGTGACCAAAAATACCTACGAAAAAATGGTGCTGCCAAGAGTCGATAAAATGTATATTGTCGATAAACACATGGAGACTTGATTTCGTTGGTTTTTTATGCAATAAACAACTTTTTAAAATCTGGGATGTTTTATTACCTTTTGAACGCCACCTTAAAATGATAAAATCTAACTCTCCAAGCCATCCAAGTTACAAAAAGAAGGGCTTCAGGTTAGAAGCACTACCTTCAATTTTCGAGTTTTACTTGATACCAATTTACTCTATAATATATTAATTGTTACGCCGCAGTTGCCGATGTTTTGCCTATATAAAACCAGAAATCAGATCGACAACAAATATTTTCAAATAACAACAGCACATCACTATTCACCCACGTGACGTCTTCTGTTGTCGTGAATAGCCGACATAGGCGCGGCTGGCACGATGTTTGAAAGCTTGCTTACATCTGAGGTAGTGATGTGGTAGGTTATAGTCGCTGATTATCGATTAGGGCAAGTATATACCTGTCCACTCTTGAAATGAAACTAAAATGGTCATCACATCACATGCATTGAATGCCAAATAACTAGTTGGGTACCTACCTACCTACCTTGTAGTAACTGTCAAACCACTAAAGATTGAAGACACAAATAATATTATCACTACACAATGCAGAGAAAGAAACGGTACCTACCTACCTACCAGTTATACCAACATACCTAGTCCCTACCCATCAGTGTAATAAGTAGGTAGACGCAATAATAAGTACCTACCTACCTACCCTAGTCAACTGCACTTAGGTACCTACCTAGGTACAATACAATACAATACACTTTATTGCAAACCAAGAAAATACAAAAACAAAACAGGGAAAGAGAAATAACAGAATTGCAGAATGGGCGGCCTTATCACTAAATGAAGAGAAAAACTAACAGTATAAGACTAAAGAAAGAATCCCCGTGTCGGGTGAATGTTGCATTATTATTATTTAGTGCTAGAATTTGTGTTCTTGGTAGGTAGGTCGAAGTAACGGTCAATGACCTTTCTAACCGTTATTGTACCATGAATGCTATTAAAGTATTTTATACCTAATTTATCTTCCTTGTGATAACTAGAGGTAGAATCACTATTTAAACTTCTTTGTAGATTTCACAACTGGTTTTATTACCGAAATACAGAATCAAAAGCCTCGAAAAAAACTTTTACATGGGTGCCAAAATCTCTCATCCACACAGTGTTGCCATTCAAAAAGTGTTGCAACCTTAGTCTTATAAATATTCCTAACCATAATAAATTAGAAGAAATATTATCAAATGGTATTAATTATTCGAAAGCTTTCACTCGGCCATACTGCACTATTTAACGCGGCCGCGCGTTAAGCAAATATAATGTATAAGAACACATTTCAAATTTACTGAAGTTATTTATCTATGTTAAAAGTTATACATTTCAATTTATCACATTTAGACGTTAGATAAACGAGTATTAGGATATTTAAAAGTCTTATGAGCTATTACAACTTACACCGCTGCAATCCAACGGATCACTGTATCTGTTGCGTCCAACAGAACCCTATTTATCTCTGTCGCGTCCAACAGATCATCAGAATTATAGTAACAACTTACATCGTTGCAATACAACGAATCACTTTATCTGTTGCGTCCAACAGAACTCTACATATCACTGTCGCGTCCAACAGATCATTTAATTTAAACTAACAAATTACACCGTTGTAATCCAACGGATCACTTTATCTGTTGCGTCCAACAGAAGTCTATATATTACTGTTGCGTCCAACAGATCATTTAAATTAAAAATAAAGTTACACGTTATTACATTATGTAAGTTATCTCTCTATTTGTTGCGTCCAACAATTTTGAATAATAATTACTGTTGCGTCCAACAAGTCACATCAATAACTTTTAATTTTTATGTGAAACAATCACTCATTCACAAATTCGCTTTTGGTATTCATCTCTTTGGTTACATTATTATGTAAAATATTCACTATTACAAATTCACTTTTAATAGAAGTCTCTTTAGTTAAATTATTATCTCTTTGAATATCAGTTAGTATAGATAAACTATGGTATCTGTTTAAATTAATTATCACATTATTATAGAAATACTAGTACAGTAATTCTTATGTTAAAACATTATCACAATTATCAATCAATGAAAATTATCACAATACAGCGAGATCTATATTAGTCTTTGAACCCTTTTTTATTTAGGTATTATTATTATTATTATTATTATGACTATTTATTTATTTATTTCTTACAACTATATTTTTTTTTTTGTTACTACTCAAACAATTATCATTCAGACATTATCTTATTCGATCTTTGTTAGTCATTTAACCTTATATAATTAAGCTTTTAGTTATACATATAAAATCAGTAATAAAATCAGCAATCGCATCAACATTACAGTAATCTTTTAACGGAAATTGTACATAATTCACGTCGTATCATTTTTTTTATTATTATGATTCTAACAGCATTTAATTTTAACCTTAAAGCAGACAATCACTCTTGTTGCACTACTAATCTGAATCTTCTACCAGATCACTAGCATAAGACATCCAAGGAAATATTTTATCCACTGAAAATGTCCCCTTATAAGTAGGTTTCCCTTTTTTTTTGTAATAGGTGTATCTTCTATCTCATATCTGTCACAACCTAATACTCTTGCAATACGATATGGCCCGTAACATTTGGGTTTTAACTTCTTACTCTGTCCAGCAACGTTACATTGGACATCTCTCTCTACACGAACTAAATCTCCCACCACATAAGTTTTCGCCTCTTTTCTGGTTTTGTCGAAACGTTCTTTTTGTTTGAGTTGTGCATCCAAAATTTTGGACTCTACTTCAGTACGCATAGAATCCTTATCTATCGCTTCATGAGCGTCGGCCACCACAGGATTCATAAAACCATCAGCTATTCCTGTGGGAATTATACCAAATAACACTTCTGCAGCTGATTTCCCAGTTGTCTTGTTTATCGTATTGTTAAGGCCCCATTGAACCTTTTGAATTACCGTGTCCCATTCGTTTTCGGGTAAATCATGACTAGCGGCTGATATTGCGTCTACTAGTGTGCGGTTATACCGCTCAACTTGTCCATTAGCACGCGGCGTGGCAACGGAATTCAAAATGTGTTTTATACCTCTTTCACGTGTAAATTTTTCAAAAACACTGCTTGTAAAACTGCTTCCTCGATCAGTTATAAGACGTCGTGGCACGCCAAATATAGAAAAGTATTCGTCAAAAACATTGATAGTAGTTTTACTTTGGGTATTCTTTACGGCTTTTACGTAAACATATTTAGTAAACGAGTCTACTATCACTAGTATGTAGCAGTTTCTTTTCTTACTAGTGGGAAACGGTCCGCAATGATCCGCATGTAATGTGTCAAAAGGCTTATCCTTTTTGGGAATAGGATACATCATCCCTTCTTTCGCACCTCCCGGAAGTTTGTTATGCGCGCAATTTAGACAAGATTGACAATATTTTTTCACAAAACGCCGCATTTTGCTAAACCAATAAACCTTGCGTATTCGTTCATACGTTTTATCAAATCCAACATGACCAACATCATCATGATTCATTTTAACTATTTGCCAGCGAACTGATTTAGGAACAACCCATAACAATGTAGTCGTGTCATCTTTTTTTTGAACTCTATACAATTTGTTATTCTTCACGGTATAATTGTTTTTTATTTCAATAGCTTTATCCATTCCCGGATCTTTTACGATATCAATCATTCTAATGATTTCGGGGTCTGCTTGTTGCACTGTTTGTAACCATGCTGTTTCGTCTTCAATATGGTAAATAGTATCAGTGATGGAAGTTACTACACTCTGTACCGGGCTGCGACTTAATGCGTCGACATGAGACATACGATTGCCTGGTCGGAATTCAATTTCGAAATCAAACTCTTGCATAGAAAGCCACCATCGTGCTACTCTTGGTAATAAGTCACGTTTCATCATTGTGCTCTTAACGGCGTTGCAATCAGTCACTATTTTAAATTTATTCCCAAGTAAATAAACGCGAAACTTTTGCAAAGCGGCTACTAACGCTAACGTTTCGAGTTCGTACGAATGAAATTTTTGCTCCTCTGGTGATGTCTGTCGACTGAAATATGCGACAGGTTGCAGTCCTGTATTTTCAAAGTCTCGTTGGAATAATATTGCTCCAACTCCATGCTTGCTAGCGTCAGTGTGCAATTCAAGGGAAGCCTTAGGGTCATATAATGCTAATACCGGTCTATTAATAAGTTTTTCTTTTAAACTGTTGAAAGCTTCCAATTGCGCCTCACCAAATTCCCAAGGTTCATTTTTCTTTGTCAATTTCGTTAGTGGCCTAGCCAATAAAGAAAATCCTTTTATAAATCGACGGAAGTAACTGGCGAGTCCTATAAACTGTCTCACTTCATGAACATTCCTTGGTTGCGGAAACTCTTTCACAGCTTCGATTTTATGGCTACCCGGCCGTATCCCTTCGGCAGATATCTCATACCCTAAATAATCTATTTTTGTCTCAAAGAAACGACATTTCGTTAAATTTAAGGTTAATTTTGCGTTTCTTAGTAGTTTGAATATCCCTTCAAGCTTAGACATTCCCTCTTCGAAATTTTTAGATGGAATCAGCAAATCATCCATAAAAGCTAATGCTAATCCTTTCTGTCCTTTTAACATGGTGTTAATGGTTCTCTGAAAAACGCTGGGTGCGTTAGTAAGGCCAAACGGCATCCTATTGTATTCAAATAAGCCATCAGGCGTTATAAATGCTGTCATTTGCTTGCTTTCTTCAGCAACCGGAACCTGATAGTACCCGGACGCTAAGTCTAAACTTGTAAATAAATTGTTTCCTCCTAAATTGTCTAATTGATCCTCTACCCGAGGTAAAGGATATTTATCCTTGAGTGTTTTTCTATTTAGTTGTCTATAATCTACGCACAAGCGTTTTTCTCCATTCTTTTTGTTGACCAATATGACGGGACTAGCGTATGACGAGGAGCTTTCTCTGATAATACCATTTTCCAATAAGTCTTCAATAATTTCTGATAATTTTTCGCGATCTGTACGTGGCATCCTGTACGGGTTATAAACCACAGGGGTATTGTCTGTCAGTTGTATTTTCATTTCGGCTATGTCCGTTTTTCCAAGTTCAGAAAGATTTAATGCAAAACAATCTCTATACTCGGTTAGCAAAGAGTAAAAACTTGCTTCTTGTTCTTTGTTCAATTTTGTGCCAACTTTCACTTTCTCAAAAGGTAAAGGTTCTGCGTTAATTTCAGTTCTGATAGCTCCCACAAAATTATCATTTACTTCTTTGTAAATAAAGCCCCGCGCCAAAAGATTTCCTTCAGTTAAATCTAAGTTTCTTTCGCTTAAATTTGAGACTAGAACTACTCCCTTGCCTTGAACGAAATAGTATAACCCTGGTATCACCACATATATTTGTCCATTTTCCAAGTTACGATATCCTCCTGTGACATATAATGAGCATTCATTAGTAGACTCCATAATAACTTCTACCGCTTTCGTTGTTGATGGCTCAATCTCTACTTTATTCATCAGTACAAGCTCCCTTTTGTGGGTATCGTCATCATTTGCATTAATCGGCCCTTCGTAAAATATAAGGTTATCTTTTGTTTTATGGACAATAAAGTTCGGTTGCTCAGTAAATGTTTGCCCTATGATAACCGAACAAGGCATTAAATTGTCTGATATAATCAAAATATCCACTTCAGCAGTCACCGTGTCAAGTTCAATCCACGCCCGCTTCATTCCAAGCGGGAATATTGGTGCATTTCCGAATCCCTTAAGAACAGTTAAATTTTCTGTCGACCATTTTTCAAAAATTTGTTGAGCATCCGATACTTTCATTAATGTTGAACAACTTCCAAAATCTATAAATGCAGTAAGGTTCGTCCCATTTATTGTTACTGTTTTGTAATATTTTTCACTATCATTCTTATTGGAAGTGATTTTCAAGACACTTCTCGGCCCTTCCAATTCATCATTTTTCGGCGTTTGAACGTTTCTTACGTTTGTTGATGGTCCCGATCTTCTTCGGCAGTCTTTGTAAAGATGTCCCAATAATCCACAAGAAGTACATTTTTTAATTGTTTTTGTGCATTTTACGCTTATGTGCCCTACTTCACCGCAATTGTAACATTTCACCGATCTTTGAGCTTCACCAGAAGATGTGCCTGCATTTCTTTGATTAGCTGGTCTATTTGCCATGTTACGAGTCCGTGTCTGATCTGTCCCTTCAACCTGATTGACAGTGATTTGTCTTAAATATGCAAACAATTGTTCTGGGTCCTCAAATCCACCAGCGCTTGCCCCCATTCTAATGAATTTGTCCTCAATTCCATGAATCAAACAGCCAACAGCTTTTTTTCCAGTTATAGCACATTTATTTATTAATGCCAGTTTGTCATAATAATACACATCTATCGGGTGTCCGTACTTGCATCTGAATTTTAGCATTTTAGTAAGTAAATCCCCATAATTTTCGTTTGAAGGAAATGCTGCTGTTAATTTGTCCACCCATTGGTCCCAAGTGAACATCAGTGATGGTAGACCTTGGTACCATCTCTTAGCCAAACCAGAAAGTTTAGGCAGCGCAAAATGACAGACTTGTGTTTCATTCCAGTTATAAATCTTTTTGCATTCATTTACTTTATGAATCCAGGTGTCAATACTTTGATTTGTGTCGCTGGGGTCAAATTCCGGTATAACGTTATACATCATATTAGAATGAATAGGTATATTTGAATAATGCGCTGTTGTGGCATTTGATTCATGAGTAGTCACTACATCACTATTGGTTGATAAACTTTTGCCTCCCTGACTAAAATTACCATTGTCAGGTAACCTATTATGTATAGTGTTACCATTGTCCTGTAAATGTATTCCTTGAGACACACTAGTCACTGAAGTTTGTTTATGGCTAACATTTTCTTTGTCATGATCTTTTTTTTTATATTCTGATCTTTGTGTTCTCTTATGTCTGTGCGAATAACTGGAACTACGAGTGCGAGCTCTGCCCCTTGATTTTCCCTCATCAGTACTGTAGCTTTCGGTAGAGCTTTCACTAATTGAATGATAATGTCTCCTTCTAGAATATGAATGACCCCTTATGCGTTTGGAAGAATAGTTTCCTCTTTTGCGTCTAGACCTAGAACGCTTACGGGACTTGTGTTTTCCCATTTTGGATTATTGTGTTTATCTCAGATTAGTGTTCCAAAAGTATGATTAAAACAAACAGCTTGCGTCCTAATTTCTTGACACTTAGTTGCTTTTATAACTATTGTATAACTTTATTTATTTTCATACATCTACTCCTTGTACTAAAAAAAAACACAGATAAAACTAACAGTAATAGTGGTGGTATGTACATAAAACAAAATTTGTTTGCTTATTGGATTCCCTACAACTACACAGTATTTGTTTTTGGTTCAGATTAATAGTGCAACAGTTATTTTTTATTTATTTTTTTGATTGCTGGTACAATAATATTTGAGTTTATTTAGTGAACATGGATCATAAACAATAGTATGAAAAAAATAATCAAAACTCTAAATTGTTACTTTGTATTGTTCGGAATACTTCAAACGGTTATCAATTTAGATACCAATGTATAATTTTGCATTTTTAAATTTTGAAATAGGTATCAACAAATAAGAATTAATAGGATAGTTATTAGTATGATAAAATATGTGAGCAAATAAAAATATTTTCAACAAAAGTCTATTGACCGCACAAATAACCTTGTATCACTTTACTTCACTGCATTCATTTTATAATTATAATGAATGTTCTCATTGATTTAACACATCACTTCACACACTATCACTTATTAGACTGTAGTACACTTTACTCTTAGTGACTTTATTATGGTCACTCATGAAATCAATTGACATAGGTAGATGTAACCACCGTTCCCGTTCGAACATAAAATAATTTGTTATATTGGTGTATGGAATCGTTTAATTCGTGTGCGTTACGAATGGCATGGTTTACACTTTATGATTACTCTGATTATTTATCGAATTTCACCATTTTCAAACAACATCGAATTTTTCAATTGCCAAGTTTTGCCAAAATGAATAATTGCAGCTTTGCAAATCGTACATAATATTTCACTGGTTACTTCGAATATGCGTTTGAATCAGTCGATTTGTGTAAAAGCCCATTGATTTCGATGCAGTGAATCATGGAACGTTGAGTTTTTCTCAAGAAAATTGGTTTCCACTAACCTCTTCGGTAAATAATTACCGTACTTTTGCAGGATTTGTAGGCGACTATCCCTCTTCTGACTGATAACTAGAGGTAGAATCACTATTTAAACTTCTTTGTAGATTTCACAACTGGTTTTATTACCGAAATACAGAATCAAAAGCCTCGAAAAAAACTTTTACATGGGTGCCAAAATCTCTCATCCACACAGTGTTGCCATTCAAAAAGTGTTGCAACCTTAGTCTTATAAATATTCCTAACCATAATAAATTAGAAGAAATATTATCAAATGGTATTAATTATTCGAAAGCTTTCACTTGCTACTTGCAGAATTTCTTCTCATTAATTATCATTCATGCATGGTACAAATTCTTGCCGCCTTTTAGGAAATTTCACTAGGTAGGTAGGTACCTAGGTATTATTTTATTTCCTTCATTCTTTATTCATTGTAAATTTTCTACGCATTACCTATCCATCTAACATCTTTTATTGATTTTCTGTCCACGTAATTATTTCCTTGAGTCGGATACCTATCTCATAATCAAACCGATTTAGGTACCTACACTACCTACTTACCAATGATGAAAGTACCTACCTATCTAGTACACAAAAATTTATCCCGTTCCCAACGTAGGCAGGCACCTACTCTAATCTTACAAGAAAGAAATAAAATGTAGGTAGGTAGGTACATACCTACCTACATTTTATTTCTTCCCACCGAACTACAGGGAACCTGTGTGCTTCGAAGCAGAAACATGCTTTTGTCGAAGTTTCAAACAAGAGATCTATGAACCTACAAATACCTACATTTTACCTATGAATCCAAAATCAATAGCAGATAAAATCCAAAATCAATAGCAGATCGGACATACTTGGAATGCACTCGCACGTCACTACCATTGTCTTGTTACGCTGATGACGTCACTTACGGTCGTGTAGTCCCGACCGTGGCGTACGCTACACTGATAAGGGATGATGAACCAGTGATGTGCTTTGGTGGGGATTATGAATTATCGATCCTGCTCATGGATCATTTTTATTTTCATTATGCGTTTGCAGAGTTAAAGTTTGGGTTTATTATGATATCTTAATAGATATTTATTATTTATATCATGAGAATGAACATGAAATAAATAATAAATATCTTGTTTAAATGTAAATTGTCTATTTTTTATCACCTTCGCTTGGTAGCTGTATACCACAACACTAGCGGTCGTCTCCTGCCGACAATGGCGTGCGAATCACGCCCGCTGACGGGATTTTATTTCAATGTTTCATCATCGAAATTTTTATACAACTAGGGGTTTTTCTTATAAACCTTTAATATAGATGTATAATAACTAAAACAATGTTCCTTTTAGGATAAATAAAACGCAGAACTAACAGTTAAAAGATTGTGTATTTCGTTTTTTTCTTGGAGCAGTTTTGGTCGTCTAATAACGACACTGGCGTAGTAAGCACAATTTGAAATGTCGAGTATAGACGACGGTGGCGGTCAAAAGGATATGAGCAGTAGAATCAATTGTTAAATGATCTCGAACTAAACTAAAAAATACGATTTCTTTTATATTCGAGGGGGATTTTTTGAGGGAACGCCCTCGAATATAAAAATCCCTCTAAATACCTACTCAAATTAATCAACAAAAATCAAAGGGATTATTATTTAATGAATTTTTACAGGAACTCACGGGCACATGAAATGCGTATTCGACGGCCAGCTTAAATCGCAAGACACGGTGTTACTCAACCTTTACAAGAGAATGTTCCCGAAGTGGAACTATGAAAATTGTATCGTTACCGATAGAGATAGTAAGGACAAAGACGTAGCGATGGAGTAGTGTTAATAAATGTTATGAAGATATTTACTGGTTTTAATCGAATGTGCCACCTTCAAAAAACCAACTTGAATCTAGACGTTATATCGATCTCTAAACAAGCAAGCCAAACTCGACGAATAAATAATAATAAAATCTTTTATTCAGAACATATTTAAATATAGGATCTAAAATACATTGAAATAATGACACTACCACCGCATCATCATCTAGCCCCACAAGCTAAGCAGAGCTTTTGCTATGGGTACTAGGAAACTGATATACTTATACACTAGGTACATAGACAAATATATATTATTTTAGTATTTATTTACTTATTTGTCAACAACTTGTAAGCTGTAGTGTTGTCGCAACTTATAAAAATAGTCAAAATATAAATGAATTCCAGTCAGTTTATCTTTTTTGAAAATAATTAAAATGTATAGGTTATTTTTTCGCGTAGTCTGATGCCACCTCAAACGGATTACTACAAACTTTGTACTATCGCAAGATTGATTCGCCAAGCACTCTCTTACAAACTGCTGTAGTTTATTTTGATGTAATTTTTTTTTCTTTGTAATAATCTTTTAAGTGATAAATAAGTAAAAAAATATGGTGCTAAACATGTGCAGGAAAAAAAATCAGGATTAATAAAAACTCTTGTACAATTTCACATCTTTTATTGACACATGAAGCGCGAAGGCCTACCGCGATCGCTCGCTCGCCTACGGCTAGTGACTAGCCTAACAATAATCTCGGGACAGGCAGTGAAAGTGCAAGAAAAGTGGTATCATAAGTTTAATTAGCTACTGCACTAGAGACCTTGAGACATGGACATTAGGTTCATAGTAACCTAAACACATTAGCGAGATCACAAAATATATTTATCTGCACACAAAAAAAAATATGTCTTATAGTCAACTCACAAAAAATTTGTTAAGTTAAAATAGACGTACCTACGTATATTCGGTACATACGTTAATAACGCTATGCGTACACGTTACGTTATTAACGTAGGTATGTACGTGTAGTAACACGTGATTTCAATTAAATATGCGAATATCAGAATAAGCGAACGCATGTTGCTGTGTCGCATATAGTTCGTCTCATTGCAGTAGCTCGTACAGAAATCTAAATCAATAGCAGAGAACTAAAACAGACTTTTAATAAAAATAAATTCACTTCTTACATAATCTCTGCACATTTATTCACATAGGTACCATATAATCATATAGAATACACACGGATATTGTACTATTCGGTGATATATTACATGAATAACACTGAATATTTTCTATGTATTCGAAAACAGATCGTGCAGTGAATTTTTGTTCACCTGTAATTTGTATTTAAATTCCCTAACTAAACATTTTGCTATATGAAATGTAGGCAGTACTCAATAGCCTCTGTTAATAACACAATATCTAACTTTCACTATTCAAGATAATCCCTGACTAAATATCTTGTATAAGGGAACCTCTCTATTTCTGACCAACAATGTTCTTATTGTCAAAGTAAAAACATATGTAGATATCACAAAAAATATAAGAAAACAGGTCCTAAGACATAGACAAAGTTTAAATTTCTTATCTCATCTCAGTTAACCTAGAAGGTACGTCAATAATTTACAACTGTTCAATCATCACAAATTTTCAAAACCATTTGAAGATAGTAATTACTCACAAACATCAAGTAAATACATTCAAATTTGTTTCTGTCGACCATTCCCGACTGTATCAGCAAAGTTGTGAACGTTATTACTATTAAATAATGACTGTAGAACTCTTATTGTAAAATATCAGGATGCTGGCAGGTGTGAAACTAGCTATTAATTCTCTATACAAAAATAATCACATAACTAAAAAAATAATCCGATAACTGTATCTTTGCATTAACATAAACCTCAATATTTTAGTTATATTTAGGCATCTAAACACATCCAACACAACTTTAGGGCCCATATTATAAAAGCATGCACATGTGAAAAAATTTATTGAAACCTTGCTCAGTCATAAGACTTCACTCAAGCTTAAGCTAGAGTTCCTCAAGCATAGATAGATGGATAGATGACACTTTATTATATACCACACAAACACAAAATACAATAAGTACAGAAAGAAATGCTAGGCATACGTAGGGTGAGTTTTTTTCAGGGCCACTGAGGGCAAGTCTGAAACCGTGAGAGATCTCGAAAAGTCATGTTAGGAGTTACGTGAATTCATAGTTGAATTACTAAAAAACTATTATGAAGGTTTTTCAACAATTTTGGGCAAATAGTCGAGGTACATTTATTTATTGAAAATCGAACAAAGAACCCCATAATGATTTTTTTTCAGAAACTTTTGCAGAAAAACTTATAATTTTGTATTCTTGAATGATGTAGTACTCATTTTTTTCAAAATCGAGCACGTAACTTCTTACATGACTTTTCGATAACTCTCACGATTTCCGACTTCCCTTCAGTGGCCCTGAAAAAATAGCTATGTCGATAACAGAGCAAGCTTTTATAAAATGGGCTTTAGAGTTCACAAGGATAGAGAAATGTGTTCTTTGTAATATAGGATGCTGCACACTAACAAAGTGACTAAATAAAAACATTGTAAGAAGCAAGTGGATTGCTTTATAATGGATTTTCAAAATGCAAACATACATTCATCTTGCAACGTTGAACCGTTTCTGAGCGTCGACCGCGAGTTCTCGCCAGTGCTGTGTATCGTGCGTTAATTTAAAATGTTTTTCATCTTCTAGCCAGCTTTGTGTGTTATTTATGAATTTAGCAAAGATTCAAATCGTTAGTTACGCCCTGACACCAAAAACTGTGGTATTGTCTTTGAATGCGTGCATTGACAACATGCCGACGCACGCAAACTATGAGTAGTTAAAAATTGTGATTTTGCCAATAAACCTGTTATTATTACCGTTTATTGTGCAATCATATTGCACAAACTTTTTTGAAAAAACACCACAAAACACACTGATTCCAAATGAGCGAGTTATCTCATTTAGCTTGACAACAACACGGCGCGGTCTCACTACGGAAAGGGCCTTTATATCGATTTAAATCTTTGTAATTTAGACGTCGTTCTAGCCAGGGGGCCTATTCGGAAGGAAAATCAAAGTTTCGTTTTCGTTGTCGTGCAAAACCAACTTTTATATCGCTTGCATAAGATTAGCGTTTGCACGAAAACGAATCAGAAACATCGATTTCGTTTTTAAGAGTACGGGTCCTGTTTTATTTGTAGTCGGTATGTATTGTATTATTGTTATTTATAATTTATTCTTCTTATTGCGTCGTTTCTTGGCGTCGGCGTCAGACGTTGGCGAAGCAGGCGTGCCCTGCGTCATTCCGGACTTGTTATACAGGTTGTTGAGAAACTCTTCCAGGTTCGGTTCGTGCCTGCAAATCACATACAAAATGAACCTTTGAATCACAATACAGGGTGTATAATTTATTTAAAACTAGTTTATGCCTGCGGATTCGCACGCGTTGTTTGTATGGAAACGTTTAAAGAGGATTTCTATCCCATGGGAACTTATTGTTGGGATAAAAAGTAGCCTACATGTGTACGAAATTTCAGCCCGATCTCTTAAGTAGTTTTGGCGTAAAGAGGTAACAAACAGCCATCCATCTATCTATCCATCCATCCATCCAAACTTTCGCATTTATAATATTAGTGTGACTAGTTTATGCCCGCGGTTCCGCACGCGTTGTTTGATAAAAAGTAGCCTATGTTTGATTCCAGGATTAGAATTACCTGTATGCAAATTAATATTTTCAGCCCGATCCGTTTAGTAGTTTTGGCGTGAAGAGGTAACAAACATCCATCCATCCATCCATCCAAACTTTCGTATTTATAATATTAGTGGATTTGGAAAAGCTTTGTGGCTGCACAGTGCGCGTATTAACAGGCTTGGAGAGTCGGGGAATAGCATTATCATTATCATCAGCCTATATTAGTCCACGGCTGGACATAGGCCTCCCCTAATAAGCGCCACAGCGCCCTGTCTTGCCACATCCAGCATCTGACTGCAGTCTAATAAGTAAAATAGCATCAAAAATCAAAATGGTTCCCATTGAACGGCGACTGGCGATTTCGCATTCGGGTCCACAATCAGAAGAAGGCTTTTATGTTTTGCGCAATATTTTTATGGAAAAAAAAAAAATCTTTTATGACTTGAGCTACAAAATGTCCTTATTACAAGCTTTTATTTTACTTGCCCTGTTATTTAGTTAGGTAGGTACTACCTATGCAGTTATGAGTGGGACAAATTTAGCTACTGAATTTTAGATCAGTTATTCTCAAGCGATTGAGCTGAAATTTGGCATACTTATGTATTTTCGGTGACAATGCAATGTTATGGCAACATCGAGCTGGTCTGCTGATAGAGAAGGCAGAAGGTAGCCATAGGAACTTCTAAACGAAACGACGTAACTCCGTCAAGTTTGGGTTCGTTCGATTTGTCTTTCCAAACACAAAGCGATGACTGTTTTGTAAAGTCAGTGAAAAAGGGCACACTACACAATGTTTTATTCAACGTTTCTTATGAGAGAAACTGTTGTCAAATGTATATGAATAATTAGTCTGTAGGTAAGGCAATCGCGAACGAAGTCGTAGGTACAGCTAGGTTTTGAATAAACTTGTTTTTAAAAAGATTTTTTTAAAATATTACACGTAGGTAGGTATTTAAGTAGAGGTTAACACTTTCATGGCCCAAGATTTAGATGTCCTCGTGCAGCTCAGTGAATGCGTTAAATATGTACTTAGTTATGTAGTTCCTAAGCTATAGGTTTCTTACAGGTTTATTTTGTTTTGTTCATTCCAGAAGAGTTATTTTTGTTTACTTTTTATTATTACTTAGTCAACCGACATAAACATTACTAAAAGTTTGTAAAAAAATCTGAATACATAAAAAATATACTTTGCATATTGTATTAGTAAGTTTACCCAGTATTTGGACGCGGCGCTTCGTTCGCTGCGGCCTTGTTGCCGAGCACGATCCTGTACTGCACGGCGTGGCAGTCAGGCCTCAGCTGTTTAAGGTTCTTTTTCTACAAGAAAAAAACAAACATTTTCATTATTTTCACGCTGTGAGTGATATAAAGGAGTGCTCACATTAAAGCCACTCCTCTGCAACCCGCACCACTATCGAATCGTGTTGGCCAACGCGCTGTTTAAGAAACATAAAGACAATCGCGCCAGTTTTTAAAAGGGGTTCGTAGATTTTGGTCCTAACATCGGTCACCATTTAGATTTTTTCAAAATTCGAAATTACAGCGCACAATAAATGTTGTATCATTTGTATAGAATACACTAAAACGAATAAAAATTGTCCAATACTATAAATTAATCCAATAATATTATAAAGCGTCAGGTTCTGAGATATGACACAGATGAAAGTAACTATTTTAATCTTTATAATATTTCAGAAACCTGATGCTTTAGGAAATTATGCCATGGAACATTTTTTCTTTGTTTTAGTGTCTTCTTTCTAAATATATAACACATATTACAGACTATAGACTTTTATTCAGAAAAAAAACAAATGTTAGGGCCATCCTCCATACAAAAATCTTCAAACCCCTTTACTTAAAGGTATTTATTTTTGTTACCTGACAGCTAGCCCACTGCGTGATCTGATAGACGGCTCCGTCCATACACGCGTAGTACATCACTAGCAGGCCTAGCATACTGGACTCTGACCATATGTCGCCCTGGAACAAACATAAAATTAGTATTGGGAGGTATTTTATATATGGCCCCTGCAGGTATTTTGGTACCCTTCAATATTTCCTTATTGAAACAGCTCCATGTCTTAGAAAGTAGCCGAAATGGTTGATAACTTGGCTAAGGTCATTTATACCCAAAACCGCCGCTAGGGAGCCTTTTTTTCAAGCAAGTCGTAACGAGTACCAGCGACAGGTTATTCGCGCGCGAATTTTGTTTGTAAATAGAAAACACTTAATTAAACCACACAAATACAGTAAACTATACCGAGAAAATGTTTAGACAAAAAGGAAGTATAAAGGGCGCTTATCGCTGAGAGCGATCTCTTCCAGGCAATCTTGGGATGGACTGGAAATTAAAGAACAAAATAGACGGTGTATTGTATTGTATTTCACAACTGTGCCAAAATAATATTGTAGATGCACCGGTTGCATTGATTAAGGTGTTGAACGTCAGTCACTTGAATTTTAGCATTTTCAATATTTTTTTTAAAACTTAAAGAAATAATTGAATCACAATTACGACGTAGTAATTGTGAGTGAAATGTCTAGGGGGTCATAATACCCACCTCAGATCCCAATTCCTCATATGTGTACTTTATTTAAATACATTATTTTATATGCAATATAATCAAATAATTGGAATTCATTGCATTGAGATTCAGACACAAATACACTGATATAATTGTTGAATCTTTTAACGTCTATATTCATTTAGAGACCTATATTTTAAATTTCTCAGGCTAAAACAAAATGAGGGCCACATTCTCCTATAATAATTAGTAAACACTCATGTCATTAAAATCGAATCTTTACAAAAAGACCGTTCCTCATATTGGAATCTCTGGTTTTGCTTATTAGTAGCGGAACTTTGAAGATTTTTCTATTTTTCATGTTTGCATTATGAATGTAAGCGGGTTAACTAGGCTAGTTTGTGTTGGAAGAACACCAATGTTTCATCCCTTAACGAGGGACTTCATCAGCGTGAGTGCGGTTCGCGTCACGCCTGTACTGCGTCCTTGCGCGCACATGACGCGCATCAGTCAAACTACGAAAGTTTTTATATTTATGTGTCAAAATTACTATCGATAGGAAAACCGGTGTATGTTTTTTAGCTTCTGCCAGCGCGTCAGTGCGGGAACACACCATAAAGGCACAGTATAAACAAGATGCGTCAGCCTTGAAAGGCATGTCCTATCTACCTAAGACTGGTATGCAGCTCGGGATTTCTCTTCCCGCGTCTCTCTCTTTACCCCCTGCACGATTCAGTCGAGAGGTGTTCGTCGAACGACGATCACTTATTAGGCTGTGAAGACAGCAGACAGCAAGCGGTTAGATACGGGATTTTTTACCCATAATACAGGCTGCTTCCTTCCGCTTACTTCAGAAGTGAAATATCCACGATTATTAATGTACCTCTTTAGCAGAATGTCGAATCTTGCACTGAGCGCAGTACCGCGCGGCGTAGCACGGCCGGTCAGTCAGCACGCGCTTGTGCCGCCGCCCGCAGTTTGTGCATCTGAGAAACAAATAAATTGATTTAAAAAACATTTAAATTTAATAATTAATGATGTACGTGATTCATGGTCACCCTAGCACGACGCCCGCCTGTCGCCGCGCGCCGGCGGTGGCGTAGTAGGTATCGACCACTCTAATCGTAAGTACATAACTTCTTACATAACTACTTTTATGTAAGTTTGGTTCACTCACCTACATTACACGTAAAATGTTTTCAAAATGGGTAGATGGAAGTCGCGGTCTTCCAGTTCTTGAACCGTTGATGAATATCTATGTATACTTAAACTCCTACCCTAGTACGGAGATACAATGTCAGACAAGTATCAAAGAAACTTAAAATCGTTACCAGCACAGCTGCTCCATTATTTATAATTTGTATTTTGGTTTTTTGTAATGATGAGGTATCTATCGCCCACTGCCTAGACCCGTTGGTTAAAGAGGATAGGTACCTATCACCCAGCTCTCATCTGTAGACCTCAGTTTGTTGATGTAACCTACCTCAAACCTAACCCCAGGCTGAGATATTTTTATGACAAGGGCAACTACTCCGCTATTTGTAAGGATTTAGATGATAAGGACTGGGATTCGCTGCTGTTGTGTGGAAGTTTGGATGAAGCTTTGAATATGTTCAACAGTATTTTAACAGGTTTAAGGGACACATATATTCCATCTGAAAATACTCATAATAAGAAGTTCCCTACTTGGTACTCACCTGCGCTTTGTAAGTTATTAAATGAGAAAAATAAATATCATCGTAAGTATAAAACATATCATAATGTCGCTGATAGTAATTCATATAAAATACTGCGAGATAGAGCTAAAAAGGTCGAGCGGGAATGCTATACTGCCTACATCAGTAGAACTGAAGAGTCAATCCGTAATAATCCAGCAGCCTTCTGGTCATATATACAGAGCAATAGACTTAATAATACTTACCCAACATCTATGACTCACATGAATAAAACTCTGGCATCTGGTGCCGATATCTGTAATGCTTTCGGTGAATTCTTTGACTCAAACTATTTACCATCTTCCGCTGCGTCTACTACTGTGACGCCTACACCTGCGTTACCTCTCTCTACATCTGATATCAGCACTATTGAAATAGTAGAGAGCTGTATTCTAAAACCCTTGAAAACTCTTGACTGCAAAAAATCAGCGGGCCCGGATGGTCTACATCCACGCTTAATTACTAACTGCGCTCCAAGTCTATGTTACCCCGTTTGTCTTCTCTTTAGTCGCTCTATCAATGAGGGAATAATGCCTACTATGTGGAAAACTGCTATCATTACGCCAGTTCATAAAAAAGGTCCCAAACAAGTTATATCTAATTATAGGCCTATTTCTAAACTTTGTGTTTTAGCGAAAATATTTGAAAAGGTGATTCACGACCAACTCTATGCTGCACTAAAACACACTTTTCTACCACAGCAACACGGTTTCTTGAGGGGAAGATCTACGGCAAGCAATCTTGTCACTTTTACTGACGCGGTAACGGCTGGCATGGAAACTGGGAGACAGGTTGACGCGATATACACCGACTACAGCAAGGCATTTGACCGAATAGACCACGCTCTGCTTCTTGACAAACTTTTAGTCGCTGGGATTCGGGGTAACCTACACAGTACACAGGTGGTTTGCCTCCTATGTCAAGGACAGATGCCAAACTGTAGTCCTCAATGGCTTCGCGTCAAACTCGTACCCTATTCCCTCTGGAGTACCCCAGGGGTCGATTCTTGGTCCGCTTTTATTCGTTTTATTTATTAATGATATTTTTACATGTTTTAACTACTCTAACTTCTTGCTATTTGCCGATGACATGAAAATTTATAAGACTGTCAACAGCACACTTGATTCGGACCTTCTCCAACATGACCTCAATGCATTCCATCATTACTGTGTATCCAATAAGTTGGATCTCAATGTTCTTAAATGCTCCTATATCACATTTACTAGATCTCCCAACCCCATTCATCACGTCTATAAAATCAATGACCAAGCTTTGACTAAAACTAGTAGTGTTATTGACCTCGGTATAACTATTGATTCTAAACTTCGCTTTAACGAGCATATCGAGAACATTGTTGCAAAGGCTTTAAAAATGTTAGGTTTTATATTCCGTGTTACGAAAGACTTTAAAACAGTAAAATCACTCAAAATCTTATACTGTTCACTAGTGAGAAGTCGACTCGAATACTCTTCTCAGGCTTGGAATCCCACCTATGGAATATATATAGACATGTTGGAGAGAGTCCAGAAAAAGTTTTTACGATTCTTAAACTTCAAGTTCAAAATAGTTTGTCCTGACTATATTAACAGCTGTAAGCGTCATCACCTGCTGCCTCTTGTCACGCGGCGGGAGGCTGCAGACCTCACCTTCCTGCACAACATCGCTTTGAACATAATTGATTGTCCCGATCTTCTGTCGCTGATTCAAATCCAAGTTCCGCATCGTGCTGTCAGTCGCCGAAACGCTATGAAGCTCTATGTCCCACCGTGCTCTACTAACTACCGCAGAAACTCTTTCTTTGCACGCACATGTAACATTTTCAACAGGGAATATAGTAACAATATGGATTTATTCTCTTTAAGGCAAAATGGCATAAAAATCCAGATTAATAAGTCTTTCTTTGCAGATTAACTCTGCTCTGGTCTTGGTTTGAATGGCTTAAATGTACGATAATGTCATATATTTTTATACATATATTGAGTGATGTATATTACTAAGTGTTTTCTATCCATAATATTGTTTTGTTTTAATCTTTAGTTTTTTAGTTCTAAGCATTGCTAGATTTTAAGTTTTTATGGACACATTACATATTGTTTACCCATAAGCGGAAACTGCTAGGCTCAAGTTACCCATATGTTACAACCAATTTAGTTAAGTAAGCTGTTTGTTTCCCAAATAAATTAAAATTAAAATTAAAAATTAAATAATACATAACCAATAATTTACATAGTAAGAAATTCCGGGCAGCAGCGCCTATATAAAATTCTGACATATTATATAAGTAAAACCGTACATGTGTTTACTAAATTTAAAATTATATTGATATAATTATATTAAATAACTTTAATATATAATATTAATTCAGAATAACATGGAAGTGCATTCTGATCCTTTTCAGCCGTCCTAAAAAATACTATTAGTAAACTTTGCCAAGGACTGTGATGGGTGGAAGGATTTGGTGGTGATATTATATTAGATTATATTCGGAGATAAACGGCTTTGATTTTTGAGCTGTGTTGTGCCGGCTTAGAATTTGCACCACCCCACTCTTCCCGCGGGTGTCGTAAGAGGCGACTAAGGGATATCCACCGGGGGTAGGCAGCAGCACCCCCTGCATAACAATTCTACCACCAAACTGCGATCCCCAACCCGTATGCCCAGCGTGGGGACTAGCCCCATATGAAAAGCCTATAAGGCGCTTATCAGGGGAGGCCTGTGTCCAGAGGGCTAGTATAGGCTGCAGATATGGATGTAAGCGTTGATGGCTAATGCGTTCAAATTTTCAACGGAAAAAGTAGTAGCAGAGACTTGCTGTAGCAGAAGTAACAGAAAGCCTGAATTTTCAATACCTAACTTAGAAAACAAACAGTGCACTTTATTGCACTAGTTTCAAGGTCCATTTTATCTTTCTCAGCTTTAAATAAGATATACGATAAACATTAAACTAAAATGCACCTTATTGTGTTCGCCGCAAACTCCATTTTGTCGTGCAGCTGTGCAAGTAGCTCGCTGAGCTCGCCCCACGCCGCCTCCGCGTGTTTGGACTCGAGCGTTCTACGCGAGTACTCTTCTCGACGCTCCTAGAAACAGTACAGTACAGATTTAATAAATGATTCAAACCTGATTGCTTCCGTTATAAGGTCACTAATATTTAGGACGTCTAATTTCGTTCTGGAGGTTCTTCCCAAAGGATTATCAACCTATCGGATAACTAATAACGGTCGATCCTCTCTCCTCTCAAATGCTATCTGTTAAACGAACACTCTTAGTTTTTCGATGTTTCTAGAAACAATTCGATCGGTACAGATTTGCCAAAGGATTCCCAACTTATTACCTCGGCTCCTCTTTGCGCCTACGACACCTTAGGTTGTGTCCCCAGTAGGGAAACTGTTAGCTCACTTACGCAGTTTGCAGCGTTACGTGCGCCGACTGTCTGAGTTTAGTGGCCGCTAACAGTTTGCCTAATGGCGACACAGCCTTAAAACAAGCTACTGCGCAGTCACTTGCGCGTACTTCCGAGAATTCATAAAGATTTGCGCGTATTATGTTCCTCTATCCATATTCATCACTAATCCCTTTTTTATAAACAACAGCTACAATAAGCATGTTATTTTTTTCTACACTTATTTAAACAATGGATCCACTCACCGGTTCGCCGATAAGGTCAAACGCGTGCTGCAGGATCTTGAAAGCCTCTTCAGCCCCGGGCTGTTGATTCTTATCCGGATGCACTAAGAACGCTTGTCGCCTGTAGTAACGCTTTATTTCTTCATCTGAACAGGTTATGCTTACTCCTAGGATGCTGGAAGGAATTTAGACTTTATTAACAATTGTATGTCAAGTTGACTGCTTTGTTGGTAGTAAAAAATATAATTTGGTTATACTGGTGGTTGAATTATGATGCAAACAAAGATTTACTAGATATGCCCCGACACCAGAAACTTTGGCATATTAGGATAAAACCATATTTAGTAACAATTCCGCGCAAAACCTTATCTGATAAGATTCAACAAAATGGGATTCAAGTGCACCGCCCGCCCTCCCACAAATATGTTGCATTTTGTTGGATCTTATCAGAGAAGGTTTTGCGCGGAATTGTTACTAAATATTGTTTTATCCTAATAATAAACGATGGATTTCCGCAAAGTAACGCCTGAATCTATTATTTATTTATCTTAGAAACTGTGGCATTCTTTGAATGTGTGCGGTAACAAAATGCGACGCACGCACACGAATGTTACCATTTATTGTGCAATCATATTGCAAACTTTTGTAAAAAAAACAAATCATAACATGCCCTGAAATACAAAATGTGTGAATGTGTGCGCGAATGGGCCTATCTAACGATTTATATCTTTGGATGCAAGTCATTTAAGAGGCGCATTGCGCGCTATTTTGTTAAGAGGATAGGCATAGGATTTCGCGTTGATAGGAGAGCGGGACAGAGCATTCGTTTTTGGAGGCGTAAGCGCAAAAATGATTTTTTTGCTTATTTACAAGAAAACTACACAACTTATGGAGAAACTGTTTTAAGGAATTAAAGAACAAAAAAGTCAAGTCAGTTTACGGGTTTGATTCCCACCTCGGGACAAATGTTTGTACTTTGAAAATAATAATATTTAATTTTATTTAACGTAACCTACCTGTCATGCCATATTATTAAATTAGTATTATATAAATTATCTAGCCGTCTGCCATTGCAAAACCCTAAATGGATCCATATTGTGTGTAATTAACCCTGACAAATTGTATGTCTCCTGATATGACGCAATAAATAAATACAACAAAATATTAGAATTACGTATTTTCTATGTTTGATTGTATACGTTTTTACACTTCAAATATTGTTTTAGGAAGTGTTAGGATTCCCTTCAAGGACACCTTCCCCAATCTTTAAATTGACCCATTCAATCAAACCTCTGGACGCTTGACAGCAGGGACCACATGCAGGAACTGAGACCGCTTGATCCCTCCAGGGTGAAAAAAATCTATGTTGAGTAATTACATATTCGTTTCATGCGACGCGGGATTCTGCACTCGAGATACGCCGTGTACGCCGAAAAACAGATGAATCAGGGTATTTCATGACATATTTACAAACCTGTAAGGGTCCTTTCCTTTGCACGCTAGAAGCCGTTTCATCGCCTCCTCGCCTGTCGCCGGCAGTGGTATGTTTGAGTTTAACTTGTCTGCATTTGCATCACTCTCTGTTTCTGTAATATAAAAATGACAATGTATATCAGAGAATTAGCTATTTATTTGTTGTAGTATTGTACAGTTTGTGTGCACGGTCCTTATGGCCAGGTATTCCTGCAGCAGCAGGCGTAAGGGAAAACGCGCGCCTGCCAAGCCGCCGCACTCGTGTTTTTGTAGTTATTTAAACATGGTCATTCTATCAAGTCATCATTTTATCAAGTCAAACTCTGCGAATTTGTATAGAAATATTAAAGTGTCCTTAGTTGTGTACAAAAAAAAGTGTGATATCAGTAGTTCGCTAGTCATAGTATTGAAAAAACGTTAGAAAAAGGGGTAACTTTGGGATTTATTTCTGTCGAGTGAAGTTCATTAGATCTTGTAACTGAATACGACTTTGACTAGAATAGATCCATAAGTAATATATATCTTTTTTTCAGAATTCTAAACACTATTTTCTAAGTCTCAGATGATTTTAAAAATCACAAAAATGCGGCCTCTGCTGGCCTACCAAGCCTTAATAAGTTTCTCCTGCTGTAGTATACATGCTCTGTTAGGGCAGTAGGCATTTTTTTCAATACGGAGCGGTTGGTTCCCAATGCACAGTCCTTTGAGTTTTAAAGTCCTCTAACTATAACGGCCGTCGAACGAAATCGACAACAAGGAAGATAGACCAGGAAGCATATCGTCCGCAATTTAAAATGTCCTTTAAGCAAGTCGCCATAAAAGAATAACGTCATGAACGAAAAAAGCATTTAATAAACTAAAAATTGAGTTTCTACTGAGAACATTGCGCTCTGAGGACAAACCACTCCGTATTGTTTTTTTTTATATTGGTAATGTTCAAGCCTTTGGCCACCATCTCACATAAGTAAGGGAACATAGCCATACTACATGAACGATAAAAATAAAAATTAAAAGCGCGAGATTTCCCTACAGGATTTTGACTACGTGATGAAAACCTAAGACACCCTGTGACCAAGCGTGGTATTTTGAAGACCCCTCCCCCCCTGAACGGGTCACGTAGTATGGGTATGTTCCCTAAGTGGAGATGTGGTCTAAGATGTTGCATGCTTTTCTAGAAGGAAATTATTCACCCTGGATTTGAAGACTCGCAAGATTGTACTCTAACGGGAAAACAGTTAAAGTAATGTTTAAAGGATGTTGCTTCAGGGGATAATCTATGATAGCGCATTAGCAGCTTTTAAAGCAGTATTAGTAACAAGCTGTGTGGTGCCGGCTTAGAATTTGCACCAACCCATCTCTTCCCGCGGGTGTCGTATGAGACGACTAAGGAATATCCACCGGCGGCGGGCAGCAGCGCCCCCTGCAGAACAATTCTACCACCAAACTGCGATCCCCAACCCGCATGCCTGGCGTGGGGATTATGGGCATTACTCCCCATGTGATAAAAACCAATAACGCGCTTATCAGGGGCCTCCCCCTGATAAGCGCGTCATTGGTTGCTGGCCTGCGTCCAGTAGTGGACCAATACAGGATGTTGAGGTTGAGGAAGTGACATGACTGTGGTGTTTCGTTTGTGTAGGACAGATATTTTTATCAGTGTTTTGGTCTATCCTATTTGCATGTTTCACGCTTCACTCAGGTAACGCAACTTTATTGCGTTCGGTTAAACCTGCGCGTCGCGCGTCAAACACGCGGGATTCGGGACGCGAAGCGGGAGCGTCAATAACACGAAAGTTTTCCATTAAAAAGTTCCCGCGTAGGTGTGCAAGGCTCCATCTCAGCGTCCGCCGCGCGGCTGACGCTACCGCTTCGCGACTTGCGTGTGTGACGTGTGGGTTTGGCCGAAGATTAATACGCAATTTAAGATCGTTACGATTTTCGTACAGCCTAAGACTACTAAGTAAAACATCTTTCAACATTTTCCGTATCTCACCTTTCTTGAACCATTTCAGCCGCCTCCAAAAGCCAAACCACGTGTGTCCGAGCTTCCTGTCAATCCACATAAGGTACTTGTTTTCAGCGAGCTTCGCGAACCAATCGCGGGCGCTGCGCCACACCGCCTGGGAGCTCACGTATGTTTGCGTGAATACTGAGGTGCACCTGGAACATACAAATATGAGGGCTATCACATCACAATAATATTATAAATGCGACAGGGGTTTCAAGATTTTGGACCAAACTTAACATCGGCTACCAGTTTTTTTTAAATCAAAATCGCAGCGCACGATACAAGTTACAAATTTGGATAAAGGGCACTCATACAAATAAAAAAATTACCATAACATAATGTCCTTAAGCATCAGGTTTCTCAGACATCCACATATGCACTATATATTAGAGCATTAGGTATTTTCATCTGTGAATGGGGTGAAAGGGCAGTCTTTTGATGCTATCTCCATGTAAGCCAGTCTGTGTCACATGCAATGCAATGCAACTCATGGATAAACACACAAACTCAGCCTTTGACTTACAATAAATTTATAAATATTTATATATTTATCGATGAGATAATCTAGTCAGTGCTTTATTTCTTTTAGATTTACAGGACTTTTGGACAGAGAGTAACAGGAGCAGGGCAACTTTGAACCCTATTGTTTTAGTTTACCAAAATAAAAAAATGCCTAGCACACTTATGCAAACAAACAATTGTTTGTTTCGATAAAAGGGTGAGGCACTTGGAACTCGTTAACTTACAAGCATTATATTGTAGCATTTGTAGCCGTGTAAAGATCTTTTCGGGGCATAATTTTAGATCAAACAGACTACTTACCTTTACCTTTTTAAGCTAGTGTCTAAAGAAGAGTGAAATAATGCTGAAATTAACTTTCAAATGAAAGTGATAAAAGTTTAGTAGAGCATGAATTTTTCTCATTTCAAATGAGTCATTTTGCAGTACAACAGCATTCTATGTACTTCTACATCACGTTTTTCTTTACAGTCTTGGGAAATGTTTGCCTTTATATTTTATTACAGCTTTGCTCTAATGTTAATGATGTAACCTACATTTTGAAAACCATTATAAGTTTGTATAAAACACAATATAAAAAACAATGAGGGGAAATGTTTAAACAAAGTTATTTATACAATTGTTTTGACAACATTTGTAGTGCAGGACAAAGTATTTGATGATCTAATTATTACACATCCTTAAATTTAAGTATTGTTTTCCTCAAATAACTTTGAGCTTGTAATATTTTACTCTAGATACACTATTATTGACAATTTCAAGTGTATTTCAAGGCTTTAACCTCATTATAATCAAAATCAACTTGCTTAATATAAGGATGTAAAAAGATGCTCAAGTTGATCATGATTGAAAGTTTTCAATGAAAATCTGTCAAAAAAATCATTTGAGATCTGCTCAAATCTAATTTGCATTCAAGTATTTGGGCATAAGTAATGTACACTTGTAACAAAAGCTATGGAAGAGGTCTGGGCATTGTGGCACAAGGGCATAACATAATTTAGGGAAGACTATCAGTGGAACACCAATATACTCACTTGGTCAAGACAAATGCCTGTTCATGACACAAATATTCAACAGCAAGAAGACAAGTCTGCAAGTTATAAGACCTTAGTCACTAGGGCCTTGTATCTTGCACCACTAAACGAAAGCCAGAGGGAAGAGGTCAGGGTCCTTACTAGTTAATGTGTAAAGCAACATATACAAAAAAATCATGCAGGTACTTTTTTGTGTATGTTTACATATCAACCCTGGCCAACTGGTTTAGAAAAGGTCTACTGAAATTGGGATGTTCAAATACTCACAGATCAAAAGACAAATGCAAGCTCATGCCACAAATGTCAGAGAGCAGGTAGAAGAACCAGACCAAAGCCTTCCAACTCGCTCCTCCCCAGTTCTCCAGATAGTTCTGAGCTAGTCCCAAGTAGCCTGGCTTATTTCTGCGGAACTTAGTCTGGGTAGTCTTCTTTTTGTCTTGGATGGTCTTGCTCACCTTGAAGAAAGACCTTTCCCTCTTCTTTTTAGACTTGCCCGACTCTGATTGGCCTTCTTGGAAGATGATGGAAGCATCATCTTCTTCATCAAGCTTGTAATCATCCTCCAATATTGTATTTTTGTCAGTATGTTTGGATTTGTCTGATTTTTTCTCCTTTTTTGGTTTTTCCTGGTTTTCAATGAATACAAACTGGCTGTGGTTTTCCTGGTTGTAGCTATTATCAGCACTGGTATCATCCGACCATTTGCGGGCGTTGTTTCTCTTGTTTTTGGACTTTTTGGTAGGTTTTGGATGTTTATCGTTATCATCAGTATTTATGTCGCCAGATTCACTGCCCGAAGAAAGGGTTTGTTTCTTCTCATTTTTGATTTTGTTGTCATCTTGTTTGATGTTGTTGGCAGGTTTTTCAGGTTTTGTGCTGGCTTTGCTGTTAACTGGCTTTATTTCTATGTTCTGGGGCTTCACTTTACGGCTTACTTCAGCCTGTAAGTTATCTTTTTTGTTTTTAGCAAGCACATCTGAGTAGGAAGGGCGCATCGGCTTTACTTCAGCCACAATACGCTTCTTGTTGCTTGTATCAGCCAATGGGCTGTTCTCATTTCTCTTTGGCGAACTTTCTGCCTTTACGGACAGGTTCTTGTTGTCTAAAATTGAGTTATTTTGAAGTATATTGAGGTTGGACGCTTCCGGGTGGTTTAGTGGGAAGTTGTGTCCAAAAGGAGAGTAAGTGCCAGTGGCGCTAGGTTCCATAATGCCCAAAAAATCGTCCAAGAAGTTGGGTGTAGGAGAATCTTGAGGATGTATTTGGGTTGGGGCACCCATGGTGTCTTGAAAACCAGTATTTTGAGCATGGTTCAATGTGAAGAGATGCGAAGGCTGAGCAGACTGCAGGGGCGAGTCTCGGACCCCCTGGTTATGGTTGAACAGTTCATACTGACCGCCAGTCATCGGAAAAATCAGTTGCTGATTATTCTCGTCGTAAAACACACGAACCATTTGTCCATTACCAAGGTTAAGTACGGCGTTTCCGTAGTTTTGATTCGTGCGGGGGATATTGTTGAAGGGAATCTTTTCCTCCATGTTTACAGGACCATCGCCAGTCGTCACGTTGAACGGGTGTTTGTTCAAATAAACATCATTGCCGAAATTGGAATTGTTGTACATGCTATTGTCAGCCAAACCATTAGCGTTTGAGGAGATCGGTGGCTGTTTTCTCTCATTTACAGGGCCAGGAGTACAGTTTTCTCCCGTTTCCGCGCGATAATTCCATGAATTATTAGTTATTTCTTTGTATCTCGGATCATCCTTTGGCGACCTTGCCATTTTCGAGTTAGGTTGTTATGTTCACAGTGCACATTAATATTCACTGAATGATCAAAAATAGACAGAATTTAACTTACGGATTTTTCATTTCACTGTTTGAAAAGAAAATACAGGGCTAAAAACGTGTAGGTAATCTGTTAATTTTTCGATTTGATTGACGCTTTCTTGTGTCGAAAACTTGTCACAGACTAAACTTCTGTTTGGTTTGACATTTGCATTTATTTGACATGACAGCCAAGATAGATCTGCAAGCTTATTACACTAATAAACGCACGTGCCTAAACGCACGCAAACGCACGTACGTGCGTTTGCGTGCGTTTGCGCGCGTTTGCGCGCGTTAGTGCGCGTTATTTAGGCTATATAAGCATGCTTATTTATTTGGTTCATTTTCTCACTCATTGAATGATTGAATGAATGAATAAAAGATCAATGTGTCAATTGTCAAATTAAGATGCTGTCAAAGTACTTGCAGTATGTATTGTCAACTTCAATGAGGTATATTGTCATGAGTGACTTATGACGGGGTAGTGATTTCCTTCGTCCGAGGTGAGAATAAACAAGACATTGTCTAGGTTACAGAATCTAGCCAATCTAATGAAAAATGCTACGGGCCATGGACCGTCGCGTCGGTAGTAACGTCTAATGATCTTTTACATCTTGCCCAATTCGTATACGCTTACGCACGGTACACATTTTACAAGACCCCAAAACGACAAGCTTAGAATAGACTAGAAAATCTGCACAAGCCATACCTTTCACACGAGTGAGAAAACAACCTTACGCATTACGCATATAGCTTGAGAAGAAAAGAGATGACGATCTGTCTCACCATACTCTTTCTACGGTCTCGCCCCTCACACGTCTGTGTCTATGCTACATGCATGACACATTGGCATCATGGCAACAAACGGGTGATTTTGTTCGCCCAACGAATAATGTCATTTTTAGGGTTACCCAAGGGGTGAAAACGGGACCTTATAAATAATAGAGATTTTACACTTGTAGTGCGTTATCTATCTATGTGGGTCTGATGTCAGGCTCCATTTGCATAGTGTAGAAAGACAGACAGATTAAATTTTCACAGAATGTGTATTATTCTTGCCAATGAACAATTAAATAATAATCAATAATATATGTATAGGTATATTATAAAATAAACACCGGGTGTTCGGGTAAACCGACCACGCAGCAGATATGCATTTCAGCTGCGCTTGCAATTGATTGCGTATTTGCTCGCGTTTACCTAAATTAACTCAGTTCGCGCCGGAACATACCACCGAGAACGCGGATTTATACCAATACCATTCTAACCATAAATTTACCATTTAAATACCATAAAGTCAATCAGTTTAAGTTTATATTATTCATAGTTTACCAGTGATTATATTTACATACCAAAAACTAGTGACTTTTCCTACAAAACTACCACAAACCATAATTACCATATAAACCAATACCCAAAGGGTTTCGGGACTATACCAACAACAAGACCGAACCCTTTTCATGGTCCTTCGACAAAACCTACCAGCTCCTACCAAGTGATACAGTGAAGTGAAACCATACCATTGGATTGCAGTGATTATTGAGGACAGACGCAGGTTGCAGAAAATAAGGTCAGACCGAACCATTTAGTTTTATTGCTTTGTAAAACCTATCAATTCTACACCATGGATAACCTTTTCATCAACCAAACTGAAATTTACGAAGCGATAAAACAGCTGCTGGCTAATTTTAAGAAAGCGGGAGCGGACAGAAAGACATATGAGTTTTGTAAGCGTAAGAATGACCTTTTGGAGACCTATTGGTCTACGTACCTTGATAATCATTGTAAAATAAGTAAGTTATCGGAACCCGACCATGTTTATAACGCAAAGGGCTGTTACGAAACAGCTGAAGAGGTTTATTTGGCCGCTAAAAGCTTTTTCAAAAAAAACATTGACCAGTTAGAGCAGAGGACACCAGTTTCTCAACCAAGTAGCCTACGTGTACCAGAAGCTGAGGCGACTCGACCAGGTACGTCAACTCGACCAACCACTCCTCAGCCAAGGACTCCCCAACCAGTAGGGAGATCCTTGGCTACAACGGGGAACACCAGTAAGCTCGACGAGTTGATAAGAAAACAAAAAATAAATATGAGGGCCTTCATGAGGACCCTCAGCGGGATAAAAACTGACGAGTTGGAGAAAAAATGGGAATTCGAGGACGCCTTGAAGTCCCTGGAATCTCGTTGGTTCGCTATAGACAATTTATATTGGGAAATAGAAGGAGAGAACGGCTGTGAGGACAGCCAATACCAAGAGGACTTCACTGACTACGAGAGCATTTTCATACAAACGAAGAGAGCTATCAACACCAAAATGTGGTCGGTGTCCCATCGTGAAAGATCCACCCCTCAAAGTGACATTCCGGTTTTTAATGGGAACTTCAAGGGCTGGGTATCCTTCAAGGATCTTTTCACCGAAGCTGTCCATAGCAACCCCTCCATGACCAACGCCCAAAAAATGCAGTTTTTGAAAAGTAAGGTGACAGGAGAAGCCGAGCGACTGATCTACCATCTACCAATCAGTTCGGATAATTACGAAGCGTGTTGGGAGCTTCTTAACCGTCGCTATGGGAATAAAAAATTAATATTTACCTCCCAAGTCAACATTCTGCTCGACTTCCCAACCATGCAACACCAATCTTACAAATTAATGAAAAATCTGCACGACGTTACCAATGAATGTCTTCATGGCATTCGTAATCTAGGTGTCGATATAACTACTTGGGACCCACTCCTAGTGCATCTACTAGCACAGAAGCTGGACACTACTTCTTTCACGGAGTACTTGGAATCGGTGAGAAACCCCAGGGAGCTTCCCTCTTTACAGGAGTTCCTGGGATTCTTAGAATCCAAGTTTACGGCTTTAGAAGCGGCCCGTCGTAAAATCGAGCCAACCAACCATAAGACAAACCATCAAAAGCAACCATCTAGCTCCAACCATTACCAAAAACCAAACCATAACCAAAACGAACAAAAAGATCGGTCATTCAATGATTCTAAAAATAAATCAAATATGAATGCCTTCCATTTATCTAGGTCAACGTCCTGTGGAGTGTGTAACCTCGATCACAATACATGGCGTTGTCAGCAATTTTTAGCGTCAACGCCCGAGCAGCGATTACAAAAAATTAACAAATTAAATTATTGCCAAAACTGCTTATTTAACCATTCTAATGAAAACTGCTCGTCAACCAAGCGATGTCGCAAGTGTTTAGGTACTCACAACACTTTGCTTCATGACGCACTATGTAGATCAAATTCGCCTTCACCAACACGAATTACTTCCATGACTACCAATGAAGAAGAGGAGAATGAACCAATGTTAGGATCTTCGCACGCATCATGGGAAGATAAGACCGAGATACTTTTGGCAACCGCCATGGTCCATATCTCGGGAATCGACGGCACCAAACACACCATGAGAGTATTGATAGACGGGGGAAGTCAAGTGTCTCTCATAGATGAGCGGGCCGCTCAGATCTTGGGGTTGAAGAGAAATCAATGCAAGGGCAGAATATTTGGCGTCGGTAAAAACCAAAATAATGCAAGAGGAATGATTACCATAGAAGCACATTCCATATATAACCAGTTTTCCTTCAATAGCGACGTTATAATTATGGATAGCTTGATTTCGAACCTACCTAATAAGTCACTACCTAAACCATCATGGGAACACATCCATAGTATAAAATTAGCAGACCCTGAATTTAACGTAAGTCGACCAGTAGACCTACTTTTTGGAGCTGATGTTTACAGCAAAATAATGTTAGGAGGAATCTTAAGGGCAGAGTCTGACGAGCTACCAATCGCTCAGCAGACGCAGCTAGGGTGGCTCCTCTGCGGCACTGTGAGACCCCACTACAACTGCAATATCGCTCTACACGAAACAGACGATTTGCTTGAATTTTCGATTAACCATACCAATAACCAAGAGATGTCAAGTACTGACCATAAGTGCTTGCCTCGTTTCCTAGACAAAAACCATATCACTAACCAAACCAACCTAGAAGAGAAAAATATATTCATAGAACAAACTAGCTTAATCCGTGAACCAATTTCATCAATGATTACCAATAAAAGAATAAACTATTTACCAAATAAAAATAGTTGCAACACCAAAATAATACCTACCAACAAGAAACCAGTTCACCAACCTCACCTCGGATTACACGGGTTGAACCACGCTAAATTGCTGACAAGCACAACCAACCAATGCGTTGAATTTTATGATGGCCGAGTTCATTTACCTGACACAGTGCACTCAAATAATAAAATTTTATGTTATGATGCAAGAAAGAGCAAGGATGCCCAAAACCAAGTCACCATGGGGGGCGGACTAGGGCGAGCCGTGACACCAAAAACCATAAACGGTTTGCTTTACGAAGACCAAAGTCATACCATTGTTCCTACCGGCAAACCAAAATTCGACCAAAAACCAGCAGATAAACCAGCTACCAAACCAGAACCAATTCGAAGAAGATACCGACCAAAATATTTTTAAAAGATGCCCTACCATTCAAAACCATTCCCGTTGTAATATTATCCTTCCTTGGTTCCAAGTTTCAGGAAGTCAAATACTAAAATGACTTTTTGCTTACTAAACATTATAATGTCCACGCTAGACGCCGGCGACGACGCGGTCTCATCAACGGTGTCGGGTATCTAGCTAATGAACAGTTTTATGTAGGTACTAGATCCGATGCAACAAGCTTCTAAAGGTCAAGGCTACAAAAACGTCATGATAATAGAAACCATATTCCAGCTCTTAGCCAGAGAAAGCTACCAACTCTATAAATTACCGTCTGTACCTACCTCACCAAATAAATACCAAGATGGTACCTGCGCAAATATATCGTTAATCTACGTTTCGTTTGTTGTCTCAGCATTTTTTCTTTTGTTGCGATGCGTACACAATAAAGATAATGTGCAATGACTAAGTTAACGAACGCCAGCTGAATGGAAGTGGGGTCATTGCGACCAGCCAGGAGTTTATCCTCAAAGGCAATGATTTTATACTATATACCATTCATCACCAATTGAAACAAGTGAACATAACGACAGTTAGCTTTGTATGTACCTGAACCAGACCAGATCAACCATAGTCTCTAACCACAAAAATACCAGTCCACGAAATTAACCAACGGAGCCTAAACTCATCCTTTACGCGTTTAGGAGAGTCCATCGAGAAACTAAAGAATAGTAACACAGAAATCGCGGAAATATCTAACCATAACATCCACCACTACACCATCTGCTATTCCACTTTAGTGAGCGTAGTGAGCGCTAATAGCATGGATGTGGACGAGGTTCGCGCGCGGCCCGCAGGACGCCGCGGCGGCGACCCTGCCGCCCCCTCCAGACCTCGGCGTCGACGCGGAAGTCACCGTCAACAGGAGTTTGCTCTAACTTCCGCTCCGCCGAGGCCCACCAGTGCATCACTACCACCATTACCAGTTTAGTGATTAGTGCTAGTGAATTAAATAGGCACCTAGAGGGCCTAGAAGTGCTTAGTGAGAGACCTTTACAATATACTATACCAGATACCAGATATTTATTTTATTAATTTACTTATTATACCATTTTACCAGTTAAATTTAAATAATCTATGTTTTGTAAGATTTATTAGATTAAGACCAATGTGCTTTTATATTTTCCTTAAAAACCAATTTGTATTTTATGAACAATGTTTATAGTACACGATGCCATTCATAAGATGTAGGTGTTATGTATCACCATCATTCACCAAACCACAGCATCCTCATCTCGCTGTCGGGAGTATGTTCGGGTAAACCGACCACGCAGCAGATATGCATTTCAGCTGCGCTTGCAATTGATTGCGTATTTGCTCGCGTTTACCTAAATTAACTCAGTTCGCGCCGGAACATACCACCGAGAACGCGGATTTATACCAATACCATTCTAACCATAAATTTACCATTTAAATACCATAAAGTCAATCAGTTTAAGTTTATATTATTCATAGTTTACCAGTGATTATATTTACATACCAAAAACTAGTGACTTTTCCTACAAAACTACCACAAACCATAATTACCATATAAACCAATACCCAAAGGGTTTCGGGACTATACCAACAACAAGACGGAACCCTTTTCACCGGGTGTTTGATATTTTCAAAGATTTGCTTAAATTTGCCACCTTCTCACCCCATGCAAACACAGCACGATTTTCTTATGTAGGCGGTGGTGGTTACCTTTTTTTTTTAATTTAATTTTTATTTATTTTTAAACAGTGGTGTTGTGAATGCATTAGATGAAAAGGCGGTCAATTTGAGCAAATTTTGTGAGAAGAACAAAACATAAAAAAATGTTTACATAATCGTGACCGACGAGCAGTCAAGTATACGTAGTACTTTGATAGATTTAATTACGATTTTTAATGTAGCATATCGTTGAAATGGGTAGTATAATAAATGAAGAACTAATTGAAAAAAAAACTTAACTCAATTTAACTTGTAGTTTTTTTAATATTTTTTTATATATAATCTAAAATCAAATATGTACACTTAAGAACAATACCTGTGTGCATAAAATCACAATAAATGATATGAATATGAATATGAATAAAAAAAAATATCACAGCAACCGTGACAACACTCAGGACATTGATTGAATCGGATAAAAGTAACCCATGACTCCCCGACTTCTAAAAAAATTATTCTGGTCGTAACGCAATACCAATACTTAACTCTTTGGAGGAGTGACCAACGTCCGTCACGTTGAGTACCGAATACCGATCACCGAAGGTAATCAACGTCCAGTGCGGTCAGTACTTAGATGGGTGACCGCGTACTGTTGGCTTTTGTTTGTTTAATAAGGTTTCTTTTGCGAAATTTTTATACTATAGTAGGGAACCCGCCGTGTATGAGTTGACTCACACTTGCCAGTTTAATTGACTGTTGACATTGACAAATAAAGCAACATGTCATTTTCCATCAATTGGTACATATGTCAGTCAATAAGGCAAGCAATGTATTTCCACCTTAGCGCTTTTTGTGTTCAACGTAGCGCTTTTCCGCCAAATATTGAATCATGCAACCTACCCCGTTATTAATATTAAATAAGGTGCAAACAGGAATAACATAATTTATCAGTATTATTGCTATAAAAGAGAAACACTGACTAACATTATGTCAATGGATATCAAAACCAGCAAAATCCTTGCCAAAAATAAATAGGTATGGTTTATTAGATTTATCAGTAGGTAGCTAGCTGTTGCCTGCAACTTCGTCCGCGCGGAATTAAGTTTCCTAAATAATAGGCTTTGTTTATTTGTTTTATTAGAGAAACCATAAGTAAAATTGGAAGCACCAACATAAGTGATTCACCAAATCGGTGTCGTGCCTGTTTTCAGGAAGATTTCAGATAACACTGAAACACACGCTTGTTCATTAAGTTTGGAGAACCTAAATCTAAAATGTTGTCGGTCTACTACTAACAAAGGTATCATAATATACAGAGCATTGAGGGGTTGGACACAGAGCGCCTTTTTTCCTTAGGTAATGACTGCACGAACGCTCGCTGTGTAATACGTTTCATTACGCCCCGTATCGCAAGTCAGTACCCAGTTTAAGATTTTATACACTATAGCAAGAATTTCCTTAGTGCATGCATCATTTCCGTTAATTTCTTATCGCAAAATTGTTCGTGTGTTTGCTGGCAACATATTATTATTATATCTAACATAATCAAAAGCAACCAAAAAGAAAAAAGTGTTTTTGAAATATTTAAGCAGAAAAACCAAGTAAATAATCATAAAAAAGTATTGAAAATATTAATCAAGTTTACTATTGATAAAGACCCCGTAAACCCGGCAACCGGAGAGTGATTTGTTACCATCCACAAATCTGTGCACAAAAGTAAAGTCGAATAACGAGTGCTAAGAAAGCTTCAACGCAGACTAGGAACGAAATAAAACAGTGCAAATAACTGGTGCATCGATGTAACATGTACCTATGGCTAAACAAAACAGTGCATCTGAATATATTTGGGTGCTGAAATTTACTATCAAACTAACCTTTTTCAACAAAATGAGAAACTGCACACTGTACAGGTTATCACAGAAATAAAGCAGAACTGTTGGATTAATAACATTGCAAACACCACTACCATCTACATGACGTGTAAACATATCTTCAGATATTTATCAAACTTGGAAAAACTCAAATAACATAACATTTTGAGACGCATAACCTGGGGTCTTATTATTGTGTCTACAGTCATGGTGTTGATAACTTGCTAGGTATTATAATGTGTTACAGCTTTTGAATACATTTTTTAAAGGAAATGTTCTTTTTTTTGATAAAACTTCCTACTAAAGTTTGGTGCAATTTTCATAACATAGTTTCACCAATGTAAGGTATAATGTATGGTTTCCGCATGTCTTACCTACCTTAAACATCCTCAAATATCTATCCTGTGCCCGTCCATTCCATTATGATGTAAACAATAATTCCATTATAACAACAGGCAAGTGAAGGTATAGGACTCTACTCTCATTCCTTTATCTATACAAAATATTTACCTACCTCCTATAATCTTCATAATATAACTTATCAATGGTCTTTAAATATGTATTACCTTAATGTCCCTATGGAAACTAGGGTATCACCATGCATAAAATAGGTTTTTTAGCTGTGAGATGATTGATATGACAAGTAAAGTAAAGTAAAATTTATTGATCAAATACATGTAAATAAGGTACATAGATATATTATGTATATGTTTAGATATGACACAATGTATTTCTACCGTTGCGGCGTGCAAAATCTGGATACAATAATACCTATTTCATAATATTATAGAAATTTGCCAAAGTGTGAGGCTTACGCTTTATAAAAACAAAAACTTTTTCTGAATCAGTGTGACTGGTAGTTCTCAAAGTGATTTTGGCAGACCTGAAACAAATTAATTCGCTGTAAATAGAATATTGATAGGTATTGACTTAAAACCAGGGACTGATTTGGTTACCCATTGAAGGGGTTTTTGATAGGGTTTTTCGAAGCGGTTGTTTTAAAACCCTGTCCATAAGTTACCCTTTCAATGAATATTCCGCTTTTAGGGGTAACCCCTTCAAAACCCAGTCGAATGGGTTACGCTTTGAAAGGGTTTTGAGTACTCCATAGTTTTGATAACCCTAAAACCCTGTCCATAAGTTACCCTTTCAATGAATATTCCGCTTTTAGGGGTAACCCCTTCAAAACCCAGTCGAATGGGTTACGCTTTGAAAGGGTTTTGAGTACTCCATAGTTTTGATAACCCGGTCGTTTGGGGTTACCCTTTCCAACACTGTAACACAGTAACCCTTTGCATTTTAAGTATTGTAATATAATCTATATTTCATTAGCGTAAGGTTGAAAATAAGATTTTTCATCTTCTAGAACCAAAGTAGGTTAGTAGGAACCTAACCTACCTACTTGTGAAGACAAACAAATCCCGTTGGATTTGTCAACCCAAACTTAACAGGCCTAAGTAAGTACTACGTTGTTCCGTGCCTCAGAAAGCACGTTAAGCTGTTGGTCCTGCGCTTTAATAGGTAGGTAGGTGGATAAGTTCAGCAAACAATCTAGAGGCAGCTCAACTAATCCATATAGCTAAGTTGAGCAAACAATCTAGAGGCAGCTCAACTAATCCATATAGCTAAGTTGAGTAAACAATCTAGAGGCGGCTCAACTAATCCATATAGGTAAGTTGAGTAAACAATCTAGAGGCGGCTCAACTAATCCATATAGGTAAGTTGAGTAAACAATCTAGAGGCAGCTCAACTAATCCATGTAGATAAGTTGAGCAAACAATCTAGAGGCAGCTCAACTAATCCATGTAGATAAGTTGAGTAAACAATCTTGAGGCAGCTCAACTAATCCATATAGATAAGTTGAGCAACCAATCTAGAGGCAGCTCAACTAATCCATATAGCTAAGTTGAGCAAACAATCTAGAAGCAGCTCAACAAATCCATATAGCTAAGTTGAGCAAACAATCTAGAGGCAGCTCAACTAATCCATATAGCTAAGTTGAGCAAACAATCTAGAGGCAGCTCAACTAATCCATATAGCTAAGTTGAGTAAACAATCTAGAGGCGGCTCAACTAATCCATATAGGTAAGTTGAGTAAACAATCTAGAGGCAGCTCAACTAATCCATGTAGATAAGTTGAGCTAACAATCTAGAGGCAGCTCAACTAATCCATATAGCTAAGTTGAGCAAACAATCTAGAGGCAGCTCAACTAATCCATATAGCTAAGTTGAGTAAACAATCTAGAGGCGGCTCAACTAATCCATATAGGTAAGTTGAGTAAACAATCTAGAGGCAGCTCAACTAATCCATGTAGATAAGTTGAGCTAACAATCTAGAGGCAGCTCAACTAATCCATATAGCTAAGTTGAGCTAACAATCTAGAGGCAGCTCAACTAATCCATATAGCTAAGTTGAGTAAACAATCTAGAGGCAGCTTATTTAATCCATATAGATAAGTTGAGTAAACAATCTAGAGGCAGCTCAACTAATCCATATAGCTAAGTTGAGCAAACAATCTAGAAGCAGCTCAACAAATCCATATAGCTAAGTTGAGTAAACAATCTAGAGGCAGCTCAACTAATCCATATAGGTAAATTGAGTAAACAATCTAGAGGCAGCTCAACTAATCCATATAGATAAGTTGAGCTAACAATCTAGAGGCAGCTCAACTAATCCATATAGATAAGATGAGCTAACAATCTAGAGGCAGCTCAACTAGTCCATATAGATAAGTTGAGCAAACAATCTAGAAGCAGCTCAACTAATCCATATAGCTAAGTTGAGCAAACAATCTAGAGGCAGCTCAACAAATCCATATAGCTAAGTTGAGCTAACAATCTAGAGGCAGCTCAACTAGTCCATATAGATAAGTTGAGCAAACAATCTAGAAGCAGCTCAACTAATCCATATAACTAAGTTGAGCAAACAATCTAGAGGCAGCTCTACAAATCCATATAGCTAAGTTGAGTAAACAATCTAGAGGCAGCTCAACTAATCCATATAGATAAGTTGAGCAACCAATCTAGAGGCAGCTCAACTAATCCATATAGCTAAGTTGAGCAAACAATCTAGAAGCAGCTCAACAAATCCATATAGCTAAGTTGAGTAAACAATCTAGAGGCAGCTCAACTAATCCATATAGGTAAATTGAGTAAACAATCTAGAGGCAGCTCAACTAATCCATATAGATAAGTTGAGCTAACAATCTGTATGCTGTATGGATTAGTTGAGCTGCCTCTAGATTGTTTGCTCAACTTATCTATATGGATTAGTTGAGCTGCCTCTAGATTGTTTACTCAATTTACCTACATGGATTAGTTGAGCTGCCTCTAGATTGTTTACTCAACTTAGCTATATGGATTTGTTGAGCTGCCTCTAGATTGTTTGCTCAACTTAGTTATATGGATTAGTTGAACTGCCTCTAGATTGTTTGCTCAACTTAGCTGTATGGATTAGTTGAGCTGCCTCTAGATTGTTTGCTCGACTAATCTATAGTGATTAAATGAGCTGCCTCTAGATTGTTTACTCAACTTAGCTATATGGATTAGTTGAGCTGCCTCTAGATTGTTTGCTCGACTAATGTATGTGTATTAAATAAGCTGCTTCTAGATCGTTTGCTCAACTAATCTATACGGATTACTTGAGCTGCCTCTAGATTGTTTGCTCAACTAATGTATGTGTATTAAATAAGCTGCCTCTAGATTGGTTGCTCAACTAATCTATACGGATTAGTTGATCTGCCTCTTGATTGTTTGCTCGACTAATGTATGTGTATTAAATGAGCTGCCTCTAGATTGTTTGCTCAAGTGCCTCTAGATTGTTTGCTCAACTAATCTTTATGGATTAAATAAGCTGCCTCTAGATTACACATACCCAATAGAGAGGAAATAATATATGGTCATTCGAATTCCGAAACTTCAGTGATTTGTAAATGTATATCATACTAGTGGTGTGTGGATATAATAATCTATGTATTACCTGTCTAAAGGTACTCCCGATCTAACAAGAAGTACCTTATTAAAATGTATCAATTTGATTGATTTCTTTTTGATCAGTGTAAGTTTTACAAAGGGGTAGTTCCACTGCGCTCCAAAACCCATTGTTCTCAATAATTTAAAGTTCATACTCATTGATTCCACAACGCTCCAATAATTTTTAAGCAATAAAATAACTGAATATTTGAGTTCCACCGCGCTCCAAGAAACATTGTGTAAATATAAAAATTAAAGATGTACCTATTTCAAATATGTCTATTCAGTCATAATCACAACGGCAAATGTAAAAAAAATATTTCTAAAATTCAACAACAATAAAATCACAGCTTCAGATTAAAATAGTTTTTTTAAAACTACAATAAGTACAATTTATACTCTACAATAAAATAACAGTTACCAAAACATAATCAGTCTCTCTTATAATTAAAGTAAATAGACATAAAATCTCACAGCTTCAGATTAGAAAGTTTTTAAGACTAAGAATACACAATAAATCACAACACAACATAATAAAATTTGTAAATACTGTTCTAAATATTTTATCGAAATCATATAGTTTGATTTAATTGCATTTACCTGTTCGATAATTGAGTATAGTACTTTTGAATTCTGTATCTCTCTTGATTGATTGCAGCTTTCGATTGTTTGGATGACGATACTTTTGCTGATACAAAGCTTCTTCTTTAAGTTTAAATAATAATAATAATCGCAGTTTCTTTGGCAACTCTTTATTGAGCCCATGATTCTAGGTATCAGGACACTTGCGCGAAAGACACTTGCGCGAAGGACACTTGCGCGAAGGACACTTGCGCGAATGGACATTTGCGCGAATGGACACTTTCGCGAATGGACACTTGCGCGAATGGACACTTGCGCGAATGGACACTTGCGCGAAGGACATTTGCGCGAGTGGACACTTGAGCGAATGGACACTTGCGCGAATGGACACTTGCGCGAAAAAATCACAAAACTCCTAATATCTCTTGAAATAGACGTCGTAGAGAGTTGCGGATTTCACCACTGTGTAGGTAATTTTGTTTTCTTTCTTGTGATATATTTCACTTTCCCCTACCCCTCCCACTTCCTTCCCAATAACGAGAAACCTACTTTTACGTAGACGTTCGTAGCACGTGCTACGATGTTAGGAGGGATGCACGAAACTCCTAATATCTCTCGAAATAGATGTTGTAGAGAGTTGCGGATTTCACCACTGTGTAGGTAATTTTGCTCTCTTTCTTGTGATATATTTCACTTTCCCCTACCCCTCCTACTTTCTTCGCAATAACGAGAATCCTACTTTTACGTAGACGTTCGTAGCACGTGCTACGATGCTACGAGGGATCGCCGTAGCATACAAAAGACTTCAACGCGCACGCACCTTCTTCCTACACATAAAATGTAATTTCGTAGACCAACGTAGCAAGTGCTACGATGGCTACGGGTGGCTTAGCGGCGTAGCCACATTCAAAGCTGCTAAGGAGTATTCAGTACATTGGTGACTGGTATTCTTTTAGATCTCTTTTCTTGAAAATACGAGTAAGTGAAGTTACCATACACTCCACTTTACATACAAAAAAATGTCGTAGACCTTCGTAGCACGTTCTACGATGCTACAAGGGAACGGCCTAGCATACAAAAGATTTCAACGCGCACGCACCTCCTTACTACAAAAAATGTTAGTTCGTAGACCATCGTAGCATCGTAGCTACGGGTTAACGTATTCATGTCAGTGTAGAGTCTGTAACCCATTCAGAGCTGTCAATTGCACACAGTAAAGAGGTGACACGGTCTTCTTGTTTACTGAAAACTGGATTTATGTACTGTACTTAGTCTGAGTCGCTTTCAACTAGCTCTAAGGTGTAGATTACGAATTGGCTTATTGTACAAAACCACTGGGACCAGTTTTGTCCCAGTAATTCTTGTAGCTAATGAATGAATAAATGATGAACACTTTATTATACAAAATTTATAAATATTTTATATTTTATTGACATAAAAACGTTCAATAAATCAAATCAAATCAAATCAATGTGTGACGTGTGTGTATTGCAGTTCGCTTTGCTCACCGCAATCCGATTCACGCCAACAGATTTTGGGTTTCGCTCATCGCAATGCTACCCCACTGTCATGAAATTCGAAATCCTCACCCCTATATTAGAAAAACTATACCTATATAAAATTTTTGGATGAGGGTTCAAGCGGGGCTGGAGGCGCGGGAGGTCATACGTCGCGATAGAGTTTTGATTGCGGGATCGTATAGAGGGTTTTTTTCGAACTGAAATAAAATAAATCACAGCCCCTCCCACCTTTTTTTCCTTTTGAGATTTCGCAAACGAAAAAGTTTTCAAAGTCGTATAGAACAAAACATACAATAATGATCAAAAAATTAATTTGATCCCCCAGCCTCTCTAAACACCCCTTTTTATTAAAAATCCGAAATTTTCCCAGTTTTTACCTTTTTTTTGGGTGGAGCTGTGTGCGAAACGAGCCGTGGTTTTACACACCCGTGCCCCTCCAGAACCCCCTGCCTCTTAATCCGGGGAGAGCAATGCGACTACGGAGAACAGCATAGCGACCGAAACGAGCCATGCTATGACCTCCCGCGCCTCCAGCCCCGCTTGAACCCTCATCCCAAAATTTGACATAGGTATAGTTTTGACTAATATAGGGGTGAGGATTTCGAATTTCAAGACGGTGGGGTAGCATTGCGGTGAGCGAAGCCCGAAATCTGTTGGCGTGAATCGGATTGCGGTGAACAAAGCAAACTCCACTACACACACGTCACACAGCAAGGTGGCCTGTAAGAAATTGCTTTAAGCAACAAGGCTGCCTATTGAACGTTTTTATTTCAATAAAATATAAATTATTTTATAAATTTTGTATAATAAAGTGTTCATCATTTATTCATTCATTAGCTACAAGAATTAATGGGACAAAAGTGGTCCCAGTGGTTTTGTAGAATAAGCCAATTCGTAATCTACACCTTAGAGCTAGTTGAAAGCGACTAAGACTAAGTACAATACATAAATCCAGTTTTCAGTAAACAAGAAGACCGTGTCACCTCTTTACTGTGTGCAATTGACAGCTCTGAATGGGTTACAGACTCTACACTGACATGAATACGTTAACCCGTAGCTACGATGCTACGATGGTCTACGAACTAACATTTTTTGTAGTAAGGAGGTGCGTGCGCGTTGAAATCTTTTGTATGCTAGGCCGTTCCCTTGTAGCATCGTAGAACGTGCTACGAAGGTCTACGACATTTTTTTGTATGTAAAGTGGAGTGTATGGTAACTTCACTTACTCGTATTTTCAAGAAAAGAGATCTAAAAGAATACCAGTCACCAATGTACTGAATACTCCTTAGCAGCTTTGAATGTGGCTACGCCGCTAAGCCACCCGTAGCCATCGTAGCACTTGCTACGTTGGTCTACGAAATTACATTTTATGTGTAGGAAGAAGGTGCGTGCGCGTTGAAGTCTTTTGTATGCTACGGCGATCCCTCGTAGCATCGTAGCACGTGCTACGAACGTCTACGTAAAAGTAGGATTCTCGTTATTGCGAAGAAAGTAGGAGGGGTAGGGTAAAGTGAAATATATCACAAGAAAGAGAGCAAAATTACCTACACAGTGGTGAAATCCGCAACTCTCTACAACATTTATTTCGAGAGATATTAGGAGTTTCGTGCATCCCTCCTAACATCGTAGCACGTGCTACGAACGTCTACGTAAAAGTATGTTTCTCGTTATTGGGAAGGAAGTGGGAGGGGTAGGGGAAAGTGAAATATATCACAAGAAAGAGAACAAAATTACCTACACAGTGGTGAAATCCGCAACTCTCTACGACGTCTATTTCGAGAGATATTAGGAGTTTTGTGATTTTTTCGCGCAAGTGTCCATTCGCGCAAGTGTCCATTCGCGCAAGTGTCCACTCGCGCAAATGTCCTTCGCGCAAGTGTCCATTCGCGCAAGTGTCCTTCGCGCAAGTGTCCATTCGCGCAAGTGTCCATTCGCGCAAGTGTCCATTCGCGCATATGTCCATTCGCGCAAGTGTCCTTCGCGCAAGTGTCTTTCGCGCAAGTGTCTTTCGCGCAAGTGTACCAGATCCATGATTCTACTATGATTCTACTTACTCCCACAAAAAAAAATCGATTGCTAAAATCACCAACTTTCTGATACATTTATTTAAAAAAATACCGGTTCGGTAATGGTTTTTGGTTAAAGTTCTCGATGTCACTTTTAAGCAATATCCTTTATTGCAGCCTATTGGATGTGGAATTACCCCACTCAACCTTACTTTAACCCTTTCTCTTTTTATATTCACAGTCTCATATGTGCAGTCTATAGCCGAGCACCGAGCACATTACAACAATTACATGCTTCTTTGCCTCGAAACATAATCCACTTGGGCTGAAAACATCCATCTGAAAACATAAGATGAAGGAAATTTATTCTCTGTAGGTGTCCTAATTCAAAGAACCACTTATTCATCTCTGTTATTTATTCATCCTTCACTGAGTGCTATTACTATTCTACTGTATACTATTCTGGCCTGTTCCTCGCTGGACCTGTGAGGTATCATAATAAGGCATCATTATAATTGTAAGGTACTTTAATGTTTTTAGGATTAGGTAAATGAGCAGTGATATATTTCTGAATGAGACCTTTAGACTAGACCGAAGGTTTGTTATTTTATTGTAGTAGTCTGCCGAAACCTGTTATTGGACCACACTATAGGTTCATGCGCTGGTCTGTGACAGCATGTTTAGAAGTTATGTAAATAACTTCCTATTCAAATAACACCTAGCTGTAAAATAGCTGTGAAATTTTGAAAATAAAATAATCCCTACATAGTAAACCATAGTAAACTCACATATAAATTGTGTTGGCACTCCTCCTGCGCGGTTACGCTTTAGGTCATTTTCAAGCTTTTCGGTAAGATAATATTACCATCACTTTGTTGGCTCTAAGGAGCAAAACAAATTCCGAAGCTCAAAAGGGTAGCTATGATCTCTCGTTAAGAAGCTCGACGTTCCAAACGCCTTTGTTCGCTTGCTCTGGCCCTACGCCGCATCGCCGCATTTCAATGAGGACGTAATCCATACTGTAAAAAGAACGAAAATGATAATCTTGAGGGTAGGTACCCATGGTTAACTACCCTTAGTTACTTATGTACCCCATGTGTGTGTTATGTGTGAATTGGAGTCGTTATTAGTCACTTAGCGGACGCCATGGGCATCATATCCCATGGGACCTTTCTTGACTAGCAAGTAGACCTTTATAGATTAATTTATATATCATCATAAGCAGAAGGTTTTGCGGCAGACAAAGTTGGGTATTTAACTATTGGATGGATTGATTGGACTGATTGGAAAGTTTACTGGGGAAACTCACTTTTAAATGTACTGGCACCCCTCCTGCGCGGCGAGGCTCGAGGTCATTTTTAAGCTGCTCGGTAATATACAGTACCATCGCTTTGTTGGCTCTAAAGAGCGAAATAAATTCAACCTCTGGGATCTCAAAAGGGTTGGTTTGATCTCGTATAGTTCTAAGTTCCAAACGCCTTTGGTCGCTTCTGGCCCTACGCCGCCGTCGTCGCCACATTTCAATGAGGGCGTAATCCATACTGTGAAACGAACATAATTGAAAAATATAGTACCTACCCATGTGTGTGTACCTACTGTCTTGAATCCTTTAGAAAAAAGGTAATTATCTACCTACATAAAGAGTTTTATGGACATCATCACTTCAACACAAGTAAATAACGATGAGTAACAACTTGTTTCGTTGATTTTACATATAATTATGTATCTTACCTTATAAAATATCTACAAGACAAGATGATAACTCAGTAATTTTAAGAATCGTATGCACAAAGAAGCTATGCACAAAGGAAATACGAACAGAATAAATAAATGAACAAACAAATAACATAAAAATAAACGAATTGAATTGAAAGCACAAGGAAATTTATGACTTTGTCACACACGTGTGTACCTATCTACCTATATCGATAGCTCATGCGATGAATTGCGATGCGGCCATATTTGTTTGAGCGTTAATTTTATCCGCCTACAAATCGACCCCGATAAATTTTTGCACCAATTTCCACTGCCGGAGTACTTTTAGGCAGCAAATAAACGCACACGGCAACTACTCGCGTGAAATTTGCTAACTACACGCGCTAGGCAGGTTTTTGACAGTATTTACACGCGATTTGACATAAGAGAGTGATTTATTTAGGGTTCATTCAGTTATTTAGCCAATCAGCTTAATGAAATAAACGCGCACGTGCTTATGTGGCGCGCCACATAAGCACGCAAAATGGCCGCTAGCCAGCGTGTATTTCCACTTAACGCACACTTAACGCTATGTAATTAGGCTACTGGCCATAGCACAGATTAAATATAACCTTTCTACGGGCCATAGACAGACCTGTCCGACCGTCGTCGTCGTCGGAGATTCATGTTTGGTTCATTCAATAGAGATTCATGGTTTGGTGGTTTGGTTTGGTTTCCGTTTGGCGGGAAATAAGAGCGCGAATTTTAGAAAGCCGTTAAAACTGTTATAACCTCAGAAAAACGTTATACATACAATATAACTGATCAGATCACCGTTCGTAGACCATAGATAGTATATTATAGTACCATGGGAATACTTTGGTAGCAGGTAGTTCGTAAAGTGATGGTATTCTTTGTTAATCGAGGATAACATATCAAAGGAAATAAGTTCAAGAAGCTAGGCAAAAGCTTCTTCATTCTTCTTTTCAAGATAATGTTACCTTATGTACATAACTAGTAGATGCTTGCGAAGTGAGTGTGAATTTACTAGTTTAACACTTTCACGGTCCTCGACGCACTCGCTCATCTGGAACTCCGTGTAGCGGCAGCGCGCTCAAGCTGGGCAGTGAATGCGTTAAGAAAAATAAAGTAGGTAAAGTAAGATAGTATGAAAACCAAATGGCATTGAATTTCCAATAATTGGCCTACTACAGGAAATTGGATAACAGTTACGCTATTTTGCCTTATTGCTACATTTATTTCACAATGCAACAGACCGTGACCATTGTAGAAAACTTATGCCATTCACCTCATCTAGCTAATAAAATAATTGCGTGACTTACCCACTGATATTCACGTTCTGCCCTGTCCACTCTCCAGCCTAATCCATCAGTCATCGTGCTTAAGGTTTAGGCATAGCATTTGAAATACCTACGTAGTACGAAGGTCTACAACTGTACAGGGTGCCACAGAAGTGTGTACTAAGCCGAAAAGAGGTAGGTAATTCTGGACCCCGAGAGGGAATCAAGTTGTGAAAAACTATTTTTTAAATTTCGATAAGTTTTCTAAAATTTTGCATAAAATAAAGTTATTTTTCATCCTATTCGTGTGCTTTCACACGCAATCTTGCATTATTGAACACTAGCGGCCCGTTTCGGCTTCGCAAGGGTGTACATTTACCTATATTTAAACATTTTGGGATAAACGTAGAGTATACCTAACCTATGTAGGTAATATTTGTGTGCAGGACATTTTATAGGTACTTTTATCCGATTGCCTGGTTGGTCTAGCGGTCGCGTGTTCAACCGCTGATAATGAGGTCCCGGGTTCAAATTCCGGGTTGGGCCAAGATTTGTGTTAGTGGGTCTTTTCTAGCAATAAATATTCACAGCAGCCCGGAGTCAGGAAGTTGGTAGTGTTAGACGGCTTAAGCCGTCGGTCCTGCGCTTGACTTCTTCCCGGTCGTGTCGGTCTGCCGTCATAACGGATTATGAGAGTGAAGGAATAGAGAGTGCACCTATGTTTGCACACACACGTGTGCACTATAATATGACCTGCGCATCTGGCTAGTCTCCGATGAGTGCGATGAGACTGGCCGCCGTGGTCGAAATTCGGCGGCGGGGCCCGGCGTTTATTTTTCTATTAGTATTTTGTTAAGATTGATTTTTTAAATTTGTAATAAGTATCTTTTGAAAGTAATGTCCGATTTGAATAATTAAAAAAGTAATCTACGGGTATTGAAACAGTCTTAAATAAGAAATGATTTATTCGGATAAGGATTAATACAAAGGTATAGATAAAATGGTCAGATTTTGGTCGGCATTTCCACCAATTTTAAAAATGTCAAAAAGTAGTTATAGTGACATAACTACAATAGTTGGACGTATGGTATCGGGCAGTTTTTTGTAGATATTGATATGATCTTTAATAATGTAGAACATTTTCTATCATCAATAGTTTCCGCAGCGCATGCGATGAAAGACATTTTATGGCTAATTTTTTTACTTCTTGGGTTACATTATTGAAGTTTTAGTAGGGATCCCCAGTTTTTTCAAGTAATTAGTATAGCGTTACTCAGGAATAATGTACAATTCTAATGATAAAAGAATTTTTGAAATCGGTCCAGTAGTTTTTGAGTTTTTTCGTTACAAACATACAAAAATACAAATATTTCCTCTTTATAATATTATTAGTAAGTATAGGTATAGATTACAAAATATTTCAGAAACGTTTTTTGTTGTTTTTTAGCAAAACCAGTGTTTTGTCATGAAAAGATTACAAAAAAATGATGTAGGTACTTTAATCCTTTGAAATTTCATAACAATAATAATATTAATGTTAGAATACACACAACAAAAGTTGACCCCCGTAATGTCCAGAATCATCGGTTACCGTGGCACCCTGTAGGTATAGTAGGTCTACCAAATTTACTGTGCCTATATGAAGTTCTTAAACCAGTAGGCACCTTACAGTAAAGGAAATGGTGAAGGGATACAATAATGTAAGTAGATAAGGTACCTATGTATTAGATACCCATTCTGAAAAATAAAAACCTACCTAAAGCTTGGCGTGATTAGTTATCCCTTTTGCGTTTAGCAAGCAAGTAGGCATGTTAAGAACGTATTCAAGATAAGTTCGTATTAAAAATAATTCAGGCTTTTTCCATTTCAAACTAAAGTTGAATCATAGCCTGGGTTTAGCTTCAGACAGGGTTATCGGACCGTTACAATAGCTACACGTAATTTATACATTATTAGGCTACCTGCCAAACAGATTAGAAATGATTTCAACAGGACAAGGTTAACCATTTCGGGCAAGTTTCGGTATAAAATGTAACGTCTTATTGAGACGCAGTTTAATACCTAGCAATTCGTTGACCATGCAAGCGGCAATATTTTACTGCGACCTTTAAATATTTTATTAATTGCCAGAATAACTATTAAATTAATAATTAACTTTCAGCTAACTTTTTCAAAATACGTTAGCTTCCTACGTTACCTATCTCAGAATTACTTTCTACTTTGTAAAGGCCTAACTCCTTCATAACTGTGTAACTACGTAGAAACATAGAGAGGTGTCAATAGAATCCAAAAGTATTGAAAACGTCCGTTTCAATGAAGAAGTGCTTAATAATGAAAGTGCTTTTGTTGTTATTCTTTGCGAACACGGTCACGATGGACCCTGCGCCAGCTTTTCAGCAGATAGTCAACTTTAAACGACGAAATAAGGTGAGTGAATGGCTTTTCCTACTTGTTTATTCATTTACCGTTCACTTTGCCAAATTGATCATGGTTTGGTGTGTTGTAGTTCTGCTGACGACTCGTGCCATGAACCTGTTTCTATTTAAGTTAGATAGCGACCTGCATATGGGAATCAAAAAAGTTGTCGCTCAACACACAGTATAGAAAGCAATAGAAATTTTCACGTTAACTAAATGGCTTCTTTTCTTTGTTATTAACATACAATTTTATTTTCTCAAATCACCAAAACCGTGCTGTAAGTTTATATTACTTTTCAGGATCCTATAGGCGTGATGACTGTGAGTAACGGCGCTCCCGTCGAGTACCTGGACGCAGTCAACACCCTGAACCGGCGGCTGATGTTCAATGAATACTTCATGGATTCCATCACCCATCTTAACCGGGAAAGGATACCAGAACGACTCGTCCACGCCAAAGCAGCCGGCGCTTTTGGCTACTTTGAAGTAACCCACGACGTAACAGACATCTGCAAAGCTGATTTTTTCAGTGCAGTCGGGAAAAAGACCCCAGTCGCTGCTAGGTTCTCCCCTGTGGTTGTAGAGAAGGGAGGAATTGACACATCAAGGGATGCTAGGGGATACGCCATCAAGTTCTATACGAAGGAAGGAAATTTCGATATAGCAGGGTTCAGCACTCCGATGTACGTCTATAAAGACCCTCTTCTGTTCAGCACCTTCGTCAGAGCACAGAAACGCAACCCATCTTCAAACTTGATAGACGGAAACACGCTCTGGGACTTCTTAACCCTCCGTCCAGAAAGCTTGCACATGATGCTACTTATTTTTGGAGATAGAGGCATACCTGCTACTCTCAGAAACATGCCAGGGTTCGGCATCCATACTTACCAGGTCGTCAATGAGCACGGAGAGTCAAACTTCATCAGATTCCATTTCCTCCCCGACGCTGGGCTTAAAAGCCTTCGTTCTGCCGAAGCTTTTAAGATCAACGGTGTTGATCCTGATTATTTTACTAGAGATCTTTACAACGCAATTGGACGCGGAGAGTTCCCGAGCTGGACTGTCATGATACAAGTCCTCAGCCTTGAGGATATCAAAACAGCTGGATTTGATGTTTTTGACGTTACAAAAACACTGCCCGAAGATAGGTATCCTCTTAGGCCACTAGGAAGAATGGTGTTGAACAAGAATCCCATAAACTACTTCGCTGAAATCGAGCAGTTGGCCTTCAACCCTGCCAATCTGGTTCCTGGAATCCTCGGTGCTCCGGACAAAGTGTTTGAAGCTAGGCGTCTCGCGTACAGAGATGCTCAGTACTACCGCCTAGGAGCCAACTTCAACAACATACCCGTAAACTGTCCCATACAAAGCCAGATGCTTGTCTACAACCGTGATGGAAAGCCACCTGTCAAAGACAATGGTAGAGACATCCCGAACTACTACCCAAATTCCTTTAACGGGCCGGTTCCGTATCACGATAAGCATCGTGGTGAACTCATAGAAATAATACAGGACGAACCGAACAACTTTGATCAAGCGACAGATCTCTACATCAATCAGATGACGAAAGAAGAGCGTTCTAGATTGATCCAGAACCTTTTGTGGAGCTTGGGAGGTGCTATTCCTGAGTTGCAGGATAAGGCTGTGAAGATTTTCAAGGTGATACACCCTGACCTAGGACACAGGGTTGAAGAAGGTCTTCGAGCAAATAGAACACTTTCGCATCATAATCCTTTCGCGTATGATCTAGATTGAAATTTTTGCTAGAGTCTAATCAGAGTTTTTACTGTAGTGAGGTCAGTCCATCCAATCTCTAGGATTATTTTAGTACAAGTAGCTGTCAAAAGTTAGGTAAAGTAAGTAAGTAATAAGTATAGTTGCAATTTTATCATTGCGTCCCAATAAATAAATCCATTTTCTTTACCTTTGTCTCAATAAGAAAGTACCTGAGTAAATCATCAGTAAATGTGGAGTAGACTAAGTAGATACCTATTATTTTACAAGTTTTTGTTTCCTCATGAATTGAGCCCAGGTTTGGGATTTGACCATCCACTTGAAACTCTAAAAGCCATTCTGTACATTATATTCTTTGCTACAGTACTAGTAGAAAAATCACGTACATTCTTTGAATGTTTACTCACATTCAAATTCAAATTAAATCAAGATTATAAATAATAGTAAATAATGCTGGACAACTAACACAGCACTATCTAGCCCCAAGCTAAGCAGAGCTTGTGTTATGGGTACTAGATAACTGATATACATAATACAATACACTACATAGATAGATGATATTTATTATACATAGTAAATATCCAGAACACTCTGAACAAATATCTGCAGATCGCACAAAAATTTGTCCCGAGGCGGGAATCGAAGAACCCGCAACCTCCAGCGTCGCAGGCGGAGCTTCGCCCGCTGCGCCACAGAGGTCGTCAAGATTAGGATGCTATTGAGATCTTTGACTGTCTTACATTACAAAGGATTGAGATATAATCTTAATTTAAGCAATTACAGTAGGTATATCCATAATATGCACGTAGGTCATTATTTTTATTATAACGCTAGACTACGGGCTTGGCCTCAATGTTTAGTAGATCATTTAATTTTCATAAATACCTATCGCAAATTAAATAAACTACCTACCACCTTATATTATCTGCTTATATCACTATGTTTTTCTACTAAAATTCTGTGGACCGACCACATAATTTTTGTAAATTGTCATTTTCTAAAGCTGGAACACCTAGCTAGATACTTGGGTGTACCCATTGAACTACTATTACTATAAAGTCATAAATAACGGGATATTTACCATGATTTAAATTTTGAGTTTTCCGTTGTTTATGACTTTAGTGTACCCATTGAACTACTATTACTATAAAGTCATAAATAACGGGATATTTACCATGATTTAAATTTTGAGTTTTCCGTTATTTATGACTTTAGTGTTAATAACCATGATGGATTTAAAAGTTTTACTATTACTATTACAACTCACTGGGTGTACCTTTCTATGTCACCGATAGATACTCATGTAGCGTGCCATGTAGGTAGATATTCTGCCTACTTTCATTACAAAATCGCACTTATTTTGTTTCAATCACCCTCGGTTTTCTTGTGATGAGGTCAAGTTCATTTTCGGTATTTTAGCGATAAACGCATGTCTAGGCTGCTGTATAAAGCGTGCAATATATTTTGTTTTCGTTATCAATTAATTTTTTTTTGATTAAATTAACTTCTGTGCTTCTGCGAATATGCCGAGAAAGTGTATTATCGATCCTCACTCTTTTCGTAATATTTGCGGTGAACTGACTTTTTACTGCGAAATTTTTTTAAATTTATTTTGAAGTGCTATCACGAGTATTTCAATTTTACGGTGGCTCATCAAGACAAAGTTTGGGCATTACACTTACCTTCGACATTATCGTCCATTAAATCATCAAAATCAAAATCTAACACACATCAAAATTTATCGTCGCTTCCTGCGTAAGGGGGGAAAACATAACTTAACTCATAGTTCACTGCAAAGAAATTGTAAAAATTAGTCTTGAACAAACCTTGAAGCGATTCCAGTTTAAAGCTCGCAAGTGTATAATAAAAATTATCTATCTATGAATCAAGAATCAAGATAAAACAAAAGTTATATTTGAGTGACAGTTTTGTTTATTAAACACGTACGAGTTAAAATTATCTATTTAAATAAGAAGTTGCATGATAGAGCAAGCAATAGGAACATTAATTTATTTGTTCTATTGAACATGATCTTTTTTTTGGATAAAAACTTTTTTAAGAACAAAGCAACTCAACCAGTAAAATTAAAAAAAAATCTATAACTCACTATAGCAATGAAAAAGTCACAGTTTGATTATGGGTGTCATTGTGTGCCTAATTGCGGTGACCATAGAGCCACTTTAATGAGCAAGTGTGTTGAAAAAATACAAATACTAGCTGACTAGTATTTATATTTTATTATGTTTGTATGTGTATGTATGTTGTATGTAATACTTACTTAGTAGATACATACACAATAATACTTATATATTTTACGTACCGAATTATTCTTGCGAAAAAAAGTGGTTATGAACTCTAGATCTGAAGACATTCATTTAGGATTGCCTCGCGATATTCAATGGGGAGACTGTTCCACAGCCGAGTGGGTTGGAGTGGCCTTTACAGCGAAAATTTTTATGGTACCCTGCAGTACAGGAGTCCGGAGCACTAAGCTGCAGCCGTTCATATAGTCAGCTATTTCTTGCCATATTTGGTTCTTGACTCTACATAACTCACTTTATCAAATTTTTGTCATTAATATATCATTATCTAGGCTTCGAGCTCTGAGGTGAACTCCGATGTTATCGTAACCTACGCTGCACTAGGTAACTCATAAAACCCAAGTGCTAGCAACCAGGTAACTTGTACATTCCTCAACCTCAGCCATTGCAATTTCATTTTCCATTGTAGGTTTCAAGTTCCACAAGAATCCCAATTTGTCGGCTAGGAATTCCACGGTGTTGCTGCGTTATTGCTCATTGTTGCTCGAACATGTTTTGACGGCGGGGAAACGACAACCAACATAGTAAAAGGAATGGAACTTTTAGGGTTCCGTACATGAACGGATCTTTGGAACGGTAGAAATAAATTGTCACGATTATTTGGATAAATAATGGTGGAAGACTTATGCCATCAAACAAATTATCCTCCACTGGATTTTGTCCGCGGCTTTGTACGCGTTGTTGCTATGGAAACGGTCAAAGGTTATTTCTATCCTATGGGAATCGATTTATGGGATATTAAGTAGTACCTTTGTATGTTTTATTCCAGGTCTCGACCTCCATCGAAGCAAAAATATTCAGTCGAATCTGTTCAGTAGTTTTAGCGTGAAGAGGTAACAAACATCCATCCATACATCCAAACTTTCACCTCACCTCACCTCACTTCAAGCGCCTTAATAGTTGTTAACTCATAGGGGTAGGGCCCATAATCCTCACGCTGGGCATGCGGGTTGTCGATTGCAGTTCGGTGGTAGAATTGTTCTGCCACCGGGGGCGCTGCTGCCCGCCCCCGGTGGATATCCCTTAGTCGCCTCTAACGACACCCGCGGGAAGAATTGTGGTGATGCAAATTCTAAGCCGGCACCATACAGCAGTTTCGCATTTAAAAATAATTAGCGTGATTAGTGTAACTACATAATATACCAACAAGTATCTAAGTAGAGTTAGTTACCACTCTTGAGTTTAGATAATAATACTCTACCAAACATGGTTTTTGTGTCACGAAGCTTTAAACATAAAGTCGCTACAACTCCACTAAATCACCATCAGAAGTTGCTAAAAGTACACCTTCAACTGAGGAATTCCTACCTCCATTTTCTATGATTGTTTACAGTGAGCAAGTGAAGTGTAAAGTTTTGAAACAGTTTCTGTAACCAGAGAGGTAATAAAGACCCTTTCACGATTACTAACAGCCGTGGGAAGGCGTTCCTCATAGGTGCCTACTTACTTGCCTGTGGTAGCTCTATGCCCGTAACTTATGGTACACTAGCTTCTGCTCCAGGCTTCGCACGCGTCTTTTCGGCATAGTAAGTAAGTAGGTAACCTATTATCTAAGTAAGGCTATGGTCTAAATGTAAGTCAAATTTCATTTTGATCTGTTCAGAAGTTTTGGAGATCCTAGGTAACAAAAAATCACATTTCAGAAACTTTCGGCTTTATAATATTACTAGCGCGGCCCGCGGCTTTGCACGCGTATTTTCGGTATAATAAGTAGCCTATTATCTAAGTTAAGCTTTGCTCTAAATGTACGCCAAATTTCACTTTGATTTTTTCAGTAGTTTTAAAGATCCTAGGTAACAAAGATTCAGATTTCACTAACTTTCTGCTTTATAATGTTAGTAGGATAGAAGGAAGTAGAATGTTCCATATTTTTATTTTTGCAGTAGTTTGGTGCGAACGCACTTAAGACTAATTGTATAATCGTGTTGGATTTTTACAATTAGCTACTTACACATTTATTTATTGTTTTCTTTATGTGTACAGAGGTGTTCATAATCTACAAAATTATGTATTACTAAAGCTGTGCACACAATAGGTGCGGAGAGAGAGGAGATTAATTTCAATAAAGACAGAAAAACAATAAAACTACAAGTAACATCTAAGCCGTCACCAAGGAAGGCAGAGTGCCCCGAATGCTGGCTGGCATTGACACGTTGAATGGCAATGCTAATTCGTTGACCGAAATAGAAGCCAGCATTCCAATATCCTTTTTTTTTTTTTTTTTTTTTTTCTAATTTATTTTGAAGGACTTTTGTTATAATTATTAACATGCCAGTCCTATTGTATACACTACAAAGTACAAACAACAAAATGAAAATATGGTGTAAAAGAAATATAAATACAGAATAACAAACAAAACTAATCTTAAATAAATCTACCTATCTACTTGTGATGGCTCACGGCCTTAAACAGCTGTATAGCTGCCTCAGTTGTCGGGTGCGCTAAAACTTTGTGAAAAATCCCTGTATCCAGTCTGTTCAAGCCGAAAGCCACCGCAAGGTGGACTTTATGAAAAGTTTGATAAAATCTTTATAAATTGCGTGCGCCTCAGGACCCCGAGGTCCAAGGTTTTCCACTTCAGACGGCTCAAATGGGGAACTTCGGTCAAGATTAGCGTATTTTCGCCTTTTGAGGCACTCCGCTCATAAAAATGTCTTATCTACCAAATGGTAAACCAATACCAGAGAATATAATAATAATACTAACCCAATACTTTGTAGCAGGAAATATCGACTAGAAATTATTTTTTCGTCTCAGTTTCATTTTGGTTTTGCAGAGATCATGTCTCTGAACCGTTTGCGATAATCAAGTTTGTTAATTTAAATTGTTTATTATGGATTTTCTAATGCCTGCAACAATTTTCATTGTGCGGATTGATTTGCTAGCAGAAATTGGCCAGGTAGTGCTTGGGCAATGTAGAGTGAGAGAATATCATTATAGTAACGGTAGAAGAAGGAATACAGACCTATAAACAAATTGACATGGTATGTAACTATTTCTAGCATTATGTACCTACCTACTAAATCTAACTACACTAATATCTATTTTTTAAACCTACTGTAATTAGTATAACTGGCCTCAAGCCGTTCTAATTACATCAATAAATAAATAGGTATTATTACAATAAATGCATCACGCCGCCCACCTCACCTCCTCACCGCGCCTTATTGGCTTTTATCTGAATTGTTCCCTTTACGCCGATTCCCCCCACGTCGATTCCCTCAGCGACGATTCTTGTGAAGGCGACCGTCATGGACCCCCCCATGAGATAAAAGCCCCATGAGATAAATGCCCGTAATCCCCACGCTTGGAATGCAAGTTGGGGATCGCAGTTCGATGGTTGTTGTGTTAGTTTTTGTTATATAATATTAGGTCCTTACATATGAAATTGGCGTTTTGTATGGGAGGAACAAAAAGTCGAATATTTTTTAATATAATATATTTAATTAATCAAAGTATGAACCATTATTTTCTATGCACTTTTGCCATCTTATAGGTAGTTCATTGATCCCTTTACTAAAAAAACCAGTCGGACGGGAATCAATAAAATCTTTGAAGGCGATTTGGACTGCCCCATCGGAGTTGAATTTTTTCCCTTGCAAGAAGTTATCCAAATTTCGAAAAAAATGGTAATCTGTTGGAGCAAGGTCCGGGGAGTACGGAGGATGTCTTAGACTTTCCAATTGAAGCTCTTCTAATTTAGTAGCCGTCTGTTGCGCAGTGTGTGGTCTAGCGTTGTCGTGAAGCAGCAGTGGCGTGGAGCGATTGACCAGCCTAGGTTGTTTAGCCGCTAGCTTTTCCATCATGGTTTGCAATTGCTGACAATAGACATCAGCCGTAATAGTCTGGCCAGATTTGAGAAAACTGTAATGAACAATACCGGCACTAGTCCACCAAACGCTTACAAGTAACTTTTTTGGGGTTAATTTTCGCTTGGGGCAGGATTTGGCTGGCTGGCCAGGATCCAACCATTGCGCTGAGCGCTTCCGATTATCGTAAAGAACCCATTTTTCATCACAGGTAATGATTCGGTTTAAAATACCTTCATTATTGTGCCGGTTTAGTAATGTAACGCAGCAGTCGACGCGCGTTTGCCGGTTTGCTTCAGTCAATTCGTGAGGTACCCACCTTTCAAGCTTTTTAATCTTCCCAATTTGCTTCAAGTGAATTAAAACAGTTTTATCACTAACACCACAGCCTGCAGCTAACTCGGACGTGGTTTGCGATGGATCCGCTTCCACAATAGCCTTCAACTCTTCATTATCAACTTGAGTCTCAGGCCGTCCACGGGGCTTGTTCTGCAAGTCGAAATTTCCAGAACGAAAACGTTGGAACCAAAAACGAACTGTGTTTTCTTTTGCAACACGACCGCCATACACATCATTCACCCTTCGAGTTGTTTCCGCAGCACTAGTGCCACGGCGGAACTCGTACTCGTAAATAATGCGATATTTTAAGTTTTCCATTTTGTAAAATGAGTGACGCAAACAGAAAATAACAGAAGAAAAAAAACAAATGAATGACGATCATCGAAGCACAAATACACGAGTCTATAGCTGTACAAATTTGAATTTGGAATTCCTTACCAAAGAGGAGAAATTTGTGATTAAAGTGGCCAGTACGAAAAACGCCAATTTCATATGTAAGGACCTAATATTATATAATAAGTAGGTATTTTCGGATGTTTTACATTTTTGTCTCGATCATAGTTCTTCATAAGTTGAATTAAATTTATTTTAAGATTGTTTAAAATTTTATTTTGTACTTAAAACGATCACATAACATTTCATTTCTATTTGTCGTGTGCACATAGGTAACGTTTCAAGCCAGATCATTGGTATATTTTTTGTGTTTTTCTAATATTGCTTGTCATGTGTTTTGTGTACCTAATAAACTAAATTAAATAAATATACAGACTTTGTTTACTTTACAATACGAAAATAAAATCATTTGTCTTTTAAAATTACTTAACTAAGTCGGTAAAATATTTATAACCGACTTCGAAAAAAGGAGGACGTTATATGTTCGGATGTTTGTATGTTTTTTTATGCAGATTTATTTTTGGAGTTGTAGGTATAGAGAATGACCCCGAAGTGGTCTCACTGAAATTTTATTTTCAAGGGATTCGTATTTATCCCGCAATACTTAAAAAATTGTTTAAAAGTAAGGGATTCGATGTCGTTACTTAGTTATTATAATTAAAGTACTAATCGAATTATTTAAAGGAAAGATTAGCTAGGTAAGCTGTACTAACTTTAACCATAACTGACGTATGTATATGATTGATTATTATTTTATGAAGCAATACATATCCTTCAAAACATTGTAGAAAAGGGTTTTATACGACAACCCAATGCTTTTCTAAATTTTTTTGAAGAATAGGTATCTATACTAATATTATAAAGAGGAAAGATTTGATTGTTTGTATTGAATAGGCTCCGAAACTACTGGACCGATTTGAAAAATTATTTTATCATTAGTAGCCCACATTATTCCTGATGAACATAGGCTACCTTTCACCGCGGGAAAATGCTTCATTCCTACGGGAAAACGGGTAATAGGACAACGGGTAGTAACATAAGAATGCAGCTAGTTGCTTCATAAAATAATAATCAATCAAATCCATACGTAACATAAGGTTATGGATTGAAAACGCCGGGAAGTGTCCATGGATGGACAAATGGAGTTATTTAGCGAAACCACAAGCTGCAAGGTGTTATGGCAATGAGAGTAAGAAAAATCTAGGTAGAATAGAATGTGTCAAGGATGAACAATATTAACCTTACCTCAACTTAACAGCCTATATTGGTCCACTGCTGGACGCAGGCTTCCCCCTGATAAGCACCTTACTGGCTTATCTCATGGGGGGTAATGCCAACCAATGAATTTATGTAATAAATAATAATAATAAATAATGCTGCACAATCCACACCGCTTGTGTTATGGGTACTAGATAACTGATACATAATGGGTAATGGGTTAGAATCGCAGTTCGATGGTAGAATTGTTGAAGGAGGCGCTGCTGCCCGCTCGCCGGTGGATATCCCTTAGTCGCGTCATACGACACCCGCGGAAAGAGTTGGGGTGATGCAAATTCTAAGCCAGCACCACACGGCGAACAATATGAACATAAGCTAAGTAGCTTTAAAATTAAGTACTTTTACAAGTAGACTATGCAGTCACAGTTTAAGGTTGAGCAAATTTTTCGGAAAAGGGTTCAGGTCAGCCTAAATAGACCTCTATGTGCTAGGGGTGAGCATGAGGCCTCTATGGATGGGTGGGAGTCCCATGAAAGATCTTCATTTCAAAACCTGTATTCAGTTGCTTAGAGTTTCGGAATGTAAGGAAGAAACCCTTGAATCGAGGGTTTTTTGAATTTCTTAGTCAAGGGTATTTCCTATTTAACGTCCTTCAATGAAAAATTTATTCTGTTTTTACTCGCGAGGAAAAATTCTTCTTTTATAGATATATGTGGGGTGTGGTTGGGACTTTTTCTCCCAGGGAAGGTTAATACCAGCAACAAGCATAACTGATTTTGGTGAATGAGGAACCAAAACATTCGTATGAATTCTGGGCGTGTTCTTAGCACATATAGAACGTCACATATTATTGCGAATAAATTGAAATAGCGGGGACCGAGTCAGGATTTTAGCTTTTTTTCATTAGATACTTATTATTTTATTTAAAAAGGGAAAATCACATTGAGCCTTAATATTAAAAGCCTTTGTTCACAACGAAAATTCCAATCTATCTATACTTATAATAAAACTGTAACAGGTCCAATTCTGTACATTGAAGATATTTTGAAAATTTTTTTTGGAGGGCACTCTATTAACGATACTGAAGCCAAAACTGTAATTTTTTTCATTCATGTCTGTCTGTCTGTCTGTCTGTCTGTTTGTTAAACGCGCATCACGCCGAAACTACTGAAGATATTGAAATGAAACTCGGAATGTTTTTTGGTCATACTACGAGGAAGGACATAGGATACTTTTTATCCCGGAATTCAGTCAGGTTCCCCTGGGAGAGGGGATGAAAGTAAAATTTCTTCACCGCGTATGACGCCGAAACTGCTGAATGAATTGGAATGAAACCTAGCATGATTGGATTTCATACTACAAGGAAGGACATGGGATACATTTGATCCCGGAATTCAGTCAGGTTCCCCTGGGAGAGGGGATGAAATTAAAATTCTTTAACTGCGCATCACGACGGAACTACTGAATGAATTCGAATAGAACTCGGCATAATTTGAGTTCATACTACGAGGAAAGATATATTTTATCCCGAAATTCAGTAAGGTTCCCCTGGGAGAAGGGATGAAAGTAAAATTCTTTCACCGTGCATCACGCCGAAACTGCTGAATGAGTTGGGACTGAATTAGTACGATTTGAGTTCAAAATACAAGAAAGGACATGGATACATTTTATCCCGGAATTCAGTAGGGTTCGTCAATGAGTGCGTCAACGCCTATTTCAGGCAAAGTAGGTAAAATGTGCAAACGGTCCATGCGATATTCATGGACATGATATTTGGTGGTTTAGCTGGTACAGTTAACTGTACCACCAAAGTTTGGTTGGAGTAAGTGGTCCAATTAAACTACCTAACTAGACCACAGAAAAATATTTTTTTACTGTGGTAAACAACCAACTGAGCCTACATACTAACGAAAAAAAAAATTACGGTGGTCCAGTCAAATGGATCAGGAGCCCAATTCTTTCTGTAATAAAATGGCTTCACTATGACAATGGAATCGTCGCAGAATCATCACATAGAATTCTTAGATTAATAAAACTCCAGATAGTGCGTGCGAAATAAATTAATAGTTTCAAACTTGACACTTTGACGCGCGTCTCTCCATCTGCATTCATCATAATTTCTTTCATCTAAGGTAGAATACCAAAACGTGTCATTCTTTGACGATACCCCTGTCATAGTGAAGCGATTAGTTTAGCAGAATAGGGCCCCAGCTGAACGGAACCATGAATAAGAAGTGAAACGAGTATGACACTTCTTAACACTGACGCTGGCCGAGTCGTAGCTTAAAGTCGTGTGGATAAAGAATGGGATTGAAGATATCAACATGCTATCCCCCGTAGACCCTAGGCGATTTAAATACAATTTAACTAGGTACCTAAATAAATATACTTATGTTAAAAGAGTAACAGGTCCAATTCTGCGCATCGAAGTTGTTTTGCACGGCGTTTCATAACATGTGAGAAATTGTGGTTAAATGTGAATTTAATAAGTCGGCAGATATGGCAATCGCGAACGAAGTCGCGGGTACAGCTAGTATATAATAGAAATAAATTAAAACTACTATTTACAATTGAAACACTAAATAATACACTAACAACATCTTATGGTCTGTGTTTTCTTTTCACACTTATAGGACACTGCAGCGTGCACAAAATTTTTGCACCACTAAACTAATCATACTAAAATAAACAGTAAACTTAAATAAGTGAGTGAGTGCTAATTAGAGTCAAAATTACTACTCTAGGCTCACAAACTCAATGAATAGGAATAACACTTACACTTTCGTTGAGTGTCCACTAGGTGTCCACCGATTAGGCGTGATTACGTCTCCAAGATTGATTGGTTTGACGTGTTGACGTGATATCAGGCATTTCCTATGGTGCCATATTTCTGAGCGAAAAAAATCTTACGTCGAGAACTGTGAGAATTTCACCTCTCAACATCGACCGATTTTGAAAGAAAATAGCACTATTTTGAATTTTCAGTTAATACTGAAAAAAACGAGGAAACGGCGATGAAGCGAGGGCGCGCAACGAATTAATCTATAAGTACATATTATTATGTATAATAAGAAATCTTTGTCCTCACATAAAGACAACGCACAGCCCAAACCGCTGGTCTCAGAAACTTGAAACTTAGAAGGTGTGCAGGTTTTACATAAATTCTGACGATTCATCAAGTGTGAGGTTTTACCTAAATCTTTAGTAACCAACTTAAGCTTACGAGATCCTATAGAAATCATCTAACAAAATCCGAATACTTGTAAATATTAATGAGTTATTGAATTAGGAACCTACCTATACCTACCTCTTGCAATCACAGAATATGTCATATCTATCCAGATCTTCAATCATTCTTAGACCTACATAGTCGAAAACATTTCTTCTAATTAAATTTCATAATCATTACGTTTATTCGTAACCTGTGTATCGGCCGATGTATCCAATCAGATTGAGAAATCACAAATTACATGTTAGGCATTGTAAGAGTTAGATCTAATCAGGTGTATGTAAATAAGCAATACTTAACTGTGTAGTGTCACAGGCAAGGTTACACAGCTGCTGAGCTATTTCAAGTTTGAACAAATCCCTTGTGGTGTCCCTTCGTGAGTCCGTCACAGACAGCGGACATAATTTAACAATACTAAGCAAATAGAATTTAGTATTGTTAGATTGTACTCTACCTAATAAAGCCATCTTAAACTTTTCTAAGTGTACATTTATTGTATTTATGGAAATAAAGAGTTTTTGATTTTGATTTTGATTTTTTATTTAAAGCAGGGTTGTCACCAAAAAAAACAAGATCCGTCAAGTGCGAGTGTAACTCGCGCGCCGAGGGTTTTGAACGTTTGTCAACAAATATGTACCAAAAGTACCGGTTAGAGACATCGCAATTTAACGAATACCTAAGAATAGTAGGTACCAACCTGCAATTCAGATGGATCTCTCTGCATGCTTCGGTTAAATGGGTGGTTCGGTTAAGGTGGGTAATGGTAAATTTTTTGACTTTTTTCGAAAAATTTCAAAAAGTATGAAAGCTACAGAAATTTGAAAAAATGGTTTGAAATGTCCAAACCGATACCTTTCATTTGATACCCCACTCGGTGGGGTAGCCCCCCTTTTGAAAATTATTCCTTTTTGACCATTTTTCAAAAAGTATTAATTTTACAGACTTCTCTATATTTTTCCTGTAAAATATAGATTCATATCTACAAACGCTCCATACATTTTAAACGGATCGCTCTGCAAACTTCGGAGATAGGGGGGGGGGAATGGGTATTTTTTCGACTTTATTCTAAATATTTCAAAAAGTATGAAAGCTACAGAAATTTGAAAAACTGTTTTGAAACGTACAAACCAATACCTTTCATTTGATACCCCACTCGGTGAGGTAGCCACCCCTTTTGAAAATTATTCCCCCCCTTTTTGACCATTTTTCAAAAAGTGTTCTTTTTTCAAACTTCTCTATATTTTTCCTGTAAAATATAGATCCATGTCTATAAACGCTCCATACATTTTACATGGATCGCTCTGCAATCTTCGGAGATAAGGGGGGGGGGAATGGGTATTTTTTCGACTTTTTTCTAAATATATTAAAAAGTATGAAAACTACAAAAATTTCAAAATATATTTTGAAATGTACAAACTGATACCTTTCATTTGATACCCCACATGACCCTGTAGGTATCTTTTGAAATTTCGGCATCACAATTTGTATGGAAAATATTCATTTTCATTTTTCATTTATTTTCATTTATTTTTCTCTAAATCTGTACAGGCGCACGAAATGTATTATTATTTTAAATTTCAAGTTGATAGCTGCAGTAGTTTTTGAGTTATTAAGGAGGGAAAAAAGGACAGACAAAGCGAGACCATAAGGGTTTTGAAACCGATCTTCGATCTTCAAAACCCTAAAAATACTGCCGTGTTTTGGATATCGAATCGCCGTGTTTTGGGGCAAAATTTGAAAAATTGCCGTGTTTCATACATTTTCATGAAACATACCTATGTTTTAGCTTTGCTGCACTTATTTAAAGGTTTAAAGAAACAAAAATAAAAACAAATAGCTGTTTTATTTATTCATTAGAACCCCTACGGAACGTAGTCATAGGATCTTTGATTAGAATCATCATAATATCTAATGTCACTTAAATTTATTTCTTCTTCTTCTTTCTTTAATTTGTATTTTGAACTGTCTTTCATGTCATTTAGCATTTCTTTAGTGACGTGCTAACATTGGTCTATAGCGTCCATGAATCAACTTCAACTTCGAATGGAATGTTTTTGAAATTGACATAGAAAATAGCGAAACTTCAATATCAATGTCAGAATGACTTAAAATGAGATGTTTCCAGTTAAAAGTAGATTTTTAACGTAAGAGGTGTGACCATCAATCGACTACACTTGAAATTTCACTTGTCAAATGTAGTTGATTACGCGTTTATAGACTGTGTTCTTTACTGTGTTCGATTTTAAAATAGATTGCGCTGATTGCCGTGTTTTATGATACTTTAATGAATGTTCTGCGGTGTACCGTGTTTTTTTGCCAAGCAGCCCCAATTGCCGTATGACACGGCAATTGCCGTAGCAATGGCATTACTGATTTAAAGCACTTAATCTTACCTGAACTTAATATTTACCTAGTAGGTATATCTTTTTTGGCTTATTTGTAAGAATAATATGTATTACCATATATTTATCAAGTACGCTGTGATTTATCAATAAACAATAAATAAATAATAATGTCCGCTGTCCGCCGGCTACCGAGTTAACTCCACCTGCATTTTTTAATAAGGTAAACTATCAGACACTACAATTTTGTCATACCCTATGTATGTACCTATATCCCAACATCGTAAATTTTGCCCTTAAATGGGACTGCTACTGGAATATTTAGAAAGGTCGAAAGAAAGAAATTCAATTTTTTGTCTCACTTTATGACAAACAGCTTCAGGAGCCCAATTTTTTTTACAAAAAATCATAATACCTAAACAACTTGACGACCTCCGTGGCGCAGCGTACTTTGTGTAGGATCTGCAGAAAGTTCCGTTGGTCTGGGTGTTTTTTATGTATAATAAAAAAAAAACTATCTATGTAGTGTATTGTATTAAGTATATCAGTTATCTAGTACCCATAACACAAGCTCTGCTTAGCTGTGTGAATTGTCCAGCATTATTTATTTATTTATTTATATATGTACATATATCGCATTAACCTTTGTGAGGGAACAATAAATGATTTATTTATTTATTTAAAGTTGTAGGTTGTATATGCAGAGAGCGGAATGCTGAAGTGATGCGGCCGTTCACAGAGACTGTGACAGACTGGGCATAATAGATATCTGTTTATTAGGTACTAACATTGATTAGTTATGTGCATTGTACTAGGTAAAGTAGCTTTCGTAAGCTCGTTACTCAAAGTAAATACCTGTGTTTTATTTCCACCGAAAACTCACAGTAATGTTCGTTTATTTGGCGATAGTACCTACCTATATGAATGGTCAACATTTGCTGAGGCTGCATAAAACTCAGATTGAGGTAGGTATGCTATTGCATAATAAGCATTTCAAAAGGCGATTTGTGAGTGAAGTCAGCAACAAAACTAATAAAAGGCTATTAGGATAGTAGGGTAAATTAGTGGAGCTGAAATTTTGAAGGGATAACCTTCTTCATCAGGGGTGGGTAAACTTTTTTTATCGGGGACCAGATAAAACCAATAAAAGAATGGCGTGGCGCATAAGCATTGCCATACAGCGGAGCAATGCAGCCAGCGTCTTGGGGACACTTCCGACTGGTATTGATGTGGATTAGTTGAGCTACCTGTAGATTGTTTGCAACAGTCTGCAGATAGCTCAATTGTTTCAATTGTAAATACTAGTTCTAATTTCTGTCTATTATTTGATTGTGATTAATTGAGTGTTTGATAAAATAATATTAAGTATTATTCGTGGGATGCCACTGCAGGGCAAAGGCCTCCCTTCCCTCTTGACATTTAGTCATGTGTCCTGCCCAGTCCCATTTTAATTGGGCACACTTCAAACCCACGTCCGTTATCTGAGTTCGGAGCGGAAGGTAGAGTTCTTTATGCAAATCAAATCAAATCAAAAACTCTTTATTTCCATAAATACAATAAATGTACACTTAGAAAAGGTCAAATTATAAAACTAAACACATAAAATGTTATGCGGGCCAGATTTTTAAACGTCTTGTTTTTACTTTCAAACTGATTACAAGATACTTTTCCCACACCTGTTCTCTAGAATAGTATAAGGGTACCTAGGTTATGCTACCTTCTTTTTAACCTGGTAGAATTCGAGCAAAGCTGCGGGCGGAAGCTCGTAGCAAAAGTATTTTAACTATTCTGTGATCTTGATAGACAAAACGTGTGAATGCATTTCATATCTAATAATTACAGTCATTTCATTAATTCGATTAACGTTTCGTGCAACGATTGTCCGTTTGTTGATTTATCTACTTGTGCCAAGTTTACATCGTGACACCCTGCGGCTTCGTCCGTATACATTGTAAAAGGCTAAAGTGAAAATATCTAAAATATTACAGGAAGTGGTAAAGTACCAATACAGTGCCTAGTGGCAGAGGAAAAGTCAGGCCCGTACTCTAAACGAAATCGAAATTTCTGATTCGTTTTCGTGCAAACATTTTCTCGCAAGCGACACAGAGTTGGTTTTGCACGACAACGACATCGAAACTTCGATTTTCCTTTTCCGAATAAGCCCCCAGACTGCGAGTTAAAATGTCTTATTAGCCGAATTTCGACCATGGCGGCGGCGGCGGTAAGTCTCAAAAAAACTACAAAAAGCAAATTTTGCCAGATTTGAAGCAACTAGGCTTCGCTCACTCGTCAAGGAATTTTAAGTCGGGTTTTATTTTTCAAAATAATCTTGAATTACAATAGAGTAGGTTCTTAAAAGTTCTAAACAAATTCAAACGCGATCGTGTTAAAAAAAGTATTACCTAGTACGCCAGGCCACGCCAGAAAGAAATTAAATTCGGTAGAGTTTGATGCCCAAGAAAAGCATCACAAAAATTGGATTCTGCGATCGATACCTCACCGATAAACAGGTTGTTGAAAATATGGACGATAGAAATTCAATGAATTTGGAATATTTGATAATTTAACAAGCTTCTGCCCGCGGCTTCGTATTTTCGGTATAATAAGTAGCCTATTATCTAAGTAAGGCTTTGCTCTAAACTTACGCCAAATTTCATCTGGATCTGTTCAGTAGTTTTGGAGATCCTAGGTTATAAAAATTCAGATTTTACCAACCTTCGGCTTTATAATATTAGTAGGATTTATATTTTATTTATTGGATCAGTTGAGCTACCTGTAGATAGTTTGCAACCATCGATTTGCAACAGTATGCAGTTAGCTCAATTGTTTCAATTGTAAATACTAGTTCTAATTTGATTCTATTATTTGATTGTTATTTTCTTTATTTATAAAGATTTCATTAAGTTTTTATTATTTTTTTCATAATGAGAGGTAAAGAACATTGCCCACAAACCTAGGTATGTGTTAGGTACCTATGTGTCCATTTCTCTCGTCAACTAAACTAAACTAATATATCTGTTACATAACGATTATTAGTTCCAATCAGCATTGTTGTCGATCGGTGGCAGCTGCCAGAATGCAATTAGCCAAGTAATTATATTGACTTCCGCTCGACTTATGACTTTAATAGAGACTATTTAATATTAACCAATTTAATAAGCACCTTTCAGTAATAGGGTACTTTGGGTAGGCTTCTATCTCTTACGAGGAAGTCTCTCTATATTTTATACCATAGCTCAAATTTGCAAAATTCGCACTCTTCCACAAGGGATCATGGGATGCAAACTCACGTGTTGTGGTATTTGGGTGGAATTTTATAAAGCTCCGGCTATCAAGTATTTGATTAGTACCATTATTGACAAAGAAAATTACAATCAAATACTAAAAATTAATTAGAACAAGTATATATATGTATTTACAATTGAAACAATTGGGCTAGCTGCAAACTGTTGCAAACAATCTACAGGTAGCTCAACTCATCCATATCAATTGGTAACAGGTCGAAAGCGTCCCCAAGATGCTGGCTGCATTGCCACGCTGTATGGCAATGTTGATGCGCTGCGCCTGATACTGACCAGCTCTCGGGTCACGCGTCGCTTCGACCAGACTCTAAGATAATTTTTTAAAACCTGAAAAGCTTCGGTACCCCGCGGATCTAGGTCTCGACTCCAAGGGGAGCAAATGTGTGAGGCTCGGAGACCTACATACTATACACTTTTTCTTAGTAGAGTCAGATAGAGTTGTATTAAGTATATAGTTATTCTGTGATAGATTGCCTATTGATTGTGTCCTCCGAGCCGAAATGATTGCCACGTTGACGGACAATTAACAAAACTTAATTATCACAATTATCGGAGATTGTGCGCAGCACATTTAACAGTGGAGAAGCGTATGCGCAAACACAGGTGCACTCTCTATTCCCTCACGCTCATAATCCGATGGAACAGCAAACTGACATGACCGGGGAGAGGTTAGGCGCAGGACCAACGGCTAAACGTGCTTTACGGGCCACGGAGGTGTTGGCAGGTTAAGGTATTGGCAGAACTTACTCTGGGCCAGAGTTTGATTTAGGAATTTAGGTACTACCTACCTGCAAAATTGCATTGTTTCTTCAAGGAATAAATCTACGACTGTTCATGAGCATGTGTCGCTGATACTCTTTGTTGGCCATTTATTTTTTATTCTATAACAAGTCTGTGAGAATATATCGTAATAAGCAAAGATTTAAACCAATTTAATTTTTTATCTTATTAGCAAATATTTAAATCAAATGAAATCTTTACTGATAAGATAAAAATTTGGTCATGGTTTTCTGGGTGTTTTCTTTGTAGGTAGGCATAAAAAAAATCTGTCTATGTATGTGTATGTATATAATATGTAATAATATCTGTCATTTATATAAGTATAGTCCCTACTACTCAAGCTCTATGCTTAGCTTGGGGCTGGATGATTCCGTGTGAACTGTCCAGCGTTATTTATCATCCACACGATATCAGCGCTGCAAAACAATCACCCGTAGAGGTTTCTTCCTTTACATATGTAAGTAAAGTACTTTACATACCTATCCTAAGTTTACTCTCTGTAATCAAAGCGATTGATTTATTTTCCTACTTGGCTTGCAATTATTTGATCTGCCCTATTAATAACAGAGTGAACGCACATCCGATTCTCACTTTCATGTCCAGAAACAAACGGTTTTATATCACTGCGGACACTTGAATACTGCGATTCCAATCGCAGAGCGATGATTGTATACCTTGCCTTCATATGTATAATACGGCAGCATGGGTAAAAGCTGTGTGTTGCCGGCTTAGAATTTACACCACCCCAATTCTTCCCGGGGGTATCGTTAGAGGCGATTAAGGGATATCCACCGGGAGCGGGCAGCAGCGCCCCCTGCAGAACAATTCTAACACCGAACTGCGATCTCCATCCCGCATGCCCAGCGTGGGGATTATGGGCATTACCCCAATGATATAAGTACAATAAGGCGCTTATCAGGGGGATGCCTGCGTCCAGCAGCAGACCAAAATAGGCTGTTGAGGTTGAGGTTGATGGTTAAAATTATGAATAATGTGCACTGAACTTAAAAATTATAATAATGCTGGACAATCCACAGAGCATCATCTAGCCCCAAGCTAAGCAGAGCTTGTGTAATGGGTACAAGATGACTGATATACATAAATAATACATTAGTACCTACATAGATAGATATTTTTTTATTATACATAAAAATGACCAGATCACCCGGAACAAATATTTGTAGATCGTACTAACATTTGTCCCAAGGCGGGAATCAAACCCGCAACCTCCTGCGCCCCAGGACATCCGTCTATAATGTGGTCACTTGTGTAAGTATGGTCACACAATGATGATGATGGCCTTCAATCTTCAGTCACGGTGGCCAGTCTCAACGGAGACTAGCCAGGTTCGAAGGACATACGAGTATTATAGTGCACAAGTGTATGCGCAAAGGGACGGGTTGGGGGCGTAACGCTCTCGATTTACTAAGGCGGTGATGTATGCAACTCGGGAGCGTCGCTCCCCCGTCCTCTCCCTTGCCACGTTTGCCCTGTCAAAATGATGACATTCATTACGGATGTAAGCGGGTTAACTACGAACCTTATTTGTGTTGGAAGAACACCAACGTCCCTTAACGAGGGACATCTTCAGGGTGAGTGCGGTTCTAGACGCGCGCGTTCCGCATCTCTCCGAGCACCACGCACGAGCGCGCGTTGAGCCCGCGATGTGAGCGCCGGGGGTGGGGGTGGGGGTTAAACCCGCTTACATCCGTAATGAGTTCGTCAAACTACGATAGTTTTTATAGACTGTATGCATATAGGTCGGCTGTGGTAACGGTGGTGCCTAACACATTCATGGCCCAAGACGCAGTTGCCAGTCTACTCACCAGTGTCGCGGCACCAGTGAAAGTGAAATAAAATCAAAAAAATAAAATCGTGGCCAAAAAGAGCAACTTCGCATCTCTGTCTACACTATACCAAATAAAACTTTTACAGAGGCCATAAATAAGCTTATGATAAGTATCACAAACAAAATCGATTTTTGAAAATTCCTTCGCTTAACATAATAATAAGATACATTAGGGGTGGTCGGGTATGCGTCTTAAACAGAGGGGTTAGTCTATTTGACGTTAGCAACGAGACGTGATCGTCTCGTCTCCTTTTCCCATACAATTTTTTACAGCGCCTCTATCGAGCGGATAGTGAACTAAACAAATCCCAAACTTCATGAGACTAATTATAGCTCACGTCTCGTCTAACGTCAAATAGACTGACCCCTCTGAGACTTGAATCACAAAGGCAGCAAAGAGGAAAATAACAGAGTGATCATTTTGTTGTGATGGTAAGTTCATACAATTTGGTACAGCGCCTCTATCGAACGGAAAGGGAACTACGCAAATCCCATACTAAAAGGAGACGTCATTATTACGTCTCGTTACTAATTTCAGATAGTCTCACCTCTCTGAGACTAGAATCACAAAGGCTGCCAAGAGGAAAATAGTTTGGCGTGTTTTTAAAAACGATAAACCGATTTAAAATTCTTCTAGTGGCGACATCTAGTTAAAATTCGAGTCTACTTTAGTGTGATGACACGTTGAGGTATACCCTATCCAAAAAAAATTAAGAATTATCAAAATCGAACTACTCTGTAAACAGTTAATGCGTGGTCAAATATTACAATCAGTGTGTGAACAATCAATCATCCAGTGTTTTCCTACCCTTCGGGTTGGATTTTTTTTCAAATTTAAATGGGACCACCTTCGGGGTATACTTACTCTTTCCAATAAAAAATAATTATCGAAATCGGACTACTCTGCAAAAAGTTATACGTGGTCATACATAAAAAAAATATATTTTTAAATTTCAACATGTTTATTTCAGCTTAGATACACATACACATATTTCAGCCATAGATTAATTAAATATCTATATATAAATACGCGTCGACTTGAAAACCTCCTCCGTTTTTCGTTAGTTGATAACAAAGCCTGAACATTGTTTGTCATGGTAAGTTCATACAAGCGACACCATAGCTATTCGACTACCTTAGCATGTCTTATGTTACACATATCAGATCCAGCTTTCTAGTGAAAAGGTATCGTTTGTGGTGAGTTGTGCAACGTAGAATGTTACTTCTATTTATTGTTAAGGTTCTACAAGTAATAACAAGGCCTAACATACTAGAAGTAAGTAGACACTTAAAGGACCGTCCATTAATCACGTGATATTTTTAGCAACTTTTTTATGGTGATACGTGGTGAGGTTTATAAAGCACCGTGATAAATATGTCCGTGTTTCCGGGTTAGAAATCGCGAGTTTAACAAAAAAAATACCTACTAGTGATATCTTTGTGATATCTTAAGGCACTACCCACAAATCACGATATATCACTAGAGGAACCCCCCTTCCTCTAGTGATATTTCGTGATTTTTTCCCAGCCTCTCCCACTTTTGAGCCTCACGTGATTGGTCCCTAACTACCCTTAAGGCACTACCCCGAACCAAATAAGCGCCACCATCTATTTTATTTTATTATTCTGTTTATAGAAGGAATTTTCAAAAATGGATTGGCCCGTTTGTGATACAGATAATATAAATAAATAAATAAATAAATAATGCTGGACAATTCACACAGCATTATCTAGCCCCAAGCTAAGCAGAGCTTGTGTTATGGGTACTAGATAACTGATATACTTAATACAATATACAGGGTTACATATATACAAGATAGATATTTTTATTATACATAGAAAACACCCAGACCAACGGAACAAATTTCTGCAGATCGTACACAAATTTGTTCCGAGGCGGGAATCGAACCCGCAACCTCCTGCGTCGCAGGCGGACCTTCGCCAGCTGCGCCACGGAGGCCTTTTTAGGGTTTTGAAGATCGAAGATCGGTTTCAAAACCCTTATGGTCTCGCTTTGTCTGTCCTTTTTTCCCTCCTTAATAACTCAAAAACTACTGCAGCTATCAACTTGAAATTTAAAATAATAATACATTTCGTGCGCCTGTACAGATTTAGAGAAAAATAAATGAAAATAAATGAAAAATGAAAATGAATATTTTCCATACAAATTGTGATGCCGAAATTTTAAAAGATATCTACAGAGTCATATGGGGTATCAAATGAAAGGTATCATTTTGTACGTTTCAGAACAGTTTTTGAAATTTTTGTAGGTTTCATACTTTTTAAAATATTACGAAAAAAGTCGAAAAAATACCCATTCCCCCCCCCTATCTCCGAAGATTGCAGAGTGATCCATGTAAAATGTATGGAGCGTTTATAGACATAGATCTATATTTTACAGGAAAAATATAGAGAAGTTTGAAAAAAGAACACTTTTTGAAAAATGGTCAAAAAGGGGGGGAATAATTTTCAAAAGGGGGGGCTACCTCACCGAGTGGGGTATCAAATGAAAGGTATTGGTTTGTAGGTATCAAAACAGTTTTTTGAATTTCTGTAGGTTTCATACTTTTTGAAATATTTTGAAAAAAGTCGAAAAAATACCCATTCCCCCCCCCTATCTCCGAAGTTTGCAGAGCAATCCGTTTAAAATGTATGGAGCGTTTGTAGATATGGATCTATATTTTACAGGAAAAATATAGAGAAGTCTGTAAAAAGAACACTTTTTGAAAAATGGTCAAAAAATAATAATTTTCAAAAGGGGGGCTACCCCGCCGAGTGGGGTATCAAATGAAAGGTATCGGTTTGGAAATTTCAAACCAGTTTTTCAAATTTCTGTAGCTTTCATACTTTTTGAAATATTTGGTAAAAAGTCGAAAAATTTACCATTACCCACCTTAACCGAACCACCCATTAATCCGAAGCAGAGAGATCTATCTGAAATGTAGGTTGGTACCTACTATTCTTAGGTATTCGTTAAATTGCGAAGTCTCTAACCGGTACTTTTGGTACATATTTATTGACAAACGTTCAAAACCCTCGGCGCGCGAGTTACACTCGCACTTGACGGATCTTGTTTTTAATGCCTCTGTAAAAGTTTTATTTATTTTACTTTATGAAAAGATACGAAGTTGCTCTTTTTGGCCAGCATGGTGGCAAAAAAGTGCAACTTCGCATCTCTGCCTACACCATACTTCTTTCTAAAACATTTATAGATGCACTAAATAAAGCGCCAATCTATTTTTGAAAATTCCTTCGTATAATAATAATAAGATGAAATAGGTGGTGGCGCTGATTTGGGTCGGGGTAGCGCCTAATAAGTAATTAGTTCAACTGACCTTTTCGACTACGCAGGCGCGTTGATGTCTTTTGTATGAAAAAAAAATGATTCGGGCTCAACTCCTAAAAGTAGTTTCTGAGGTTTACTTACACTCTTTTTTAAATGTAAACGGAAAGCTTTCAGGTTCTCAGCTTATTTCTAAAATAGCAAGGCGAAACAAGTTCACCTAATTGATTACAAAACAAGATCCGTCAAGTGCGAGTGTAACTCGCGCGCCGAGGGTTTTGAACGTTTGTCAACAAATATGTACCAAAAGTACCGGTTAAATGGGTGGTTGGGTTAAGGTGGGTAATGGTAAATTTTTCGACTTTTTTCGAAATATTTCAAAAAGTATGAAAGCTACAGAAATTTGAAAAACTGGTTTGAAATGTCCAAACCGATATCTTTCATTTGATACCCCACTCGGTGGGGCAGCCCCCCTTTTGAAAATTATTCCGATTTGACCATTTTTCAAAAAGTATTCATTTTACAGACTTCTCTATATTTTTCCTGTAAAATATAGATCCATATCTACAAACGCTTCATACATTTTAAATGGATCGCTCGGCAAATTTCGGAGATAGGGGGGGGGGAATGGGTATTTTTTCGTCTTTTTTCAAAATATTTCAAAAAGTATGAAACCTACAGAAATTTGAAGAACTGTTTTGAAACATGCAAACCGATACCTTTCATTTGATACCCCACTCGGTGAGGTAGCCCTCCCTTTTGAAAATTATTCCCCCCCTTTTTGACCATTTTTCAAAAAGTGTTCTTTTTTCAAACTTCTCTATATTTTTCCTGTAAAATATAGATCCATGTCTATAAACGCTCCATACATTTTACATGGATCGCTCTGCAATCTTCGGAGATAGGGGGGGGGGAATGGGTATTTTTTTGACTTTTTTCGAAATATTTTAAAAAGTATGAAACCTACAAAAATATCAAAAAATATTTTGAAATGTACAAAATAATACCTTTCATTCGATACCCCATATGACTCTGTAGGTATCTTTTAAAATTTCGGCATCACAATTTGTATGGAAAATATTCATTTTCATTTTTCATTTATTTTCAATTATTTTTCTTAAAATCTGTACAGGCGCACGAAATGTACTATTATTTTAAATTTCAAGTTGATAGCTGCAGTAGTTTTTGAGTTATTAAGGAGGGAAAAAAGGACAGACAAAGCGAGACCATAAGGGTTTTGAAACCGATCTTCGATCTTCAAAACCCTAAAAAGGATAGTTTTTCGTGAAAGTTATTGCTTTTTTGCAAAAGTTATATCGTACTCATAATTAATTTAAAAGCCTTGTTTTCACGTCAACTATGTCGGAACTTTGAAAGCACATTATACCCCTTTAAATTGTCCCCTTATTATCTAGAAAGATTATCGACATGTTTTCAATGTAGGTAGTATTAAAAATCGGCTACCATAACTCAATAAAACTACAGTTTAGTCTTAACTAGTGCTCTCCTGACACCCAAGACACAAGCCTAGTGCTTAGTTTGGGTCTCACCAGTAATCCCTAAGTATGTATATATTTGGTGAATAAATGATTTATGATTTATGATTAATAATAAATCACCAAAACGCTTTCCTTCCAGTATAATTTCAAAACAAGATTGCCACTTCGCGGGCCCTAGAACTATGGCCATTGTTATTTCGACGACAAAATAGATTTATGCGACCGCCACTCCCTCTTAGGTAAGCGATGAGAACTTATCGTTGCACATTTTGTTGGTACCTCGTGTATTATCAATTATCATCATGTACCTTAAAGCAACGAGTCCACTGGATACCGATCCAATGGACTCGTTACATATATACTCCGATACCGATCGGAGTATACGGAGCGAAAGGATTTGTTACTTTCAATTGAGCTTTCCAACATTTCGGCACAGTTTCATGAGTTGTTATTGGCAGATAATAATCGATCTACCCTAATTTTTTGTCTTTTGCTACTTTGAATTGATTTCTATGGTACAGGCTGTACCATAGTACAGCGTGCTCTGGATCGGCATAGTACCAGTACCGATGCCAGCTCGAGAGCGATATTTCTGCCGATGACGTCTTCCGCAACAATAACCTCATCTCTGCGAGGATATTGTTCCGAATGACGTCATCGGCAAGCTCGAGCGCGTTAAAAAAACTTACAAAATCCGTAGGCAGTAGACGCACGATGCGTCGGCATCGGCATATTGTAGGTACCGTAGCCGCGTACGCTCCGATTCCAGTCCAGTGGACGCATAACTTAAAATAGTTTTAGCTTTCGCATGGGAATGCTTCTTTGTCGCTTTCACTTTTAGTTACCTTAAATTCAATACAATAATGTAGATTATTATTATATATTCATTTATTTTTCATTTATTCATTTATTTATCATAGGCACATTACATTGGACTTAAGAAAGTCTTAAAAATAAATTAAAATAATATGTAGGTGTACAAATAATCAAGAAAAAGTAATGCTGACTCATGCGATGTCGTTCCAGAAATAGTGAACTGAGAGAAAACCCTTTATGTCGGAAGTTTTTGGACCGTAGAAGTAGAAGATCTAAGGTTTTTGTTATTATGGTGCGTAAGCTCTCCCATAAGCAAGTAGAAGATCTATTTTAAATTCCATATCGACTGTTTCCGATACAAAGAGCGTAAAGACCATTTTGGGCAAAACGATTTTTTGATGAAAACTTGCATAATTTTTCACGCTCTTTCGATCTGTGTATGCGCTACGGCGAAAAAAGTGTTTCTTAACACCTACAGTTTAATATTGTTTTTTACAATTTGCAAAAATTATGGTTTATACAACCTGAAGAATTACCTACATACCTATGTATGTTCTTAAATCGCTGTTACTTCATACGCTTTGTACCAGGCTATCTTAGTCCTTCTCTAGATTTTAGTTTATATTAATATGACTCGTGCATAATACCGCGAAGCCGCCTTCAAATTTAAACTAGACGGCCTAAACAAGTGTTTTCTCAGACATGAATCATGGTGAAGGTACTGACGTGCGTCTTTCAGAGACTTTCATCATTTTCTCAGAAAGCTTTCAATGTTCGAGTTAAATTCATTTTGCTTGTATTTGCTTGAGTGATTGAAGCTTGGAAAGTATTCACATAAATCTACAGATTAATTTTCAGTTATATTATAACTGTTAGCTATGGGAACAATGGTAGGTTTTGAAATCGATGTTAAAATATATTAGGTAAAATAAGTAAAACGACACCTCTCATTTCAGATAAAATTAATTTTTAAATGACTAAATGACATGACTACATGTGTCCCAATTCTTTAATCAAATTTAATTTATATTTTTCCAGAGGAGCTGCATACCAACTAAGTTGTCTCGGCGTTGATCTTGACTATTCAAGAATCAACGCCGAAACGTTAGTTTAACCTGACCGAAAAGACCTCTCTTCCTTCCCCACTTTTCATCATTCAACGTAACGTTATCGTTCGTAACGGTAACGAACGATGAATGCAGGTGCGTTAGGGAACATATCCCATTGACGTGACCCAATCTTAAAAAAAATTACTAACTACTGAACAGATTGAGCAGAAATTTTGCATCAATGTAATTCTAAATAAAACTCAAATCATGGTAAATATCCCGTTATAAATGACTTTAATGTAATTCTAAGCCTGGAATCAAACAGCTACTTTTTATCCCATAAATCAGTTTCTATGGGATATAAATTACCTTTGAACGTTTCCATAACAATACGTGCAAAGCCGCGGGCAGAAGCTGGTGTTATTATAAAACACAGTGATATGAGAGCTCAGCGCTAAGCAGCATCACCGCTACACTTTGTGTAACAAGGCAGGTAGTGCTCAGATAAGCTGCATCGGCCCTGGGTTTTGAATACGAAAACGATAGGCTATTTTACGAGCTAGCAAACGGAGTCGCAGCCTCTAGTCCAACAGTCACCACCGTGATGTGCCCTTTCAAAGGCCAAGTTGAGGGTCACGCCCACCCGTAGTCACAGATTTTATCAGTGCTATCAACATTATGAGCTTTGTGCATGTCGTTAAAAGGTCGAAGCTTTCTTCCGACATGTTATGTTAAGGAACGGAAGTGATTTTTGTGGGTAGTAGGAACAACAATATGTGCGTGAAAACATTAGGTACCAACCTATGTAGTTACATAGTTGGTTTTGCATTATTTACAAATTAGCTTATTGTACAGACAAGTAATCACAGATTAACAATATAGTGCACATATGAAATTTGTGCCTGCACTGAATAGAATAGAATATAATTATTTTTTCAGGTAAAAAACAATATTACATTTCGGTTAGAAGTGCGTTAAAGCAGGCACAGATTTCAGAGTTCCGAAGATTGCTGACTGATGCTGGCAATCTTAGAGCATTAAACCGGACATTAACATTACCATTAACCAGTCTGGTTTAATCTAAGGGTTTAATGCTCTAAGCTGGCAATGAATTGATTTGTCATAATAGTTGAACACTGACAATTGTTCCTAATTATGAAATCTGCATTTTCGCTAAAAATCCTCTCCCGCTCTTACTTTACAAGGCTTTTATAAGGTAAGCAGAAGTGTCAACGGATTCAAAGCAAGACCAATCAAGTTGGTGCTTCAAAACTATACAAAAACCGTGACCAAGCATTACTTTGTCATATTCACACGTTAAACCAGGCCATGCTCATTTATCTCGCATGGTCCAAAATAAATCGATATTCGTGAGAAACAACTCGCGTGTCTCTCGTTGACCGCAGTTTTTTTCTTTAATTACCGGTACATGTACTTGCTCTATTGTACAACAGGTTATGCAATTATATGACATGGTATAAAGTTTGGGGCACGATGAGCGCGGACTGCGGAGAGGAAGTCCGGAAATGTCAGTTTAGGTCCTATTTATTGTGAGGACTTGGAACAAAATTTTATATCTAAGTCCGTGTCGGTCACTTCACACTATCACACTAATATTATAAATGCGAAAGTTTGGATGGATGGATGGATGGATGTTTGTTACCTCTTCACGCCAAAACTACTGAACGGATCGGGCTGAAATTTTGCACACACACAAGTAATTCTAATCCTGGAATCAAGTTCCCATGGGATAGAAACCACCTTTAAACGTTTCCATAGAAACAACGCGTGCGAAGCCGCGGGCATAAACTAGTATATTTTAAAAGCGAAAGTTTGAATGTTTGTTACCTCTTCACACCAAAACTACTGAACGTATCGGGCTGAAATTTTGCATACGGGTAGTTCTAGGCCTCGATTAAAACATACTTTTTGAAGTGAAAACTTCTTTAGCGGCGTTGAGCACTTTTTCTGTAATGGGTATAAAATCTTAAACTCGCGTCAGGACACGTGACCTGATCGAAAAAGCGTAAGACGGATGGAGCAACGACGACATTATGCCGAAGGAATAAAGGTCAAAATTGTGCAGGATCTTCATTATAGCTAGGAAATTTCTTGAAGTTTTGTTTTGAGATAGAGTTCAAAATCGAACATTACTTTTAGGTAAACAAAATAGATAATAGTACTAGTTTCCGACAACAACAATAGGCCCTAGCTTACGTAATAGTTGCTAGCGTCCGGCTCGCTTATACCTACCTACTTATGTATCTATAGATAATTAATTTCTCGAACGAATCGAAAAGAAAGACAAGGACAAAAATTTTCATTTATTCATTAATATAATTTTATAATTAAGGTTAGGTTTCGATCGAGTCTATCGTACTGCTTAACGGGTGTAAACAGACCCTTCACGAAGCCGTCAACCAAGCATTCTGTACATGAAACTAAGTAACACTGCGCAAAAATAATTGCTGGGAAACGGAATTTATTTTTGGACTTTAAAAATAATCAGATTTTTGTAGCGGGTAATGGTTTGCGCGCAACCGGCTGTAAATAATTGTAATATTATTTAATATTGTAAAATAATTGTAATAGTTTTAAAGTGTAAAATTTTTAATGTAATATAAATTGTCATGTTTGTGTACGATAGCGCAATAAATGAATATTGTATTCTACCACATAAATGATAGTACTTTTATACTGATAAAGCAATTGGTGCAAAATTATTCCCTAACCATTCCAAAATATCAAACATGCTCAACGTTAATAATCAAGTTTTCACTTCTGCCGGCACTCCCGGAGTGCAACCCGTCTTTTTTTATTTCATAACTCAGTTCCTATGGGATAGAAAACGTTGCAATAGAAGCAACATGTGCGACGCCGCGGGCAGAAATTAGTCGTTATATAAATGATTATCATTTTAGCGGAAAGACATTCACTGCTGTACAAACAAATCATCATCGTTATAGGGTCATAAGTAGACCTCGTGATTATAAACAATCTCATCTCATCAGCATACAAACCCACTGCTAGTCCACTGCTGAACCTGCTATCCCAAACATTTTCTATGGGTTTTTACCACGCTTGGTATAAATAATACCTAACATCTAGTCAGGTATGTTATTATTTCTTATCGGTTATTATTTATACCAATCGTGGTGAAAACCCAAAAAAAGTGTTTGGGATAGCAGGTTCAGCAGTGGACTAGCAGTGGGTTTATATGCTGATGAGATGAGATTGTTTATAATCACGAGGTCAACTGACTTTCATCAGCATACAAACGTAGGTTTGTATGCTGATGAGATGAGGTTGTTTATAATCACGGGGTCGACCGGCAACCCTACAATGATGATGATTTGTTTGTACAGCAGTGAATGTCTTTCAGCTAAAATGATGATCATTTCTGTCTATCTTAAATTCCGTGACCGTAAGATTCTTTTATCTCATAAATAAAATAAATGATGCTGAAAAATTCACGCAGCAACATCATCTAATATGTACCTGTAGAGTCTCAAAAGAACCGACAACAATTTTTATGGCAAAATCCTAAAACTAATAAACAGTAGGTACCTATACCTAAGAGGCACGAAGGACGTAGGCTTGGCCATTATGATTTGAGATATTTACGACCTAACTCCGTGTGAACGCGCCTATATGTTAGTTATTTGAGTAGAAAATAGATAGACCGTTGGTATTTATTACGGCTTTTCAATCAAAACCAATTTCTGCCAATAACTAAAGTACACTTTATTGATTTGCTAAATCGCTTTTAAATAGACGTTCACTCGTAAGCGATAGAAATGCGAGTTTAAAACGATTTTGATGAACTTTTATTGATTTCAATTGATCGGCCGAGAAATTGGCAAATGCTCTGCTTTACCAATTAAAATTACTTAGAAAACGGTCTTGATCGCATAACATGTTACGTTTTATGTTTATTTTTATAGGGTGACCAGCGAAAGGCACTATATACCATCGTAATAGGCACCATTGGTAGAATCAGAATGTTTCAGAAATTTAATTTTCTTTAGGCTTACAAAAAGCTCTGATGTTATACAGGGTTATTGGTAATTCACTGATACCATGTGGTTCTGCCCACCATCATGAATAACTACATCCGAGGAGACGCCAGGTCTCAATTCTTAAAATTGGTGGAAAGGGAATGATATTAGTATGTACCCCCTCCATTCAAAAATCGTTCATTATAGGGATTTTCTGTGAAAATAAACCTAAAAACGGCTCTGCCCTGAATTATCAGAGGATGTGTGTGTGTGTTCGGCTGACTCCCAGCCAGGCTGATGCCACTTAAATCATCTTTCGTGGATTTAAAATAAGTCAAAGTTGATGATTTGTATTTCAATAGGGGTGGGAGATCGGTATTTAGTAATTAATGGGTTTCGGACATTATTTTGTATGGGAGGCGATTTACAAAAATTAAGAATTAAGTCTTGGTGTCTTCATTAATGTGTTCGTGATGATGGGCAGAACCTGCAGCTTACGCAGTCTCAGTGAATTACCAATAACCCTGTATAATAAGGCTTAAAAAGTTATGTCTTCTACGTGTGGTCTTATCTAACTAGCAAAGAGCTGTCCAGTTTCAATCTTGTTTTTACGTTGACGTTTTCGCATATCCTTTCTGTTACATTACTATGCTTGGTATAACATATGTTTGATTAGTTTATGCCCGCGGCTTCGCACGCGTTGTTTCTATGAAAACGTTTAAAGGTGATTTCTATCCCATGGGAACTGATTTATGGGATAAAAAGTAACCTATGTTTGGTTCCAGGGTCACCTTTGTGCAAAATTTCAGCCCGCTCCGTTCAGAATAATGAAGAGGTAACAAACATCCATCCATCTATCCATCCATCCATCCAAACTTTCGCATTGATAATATTAGTGTGATATACATAATTATTATATTTTATGTTATGTTTACGTATGACCGACATTTTTCGTCAACTCTTATTAATTAAAAATACTTTACAAAATCTGTTTTTGTTGGTTTGTACTGTATCTAAACTTGATAATAACATAGGTACTATACTATATACCCACATTTTAGACATATCTTTACCAAAGCGGCTTGCTCTCGGTGGACCATAAACCTATACTTTCCATTGTTAGCTGACCTCACGATCTTTGACACATCCTATCAGTTTTTGCGTTGACCATCGCATAACAGTATTGTGTGCTTAAGTTTATCTATTATTGTTTGGCTATTACAAATTGGCTACATGATTAACAATGTGGGAATGTTTTAAACGACTGACCTGAAAAATGTAGGTAACATTTTTCAGGTCACTCGTATGAGTCCGTTCATACAATATCATATCACGCTAATATTATAAATGTGAAAGTTTAAAACTACTGAACGGATCGGGCTGAAATTTTTAAATACTGTTAATTCTAATCCTGAAAACAAACACAGGACTTTTTATAGCATAAATCAGTTCCCATGGGATATAAATCACCTTTAAACTTTTCCATAGAAACAACGCGTGGAAGCCGCATGCAAAAACTAGTTATATTATAAATGCAAAAGTTTTGATGTTTAGATGTATGGATGGATGGATGGATGGATGGATGTTACCTCTTCACGTTAAAGCTACTGAACGGATTAAGCTGAAATTTAGCATGCAGGTGGTTCTAGGTTTCGAATAAAATATAGGCATAATTTTTAAGCCATAAATCAGTTCTAATGGGATAGAAATAACCTTTTAACCTTTCAGTAGAAACATAGCGTGTGAAGCCACGGGCGGAAACTTGTTATTTTATAGCTACGTGATGGGATAGCTATCATCAGGTACTATACTGATTATTATAAAAGCGGAAGTAATTCTGTTACCTTTACACGCCTAAGCGGCTGAACGGATCTTTATAAACTTGGCAGGGTGATAGATGGTATCTCGGGGACGGAGGTAGGCTGCTTTTTATTCTGGAAAGCGTGTGAAACCGCGGCCAGGAGCTAGTAATGCATAAGGTTGGTACCTCAATTTTCTGGTTTCTGGTTTAAGATTATTTATTTCTCTTAAGAATAAGGTTAATTCCCTTAAATAAATAAATAATGCTGGACAATTCACACAGCATTATCTAGCCCCAAGCTAAGCAGAGCTTGTGTTATGGGTAGGTACAAGATAACTGATATACTTAATTTTTTCTAATGTATCTCATTCTAAGTAAACCCTGTGTTTGTATGAGAATAAAGTTCTTTAAACCTATATACTTAATACAATACACTACATAGATAAATATTTTTTATTATACATAGAAAAAACCCAGATCAACTGAACAAATTTCTGCAGATCGTACACTAATTTGTTCCGAGGCGGGAATCGAACCCTTACAGAGAAACATAACATTATGTATTCAAAATTTTGTTGGGCTTATCTTACTTAATTAAGTAGTAAGAAGCAACGAAAATGATAGATTGCCGGGTAGTAATTAAAACCTACACGTATATCCAAAATATCGTAACTTTTTATAGGGCTGAATACTTGCCTTGTTATTTCTTATGAATAGCTTGTTAATTAACAATAATAACTTTATTAACAAGATACATGACACCGTGTCAGCCAAGTTACCAACATAATAAAAACAATTGTTTCCCCTACAAGCTAATTTGTAAAAAATCTCACTACAAAACAAAAAGAAAAGATAGTAGACGTTACAAGTATGGGAACCTAAGCAGGAAATGTGAAATATAAGCAGAGTGTCGATGTAGATGTTATCTGATAGATGTAGTTATGTCATGGTATTGTTATGTGGGGTCAGATGTAATGAGGTTTTTGGGGTAATTAAATGATATAAGAGATGGTGGGTTACCATACCAACCCCACCACGTAGTGCAGTTATTCCTAGATTTTTCCTTTGTCTGATCTGATTTACCCACTTCTGTAGTTCCCCCAGACTAGATGACGTGTAAATATGTAAGAAATTAAATAACATCGCAAAAATTTACGACTTCGGCGGGACTTGAACCCGCATGCTTCCCGTCAGTACCGGAATGTGCTAACCAACTAAACCACGAGGTCAAGTGACGCTGGAGTCGAAAATCTTTGCGACTTTCTACGGACTTGCTTTGCTTTTTAGGGTTTTGAAGATCGAAGATCGGTTTCAAAACCCTTATGGTCTCGCTTTGTCTGTCCTTTTTTCCCTCCTTAATAACTCAAAAACTACTGCAGCTATCAACTTGAAATTTAAAATAATAATACATTTCATGCGCCTGTACAGATTTTAAGAAAAATAATTGAAAATAAATGAAAAATGAAAATGAATATTTTCCATACAAATTGTGATGCCAAAATTTTAAAAGCTACCTACAGAGTCATATGGGGTATCAAATGAAAGGTTTCATTATGTACATTTCAAAATATTTTTTGAAATTTTTGTAGGTTTCATACTTTTTAAAATATTTTGAAAAAAGTCGAAAAAATACCCATTCCCCCCCCCCTATCTCCGAAGATTGCAGAGCGATCCATGTAAAATGTATGGAGCGTTTATATACATGGATCTATATTTTACAGGAAAAATATAAAGAAGTTTGAAAAACGAACACTTTTTGAAAAATGGTCAAAAAGGGGGGGAATAATTTTCAAAAGGGTGTGCTACCTCACCGAGTGGGGTATCAAATGAAAGGTATCGATTTGTACGTTTCAAAACAGTTATTTAAATTTCTGTAGGTTTCATACTTTTTGAAATATTTTGAATAAAGTCGAAAAAATACCCATTCCCCCCCCCCCTATCTCCGAAGTTTGCAGAGCGATCCGTTTAAAATGTATGGAGCGTTTGTAGATATGAATCTATATTTTACAGGAAAAATATAGAGAAGTCTGTAAAATGAATACTTTTTGAAAAATGGTCAAAAAAGAATAATTTTCAAAAGGGGGGCTACCCCACCGAGTGGGGTATCAAATGAAAGGTATCGGTTTTGACATTTCAAACCAGTTTTTAAAATTTCTGTAGCTTTCATACTTTTTGAAATATTTCGAAAAAAGTCGAAAAATTTACCATTACCCACCTTAACCGAACCACCCATGCAGCATGCAGAGAGATCCATCTGAATTGCAGGTTGGTACCTACTATTCTTAGGTATTCGTTAAATTGCGATGTCTCTAACCGGTACTTTTGGTACATATTTGTTGACAAACGTTCAAAACCCTCGGCGCGCGAGTTACACTCGCACTTGACGGATCTTGTTTTCTTTGCGATATAATTTAATTCCTTAGAAATTTGCCAGAGTGTGAGGCTTACGCACTATAAAAAACAAAAACTTTAGTGTAAATATGTCTTTTAATTTTGCTGATTACTGCGACTCTTCTCCATTGTAGCATTTAAGTTCTAGAAATCAAATATTAGCTTCGTTTGATACTTGTACGTTGGTATGGTATAAACACAGGGTATAAATAAAGGTACTTCCTAATTCTATGAGTGTATTGAACTAATTCGATGAAGTGTATTAAAACCAGGAGTTTCTCAAAAGGAAAAACCCCTAAGTATTTACCTTTGAACTCAATAGATGGCGCGGAGCTTTTGCGGAAGAATAGAGGTTGATTAACCCCCGACGCAAAAAGAGAGGGGTGATGAAGTTTAACGTGTCCGTCTGTGTATCTGTCTGTGGTATCGTAGCTCCGAAATGGATGAACCGATTTTCGTTTAGATTTTTTTTGTGTCATAGGTAATTTTACCCCGAGTGTTCATATTTCATGAAAATCTGTCGGGGGGTTTTTAATTTTTTTTTTGTTCTATGCCGTTTTAATTTGACGGATCCAAAGCCATAGCGCTCTCTTTGCGGTGTGGTCGCTAGTATTATGTCTGTGGGTAAAACTAATTTTGTCTTTTTTTTAACATTTGCTCCTCTTGGAGTCGAGATCCTAGGTCCGTGGGGTACCGAGGCTCTTCGGGTTTTCAAAAAATTATCTGAGCGTCTGGTCGAAGCGACGCGTGACCCGAGAGCTGGTCAGTATCTGGCACAGCGCATCAGCATTGCCATACAGCGGGGCAATGCAGCCAGCGTCTTGGGGACGCTTCCGACTGGTATTGATATGGATCAGTTGAGCTACCTGTAGATTGTTTGCAACAGTCTGCAGTTAGCTCAATTGTTTCAATTGTAAATACTAATTATATTATAATTTTCTTTGTGAATAAAGGCTTCTGCCAACAATAAAAAAAAATTGTCTTATTATTGTTTTAATTATAACGACTTATGACTAGTTTATGCCCACGGCTTCACACGCGTTGTTTCTATGGGAACGTTTAAAGGTGATTTCTATTCCATGGGAACTGATTTATTTGATGAAAAGTAGCTTATGTTTGATCCCAGGATTAGAATTACCTACAATGCAATTTCAGCCAGATCCGTTCAGTAGTTTTGGCGTGAAGAGGTAACAAACATTCATCCATCCATCCAAACTTTCACATTTATAATATTAGTGTAATGCGTGTGATGTAATCAAACTAAAAATTAATAAATTATCATAAAATGCATAATTTACCTTTAAAAGACTTCAACGCGCTCGTTCGGACCTCCAAAGGTCCTTTAGTCCAAAACGTTATTTCAAATCATTTTGAATTGTACTTATTTTCTAACCTAAGTTTAATCGAAGCTTCTCGTTTGCAGTTTACACACTTGACCGGATGTGAAACTTTCAAAATCCTACTTGTCCTATTTTTGGCAGCCTCTCTTTTGGCAGTTTGCCAAACTTTGCAATATTGATCGGGCAGTGTTTGTGCAACTATTTAGCTAAAACTACAATCCACTGTTATAGTGCCAATAGAATATCTGTGGTATGGCCGAAAATTTGAAATCGGCTCTCTGAGTTGCCATTGGTCACTTACTCGCCTTAAACGCAATCGTAAGTGAACCGCTTTTAGTTGGGTGAGTTCACACGCGTTTGAGACAGAGTCCACAGCGAGAGCGATTGACCGTTTACAATGCAGTCCGTTATTCTAGATGAAGATCTCGATTCCCCTTTTAAGTTGCAGTCTAGGCCGCATTTTTGGTGGACAACGGGGCGGTAGGTATATTTGTGGTAGCAAGTCAAAGTTTAATTGAGCCATTTTTTATTTTATTTGTTCACCAACGCGCTTGTAGTTTGATATCCAATGGGAGGGCAGGTCGACATTATAGAATTGAGGAATAAGTGGGTGCACCTGAGTGCACAGACTTCTGTAAATGTCCTGCGCAAACCCCCATTGAGAATGGCCGCGCCGTATGAGAGAAAGAGAAAGAGAGAGGGAGGGAGAGAGATAATTTATTTCAAATAAAAATAACTCATACACCAAATACATATTTTAAGGTAGATAACAATACATTAAATCAATCTTATTAACCAGGTACCTACCTACTTAATCAATAACATAAAAAGATGATAATATGGGGGCCGCGGCCTTAATTCGGATAGATGGACATCTGTTTGATGTCACTCTTCTGTTTCATTATTCGATAAATTAATAACACCTCACACCTTCTTATTTGATATTAATTTATACTATTTGACTTGTCTAAGTGTTTATTTTGTAAGCCTAAATTAAGTTATTGAAATCTATAATCTGAATGAAAAAATTGAATGACCGCGCTTGGTAGGTGGATGGTTATAATTAGCGATAAATCTCTTCAATTCACAGATATGTTTGTCTCACTGTAGGAAGGTCTGTAGGAGTAACAACACTTGCTATTTAATTTGCACGAATGTGGGCTGGACTGTAGGCAGATCGACCTGCTTCTCTTCGGTAATTCTCTGAGATGTTAGTTTGTTGATCTTGATTACAAATCTACTTGGATTATCGATATTTTTCATTTAAAAATCCATAAACCCTGAAATTCCTTTGTGGAAACATGCAAGCATTCCGCGGTTCGGACTTTTTTAATTTTCATGTAACTTTTAGGTGCTGGCTTAGAATTTACACCACCACAATTCTTTATAAAGCGGGTGTCGTAACAGGCGACTAAGGGATATCCACCGGGGGCGCTCAGCGACCTCTGCAGAACAATTCTATCACCGAACTACGATCCCTGACCTGCATGCTCAGCGTGGGGATTATTTGCATAACCCCATGAGATAAAAGCCAATAAGGCGCTTAGGGGAGGCCTGCGTCCAGCAGTGGACCGTTATAGGCTGTTGAGATGAGGTGAGGTTGTAACATTTTTAAAATTCGTTACCGACCTCGAAAAAGAGGTTATATGTTCGGCTGTTATTATGGTTTTTTCTGAGTTATATTAAATAAAATCTATACTTATAATAAAACTGTAACAGGTCCAATTCTGTACATTGAAGATATTTTGAAAATTTTTTTTGGAGGACACTCTATTATCGATACTGAAGCCAAAACTGTAATTTTTTTCATTCATGTCTGTCTGTCTGTCTGTCTGTCTGTTTCTTAAACGCGCATCACGTCGAAACTACTGAAGGTATTGAAATGAAACTCGGCACGATGTTAGGTCATACTACGAGGAAGGACATAGGATACTTTTTATCCCGGAATTCAATCAGGTTTCCCTGGGAGAGGGGATGAAATTAAATTTTCTTTACTGCGCATGACGCCGAAACTGCTGAATGAGTTGGAATGACACCTAGCACGATTTGATTTCATACTACATGGGATACATTTCATCCCGGAATTCAGTAATGTTCCCCTGGGAGAGAGGATGAAAGTAAAATTCTTTAACCGGGCATCACGACGGAACAACTGAATGAATTCGAATGGAACTCGGAATAGTTTGAGTTCATACTACGAGGAAAGATACATTTTATCCCAGAATTTAGTAAGGTTCCCCTGGGAGAAGGGATGCAAGTAAAATTCCTTCACCGCGCATCACGCCGAAACTGCTGAATGAGTTGGACTGAATTGGTACGATTTGAGTTCAAGGAAGGACATGGGATACATTTTATCCTGGAATTCATTAAGGTTCCCCTGGGAGAGAGGATGAAAGTAAAATACCTTCACGCATAACGCCGAAACTACATAAGTAGGTATTCCTATGTAGAATGAAACTAGGCACGTTTTGAGTTCATACTACAAGGAAGGACATGGAAATACATTTTATCCTGGAATTCAGTAAGGTTCCCCAGGGACAGAGGAAAAAGTAGAATTCTTAAACCGCGCATCACGAACTCTCACGATCATCAACTAACGAAAAAAAAAATACGGTGGTCCAGTCAAAGGGATCAGGAGCCCAATTCTGCAATACAATAGCTTCAGTATGACAGTGAAATCGTCGCAGAATCATCACCTAGAATCCTTAGATTAATAAAACTCCAGATAGTACGTGCGAGATAAATTAATAGTTTCAAACTTGACGCGCGTCTCTCCATCTGCATTCATCATAATTTCTTTCATTTGAGGTGGAATACCAAAACGTGTCATTCTGTTTCGATACCCCTGTCACAGTGAAGCGATTAGTATAGCAGAATAGGGCCCCAGCTGAACGGAACCATGAGTAAGAAGTGAAAAGTGTATAACACTTCCCAACACTGACGCTGGCCGAGTCGTTGCTAAAAGTCGTGTGGATAAAGAATGGGATTGAAGATGACAACATGCTATCCCCCGTAGAACTTACACGATTTTTTGCACGGCAGCGTTTCATAATAATTATGAGAGACTATGGTTAAATGTGAACTTAATTAGTCGGCAGGTAAGGCAATCGCGAACGAAGTCGCGGGTACAGCTAGTAAATAAATAATGCTGGACAATTCACACAGCATTATCTAGCCCCAAGCTAAGCAGAGCTTGTGTTATGGGTACTAGATAAATAACTGATATACTTAATACAATACACTACATAGATAGATATTTTTTTTTATTCATAGAAAATATCCAGAACGCCCTGGACAAATGTCTGCAGATCGTACAAACATTTTTCCCGAGGCGGGAATCGAACCCCGCAACCTCCTGCGTCGCAGGCGGACCTTCGCCGGCTGTGCCACAGAGGCCGTCAAATTAGATATAGTATTGTATGTGTTCTTTCGTTAGATTTTTTCTTTATAGACTGTAGTACAGAAATATGAGAGCTTATATTTTTTTGTTGGCTCTTGCTACTTTTACGATCAAATAATGTGATAGATACTAATCTATTAATAAAATAGGCAGTTAACTAAGTTAAATAAACTTTCACTAATTTAATCAAAATCAATAACCAACCACAAATTAATAAAATAAGAATCTCATACAGCTAGCCATTACAGCTATAAATCAAACTCAAACGACCAGTTATTTATTCAAACTAGAAGAAGCTTTGGATAAAATATACTAGGCTTCTGCCCCTTGTTTTCCTTGCTTCATCTTAGACGTTTACATTTCTAGAACTTTTATTCATGTTATACTGGAAATATATCGAAACCAAGAAGTTCATACAGAGGTTTGATGGTAAGTTCCTATTGGAAGAACTTAATAACCGCGAATTCGCGGGATATATCGCAGTTGTTAACACAAGAAGTGAAAATAAAAGGTCAAAAATATTTTTCTTTTTCTATATGATTTTCCTGCAAGATGAAAACATTTGTGAGACAAAAGAAATTAAAATTATTAATATAATAATTAAAATTTAGAAAAAAAATTATACCCTCATAAAAAATATGTTTTCCTTGTCGGAAAAATATCAAGAAACTGCGTTCTTAACTTCTTCATCGGTGGAAAACTTCTTTTCACGAAGCTCTTTTTTCATTCTCGTAAATTGATCCTGAGGTTTTTTTTGTAGTACTTACTCCACACTAAGGGGAATTTCTTAATTTTATTGATTACCTACCTACCTACCCAGAGTTTGCCCCATAGCTGGGCAACGGTTTCCCATCTCCTTACGTCTTACGGTCACCAGCTGCCTCTCAGTTTTTTCTAAAAGATGGATCTTCAAACTACTGACGAGAAATTCATAATATAAAATGACGTGTTTTTATCTCGTAGAGAAATTGATAGAAAACGAAAGTGAAACAATTTGAGAGGTAGATCGATTAGAGCACTGCCATTAACATTACGTCGGCAGTTAACTTGTTACCCGTTTGGAGCCCGGATGTCTACCGTTTTCTATGGGCACTGCTGTGTTAACGGCGGCGTTTAATTATGAGAAGATTTCACGTATATATACTACTAGCTGCATTCTTACTATCGTTGTCCTATTTATTACTCGTTTTCCCGTAGGAATGAAGCATTTGCCCGCGGTAAAAAGTAGCCTATGTTCATCTTGCTTCTGCCCATGTATTTCGGTATAATAACTAGCCTATTATCTAAGTTATGGTATTTTCTAAATGTTTGCCCAAATTCATCTTGATCTGTTCAGCAGTTTTGGAGATCTTAGGTACCATTAATTCACATTTCACAAACTTTCGGCTTTATAACATCAGTACAATTAAATAATTTTTATTTACCATAGCAAAAATAATATTTAATTTGTGCTATGGTAAATATTTTTTTTTTTACGCTACAAATCAATTAAAGAATTCTTATGAAATTATAATGACATATATTATTTGCACACTGATTAAGGAATTGTTTGCTTATTGTTTTACTGAATCATTGAATTATTTTGCTTTAAATAATAATAATAATATGGTAATAATCTTTTTGCCGAGTTGCAAGATTCCACCCGTACAAAGATATGTAGTTATATACATTGCAAGTTAAAAAAAGCTTGTAAGGAAATTCTCTAGTCGGAAAGTAGGTACTAAAAACTGAAATGTAATTTCAGTTTTTTTTTTAAACAATTTAAAAAGGAGTGTGCGTGTATCTTTTAATAAAGCAATTAGAATTTCAAATACCTAGTATCAAACTGGTTACTTACCCAGTTAGTTAACCGAATTGGTAACATTTGGTACTACATAATTATGTCATTATCTAAGAACTTAAAATTGGGCACAGAACTGCCTGTGTTCCGTACTGAGGTCTGAGCAAGATGGATCTAACGAGGAAACCTGTTTATTAGACGCTTCTTACAAAAAATAAAAAAAGACATCCAATAAATAAATAAATAATGCTGGACAATTTACACAATATCATCTAGCCCCATGCTAAGCAGAGATTGTATTATGGGTACTAGATGACTGTTATACTTAATACAATACACTACATAGATAGATATTTTCAATTCCTTTATTTTTACTTTATTACACTGTTTTTTCAAGTTTTTTGGAACTATTAGTAATCCTTCTCGAATAAACTTCATATGGGACCATTACTTAAACTCTACAAAACCAAACGAATCATCAAAATCTGTCCCCTTGACAGAGAAAACGGTGAACATCCCTGAAAAAACATACATAGGTACAGATACATAGGTACAGACGATATAGAAACTCCTCCTTTTTTTCGAAGTCGGTTAAAGAGACGAAAATAATCATATAATAATACCCCACTACCTTACTGCTACCGCTCTTGGTAGCGAATAACGCATATGTTTGAAGAGGCCTTTAACTGTAAAGGTACCTCTACTAGAATGTGTAATGAAATGACCTACCGTTTTGTTTGCATCGAGTTTTCATGCCGATCACCAAAAACTAACGGTTTCGCATCAAATGCTCAATTTCTTTCAATTATGGACCCATTATCAAATTATACTTACCTTCCTATCATATCGTACTAGCAAAGGCACAGGGCAAAGATTAAAAATAGACGGACCACGCTGATGTATCTTTGTAACACATCTTTCAAAAAGTTCACAAATTGCTAGTAACAATAATAATGCTGGACATCTACACAGCATCATCTAGCCCCAAGCTAAGCAGAGCGTGTGTTATGGGTACTAGATGACTGGATAGATATTTTTTATTATACAAAGAAAATACCCGGAACTCCGGGATCAAATTTTGCAGATCCTACAAACATTTTTGTCAAGGCGGGAATCGAACCCGCTTCGTCCCGCTTCGCAGGCGGACCTTCGTCCGCCACATCAGTCGTCAAAACAATACAGTGTTCATTTTGCTTCGCGTTCGTTGTAAGATTCATTAACAGAAGACACAATTAACTTCCATGCTAGTTTAATTTTTTCTTCTTTTTCAGCCATTACTGTCCCACTGCTGGGCAAAAGCCTCTCTTTTCTCCTTCCACTCCTCGCGATTTAACGCTGTCACAGGCCATGATGGATGGTGTGCGTCAAGCTCGTCTCGCCATCTCATCCTGAGCCTTCCACGTCGCCTCCTAGCGTAGTTTAATTAGGTACACATTTTTACTGCCAATTTTAAAAATAAGGCTAATACAAATCTATTTCGTTAGATACCTTGTTTTAAAATCTCCTTTTGCTAACGATATAATAAATTTAGTGGGGCGCTACCTGAATACGTATCATCAACATTTCAAACGTTACGTACGTTCGTTCAACGTTTCAGATAATTGCTGAATTATCATGATACTGACATGATGAAATAACATGATGACCTCTGGTCTTTTTTACAAGCTTTTATTTAACTTGCAATATAACTATGTAACTAAAAGTTATCTGAGCGTCTGGTCAAAGCGACGCGTGGCCCGAGAGCTAGTCAGTATCTGGCACAGCGCATCAGCATTGCCATACAGCGGGGCAATGCAGCCAGCGTCTTGGGGACGCTTCCGACTGGTATTGATATGGCTCAGTTGAGCTTCCTGTAAATTGTTTGCAACAGTCTGCAGTTAGCTTAATTTTTTCAATTGTAAATACTAGTCTAATTTATTTCTTTTATTCTATTGTAATTTTCTTTGTGAATAAAGGCTTCTGCCCTTTAAAAAAATGTAACTATGTATGTACGAGTGGAATCTTGCAACTCAAATTTGTATCAGATATCTTCAACCGATTGAGCTGAAATTTTGTATACACGTTTAGTTTGTATGACAATGCATTAAAGCTTCTTTAAAAGGTTTTTTAAATATAAAAACCTCTTCATCTTCGACCAAAATATCGACGGGTCGTGGCTTGAAGCAATTGAACTCTTCTCAAAGATATGTGCGATACACGGTGTGATTGTTTATTGAATTACCTACTGATCAGCGAAAGTACAGGCACAACTCGTATGGTACAAGGTATAATGTACCGGATCTAAGCAGACACAATCTGCTTGTATGCTCATCATCTCCATTGGCTATAACGACTGATGTCGCTATAAGCTAAAAGAATATGTACACTCATTATAAAGTCTAAAGTTTCTAAAATTTGCCATGTTCTCTGGTTACGTTTGTCTAGAATATTTTTCTATATAAATAAGTCTATGATACTACCTACAGCTACTTCAAATTACTGATTATAAGTTTTCCATTGTCTAACCTAACTTCGAAGGTACAGTTAACTGGACCAGTTAAACCACCAAAACTCATGAAGATCACATGGACCCTTTGTACATTTTACTTTGTCTGAAATAGGCATTGGGTAGTAGGTAGGAACCTAACTAATGAGTGCGTCTTGGGAAAAAAATAGATAGGGACTTGATTTTTTTCTTCAATGTTCAGATTATTTCATCAATCTACTGACTTTCTATTTGACTTTATTTTCTACTGATTTAGTCAATTCGATCTTGCAACACTGTTTCTAACAAAGAATATTGCATGAAATCGGATGAATTACAAATAAGTACACATTTTGACTTTTATCCCCTCTCCCAAACGGAACCTTGCCTTGCCTACTGAAATCGCAGATAAAATGTATCCCATGTCATTCCTTGTAGTAATAACTCAAATCGTGTCAAGTTTCATTCCAACTCATTCAGCATTTTCGGCGTGATGCGCGGTGAAGAAATATTACTTTCATCCAGGGGAACCTAACTGAATTCCGGGAAAAGTATCTTTCCTCGAAGTATGACCTCAAATCGCACCGAGTTCCATTTGAATTCATTCAGTAGTTCCGTCGTGATGCGCGGTTAAGGAATTTTGCTTGCATCCTCTCTCCTAGGGGAACCTTACTGAATTGCGGGATAAAATGTATCCCATGTCCTTCCTTGTAGTATGAACTCAAAACGTGCCAAGTTTCATTCCAACTCATTCAGCAGTTTAAGCGTGATGCGCGGTGAAGGAATTTTACTTTCATCCCCTCTCCCAGGAGAAACTTACTGAATTCCGGGATAAAAAGTATCCTATGTCCTTCCTCGTAGTATGATATATATAGATAGATATTGAGTTTTACGAATTATTTTGGTTTTTCGATTAGTAGCCGGCTATTCACCCTGTATATTCTCTGCTAAAAGCTCTCAGGTATTTAAATTAAATGTCCCTTAAATGATTGTATAGGTATTGATAATTAAAACTAAGGTAGATAAATTTTAATTAGTTAGTAACCTAGATAGTTACCATAGACGACCTCCGTGGCGCAGCAGGCGAAGGTCCGCCTGCGACGCAGGAGGTTGCGGGTTCGATTCTCGCCTCGGAACAAATTTGTGTACGATCAGCAGAAATTTGTTCCGTTGGTCTGGGTGTTTTCTATGTATAATAAAAATATCTATCTATGTAGTGTATTGTATTAAGTATATCAGTTATCTAGTACCCATAACACAAGCTCTGCTTAGCTCGGGGCTAGATAATGCTGTGTGAATTGTCCAGCATTATTTATTTATTTATTATTTTGGTGTAAACTGTGAGCTTCTATAATCACATTAACCACACTAATATTATAAATGCGAAAGTTTGGATGTAAAGATGGATGGATGGATGTTTGTTACCTCTTCACGCCAAAACGGCTAAACCGATCGTGCTGAAATTTTGCATAGATTTAGTTCTAAGCCTGGATTCAAACAAAGGCTACTAAACAGTTCTCATGGGATAGAAATAACATTTAAACCTTTCCATAGAATCAACGCGTGCGAAGCCGCGGGCAGAAACTAGTCAGTGGTATTATAAAGTACAGAAATGTTCTTACTCAAATTAGTAGGAAGTACCATAATATACCTACTCGATTTGAGATCATTTACATTGTTTACAAAATTATATCTTTATCTCCCCTATATAAGCTACTTGTGGATTTGAGATCCTTTATATAATGAATAAATATTGTTTTCAAATTAAATCTATCAATAAGACAATGGTGTCGATTTTGATGTCGCCAAAACGAAACCTAACTAATTTGACAGCACTAAAAATGATACCATATTTTTTAATTCGATCGTTATGAAAGGGACGGGATCAGTTTTAGTGCTGTAAAGGATCTGGAGATATCTAAATTGCCATCAATATTAAACTGATTGATTTACATGGATAATGCTTTTTTTTACATCTACGTAGTACGTACTTTAAATGGAAAGGATCAAGGGATTTAGATTGAAAAGGCGTAGGTACAAAAAATTGGGAAGTAAATTAATTCGAGAAGTTGAAAGAGAATTGGAGAACTAATGAATAATGCTGCATGCGGCAAGCTGAAGACAGGGAGCTATATGGCGAGACCTAAATCCACACTGAAAATAATATAGTCCAACTAAGAAGCATTTTATCTTAGTTGGCGTCAATTAATACAATCAAGAATGCATGGTAGCTGCAACATATAGATTTTTTTTTAAACCAAAATTAGGCACATCATTGACATATCAATGCTCTAAGTCAAAATAAATATTCACTTTGTCATATTAAACATTTATTTGCACGGGGTTAGCAAACAACTTTGTTGCATTTAATCTCTGAATTAAATTAAATAACTGCACTTTATAAGGCCCATTCATTACTTGGTAGAAGGAGCTATTACGATTTAACTAAGTTCTCATAGTCACAGAAGACAAGATCTTATCAGGCTCATATGGATTCATGATGCGTGATCACATTAAATAAGATCTTAATCAATGTAAACTATTTTTTACAGAGCAGCAGTGGATTAATAATGATGAAGGAAGGTACAACTGGTGCTAGAAGTGACTGACTTTGTAAAAGGCCCTGACATAATATTTACATAACATTAGTATTTACACAACTTACAAATAATTGAATATCGTATTTATATGGAGTTAATTATGATTGCAACAATCAATTGAACTCAGATAATTCTATTTACATTTGTTATGTAAGCTTATCCAATTTATTATTTGTTATGTTATTATGTTGTTTGTTATGTAGAATAGTTGCATTACAATCACTTCTAAGAATTTGATAAAAAGTAAATCTCTAATTAAATTTGTATAATGTAATATAGCCTATATTACATTAATTAAAAGAACCTATCTAATTTTTTGTCACCTATATAGTACATATAGGTGACAAAAAATTAGGTAGGTTCTTTTTGCTTTATTTTAATTTAATTGAATGAACACTTTATTGTACAAAATTAATAGAATACTTATATCTAAATAATATAAAAACGTACAATAGGTGGCCTTATTGCTGAAAGCAATTTCTTCCAGGCAACCTTATTGCTAACACAAGATATAAGTGAATAAACAGTTGGTAGTGCACGTCGGCACGACGACAAAATACAGAAAGTTTTGTCAATATAATACATTACATACAATACATATACAAACATACTGGTAATTTAAAATATACATTTAATATACCTAATATAATAAGTAATAACTGTAATATAATAAGTAATAACTGTGTGTGAACCCGTAACTTTTGATGTCAATGTAGCTTACATTGCCATCAAAAGTTACGGGTTAAGGCGAATTATAAAGAATGAAAACACAGTTCAAATAGCTGAAGGTAGGAAATAGAATTCAGTTGGGATTTGCTGTGCTGTAGCAACGATGTGGGATGTGTGTGCAATGACCTTTAAGATCCTGTACGAAATCTCTTGTGGGTTTTTTGTACCTACAAGTCCAATTTTTTTATGTTTCTCCTTTCTATTGACTTTATTCTTGTCATATAAAGTTTTAATACAATTGCCGCAATCCAATATATTACCTACACGGCTTTTCAATTAGGATTAAGATATGCATTTGCAATCCAGTCGCGTTTCACATATCTATTGAGGTCCACCCACATTTATTACTTTCATTTATTATCTGCAAAATTACTTTGCGTTTGCACAAGTTGATCTTTACAATGTTCAAGGCACTGGGGCAGAGAATTGATCTGATGGATCAGATGGAGAACTGATGGAGCTTCCTCACCCCGTCGGCCCCTAGGTGAGTTTTATTGAGGTCCAAGTGCAAGAAACGTGTGGCGCACGCACGGGGCGCAGATGGTATGGGTAATAATTTTCAACGACGCTGACGTAGGTTCCGTCCATCAGGATCAAGTGTTAGCGCTACGCGCACTTCGCGCGCTTCACTTGACGACAATGGTTTAGATTCGAATTTACTCCTCTTTTGACCGTGGTTGGCCTCAGATCTGGAGATAGTTTTTAATTCTTATAACTGAAAAGTCCAGGGAAGAAGATTTCAGTTTGTTTTTGATCTTATGGGTCTCTTCAAGACAAGAATGGGTGTCTTCTAGACCTTTGTGGTACTACGTGAGGCTGTGTCCTCCTAGCCGAATTTCGACCACGGCGGCCAGTCTTATCGGAGACTAGCCAGATGCGCAGGACATATTATAGTGCACAAGTGTGTGCGCAAACACAGGTGCACTCTCTATTCCCTGACTCTCATAATCCTATGGGACGACAGACCGACACGACTGGGTAGAGGTCAGGTGCAGGACTAACGGCCTAACGTGATTTCCGAGGAACGGGGGTGTAACACCGCCAACTTCCTCACTCCGGCCTGCTACTGTGAGTTTTTCTTGCTAGAAATACCCCAATAACAATCAGTTGAGCTACCTGTAGATTGTTTGCAACAGTCTGCAGTTAGCTCAATTGTTTCAATTGTAAATACTAGTTCTAATTTATTTCTATTATTTTATTGTAATTTTCTTTGTGAATAAAGGCTTCTGCCATTAAAAAAAAACTATTGAATCGACCCGGAAATTGAACCCAGGACCTCATAATCATGACCTCACAATCAACTCATGAGACTGTGATCAAACCAACAATGTCTATTGACTATAAATAAAAAAAAATATTTAAAAAACATTCGCACTTTATCACACGGCACTCGGACAGTAAGTTAAGTAGCAATAGCTCTTTTATATTACGCCCGATTCTTTAACAATACCAATATTTGTCAAGTATGCCTCATTGACCGGTGTCTAGTTGCGTATTGATTAATAGTCGGACAATTTGTTTGTATAATGTGCTTAATTTTATTACATAATAGTCTTTTGTATAGCTATTTATGATTAATGGATTATGGCTACCCTGATTATATTCAATCATTCAATTTATTGGATGTTTCGACATAAGAGCTTATTTTGGCCGCTTGGAGCTCGTGCCGTTGCCAAAAGTTTTGGCAATTCTCTGTGAAGCAGCAGTCGTAGATTGCGACTTGCGACGCAGGAGTTAACGGGTTCGATACCCGCCTCGGGACATATGTTTTTACAATTGGCAGATATTTTTTCTGGGTGTTCACTATGTATACTGAAATCTACGTAAGTATGTATATCAGTATCTGCTTGCTTCGCTAATGTTCTTTCTAATACCTAGTCAATAAGTAGCTATTATAAATCGCACGATCGATGTTATCAAAGTGACATAGAACAACGTTTTTAGATATCTCATGGGCTTGAAGCGCTATTGTAGCGCTTCAGAAATGTATACCTACTGAAGCCCGTGTTGACTCCTTCCATGTTATCCAGAGAAACGGAATATCTTCGTTTATGTCCAGAGTGTAGAAGTGTCCGGAGTGGATGTGTAAAAACGCAATAATGAGTATAAATAAATAATAATAATAAATAATGCTGGACAATTCACACAGCATTATCTAGCCCCAAGCTAAGCAGAGCTTGTTTTATGGGTACTAGATAACTGATATACATAATACAATACACTACATACGATATTTTTATTATACATAGAAAACACCCAGACCAACGGAACAAATTTCTGCAGATCGTACACAAATTTGTTGCGAGGCGGGAATCGAACCCGAAACCGCCTGCGTCGCAGGCGGACCTTCGCCCGCTGCGCCACGGAGGTCGTCGAGTATGGCAGATCGTTTGATCACGCCCGATTTGTAAGAACGGTGGGTGGCTATTGCCAGCTAGAATATTATTATTATTATTTTTGGGACTTATCACCTTATGTAACATACTTTATTTCTGTACCTATATTTTTAGTATTTTTGTGCATTTATTTCTAAATATTAGTCAAAAACTTTATCAACAAAGAAAATTACAATCAATTAATAGAAACAAATTAAAACTAGTTTTTATTTGACAATTGAAACAATTGAGCTAACTGCATAGGTACTGTTATTATTTTTTTTTGAGTTGAGTTGAGTTGAGCTACCTGTAGATTGTTTGCAACACGCTGCAGTTAGGTCAACTGTTTCAATTGTAAATATTAGTTCTAATTCATTTCTATAATTTTATTTTAATTTTCTGTGTGAATAAAGGCCCCTTTAAAAAAAAATATTAGTTGGATACACAAGGACCTCGTATCTGAAAATAAATTTTATAATAAAATGGTGCAGTCTTCGAGCCCTTCGCCCATGCAATATAACCTGACACAGTTTTGAATTTTTTAAATCAGTTCTGCAATCCAATCCAATCCAAAAAGGAGTCCAAGAACTTTCGATCCGAATCGTGTGAATTTTTCGTTTCCCATGTGTTTACGTAAATTTTTATAGTGCCGCCTACACTCAAGGTGTTGCAATAAAGGAGTTTTCAAGGATTTACTTGTTGTTGCCTGTAACTTTGTGATTTACATCACAATAAAAAGGTTACAATTGGCGTCGGTCGGTCGGGCCTTTTGTTTCTACATCTCATAAGCATTTTGGCGTCGGGCCTTTTGTTTTAGTACGCAGTGCTGTTCTCGAATAGTTAGGTAAGTAACTACCTAAGTACCTACCACTTTGAACAAGAGGGTACCTTCCGAATACATTTTTTATAAATATTCATTCGGAATACATTATTTCCCATATAATTATTAGTGTATAATTATCAGTTATCTAGTAAACATAGGCACAAGCTACTAAATTTGGACCTATTTATTGCTGTGTTAGTTAGTCCAGCATTATTTATTTATTTTCTTATCTTATTATTCATTTATACCCATGATAATTATGATTGTTATGTCATGTATGAGGCACCCTACTAAACTACAAAAATTTTCAGAAATCCAAATTGTTGCTATTCAAATCAGAAGTCTTGTTTGTACTTCAAAGTAAAAATACTTACTGACCTAAGCTAGTCAGAAATAATAAATAAATAATGCTGGACAATTCAAATGTACTTATTCAAATCATGAGTCTTAGGAAAAATCCCAAGCAAGAAATCAAATAATATCTCAATAATTTTTTGACTTCGACTGGACTTAACCCTGCATCTTTCCTTTACGGGAATGTGCTAACTTGGGATATTATTTGATTTTTTACAAATTACCCTGAGTGTCAAGTGTGAGGGCTTAGGCACGATAATAAAAAAAACAGTATCCCAAGCAGTGAGAAGTAGTTCAATGATCCCAAGAAAGGTTATTCTAGCAAGACTTGAGCGATTGGCCCACTGGCTCATATTTATTTGACCGTCGAATAATTGAACATTATTTTCGTGATACCGATAAGCCCGATAAGAAAAGTAGTACAGACAAAAGCTTGTACCTTTAAATGGACATTGTAACCCACATTTGTGATATAATTCCGCCATTAAGTAACAGATGATTGATAGTTGGCAATCACATCGATTTGATATGCTAATTTAATATTATCTTTGGGTACTTTGGGCTTGAGTGAGGTTGCAGTCACACCGAATAGAATCCTATTATTTATTCATGGGTATACGGACATTAAGGTATGGATGGAATGGTCCATTCATACCTTAATATTCTTCTAACCGAATCTTCGGCCACAGTGGCTAGTCTCAACTAGCGCAGGACAAATAATAGTGCCCAAGTGTGTCCGCAAACATAGGTGTACTCTCTATTTCTTCACTCTCGTAATCAGATGGCAGACTGACACGACCAGAGATGTCAGGCGCAGGACCAACGGCTTAACGCATTTATATCTTACCTGGATACCTAGGGTCCGATAATATCAGTCTGTATATATATAAAATATATCTAATAAATTGCACAGCCTACACCCACTCTAGCAGGTACCAATAAAAGCAATTCTGTTTAGGTTTTGGGGCTAGATAATGCATGCGGTGTGATTTGTCCAGGATTATCTATTTATTTATTGATACAAAATTTTCACTCTACACCCACTGTTCCCACACGCGCGAAGCGTTCCAATAAGCTCTCTTCCAGAGATCACATGGTCGTTTTTTTTTTGTTAATAATGTTTTTTTGGCTGTAAAACAAACTGACTTTACTGGTAGCTGCTGAAATCCTTGTCCATTTTACACAATCGTCCTACCTAAGCAAATCTATTACTAGTTTTAAGCAATGGTTAACCTTTGATTGTTAGGCTGAGGCCAAACCGGCGTATTTTTTATTTTAAAGTAGCGTAATAATTTTTCCAACATAAGTAATAATTCACGTGTGACACGAATAAGACTTTTGTATGAAGTGACGTATTTTACGCGACGCAACTCAATCTCAATCCCAAAAATACCGAATCGTTGACCTCCAAATAAAGATTCAATACGTTCGGCGTTCGTTTGATCTCAGTCGTACACTACGGTGTGACCGACATCCTAATCTATGAATGAAAGCTCATTACTCGATTAGTTATCCAACCTGCGCAAAACGGCGGATGTTGTCGTTTATGGACGAATGTTTCCTAACGATTACAATAGAAAATACCTAGGTACACTATCAGGTCAGTAGGCCTAACATGGGGATAGTTGTGTAGGGTAGAATAGAGAAGAATGACATCGCAGTTTCAAACATATTACGCATTCGATGACAATGTGACGTTTTCTCTATTCTACCCTAGACAGACAACAATCCCCTTTCTAGGCCTACAGATCAGTCACGAAAAGAATAGGTTTATGTCTAGGAAACACTACTAGGTAGGTACAGCTATTTTGGTGTATTGTTATTTCGACCCAAATTTTGATCCCACAAGCGAAAAGTAAGAATAATTTTAGTCATTTCAACCCACACAAATTTTACAGTGTTGTTTCAACCCACCCCGAACGAAGAAAACAAGCGATAATCAGCAAAAGCATGGCAAAGGTACAGTCAAATCATCAAGAACAAAATAAAAAAATTTAAAAACCCCCCGACAGATTTTCATGAAACATGGCTAAGTACACTTGGAATAAAATTATCATGACACCAAAAAAACTCTACGAAAATCGGTTCATCCGTTTGGGACCTACTATATCACAGACACTTATAACACCCCTCTCTTTTTGCGTCGAGTGTTAAAACATGAGACATATTGAGGTGTGCAGTTGTCATTGTATACCATATCGCTCATCTGCGACAAGAACGTGACAAGTCAGAAAACGTGATTGTTCAGAAAACGGCTTTGAAGTTTTCAATTCCGTATATTTTCGTTTCTATTGCGCTTTCTCAACTTTTTATTGGCGATATAGGTGCTCCAACAATTCTATTTTCGAAAAACTGATTGTAAGCTGGTATCCTTATCCGTTTTCACTAAAATACCACGTTTATTTTAAAAAATGGCAGCAGTTGTTACGTTTTTCTAGCAAAATATTTTTTTTTTTCATTGGATATACAGACGTGTCACGTTTTATATGGTAATATTTTTGTAAAACTAACGAAATATCGAATTAAAACACGCTTTTGCAGTCAAAATGTATGTAATTATAAAAGAAATATTACTAAAACACCGTTACATTATGTTGGGCTACGAAAAGGAAGTTATACTTTTTGTACTATTTTAATCAGTCTCGACCATAATTATAAAACATAAATTACTGTTTGTATTATTTTAAACAGTCTCGACTATAATTAAATTACATAAATACTTTTGTACTAATTTTATCAGTCTCGACAATAATTAAGTCTTACTTTTGCATGGCACACTTCTTACCTAATACAAACAATTATGTCTATCCAATACTTAACGTCGTAGGTAATCATCGTTTACTTACCATTAAATAATCAAAACATCTTAGCAAAAACAATCACAGTTATTTTCAATAGTGCTACTATAAGATTAACAATGGCATGGCACTTAACAAAGAGCATTAACATCAAAGAGCATTACCTATCTTTATGACTCTTTTGTATTTATGTATTTACTCAATTTATATGTGTATATAATTATATTATTTGTTGGGATATATTAGTTTATGTATTGTATTATATTATGTATTAGTCTATTTAATAAGTAGGTTAAAATTAAATCTTATACATATCCTTTGTGCACATGTACCCACTTCTGCAAATTTGTCTCTCTCTCCCAATAAGGTTTGCTGGAAGAGAACTCTTTTTAGGGTTAAGCTCGCCTTTGCCATTATTTTTCTTGTGATATGTTTTACTTATAATACCTATGTTGTGCAGTAAAGAATTATGAATTATGAATTAACATTTGCACTTATTATACTAAACATATTAGAGAAAGTAACTAATTAATATTTTTCACAGCACAATGTTCTATTATAAAATAACAATTGTAATGAAAAATACTAAGAAACATGCACATTTAAGGAATATTTAAAATGTTTTTAAAATTTAAAGAGATTCGTAAAAAGTTTTATAATATCGGGGAATGAGGTTTTTATTAACCAGTTCCATGAGGTCCGTTTTTTTTCTCGGATATGGAAGGTTTTGTGTTGTACAGTTTTTTAACTTCCACATCTATCTCCCTTCTTTTTTTATGGCAGTCGTCAGTATCTATAATAAGAGATTTTTGATTTTAGTATTTGTACGTATTATTTATATCTATTTCAGTACCTACAGTACCAGCACAAGAATAAAAGTAAATACCTAACTTCTACAACAATAAATACATACATTGAGTACTTACTCGTATCTTTAAAAAAATAATGTTATTTGTTACCTTCATAAAAAGATGGTCCCGACGAAGAAGAGCTGCTGCTTGAGAAGCTTGACGAGCTTGAACTAGTGGAATCATGACGACGCTTGGTACAATCAGGGGCTCTTTTTTCCGTGGAGCATTCTAATAAGTAAAAATTTAATTAATTCGATTGACCAATTGTTATTTCGATTTAAATCAATATAATTCACACATTATTCCTGCTACTATTATAATTGCGAAAGTGTGGATGTTTATTATACATAGATGTTTGGATGGATTTTTGTTACCTCTTCACGACAAAACATCTGAACATATCGGGCTGAAAATTGCATACAGGTAGTTCTAAAACATAGGCATTTATAGTCCATAAATCAGTTCCCATGGGATAGAAATATTCTTAAATAACGCGTTCGAAGCCGCGGGCAGAAACTAGTTTTAAATAAACAACAGTTCATACCTATTTGGTCATTGCTATAGGTGTTTTAGCAAGAAGATCCAAAATCTTCTTGGATCGCGATCGTGACTCCATCTGAAAAAATAAGGGGGGGGTTTTAAAATGTGTCGTCATCTGTAATGCAACAACTTATTCTATCACGACAAAATGTATACACACTTTACGACAACAACGAGATACGAGTTAATAATCCAAAAAAGCTTAAACCTTTAGAGATTTGATTCACCATCTAAAACGGTACATACCTTTTTATTCCGAATAAATATAAGTTTTTTGCGAGAAAAACGTGACTAGGTAGCCTAAAAATTTATACAGTGAAATTTTATTTTACAGCTAAAGTGGTTCCAACCATGATATCACGCTTAAGTAACATATAAAAACCCAAATAATGCACGTACCTTTCCGACAACAACGTGACACGCTGACCATGTCACGTTCTTGTTGCAATTGAACTGCACCTCACTCGTCGCGCGCACGGAATCCACTGACATGTACCGATGTTGAAACGAACTTCATCGATGTAAAAGAGGGAGCTAGAACGCGTCTTGTCGTCTCTTTCCTTCATACCAAGGTCAATTTAGGCGCTAGAAATATCGCGTTTTTGTAGCAAGTAGAGCGCGATACGGCGGATTTGGATATAGTGTTATTCCAAAACGATACCTAAATCTCATAACCCGTTCTTCTCGCAAATGAGCGATATGGTTTCAATTACCTTTAGATATTTTCTGACTGATCAAGACTATTGATAGATAGATCATTTATTTATTTAAAGTACGTTACATAATTTGGTTAGCAAATGCCACATACAAACAACGTCTACGGAAAATTTGACTAAAACAATTCGTCTAATACAATTCGACTAAAACAGTTCGACCAAACAACAATTCGTCTAGAAACATTTCGACTAGTAACAATTCGATTAAAGCAATTCGACCTTCAGTTGACCCGACCTGTAGGCGTCCCACCACCGCGAAGCAGGGAGGTGGTAAACATTAACTTACTCCTAACGAAGCCCGCCAGCCATCCTATACGATGAGACGAAATTTTCTGTTTTTGAAACGAATTGTTTTATACGTTAATCGAAACTAGTCGTAGTTACTAGTCGAAATGTTTTATTCGAATTGTTTTATTCGAATTGTTTTAGTCGAATTGTTTTAGACGATTTGTTGCAATCGAATTTTCCGCAAAGCACTAACAACGCTATCATGATGGCTCAAGACGCAGATGCCAGTTTACTCCCCCGTGTCGCGGCGGCATACGTTAAAGCCTATAAAAGGTTTGACTAAGCACTGAGTTCTCATCTCACCTATTTGACATAAAATTTTATAAACTGTAGTTAACAAACAAGCGCTGCTTAGCTTGGGGCTAGATGGTGTTGTGTGAATTGTTCTGCATTATTTATTTATTATTTATAAAAATCTTACAACGATGAAAGTTAACCTGCGTTAGTAGATATGATATTTTCCACTTTGATAAAATGTGGTGAGATCTTTAGACGATAGTGTGATGCACCAAATTATGCACTCTGAGTTGACATACGTCGTCAATCCGGTCCATAAGTTAATAAAAAAATTACACCTAGAAGCTCTAAATGTAAGAAAATATCTGTGCGTATTTAAGTGCCACGCACTGTATATTATGGCATGGCATATTTAGATGATTGATTTATTTTTAATTTGGTGATGGATTAACTCGCCCGTCTTCGCGTGTTTACATTAAATTAGATAACGTTTGTAATGCACTTTAATTTGGAAGCTGACCCGAGGTCAGCTTCCAAATTAAAGTGCATTAAAAACCTTAAATTGAAAAGGGATTGATTGCAACAACGTTACGCTGTGATTTTTATGGAAGTGGTGGAAAAATATGTCAGATCCTAATCACTTACATAAATCCTTAATACCTCACCTCGCAACAGCCTTTATTGGTCCACTGCTGGACGCAGGCCTCCCCCTGCGCTTTATTGGCTTTTATCTCATGGGGGGTAGTGCCCTTAATTTCCACGCTGGGCATGCGGGTTGGGGATCGCAGTTCGTTGATAGAATAGTTTTGCAGGGGCCGGTGCTGCCCGCCCCGGTGGATATCCCTTAGTCGCCTCTTACGGCACCCGCGGGCAGAGTTGGGGTGGTGCAAATTCTAAGCCGGCACGGCACCGGGAAGTGTTGGGGTGGTGCAAATCTTATAATAGGCATTAATGAAAAACCTACATATGTCAGAACAACCTATTTTTTTGCATTTAGCCAAGATAGGCATATGCCTATCTTGGCTAAATGCAAAAAAAAAATAATAAATGCAAATTTGGGATCCTTGCCTATATAGGCAAGGATCCCAAATTTGCCAAAGATTGTAGGATCGAATTGGATGAATCGCATTATTAATATTATAAATGCGAAAGTTTAGATGGATGGATGTTTGATACCTCTTCACGTTCAAACTACTGAACGGATCGGGTTGAAATTTTCCATACAGGTAGTTCTAGGCCGCGAATAAAACATAGGCTACTTTTATCCCATAAATTAGTCTCATGGGTAGGTAATATCTCATGGGTTAAAAAGTTAACCTTTAAACGTTTCCATAGAAACAACCCGAGCGAAGCCGCGGGCAGAAACTAGTAATAAATAATTATATAATGCTAGACAATTTACACAGCATCATCTAACCCCAAGCTGATCAGAGCTTGTGCATGTGATACGATCTCGATTATAAAGAGTTATGAGTGTTAATTCAGGTCGCTAACCTAACTAATTTGACAGCATTAAAAATGATTTTAATGCTGTCAAATTTTGACATTTCTATCGTTTATGAAAGGACAGCAATATTTTTAGAGCTGTCAAATTAGTTCAGGTTAGTTTTGGCGTCATCTGAATTGACACTATAGTTTTTGGTAAGAATAGATTTAGTTTTGAGAGATTTGACAGAGGCTATTTTCCGGCATATATTTGTATTTTTTGGTACGTGTACCGGAAGTTGAAGTCAAACTCAAGAACTTTTTTCGTATTCGTATTTTGCACACCCATACTATACATTACATGCTGACGTGCGTTTGAATTGTTTTTAAAATTGACTTGATTTGAATTGTTGGAACCCAGGAGTTTTAGATTTATGTTTTTTACACAATGTTTTTTTGTTTATAATGGAAATAAATGAATTTAATTGAAACTTATCATGCAGATTTCAAGTTCTCGTAGTAGAAAAGTACCCAACAACCTGATACAAATGCCCAATTACCATAGTTACAGCGTACGGGCCCATCAATTCGAGGCATCGAAGCAGTTACGATGTTAATGTACGCCGGTAAACGACAATCATGGCCGGTGAAAAATGTCCCAAGATTAAATGGTTGGGTTTAGACTTTAGAGGTGGGCAGATGTTGGCCGAAACCGAAGAAGTAAAAGGCCAGACGGTATGACTCTGATTCCCTGGAAGATGGGTCGGCCTTTAGTTTGGGATGCCCTAGCGCCTTCACATCTTGCAGGGACATCGGTAAGGGCCGGTTCTGCAGCAACATCAGCGGAGTCCCTTAAACGGCGAAAATACGCTAACCTTGACCGAAGTTACCTATTTGAGCCGTTTGGGATTGAAACCCTTGGTCCTTGGGGTCCTGGGGCACACGCAATTTATAAAGATCTTACCAAACTTCTTATAGAGTCCACAGGTGATCGGAATGCTGGCTTCTATTTCGGTCAACGAATTAGCATTGCCATTCAACGTGGCAATGCTGCCAGCATTCTGGGCACTCTGCCTTCTGGTGACGGCTTAGATTTTTAAGAAATAGATATAAGTGTATATATTAGTTGCAATTGTTTTATTCTGTTACTGTAATTTTCTATTATTTCTGATAAATATATTTATTAACTATTCACAGGCAATATTTTATTCCGTTTCAAGAATTTGTAGAGCGATCGAATGTTTAAATAAATGTTTATTACAATATGTACTCTAATAATACCAGGCTCAAAAGAGTCTGGGTACCAGATTAGGACAGTTGTTTTCTGACAAAAGTTTAGAAAAAACTATTTACCTACTTATTGCATCTTTTTGAAACCGGTTCCCTATACAAAAGTAGGTACAATAAGATGCTCTATATCTCTACCTACCTTTGTTAGTAAAACTCTATACACTTATAGTTAATACATTATTATGGGTACCTACCTACTCATCCTTAAACTTGATTTATAGATCATTTGTTTTTCCAAAAATACTGGGAAAATACGGAATATCGAAGTTAAAGTTCATAAAGATTAAGTTCAATTCTCAGTACCTTCGGCAAAAACCTGACAAGCCGAAACCAAGGAAGCTCTACATTTCTACCTCCTTCGCTTCGGGCGTTAAATCCGGCAATTTGACTGTCTTCGGCCAAACACGTGATATAACTTCATTTGCGATGATAAAGCTGCCTGGCTTTCTATTTCCTCGGGTATCTATCTATCTTAAGTATCTATTCACTATGATGGGAATGGCATGGTATAGCTCTCAATATTTTCCCAACTTGATAGCATATTATAGCAGATTCTTTTATAGTTGTATATAAGAATAGCTGCATTCTTACTACCCGTTGTCCTATTACCCGTTTTCCCGTAGGAATGAAGCATTTTCCCGCGGTAAAAAGTAGCCTATGTTCATCAGGAATAATGTGAGCTTCTAATGGTAAAATTATTTTTCAAATCGGTCCAGTAGTTTCGGAGCCTATCTAATACAAACAAACAATCAAATCTTTCCTCTTAATAATATTAGTATAGATAATCTCGAAGTGGTCCCATAAAGATTTGATTCCTGCGAAATTAGTTTTTGTTCCTTTATTAATTACTAGCGACCCGCCCCGGCTTTGCACGGGTGCAATGCTGATACGGAATTTTTGTAGACCTTTTTAAGGTGTACAATACTGTAGTACATTATTTTGATCTATCTCGTATGGTTCAGCCAACGTTTGCGATGTAAACGCAAAAAAATGTGTTTCTTTACGACATCACAATAGAAACCTCTAAAATTATCAGTGTTTCTCTACTATATTATACATGTATTACACATATAAACCTTTCTCTTGAATCAGTCTATATACACTAATAATCTAATAAAAAAAACCGCATTAAAATCCATTGCGTAGTTTTAAAGATCTAAGCATACATAGGGACAGACAGACAGGAAGCGACTTTGTTTTATACTATGTAGAGATTCGGATAGCAGGTCCACTGTATTTAATACAGATCCAGTGTGGTACTTATAACAATGTGGTATAACTGTCGCTCCGAAGAAAATTTGGGTACGGCCATGTCCACAATTGGCTCTCCGAGCCCAGTCCTGCTCAGTGATATCGAATTAAGAACTTAATTGGCTTGGCACCCGACTGTAGAGACCATTAGGTATGTGATCTAAGTTTTAATAAATTTGATAATGTAGTTAAAGCCTGTGTAGTAATAGTCCATGTAGTTATAGTCCATGTAATTATGGTCCATGTTGCTAAAGTCCATATTGTTATAGTCCATGTAGTTATAGTCCATGTTGTTATAGTCTATGTAATTATGGGACATGTTGTTATAGTCCATGTAGTTATAGTCTATGAAGTCCAGTCCAGTCGACGGTACGAAGTTTTCGAAGATCTTTCTTCGTCGCTCCAGCGGTACCTATGATGAAGAAACTTTGAGTGAAAAGTAGGAAATATTTATTGAGCCGTGGAGGCTAATGGGAGATACTTAACCCGGCTTTCAATCCGAAGGTCGTGGGTTCAAATCCTGATCGTGCACGACGGATTTATCTGTTTGATTTCATGTGCATCATCACGTTTTTAATGGTGAAATAATCTAAAGTTCCCTTAATACAGAATGTGCATATTGCCGATCTTGCAATTATATTTCATGATGCTGTGTGAACTGTCCAGTCAATTATTATTATTATCCTTCAAATTGGTTCGTTTCGGGATTTCTGTTGTGTAAGAAATCATCTGCAGGCCTTAAAAAAGTCTGGTCGATGCTGATGCGCTGCGCCAGATACTTACCATCTCTCGGGATGGTGAGTATCTGGCGCAGCGCATCAGCATTGCCATACAGCGGGGCATGCAGCCAGCGTCTTCGAGCCGCTTCCGACTGGTATTGATATGGGTCAAATTTGAGCTACCTCAAGATTTTTAGCAACAGTTTGTTGTAAGCTCAACTGTTTCAATTGTAAATACTGTACTAATTTGTATCTAATCTGTAAATGTTATTTTAAAAACGAATGTTATGAAATTGCGGTTTCTGATAGACACCTTGTAGACCTAATTACATTCATCCATTTAAACGAATTTGCTATGATTTAAGATAGGTAATCATAGATAACCAGCTATCAAAGCATTTGTACGATTGTATAACATAGCCGAAGGGATGTTCTAACATCCGCTTACTTCCTCGTGTGTGGCATTTAATGTGTTAACTGTGATTTGTATAATTTGGAGTTCTGTAGAATAGTAGGTAATATGTTTTTAACCACACGTAATGTATAAAACCGGTATGCTTCTGCCTCGCAACAACACACTACACCATAGTGTGGATCTGTCATAATATAATCGACTGATGTCTTTTCCTACTCTTATTTTTTATGATAACTAATAGGTTAACGCTGATAACTGTTATGTGTTAGGTATCATGCAACTCGAAATTTGACAGAAATAACAAGACTGGAAGTAATACCATAATCACAAAATTCCTATGTAAGATAACCCATAAGTATTTAAAGGCAGTTATGTTCTCTCGAAAAGTCGAAGTGTCATTTATCACGACAATCATTTAACATCATAATTTTGGAAGGTGGTTAATAATGTAATGAATGAGGTTTTACTATTTTCTAGATTCAACAAGTCCAATTTCACAAGTATAATTTAGATACGTTAGGTTCTACAAGCATTATTATGATAGCCGTTAAGAAGTTTTGCGCATATTATTAGGCAGAATCAGAATTAGGTATATTTATTGTCAACTGTTGTACAAAAAAGATCTTAGGTATAAAATAGTGTACAGTTTCAACAGCTTCTCTATAATAAACATACAATAACTTTTAAATAGGCCATTTGCTACGAATCTTTGCTGAAAGAAACTTTGAATCAAACATTAAAGTCGAAGCCCATTCAAACCTAGAGAGCGCCCTGTAGTGGGCTATTCTGCCCAAATGATGATGACGGTAGCAAGTTACCCAATTGAATAGTTGATCTCCATGCAATTGGAATCACGAGCCAAACTAACTAGGTATGCTCCGGCCACGCATTTATTTTCTTTGACTTACTAATTAAAGACAATTTTTCATTTTTCAATTTTTCAAGCGTGACCCGAGAGTTGGTGAGTATCTGGCGCAGCGCATCAGCATTGCCATACAGCGGGCAATGCAGCCAGCGTTTTGGGGACGCGACGACTGGTATTGATATGGATCAGTTGAGCTACCTGTAGTTTGTTTGCAACAGTCTGCAATTAGCTCAATTGTTTCAATTGTAAATACAAGTTCTAATTTATTTAAATAATTTGATTGTAATTTTCTTTGTGAATAAAGTACCTATAGTATTTTTCATACCCACGTAATCTGTTAGCTGGATAAATATCCAAGCTCCCTACATCTAAAATAATGACGCGTACGCGCAATGCGTATGCTCATAAAGAAATGTCATTTATCATCATAATGCTGGTCATTTGGATGTTATGTCATGTTGTGACGGTTTCGGCAAATATTTTAGCACATGATGAATTGGTGGTCTAATGTGCAGGCACGGAATATGGTCCATTAAGGCCGTTGGCCATAGACGACGTAAGTGGTGGCCTTTGACGTAATAACAGTGTTCTGTAGAGCTTTCGTTTTGTTTTTAATGTTTATAGATGTTCTAATTTCTACGAGAACTATGTCAACGGTATCCTGACGTGCATTGCGTGCATTTACCACTCTAAAAGATACAGGTTATCATATTAGGATTCAAACATCCAAGTCATAACTTTTGAATTCTTAGCATGACCTAATCAGAATTTTTTGAGGAAACTTCGCCCGCCAAAAGTTGTAGATAGGTACTAATTATACCCATAGTTCATCATGATGATGAACTATGGGTGTGGCAGGCAGTGGACTAATATCATCAGATGTTAGTCCACTGCCAGACCCAGCCCTCCCCTAATGAGCGCCATAGCGCCCTGTCTTCAGTTTGCCGCATCCAGCATCTGCCTGCAGTCTTTCACTTGGCTGGAGGGCGTCCTACACTACCCTACTTGATGCAAGAAAATGCTTGATGCATGGATTGTCATAAAAGATAAAATTCTAGCGGAATCTCGACAATCTTGTATAGGAAGGTACCTACCGTGACTTACCTTCGTATGTATGTCGTCAAAAAAAACCCAACTCCAAACAATCGATCCAGAAAAACGGGCTATTGGCTAGGCCCTTCTCTTCGAAGACGCGTGCATTTTTTATCAGTCAAAACAAAACATAGATGTTTGTATATTTGCATAGATCCATTCACGTGTGGTGTAAACGGACAGGTTAGACAAGTTCTGACCCTGTTCTGACCGTTCTCAGTTGAATATCGGAAATTATTTAAAAGAGCGTTAGTTTTGCCGGTTATGGTAACTTTCCGGAATCTTTAAATCTTTGGATGGGCAAAAGATCGAAAGATAGCTAGGTATCATTTTCTAATCAATTAATATACGGCCTTCGCCAATTGTACAGGGTTGTTTGTAATTCACTGACACCGCAGTTGTCAGATGCAGTTCTGTCCATTATCACGAACACGTATCTGAAGACATCAGGTACTTATCAATTCTTTTTTTTATAATTAACCTCTGATACAAAATGAAAAAAAGGAAATTGAATTTGCTAGGATTGCTACGGTTTAACAACTGAGAAGACGGAATCGGCACAAGGTGCTCGAATAACACGTTCACTAATAAAAAAACATTTGAAATGTGGTGATCTATCTAGGACAGAAGCAGGATCCCTCGTTAACTTCTATAAGGCGTCAATAACTTCTAATCAGTGTATTTTTACTTTTCCAACAAGCATCGAAAGTAACTGTTAGTTACACATAAGGGCAGGTTCGCTCTGACCCACTAAACCTGTCGGTGACTGAGTTTTGTGGAGTGACCATCATTTTCTGTTATGAACGCCGCTGCTTCGAAGCTGAACACACAAAGTAGCGATCACAATAGGACTAAATATGGCCTTTACATACTTTAAGGCCGCACGAAAGCACCAAATGCAAATAAAAAAAGTAATTTTCTGTTGCAAATACTCTTCATTCAAAAGCTTTTTTTATAAAATTGGGCTAGCGAGTGTCATCATCATCATCATCAGCGCTTGTCGACCCACTGGGCATAGGCCTCCTTATATATCCTAATGCTATGGGCTAACGAATGTATTTCGTGGAAAAGGTTAGAAGAAATCTGGGCCTACTGGCGAGAGAGGGACACCGGAGAGTTTTTAGTGGGTATTACGTTCTTCTCAGGGCGTCGAGTCCCACGTAATTTTGGTCCCCCCATACCAGTTTATTCGTAAACGTATTTCTTCGCCGAATAAAAACAAGATCCGTCAAGTGCGAGTGTAACTCGCGCGCCGAGGGTTTTGAACGTTTGTCAATAAATATGTACCAAAAGTACCGGTTAGAGACTTCGCAATTTAACGAATACCTAAGAATAGTAGGTACCAACCTCCTACATTTCAGATAGATCTCTCTGCATGCTTCGGATTAATGGGTGGTTCGGTTAAGGTGGGTAATGGTAAATTTTTCGACTTTTTACGAAATATTTCAAAAAGTATGAAAGCTACAGAAATTTTAAAAACTGTTTTGAAATGTCCAAACCAATACCTTTCATTTGACACCCCACTCGGCGGGGTAGCCCCCCTTTTGAAAATTATTATTTTTTGACCATTTTTCAAAAAGCGTTCATTTTACAGACTTCTCTATATTTTTCCTGTAAAATATAGATTCATATCTACAAACGCTCCATACATTTTAAACGGATCGCTCTGCAAACTTCGGAGATAGGGGGGGGGGAATGGGTATTTTTTCGACTTTTTTCAAAATATTTCAAAAAGTATGAAACCTACAGAAATTCAAAAAACTGTTTTGAAACCTACAAACCAATACCTTTCATTTGATACCCCACTCGGTGAGGTAGCCCCCCCTTTTGAAAATTATTCCCCCCCTTTTTGACCATTTTTCAAAAAGTGTTCTTTTTTCAAACTTCTCTATATTTTTCCTGTAAAATATAGATCCATGTCTATAAACGCTCCATACATTTTACATGGATCACTCTGCAATCTTCGGAGATAGGGGGGGGGAATGGGTATTTTTTCGACTTTTTTCGAAATATTTTAAAAAGTATGAAACCTACAAAAATTTCAAAAACTGTTCTGAAACGTACAAAATGATACCTTTCATTTGATACCCCATATGACTCTGTAGGTATCTTTTAAAATTTCGGCATCACAATTTGTATGGAAAATATTCATTTTCATTTTTCATTTATTTTAATTTTTTTTTCTCGAAATCTGTACAGGCGCACGAAATGTATTATTATTTTAAATTTCAAGTTGATAACTGCAGTAGTTTTTGAGTTATTAAGGAGGGAAAAAAGGACAGACAAAGCGAGACCATAAGGGTTTTGAAACCGATCTTCGATCTTCAAAACCCTAAAAAGGCCTAAAGGGCTTGGCTAAGTTGTTTGATAAAAAATAGAGAAACTAGGCAACCTTTGTGGTCACAAAGATTGCCTAGTTGGTCACAAAATCTGACGAAAAACTGCAAAATTACCGAATTACAATGTTTGGTTTCTGGGTTCCTGAAAACCTTAATTAGTTATTCCATTATTAATATGAGCCAGTGGTAACCCACTGGAGGACAAAGATCTCCCTTCACGTCTTCCACTATTTTGACCAGTGACGGAAGGGGTGGTATACCTATGCGTTTAGGGCGAGATGCATAGATATGGCGAGATGTTGTTTGTTTACAAGCAGTTTTTGTGGTTGTTCTCCTGTAAACAGATTCTCAAAAAGACAGAAAGGTTGCGGTATTCAAAAAGTTTGACGATGAACCAATGAGGAATACGGAATGGTACATGCAGAAAGAAATATTTAATTTATAGTAGACCGGTGGTCTCATTAACAAGGAGGTTACTAGACTCCTTGGGTCCTATTGTCAAAAAAGTTCCACATTTCAAACCTCATGGTCCCTCAACAAGTATCAGCAAATACGTAGCGGTTCGCCTTGCGCGTACTTTCCTCCGTGCGCACACGCACCCGCCCTAGTATTACCTTACAATGTCTAGCATGTACATTTAACTAAAAAATACTGCAGCTTTGCTTGGGGTATGAAGGTTATAGTCCGTAATTGCAGGCATGTTGGCTTGCGTTTGTCAATTAACTTTTCCACATAGGTATAAAGAAACTATAAGGGAGCAGTAGCGAGTTTTTTGACGACCTCCGTGGCACAGCGGGCGAAGGTCCGCCTGCGACACAGGAGGTTGCGGGTTCGATCCCCGCCTCGGAACAAAGTGTACGATCTGCAGAAATTTGTTCCGTTGGTTTGGGTGTTTTCTATATATAATAAAAATATCTGTCTATGTAATGTATTGTATTAAGTATATTATTTATCTAGTACCCATAACACAAGCCCTGCTTAGCTTGGGGCTAGATAATGCTGTGTGAATTGTCCAGCATTATTTATTTATTTATTTAGTTTTGCATTGAAGTAGGTACTTGCTGATATTTTCTTAGAGATCTGTCAAAATCCTGCTACCCCGCTACCCTACAAAAATGCACAAAGTAGACATTATTACGTTTTCATGTTTTTGACAATAGGATGAAGGTCTTGGGGACAGAACATCATAACATAATAAACAAAGATTGTGAATTTCGATTTTGTTTTGCACACATGATCTTCCTTGTGGTCGAGCTCCGTATTCGTGGGATCGGTGGGTACTTTTCACATTTTGTTATTTATAATGTCCCTAACCATAGTACTATTAAAGTTATTCTGTGCGTGTATCTCCTAACGTTCACAACAATTTTAGCTACCTATAAGTATGCGAATTTATGGAAGCCTACCCTAATTTTTGGGCTAAATTGACCGGACTAAGTGTATTTCTAATGTTAATAACCATGATGGATTTAAAAGTTTTATATTGAATTTTTGCAACCTATTAATGGCAAAGTTCGACACATGAAATAATAATGCATAATAGTGTCAGACTGACGTAAACCGAAATGTACTTCAAATAATTTCAAGTGGCCAGTACTTGGCGTATCAGTTATGTATAGTATTTATTAATTGCGACAATTCACTTCCTTGGCCTTATTACCACTCCACGGTACACAAGTTTGTTTATTTGTACCATACATGGTACTAGCTTTATGGTACTGGTACTACTGATCCTAAATAATTGTCACTAGTACCATTAATGGTACTAAAGATACAAAATACTACTTTGTATCTTGTGATCTTGTGATTGTGTGTGTTCTTTGTATCTTGTGACACTACTTTGAAAGTAGACTTGTACCATCAATGGTACAAATCAATGGTACTACTGACACAAAGGCATTAGGCATCTTAACATAACATGTGATACTTTGATGGTGCCGAGTGTACCTTACCTACCGGTTTCCAAGCAGCACCAGCAGAATCAACAACAACGCTGGTATCGGTTTCTCCCCATAGCGATATATCAAGTGCAGGTGTCGATTACCTTTACCTACTACCGTAAATAAATAATGTTGGAGAGCCCAAGTTAAGCACAACTTGTGTTTTGGGTACTAGTTAACTGATATACAATACACTATATAGATTTTTTTTTTTATTAAACATAGAAAAAATCCAGAACACCCTGAAAAAATATCTTCAGATCGTACAAACATTAGTCCCGAAGCGGGAATCGAGCCCGCAACTTTTTACTGTTACCTATATTTAGAAAGCTGAAAGGCCTACTTTTATTACTTAAGTTATAGTTTCTCTTTAAGTGAATTTGTAAATTCTTAAAAAGAAAATTATATCTCAAACCTTACATCACCATTTTAATGTATTTGGCAGCAGCTTTTTTCTGGATATTTATAGGTTCACAGTCCAGCATTGAGAGTATAAAGTGCCTTCCAAGTGTCCATTATAATAGAGTAATTAAATTAATTAATTTTTTTTAGCTTAGTATATCTATTCTACCAGTCCACTTTAAATTTAAGACTAGCTTTTATATGTGCGCGAACTGCAAGCAGCGGCGGCTGTGTATTATAGACATCCCTCCCCGAGTCCAATAACGTACGACCCGTTAAAACTCAGCAGACGGACAGCCCATATGCGGGCTGTGGACTCATGACGATATCGGCCTGCAGCCCATATTATATGGGCTGTGGACTGTAAACCTGTTTAACACACCCACTGCGATCATCAATGCGCTTACCAAGCGTGGTCAATATGGCAAAGTCCTTTTTAGAGTTACGTTCAGCAGTGGACATATGTGAGGACGTGTGTGTCCCGCCGGACCACTAGTACCACTAGGCAGTACCATTAATGGTACAATTGGCAACGATTTGTCCCAGTTGTACCATAAATACAACTAGGATGCCGCTCGTGGGCACAGTCTTAATTTATTCACATTAAATCTCAAAGGAAATCAAGATCATTATACATATTAATTTAACTACCTATATATAAGTAGATAGGTACTTACCTTGAACTTGCTTCGGCAAACCAATCCCACTTATTACTACTTATTAGAAACTACATTTACTTCCACCTATAAACGCAAACACGGCATTAATCGTTTACATACGACTGTTTTTTTATAACTCTCTCCTACTGGGCCAATGTTTCCATGACTTACTACAGTTTAGTTTACTGTTTGAAAATTGGCACTTGCAGCTTATGTCAAATAAATATTTTTTTAGTTTACAGTTGTTTAATGTTTTAATTTCATTGTACAAACATTGAATTATAAGATAAAATTAAAATAAGAAATTAATAACGTATTCAAAAATAATAACATCCATTGCCTTTTATAAATTTTGTCACTTTGTTATCACTTCTTTGAGTTAGAAACAGGTTTCGTTTTCAAAACTTGGCGAGTTTTCACATTGAAATAACAACCTAAGACGTCTTTAGTTGTTATTTCAATGAAAACAATCAAATGCCAATTCTATGCCAATACTTCAATTAAAAGGTAACGTACGCCATCTGATCTTTGGTTTACCACGAGTACTTATTTCGTACTAAATTTTACACAAGTCTCCTAGCATCCCTAGGTTTTTAGGTACAAGCTTGAAGTTAGAACACTGCTAGAGAGCATGTTCCCTAGTAAAGATTCGCGACTTTGAATGATTTCAATCGAATTATTCGACTTCAAAAATCATTCGAACCATGCGAATGACTAGGGCAAATTAGTAACTAATTTGGTAAAGAATTGTTTTCGCGTCGACTGCCCGACTCACCATTACTAACCAAATTAGTAAATAATAAGGTTAGTAATGACAACTGCTCGATCCGGGCAGTCGAACTCAATTCGTTGACGCCTCTCGCCATAACTAACCAAATTAGTAACTAATTTGATTGGGTAATGGTGACTGCCCGAGTCGGGCAGTCGAACTCATTTCGTTATTCGACGCCTCTCGCGATTACTAACCATATTAGTTACTTATTTGGTAAGTAATGGCGACTGCCCGAATCGGGCAGTCGAACTCAATTCGTTGTTCGACGCCTCTATCAATTTGTAGAGGCATTAGTTATTACTAATTAGTAGTTATCATTCGACTTTGAAGATTAATATTATTACTAATATTCAAGTCGAATGAGTCAATGAGTAGTTGTAGATCATTCGACTAGCCAGATCATTCGCAGTCACGCATCTTTATGACTACTTCAGGATATGTACCTACTTTGATAGAGCTATACTCACTGACAAAACTGTAAATAACAATAGACCAGGTATAACACTCATTGATATCTATACTAATATTATAAAGAGGAAAGATTTGATTGTTTGTTTCTATTGAATAGGCTCCGAAACTACTGGAACGATTTGAAAAATTCTTTACCATTAGAAGCCCACATTATTCCAGTTGAACATAGGCTACTTTTTACCGCGGGAAAATGCTTCATTCCTACGGGAAAACGGGTAATAGGACAAAGGGTAGTAAGAATGCCGCTAATAAAACCACTTATTTAATAGATAGTGGCGTCAATTCAGATGTCGTCAAAACTAAACTAAATTAATTTGACAGGACTGAAAATATTGCCGTCCTTTTCAAAGATCGAAATAAAAAGGATGGCACCATTTTTAGTGCGGTGAAATTAGTTTAGTTTTGGCGAAATCTGAATTGAAACGATTGCATTTATTAAAATAACAAAAACTTCCAAAAAACTAAGTAAAAAAATTACAGAAATATACCGAAAAAGAAGAAGAAATAATTATGATGTGGAAGATGAACAAATTTTACATAGTGTTGCTGGAATAAAGTACCGGGGTTATTCCTAAAAACCCTCCCTCTTTACCTGAATGTTACAGGACTTTTCTTCAACAAAACATTTTCATAACGATACAGAAAGCCGTAAATACTAAATACCTGTAGAACATTCCGAATATTCTTGCAGGACGACCAAAATACAACACAACCATACAGTGATACTCACTTGGCTCAGGCCCGTGACCTCCACAAATCATTAGAATGCGAAAAACAGATTTGTAAAAAAAAAGCTGGACAACCCACATAACCTATGTAGCCCCAAGCTAAGCAGTTTTATGGGAACTGGACGACTTAATATAATAAGTATATAACATAGATATTTTTTTAGTATACCTACGTACAAAATACCCAGAGCACCCGGATCAAATATTTGCAGATCGTACAAACATTTGTCCAAAGGTCGGAATTGAACCCGCAACCTCCTGCGTCGCAGGCGGACCTTCGCCCACCACGTCGGTCGTCATGTCTATTCTTGTATGAAAACGTCAAGTAAGCCACTATTTTTATTTCAGACGCACAATTACGTAGGTACCTAAAACGTACAAATTGTTCATGTATAAAAACATTGATTATGATGTATAAATAAAATATTATGTACACAAATTTTCGTAAGGCTTTGCGGAAAATTCGACAAAAACAATTCGAATAAAACAATTCGACTAAAACACAATTCAAATAAACACATTTCGACTAATAACAATTCCACTAACAACATAAGTAATTCGTTTCAACAAAAAAGAATTGTGTCAACATATGGCTCTGGGTGCAATTATACATATACACACCCTTTCAGTCACTGAGTTGCTACGAAAAGCGAAGCGGGGGTTTGGCGGTCTTCGTTAGGAGTAAGTTAATGTTGACCCTCCCCACTTCGCGGGGGTGGGATGCCTACAGGTCGGGTCAACTCAAGGTCGAATTGCTTCAGTCGAATTGTTACTAGTCGAAATATTTTTTGTCTATTATGCCTATGCCTATAAAACACCAAAATACAAAATTATAAAATATTATATGTCTCGTGCATCAGCCGAGCCATAGCAACAGCCGCTCCAGCTCCTATTATTGACTCTGGCATCTCGACAAGCCAACGAACTTGTAACTGACACTGTAATGACAACTTTCTGTTCATCATTAGCCACTAATTTCTAATCAAAAATCAACAACTTAATCGAACGCGCTCTTTTCCCGGGAAGTGAAAATTATGTGAATTAAAGTAAATGTTCAAACTCAAGTTTCCAATTTGGTGATACCGCCCGCAATAGGGTATATGCATGTGACTTCAAAAAAGCGAATTACTTTTTTACGTATTCTCTATTGATATAGAAATATATCTGTGTATTTATTTTTGTATATTTTATGTTTTTATTGTGAAATTTAATAATTGAAAAGTAATTATTTTAAATCTCAATCGCAAAATTTTTAAGCGGCAAGAGAACAGTGACATTGCAAATTTTGTATTGTCATGAGGTTTTGTCGGGATATTTTTTTGTATTAACTTGCGGTTGTTTGGTGTTTTCTGTAAAGTTAAATTATAACAAACGAAAAACGGAGGAGCGTATATTTTTTTGTATGACCACGCATAACTTTTAACAGAGTAGTCCGATTTTGATAATTATTTTTTTATTAGAAAAGGTATAAAGTTGGTCCCATAAAAATTTTAAATAGATGAATTTAAAGTCGGTTCATAGTTTTTAAAATAGGCCAAATGATAGTTTTTATCATTTATTTGTATCTAATTTTATTTTCATTGAAAATCCACGAAGAAACAGAGGCACTTTGAGTTGACAATGTGAAATGTGACGTCACAGAACAAGGGCCATTGTGGTCTTTTTAACACCCGAAACTGAGTGCAGTTTAATTTCTGTTTTTACCCTTAATATTTAAAAATTTTGTCATGATTTTTTTTTTGGAATATATTAATGTAACCTTACTAAGATTAGTGGATTGTTCAGCATTATTGCCATTATTATTAACAAATAATAGAAATCATTTTTTAGTAACAAGTTAACCATATCAGGCGCCAAGTTGCGAAAAGGTTAAAAATATAATAATAGCACAACCCGAAGTACATACAACAAGAAAAATTACGGCGAGCGAAGCGAACATATGCTTTTGGTTGGCATTACACATTTTTCAACGAAATTGACATTTTTGACCCAACCGCCGCCGTTTCGTTTCGTAGAAGCATTGTAGGCATTGCTGCCGCCGCCAAGGCGATCTCACTTAGTTTTAATTATTTTATTTTGTGTTTAGTCTTTTCCTCTTTTTGTTTGAATTATTTATAATCGTTAATTTTGATATTATTTCAATTAATTTTTTGCACTTTACCTAAGTAAGATAATTTCCACACGATATCTTTCTTTGTTATATCTGTTCACTAGTTTTTGTGTGTAAACTTGATTATAGAAGAGACTACTGGTTCAAGAAAATTCTTATAGTATATCTATGTACTTTCTGTCTTCCATCTAAATAAAAATAGAATATATATGTATAATAAAAATTATTGCGATGGTTGTCAGAGTTGAACAGATTGGATTGGCACTTTTGGCAGGGCTAGGAATTAAGTTAAGGAAGGGAATGTCACGAAATTTTTGTGATTATTCTGGCAGTGGGCAACAATACGAAGACGAAACGAAGGAAAAGACAATGGCTGCGAGCGGAGAGAGCTGCAGAATATTATGAGAATTATTGCGGTGATTGGTAAAAACATTACGTCAAGCGAAGTAACGCCCAGCAAAGCGTATACAACATGTTAACATAAAGAGAAGCTTTCGGTACAAAACTTAAGCATGAACCTGATCTTTTGTACCGAAAGCTTCGGCTTCGGCTATTGTAGCCATCAGTCGGCATCCTTTAGTCTCCGGCAAGTAGAAGGAAACCAGGCAGGCTATGGCAGGCAAGGTTGCGAAACACACTGGAGGTAGCCACTGGGCTGTATCCTGCAAGTCTATCACAAAAGGCGCTATTATGGAGCCCACACGGGCACTGCTCGACGCCAAGCCCACTGCTGCGTTTCGTATGACCGTAGGGAACAACTCTGACGTATACAAATAAACGGTAATGAATACGATAAATGAAGCCATTACACCGATAGTAGCCAGGACGATCGAGACGGGACCATTGGATACATCCGGTGGAAGGATGCCCAAGAGCACGAGGCAGAGAGCGGCGGTGCCGTTACCGACGATCAGGATGGTCCTGCGGCCGACCACCTTCAGTACGGGGATGGATGTCAGCGTGGCCATCGTGGTCAGCAGGGCACTCGCTCCTACATTCAGAAACGGATTGCCCATCAGCTGACCGACATACTGAGATACGCCATAGAAGCAATAGCTGCAGGCTAGCCAGTTTATTGACATGCAAATTGTATTTTTTCTAATGTTTTTGGTTCTGAAGAGATCCAGTATGGTTCCTTTACGACCCTTCGAGGAGCCCAAGGATTGATGATACGCCTCAACCAGAGTTTTCACTTCCTCTGTTGGTCGGTTGTTCCTGCAAACAAAAGAGCATTTATAATGTCCTCCTAGCCGAATTTTGACCACGAGTGCTAGTCTTATCGGAGACTAGCCAGATGCACAGAACATTTTATAGTGCACAGGTATCCACTATAATGTCCTGTTATAGTGCACAGGTGCATTCTCTATTCCCTCATTCTCATAATCCGATGGGACGGCAGACCGTCACGATCGGGGAGAGGTCAAGAGCTACAAATATATTATGTACCTGGGTAGTATTGCAGGTTGAAAGGTCGAAACCGTCGTAATTGGCTAACAATCCAGATGCCGGATTTCTATGTGTTTGCTAGCGCGATGACGCGTAACTAATTAGGACACTCTAAATATGTATGTATGTTTAATCTCGTCGTGCGACGAAATCGCATCGTTGCTGGTACGATCGTCAATTAGGACGCCGCCTTCGACCTACTTTACTTTGAAGTTTGTTGTCTAAAGACCTTTGTGAAATTTTACTCAAATTGTTCTGCGATTTTATGTTACTTTTCAAGGAAACTGTAAAGTTATCTACCGAGAAATTTACGATAATTTTACACATTTTTGGTGGTATTAAGGAACTTAAGCTACTTCTTACTAATAATGCTTTTTACTAATAACCTAAGCCAACGGAGTCGCAGTATGAGCGTATTGAGCACATAGGTGTAAAAAAAATAGTTAACTCACATTTTAGCTGCTTTTGTTAAGATACGGCACGCCTCCTCGGTTCTGTTAATACCAATCAACCAGCGGGGCGTGTCCGGGCACCAGAAGCAGGACAGCATTATAAGTCCAGGAGCCGAGACAGCCATCTGGTATGAGTTGTAATCTCTAACGAAGTACGCTATAACCGGCAGAAGAAAATGACCAACATTAAATGGCACTTGGTACAGCGCGCTTAGGACCTCTCTGTACTGCGGCCCAACGAATTCCATTACGATGACGAAGGAAGTGGTCATTGTGCCTCCGACTGACAAGCCCACGAAAACACGAAGAATCAAGAATACCCAGAAGTCATGACTGAGGGCGGCGCCGACTCCACATACGATCTGGATTATGATGGAAATCAGCAGAGGTTTCTTACGGCCGTAGCTGAAACGAAACAGAACGAAGTCAATTAAGAAAGAAACCATGGTTTATCTGTATTAACATAAACGCCGACTACATCTCACACCTGCGATTCGCCGATGACTTAGTTTTATAGGCGGAGTCGCTAGAGGAGCTAAACCCGATGCTGGACGGCCTAGCCTCAGCCTCGCGACGCATCGTTCTTGCCATGAATTTGAATAAAACCAAATATAGGGCCAGACTTCACCAAAGCGGGGGCTAGACGAGCGGAGAAGAGATATGTTATTATAAATAAACAACCAATGGATCGTTTTATTCACACATCTCGTCTCCGCTCAGCTTCAGTGGAAACCACCGAGCGGAGATGTATCATATTTGTATGCGAAGAAAACAAGGAAAGATCGAAGTGGATATGTGAGCTGTGCCTCGCAAGCTGGCGACGTCACGCAGCGGAGACGAGAAGAGATGTCAGCGGCGTGCAGTGAGCGGCGCCGCTAGTGCATTCATCTCAACAAACATCCGACGCTCGCCGCACGCAGCTCAGGAGGGCGATTACGATGTGGTAAGGCACGGCGTTAAACGTTAGGGTGCGCGTTCACAGGCCGACATCGGATAATCCGCTGAAAAGTGCGTCTACTGATCGGCAATCCGAATGACCTCATTCGCATTAAACGGAAAAGTTGCTCCCAAGAATCCTCGCCGGCATTGCTGACAGTCCGCTCCGTGCGGTACGGATTTTTTATGTCAATCCATGGATGGGGCTTGTGCGGATTGTCCGATGCCGGCCTGTGAACGCGCACCCTAACGTTTTAACTGCTAACGTTTGAGCCGTAATGCCGTGCCTTACCACACCGTGATCGCCCTCCAGTTCCGCTCTATAACCAGCACAAATCTCCGCTACACTCTAGCCAGTACGCATTCCCGCACAGCTTCGGTAGAGACACTGCTGAAAAACGTCTCTTCTCGTCTCCATTTTGGATTTTCCGCTCATCTCTGCTTTGGTAGAGTCTGCCTTGTAGAGGTCTTAGGATCGAACAAGTCTGTGGGAATTTATGGAGTAGCGGGTACCTATCTGCTGCCATGCCAAAGCCGACGCTGCCGAAAAGCACTCCGAACTGGAAGCTGGCCTGCTGCAGCGACGCCAGAGACAGCCGCTCACATACCAGGTTCCACTCCATTGCCATCGTATTCGTAAAAAATTCACTCTCAAACACCGGATTCTCACAAGGGCACTTTTTTTCAACTTCGTCGCACTTGAATGTTACCTTTGGATTAAGAAATATAATTGCCATTTGATGGAATGCTATAAAGAATTTCGTCAGGAAAACTATGCAGCAGAGTATCAATTGGTATCTCCCGAAGGAGCCTGTGATGTGTAAGATCGGGTCCCCTGCGGGCACTGGCCTAAAGTATGATGATAACACATTTATCATGCTGATAGAATAAAATTAAAATATGAAAAATTAAATACAAATAAAATAAAATGTCATTTCTCTGACATAGTTGAGCAAGCCATAGATTAGTGAGTACTAATCTTAGCGTAGCGTTACATTCTCTTTGAGTAAATATATGAGCAAGCACCAAAGAGAATATAATAACTGCGAAGCGCAAAGAGTGGTATTATTTATGGCGCAAAGAGTAAGGCTTAAAGCCTGCGACCGCCAGACCTTTTTCATTTTATATAAGCTGAGAGTTTTTTGTATTTTATTTTATGATTGAATGTTAGGCATGTGTTTTTGAAATGTAATTATTCTAAGTATCTGACTTGACTAAGGGTGTCTTATCAACCCATGGTATTAATAAATAAATTAAATTGAAAAATATTGTAGCCCGCGACGTGAGCGCCGGGAGTGGGGGTGGTGGGGGTGCGCTGCTTGTGCGCTGTTGCTGCAGAGCGTGAGAGTCATCTTCTAGTAAAAATCCTACTGTGTCGGGTGTTGGTATCCCCTGGGTACATATGGAACTAACAGTATCTACACCCGGCTCCATACTGCTATTCTACTTCTCATGAAGACACGTCTTGCGGAACGCGCGCGTCTAGAACCGCACTCACCCTGAAGATGTCCCTCGTTAAGGGATGAAACCTTGGTGTTCTTCCAACACAAATAAGGTTCGTAGTTAACCCGCTTACATCCGTAATGAAATTTAATTTAATTGAGTTTGCGTATGCTTCCCACACAGGTAGGTACGTACGATTAGCGATTATGAAGTTGACTATGACTGTGCGCAGATCAACGTCTCGCACATCAGGGGGCAATGACTTTAGGCAGATAGGTATTCGAATCGTCACTGCAGCGATTATTAAGTTATATATTCTATTCAATAAATTGGCTTACCTCTGGATAGATACGAATGGACCCAGAAAATCTCTGTCTCGTGGCGAATGGCTTCCATCCAGGGGACAGCGAGGGTGTAGCACTTCACTTCACAGTTCAAAAACGTCCTTCACAAGGCTTGATTAGGGTTTAAACACACACGAAAATCGATAGATCTATCACTAATTTCAATAAGGAAAAGTTCTTTTGGTTTCTTCGAGAAAAGCAAGCGTCTCGTTGCGTTGGCCGGTGGCGTGGTTACGTCTGTCTTCTTCGGTTATTCCAACGTTGTTTCTAATGTGGCTCCATCTATGATCTTCTGATTGGTCAATCGTATGGCCCGAGGCCGCCCATTGGTGCCAATTCAAAATAGAAACATAACGAAATAAAAGCTGCTTGAATGGATTCGAATACGAGTGATTGGCGTCAGAATTTGAATGTAGAATATTTAAATACTGCGATGACGATACATTCCGCCCACCAAAATACACCCAGGTATTTTAAGAAAATTTATGTATGTAATAGATCCCTAACCTAAGATAATGAAGAGATTAAGTTAAAACTAAGATAAAGGAAAGAAGAAAAAGAATAACGCATTTAGTCGATTTGATTTGGTAAAGGACAAAGTTTATTTAAAGGTCTCGTGAATTGAGATCCATCAACGGTACGGATGGTTGCAATACGAACTACTCCGTCAGGGCTTGTGTGAAGTTGAATAACGCGAGCGAGGGGCCAATGTAACGGAATAGCGGTTTCGGTTTTTAGAATAACGATAGAACCCACATTTAATGGTTTAGAAGCTTTTGTCCACTTAGCCCGTTGTATCAATGTTTGCAAGTATTCCTGCCGCCAACGACGCCAAAAGTCCTGTTGGAAACGTTGTATGAGCTGCCATCGACCAAGACGAGTTATATTTATATTAGAAAAATCTTCATCGGGAACGGACGTTAGAGGCTCAAGAGTTAAAAAATGACCAGGAGTAAGGACATTCAAATCATTAGGGTCAGAACTTAACGGACACAGAGGGCGCGAATTTAGCATGGACTCTATTTGAACGAACACGGTACACAACTCTTCGAATGTCAAACATTGCTCCCCAATAATGCGATATAAGTGTGTCTTAACGGCTTTTATTTGAATTTCCCAAACTCCTCCGAAATTTGGACTTGCAGGTGGATTAAAACGAAATTCGATATTTTCGGACTTGGCTGTCGATTGCATAAGCGAACGAAGCTGACGGTCAGCACCGACGTAATTTGTTCCGCAATCGGACTGAATAATGCTGACTCGACCGCGGCGGCCAACGAATCTGCGCAAAGCGGCAAGGAACGCATCAGAAGAGAGATCAGAAACCGTTTCGAGGTGAACTGCCTTTGTGCTGAGGCACACAAAAAGACACAAATAAGCTTTACCAATTTTGGCACCACGGTGCTTGGCCAATTTTATTTTAAAAGGACCTCCAAAGTCGGTACCAACAATAGAAAATGGTTTCGCTTCATTAAGTCTTACGGCCGGGAGTTCGCTCATTAACGGCTCAAGAGGAGTGGGATTAGTTTTGTAACATTTCAAGCATTTTGACAAGCAATGACGAATAGCACGTTTTGGAGAGATGATCCAGAATTGTTGGGTCAAAAGATATTGCATTGTATTTACGCCAGCGTGACAATTTTCACGGTGAAATGCTTCGATGATTAGATGAGTAAACTTAGATTCACGAGGGACAAGAGCGGGATGTTTATGTTCGAATTCGAGACCAGCGCGTGATAATCGACCGCCCACCCTGAGAACACCCGACGTGTCAAAAAACGGACTCAGCTTACGCATTTGTCTTGATAATAGTGTTCCGGTTTGAAGCTGCTTAATTTCAGTGGCAAAGTGACAGGACTGAACATACTTTACGATAGTCATAAGCGCAGTGTGAAGCTCAATACGAGAAAGAGAAAGATTTGAGCAGCGAGTGCGCTTTGAGCGAATGAATTCTATGAACCTTATCCAGACACCAACCAAACGCTGAATTTTACGAATTGACGAATAGCGGTCAAACAAACTATCGATGAAAGAAACTGATGTTTCATTGTGAGTTAGTAGTGAATGAATGCCTTTTTCCTCACTTTGAAGAATTTCCTGATCCGGAACTTCGTCTGATTTAGGCCACGAGCTAGAGACCTGGGAAAGCCAAGAAGGACCCGCCCACCACAAGCGATTGTCAACGAGAATCGATGGAAGCTGACCACGGGAAACAACATCCGCTGGATTATCTTCCGAAGCCACATGATTCCAACGGGCACCCGGAATGGCTTCGAGAATGTGACTGACACGGTTCGCGATGAACGTTTTCCAACGAGAAGAGTGAGAACGTAACCATGCGAGCACGACGGTAGAGTCGGACCACGCGAAAATCTCGGTAAGAGGAAAGGTGGTTGTGTAATGTTCTTTTACAAACTTCAGAAGGTCCGCCAACAAAACTGCGGCACATAGTTCGAGCCGGGGCAACGATATTGACTTAGTAGGAGCGACTCGTCCCTTTGAACATATGAAAAATACATGAACATTTCTTAATGCATCGATTATGCGCAAATAGATCACAGCGCCATATCCGGATTCCGAACTATCTGAAAAACCATGTATTTCACAAGATGTCATGTTTTTTACAGACACACATCGAGGTATCTGTAACGATTGTAAAAGCGGAAGTTGTTCGAGATAAGAATTCCAAAATCGAACAATGTCTTCAGGAGGAGTGTCGTCCCATCCCACACCAAGCAACCAGAGACGCTGCACCAGAACCTTAGCAACGATTGTTAAAGGTGAAAGAAAGCCCAAAGGATCGAAGATGCGAGCAAGCTCGCTTAGAATATTTCGTTTAGTGCACCTTCGTGGTTGCGGGGTCACGGCAAAGAAGAAGCAGTCATGAAAGGGATCCCATTTCAGGCCAAGCACTTTGAGAGTAGGGTTATCGTTAGAGTCGATAGCAACTGGAGTTGTGAGACAGTATTCCGGAGGCAAGTCAGCGAGAAGTTCAGGTTTATTACTAGCCCATTTTCGCAGTTCAAAGTGTCCCTTTTGAAGCAATGTGATAACTTCTGATTTCGCTTTTAGGGCCGTTTCGTAGTTATCAAAGCCAGTTACAACATCGTCAATGTATACATCAGAGGCAAGAACCTGACTAGCCAGCGGAAAGTTCAATCCTTCATCAGACACCAGCTGCTGGATGGTGCGACAAGCGAGAAAGGGCGCAGAAGAAATACCGTAGGTAACCGTGTTAAGACGGAATTCTTGAACTGGTTGTTTTCTGTCGAATCTCCAAAATATGCGTTGGTAGTCACGATCAGCAGGGTTGACTTCTATCATCCGATACATTTGACGCATGTCAGCAGTGAACACCACCAAGTGAACTCGGAAGTGAAGAAGGATTTCGACAATGTTTGTTTGAAGTTTAGGTCCAATAAGGAGATGGTCATTGAGGGAAATTCCTCTAGCATCCTTGGCAGAAGCATTGAATACCACACGAAGCTTTGTTGTAACGGCGTCTGGGCGAAGAACACAATGGTGAGGTATATAATATCTTCCCGCCGCTAATTCGTTGTTTGGCACAAGACTCATATGTCCGCTCTCCAGATAGTCCTTCATAAAGTCATTATACTGTTGATACAGTTCTGAATTCTTAAGAAGCCTGCTCTCGATAGATGCAAAACAACGCAAAGCGATATCCCGGGAACCGGGAAAGAGTGAGGGTGTAATTTCTTTTTTAAAGGGCAATGTGACAATATATCGTCCTTCTTCAGAACGAGAATGTTGTGTGACAAAGAGTTCTTCGCAAAATTCTTCCTCAGGAGTAAGTTCTTTGCGCGTTTCGATAACCTCGAGTTCCCAAAAACGTCTTACCTCCTCGTGCAGAAGATCATCTTCCTTTACAAAGAAGGACTGTATATCCTCGTCCTGACAGCTGACATTACCAAGCAAGATCCAACCAAAAACGGAGTTGATAGCTGATGGTTGCTTCGATCCTCCACCTACATTACCGGGAAGCAATAATGAGGCGAAAATCTCGGCACCGAGAAGGAGATCAATCGGACCAGGTTTAAAACACTCAGGATCAGCCAATGAAAGCCCCTGCAAATGATGCCACGATGAACGGTTAATTGAAGTCGATGGCATTTGACCGCAGATGTTGGGCAACGTAAGAGCGTTGATATGAAAGAGACCTTTTCCGTTGGTTCCAAGTTCAATCGCAACCTTTCCTGAAACGGCAGAAGAAGATTGACCCAAACCTCGAACGTGGCGGGACGTTACCTCACGAGCCAAACCGAGACGTTCTGCTGCATTTTCAGTGATGAAATGCGCTTGACTACCCGAGTCGATTAACGCCCGAAGCGATTGGAAGGTTCCTAACTTGTCGCGAACCTGAACAATAGCCGTAGAGAGAAGTACGATAGAGCTGCCGGCAATATTGGTGAGAACGCGAACCTGGTCACTAACCTTACACTCCGGAGCAGATTGAATCAACGTCGTCGAGACATTAGCATCGTCATTATGAAGTAGAGTGTGATGACGATGACGACATTTTTGACACTTGAATATAGATCTGCAGTCCTTCAGGCTATGAGACGGCCGAAGGCAATTAAAACACCAACGATTTGCCTTCACATGCTCAATTCGCTTATCCACCGGAAGCTTTTCAAACTGCAGGCATCGATTTATAGAGTGATCTTCGGAACAGAAGGAGCACTTAACGACCGGAAGCGTTGAGGTTATAGGAGTAGAAGATGAGCCAGACTTTACATCCGCTGTCTGATCTTTTGATTTACCTTCAGTACCAGCGGCTAGAAGAACAGTGGGTGACTTTGATTTCGAAGATTTTTCTTGAATGTTAGATGTGAAATGCATGTCTCGAACGTTTGCCTCACATTGAGAATACAAGAACTCCAATAGTTCATCCAGTTTAGGAAACTCTGTGGAGAGTTGATTCTGCTCGAAAGCACAACGCAATTTGGAGTCAAGTTTGGACAAGAAGTGATAGCAAAGAATGAAGTCCCATTGAGCTGTAGGCAATCCTAAACCTTTCAAAACATTCAAATTTTCCATTGCTGAATCCAAAACACGACGAAACTCCAACGGTGCGTTTGGTTTCAAATGAATCTGCAATATTTCCTTCCAACAGGTGAAAGCGAGATCTCGGTTGTTTTGATATCTTTTAGTCAAAGTTTCATATGCGTCACGATAGAAAGAACCCTGAACAGGATACGTGCGGATGAGCGCCTGAGCATCGCCAGCGAGACTCGAACAAAGAAAGTGCATTCGTTCAGTGTCCGAAAGATTTTTGTTGTGATGAATCAACGAATTATAGATATCATAGAACTTAGGCCATTCCTTGATAGCACCTGAAAACGTAGGTATGTTTATTTTAGGTAACTTCACGTGTGAGAGGCAACGTACTTCATCACGTTCGCTTGAATTACAAGCGATAGTATTTTGAGGATCTAACTGTCGGTGTATAGCCAGAATGTCGAAATAGATATTATCGAATTCAGCGCGAATGCGATCTTCGTTTTGTTCAGATTCACTGTCAATAACAGAAAGAATGTCGGAATGCGCTTCTTCAAAGCTTTCGTAGACTTTCTGCACAGCGTTAAACTGAACGAGGAAAGGGACCAATTGAGAAGGGTCTTGCAGTGCCGTATCAGCGACTTCGAACGTTCTTTTCAAGCGATTTAAGGCGAGAGTACGTTTACGGCGCAAAACAGGCAAATCCTGAACTGTGATCGCAGGTGCATTGGTTTCCATGGTGAAAGATTTACGATGTTTATGAGAGCCCGATTTAGCTTTTCTTCTAACAGTACTAAACGACATTATTCATCCTTCCACATAACGTTTAGATAGCATAAACGCGTTAGCAAAAAAGTCTAGTTAATGTATAAAGTATAAACGAGAAATTTGTAAACAATGAACCGCAGTATAAAACGAATAAATGTACAAAAGTAGAATGAAAACTGGTTTTACGGGAATCTTGTAAACAAACTAACCGCAATAGAAAACGTGTAAAGTATTTAAGTAGGTATGTAAATATAAAAGTGTAAACGATAAACCTGTAAAGAGACACTTTTGTTCTATTAATAGTTTTAGCACAATAAGCAGCTACAATATTACGAGTCCTCAACTACCTCGGTAAGTTCAGATAACGCTCCTCGTAGGTATAACGCTGCACAATCGATATTTAACTTGAAAGCGAAAGGTAAATCCTATCACGCAGTAAAATAGACGAATTTATGATAACAATTACCTGAGTTCAAGTCTTATCAACGAGCACTAATTGAATAGGCAGGTAAATAAACCCTACACGAAGTTGAGATAAGACAATAAGAATTGCAGTTGCCTATCCGAGAGATTACCTTACCTAGGTATGCAGAAGTAATTAGGATGTATTGTATGTATACCAACCTATTTACCTATCAGGTGAATCGTTAGGCACTGCATGAACGATTAATTTATGAGAATACAGCGCGAGAAAAAAGAAGAATAGGTAAGTAGATAGGTATCTTTCGTATAAATCGGATGTGGTGAATATTTTTCCCTTATTGAAATTATGAAAAAAGATTGATTGATAGGTATTATGAATGCGGTAACGAAAGAAATAAATTGCAATTAACGTAAACAAAATAGTAGGTTGCACCTCCGAGGATAGGGCTAACACGAATGGGAGATGCAAGCGATGACCTTAGGTAATTAGCGATAGTCGGTTCAACCGAGTGAATATTATTACCAAGGTGTGTATAAACCTACCATGTCGTTCACTAAACAACTTATTTTATTTTCGCATTCCAATGAATGAGGGTACCGCGCGATATGAATGGCGTAAAGTGTGTTACGAACAAGCAAACGAAAATACGATAAGGATTATGAATTCAACTAAACACCTGCGCAGGAGTAGTATGTACACAGATTTTGTGATCAATTTTGTTCAATTGGTGAAAATGCACTGAAATTAAAGGTACAAAAATAGATCCGATTATTATGCGACCAAATTCGATAGGTTACTACGAATGTACGGAACAAAAGAAAATCGAATGAATGATTGTAACCTACGTAATTAAGTTGGATTCTAAATGCGTTATTTCGTTTTTAATGTATAATAAGTTAGAAGTTAATTAGACAAAATAAGATAGATTTAGTTCGATTATTCCCTGGTTTCGGCACCAAAATAATGTGCGCAGATCAACGTCTCGCACATCAGGGGGCAATGACTTTAGGCAGATAGGTATTCGAATCGTCACTGCAGCGATTATTAAGTTATATATTCTATTCAATAAATTGGCTTACCTCTGGATAGATACGAATGGACCCAGAAAATCTCTGTCTCGTGGCGAATGGCTTCCATCCAGGGGAACAGCGAGGGTGTAGCACTTCACTTCACAGTTCAAAAACGTCCTTCACAAGGCTTGATTAGGGTTTAAACACACACGAAAATCGATAGATCTATCACTAATTTCAATAAGGAAAAGTTCTTTTGGTTTCTTCGAGAAAAGCAAGCGTCTCGTTGCGTTGGCCGGTGGCGTGGTTACGTCTGTCTTCTTCGGTTATTCCAACGTTGTTTCTAATGTGGCTCCATCTATGATCTTCTGATTGGTCAATCGTATGGCCCGAGGCCGCCCATTGGTGCCAATTCAAAATAGAAACATAACGAAATAAAAGCTGCTTGAATGGATTCGAATACGAGTGATTGGCGTCAGAATTTGAATGTAGAATATTTAAATACTGCGATGACGATACAATGACTCTAGTAACATACAGGGCGTTCCACGGATATGCCACATGGAGGGAAAGTACCTTGAATATTGTAAATGGAATATTTTACTGAAAGAAGACATTATTCGAATTAAAAAACCATTTAAACTGCATTCATAGATGTTTAAATAATTACATGGTTGAACCGGGAATCGAACCCGTTACACGAGAAAAACATTCATCCTGTGGCTTTATCATACCGATCGAAAGAATACAATACAATACAATACAAAAATACTTTATTGTACACCAACAAAAATACAATAAAAGAGACATTAAATAAGACACAAGTACAATGGATGGCCTTATCGCTTAGAAGCGATCTCTTCCAGGCAACCTTTGGATGGAAAGAATTATGTGAATTTAAGAAAGGCAGGAGTGTACCAATTATAAGCAATCATAATATAATATAATCATAAGTATTGACAATACATAGCTTTTAAAGAAATTTTCAACTAAGTTCACAGATTATCAAAATAATGTACAAAAATTAAAATGGTTATAAAATGGAATAGAAATGAAAATGGCTAGAAAATGGGCATTTTACACCTATGTTTTACACACAACCATTTTTTTAACGCCAATCGATCCTGTTTCTTACACTGATCAAAAATGTCTATTGGAACAACTGAGGTTGGAGTACTAAAAGTTGGAAATCGCAATAAGTTTTATCCGTATGTGTTTTCACACTATTATGAGTAGTTTAATTTTTCCAATCTCCTAACACCATTTTCCTGTAGGTACAGTCAGTTAAGGTAAGTTAAGGTAAGTACCACCTCATACCTACTGCCCCGTCCAAAAAATCCATTCTGTATAGGTACAAGTTATTACGTTTAGATACATGTCACGAGCATAAATCCTAGCATCTTTAAGAAAAGTCGCTTTTCCCTTCTTAGCAAAAAAGATTACTCACTAGATAAATGCTCTTGCGAAAAATTCCAAGATGCTTGGGATTAGTCATCGGACATTTCCCTTATTTTGCTACTTTTCTCCAAGATCAATGCCCCAAAAAGGGATATAAATATAAACCATGATTCACAGCTAAGGAATGAGTCAAACAAAATGGTTCACTGACTCATTTCAGTGCGTGTAGGAATACTAAAAAGAAACAAAATCTTTCACTTTAGGAGCTTGCGATTGGTGCAAATATCGGCGCAAAACATTTTATTTTTAGAACGTTATTCAAATCCTGTTCCTGTGAAAATATCGTCAAAAAACCAGCCAGTACCTACGGAACGAACGTGTTCGGATTTTAAACGTGGGTGCCATCTTGCCAAAAACTAGCTGTATGCAGGTTTGATTTGAATATGGCACTTTACACACTTGGTTTATTCGCCATTATAGTCGCGCATAATATGTATATAGTCGCGCAAAATATGTATAGCTAACTACAAATTATTTCAACCTAATAAAAAAATCGAATATAGGCAGTGAGTTGCTAGAAATAGTAGTTGAATGAATATAGGTAAATGTACCTAAATAATGAAGCAACATCTTTAGTTAATAAAGGACTACCTCATCTTTTTTAGATTTCTGCTTTTAATTTTTACATGCATAATGGTTCAGACCTAATTTAAGCGTGTTTTATATGTGTGGTATGTAGTGTAGGTGATTGTAGTTATTTGGTTGGTGAAACTAAATAAATAAATCAAAATTAAATCAATGTCTTTCGTCGATTTAGTACTTATTTAGCTTTGATTTATTTATATATATTGCATTCATAATTTTTAGAATGTAAACATAACCACGCACACTGGAACTCAGCATATGTAAAAAATTTAAAAAGGATTAGGTACGTACCTAATTCTTTTTTATTCTGTAGTAAGATAAAACTACTCATGAAGCTTTCGGTCCACTATTAAAAAGAAAACTGTTTAACAAGCCAGCTTTCTGGTCGTGTCTTTCATAAGAGCATAGTTAATTTGGCCCAGGCTAGATAGCGAGGGGTCTAACAAGCATAGTATAATATCTGCATGGGGCGGTTGACAAAGGTCGGCTGCAGTGCACGATCTGAACCCAAGCTGGCCGTCTCATGGGAACAGGACCTCATTGCTCCTACTATGAGCTCACTCTCAATTTTCACAATTCGTATAAATTAAATTAAGTACATAACTTAATTTATTTTTAAATGACTAAACAGTTCATTTAATTCGAAGTTTTGGGTACATTTAAAATTTTTGCTTGCTAAAATTTTTTCATCATGCTTTTTATCATATCATCATCAACACGAACTAGATTTTACCCAAATATAGTATAGTATGTTTATTATACTATATGTATTTGGGTTTATGTATTTGGGCATGATGAAAAAATTTTAGCAAGCTAAAATTTTAAATGTACAGAAAACTTCGAATTAAATTAATATGACATTTCTTTCATACAGCACATAATTATGCACAGTTTATAACATAAACGGGAGAAAAGCCCCAAACGCAAAGGAGTCGTGTCGAATATAAACAGAATCAGAAATATATCTATCAGAAATATTATTTTATATTTATGTTAACTGTATACAATAAATAGGTCTATTTATTAGACAAACCTTAGGTTTGAAGTCCTGTCTGTGTCCTAATCGGGGGGACGAAAGGTGACGGAAGAATGGGGTCGGCGAGTGTGTGGATCGGTGGGCTCGCCGGCTATGTATAGGAGGAAGAGGGGACGCCAGTCGGGCCGCGGAGGGAGGTTTTAAATGTTCCCATGGTTCGGCAAAAATGGCGAGAGAGGGACACCGGAGAGGTTTTAGTGGGTATTATGTTCTTTTCAGAACGTCGAGTCCCACATAATTCTGGTCCCCCCCAGACCAGTTTATTCGTAAATGAATTTCCTCGCCGAATAAAAAAAAAAAAAAAGGTTTGAAGGACTCGTACTATTCCGTTTGAGTTACTTTATTTACATCAGTACTAATAATACATATGTACCTACGGAACGTAGACTAGTAAATCTCAGGTATACCTATTATTAGGTACTTCATTATATTCCATATGGCTTTGAACATATACAAAGAGAATTTAGTAAATTATTAATCTAAAATGGAATGTTTTTTAATTTCATCGACTTATTTGAACCGAATAAAGAGTTTTTTTAGTTAGTTAGAGTGTGTAGTCCCCAGAACTTGTAATTCCGAAAACTCTATATTTCGAGTTCATAGGAACACCTCCTATGAACTCGAATTATAGAGTTTCAAAATTATTCTTTTCAAAATGGCTGCCGCAGATAGGTAAGTTCTGGTTGTCCTTTTGATAAAGGTGCCGTCTAGATGCGATAGGTAAATAATTTCGAGAATATTCTGAGTCGCTAAATTCAGATCGAAGACGATTCGATTTATTATTGACCGATAAAAGTGATATTTTTTATCAGCGACTAGATGATCGATAGATCTGTTAATACCTAGCTAAGATACGATTTGATATGTTATCTTATCTCTGATTCTATGAAATGTTATCTTTAACAAATAGGATCAAGGTTAGATATCTACAGCTTGCGCACATAAACTGATGTACGTAACTTACTACCAACCTAATAAATAATTAATAATTAAGCCATTTATTATCATATCATTGAATAAATTATTAGTATATTACACAATTAAATATATAATATTATATATTATTTATAGAGTAAAGTTATTGAACATTATTATAAGTAGACATTTTGATCATTCCATGATCTCTGTTTGAGTAAAGGCCTCCAGAAGGTGCCATTTTTTTCTGTCCATCGCTAAAGTTTGCCATTCTTTTCCAGCTGTTTCTAAAATTTCGTCCCACCTTTCGAGTGGTCGTCCTCTTTTTATCCCCGACGCAAAAAGAGAGGGGTTATAAGTTTAACGTGTCTGTCTGTGTATCTGTTTATCTGTGTATCTGTCTCTGGTATCGTAGCTCCCAAACGGATGAACCGATTTTCATTTAGTTTTTTTGTGTCATAGATCATTTTATCCCGAGTGTTTTTAGCTATGTTTCATGAAAATCTGGCGTGGGTTTTTTTAAATTTTAAATTTTGTTCTTGTTCTTTTACCGGGTGGTCCTTGCCAAGTTGTTACTATTCTGACCCATTTTATACTACTCATTCTTGCCAAATGGCCCGCCCATTTCCATTTCAATCTTCGGCAATGAAGTAGAGCAACAATTACTTTAGACTCCTGTTATGTGTTGCCGTTTCTGTGTCTATGTCTATCTTTTCTTTTTAACCCCAGACGGAAAAAGAGAGGGGTGTAATAAGTTTAACGAGTCTGTTAAGTCTTCTAATTTTCAAGACAAGTCGATTCGATCTCGCTTTTGCTGGTTTCGGTGGTAAGAGCCTATCAATTCCAACACAAAGGCGCGGCGCCGCTGCCATTCAAGATACGCCCTTCCATGCACTGCATGTACCTGAATTATGTTCTACTCTGAATTATGACGTCTACATTATTGTAGAAACGTCGGAAAATGAGCGAAAGTCTTGTTGTCGTGTTTGACAAGGTTATTGTTAGGGCTATGGTTAACCATCAGTGCTTCACGTCTTATCTAGGAGGCCGTAAAGCTGAGCGTAGCTTCATCGTGCTTATAATAATTATGCAGTTTAATAATTATTTATGTTTATAAATAAATAAGTATGTATATGTAGGTATATACTATATTAAGGTATATTTGTAATTTTGTCAGTATTTTTTTTTAAATTTGTATTTTAAGTAATAATGCACACAGATCCCCATCTTTTATCCAACGATCCTATCCATCCACGGTTGTCTGGTAGAGATCGCTCTTGTCACATATTTTGTAAATTTTTGTTGTTGTTTGTGAATTATCTTGATATCTTGATAAGTGTGCAGTAAAGAATTTTCTATCTATCTAATAATAGCCTTCATTCTTTCACAATCTTAATAGACATTAGTGAAAAGCTTAATTAGGTATAATTATGCAGTAACTTATTTAACTTCGACCTCAGTGGCGCAGCGGGCAAGGGTCCGCCTGCGACGCAAGAGGTTGCGGGTTCGATTCCCGCTTCGGAACAAATTTGTGTACGATTTGCAGAAATTTGTTCCGTTGGTCTGGGTGTTTTCTATGTATAACAAAATATCTATCTATGTAAATAATGTATTAAATATATGAGTTATCTAGTACCTATAACACAAGCTTTGAGTAGCCTTCTTTGGGGCTAGATGGTGCTGTGTGGATTGTTCAGCATTAAAAAAAAACTTAAGTACATCTATTGATTATTTGACACCGGTATTTAGATTGTCCAAGTTAAATAACTGTACATGTAAGTTTACATTTAAAAGGTCTATCACTATTTCGCCAACTGTACTGTAACCGTTTAAAAGTAGGCAGTGACAAACTTACCCTAAAATTATTAAAATAATTTGAGCGATGACAAAGTTACACTAGATTTTTACGATGACAATTTTACCTGGTGACATTTTTACCCCAACCCTTGCGTTCCCATATTGGCCTCCTCTAGAGCTTGCCATTTTTTAGGGTTTTGAAGATCGAAGATCGGTTTCAAAACCCTTATGGTCTCGCTTTGTCTGTCCTTTTTTCCCTCCTTAATAACTCAAAAACTACTGCAGCTATCAACTTGAAATTTAAAATAATCATACATTTCGTGCGCCTGTACAGATTTAGAGAAAAATAAATGAAAATAAATGAAAAATGAAAATTAATATTTTCCATACAAATTGTGATGCCGAAATTTTAAAAGATACCTACAGAGTCATATGGGGTATCAAATGAAAGGTATCATTTTGTACATTTCAAAATATTTTTTGAAATTTTTGTAGGTTTCATAGTTTTTAAAATATTTCGAAAAAAGCCGAAAAAATACCCATTCCCCCCCCCCCCCCCCCCTATCTCCGAAGATTGCAGAGCGATCCATGTAAAATGAATGGAGCGTTTATAGACATGAATCTATATTTTACAGGAAAAATATAGATAAGTTTGAGAAATGAACAGTTTTTGAAAAATGGTCAAAAAGGGGGGGAATAATTTTCAAAAGGGGGAGCTACCTCACCGAGTGGGGTATCAAATAAAAGGTATCGGTTTGTACGTTTCAAAACAGTTTTTCAAATTTCTGTAGGTTTCATAGTTTTTGAAATATTTTGAAAAAAGTCGAAAAAAAACCCATTCCCCCCCCTATCTCCGAAGTTTGCCGAGCGATCCATTTAAAATGTATGAAGCGTTTGTAGATATGGATCTATATTTTACAGGAAAAATATAGAGAAGTCTGTAAAAAGAACACTTTTTGAAAAATGGTCAAAAAGCAATAATTTTCAAAAGGGGGGCTACCCCACCGAGTGGGGTATCAAATGAAAGGTATCGGTTTGGACATTTCAAACCAGTTTTTCAAATTTCTGTAACTTTCATACTTTTTGAAATATTTCGAAAAAAGTCGAAAAATTTACCATAACCCACCTTAACCGAACCACCCATTTACCGAAGCATGCAGAGAGATTTATCTGAAGTGTAGGTTGGTAACTACTATTCTTAGGTATTCGCTAAATTGCGAAGTCTCTAACCGGTACTTTTGGTACATATTTGTTGACAAACGTTCAAAACCCTTGGCGCGCGAGTTACACTCGCACTTGACGTATCTTGTTTTTTGTTTTGGGTTACCTCTTAGTAACCCCTGCTAGTTTTTGGATATCATCGTGCTTCCTCCTCTTACCTTAACTAACAGCCTAAATTTTTCCACTGCTGGACGCAGGCCTCCCCTTGACAAGCGCCTTACTGGCTTTTACCCCATGAAGGGTTAATGCTCATGATCCCCACGCTGGGAATACGGGTTGGGGATCGCAGTTCGGTGATACAATTGTTCTCCAGGGGATGCTGCCCGCCCCCGATGGATATCCCGAAGTCGCCTCTCACTCCCGGGAAGAATTGGGGTGGTGCAAATTCTAAGCCGGCACCACACAGCTTTATTTTACTTAGTAAGTATCAAATATCTACCTTTATTAATAAAGAAAACTACAATCGAGTAATAGAAACAAATAAGAGTATTGAAAATTGAAACAATTGAGCTAACTGCAGATTGTTGAAAAGAATCTACAGGTAGCTCATCTGATCCATATCAATACCAGTCGGAATCGTCCCCAAGACGCGCTGGCTGCATTGTCCCGTTGTATGGCAATGATGATGCAATGATAAACAAGCGGCGGGCGAAGTGGACCTTATCAGAATGACAGCCCTAAATTTTGGGGCACTGGTTCATCCTGGGGTAGTTTGTGCTCCAGCCCTATTGTGAATAATACGCCGTAATTATATTGCCACGAGAGGTAGCAATTCAGTAAACACTTTGAGTGAATAGTGTTAGAATAACTTGTGGTTCTTCACATAATTGCTAACCAATTAATATTAAAATGATCGTCTTTTACTAGCTACATTATGTTGATGGAATCACGGCGTTCCTTTGACAGCTTCCGAAGTGATATTTACTTCCGAATATCAACGTTGACTCATTCAATGAGCTCATGAATAAAGTAATTTGCGGATTGCGATAATTTGCGGAAGGAAGGTGTTTACTTTACTTTACGTTGCAAATATGGCTTGGAAGAACCGGTAACGTTAATGTAGGGTAGGGAACTGTAATGGAGGGAAGTGATTTGCGATATAGGTAAGGACAGCCTTCGTGGATGGAAACTATGTAAAGGCCATAGGTGGAACATAAACATAGGCATCTCAGCAGGACTGATGGGAAGAGGCCAGATGGGCTGACTCTGGTGCCATGGAAAAATGGGAAGTCCCTGATTTGGGACGCAACTCAGCACTGTTGTCGCCAGTTACCTGAGTCGCACCATGCTCTCTGCATCTGCCGCTGCTGAAGACGCCTGCTCTAAAAAAAGGCATAAGTACGCTTCCTTTTGAGAGGGAGAGAGAGAGAGAGAAACAATTTATTTTACCCAAAACAAAACACATTAGCAGGCACACACGAGTACTACGTACAAGTACATATTTAAGGCAGAAGAAAACACAGATAACAGCTTTTTTAGTAGGTAGTACTTATATTTATAGAGATGGTCAAGGGTAAAATGGGTCCCGCCTCAGCATGATGCAGTTTTTAAGCATTTGCCCAATACTGCGCTGGTTTTCAGGCAGGGCCCTTGAGAAGTTCCTTGGAGCAGGGTCCTTGGAGTAGCTTTACCATTTTGCACCTGTAGCAGTGGAGACCTTGTACAGTTGGAGTGTGGATGCGAAGTGTTTAGTGGGGGATTAGGCCGTAAACTAACCGAAGTGACAGGAGACCCCCGCTCGGGGTCGTTCTTGGTGCAAAGTATTGAGGGGTAATGCTGCAAGCATTATGGGCATCTTTGCACCGGGAACGGTCAGGGGCGGGTTATTTAATGACTAATTCTTAAGTTGTATATTCATTATAAATGAAGAATTTTATGACCTTATTAAAATCTTTAGAAAATAGAAATAAAAAAACGTAAGCATCTCCGTGGCTTCCCGCCTCGGGACAAATGTTTGTACGATCTGCAGATATTTGTTCAGGGTGTTCTGGATGTTTTTCTATATATAATAAAAAATATCTATCTATGTAGTGTACCTATTGTATTGTGTATATCAGTTATCAAGTACCCATAACACAAGCTCAGCTTAGCTTGGGGCTAGATAATGCTTTGTGAATTGTCCAGCACTATTTATTTATTTAATAGTAGGTATATTGTGCACCGAGGGCATAAAGCAGAGTCTTACGTCACGGGCATTATTGAATCCCGTGCGCAACTCAGGATTTTAGAATACTCAGGAAGGGAACACTCAGGACTGGCGCTTCGCTCGTGAGTAACTAGAATCATAACAACTTGATAAACATCTAGGGCCCCAATTACCACTGACTTCAAAAATCAACTCCGTTCTAAAGATAACCAATTAGACATTTCATCGCTTGAAACCTGTCCTTAAACCAAAGCTTTCAAACCACCACATTATATCACAATGTTGTCTAAAGCTATAGGCTTAGAGTTGAAAGTACCGTAGCAAGGTAGAGTGAGAATTAAATAAATCAGATCAAAATCGTGCTCGGATCATGCGAGTTTTCCTATTTCTGTCACTAACAATAAGGAACTGCATAATTGCCGAGGAGCAGGGAATTACATTTGGTGACACACTGTTGGTAGGTTCGTCATACTAATTACTATTATAATGCCATTTTTATACGTAAAAAAAAGCTTCTTTTACAGGTTTTTTGTAGAATGCCTTGATGTGAACATTCCATAACTAGTAACTTAAGGAAGGTGTGCTGCACATGTAAAACGAACATTTTACCTTGGATGTAAACAGACAGACGAGTTTTTTAATTTTGTGAAAATAGGTAAATATCGCTTTTAGCGATAAGGCCGCCCATTGTGCAACTCTGTATCTCTCTTTTCCTGTAGTTTTATTTTTGTATTTTCTTGGTGTGCAATAGAGTGTTATTGTATTGTATAAACGCGATAAATACCTAGCCGTGGATATTTATAATAATGTAAAAAATTAATTGAAAATTGTGTTCAATATGGCATCCAGAAGAAAGACCCACAAAATATTATGTATGGTCAAAGATATGTGATATAGTTAAGGACATCTCAGCATGCGCAATAAAAGATATTTAAAAAAAAAATATAGAGTAAGCACACGATCTTTCGATTTCAAAAATTAGTTCGTGCAGCTATTCAACTTTGTTACAAATCAAAACATTTAATAATATTCTATTAATATTAATATTTCTTTGAATATCCTATCGATCCCTAATGAATGACTGTCGTATATTTTTTAGCAAGGTATACTCATACTTTTATTGGCCGAAGGAGCTCAAGGGCACACTTGGTTGCGTCAATTTACATTACATGTCATCTCTACATCCCGCTGTCTGTCTGTCCCCCTATGTATGCTTAGATCTTTAAAACTACACAACGGATTTAGATGAAACTTTTTTAATAGATAGAGTGATTCAAGAGGATGGTTTATATGTATAATATGTATTATACATATAAAACTATATAATATGTATTATACATATAAAGCTATCTTGTACTGCCCGACAAGATGGCATTCCACTTTAGACATGCTACAAAGCCTAAGAGAATTATTTATAATGAATAATTTAGTCACACCAGTACAATAATATTACAACAACCTCCTAAAAATAAAAAAAAAATAAAAGGGATCAGCAACTTTATAAGTCAAGGTAACATTGAAACTGTCAGAGCGATAAAAAGTCTTAAGAGAAGAGTAATTTTTAGTAGCTCTTGAAATTTTACAGCCGTGTGTATGGCAGAGCGAGTGCTTTCAATAATTAACAGGTACGATTGTGAGAACGAAACAAACGAGCACCGTTCGAAGAAACTATTACACCACCATTTTAAACTGAAAGGTCCAGAAAGTTCACCAAGGAGTGCGTTTTTACATCTTTATCTAGATAACGGATCTACTAGGTTCTTAGATAGATAAATATGTATCATCAAAACTTATAAAATAATTGAACAAACAGTAGGTAATTACTCATTCTAGTACGGCACAATCGGCGGCCTTATCGCTGTTAGTGATCTCTTCCATCTCGGATGGATTGGTTAGTTTATCTAAAGCTTGATGGTGGCGTAAAGGACACAATAGAAATAAATATTTTGGCTTGAATAACATGAGTATAAACAGAAACTGTAATAAATAAAAAGTATGCATTAGACAAAATAAAAAATAAAGATAATATAAATAAACTGAATAATATATTAGTGGTAGTATACAATATGTATGTAGTAGGTATACTTATTGGCGTGTTTTTACTTATGGGATTAATTAACTACCTGTGCGCTAAGATTATGAACGAATAATTTTTATGTAAGGAGTTGGAAAGAGTTAGGAAGAACTTAATTTAACTTAAACTTTGCTCGCAATTGTATACAATTGATGAGTCGTCCTGGCCGAAAAGTAATAAGTTTCGTCTATTCGTCTGTATTACCTACCACATTTTTTTTATTTCTTGCATTGGGGATACACGCATTTTATAATCTTTCACCCTAGTGAATCAAAATCTCGTAGCAAAATGAATTATTCCTATTAAGAGCACCTATTTTATTCCCAGTTAGAGCAACCACAAAGAAGTAGTGTCTATAGATTTAGATATAACTAAAAAGCTCACTAAAGTTCTCCGAACAAAAGCTCCGTGTGTCAAATCTAATTAACGTAACGAAAACTATGCTTTTCTCAAATTGCATATTGTCTCCGAGTAAACATTCACTGCGGTCCATGGGAACACGACTAATAAAGATGTACAAATTAGCGTAATTGTTTCGAAACTACCTTCATTTACTGCTTTACTACGTAGTTCCAATAAGTCGCTGTTTGCAAGAGAGACATAATTATTGTAAAATCATGGATATTTTCATGTTCTGAGAAGGTTTGAGGGCGAAGGAGACCAGTAAAGACTACGAGGCGCGGACTCTCTGTAATATATGGTCTTAGTTAATAGGGTGAAATTCAGTTAATGATTATGAAATTGGTAAATAAATTACTAGCATATGGCTAGTGAAGAAGAAAGACAGGATAATATACAGCCTTGCCCAAACAAAAGTATTGAGCACCCTAAACATTTTGCAACTGTATGGAAAATATAGTGATTAACCAAATCTATTGTTTACGTATCCTTTTGTCGGCATCAGAAAAGGCATATACATACCAATGACCCAAACCGCATCTAGCAATAAAACACCTGGGTGCAATAAAGTTTGTTATAAGTTTGTTTATTAAGTTTGTTAATTAAGTTTCGATTTTTGTAAATTTATTCATCAGTTCGCTACTGTCACTCGTCGTGGACACATCAAGTGATCGATAGTGCGCTTTTGGTGTTTTTTCGTTAGATTGCAGTGATATCTTCATAAGATGCCCAAAAAAACGAACTTTCATTAGAGCAACAGCTTCTGCATAGGCAAGGGAAATCCGTCCTGGTTATCTGAATGCCAGATAGTCAGATAGTTATCGGATACCGGACTCATGACTATACATAACTAAGTTACTATATTTACATATAATAAATTATGTACCTGCTAGCTATGCCCACGGCTTCGCCCGCGTGGAAATAAATTTCAGATATGTATTTCACACCCCTAGGGGTAGTTTTTTAAAAATAAAAAATACGTGATTCATTATTTACTTTACTCTATTTATAGTTTATTTGTACCTAGTTTTGAGTGAATCGAATTAAGGAATAGGTACTTGATCATTTTCATGTGGTTGGTATTACACAGGGTGGTTTTTTGAGCAGGGCGGTGATGGCCAAGTCCGAAACCACGAGAGTTAGAGAAAAGTCGTGACAGGAGTCATGCCCTCGATTTATAAGAAAACAATAACTGCATATTTAGTTTTTTTTTTAGTTTTTGTTTCCCTTTTACTTTTGACGAAAATCGACAATAAAGATTTTTCAAATAAAGTACAACCTGTATTATTTAACCAATGAATTTTGTTGCCGATAAGGATCAATCTTTGCAAAGAAATGTATTACTAAAAATAAAAGGAAAAAGCAAATTTTTACAAATTACTTTTTAAACGGCTTATTCCAATAATCCCCTGCCATGATCCCCTGCGAAGGGGATTTCTGGACTTTTTGTCCAATAATCCCCTGCTGGTTCAAAGAGAAGAAGCGCAGGGGATTTGTGGACAAGAGTTCCAGAAATCCCCTGATCCACTTATTTACACCGTAAGTAGTTTTTCGTTCTTGAAATAATCAAATGCAAACAACTAAGTAACCTAACCTTATAAGTAGAACATACCAAAATATTAACATTGCATTCAGGAATTTCCGACTCACAATAGGGTTTCAGCTGATTTCGAGTAGTTTTTTGTGCTGTTTTTTCGTGGTCCCATTATTTTGTCCCATTAATGGGAACACTGGATGAAATCGATAGACGAATAGCACTATCATGGAATAAATTCTGGAGTAACAAAGAACTTCTTAAATCTAAACTTCCAATAAAGCTCAAGAAGAAAATACTAGATTCATGCATACTACCCTGTCTGTCTTATGGCTGCCAAACTTGGATTTATAATAACTACACAAAAACTAAAATACAGGTATGCCAAAGAGCGATGGAAAGAAGTATACTCAATATAAAGAAAAGAGACCGAAAAAGAAATACGGTTATACGACAAACAACAAATGTCATCGATGCTTTGAAACACTGCAAAAAATTGAAATGGAAATGGGCTGGCCATATCGCGCGTATGGAAGATAACAAATGGATCAAAAAAATCACAACATGGACAGGACCACAAAACAAAAGAACCAGAGGCAGACCAAAAGAGAGGTGGATAGACGAAATAAACAAATCAGCTGGTATAGACTGGCTAATCAAAGCTCAAGACAGAAAGTCATGGAGTAAAATGGAGGAGGCCTTCACTCGATGAGAGGTCCTTAATAATACCATTTTTAGTATTAATTTTAAATTTAATTCTAATCAATTTCTATTTTGTTTAAATCAAGTGTTATACTGCATAATTAAATATTGTAAAATTTTATTTTATTAAGGAAATAAAAAGGCTTTATTATTATTATTATTATTATAATGGGAACACGAGGGAGAACTATTTCTTGTAGTCCCATTAGTATGTGCGGTTGTAGAAATTTTTCTATTGTAGGTATACATATATTTCCTGCATGGATAAACGTCCAACAAGCGTTTCGCCCAATAAGCGGTTCGTCAGGAATCCATGCGCAGTTCGCCCAATTCTTCCTAAGTACTTTAGAATTATCGAAAATAGATTAAATTTCATACTGTTCCATACAGTTTTAAAAAATGACAGTGAATTCCAAATATGACAGCTGATGTACAAAATGACAGCTGATGTCAAAAATCACAGCTGATGTCAAAAATGACAGGTGATGTCAAAAATGACAGCTGATGTCAAAAATGACAGGTGATGTCAGAAATGACAAAAATTAACAAAATAATATTTTATGTAAAAAGTGACAGCTGATGTCAGAAAATGGAAGTTACAGTTAGTTAAAATTTAAAAATGACAGGTTATTTCAAAAATGAAATGGATATTATTCTAGACTAGTGCTAGACTTTTAGTTAGTGACTCAGATGAAAGGTAGGTACCAAAGTCTAGTAAGAGTAGTTTAAGAGATGTGGCCGTTTGAAGTTTGAAAGCTGTCATCGGAAATGTAGACCATTTCAATAGCTATGATTTGAACTAAGAACGGAGAAATTAAATAACATCGCAAAAATTTACGACTACGGCGGGACTTGAACCCGCATCCTTCCGTCAGTACCGGAATGTGCTAACCAACTACTACTACTTACGCACTATAAAAACAAAAACTTAAGAACGGAGACTCTAGGACGATTTTTTTGGAGATATGGCTGTTTCAATTTTAACAGCTTTCAAAATGAGAAGTCTAGGACGAGTAGCCCATATCTCGGAAGCTTGTCATACTGGAAAATCTTTATTCAAAGAAAAAATTACAATCAGATAATCGAAATAAATTAGAACTAGTATTCACACTTGAAATGACAATTCAGCGAACTGCAGACTGTTGCAAACAATCTACAGGTAGCTCAATTTATCCATATCACGTAATACGTATATCTCGGAAGATGGAAAGGCGCAAATGTGTCAACGCATGTAGCGGCCCACACAATGGGCTTCCCCAACTCCCATGGGACTAGTGTCATACCGTCGGGCCTCTTACCTCCGTCACGTAATAGACCATTCGGTTCGAGGATAGCAGGTACGTTAGCGGTGCAAAGGCCCGCCGGATGATGTCATTAAAGCTGGAGTGGCGAGATATCCGACCGGGGCGGCCCTAGTACACGATAATCCGTGATGACCAAGCTGTTCGACAGCAGTACCGCACTGGCATTGATGAGGCGCGCAACACCTTGCACCCAACCGAAGACATCTTGTGATACGGAAAGTTACGAGATCCAATAAAGTACCGGTGTAGTATGAAGAAAATGGTTGCAACCAATGTCTTGACTCCCATTGAGAAACAGCCAGGAGGCGGGCATTATCCACAGAGCTGGAGCACGTTTTGTCAAACAATCCCGTGTCAACTCGCACAGAGGCCCGTTCCATTGCTGCCGTTGGAACATAAGTGATTTTGGGGGAGCAGCATTGGTACAAGCAGTATGCCAAGCTGATCGAACTTCGTCTAAAAATATAAAAAGCATGATCAAATATTTTGATGATAGCCGTCAAAATGACATCTGTCATCTGTTTTGTCTGATGTCAGTAATTTTTGACCTCATCATCACTGGTCTTCAACATTTCGATTAAGTTAACCTTTTCATTAGTACCAATTTTCGTAGTTTTTGTTGAAATGTTTGATATGTTCTACTTATAAGGTAAGGTTAGTTAGTTGTTTGCATTTCATTATTTCAAGAACGAACAACTACTTACGGTGTAAATAAGTGGATCAGGGGATTTCTGGAACTCTTCTCCACAAATCCCCTGGGCCTCTTCTCTTTGAACCGGCAGGGGATTATTGGACAAAAAGTCCAGAAATCCCCTTCGCAGGGGATCATGGCAGGGGATTATTGGAATAAGCCTTTTAAAACTTATCTCGACTTCTTTCAAAAGTAGAAGATTAAAAAAAAAATGAAAATGCAGTTATTGTTTTTTTATAAATCGAGGGCACAATACACCTAAAGCCTTGATCCCTTGAGCGTACTGCGTGATCACTGTGTGGTAAGGCAGCACCGATTTTGTTTACGTTGTCGATAAAATTCGGTAAGAGCGGTTTGTTCATGTTGAATTTCGACCATAAACAAAGTCGGTGCTTATCGATCCTTACCGAAGTCCGTGCTCGTTACCCTGCCGGGACTTGAATCCGCAACTTTCCTCTCTGTACGGGAATGCGCACACTACGCCACCAAGTCGACCACTGAGCAATCGAAAATTTTATATTTAATCTTAATCGGAACAATCGTTAATTCCAGCTGTCAAATTTCAGAGTTCCAACTGCAAAGAAAAAAAATGGTAGTTATCAAATTTGAAGCTTGCACTTTTTTTGAGAAACCGTATAGTATCTACACTTGCGAGCTTTAAAATGGAATCGTTTTCATCGCGAGTTGATCAAAACAATTTTTATACAATTTATGTACAATGAACGTGAATGAAATGATTGTGGTATATCATTTGAAAGGTAATTTTGTTACCTTTCAAGTGATATCAAGAAGATTTAAATTTATTTAAATTGGCTACCTAAATTTTGGGAATTATTGCAATAGGTCGAAGTTGCACCTATCGGCTTCTATCGGCGCCGGAGCTGGATGAGCTGGATTTCTCCCTCGTATCCGCTGTTTTAGCTCGTCCCACATATGCCAGATTGGGTTCAAGTCAGGAATAAGGGCTGGCCAGTCTAGTGTGGGAATGCCGACATGGAAGACGTCTGTCGGTACTGTCTAGTCACTGCTGCGGTGTGGCAGCGGACATTATCGTCCATTAAATCAAAATTTATCGTCGCCAATAAATCCTGAGTAAGGGAAAACATAACTTAACTCATAGTTCACGCAAAGAAATTGTAAATTTAGTCTTGAACAACCCTTGAAGCGATTCCAGTTTAAAGCTCGCAAGTGTACATAATGTGGAAAATTTTGAAACTTCTATCTCTAACGGATAAAGAAATCGAGTAGTTCAAATCTCCTTATTTTGTTGAGACACCCAAAGCAAACTTACGAAATTGATATTAGTTGTTTTGGCGTAGTCGAATGTGTCCGGCAACGCATAGCAAACGCAGCGTACTTGCGTAGTGATCAAGACACCAAGACTTAAGAAAATCTAGAGCTAAACCGATCTAGATCAAGTAATTCTATTTATAGCCTAACCTTATAGAGTTCAAATACCAGGTCAGGTTATCGTAGCAGTAGTTAATGACAGGGTCGGCCCCTTGCCTGTTAATTAGTGCCGGTGGTGTGCTCGTTAGCTAGAAATTATGTGATTTGTGAACCAGATGGTACTCAAATGTTTTTCAGGCACTTGATGCTTGAGGTATACACGGTTTGAGGTTACATTTTAGGAACAATAACAAACTTTTATAAATCTGTCGAGAACGGACTTATGGAGCTTTGTTGTCTAAAGAAGCTGTTTTTGAGTCATGTGATATTGTTCCGTGAGGAGCTCATAAAATCTGTCAAAAACCTAAAGTAAAATATAAGTAAAGTAAAGTAAAAAATATTTATTGCAGCAAATAATACTTAATTTAAAACACATGTCACCTATGGGTAATTTTGTACATAATTTGCTGAGCGAATTTCAACAGAGATTTTCATCGACTTCTTCACTAGGCTGGGTCTGTAGCAGCCTCTATCAGAAGCCAGACTACACCATTCGTAATATAAAGAGATTTTGCGGCTTACTTACACATAAACAGTAGCCAGGTAGTCCTGCAACAGTAGGCGAAAGGGAAAACGCGCGCCTGCCAAGCCGCCACGCTCGTGTTTTTTGTAGTTATTTAAACATGGTGATTAAGAAAAACATTTTATCAAGTCAAACTCTTCTTGTCCTTAATTCTTGTCCTTAATTCTTGTCCTTAGTTGAGTATAAAAAAAGTGTGATATCGGTAGTTCGCTAGTCATAGTATTGAAAAAACGTTAGAAAAAGGGGTAACTTTGGGATTTTTTTCAATCGAGGGAAGATAATTAGATTTTCATTAGATCTTGTAACTGAATGCGACTTTGTAGATTCTATTTTTTTCAGAATTTTAAATATTATTTTCTAAGTCTCAGATGTTTTTAAAAATCACAAAAATGCGGCCTCTGCAGGTCTACCAAGCCTTAACAAAACAAGGACTGTTAACCTGCTACGACTGTCCAAAGATAGGATTTAAATCTTTGCGACTGTCCAAAAAAAATCGCTACAGAATGTTCTACTATAGGAAGGAGGATGCTAACGACAAAGACTGCACGCTGTTACCCAGCAAATTACGAGTACGCAAATTAAGCAAATTACGAGTACTATGTTGCAGAATGGCCTGCCGTCGAGATAGCGCCGACATCTCGAGATAAGCACAGATGTGTATCACCCCTACAGAAGGGAGCGTGCGAACTGGGAGATTTCAACACGGAGCGCGGAGCTGCCTCAGTGAAGGGCCTTCATTTGTCATTTGCAAAATGTTATTACGCCCTTAATGATTTCTTGGTTCATTTGACTTAAGATCTCAAGAAGGTTTACCTAGATTGAAATATCTTTATTTAATAATCAAAAAGAGCAAACAAGTTCGCTAGGATGAGTAGGTCTAAATACAATGAACTGGTGTAGATACATTTCATTATCATCATCCATATTCGGATTTTACCCACTGCTGGGTATAGGCCTTCCAAAGTTTATGCCATCCACCACGGTCCTGTGACCGCCTAAGCGCCGCCATTGACGTCCGCGGCAGGTACCGGCAGTATACCGTGGTAATTAAAGCTGGTATTAAAATAATATTCAAATTGAAATGTCACCAAGTAGGACCAAGGCAGATTTCATATAATACAATATTTTCGGTATAATAAGTAACCTATTATCTTAGTTAGGCTTTGCCCTAAACATACGCCAAATTTGATCTTGATTTTTTTCTGTAGTTTTGGAGATCCTAGGTAACAAAAATTCAGATTTCACAAACTTTCGGCTTTATAATATTAGTAGGATGACCAGGGTTCCAGTTTATTATACCCTTCAATTTCAATTGTATTAAATAGATTATAGTCTATACATGTATAGTCTAAACAGATCCTACCTTTAACAGTTCATTTAAACAGACCATTGTTCTAGTGTTTAATTGAATTGAACTACTGAAAAATATCTTTAGAGAACAATGAAATAAATATAACAAGGATGAATCTAAGAAAGTTTATAATACAATACAATACAAAATACTTTATAGCACAACAACAAAATACAATACAACAGACATTACATAAAACACGAGTACAATGGGCGGCCTTATCGCTTAGAAGCGATCTCTTCCAGGCAAACTTTATGTGGAAATAATTTGTGAATTTAAGAAATGAGTGAATGAAGTACTTAATTGAGAGTTTAAATTGGACATTCATAGCTAAGAGTCTTAGCTTAAGACTGAGGCCTGAGTTTATTTGACGTTTATAACAAGACATGGTTGGGACGTCTCCTTTTTGTATGGGCATTTGCGTAGTTCCCTGTCCATACGATAGAAGCGCTGAGCGACGTCTCCTTTTTCCATACAATTTGGTTTACCAAATTGTCACGATCACGTCTGACGTCAAATAGACTCACCCTTCTGATCCATAAAGACAATGTTTGGTACAAGAGTATCGAAGTGGACCCTTGTCGAGCAGAGGAATCTAGTAGACGGTTAAGGAAGTGCCTCCCCTCACACTAGCGCCGCCACCTATTTTATCTAGAAAGGAATTTCCAAAAATTACGTTAGCCAGTTTGTGATACCTATTATAAGCTTTTTTTAATGCCTCTGTAATAGTTTTATTTTGTATAGGTTAGGCAGAGATTCGAAGTTGCCCTTGGTGGCCACCAAACTCTATGGTATCCATCCCATAATGTTGGCTGAATGAGTTGGAGTAATTGCGAGCTTATATCTAGAATCACACGGGGGTGGTGTGACGCGTTCTAGCTTAAGCTAATTCTTTCAGGTTTTCAAACCATCACAAATGACGACGTTTGATGACTCTGCCAACATGCGGACAGACCATAAGATAACATGGCGAATGATGCAGAGCCAATGATAAAATAAGAAGGAGAACATAGCGAATACAAAACGTTTTTAACAAAAACTTGCCCCTTCAAGCCTTTACCCAAGCATGTAATTTACAATACCTACACGAGTGTTTTGGCATTGCCTGCCGCTGATCGCATAATGCCCATTATGAATCGATTCCGGTCGTTGCTACTGACATTAATCCCTTCAACTAGGGCTGCCATCCGTCCGGGTTTCCCCGGATTTGTCCTAGTTTAGAGGGCGTCCGGGGAGCGTCCGGGCGGGGTTTCATTTGTAGTTCGGGTTTAAAAATTTCAAGTCTTGGGCCGCCGCCGGGCGACGCAATATAATTAATATTTCTAAGTCAACGCAATCAAAAGTTACAGCCGATTGTGTCCGAATTTTAAGTGAAATTTCCAAGGGAATCACATGCACATAAAACCTATAGGGTACTTCCCGTTGACCTAGAATCATGAAATTTGGCAAGAAGCAAGGTCTTATAGCAAAAAATAAGGGAAAAATTCGAAAACGGCACGCACGGTTGACCTTTAATACGGAACCCTCGGTGTGCGAGTCCAACTCGTACTGGACATTTATTTATTATACTGAATATGTTTAAAAAAACCTGTTGACAATGTTGACATATCCTGGTTCTGGGCTCGAAAATCCGGGGTTTTCACGCGTCTTGTCCTGGTTGCCAAATGTTAGAGATGGCAGCCCTACCTTCAACCAGCGGTAAATCAGTATTTGTGTACCGAGAGCCGAGGCGGTCACTGCGTAAGTACCGACCGCTCCTATCCGACTGCTCCAATCCACCCGTGGATGTCGTAAGACCTGACTAAAGGAAACTACCAGAAGAGCAGCAGCTTTCTTCTGTTTTTAACACCTCTACTGCGATTACTAATCCATCTGCAAAACGTACTTTGCGAAATCCTCCTTACCACCACTCTTCCACTGTATTATGAAAGCATGCTAGTAAACCTCAAGTCATTTATAACGGGATATTTACCATGACTTGAGTTTTGAGTTAGTAAAGTTCGTAGCAAAAGACAAAAAATGAGGATAGATAGATATATCTGCCAATAACAACTCACTCGCAGTGCCGTCAGTTATTCCGTGATCATGGCGCATGAAACTGTGACGAAATGATGGAAAGCTCAAAACTCAAATCATTGTAAATATCCCGTTATAAATGACTTTAGTGTTAATAACCATGATGGATTTAAAATTTTTATCATGCTTGTAAACCTGTTGAAAAGTCAGGAAAAATAGGTGAATAAACGTGATATACGATATTATCAATATCGTTAAATAGTACTAATAATTATGTAATCAGACCGCGGAATTTAAATATATTAAGAATATATAAATCCTCCTTGTTTGGGTGAGACACGATCAGCAGTATACCATGTGTGCTGATGAAGAGAATACCGAGAGCCATACAGCTACCTACGTATATGTGAATCCTATTCTGCTATATGAAACAACTAGCTTCTGAAGATTAAAGTACTTCTGAAACATCCTTTTTTTCTGCGGAAGCATATTCATCAGTGGCCTTATCACTGTATGGTGATGAGGAAACACGATGTTTAATAGTTATTTGTTATACAAGAGTGCAAAGTTGCTTTTAACCGCGTGCTCAATTTTGATGACCGAGCAAGCGAAGTATTCTAAAATTGATTCAAAAATTAGAATCCTGAGCGTTAGTTAGCGAGGGAATTAAAAAAGCACGAGGTAAAAAATGTTTGCACTCAAGTACAACACGTAACTTTTCATCCCACCTCAGCGAGGAAATGATTAAATTCAAAAATGCGCAAGAAAATGGCGCGCGCAAAGCAAATTAAATAAAAAGTACACCAAGAAGGTTCCGACTCTGAGAGACTTGAAAGGTAAAAACGGCTTTTGCACTCAGATATCGAAGAGCAAAAATACTCTTTCCGAGATGGGTCGATGAAAAACCTATTTATGAGCTCCTAGACCAGGAGTGGCGAACCTCATCGAGTCAACGTGCCATATAAAAAAAATTCAGCACTGAGAAATGGAGAAAATTTCACTGCAAATTCCTTGATTGAAGAATCAATTAGGTACGTAAATAAATTCTGAAATGACTTTTTCTTCGTCTGGTTTCTCGTGGACATACATCTCAATCTTTGATAGGCGTGGATATCATTTTAAAGTTTAGGAAATACTCGTAGCTTTTCTACAAAGAAAATTACAATCAAATACATAATAGAAAAAAATAAGAATCAGTATTGACAATTTAACAATTGAGCTAACTGCAGACTGTTGCAAACAATCTAAAGGTAGCTCAACTGTAGCTTTTTGAATTATTATTGTTCTTAAAAATATACAGTTTATGGCGCGAATGAGTTCAATCATGACGATAATTGTTTTATTGGTACCTTGACGCTTTACGATCAATTCATTGTTGACATAATTTCGAAATACTTACTAAGTAGTAGGTATACAGTGGAGTAGGTTAGTTAAGTATGTCCTACTTCATATTTTGAACTAAAAATGTAAACCGTTTTGTTCCGTGGCGTGCCTAAAATATTATGTCGCGTGCCATTATTGGTTCGCCATCCCTGTCTAGCCTATTGCCTTTCTGACTAGAGATAAACCATTCTAAAAATGAAAGCCGATTAGTGGAGGGGGCGTGCATTTTGGCGTGCATTTTTAGAATGGTTTATCTCTACCTAGGACTGGCTACATACATTCCTGTATTTACGCAAGTCCTGCATAACATTAAATCCTTACATTTATCTTATTAATATGCAACAAAGTAAGCCGTGGGAGAGGCCAATATTTCGTTACCTACCATTCCAAATTAATAGCGTGACCAAAATTGAATGACATAGATATGAATTCACAGTGAGTTCTGTAACACTTTCATGACGAGTATGGTGAGGTACTTTTCAACCTGAGGGGTTGAAGTTATTAACGTGGCTACTTCTTTTTCCATACAATTTGGTACAGCGCATCTATCGTGTGGACAGGGAACTACGCAAATCCCCATACAAAAAGGAGACGTCCCGACCACGTTTCCTCACTAAAGTCAAAAACACTCTAATCCAGCTGTGACGCTACCCTTCTGGTCGCAGCGCAGAGGCTGGGCAGTGAATGTGTTATAACTTTTTAAACTTTCGCGATTTGTTAACATAGTATTGATATGGATCAGTTGAGCTACCTGTAGATTGTTTGCAACAGTCTGCAGTTAGCTCAATTGTTTCAATTGTAAATACTAATTATATTATAATTTTCTTTGTGAATAAAGGCCTCTGCCCTGTTAATGGTTCAATCGGGTATGTAGAAACGTAGGGGAAGTAATAACAAAAGGTACGCTATAAATACCCGATTAAACCATTAACTAAGTGAATGTGTTAGTTGGAAAAGTCGTTACTGATAAACCATTTCAGATCAAATTCAAATTATCTTAATTTGTTGTTTCGTGGATCCGATAAAGATAGAGTTGCCGAAAATTTTTTTAAAGCCAAAAAAAAGTCTAGCGACTGTGACCCGAGAGCTGGAGGGCGATTACGATGTGGTAAGGCACGGCATTACGGCTCAAACGTTAGCAGTTGAAACGTTAGGGTGCGCATTCACAGGCCGGCATCGGACAATCCGCTAACAAGTGCGTCCACTGATCGGCAATCCGAATGACGTTACGGAAAAGTTGCCTTCAAGAATCCTCGCCGGCATTGCCGACAGTCCGCTCCGTGCAGTACGGATTTTTTATGACAATTCATTGATGGCATAATTTCTGGGGTTAGTGCGGATTGTCCGATGCCGGCCTGTGAACGCGCCCCCGAACGTTTCAACTGCTAACGTTTGAGCCGTAATGCCTTGGCTTACTACACTGTAATCGTCCTCCTGGTCAGTATCTGGCGCAGTGCATCAGCATTGCCATACAGATGGGCAACGCGTCTTGGGACGCTTCCGACTGGTATGAAATATATGAATAGGGATCAGCTGAGCTACCTGTAGATTGTTTGCAACAGTCTGCAGTTAGCTCAATTGTTTCAATTGTAAATACTTGTTTTAATTTATATTATTTGATTGTAATTTTCTTTTATAGGTCAAAGGAATATTCTTGATATCATACATAACATAATGGTCTATCGTCATCTGAACCGAAGCCTAGATGTTTCTTATCTATTGCCGGCACACCTAAACACTAAATAGTGTTTCTTGTTATAATTCGGTTTCGCAAATACCTAGATACCAAGCTAACACCTATCTCAAGGAGCTTGGAGTTTTTAATCAACTCTGTTTTCATACAAATCAAGTACCTACAATGAACCTTTTTTTTTAAAATAAAATTTCTTTTTCAAAAACAGTACCTATTGAAGTTCGTGTTCTTTGATAGATAAATGGAAAGTCATCAAGTTTGTTGGTCTTTTTAAGTAATTCTCTTAATTTCTTATATTTATATCACTACAGCGCACGCGCCCCTTTTTACATGAGTGCTCGCATGCTCTACCTTGGTATAAAACAATATTGCAAATATTTTAAAAGTGGGTGGTTTTGAAATGATAAAACTGAATTATATTATTAATCTATTGAATAATCAACACTATTATCATAAACAAATTTCGTTTTCATACATTTGAAACACACAAACTCGTATTGTATCGTGTTTAACCGAAAAAAAACACATAACTACAGAATTATGTAATGTTTTGTTGTCTGCAACAAAGCTGCTTACTTGGTATCAACAAATCAATAACAAAATAAAAAATTCTATGAAAGGCAACTAAGAATTCTCACCCACTGTGCGCCGCCGCGACACGCTGTCGATACTGGACATGTGCGTCATGGGCAATGGAAGTGTTAAATGCGTACGATAAAACGACATGCTCAACTCTTTAAAGTTTCCGAGTCGATCCCCCGTGGCCTATTTGAGCAGTTCCGGCTATAGACTTCGGTTCAAGACTCTTTGAGAGAGAACATTGCACGTGAGCGTTTTAGTGTTAGTTAACTGTACCCATTTTATTTAATGGTTTACTTGGGTTTTATTTTTTTGCGCGGATCCCTAAGTTTTATCTTAAGTAAAATTAGCCCATATTAGCCACTCTAACATCAACGATCTACCTATGGAAATTTTGTCAAAATCGGTCTCACCGTATCGAAGATTCGTCAAAACAAACATGAAGTAGAGACAGACAAAAAACTATTACATGTAAGTAAATTTAAGTATACCTACTTAAATTTACTATCTACTTTTCAAACCGTTATTTGAATATTTCAAACATATACAATTATTAATTGCTATAAATAAAGATTAGAAGTTTCAAATGTGTATTAAAAAGTTACAATCTTATAGTTCTAGATCTGTTACCTAAGAGTATATTAATGCAAGCAGTAGTTAAGTTACCTACTTGAATAATGAAACTTATGACACCGCCTTTTATGTGAAATTAGCATCAACTATTAGAGGGCTCTTAACTTGATTACGAAGTGTAAGTTAAGTAACTCAAAACATGACAGTTGCAGGAAAACTGGCATAAAAGTGGCCGTTAAAGTTATATTGAACAGATTTCTCTTATGTCATGTCATGTTGGATAAGTACTTGACAGATATTATTCGTAACGAAATTTGTGGTCTATGTACCTACCTACCTGAAAATCGTAGTAACCTACGATGAGATACGATCTAATATTTGAAATAGTATCTAACGTTCCACAAAGTGTACTCAGCAAATGCAAAGTTGTCATAATGTCAATTTGTTACATAATATCGAAACAAAACAATCAAACAACGAACGATAAAAAAATGAACGATATAAATGCACTACGAACTAAGCGCACAATAGGTAATTTTTTATCTGATAAATTGATAAAAGTTTTTCCTAAATATATCGCAATCGTTTTGTGGAGTAGACGCAATGACTTCTTGTTTTAACTGTCATTGCCAAATATCTAACGTGTTTCTAATTTCAAGTACTTAGATTGATTTATAAGACCTCCCAGTATGGTTTGCTACTTAGATAAAAACAAGACAAAATGAAACATCGCATTACGGCACCCATAAATGGGTTTAGAGTAATAAAACCCACCGCCAAAGAAAATAATCTGCGATCAAAAGTTCACCGTCGCTCATGAGCCATCTCCGCTCCCAAGGGAACCGCCAGACGACGGTGTGAACAAAAAGCCAATTTCATAAAACTATGCTCCATGCACTGCAGGCCCATAACAATAAATAAACCAACCTGATACCTCGCTCTACGTACATTTCACATTACTTCTCCACAAGCTCTGAATCCCACAATTCATTAGTTACTTTCATAATGAGCTGATCTCCAGTTTGAGAATGAAAGCGGCAATGGAAACGCTGCGGAAACTTGGATCGCAGCATTCACAGCGTGGTAGAGGAATCTGCAAGCCGCGCACACATGGGCACCAGTCATCGCAACGAGGAGGCTTCTACTGCACACTCGTGAAATTGTTCACCGCGTGCCAGTCTGCTGAGTGACGCTGCGAGCGACGGACGTGCCGCACGCGCCGCGACGCCCACGCCCGACATCGCGAAAAAAGTTTACAAACGAAACTTTCATATCACTATCTCTCGACCCTCACCTAGCTCTACACCACGAGGCTGGCCCCAGCCCGCTCCTCGCGAAAAGTGACCTTCCGAAACCGGAATTCAGACCCTCCGGAACGGGTTTAGTTGGACCCACCGCCACAGGACTTTTGTGAAGTGCTAACTTGATTTTCAGAGTGCTGTGTAGTGTCAGTGACTGGATCACTCATCCGATTCGGATGGACTGGACTTAGCTCGTAAAGAGGTCGGCTTCTCTTAAAGTGCTGTTAAAAGTTGCCGTAAGTATCGTAGTGAAAACTGAGAGTTCGACTTAAACGTGTTACGTCTGCAATAAGAAAAGTTTTATATGAGTAAGCCATTCCATATTCTTAATCCTAAGGTTTGTAAAAGTTGTAAATGACTCCACTACTCTATCTTGGTAGAGCTGTTCTTGACATGTTTTTTAGGTCGGAAGTCCTTGCACTGTACTATTTGCCCTTGTGAACGCAAAAACTGAATTTATATAAACAGCAGTTCTGCAACTCAAAAACTTAAAGCAAAAACTATCGGTCGCGAAGCAAAGCAAACAAAAGCATTACCTATTTGGAGTAATCAGCTGAATCTTTTACGACATTTGAGGTCAACAATACAATTACGAAACATTAATTTCAATTGAATTTCAATACCTACTTGATTTATTTTGTTTGACCAGCCGGCACTGCGTCTAGATAGATTTTAATTAACATTCATCTGGTTGCAGCATTGCGAGATACAAATGGAATTTGTGAAACAAATTACTTTAGCGGAGAGTGCCAAAATTTACCTACAATAAAACTAAAAGTAAATCTACTAATCGTACATTTGCTTAGCTTGGGGCTAAATAACGCTGTGTGAATTGCCAAGCATTATTTATTTATTTATTTAAAAATTACAGTTTTAACTTCAATAAAAATTATACCGATGAAAATCTCGTATTTGACAGAGAAAATTCCCTTTAAAATAATAGATCTATTCGCTATCACGTTTTTATTATTATTATTAACTTATCAAATTTTTCAGTTAATTTTTAAATTCATTACAACGAAATGTGGCACACCGAAACCATGATCAATATATACTTACTTACTCCTATGGCTCAACGACACGAAGTATATGTTCTTCTGATAGTAGAAGACGCCATCAAAATATAAATTATGCATATCATCAATCGTACATATTATTATAACTTAAGCAGAATCTATGCTCTTTCTTCTTCGAACGAAAGCACATGGAAAGTGCCATGTGTAGGTATCTCAGACCAGATGCGCAAAAAGTTTTATAAAAAGCAACCGCAAAAACTGCAGCTTCATTACTTTTTGCAGTACCTACCTACAAACTACAAATTCGCTCTCGGATGATGATCTACTTTGATTCATAGAGAAATTTACTTTGAACTCTACTCTTTTTTACAGGCCTTAAGATTGGCATTCCGGAACTCTATACAAAGAATACTGAAACTATTACGTATTCTAGATATCATAACATAGTATTCAAGATTTGATCAAGGATTAATCTTATTTGTTACACAAAGGGTTCAAATATCAAATTGCTTTATTTCCTTTAGACCTTACAGGACACGTCACAAAAATTCAAATTTCATATGTAAAACTAGGAAATAAAGTGATCACTTTGATTTTTTGTTCACTTCCATCTTTTTAAGGTAAAGTAAAGAAGCGAACAAGAAACATTTACCTTGTGCGTTACTTTTCGAGCTGGAGCAAAACTCGTCCCAGGAGGTTTTACTTTTGCAGGTACAGGCACACATCTAAAATTTTAAAATCAATTTTGTGAAATTAAAAAAACCGTGGATCAAAAGTTGGACCTCTCGGGGTCCCGAATTCCTTGTGGTCTTTAAGAGGTATTTTGTATGAGTTTTGCTGAACCTTTTATGCGGTACATTACTCCCTATAAACATTTTTTTTCACTAGTCTGAGACTTTAAGCTTTTTACGACCAACGAGAGGCTCTTCAAATTTGAAGCCGATAAACGAGTAACACTTGTATAATTTTGCAAGTTGAATGCCAAGGCTTTGGTAGAAACGAGTTTTTTTTGTCGCATTTGTAAATTTATTCATAAAATACTCTCTAACGGTATTGTACCAAATCCATCTTGTCCGTGAAATACGAAACAATATTGGTTCAGTGACCTGCAAAGTTCGGTTGAAGATGTTAGCAGACAGGGTTTGGATCGTTATATTTAAATTATAGTATTAGTATAACTTTAAAAGAAAGGGTAAAGTAGTACTATCTAGACTCTCCTCAAAAAGGTGTAAAAAAATATCAAAAGACGACCTCAGTGGCGCAGCGGACGAGAGTCCGCCTGCGACGCAAGAAGTTGCGGGTTCGATTCCCGCCTCGGAAAAAATTTGTGTACGATCTGCACAAATTTGTTCCGTTGTTCTGGGTGTTTTCTATTTATAATATAAAAAAAATCTATCTATGTCTATAATGTATTAAATATATCAGTTATCTAGTACCCATAACACAAGCTTTGAGAACCTTACTTTGCTGTGTGGATTGTCCATCAGTATTTATTTATTTATCAAGTTAAAATGGAACGATTAAAAATAACACTAAGCAAAGAGGTGGTACTAATAAAACCCAGAGAAAAGATCAATTCATACGCAACATACACTCAAACCTGAGTAAAAGGGAGAATGTAATATTGAAACAAGTCAATCTTCAAGCAATTAAACGTTTAGATTTGACATTTGTACGAAATCACTTGGAAATCTTGGAATGGATGTAGAAATATATTGCATTGCGTGTTATCCATGATAGTCCAGTACATTGGACAATTGCGAAGCATCGGCGAGTACTAGAGTATTATGTAGCCATATCTAACATCCGTACAGATTAAGTAAATTCGATGACTTGTCACTTTGTACATAAAAGAAACCATTAAGCGAATAAAGAGAAGAAACTATTATATTATGCAAATATTTTTATCAAACTGGTAAATAATTAGTAAATCATTAATTAATTATGAATACTTTCGTAGTTTGTCGAATTCAGTATGAATGTAAGCAGGTCAACTACGAACTTAGTTTGTGTTGGAAGAACACCAACGTTTCATTCTTTAACGAGGCACTTCATCAGGGTGAGTGCGGTTCGCGTCGCGCGTACTGCGTCCTTGTTTGGTGTGTCCAACACAAACTAGGTTCTTAGTTAACCCGCTAACATGCATAATTAATGAATTAATTAAAAGAAATAAAAAAACTGAATAGCAAACAAAAAAAAATATATAATTCTTATTCCAAAGGTTATGCACATTGATGATGATGTGATGATGATGATGTTCTCCTAGCCCAATTTCGGCGTCCGTCTCAGCAGAGGCTAGCCAGGTGCACAGGACATATATATAGTGCACAAGTATGTGTGCAAACACAGGTCTCTGATAATCCGATAATTATAAATACAATAAAGTGCTTTTTCGAGATTCATACTTCGTAATTGGGCAATGAATACTTTTCAGAATTTAGAAATACAAAAGTAAACACGAAAAATTGTGCAAGAGAATAGAGCAATAGTGTCTTATAAGAGCAACCTCTCTTCTATGCTACGTGATGATAAAATAATTAGTAGGTACTTAGCTTTGGTAATGTATGTCGAAGGATTTCGTTTTTTTACAATCATTCCTATATATGTGTATAGTTATTCAATTCTGTAATAAGAATGTCTTAGGCAATGTGTCTCAAATTCTAATAAAATCCATGTCAAAACACAAGAATTTCTTTGTTAAACCTACTTAAGCGCGTTTAACACGTATCTTAAAGCTAGACGCAGGTAAATGTCTAGCTTTAACATACGCGTTTACTGCATCGGAATTGGAGGGTACGGAGCGAAAGGATTTGTTAATTTGTATTGATTTCTATGGTACGGCGTGCACTGTATTGGCATATCTGCCGATACCGAAAGACCAAAAGACCTGTATTTCTGTCGATAATAAAGATCCTATCCGCAACCGCCGGATAATAATGATGTCCTCGTCACTATCAGGATATTCTCAGGACGACCTCAGTGGCGCAGCAGGCGAGTGTTCGCCTGCGACGCAAGAGGTTGCGGGTTCGATTCCCGCCTAGGAACAAATTTGTACACGATCCGCAGAAATTTGTTCCGTTGGTCTGGGTGTTTTCTATGTAATAATAAAAAATATATCTAATTATGTATATAATGTATTAAATATATCAGTTATCTAGTACCCATAACACAAGCTTTGAGTAGCCTTCTTTGGGGCTAGATGGTGCTGTGTGGATTGTCCAGCATTATTTATTTTTATTTTTTTATTTATTCTTGCGGGCCACGCCATCGGCAAACTCGACTTCTTTGAAAATACCCACATTGCCAAGTAAATACAACCCATATCCGAAAGCGGTAGACGCACCCTATCGGCATATTGTAAATACCGACGCCTCGTCCGCCGCGAACGCTCCAACTCCGATGCAGTGCATGCGCAACTTTAGTCTAAGCAATGGCCACAAAATTCTAGCTCTAGGTCAATTTATTTGCACCCACGGGTGAAAAGCACTGCTTTTATTCTCATGATGAATTTATTGAATACTGACCTCAAATGTTTGTGCGTCAATTTCGGGAACTTTCTCTGCTGTGGTTTCCTATGTAGCGGTGCACGTTATGTGGCGAGCAACGGAAACGGAAGTTGGTTAAAAAGTAACAAAAATGTACTTACATAGAGTTATTCCCTGTTGTGACGAGATTATGTATACGTAAAGCTCAAGTAAGTTTTTTTCCTGTCAAAAGAAATTTCTTATATGCCTTTTGTTGAGTGCTTACTAATACTAACCAAGTTACACACTTCAGCTTAACATATCAATACCCATTTTAAACAGTGTATAATTAATTAAGTATTCAGTGTCTTATAATATTTATTTATTTAGACTAGCTTCTGCTTGGAGCTCACTATCTCAACCTTTCACCTCAAGATCGTTAAAAAACGCCCGCTTTTTTGCAAACTTCGACTTAAAATCAGGCGGAACAGATTTATCTTGAGCCGGTAGCGAAATTGTCAATTTGCAATTTTGCCGCTTTTGGTATTTTCTGTCTACCCTATAATAGTTCCTGCTTTTAAATACATTTCGTATCAAAATGTTTATTGAACTGTCAGACACATCGATTAAATATTGCCAATAATTTTATTGTAAATGGGTTTTGTCTAATTATATTTTATGAATCTGTTTGTACTTTTTCTGTATAAATAAATGGATAGATAGGTAAGCATTAGCTTTATTCAACTTATCCATGCCCAATTGTATCATATACCTTGTATGTATGTAATATATGTTTTTGTAAATATATTGTATTGGCAAATCAAATTACAATCAACTAATAGAAATAGATAACAACTAGTATTTACAATTGAGCTAACTGCAGACTGTTAAAAACAATCTACAGGTAGCTCAACTGATCCATATCAATAACAGTCGGAAGCGTCCCCAAGACGCTGGCTGCATTTTTTTATGCATTGGCATTATAGATAAGTTAAGGGATTGTAATGATATTTTTTGGTAGATACGTAACCTACTTGTTAGGCCCATCACAGACGTAGCTATAATATATAGCAATATGAATCATAGCAAGGCATAGCGCGAAATATCTCCTGTACATATTCTCGAGTGACATACACACGCAGCTATAATTTATATTTCTATGCCGTCACCAAGCTATAATGTAATTTATATTATTGCATAGAATAGTATAGCATGGTAAAGCACCCTTGCACCCGTGCACGTACCCGTACCCGTGCATAAACTAGGCCAACCATCGTGAAATGAGGGCTAACTTAATATTATTACATCGTTTCAGCTTGCTATAATATAGATTATAGCACAGTATAGCACGGTATAATGCTATATATTATAGCTACGTCTGTGATGGGCTTTATATACTTTGCTTTATTAATTAGTACCTAGTTTGTCTCAATCTGTGTTATTGCTTTATTTTCCTAAGTATAAATATGACGTATGAGTATGGCAACCAAAGCTACCTAGCTATGTATGAGCTCACGAACCCCACATTGTTCTGAAGGACCTCATGTCAACCCTTTAACAACCCCTGTTCACTCGGCCGAGCCCTATGTTTGTATTGTCCAGATCATCGATTTGCTTAATAATAATGTAACTTATCCCAAGTTTTTGACTGATGATGCCAGTAGGTAGTACTTACGATTAAGAATTTTTCTTGTGACAAAAAATACTTGTCAACCTATCTGCTTATGTTGTAAGCCTAAAGAAATAGACGCTACTTGATTTTAATTTTGACTTCCTACATAAGTTACGTGAACCTATAAAGATATTTATTAAATTCATTATTTGTTTATTATAGGTTTTATCAAATTTCTTTGTTACCTACCTAATTATTTTTGAAACTATGAATATAGAGAACAGACAAAAAATACACCTCTGTCTACCTACGTAGATGGAGGTGTATTTTTTTAATGTCTACAGTTATAAAATGTCTGTTAGTAAAAACTTCCAGATTAAGTGACGATTTCCGTTAACTTTGAATAAATAAATTATATTCCTCTTAGTAATAAATATACCAATCCTATATTCTTATTCGTATAAGCGTGTTAAATTACACTATACCGTAATATTGATATCCGCATAGGTACGTATTCAAATCAGTCCGGTTGTAGGTATAAATTATGATTAGCACGTATTTTACTTCACACATTTACACGGCCTTCGATTTTGTGTGATTTTACTGCCATGTGTAAATAATACGGCTCAACGCTTTAGCAAACGTTTGTATAAAGATGTTGAATTTTAATTGACATGGTGTAAACGTACCTACTTGAATCTTATTTCAAGTGGCAATATCAATATACTATTAGTAAATATATAAATAAATAAATAATGCTGGACAATTCACACAGCATTATCTAGCCCCAAGCTAAGCAGAGCTTGTGTTATGGGCTCGTACCCATAACACAAGCTCTTCTTAGCTTGGGGATATAACTGATATACTGAATACAATACACTACATAGATAAATATATAGAAAACACCCAGACAAACGGAAAAAAATTCTGCATATCGCACACAAATTTGTTCAGAGGCGGGAATCGAAACCCGCAACCTCCTGCGTCGCAGGCGGACCTTCGCCCGCTGCGCCACGGAGGTCGTCATATCTCTGAATTAATTTTCTATTTGAGTCTCTGTTTGAGTCTTTCCTTTGCCCAAAAACGTTTTGTATTTGGTTTCCGGAAGCATTTTTAACACTTATAAAAACATTATCATTTCGAGCATGTTTATTAATGGTGACAAAATATCATATCATATCCTTACATTTATCGACAAGGAAGTGTACAGGCTTCATTTGAACGTATGCCAAAGCATTTTTCACGGATCAATAACAAAACTTGTAACCCAGAAGTGAGGACAATCGAACATGTAGTCAATGATACTACATTAGAACATTCAAAGATTATCGAAACAATCCAACCATTACGAAAGCGTGTGTGTTTTCTATAGAGCTAATTTAGTCACGTCATAAACACATTATCGAAGAATAGGGCAATAGCAATACGGGGTCAAATCGGAACGCAGATGAGGAAATACTTAAGAACTCTATTGAACTCATGTATGACCCACTAAATGCAGGTCAAATGTTAGTACTACAAAAATGCTGAAGGGAACATTATAATGCTTATATTTGACATGCTGAAGTGGATTTGACTGAAATCGCAGGGACTGGTTTGTCTGAAGGCGTTCTGAGTTCGTTTATCGATGTCCTTAGATTACGGCAGATCTGACAACTTCAATTTCGATTAACCAAACACGAACCTTGTGAATGAAAGCGGAATTAACAATATTCGTCATACGTATCCAGATGTAGATAAGAAATGTATTTGTGTGTCGATTTCGCATGATAATGTTGCACGCTCCAACTATTTGTATCGTTTCATGACGAGTTTATCTCGCTTATGTAATAATATCTTCTCAAAATGTGATCTGATAAGTTACAGAATGTAGATTTGGCACACGTGGTGTGGAAAAGATAGAGATATTAAAATATTATATCAGCTATGTAAGTTCCGCTGTTTAAAGTTTAAGCAATATTTGCTTTATAAATCTCAAAGTAATGTAAATTGACATAATTTCACGATAAAACGCACATTTGTAGACAGAACGCCGTTTCATCAGAACTGTTATTTGCTGTCGATGTTGCAATAAGCGATGTTACAGCTAAGTACAACTGTTTTACTATTGTTTTCTTTTCCCATATCCATGACCTCTGCTAATTTTCTTGCCTGTGCTGATTTGAACGTAATGTCTTACACAGTGAGCTGGTTTTACAAACGTAATATACCCATTTGAGAACACTGATTAGTTCCAGAAGTCAGCTGAGGACTTCTCGTTCGGGTATCAGTCGGGATTAGGGTGGTCTAAATCATTGTGTTGTTTCACAGTAGGAAAATCTTAAATCTATAAACGCATCAATATTGACCGACCTTCATTGCTATGGTAACGTGCCTACTGTGTACATGTTGGTTTTCGCAAGTCGTTAGGAAACATACATATGTCAACTTTATTGAGTACATTTCTGAGATCATGCGTCGTCAAATTGGCCATAACACCTTGACACATACATAAGTCTTAACCTTCACGCTGTTTTTATTTACGTTTATTTTCAGTGAGATCATCTATCTCTACTTACATTAGATGTAATTATGGTGAAGTAGTCATTGTAAAAGCTTTGTGTGTTTGAATGTATCTTCGAACATCATTGATCGCGTTACCTTCCTTTAATTTGTCTGTCTGCTTTCTAATAAATGTCATTGAAATATTACTGCCTCGTGTTTTGGCGATTCATTTAACTTGCCGCGTACACGTAAGTATGGGAGGTTCTAATCTAACATACGCTTTCTGAGGCACTTTTGTCTCGGTAAGGTACTTTGCGTTCAGCGAAATCAAACATAATGAAGAACACAAAATCTATGTCAAATCAGAACGAGTACCTAAATAGCCCCCAAATAAATCAACCGCATCGAATTTATTCTGTCGTCATACTAGGTTTAAAACAACAGTAAGGCCGTGAATTCATTAACAAAAGACTATACCATTATTGTATTGAATACGGCCTTCGTGTATTTGAATGGCTTGTAAATATTGACCACTAACATCTGTTTACCATTCAAGAGAGTCGAGAATTGGTCATGAATGGAGTTGTATTATAACGATTTTGAAGAATTATGTCAGGGTTATTATTGAGAAATATCAAAATTATGTAAATCTCGATATCAATCATCCTTTGGGGTTTGGTTAGGTACTTCTCTTGTGACACAAATTATTTTAAACAACATATTTTTATTTTTATTGCTTTATTTGTTGCTCAAAATTTGTCACATTTCTTAATCTCGAAGCCAAGCATCAAATAAGACAAAAATTTAAAACTTTTGCAGAACCAAAGCTACTTTTTATTGCGGTTTATTCAGCTTCATTCTCTAATTTGTTTTTGTTGTTCGGAATCTTCAAATCGGCTGTAACTTTTATTTCTTTATGATTGGAGAAAGTGTTAAATTGAATAATAACTCTATCTCCAGTATTTGCTATTACTTTTCCATGTTACTTTGTCATCATTAGAAGTAATTGGTTTGGTTCCATCAATTTCGTTTCACTTTGTACAATATCTATAGTAGCTTAATCTAATGAGTCAAATAAGCGAAGATATGCTTTAAAGTTTAGGTAGGTTAGGTAACTATGGAATATCACTTGCCACTACGCTCATGCCGCCGTTTTGCTGCAGCGTGTTGCGTATAATATTGTGTAATATTTGTGTATCAATAAACAAAAATTAAAATAATTAAATATGTCATGGATGTTGAACTGTTGTAGAAAGATTGCAAAGTGACGCAGATTTTTGGTCTCTAAAAATAAAATTCATTCAGTTATGATTATGAATCTTATTAAACGACTTCAAAAAGAAGGAGGTCCTCAATTCGTCTGTATGTTTATTTATTTTTTACGTATGAGTATGAACGTATAAACCAACGAAACCAGAGTTCATAATTGACAGATTAAAGATAGATAGGTACAGATGAAGGGAAATATTTGCAATATTTTTGTATACATGAACATTGTACACACTACTATCAATTGCTGTCCCCATTTACATAATCATTAGTAGGAATGAAGTCGATGCCGTTTGTATTTCTGACCTTTCATCGACGCCTTCGAAATTAGATCACGGTGAGATGCAAGTCGCTAATTGTATGCACTGTGGCATTGTTCTCAGACGTTTCCCTTCCAATTATGTTCTGTTAGTAAAGCAAGTTGTCTGTAGGAGCACGGATGAGTCATAAATGCTACCCAAGAACATATTTCTTGATAATTTAAATAAAATAATAAGGAGTTTATTCATCAAAACTAAATCTAGGTTACAAATGATCTTAAATTTTTGAATTACTAGTTTACACTTTACTTGACACTTGATAGATAAAAAGAACACTTTCTTTTTTTAACTTTTTTAAATTTTATTTTTATTTTATATAGTTATAGTCTAAAGTTTAACAAGAAGCTTATGTGATTTGGGCATGCTGAGAATATTATTTTGTGCAGAAAAGTCCTGGTGGCCATTTCAGATGTATTCGTGAGTAATATTACAAATACCTACTATTTTTGCAACTTTCTTAGCTTAGCTGCATTTTAATTAAAAAAGTAAACCAATGAGCATCGAAAATAGTATGAGTGATACGATACACTCATGAACTGACCAGCTGGGGGCCTATCAGGCACTAACTATAAACGACGACCTCCGTGGCGCAGCGGGCGAAGGTCCGCCTCGGAACTAATTTGTGTACGACCTGCAGAAATTTATTCCGTTGGTCTGGGTGTTTTCTACGTATAATAAAAAAAAATCTATTTATGTAGTGTATTGTATTATGTACCTATATCAGTTATCTAGTACCCATAACACAAGCTCTGCTTAGCTTGGGGCTAGATAATGCTGTGTGAATTGTCCAGCATTTTATTATTTTTTATTATTATTTTACCATAATTTGATATTTTCTGTCATCTTCTGTTCGATTAGCAGAATCTAATAGTTGTGCACCATGCATTATATTCTAGCTAGACAATACAATACAATACATCTGTGCACGTCATTAAGCTTTGGAGTATTGACATAGAAGACATTGGCCTTAATGATTATTCTGTGGTTCAACAGTAATTTAATTAACACGTTCCTAACCGAAGTACAGAGAATGAGGCCGAAAGGGCATATTGTAATTGGAAATGCAAACATTATGCCCTTATATGGGTTAAACTTATAACACGGGTCTTCAGTCTGATTTGCACTTTGCAATCTAAAATCTAACAGAAAACTGTTTTTGACGACAATGATAGAAATATAGTGGCAGGTGGTAACATAAATACAATCCAAAAATATATTTATATTTTTGTCAATAAGAAAAATCTGTTGGGTCAAAAGGTGGTTGTCAAAAGACAAATCGTAAGAGACCACAAAATACTAACTAGACAACGCTAATCAAACCTTATAAGTATTGAATACAAATAAGGTGACACTGATTTTCATTCAGTTCAATAAGGCTCATAATGACTCTGAAGGCAATTTTAGTTCCAAAAACGAGATAATATGACTCTTAAACAGACCAGGGTCAGCCAATGATTACTTTAATCTTAATTATGAAAATGATTGACCTAGAAAGCCGTTGCAACAGAATACGGGGGTTGAAAATTGTATTGATTCGATACGTTTTGAAAATTGACCTAAGCTTGACCTTCAATTAGAGACATCGGGGACAGTGTCTGGACCTACAGCTATTCTAACCTAGATATATGTTTGATACTGATGTTACAATAGACAATACCCACACACGGATCTGCTTTACTCGTAAATTAGGTGATATTGTTAGGCTTGGAACACTATATTTAGAGAAAAGACCTGGTTAAAGTCTTTGTCAATCTTTTGACAATTGCCAATAAGCTTTTAGCGATAGCAAGGTCGTTTGGGACGTTAGTGTAAATGAAGTAACAATGAGTATTGTTTTCCCTCTGTTTCGAACATAAACAATGGCATCTGAAGACTCTAGGATAAAGCTAATGATGGATTGATGACATTGAGTCATTTGTTTCATGTTACAAAATCATTGCGTGCTCAAATTGTATAAGCGTTCAGTGGTTTTGTTTAATCCTAAACGTTTACTTTTTCCTATTTGGTTAGCGAAAAATCTATAACTATTAGAATATACTTGTAGAAGAATGTTACAATATTAATTTTGTTGTGCTACCATTTAAAACTTTTAATTTCATATGCCAAATAATATTTGACATGCGAAATTCAAATATTTTTTTACTGCATGAGATGGTTGCTTTACCAATGGTCAATGACTTACCTATCATTATAGCTATATGAATAGTCAATATCATAACTATTATTAATAACGATTGAACTGAAAGCATACTTATAAATAATATAAGTAAAACATTGATTAAGAATAGTTAAGTCATCGCAGACGCAACCATCAAAAGAGAAAAGAAATCCGATTCACTTTCATTTTCGACTGTCGCGTTTTCAATACCAAGGTCGATTTAGGGTGTATCAGCTAGCTATAGACCGTAATTACTTGTGATAAGAGCTTTTGCTTTCCAATTTTGTTATGCTACAACAAACGATCAGTTATTATTCTGTAAAATATTCTCTAGTATACTAAATATAGATAGTACATAAATAGTCACGCTACCGTGGAACAAGAAAAGCTCTACCTATCACAGAGATCTTCTTAGTGGAGATAATTACACACTTGTCTCTGAATAGTTAATTAGCTCATTCGTTTTAGTTTATCAAGACTATAAAAACCATATTGCGTGTAATTAAGCAAAACAAATGTAGAGCTATTTATGAGCTTGCGAGTGAAACACTCTCATCCATCATCATGGTTCTTAATCTTCATACGAGTTGGTTCAGAGATACTTCTATTGTTCATACTTTAGCTTCACTTTCTTTGTTATCGTCACTCTGTTTCACACTATATCCATTATCAGTAGCAATAATCTAATTCACATGTCCATTGTTTGCTTTAATGATGTTGCTTTCACCTTCCAATTTATTTTTTGGATCCTATTTTGATATATCTCTTGTCTCTATTTTATTTGTGAAACTTTAATCGCAATCATTTTGCACTACCCATTACGGTACACATTTTGGTAGGTATGAACTTGCTAATTAATTAGCAAATTAATACCTACGTTACAAATTAGGGAAGGAATACTTTACTGGTAGGGTACTTTAGTAACTGTATTGCATATGAGTTTTTCTTAAAAAATAAGGAAAGCGAGAGTTAGTTGTCAGCATCCCAAGCCGTAAATGCGACAGTAACAACTAATAAAAACCATGAACTGAAAACTGAACCGATGCTAAGCATGTCATTACCAAATAAGATAAACGACATAAAAAAAACTTTCTTTGCCCAAACCTATCCTGTCAACAGACACAATACGTTATGTTCTGATTAGATCTTCAGAAAGCAGACCACAGCGTACTCAGCAGTGTGTAGTAACGACGCATTGTATCGGGATATCGCCATTAGTTCCGCTCGGATTGGCAAGCTCCTCTGTGCCCTTTCCCTTTCTCTGTATGCTTTTCTGTTTGGATACAATGCTTTACTATATTTCTCTTTCATATTTGATTTTTAACTGAAACTGCAGCTATTTGTTCACGTTTGTTTATTTGTTTTTAAAACTGCATCTTTATCATAGTTTCATTACAGCGATGTGTTGCTTATTGGCAATCCAAATCTTTTTCATTCTCGCTACAGAGATGGTTATGTATGCCAAATTATCAATTGGAGTTGTCTGAAACCATGTGGCACAAGAGTTTAACTTTTCTTGTGTATTACCATACCATCACCTCGATCTGTTGGTGCTTGCTTTACAATTTATACAATAAGTTAAGAACCTCAATGGTTAGCCATCTACATGTTATCGCCACTGAATACATGTTTTGAATCGACAATACTCTTTACATAATCATTCTGTACACCAGGTGCTTAGTGCTTACTCTGTGTGCTAATTAGATTCTCCTCAATGAATGTCACACTTGGTACATTCTGAACTATTGTATCAATGACTGTTGTTTTTGCTCACGTTCAGTTGGCATGAGGAGTGATTCTACGTTATTGTTCATTGTTATGTCATTCAATGACTTTATGTCAAGTTCTCTCTGGGATAGGTCGATGACCTATATTCAAGTAGTTATGATGCAATGACACGCTTAGGTAAAGATGTGCAACGGAGTTACGCTGACTTGCACAAAGATTGTTTATTTGACTTACCGCTAATCGTCTTTGAAAAGATGTCAAGTCATATGCAAACGTAGGTACATACTAAAGTTCCACTTTAAATTAAACGGCGTCTTTGACTTTTTTAGATGAGTGTTGAATTTTTTCTTCCCATGACATCAACAGCCCATGACCACATACTACTGGTTATAGAATCCTCTTCTTTTTTACGCCATGCTGTTAGGTCCCGTGTTACCTTCATCCATGATTTTATTATGCTATTGATGCTGACTTTTGTCGTCTGATCATCTTGTTGGGGTAATCTGCCTCTTTGTCGTTGAGCTTCTCCAATATTTCGGAATTACTGTATTCCATATTCCATATTTAAGCCAACGTAAACATAGTAGCGATAATAATTTGTGGAACAACGCATGGCATCGCAAAGCACGCTCTTGATTGAGCCATACTATGGTGAATAAAAATATAAGGCTGCCTTTTTTTAGTTTTACAAATATTTTGTATCCAAGGTACCCATTGTACTCTACATAGAGTATGAATCTATAGTTAAAACAGTAACTGCATTGGCTGTTATTAATGCCAGCACAGGCGCACTCGAAGTACACTTTGCAATACAAATAGAAGGGTGACAAGTTCTCACTAGAGAACTTGGTCAATATAAATTATGTAAGTACAGTTTCAACGGAAGCAAGTGCAACACAATTTGAATAGAATTTGAGTGCAATTTATCAGAAAACTGGCAAAAGCCTTTTGAGGAGGCTAGGTGGTTCCAGCTATTTTGATATAATCTGTGCGCAATCAGAAAGGGATTGAACCAAATTAGAATTTAAAGAAAGCGGTTGGACATTTACTTTGGCAAGATTTGGATCGCGAACAAAATTTGGAATTTTAGAACAGAGCCTGTCATCATCGCGTTTATTTATGCTGTGATCTACCTTGATCTCCCATACTAACACCCTTTTTAGAATGCGAATCTTTCCAAGAGAAAAATACTATTCAATAAAGAAAATTGAACTTGAACTAAACCAGTCGATATGTATGTATGGGTAGAACTGATTCAGGAAGTATTACAGACGGCCAAAGTAATTAATTCAACTCTTTGTTCTAGGCAAAGATTTTTCTCTGCATTTTCTAAACAGTAATAGTAATACTCGAAATATCTCCACAAAAGGGGTTTAATTTAACCCAACTTTAAGCCCTGATGAGGTACGATTCAACCACTGCTTTTGTAGCAATAATTATTATCCCATTCTTTTGTTCGCCTATTTTAATCACAAGAGAGGGGTGGGTCTGGATTTGCGTGCAGACGGTAACAATGCCAATGGCATTTTGGAGTTCGTTTTAAATTTGGAATACATGGGATGATTATGAGATTTCTAAGATTTTTTAAAGTTCGATTTGATCATAAGGTTTCATTTGGTAGATCCTTCGGTGGCATAAGGAGCCACCAACCACTATACTACTACTACTTTAATGTGTGTTTGTGTATTATGTGTGGTGGCACTAAACACCAAAGTTGGCAACACGGTCCGTCAGCGAGTTGGTGCGACATTTCATTGTATTAATATCGTAGTCAGCCGACGGTGCTTTGTGAACTTAAGAAAACAAATAACATTCCATTCAGAACCCGCATCCTTCACGCAGAAATTTCATTTCTTAGAAACTACCCAGAGTGTGTACTTACGCACTATAATAACAAAAACTTGTGAACTTGTTTCCGCCCCTCTGACTTTGGTGTGGACTCCATTAGGACCACAAATAAACCAATTATTGAAATAGTTGAATGAATCGAAACTATGGAACCAAACGATTTGAAATTCATTGCAAATGTTTATAAAAAACCTCCTTTCATTTCTGTGTGAAGTCTTGGGCATAAGGCTATCCCTTAAAATAAAACAGCCTTGAAGAAGAAAATCATTCAATACGAATTCAATTTAAATTCAAATCCACAACGGAACACGACCAATCCCTGGCGCACTAAACTCGTTCTTAACTTCTTATCCAGTTAAATCTTGATACTGCAGAATGAATGGAGTGTTTCCGTGCTTTAGCTAAAGAATACTTCTGTAGCATTCATTTATGCTTATTGTCTAGACCTAGACTTCAGAGTGATTATTGTTTTTAATTGCTGTCTTCCGATTCCGGTCGGTATTTTTTAATTCAAATTCTGTCCGTAGGTACAACAAGATTAGGTACCAATTCTCTATTTCAAGCATTGGTACCTCATAATAAGCTGTTCAAGCAACTGTTTCGTTTATGTTTTTTGTTTTATTCTAGCATACATGTTAATTAGAAGCTATAAAGTCTTCTTCTTCTCTTACATTACTTTTCAGTACCAAGCTAAGATTCACACTATGGAGTAAGGCCGGGAAAGGTATTCCCATAATTTGCCTGAAGAGAGTACTTGGGAACTTAGATAGTTCAAGTAACTTTTTCAATAGAATTTGCAATGCAACATTGTAGGAGGTCGTGATCAAGACATCGTAAGCACAAACTCAGATAGCGCTGATACTGAATGCATTGTTATTTGATACTGGTAATGTGTGGTCTAAACAGTATTCTAGGTAATGTAAGTACTAGTAAATTGTAGTTTTATTCGTAAGGGTGCGATTGCATGGGAGCGCATTTTAGACAAAATTTCACGTTCGAGACGCTTTTTAAAACCTCCGTGCAGCCTTTGAGGTTATCTTCGGAAGATATCAGGATTTTGATTTTTAGTGGAATTCTAGCAGCAAGCAAAAAAATTTTATTTTCACAAGTAAATACACATTATAGACTATTATTATGTATTTACTTGTGAAAATAACGAAGTATTATTATTTTTGATTTGTTTTTTGTTCACAAGTAAATACACGGTATAAACTAGTATCTTTTTCAACGGTACTAAGGACACATAGTAGTATCACTTGTACCATTGATGGTACAAATCAATGGTACTATAGACACAAGGGGAAATTTCCAGACTTGTCTACCAAAATACACCACAAGATTGTCTTTGGTAATTTTAGCATAGCAGGAAATGTCAGGATCGGCTTTTTGGCTTACCTATCATAGTTACCGCAGTCTTTACATGTGTTCACACTGCAAACTAAGTCAAGTGTTATGAAAAACTGCCTTGGCTATGGCAGCTAAACTAAACTAAGTTACTTCTATCGGTCTCCAACACGATAAGGACATCCTCCTACCCTTAGAGAGATCTCCTGTCTCTCATGTCAGTCTTATAGCCAGATTTCACATAGGAACACGCCTCAAAACCCTTCGGAAGTTTCCCAGAACGTTCTCACAGAAATACCTGTACTTTTCGACTGGTAAACGTATTCAATGTCCGTCAATTAGCCTCGTACAGTCGAGGAAACAAACAGTAGCTATACCTATCAACCGCAAGGAAGGAGCGAAAGTAACAGTTGGCCGGTTTGGACTAACCTCACTAGCCTAGAACTTCTGTTGCATAAGGAAATAAATCAAAGATAACTTAGTATATAAGAAAATAAATAAATCTGCAAAAGAAAAGCGGGTAACATAGGTGCAAGCTGGCAGCATCGAAAGACTTATACTCAGTACAATACAATACAATACAAATATTCTTTATTGCACACCAAGATAAGAAAAATAGGCAAGAAAAACACAAACACAAAACAGTTGCACAATGGGCGGCCTTATCGCTAAAAGCGATTTCTTCCAGGCAACCTTTGGATGGACACTCAGTAGTGTAGACGTTATGCTCAAGACCAATAAAAAATATCAAATCTATCAATTATGATAGATTATATTAATTAAACGCCTCAACCTAAACAGAATAGACCTGCGTATCCTGGTAGGAACACTAACAAGACACTGTCCACTAAACAAACACCTATTTACCATCGGAGCGACGGATAGCCCTCTCGGCAGAGGGTGCCTCAGCGACGACGAATCAGCTGGCCACGTAGTCCAAATCCGAGGGTGTAACAGCACAACGAACAGAAGTCCTCAACTTGCCGAGGTCACTCCGAAGCCTGTGAAGACCCCAGGTAGATTCTTCGCTTCTGGACGGAGTTAGGCTGGCTATGCTAGCTAATGAAACGCATAATGGACCAACTACGAGTCCGAATGCGGAAATAAGAGTACTTCTACCATACGAACTATGATAGATTGAAACGATGACAGAAAATAACAATTCACGGCTCAATTTAAGCAGTAGTTGCGTTCTAAACTAGTGAACAGGTAAGCGTTTACAGGGTAGGTAATTATACCCTAGAGATCCGAGTATACGTGAAAAACTATCGTTGAATCTACGTAAAAAAGAATCAAAATATGCCGAATCTTAATCAGACACCGTACATCATGAAGACAAATCCCCGGTTTCAAAGGCCATCTTTACATAATAAAATAGGTCTTAGGTATGTAATTACGAATCTAAAGAAACGAGCACAACAACACAGGCCTTTAAATTCCTATAAAACTAAGAGTGTATAATTTTAAATCATAATCGTTTTGTTAATAGTTTTTGAACACATTATTACGGAGACTCTTCAATAATTTAACTATTGTTTAACATTTTACGCGCGTTTTGTGACAAATGTTGAGTAACTTACTTTTGTTGCGTAGAAATTATTGTCTTGTTCACAAGTGACAACATTGCTTAACAGTAAGCTAAAAATGGTAGGGCTGTTTATAAACGGGCTAAGAATGTTAGTGAAATATATTCTTAGACTTACTGCCTAGAAATAATAGGTAGAGTGTTACATGTTGAGTTTGAGTTGTAACAAGATCGGTTGTGCTAATAAAGCCAAGAGCGTGACGGTCACACGCTGCCGTGGTCTATAAAAATAATACCTATCATATTCTTTTCAAATGATTAGTGACTACTGTGTAATTTTTTACATAGCTTTTTCACAGACTGGGTTTTGTTTCAATTATTCTACACCTATAAATTAGGAGGACATACCTACAATGTTATGTTTTAAAAAGTGAAGTAATGATCTGTTTGAGCAATTTTTATCCGACTGTTGGAGAAAACTTTTATTTTTGACCAGTATTGGGATAATAATTGCTCTGTACAGTGTACTAGTAGGTATTCAGCCTAAATCGAAAACCGAAATGTTTAGCCTAATATGTTGGTAGGTAATTGACTTTATAAAATTTGACTTGCTTAAGTGCTTAGGTATATTGTAAGCCTAAAGAAATATGGTTATTGAAATCTGAAACAGTACTTCCTCGTTGAAATGATATCAAGTCGGCATGACTTCCAAAAGACCATATCTGAAGATGAGCTACAAACTATTGCTCCACAAAACACACTAGAGATTCAAGAATACTCCATGGATTTCTAAGATAAGTCCTTGTACGGTAAACGGTTACGATGAAGACGCAAGGCAGATGAGATCTGCGATTAGTTAGCAACTTACGTGGAAGGCCTTCAAGGCTAGAAGTAGCTTGGAATTGCATGGGTACATCTTATATGTGGGTAATACTGTCCTTATTATGAAAAAAAATAGAGATTTGGAAACAAAGTCTATGAATGTTTATAATCATTGGTAGGCAAGTGAGATTCGTCAGGGCTTACTCAGTACTTGTGATATAGTCACTATGCTTTCCTTTTCATATTTGGTATTTTTTATTGAGATCAAAAAGGCGGAAGCGAGAAGAAAATAACAATGAGTAAAACAGATGCCGTAGAACTAAACACTAGTAAATATCGCTGACTGTGAGTAAAAGATGGAATTCATTCTGCAGCCATGCTCCAGCCCCTCGAACGTTTCAAGTTTTTATATAGACTAGAATAGAGAAAAATGCACACTTTTGCGTAAATAAGGCGTTTTTCAAAAAATAAAAAAACCCTACTTACCTTAGAACTCAGTAGATGGCATGGATCTTTCGCGGAAGAATAAAGGTAGTGGTAGTGTCATGTCTGCCTATGTAGGATGCATGCTGTGTAATTTAAAGCTAAAAGAATAAATAAGTAAATAATCGATCTTTTCAGTCTGATCGAAAAATTTTTTGACATTACGATAACTCCTTGCTATTGAAGTCGAAGAATGTGATTTTTGTCTATGTAACCTGGACAAAAAAGCTCTGGTTCTATGACTATGGTGAATCTGCAGGTTCCAAAGATCCTATGACTACGTTCCGGCAGGTTCTATGACTAATCAGATGAATTTTTCATTTGTTTTTTTTTTAAGTTATCAACGGCATGTATCAATGGAAGTTTCGCTGGCCGAATAAACAGCCGACAGACAACCGATTGTATTTTTTTAATTTCAAAGAAAATTGTAGAGTCAAAGACAAAAATTGATTCTATAAAAATATTCTGCTTTACTGATAGATTGCATAGATTACATGAAAGTAATCGTACTTTCAGATCTACCAGTAAACTTGAAACATTTCCTGAAAGCATTAAATAGTAATACCAACAACTGCGTGAATTCCGAAGTAAATTTTCATACAAATGTTGCTCATCAAATGGGGCAAAGCTAATCGAAGCAAGGTTTTTGCCTTCATTTGCAAGTGGCGATACGTTCCGCCTTATACCTAGACCGAACCTAACGGCTGATGTTCTGCCCTGACTTTCACCGTAATATCACTCAAATAGAGTCCTATTAGAATATTGCTACAGGGCTAGTACAGTCAGCGAGCTAAATTCATGGGGACCAAACTTACAAAATCATTTTGTGCGCGTTAGCAGATATAGAAACCTCAACCTCAACAACCTGTATTGGTCCACTGCTGGACGCAAGCCTCCCCCTTATAAGCGCCTTATCTCATAGGGGAAATGCCCATAATCCCCACGCTGGGCATGTGGGTTGGGGATCGCAGTTTGGTGGTAGAATTGTTCTGCAGGGGACGCTGCTGCCCACCCCCGGTGGAAATCCCTTAGTCGCCTCTTACGACACTCTCTTCCCGCGGAAGAGTTGGGGTGGTGCAAATTCTAAGCCAGCACCACATAGTTAGATATAGATAGATATAGAAAAATGTTGTGAAATAATTAAGACTGCTTACCCCCAAATACTCTAAACACACTCAAATTTTAAGCTCATCTCAAGTTGCGGTTTTTTGACAGTTTCCAATGAAAATCTGTCACAAATTTTTAGTTGAGACTGAGTTGCGATTGAGTATTCTAAGAATAATAATAAGAATAAGAAATCTTTATTTGGAGCATTACAATTTAAACTTAATTTAGTAACATAACTTACAATACTCGGTGCTATTCGGTGGTAAGGCTCATCAATTTCAAATCAACTGAATTAAAAAAAATTCAGTTAATGCTTAACTGTTAATTAGTTACTAACGAACATTTATCGAAAGTATACCTACAAGTTGTAATGTCGATTCAACAAACTTTACTTACAAAAGATGACATTTTGTTAAACATTGTAAATGATTAATAAACAATAAAAATAATAAATTAACTATAAAACTAACAGCCACTTAGATGGGTACCTAATATTCAATTAACGATATTCACGTTTATGTAAGATAAATTGAATATAACCTAAACAGCTAAATATTTTTAACTTGCTTCTGCTAGCGGTTTTGCTCACCGGCTCACGTGATAAGTACCTAGACAAAACGTAGCACAGTTAATGGTTTAATCGGCTATTTATCGCGTACCTTTTGTTATTATTTCCCCTACGTTTCTACCGCGTTACAGAGATCGTGGACTGAATTACAAAAGGTACGCGATAAATAGCCGATTAAACCATTAACTATGTTAACAAATCGCGAATGTTTAAAAAGTTTTAAAACGTAGCATATCTAAGGAGCTCATAAAAAATAATCTACCTGTTTACTACTTTAATTTACCTTTTTTATAGAAAATCGTTATTTACATCAACAGCCCATCCAAGTCCACGGCTGGACATAGGCCTCCCCTGATGAGCGTGATTATTAGTTCTTACTTCTTAGTGGGTTAGTACCAAAATCCCCACACTGGGCATGCGGGTTGGGATCGCAGTTCCATGGTCGATATTTTCTGCAGGGGAGCCCTTCTCCCCCCGCTGGATATCCATCAGTCGCCTCTTATGGCACCTGCGGGTAGTGTTGGGGTGGTGCAAATTCTAAGCCGGCAACACTGGGTACCTTTTCTGATACTATGGACATAATATTAGGTACTCTACTTTAAATGCAAGCACCTACCTAACCACTTTTCACGTCTATACTATAAATAGTAGGTAAGTAGGTACCTACTACCAGAATAATGACACCGTTGACATTTAGATAGCAATCGCAGAGTGCTATAAAAACCTTGGTTCTACGAAGCTGTCAGCGTCAAGTTTGTCATTGACATGGCTTGATGCCGGAATTTGCGGAAGATTTTACTTCGATTTAATCTAGGACAACATTATGACGTGAACTTTATGAAGCGATATATTAAATGATAACTTTGTTTTTTTTTTTTTTTCATTCATGATCATATTATGTTTGGCCGTGTGGCGCCGGCTTAGAATTTGCACCACCCCAACTATTCCCGCGGGTGTCGTAAGAGGCGCCTAAGGAATATCCACCGGGGGGCGGGAAGAAGCGCCCCCTGCAGAGCAATTCTATCACCGAACTGAGATCCCTAACCCGCATGCCCAGCGTAGGGATTATGGGCCCTACCCCAGTATGATGTTAGCCAATAAGACGTACGACGACGTCAGTAGGCCTGCGCCCATCAGTGGAACAGTATTCATATCTAGCCTGTAGATGTGATGATTATTATGTTTCGCATGAAATATTCAATTACTCGTAGATAGGTGGTATTAAAAGTTTAATCTTCATATTTATGGCATAACGCGATAACTTGTAATGAGCAATAAATTATCATATTTTATGATAATTAGGTAACTGTTTAGAAAACCAATTGATAGGGTAGGTTAATATATCTATAAAGCTGGCAATAACTTTCAAGAATTTAAATTGGCCGTGGTTAGAATTTGCACCACCCCAACTCATACCGCGGGTGTCGTAAGAGACGACCAAGGGATTTCCATCAACAATTCCACCAACGAACTGCGATCCCCAACCCGCATGCCTAGCGTAGGGATTATGGGCATAACTCCCAGATAATAAAAGCCAATAAGGCGTTTATCTGTGGGAGGCGTACGTTTATCACTAAGTCGAACCAGTACGTAAGGCTGTCAATGAATTACAAAATTACGTAAGAAAAACATGCACCCGGCAACTACCTTAACGATGCGAATCGAAACGTATCCACGTGGTTGATTTAAATACGTTTTTCACGCTTTTTCTTATACGAATGCTAATCCTACTAATATTATAAACGTGAAAGTTTGTATGTATGGATGGATGTTTGTTACTCTTTCACGTAAAAACTACTGAACGGATCTAGATGACATTTGGCACAGAGATAGATTATAGTCTGGAATAACACATAGGCATATATTTTATCGCGGAATTCCCACGGGAATAGGCACTACGCGGGTGAAATCGCGAGGCACTGCTACGCAAAAACTACTGAACGGATCTGGCTGAAATTTGGCACAGAGATAGATCATAGTCTGGAATAGCACATGGGCTATATTTTATCCCGGAATTCCCACGGGAACGGGAATTATGCGGGTGAAACCGGGAGGCGTTGCTAGTGGCTAATAATATAACGTCATCTTTACATTTGACACGTGACACCGGGGTCGACAAGGCCAAGTAAACGTCAAACTGTCAACGGGATGTCACTTGAAGTTGTTAAAACGTGGTTTTGACAGATTGTTGTTATGCGACCTTGATCGGTGTTTTAATTATCTCGCTGACAGTACTTTGTGTGGTTTTTGTTGAAGGTTTTTATTCGCAAGAGTTTAATTTCTTAAAATTCCAACCAAACCCGACCGCAACTGTGCTCAAACTCTACTAGGTCGATTTTTATGATTGATATAAATTATATAAAGCGAGATAACCAGAAATTCAATTTTAAAATGGAAATGTAAATAGACAATCCTGCCTCATGAAAATCTAAGCCCGATGGTACAGTATTATACTATCTCTGGCCTGTTCCAGCTTGAAACCCGTATTAACCAGCGCTGAAAATGTATAAGATTGTTCAGTGAGCTTTCTGGATGGCATTAACCCATAGCTGTCTCGTGCTGAAAGAGTTACACTCACTTGAAAGCCCGCCGTAGGGAACGGGAGTAAATCCGACCTTGACAGTCACCCCTTGCAGGATCAAGGGGGAAGCCCCCTATTGCTCTATCCTATAGCAAGGTTTAGTACGTACCTATTGTACAGACACCGTGAGGTTTTAGTTTCGCTAACGACTTTTGAGATGATTTATGAGTTTTATCGCTTGGGAAGTTTAAGTCCGTTGCAATTTTACGTAGAGCCTGAACTTCGGAATAAAATTGACTCCGAGATTAACCTCATAATAACCTATTCCTTCCTTGTGTTTATTAATGCAACTTTTATCTAAAATGAGGAATAGCGGTGAAGTAACGTTACGCACTCGTTATTCGGAGTTTATTAATAAGGCTATAAATGGTTATCGTCCGATAGAAGTACCCCTAGGGTCGTCGTCTGATAGAACCTTCTATCATACGATTGCACTAGGGGTCTAGTACCCATACTATTACACTTTTTTATTGACGTTTACTGAAATTTTCAAACAATATACGCCAAATTTAACGGACGACCTGCTAAAACCGAATATCTAGACCACCGCCCTTATGGAGTCTACACACAAAGTCGGCGACACAGCCCGGCGGGTTCGTGCGACATTTCGGTGTATACGTCGCGTAGATAAAGATTGGGATTGTAAATGACAGCCTCTCTCTAACTGACCCGAAGATCTAAGCCTAATAATAGCTAGAGAGGCTGTCATTTTCAGTCCCAATCTTTATCTTTGCGACTTCTGTGAACACCATTGGTAACCGACAGTGTTTCGTAAGCTTAATAGTTCCCTCTAGATTACCTAGAATCTCAGCATACGAATTATCCTCCATTTCATTCTCACGAACGAACTCTGGTCAAGATGCTGTTATGTCAAGACTCTGTAAATCCTGTTATGCGTTATCCAAAAAATGATTCGCAAAGAAAATAACAATTAATTAATAGAAATAAGTTAAAAAGTGATCTTGACTTAAGTGAATTATTAAATAAATACAGGCAAAAAGTTTCATCTCTTTGCTGTTTATTTATTTTTATTTATTTATGATTTGTAAATTATACTCTATGTTTTTTTATTTATTTATTTTTATTTATTTATGATTTGTAAATTATACTCAGATCTCAGACTTTTTGTAGCTATTGTAAGTTTTCTCTTTTTCTTCAAAAAACATTTTAATTTAATTTTACATTAACTATGTACCTAAGTGTAACTGAACTGTAGGTGTGTCCACTCTTTTATTTTAATTTATTCTGTTAACTACTTTACTCGTATGAACTGCCTTTTCAACTCCTGGATTTTATTATTGTTTGTTCCATGAAGCCGTCTGTAATTAGTTGAGCAAAAGCACTCTAAACCAATGTTTTTATTTTATTTTTTTATTTTTACAATTTAGTAGAAACTGAAATGAAACAACTAGGATTACATAATTCAGATGAACAATAGAGAACATGCCTGGATAGACCAGTGCATGTTTGTTGACAGCTAATTACAAGTTTCCACAGTTATAATTATTTTTCTTAATGTAACTTTTATGTGTATCACCTGTAGGTGCTTCAAATAAATAAACCAATAAATAAATAAGCTTGTCGGCTGCCCACCGGCTTGGGTGTGAAGACTCCATTAGCTTTAAGAATAGGTTTGCCGACGTAAGTAAAATCTACGTCGTATTTTAGCCAGGCACATTAAATTTTAACTGCAATCAAATGTCTGGCTTTGGGTTTTAGTTTTCAATGCACGTAAGGTGTATCTACGTGATCTGATTAAGTTGCTGTGGTTTTGTCTGCAAAATGAAGGTGAGCAGCTTTAGAAGCTTGCTGTCTTGCTGTTAACTCGGAAGCTATGAACGTTTCTTTGATGGCTGGTGAAGTCTATAAGTTTTATATATTTAACTAGTTTATGTCCGAGGCTTCGCGCGCGTTGTTTCTATGGTAACGTGTAAAGGTTATTTCTATCACATGTCAAAACCACTTAGGAACAGATTTATGGGATAAAAAGAGCCTAGAACTACCTAACTTCAGCCCGATCCGTTCAGTAGTTTTCGCGTCCATCCATCCATCCATACATCTACATAAACATATCCAAACTTTCGCATGTATAATTAGTGTAATTTTATGTTTCGTTCAATCCATAATTTTATTAGATTGTCCAGCACTATTTATTTATTACTCACCAGCTACCGCCCGAGGTGCTTTTTCGCGATAAAGTAAGTGAGTGGCCTCTAAGTCATCCTATGTTTACTACATCTATGCAAAATTTCAGCCCAATCCGTTCAGTAGTTTTTGCGTGAAGAGGTAACAAACATCCAAACTATCGCATTTATAATATTAGTGTGATAACGGGGGACACGAGAATAATTTACGAAGATTATGATTTTAGCTGTTTTAATTGACTTTTAGTAGTAAAAGTTTCCTAGTGGTTCTGAGCTTTTTATGAGTTACATTAATTTTAACATGAAAATTCTCACCAAAAGTTTATTTTCAGACGATGGTTAAACCAACACTACCCAAGTACACTATACCAGAACTCCGAAAGTTTTTACGATCATTCTCGCATGTTCATGTTGAAATTATTTAAACTCTTTGGTTTACCTAATTAGAATTGAAGCCAGCATCTTGGAGACATTCCGATATTGACTTGGATTAGCTAGCTACATCTAGATTGTTTGCCTGTTGCAAACAATCTGAAGTCAGGAAACTGTTTCAATTGTTACTACTAGTGGTCGTTTGTTTTTATTAGTTACTAGCTGCATTCTTACTACCCATTGTCCTATTACCCGTTTTCCCGTAGGAATGAAGCATTTTCCCGCGGTAAAAAGTAGCCTATGTTCATCAGGATTAATGTGGGCTTGTAATGGTAAAAGAATTTTTCAAATCGGTCCAGTAGTTTCGGAGCCTATTCATTACAAACAAACAATCAAATCTTTCCTCTGTATAATATAAGTATAGATTAGCTGTGCCCGCAGCTTCGCACGCGTAGAATTTAAATTTTTACACGGAAACCGAATTGTTTGATGGTTATTCTGCTATCCCGGACCGGACGGAAAAAAATTCAACAAATCAAAGATCTTTCTATTTGGTCCAGCCGTTCTTGAGTTATAAATGGTAGAACTAACACTTCTTTGTTTTATTTATATAGATTATTATCTTTGCTAATAAATCACTTTAACTTAATCACTATACACTATATGATTACCACTAGCACCTTCCTTTTTCTTCACAAATTAGTATTATAAAGTACCTACCTAGGTCCATTAAAAAGACAGACAATAATGGCTGTTATTATATTACCGAATGAAATCGCAGATCAAACCCCCAGCACCTGCTATAAAGGCGCGCACACATTAAGCTCCCCGCACCACAGCGGCGAGCAGACAGAATCCGATCGATAGAGTCGTCTGCACGTCGCGCCCGCACTGCGGCCTGGGCCCGACTTTGCACGGCTGCACTATCTACACCCTGCTTTATTTTATACAACCTTTTTAAGACACAACCCTATAAAACAACAAAACCTAAACTAAACAACTAACCCTTTTAAACAACCCTTTAAAGACTGTATAGATGTTCCATTCTGAAGCTGATATATTTTCAAAGTAGATTCTGCCCGCGGTTTCGCACGCGTACTTTCGGTATAGTAAGTAGCCTATTATCTAAGTTAGGTTTTGCTCTAAACGTACGCCAAATTTCATCTTGATCTGTTCAGTAGTTCTGGAGATCCTAGGTTATAAAAATTCAGATTTCACAATCTTTAAAAAATGTGATTTTTATTTTTCTATTATTTTGCTGTTTTATGGTTTCATAATTTTTCGTGAGTTTGTTTTATGTGTAAATTTTGTATAAATTTTATTTTGCAGTTTTATTTTATTGAGAAAGTGTTGTTCTATTGTATAACGGGAGTGTAACGGTTTAGTCTAAGTCGTTTTGACATGTTGTTTACGAAAATAAATAAATAAATGTTGGGACAGGATTGGAAAGAAATGTACAGAATGGGTCTTCTCACATTCAGACATTTAAAGGGTCAGCAACGTACGTGTAGTGGCTTTTATCTCATGGGGGTAACGCCCATAATCTCCACGCTGGGCACGCGGGTGGGGGATCGCAGTTTGGTGGTAGAATTGTTCTGCAGGAAGCGCTGCACCCCCGGTGGATATCCCTTAGTCGCCGCTTACGACACCCGGGGGAAGAGTTGGTGTAAATTCTAAGCCGCACCACACAGCTACCACCTTAGATTTAGAAAAAAGACAGGGGAGTTTTTGGTAGTTTCAAGTAGTTGAATAAGCTAAAATGATAAAGGGGATTATCATTTTGCTTAATCAATCTGAAGATGAACATTGAATTTTTGTTTAAGTAATGAAACCAATCTTGCGGATGTGTCTGCGGTAAAATTGAGGAATCGTAGAACCGGAATTGGTTTCAATTCAATTTGTTTCATTTCGATAAATTCGTTTCCCTCTCGGCGCGTTTGTTTCAGATAGGATGTTCGTTCAGCTAACACGTGGGACTAACAGCTTCTTCGTAGCAAGTATAAAAAGTGTCTGACAAAATGGTCAAATAGCCTTTTTTCTCAACCAAGAAAATAAAACTCACAATAGCCAATTCCCACCGCTTTTTGCGTTAAAATAAGTGTCAATCGCGTGTTTCCTTCCCATTATCTATAATTTGAAATTAGCTGTAAACATAAACGGGCCACTATAAATAGGCAAATGGAGTAAAAACTTACAATGCTTGTAAAACAAAAGGCCGGTCGCGCGTCGTCGGCGACCTTCGTACCACTTCCGCGGTGAGTCATTGTCGCGCGGCATTGTCGCACGTCTGTAATGCCCTTAGAGATGCTGTAAAAAAGTTGAAGTGAATTAGAACGAAATTGTGGGAATAATAAATCGTCCTATACCTATAATTGTTCAGTTTTTTGCAAAGTATAAGCCTTCTGCACACACGCACACGCAATATCCTTAGATAAGCAGTGATTAATTGACTATAAAAATACCAGATTTGGTCCTCGCTTTTTCACATTTTTCACCAAAAGAGAGAGCGAAAGTTTACATAATGTAGCTAAGGACCATATATGAGACCGTAAGAGTAATTTGATACCTCATTTATCAAAATCTCTTGAGCCGTTTTGATGCTTGGACGTAGATAAGTGTCCGCCAACCGCATAGAAACACTCGAAAAACATGACTTAGGCCTCGCGAACAAATAATATAGTCTTAGTGATATTCCAGATCTAGGTACACCTATGCCTGAATAAATGAACTCAGTGTTTTTACAAATCAGAGATTTATCACCACGAAATAAAGTCCTACTTTCTCTATTATCTATCTCGAAATCTCTATCCTCTGTGCAATAATAACAAAGATGTGTAACAATAAGAATATTGCATAGGTACATTATCCTATTTATTTATTGTTACGGAATGAATTTCCTAGAGCTCCAGATAACACGACGCCTTTCTATACGAGCATTGTTTGAAAAATTGCGCACGAATCAAAATTATTGTCTCTTTTATGTTGGTGACAGTCCGGCAGACAGTATAGGGGTCTAGCTCGGCAACTAACATAGGTACAGGCAGAAAGTACCTTGTCACACTGAAAAGCTCTTACTAAATTGGTAGACTGAACGCTGTCTTCGAATGAGTCAACTTTATAGTGACATGGAAGAGTGTATTTTATAATAGCCAACAGCTCTCACAGATCAACATAGATTTCAAATCACACTAATATTATAAATGTGAAAGTTTGGATGGATAGATGGATGGATGGATGGATGTTTGTTACCTCTTCACGCCAAAACTACTGAACAAATCGGGCTGAAATTTTGCATACAAGCAATTCTAATCCTGGAATCAAACACAGGTCTTTTATCCCATAAACCAGTTCCCAAGGGATTGAAATCACCTTTAAACGTTTCCTTAGAAACAAAGCGTGCGAAGCCGCGGGCATAAACTTGTATAAATATAAAAGTATCCACTCGCGGCTTCGCAAGCGATGTTCCATTATAAAAAGAAGCTCACTCTTATAATAGTGAGATAATGTCTATATGCAAAATTTCAATCAGATCCGGTCAGAAGTTTTGACATGAGAAGGTCAACATATAAACAACATAACACAAACTGTCGTGTGATAGTAATTTTGTGTGATGTGATATCGTAAAGTCGTGCCTTACTGCCTAGGTAGTTTTTTTCCAACCGAAGACGGACGAAGATTGTTGAAACAAAAGTTTCAACATCTTCGTCTGTCTAGCCATAGTTTTATTAGTTCATTTAATAAATCTCCACTTTACAAGAACAATGCCTTGGCGACGGGTCTTCCGCAAATGGTTGCCAAATTGCCGACAGGACCATGTATGAAACCATAAAGTTGCAAGGAGTTATGGCAGGACTAACATGGAAGAATGTGACTTGATTGCCAAATCCTGATAGAGACCGATAAAATGCCACATCCAATATCCAACAATTTCTGAGCTAAATTCTTATTTGTTTGTTTAGTTTTATAGACTGTAACTGACTGTAATAGACTTTAAATCGTCTCTGTGATCTCTTTACAATTTTATCTAATTTTACATGAGGATCATTTCACCAGCTCTGAACTTTGTGAAACATTTTTATGGGTAAAATTATAAAAAATGTTTTAACCATATGAAAATTGTCGCAACAGATATTACTAAAATGCCTATTTCAGACTACAAACAGAACCCTTCCCATTTATACAAATATATTATACAATACAAATATATAATATACATATAATGAAAGATTACATCTACTGAGTAGATGTTTTGATACGGAATTAGTGAAATCTAAAAGCATTAATCAAACATTACGAGCACTTCCATCTGTTCAAAGCCCAGCTTCAATTAGCTGCCTCATCAATGACCATCCAGAGATTTCCTCTCCACATGAGCACTCTGTACTTCCGCGTCGTTTATGCATCATGCTTTATATCCGTATTGTTTCTACTAATGGTTTGAGTTGATTCGTTATGATAGATTATGCATTAGCATTTTAATTTATTGGGTCATGTTTGTAATATGGAGTAAGTTTTCTGAAATAATATTATTTTCGTTCATTCATTGTATATCAGTCATCTAGTATCCATAACACAAGCTCTGCTTAGCTTGGGGCTAGATGATGCAGTGTGGATTGCCCAGCATTATTGATTTATTTATGTATTTAGGTATGGGTTATCTGTGCAAAGTTGAACGAACAGACAAAGAGAAACAAACAAAGAGTTTGAATATTAGAATTATTTGTATGGGAGCTTATGAAACTTCGCGTATATGGGGATCCCCGTGTGTGCTAATTTTTTTTCGGGATGCCAGGGGCGCGCCGCCGTGTCTAGTCGTATGTCGAAATTTACAGAATATCAAAATAAATTGTTTTACTTTTAGTTTTTATGTTTTCGGGGAACAAACAATAACACTCTTAGCCTAATTTAATTAAATACTTATTCAAAGTGTTATTTTATAAGCAATCAACACCGTTTTATTCCGATTTCCTTCGGCTCTCAACGCTTTCGGTTTGAATATTTTGTAACAATAATTCATTGGAATAGATGAGCAGAAACGTAGGCGAACTGAAAACGTTGGCTTAGTTTCAACAAAAGTCACAGAAAAACACATCCGTTCCAGATTAAAAAGATAATTGAAATCGAATATCTAATTACCAATTCGAAGAATTCAACTCTTGTTAGCAAACCGATATTAGGTTTCCTCGAGATATCGATTACAAATAAAAATAACGAGGTTTTTTTTATGTAGGTGACTGCAATATTGAGTGTATTCAAAAACTGCATCGACGCTAAAGTATCTCCCAGTTACCCAATTCATAATGGGGCTAACTTCTGAGAAAGCGAAACAAGAATTTCTTACACGTAAATAATCGAGTTGAAATTCATATTGTAATTTTGCCCACCGTTACCCAATTACCGTAATATACGACTGGGGTATAGTATATTAAATGCTACAGTGTAAATATTGCACCTATATTCAAGGCTAAAAGCTGTGTAAAGTGTAGATGTGTAATGTTTTTATTGGAGGCTTTTTACACCTTGTAAAATTGAACAACATGGGCTTGACTTTTTCACAATCTGATAAATGATCTTTGCTTAGGTAGGTATTTATCTACTTAAATGTTTTTTTTAATGTTAAATAAACATAACAAAATGGATATACACATTATAACAAATAAGAAAAATCTTTACTGTTTTAAGATTTTTCTCGCTTCTCTCTGGTACTGGCAAACGTCAGCCATAAATCTCCATTTGATATTCATGGATTTTAAATGATGTTTAAAATAACAAAAACTAATAAAAATCGACTTAGGATTCCAATACCTAACTTCGTTTTATAAGGTTTGCATGACAATTAGTTATTTCTAGGGAATGAAATTTATTTGGGACCACCCTGAAATCATTCACAATACAAAAGATATTGATATTGATGACAAAGATATGAGAATTATCATAATCGGCCCATAATCATTGACCGAGAAATCAGCGAACATTCTTAAAATACATACCTTCAGTTGAATAATGAATAAGTAGAACCTCCTCCTTTTTCTGAAGCTAGCAATAACGACACTTCCTCTTTTTTCTGAAGCTAGCAATAACGATACCTCCTCCTTTTTAAGAAGCTAGCAATAACGATACTGCCTCCTTTTTCTGAAGCTAGCAATAACGATACCTCCTCCTTTTTCTGAAGCTAGCAATAACGATAGCTAGGCTAGCCTTCATTTGGAATGCATTTTCATGATTTTCATCCGTTTCTATAAATACCAACTTATGTAGAAGCTTATTCTGGCTTAGGATATTCCTATTCAAATCTTAAACTACACAATTCATGCAATCTTGCCGTCGATCAGCTCGGATAGAGACGCGATGGTTTGTTTTTGGCGCCGCTCGGTGCCGGCGGAAAAGGAAATGTTTTCAGAGGTAGGAAACGAAAGGCTTTGTGTTTTACTGGGAATCGAATTTATTTGATTGCGCGTCAAATAACTTTGCGTTTGAAGTTTTTTTGTGTCTACTCCTGAGGCCGTCTAGCTACCTATGTAGGACAATTCACACAGCCGTAGCCTATAATAGATATCTCAGTAATAATGAATTAATCCAGACTGAGTTTCAGGCATCTTCCGAAAATGTAACCTACCCCTTTTTGTATATTCGGCAAAGTTCAATTTGGTCCAAAAATGTTCGGCCTTGCAAAGAAAAAAAAAGCTTTTTGCAAACTCACAAAACTGACAAATTATGAAATACTTCCTATATGTTTTATATCACCTAAGAAAGCCCTTACCATCAAGAACCTTCGTATACGACTGTACTACAATATTCATCCAGAGAGAGCAGGAAATCGTATATAACGAAATATAGAAAGCACATGAGGCTGCAAAATACACTTCAAAAAAGTGTAGACCAAACGATCACGATCTCGATTGAACGCTATACCGAGTGAATACGAGTAAGTTCCTTCTGGGAAAGCATGCTCCATGTTAAGCCGCATTGTCACTTTTTTATGTGTTTTAAGCATTTGACCACCATCAAATGAACACTCAAAAAAAAAGATTATGAACTCCAAGGGACGCGATTAAATATTTTCTTCAAATCAAATCAAAAATTCAAATCAATTCAAGGTTGTACGTCAGTTTGATGCATATACAGATTTGATGTATCAACCATCAAGTAGGTATTTTTTTATACTAGGGCCATCATCTTCGCACGTGTTGTTTCTATTGAGTTTTCTATGCCATGGGAAGTGATTTATTAATAAAAAGTAGCCTGTGTTTGATTCCAGGATTAGAATCACTGTGCAACATTTTTTCATTAATTGATTCCGAACCGTTGAGTCGTTTTGGCGTGAAGAGGTCAGGTAACAAACAACCAAACATCTATACATCTAAACTTTCGCATTTATATTTTATTATTTATTTTTCGTTTATAAAGGCACAAACAGTATACAATTTTCTTAAAATTAACAGTGTATATAGCTACGTATAAACCAATCAAGATGCCACTAACAGAAACATTATTTACAATAAAACACAACAACGTTACAGACGCTAATTTGGAAAATAAACAAACAAAGACATATCAAGTATGAAACCACAAAATTAACCTATGAGCTAACATTAGAGTGACTATATTTTTTTAAAGGTACCTAAGCTAACCAATGCACTAAAAACAATCGAAAAATCCTTGTTCTTCAACATTCAGCGCACATAATTGGATATGCTCGTAGAATAGAGGATAACGGTGCACATCCTGACAGACAGCTAGGGAATCGCAAGGATAATAAAATTATGCTTTTAGACATTACGTTAAGTGCCTAACGGATCTGCGATCGGACATTGAATGACAATGACCCCCAGGTCATTGTGGGAACGGGAAGGTTATATAAGCCTAGGTCAACTATTACATGCATGGGTGGGTTCACTTTATTGTTCCTGAAACCTACCTATTTACTATAAGGGCAGAAGCATTTATTCACAAAGAAAATTACAATCAAATAATATAAATAAATTGGAACTAGTATTTACAATTTAAACAATTGAGATAACTGTAGACTGTTGCAAACAATCTACAGGTGGCTCAACTGATCCATATCAATACCAGTCGGAAGCGTCCCCAAAACGCTGGCTGCATTGCCCCGCTGTATGGCAATGCTGATGAGCTGCGCCAGATACTCACCAGCACTCAGGTCACGCGTCGCTTCGACTAGACGCTCAGATAATTTTTAAAACTTGATGAGCCTTGGTACCCCCACGGACCTAGGGTCTCGACTCCAAGAGGAGCAAAACTCTGTCGAAACCTGCTTATTTGCGCCTCTTGAGGTCTTCGGCCAAATCTGCCGCCGCACCCGCCCTCACGGATGTCCTCGGAAGTTGGGAAGGCGCATCTTCTGCCCTTACAGTAAAAAAAACCTATTCTTTAGTTATTATGTTACTTTATTCACAAAAAATTACAAATAGTAGTGGTGCTCGGAGAGGTGCGGAACGCGCGCGTCTAGAACCGCACTCGCCCTGAAGATGTCCCTCGTTAAGGGATGAAACGTTGGTGTTCCTCGCGCAGAAACCCACTGCGCGATGTCGTTAAAAAAATCGTTGCTTACAATTTTATCGAGGTTTCCGGAATCACCCCCTAGTTTACCCCCTTAAGAATAATCTCCAAGGGGGAAAACTGTAATAAAAAAAAAGTCCAGTTTTCCGGGAAATCCCGCCTAAGGCAAAAACTTTTCCCCTTAGCCGGGATTTCAGGGGCGAAAACTGGAATAACCCCTTTCGGCTTGTTACACATATTTTGTGGCACCCTGTAGGTAATCGACTAAGGACCTACTTTACTACTATGTTGCACATTGTAAATCACATATTAAAACTGGTTATTGAATTAGTGTTCCGTTGCGAAGTAGATCAATCGAGGCAGCTGTAAATCAGTGCGCCGGAGTGGGCGAATGTCACTCGCGTACGAGAGCGTTTCCATTATCATACGTGAATTATCAGACGAGATTAGGAATCATGAAAATTTGAATTGATCAATCTCATCTCCTTTGTAGCCAAACTCGACGTTTAAACCACGACACAAATAACTAAAACTCTCTTGCTTGGCGTCGAGTTTTAGATAAAATTGTAAGCAACATTTATTGACTAATATATTGTACTACGTAAGGTTTATGTTTTCATTTATAATTGTAGATTATTGTTAACTAAGCTTTACGGTCCTTTGATGAAGTGGTTTTGTCTTTATTTTTTCACTTATTTATCATGTCACAAACAGTATAGATTATACATGAATACTATCAATCTTATCCTTTCATATAAGTTCTAACCTATGTTTAACATAAACATAGTATTTCCACCTCTACTCCTGGGGCACAACAGGACTCACGATACGAATCTATTAAAATCGTCCCGCGCTACAATGGAAACGCACGCGGTTGTATTACCGCCGTCCATCAGCGGCCGCGTGAATGAACCATGGAGTGGGAGTCACTCCATTCATAAGGAAAAAATAAATGTGTCGGAGTACGGTTTGTGATCTGTACCATACGTCTTGTGAACACCGCTATAAGTAGTTTTTTCGCTTAGTTAAGATGATCTCTTTAAAATTTTAATTTTTTATTTACTTAGATATTTATATAGCTACTAGTTTATGCCTGCGGCTGCGCACGCGTTGTTTCTATGGAAACGCTTAAAGGTGATTTCTATCCCATGGGGACTGATTTATGGCCTATGCTTGATTTCAGGATAAGAATTACCCGTATGCAAAACTTCAGCCCGATCTTTTCAGTAGTTTTGGCGTGAAGAGGTAACAAACATCCATCCATCCATCCATCAAACTTTCGCATTTATAATATTAGTGTGATAGCATAAGTACCTACCTATATAATAGCTACATAGCTTTAGGTACGTAATTATGTATGTTTTCTAAAACAATTACCTAGGTAGTTTGAAGTTGGTGACTTTGAAACTACTACCACTAGTGGTAATAATTTTAAAATCACCATATTTTACTTATTTATCGCTCGAGCGCAAACGGCTCGTCACCACCATTTCGGTTAAAATCTTCTAGGGTTTTATTAAGTCACAGACTTAAAAAAAAATATTAGTAACCCTACGTAAGGACGCAGAATTAATAACGAATACACATAGTATTCGTAAATGTATTCGAATACACCGTGTATATTTTTGCCTCCTTCAAGGTTTGTTGATGACGTGTGTGTTAACCTTTTCAATCAAATGGGTTGACATCGATTATTATCTATTCTATTGAGATTAGAAAAACCTCAACACAATTTTTGAATACCAAATGCGTAAATGAAATTTGATAGTGTCAGTGATAGTGGAGAAATATGATAAAATATCATATTTTTCCCGATAAATTATCATTGTACGTATTTCGTAATAGTGGGGTAAATTTTTAAAATCTGTCGCGATTATCTTTTGTTTTTCATGCAAATAAAAACTGACTTTAAAATCCTCAATATTCTTAACCCCAGACGCAAAATGAGAGAGGTGTTGTAAGTTTAACGTGTCTGTCTGTGTATCTGTCTGTGGTATCGTAGCTTTCAAAGGGATGAACCGATATTCATTTACTTTTTTTCGTGTCATAGATAATTTTATCCCGAGTGTTCTTAGCCATGTTTCATGAAAATCTGTCTAGGGGTTTTGAAAATTTTTAATTTGGTCTTGTTGATATTATAGTGCGTAAGACCTCACACTCAGCGTAATTTGAAATTTCTTATTTACACTGTTTTCTAAGATTTGCGAGACAAATACTAATCTTTCCGGAATAAAATATTTATGGAACCATCCTCGGAATCATTTTCTAAACAATAGCGAAAGAACTTTTATATCAGTCCATAAGATTTCGGAGCTTAGTGCGGACTTTCGCACTATGCTGACTTTTGCAGTGTTCAATACAGGTAATAGCGGAGTGCCGACTTTAGGAAATTTCTATGCAATTAATCGCTTATCGATGACTTTCGCATAATGTCGACTTTTTTAATCTTTATGCAATCATAAGCGTTTCTACAGCCTGCGAAAATATACTAGACTTAATTTATTAGTTGATTTAAGTTAAGTCTAGTATATTTTCGCAGGCTGTCGAACATATATAAAGTCAGGAAAATAATAAAGTTATAGCAGTCGGCAAAGTGCAAATAAAAAAAAAATCTCTGTGAAACAAAAAATATTGTATTTAAAACAAATAGAACAAAGAAACTCTTCCTTTTTTCGAAGTCGATTATAAAAGGAATCGTGCAGCCTTTTAAAATTTATCCATAGGTACCTAATGCGTCGCACGATGCAAGTAAACCCATATCCATAAGCTAGTTCAACACGCACTAAGCAAGCTTACATCGAAAGTGGATCCATTTGACTTTATAGTCAAATGGTATTAACGTTATTACAGGCTTGCATTGTAAAACCAGAGAAAGTTATTATTTTGTTGAAAGCAAGTGAGGATTTATGTGAACTAGCGGGTATGCTTTATGGTTATTTACATAGCGCCAGTAACTTCGTTACTACATCGCGATAGCACTGGAAAGTTATGTTATGAGTGAAATTGATGTAGGCTGGTCGAAGCTTACCTGTAACTGACTTAATAGTAAACAAAATATGAATATATGAATACTGGAAATTTTGACACAGATGTAAACAAAAAATGTTAGTCTTTGCCTCTGAAAATAACTTGAAGATGACGGAAAATTAAAAAAAAATATAAAAGTAAGAATTTGGCAATGAGTATGACAGTAACTATTCAGCCCGTCAGGACCCACTGCTGGGAATTAGATTTCTCCTCTCCATTGCATCGTTTCCCGTAAATCATATGCTACTAAAAAAGAAGTTAAAAACATTTTTATGAAAGACCAACAATAGGTAGGTACCTACACTCAGAGTTAGCTTGGAAAGTAAATTTTAAACTCTCGATTCAAGGATCTTGCATTCCAACCGGCAAAGGTATGTATTCAGTATAGATACAAACTTTTGCCAGTAGGTAGTCAATATTCTTGCTCATTTCACTGGCATGCCAGTTCTACTGCCTCACATTAAACACAGCATGAAAACCAAGCGTGGGCCTAGCATGCCTCAGGGCGATCTTTTAAACACTTTTATTCCTTATCGATCTTGTTTAATGATATTAGTGAGTATAATAGATACTTATTAGCACTAATCATTTAGAATTAGGAAACTTTCTCAGGTGGGTAGGAATTAGGAAAAAATACACATTGATTGAGACACTAAAGAAAAGTGAAACGCCGAAAAAAACGAGACTTAAAAAACATCGACTTTCTTAAAGGAGATTACAAAAATAAGGATTCGTCTAAGATTACCAGTAGAAGAATAAGTAAAATAAAAAAAAAACATTGTTTATGTCTCAATCACTGAATCATGATGAGTGGTTGAGACACTAAAAATGTATCATTATATACACTAGCCAAACTCGATATTGAATGTTTGTAAACAAACCACGACACGAATAACTAAAACTCAATTGCTTGGCGTAGAGTTTCAGATATAATTGTTAACAATATTTATTAAGGATTTCAAATCGACAAGTAATATATTATATTGCGTAACAGAGTGAATTTTAGGTTAAGTATGGGCGGTTTGTTTACAAACATTCTACATCGACCTTATTTACACAAATGAGACATATATGTAACACCTATACAGTAAATACCCACTTCCCTATAAGTCTATCGTAAGCTCTGTAAGTCTATCATTCATTACATAACAAAGTAAATAAGATGAACAACTATGTTTTATCTAATAATAGGAAGATACGTTTGTTATTGTTTCGCATAATCTAGAGCTAGCTAGAAAAACGATCGTGTTCGTGATGTAAACAGCTCGTAACCATGGCAATGCACACGGGCGACTTTTTGACGACTTTGAAAAAATAAAAGTCGCCGCGTGAACTGAAAAAGCAGCGTAATTTTTCTATGTAAAGATGAAAGAACACCTTCGAGGGAGGTGAAGGAATCGGATCAATTCAAGGGTATTTTCTCAGATTGACAAATTTTGGCATTGCTTTGATGGCATAGACTTTTTTTTGTCCCAGACCTTTGATGAAAGAAACTACAGATGGAGTGACGAGTGTCAAAAGTGTCAAGGTTGAAACCAATTTATCAATCTCTGCATCTCAGCTTACAGAATAGCGCAACGTCACGACACACTACACATTTTGTTTCATATCATGAAGCTTTGGCGGGATATCTTTTTGTGTAATTCTGCGGTAGTTTGGTGTTTTCTGTAAAATTGAAGTTTAATTTTACTACCTATAACAATGTCTAAAATTTGAGATAAATTCAATAAAATTGAATTAAGAAATCAACGAAGGAACAAAATCACTTTGACTTGACAATGTGTAGTATGACGTCACAGAAAAAGGGCCAATATGGCAGCGTTTTTATCATCCAAAACTGAGTGCTATTTTGCTTTTTGTTTATTACCTTACCTAATAATTTATAATTTTGTGAGTGTTAATTTTTTTCGGTAATGTATTAACCTAAATAGTCGCTTAAAAAATTAATGAAGTCTACACACCAAAGTCGGTAACGCAGCCCGGTGAGTTGGGGCGACTTTTCAGTGTATTGTAGGCAGCCGAAAGTGTTTTGTCAACATGTCGGGCGCCCGTCGACTTCGGTGTGTAGACTTCATAAGTTGTCGGTGTGTGGTCTATAATTTATCGCTTTACCAACGCCTGCGTAAAAATGACGCTTAGGCTTGTTACACAATACCTAAATCGGCACTGATGCCGTTATAATGGCTGTAGTCCAGTGTGGTACGGCCTTAATTCTTAAAATGGAGCTGGGCCGTAATTTAACTTATTCGCGGAGGACGTAATAAGGACTTGTCTCAAGGGGCATGAGAATGAATGGATTAACTGTGATGAATTTTAAACAGTTCAAACCCACTTTATCCTTTTGTAACCTTCCGATGTGCGGTTCTTGGGAATAATGTCATGAACGTTTGGAACTAACAACACCTTGAAGGCTAGAAGGTTAATCAAATCTGTCATTTCTTGTTTTTTGACTCTTGGCATTGTAAAGCTCATCCATAACCCTAAAGTTACTTTCTTTTTCTGTGTATCAAATATCAAAGTGCTTTATTTCCTTTAGATCATAGGACTCTTGGACATGGATACGTCACAAATGTAGTACCGTAGATAGATAGATACATAGAAAATTCTTTATTGCACACTTATCAAGATAATTCACAAAAAACAACAAAATTTACAAAATATGTGACTATTGGCGGTCTTGCGTACGTCTTACGACCGTACGCCCGCCGAAAACACGTCGCGATTTTTGTTAATAAGGGTCAATCACAGTAATATGTAATTATAATATTATAAATGAGAAATTTTGGATGTATAGATGTAAATATGGATGTTGGTTACTTCTTCACACCAAAATTTCTCAACGGATCGAAGTGAAATTGCATAAAGGGAGTTTTAAACCTAAAAAAAAACATAAGCTACTTTTTATCCCATTTATAAGTTCCCATGGATAGAAATAACCTTGAAATGTTTCCACAGAAACAAACCGCTCGCAGAATTGAGTATCTAATATATCAATCTTGCCTTCAGACGAATTTTGCTACAAAAAAGCAAAGCTACCGACTGTTTCCAATAATACAAGATGTGAATGACTTATGGTTATGTGTCTTCCTTATTTTCGAAGCTCCAAACCAAAACGTTCTTCCTGCCCCCATGTTAAATCCCTCCCTGCTTCCTTACGCACGCGATCTCGGCACGACTAAAGGTGAGCCGCCTCGTGTGGGTTTCCTTTATCTCGTAGTTATTGACATTTGGGGCTTGCCTTATACAGACACCGGAAATAGTAGGAAGAAAGTCTTCTAGGGTTACATACAAGTCTTACGAATTATTTATGTGATGGAAAATCAACTGTAAAATCACTAGCGTAGGGTGTTGTTCAAGATGGAAAGGTCCAAAAACGCAATGATCCAAAAAAGGTAGTATTCTGAATAATATGTGTCATCTTTTCACATGAATGAAGTAGGACTCGAAGTGCGAGAGTTCAATGCTCGAAAATCTGAGGCTTAAAGTAAGGTGCAGGAATCTTGCCAAAAAGTACAAAATTCTTATATCACAGAGGATCTTAGATCATACGCAGTATTAAGGAAGTCCTACAACCATTAACAAGTCCCCGAAACAAATATCCACTTTATGGAAAAGCTTTCCCCAATACACAATATTCATAAAATAAATTATCATAAAACAGTATTGCAAGCCAATCCTTTCCTGCCCAACTAAATCAACAACTTATGTAAGTTGATGTCGACTCATTGTACAAGGCAGCATGTCCAGGAGTTAAACGGTCACCCTGTACTCCATACTGTGAAGTTTCCACTAGGATTTGAGCTTTAGGCTATTCATCTAGGGTTGGTTTTAGAGTGGAAGGTTCGCTATGCAAACTTGCGATCATGGAAATCTAGGTACTGACAGCTAAAAGCTGTTAGTCCGTCTGAAAACTGTTGTTTTATGTAATTATTCTGCCTTCCGCTTTTGTAATTGGATGCGATTTCACGCTGGAAAGAGCACATTTTTGATATAAATTGAATTTATTAGATTGTTAGCGCTTCGTGTTGTCTATACAACATTCCATAGCTTGTTGGTTGATCTTTTGCGTGTCAGATATAACTTGATTTATTTTAGAGGACATGTTTTTAATTCTTCCTCTTTTGATCTTGTATGTCGTTTCCTTCTTTATTTGACCAGAAAAAGCAGTTTTCCTACCTTTGAGTCAACTGTCCCCAATTGTCTTACAAAGTTGTGAACGCAATCTATTCTGCGTTCTCTTTGCTTGTAACTCACTAGTTGCACAACGATATTATTATAAAGATACCCAATCCAATCGCAAATTGTACAATAGAAGTTATCCGCGTTCGGAACGGAAACTCGATACTGAGTTACGTCTATATTTTGTAAAGTCTACGGTCTAATAAAGCGTTACAACGTTCTAATCTGAGGACTTTTTTTTTACTACACAAACACAAACATTTAATAGCTAGGTACACATTACACTTACGCTGAGCCATGGCCTTTTTGACATACTGCAGCACACACAGACAGTTTACTTGGATGTTAATATTCCATTTTTTGTTTTATTTGTCTACTTAATTTTCTTATTGTTTATTTGTATTAGTGTACTATATTGCTGTAGTCGGTATGTGTGTGTCTGAAGATGCAAATAAAGACTTATCTATCTATAGGAAATAAAAAAAGACTTATCTATCTATAGGATATCTACGACAAAATTTGTTGCATCTATTGCTGCTTCAGTCCAATCGATGATGGCTTTTGCTCTTAGGATGCTCTTTTATGTGTTCTTTTTAAACTGTATTGCTCAACGCTCCACTACTTTGAAAGACTGAATATGAGCCTTAGTAATTTCTTATATATTTAGTTTATTATATGTATATTCACTCGTTTGTCGAAGAGGGCGGAGGGCGTGGTCATCATGACGTTTTTTCTTGTTCAGGGGCTGACGTTTCGCCTGACCAAGTCTTGTTATTTACGTCGTCAGTAATATAAATGTAGGATGCAGCTAGTATAAGTTCTGATTTTATATATCTTTGTATAAATAATGTATTAAGTGCCTATTATCAGTTATCTAGTACGAATAACACAAACTCTGTTTACTTTCGGGCTAGATGATGATGTGTAGATTGTGTATTTTTTTATTTATTCCATCGTAGGTACACATGTTACACTTCATTTCGTTATATTCTATTATTAAATTTTAATAATATACAAACTTTGGATCCAGGAATCATCATAAGGTTAAAAAAACAACCAGACATGACTGTTCTAATTTGTCTAATTGTCAAGCTTATTTTTTTTTTGATTCTAAGTTTCTTTATGTGTATTTTTAAAGTTTCATGGCTACAGTGGACGATGTCCCAGAAGTGGTCTCAAGTATCAATAACCACAGTAAGCAATACTCTCCTTGTTCTCAAACTGTCGTGTCAAGGGCCGCGCGGTTCCATCCGATACGGACAACATTGTCGTGATCTTGGTACGTCCGCAGTAACCATTGTGTTGTTCTTAACAGTCAATGTGGATGCTTGTACTTCCTTCAACCTCAACAGACTGTATTGGTCCACTACTGGACGCAGGCCTCCCCCTGATAAGCGCCTTATTGGCTTTTATCACATGGGGGGTAATGCCTATAATCCTCACGCTGGGCATGCGGGTTGCGGATCGCAGTTCGGTGGTAGAATTGTTCTGTAGGGGGCGCTGCTGCCTGCCTCCGGTGGATATCCCTTAGTCGCCTCTTACGACACTCGCGGGAAGAGTTGGGATGGTGCAAACTCTAAGCCGGCACCACACTTCCTTTAAAAACTGTTAAAATCCATAAACTTTTTGAACCTATCATAGTTCTGAACACTACACTCACATAAAACGATCATGTGTGATCGAAATGATCAGTATGGTCATGGCGCAATGAAAAACTATAGCAAATCTCAAACGATTATAAATCATGGTAAATACCTATCCCAATACTGCGGCCGCTTCTCTCGTTCCCTTGCCTTACAAGTCATCAAAATGTGTGCCGAAAAACGAACACTACATAAACCATCCTTAGTGGAGGTAAAGGCCATTCATGATGATGATGATTCTATTGTGTTTTTTTTAGTTGAAATTCGATTTTATCCCCGCCAAATTGAGCTTGACGTTCAATAATTCGTAAGTGATAGGTATTTACTCCAAAAAGTTTATTTCAGCCGAATCGGAAGCTTTCAAATATCAAATTTAAATCGAAAGCTAGATGGTCGGAGTTTTTCATGGATTGAGGTTGAATTAAAATACTAAGTGGTCCATGTGTGCCAAAACGCTTTTGTATTCTAAACCCTAAAACAAAACCGTAATTTCCTGTAGCATAGAAAACAACGTTCGTGACATTTGCGAGGAAGGGGCAACCAACGGAAATCATGACCTCACGTTTAACTTGACCTAGCAAGTTTTGATAGTATTGCCGACCCCAAAATGTGCCGTCGCAGTCTACTTGGAACTTTTATCTCGAGCAAGGAGTTTCAAGATTTCCAGATAGATAAGTCTTGTTTGATTTAGGATATGAATAGATGTAGATGGAGGCATTACTTTGCGAAAATGTATTGATCAATATTTTATTTATTTAATTATTTAAGGCAATGCCAACATAAAACATAATAAGACATCTATATAGAAGTATAATTAAAAATTGTAGTATACAATGTGTGCTAATTACAGGCTTGCACAACATTTACAATAAGTGCACAAACAACAGCTAAAAGAAAATAGGAAGTGAAACATAAAAAGAATAGAAAATGACAGAGTGAAATAGCTACACATAAAAATACAGTTACAATAAGGTAAACTAAACTATGTAAATTATACTACTACGTTGTACATAAGAGTATATTTTGATTACGTGTAAAATATTTTGACCTTATGATAGCACTGCTATCATAAGGTCAAAATATTTTACACGTATCTACATTTCCATAGCTGATGATATTAACCACTGCTATCATAGCAGTGGTTAATATCATCAGCTATGGAAATGTAGATAGTTCGTGCAATGCTGTGAATAGATTCAAAAAATGATTTCAGCCTTGACAATTTTGACGCGGCTCTCCATCTGTAGTTTCTTGGCTAAGGTAAAACACAGGTGCCATTGTCTGACGATACCATTGTCATAGAGAAGCGACTAGTTTAGTAGTAGCCCTTGGACGACTGACACGGTGACTGTCTATCTCTCGTGTCAAGACTATAACGTAGAGTCTATGGTCTTTGACTCTTTACTCACGTGTATGTTTGTATTGCAGAGCATGCCGCCGCCCCTAGCATGAGCGGCCTCGGAGCGGGCGGGCAGCGCTGCCAGCTGATCCTGCAGCGCTGCCTGGCCATCCAGCTCACCAAGCCCGGGAACGCACCCGATGACTTCTGGATGTACGACTCCGGGTATCTGCTCTTCCAGGTGAGTTCTAGTGTAAGGCTTTTCAGCAACACAGAAAACTCGTGGTTCGCCCACACGTTGGCCAAGTTATCGCATAGATGCGTTCTTTGTGATGACAAATTTGACAGCGAGTACAACTATGTATAGATTCACCATGACTCGATATAGACAGACTACCAGAAATTACTAAAAAAACCTATTGTTCGCGGTGGAGGTGTTAAAAATACACTGAAAGAAGCTGCTGACCTTCCTCTGGTAGGTCTCTTAGAGTCTTACGACCTTCACCTTGAAGAAATCCCTCGTTAAGGGTAACACGTTGGTGTTCTTCAAACACAAATAAGGTTCGTAGTTAACCCGCTCACATACGTAACGGACATTCACGGGTTGTGTTTGAGGGGGCACACACCATCCACAAAATGAACGTCTATTTGCGGTTGGGAATGACAACTAAGGCATGGGGAATACGGTTTTTTTCGATTCCACGCCGATGTCTTGTCGTAGGTATGTAACACGTTTGAATTGGCCATAGTGAATCAACCCCCAGTGACACTATCCTACCTTATTTTGATTCTTACCCATACTTCTTCAACAGTTTTGACATGAGCGACAGCTTTATGTGCATTGCTGTATGTGCATTTCCTGCTATAATATTTCCATCACGTTTCAAAACAAAGTCATTGATACAATAGCTTGGTCAACACTTCAACAGACTGCTTCCATCAAGCTGATGTTCTGTTTATCTGAGAGTAATGGCGAGCAGCTGGGGCCCATCGATCACGATCAACAAAGCTCAGCGTTTGAGTAAGCAACGTGATAATTCTCGTGGGTGTTTGTTGATGAGGTGCTTTAGAACACATTTGCTTGTTTTAAGTTTTATTAGGGACTGAGATTCCGTTTAATCGATAATTTAGTTTTTCACCATTGACCGCGATTTCTTTTGGTCTCCAGTTTCATCAAAAAATCTCATTACCTACAGGTAAATTACAGTCTTTGTCAATACGGCTTCGATGATGTTGGGTCTCTAATTAAAACAAAGCCAGAGTGTCTATAGCATTGCAAATTTTATTCATATTCATAACCTGCATTTATGCTGTGTCAGAACGCCTAGTACAATAAATTAAACAAAAATGTTCTAACTGCCTTACCAAACTCCTTAGCTAATACCACAACTGTTTCAATAGAAACTATCGTAATTTGACGAATTCATAACGGATGTAAGCGGGTTAACTACGAACCACATTTGTGTTGGAAGAACACCAACGTTTCATCCCATAAAGAGGGACATCTTCAGGGTGAGCGGTTCTATAACCGCACGATATATAAACCCGCTAACATCCGTAATGAATTCGTTGCAATAGATTTAAATAATTCGAGCTTCAAGTATCAATAAATAACCATCTAACCATAAACAGTGGTTCCTTATCTATTTTAGTTCAAATGCTTGTCCGTACAAGGATTTGAAGAGCGAATACTTTTGGATCAGGCAATTGACCTGTTTTTCATGAACACAAGATTATAGAAACCTAGAGTGTTCTTTTCTCGGACGGATCTTTACATGATTAGAAACTATTGATAACTATACAGTCACAAATGTACCCAATATTTTAGGTATGAGACATAAACTTTCAATCATTAGGTAGGTACGATAGTTTTAAAGAAATTCTTTATATTTAAGAATGGGTACTTATAAAGTCTGGTTTTCTGGGTCAAGTCTAGAATTTTAACTTCCTAGTTGACAGCCCGGACTGGATTCCACTATTCTGGAAGATTCGTTATGATATAGATATTATTAGAAACCACTCACTTAATTCATTTTCCTGTAGGTATTGGAGAATAGACTGAAAGACACTGATGAAGAAAAAACAGAAATAATCTCTAATGTGTATCCGCAGTTTCTCGGAGAATATTCGTGAGCGCGACATTCATCTAGTTTTTCCCCTTGTCATGCTTTTCTCGATAGTGTTGCCACCATCGAATTATTAAATATTTTTGATGGTTTTAAAAAAATTACGTCAAACACTTTGGAAAATGAACTTAATATCCTGCAAGCTAACAAATAAAAACACTGAAGTCTCTCGAAGGTCTAAAACATTTTAGAACACAAATTACAGCCCCAAAAACTAGCAAAACATTCACAACTTCTCAATTCCAAAGTTGCAGAGTAATTGAACGCAGACAGTCGTAACTCAACACCAATGCGACAAAGTTCACACAATCACAGTTACAAGCAGATCTCAGACATAGCAAATACAACCTTAGACCCTGACAACTGAAGCGATTATCCAATAGAAGCGGTGGATGTAATAGAACCCTTGCAACCTACATTTGGCTAGACTGTGTTATGGATACTGTTGGATGCTAAGCATCCTGGCGCCTCGGCTTCGATGAGATTATTTTGATGCGTTTTGCATGTGCTATGTTTAAATGATCAAAGTTCTGGAGGTCAATTCTGCGTATTATTACTATATACTCGATGTTTTATCGAGTAATACACAGTATCATGTGATAAATATCGCGACTTCAATAAATAAATAAATAAATAATACTGGACAATTCACACAGCATTATCTAGCCCCAAGCTAAGCAGAGCTTGTGTTATGGGTACTAGATAACTGATATACTTAATACAATACACTACATAGATAGATATACATATTTCATTTTTATTATACACTAGCTGCTGCCCGCGGCTTCGCCTGCGTAGTTCCCGTTCCCGTGGTAATTCCGGGATAAAATATAGCCTATGTCCGTCTCCTGGTTCTAAGCTGCCTCCCCACCAATTTTCAGCCTAATCGGTTCTGCCGTTCTTGAGTTATAAATAGTGTAACTAACACGACTTTCTTTTATATATATAGACTAGCTGTACCCGCGACTTCGTTCGCGATTGCCTCACCTGCCGACTAATTAAGTTCACATTTAACCATAGTCTCTCATATTATGACACGCCGCCGTGCAAAAAATCGTGTAGTGTCTACGGGGGATAGCATGTTGTCATCTTCAATCCCATTCTTCATAAACACGACTTTTAGCTACGACTCGGCCAGCGTCAGTGTTAAGAAGTGTCATACTCGTTTCACTTCTTACTGATGGTTCCGTTCAGCTGGGGCCCTATTCTGCTATACTAATCGCTTCACTATGACAGGGGTATCGACACAGAATGACACGTTTGGGTATTCCACCTCAGATGAAAGAAATTATGATGAATGCAGATGGAGAGACGTGCGTCAAGTTTGAAACTAATTTATCTCGCACGCACTATCTGGAGTTTTATTAATCTAAGGATTCTATGTGATGATTCTGCGACGATTCCATTGTCATAGTGAAGCCATTTTATTGCAGAATTGGGCTCCTGATTCATTTGACTGGACCACCGTAATTTTTTTTTCGTTAGTAGGTAGGTACAGTTGGCTGTGTACCACAGTAAAAATATTTTTCTGTGGTCTAGTTAGTTTAATTGGACCACTTACTGCAACCAAACTTCGGTAGTACAGTTAACTGGACCAGGTAAACCACCATATATCATGTAAGGTAGGAACCTAACTTATTTTTCCAAGACGCCTTAGTAGGTAGGAACCTAACTAATGGGTGCGTCTTGGAAAAATACATAGATAGGAACTTACCTACCCTCTATCTACTAATTTTTTTCTTCTAACTACAGATTATTTCATCAATCTACTGATTTTCTACTCGACTTTCTAATGATTTAGTCAAATTCGATCTAACAAAAAGAATGCATGAAATCGGACGACGCGTAGACCCGTCGTGATGCGCGGTTAAAGAATTCTACTTTTTCCTCTCTCCCAGGGGAACCTTACTGAATTCCAGGATAAAATGTATCCCATGTCCTTCCTTGAACTCAAATAGTACCAATTCAGTCCAACTCATTCAGTAGTTTCGGCGTGATGCGCGGTGAAGGAATTTTACTTTCATCCCTTCTCCCAGGGGAACCTTACTAAATTCTGGGATAAAATGTATCTTTCCTCGTAGAATGAAATCAAATTATGCCGAGTTCCATTCGAATTCATTCAGTTGTTCCATCGTGATGCGCAGTTAAAGAATTTTACTTTCATCCTCTCTCCCAGGGGAACATGACTGAATTCCGGGATGAAATGTATCCCATGTCCTTCCTTGTAGTATGAAATCAAATCGTGCAAGGTTTCATTCCAACTCATTCAGCACTTTCGGCGTCATGCGCGGTGAAGGAATTTTACTTTCATACCCTCTCCCAGGGAAACCTGACTGAATTCCGGGATAAAAAGTATCCTATGTCCTTCCTCGTAGTATGACCTAAAATCGTGCCGAGTTTCATTTCGATACCTTCAGTAGTTTCGACGTGATGCGCGTTTAAGAAACAGACAGACAGACAGACAGACAGACAGACAGACAGACATGAATGAAAAAAATTACAGTTTTGGCTTCAGTATCGATAATAGAGTGCCCTCCAAAAAAAATTTTCAAAATATCTTCAATGTACAGAATTGGACCTGTTACAGTTTTATTATAAGTATAGATAGAAAACACCCAGACCAACGGAACAAATTTCTGCAGACAACACTGTACACAATTTGTTCCGAGGCGGGAATCGAACCCACAACCTCCTGCGTCGAAGGCGGACCTTCGCCCGCTGCGCCACGGAGGTCGTCGGGTTAATAATATTTTATCGAGTCCCACCAAAAACTGCATTGTCGTGCATCTTATCGAAGAAAAGCCCTTGATCGATATCAAGGGGCTCAAGGGCTCTTCTTCTATAATTTGTCAATTGCAGATTTTGAGAATAAGCATGTGCTACGAAGCAATCACTCGATATTTTGACCGTTCTTGCCATATTTAAAGAGGAGATATATTGCCAGAATTGCCCTCCTGGTCGTAGGTCAAATCGGTCCGCTTACGACTTCATGTTGAGATCGTAAAGATCTCTCTCAACTTTTGCAACTCCTTAGCAGTGTTTTGTCTTGTCAACAAGAGAAAACAAAACATTGTTTAGAATTTCTCAATTTAAGGCTAGGTAGGCCAGCAGAGGCCGCATTTTTGTGATTAATTAAAAATTAAAAAATTAAGAACCATCTGAGTGAAAATAGGTTAAGGTCATCCAGTAGCAAACAATTTGCTGAATGCGCAAAGTCACCGAGAAAATTGGCTTAGCATAGGTAGGTCTACATCTAACAGTGAGATATGATTGACTGTCAATAGAGAAAGAAGTTCCGATCAAAAGACAATGATTCACCAAAATTTGATTTCATATTTTCGTGCTTGGGGTTGTTAAGTGACAGCAACGATGAATTAAGTGTGCTAGAGTCGTAAGTGTACCCAAAGACAAGTGCAGAACTTTCAAAACTTTCTTGACTTAAAAAGGCAGATCAAGTGTCAATTAGCAAACGTCAAAGTATAGGATTGCATGCTATTGACCTCGAACAGCAGATCTCCAATGATCAAGGGAAAGCTGGAGGATGTGATTGGACAAGAGATTAATACGGAATTAGAAGCATGGGTTCCAATCTGAATGTCTACTGCAGGATTTTTTGTCACTGTACGCGATAGACACAGTTTACTGCTATTTGTATGGATTACTTGTATGGCCGGCCGGCCGACTTAGAATTTGCACCACCAACTGTTCCCGCGGGTGTCTTCAGAAGCGACTAAGGGATTTCCATCGGGGGCGAGCAGCAGCGCCCCCTGCGAAGCATTCTACCACCAGACTGTGATCTAACCCGCATGCCTAGCGTGGGGGTTATGGGCACTATCTCCTATGAGCTGAAAACCAATAAAGCGCTTTTCAGGGGAGGCTTGAGTCCAGCAGTGGACCAATAGGTATAGACTATTGAGGTTAAATTAAAAAGTTCAGTCTTATCTATTTTAGGTAACTGTAGGGTTACCACCTAGCTATTTATAAAAACCCCAGAGCCAAAACAATTGCATAAACACAAAAATCTGTCCGTGGCTCTATGCAGCTATCGAATGATCTACATACGTCTCAGTCGAATTTTTGACAAAAGTACCAAGCGATTTATAGCAATTTATACTCGAAATATGACTACTTTATCTTATCTTTGACTCATCATTATTTAATATATCATATAAAACCACTTACACTAGTTTATATTAAATAGTACCATAATAATACTAATTTCTTATAAAAATCAACAATAAATATCAGTTTCAAAAAACCTACAACTAAAAAATCAAATTATTAACTCAAAAATCAACAACGAAATTTCAAATTCAAAATGGTAATTAATTAATTAATTACACGGTAAATAAAGTCAATTTTGATTTACAAAATAATATTACTGAGTCAATTTCAAAACATCTCACAAAACCTCCTGCTTGACTAATAAGTCCTTCCATTCATCATCAAATGTCTATATTATGTGGATAGGTAATCTTAGGGTGCATGCTGGGTGGACAGCGTGAGCGAGAGCATTGCAATACTATTTTTTTTTTGCCAGAACATGACTATTTCTTTGAAACCGCCGCTTAGGCCTCCGCTCCCCACAGAAATCGCAGTCTTCAAAGCTATTACGTGTATTATACTACAGCATCAAACCTACAATAAACTAAATAAGCTTTCCCATGGAACTAATGACTTCTTAGTTCTAAATAACAATTAAAGTAATGCGAGAGCGCTACCGCGTAGAAAGCTGTGGTCAGAGGTCGACTATGTCCCTATAGGGCTTACGGCTCATATAAATACAATTGCCATGGTTATAAAACTATCTTTGATATTGTGCTTGTGAATAGCAATGGCTATACGACCGTATGAAGATATTAAGATCGTGCATTAAGTGAGATGGGCACGTTAAGTTTGATTTTTAACCCCCGACGCAATAAGAGAGGTGTGTTATAAGTTTAACGTGTCTATCTGTGTATCTGTCTGTTGTAACGTAGCTCTCTTATTTTATTCCGGGTGGTGAAAATCTGTCGGGGGGGGGGGTTATTTTGTTCTTGTGTTTTTTGATTTGCAAGTTCCATCGCTGAGGCTAGACAGTGAATGCGTTAACCCTTTCACTTGGAAAATAAATCACACAGAATCACGTATGTCCCTCCAACTCGCAGGTACATGCGCGGAAAATGAAATGAAAATTGAAAATGCATTTTATTCAATTCCAAAAAAAGCAAAAAACTACTAAATCTCTCTAGATCTCAACTACTGTTGGATTCTTTACAAATTTTCCTATTGTATAAAATTATTATCAGTTTTCCGTAACATGTATTAACTAGCTTCTGTCCGCGGCTTCGCACACGTATTTTCAGTATTATAAGTAGCCTATTATCTAAGTTAGGCTTTGTTCTAAACGTAGGCCAAATTTCATCATGATCTGTTCAGTAATTTTGGAGATCCTAGGTCACAAAAATTCAGATTTCACAAACTTTCGGCCTTATAACATTAGTAGGATTGTGAAATTTTTATACGGAAAATCGAAAGTAAAAAAACAGCACAGCACCCACTGCATAGCCCTTATTCACCGAAGAAGCCTGTCCTTGTTACTAATGCTGAAAAGTCTTTACTGCAAAGAGCCTCGTAACCACTACACTTCCCTGCATTATCTCTGTATGCCAATAATGTTGTTTTTTAATAATGTAAGTATTTTGAACTCTATTTGACATGTGTAAATAAAGTCGAACTCAGTTTTTGCAGTGCCCTTCCAGGAATGTACACAGGGCTTAACAATTAAGTACCCCTCTATCTCTATGCCGCCAAACGTTGGAGATTGGGAGATTAAAACTATATGTTATTAATAATTTTCCATTTTCTTTTGATATTTTTTGACGATTCCAACAAAATTGTATGTTTTGTATCTCTAAAATATAAAGTTTTTATAATTCCCAAAATATTTCATTTTCATTTTGGTAACCTGACTCATAATTTCGAGAAGGTAACATCTTGGCGCAGTGGCAGTAACAGGCAAATTATTACGCGAAATTTGTGACAGGGTTCAATTCTCGTCAGCGGTGTTCCGTTTAGTTTCTTTTTATGAATTAATCTCGTTGCATTATGCAAGATTTTTCGATCCTGAGCGGCGTGATTAGTTTTTGCATGTGAAAATTGTTTACAAGCGAATAGAAGTTATCTATACTTATAATAAAACTGTAACAGGTCCAATTCTGTACATTGAAGATATTTAGAATTTTTTTTTTGTAGGACACTCTATTATCGATACTGAAGCCAAAACTGTATTTTTTTTCATTCATGTCTGTCTGTCTGTCTGTCTGTCTGTCTGTCTGTCTGTCTGTCTGTTTCTTAAACGCGCATCACGTCGAAACTACTGAAGGTATTGAAATGAAACTCGGCACGATTTTAGGTCATACTACGAGGAAGGACATAGGATACTTTTTATCCCGGAATTCAATCAGGTTTCCCTGGGAGAGGGGATGAAAGTAAAATTTCTTTACCGCGCATGACGCCGAAACTGCTGAATGAGTTGGAATGACACCTAGCACGATTTGATTTCATACTACAAGGAAGGACATGGGATAAATTTCATCCCGGAATTCAGTAATGTTCCCCTGGGAGAGAGGATGAAAGTAAAATTCTTTAACCGGGCATCACGACGGAACAACTGAATGAATTCGAATGGAACTCGGAATAGTTTGAGTTCATACTACGAGGAAAGATACATTTTATCCCAGAATTTAGTAAGGTTCGCCTGGGAGAAGGGATGCAAGTAAAATTCCTTCACCGCGCATCACGCCGAAACTGCTGAATGAGTTGGACTGAATTGGTACGATTTGAGTTCAAGGAAGGACATGGGATACATTTTATCCTGGAATTCATTAAGGTTCCCCTGGGAGAGAGGATGAAAGTAAAATACCTTCACGCATAACGCCGAAACTACATAAGTAGGTATTCCTATGTAGAATGAAACTTGGCACGTTTTGAGTTCATACTACAAGGAACGACATGGAAATACATTTTATCCTGGAATTCAGTAAGGTTCCCCAGGGACAGAGGAAAAAGTAGAATTCTTAAACCGCGCATCACGACGGGTCTACGCGTCGTCCATTTCATGCATTCTTTTTGTTAGAAACAGTGTTGCAAGATCGAATTTGACTAAATCAGTAGAAAGTCGAGTAGAAAATCAGTAGATTGATGAAATAATCTGTAGATTGAAAAAAAAAATAGTAGATAAAGGGTAGGTAAGTTCCTATCTATTTATTTTTCCAAGAAGCACCCATTAGTTAGGTTCCTACCTACTAAGGTGGTGCGTCTTGTAAAAATGAGTTACGTTCCTACCTTACATGATACATGGTGGGTGGAGTAAGTGGTCCAACAAAACTAACTAGACCACAAAAAGATATTTTTTACTGTGGTACACAGCCAACTGTACCTACCAACTAACGAAAAAAAATAAAAAATACGGTGGTCCAGTCAAAGGGATCAGGAGCCCAATTCTGCAATACAATAGCTTCAGTATGACAGTGGAATCGTCGCAGAATCATCACCTAGAATCCTTAGATTAATAAAACTCCAGATAGTACGTGCAAGATAAATGAATAGTTTCAAACTTGACGCGCGTCTCTCCATCTGCATTAATCATAATTTCTTTCATTTGAGGTGGAATACCAAAACGTGTCATTCTGTGTCGATACCCCTGTCACAGTGAAGCGATTAGTATAGCAGAATAGGGCCTCAGCTGAACGGAACCATGAGTAAGAAGTGAAAAGTGTATAACACTTCCTAACACTGACGCTGGCCGAGTCGCAGCTAAAAGTCGTGTGGATAAAGAATGGGATTGAAGATGACAACATGCTATTCCCCGTAGAACTTACACGATTTTTTGCGTTTCATAATAATTATGAGAGACTATGGTTAAATGTGAACTTAATTAGTCGGCAGGTAAGGCAATCGCGAACGAAGTCGCGGGTACAGCTAGTAGAAAATATTTTGGAGACAAGGGGGATATTTAATTCTGACGCGCATTGTACCTAGCTAGTGACAACCTAACTAACGATTCACTTAGACCTAAGAATGAATGTACATGCAAGCAAAAATAAATAAATAAATAAACCAGATCGATCTGACTTCTACACACATCACAATAGCAATAATTGCTGTATGCGATCTTTCTCAAACGCTACCGCGTAGAAAGTGGCGCGCTCTGCCGCATTTCGCGGGTCAACGCGGCGTCTTTGTATAAATCACATGGAAGGCGGTTTCATCATTTATGTAGTCGTGCTATCATCGAGTTAGCACGTGCTTGGCTTTCCGTATTTACTATTTACTTGCTGGGGTATTTTGTTGGTTGGTTGGCCCATAGGTATGTATAGGATAAGCTTTTCAGTAGAGATATGGTCTCACTTTCTATTCTAGTTGGTTTTGAGGGATTTGGGTGAGGGTGAGAGAGAGACTCAAAACATGAACATGTTAAATGGATTATTGTTGCTCTCAACAATAATCCATCTAACATCTTCTTTATGTACCCTTTCCCTGAAAAGTCCCTTATCTCACTAAAACCCCATTTTATTGCTCAGAGTGACAATAATCACTTCACACTTATATTATAAACTAGTTTATGCCTACGGCTTCTCACGCGTTATTTCTATGAAAACGCTTAAAGGTGATTTCTTTTCCATGTGAACTGATTTATGGGATAAAAAGTAGCCTATGTTTGATTCCAGGATTAGAATTACCTGTATACAGATGCATGGATGTTTGTTACCTCTTCACGCCAAAACAACTGAACCGATCGGGCTGAAATTTGCATAGATGTAGCTCTAAGCCTGGAATAAATCATAGCCTTGAACTTTTTATCCCATATAACAGTTCCCACGGGATACAAATAACAATAAACGTTTCCATAGAAGCAATGCTTACGACGCCGCGGCCAGAAACTAGTTTAACAATAAATAAATCTAGTTGATTAAATCAAGCAAAAAATAAGCCATATATAAATTATCGTGTATGGTGATGATGATGCAATTAGATAAAAGTATCTATTATAAAAGTTTAGAATGAGAAAAAGTAAGAAAACAATGAAAAAGAGAAAAATTTAACTATGCAGCATTTTCTCACTTCATAATAAGCAAGAATCCCCATCAGATCGCACGGAGACATTCCAGTAGATATAATACCAGAGACAATAGCTCCCAGACTTTCTGTTCGTCGATTTCGTTCCGTGTCGGGAATTCTCCAGATTTCAAATAAAATCTTTAGGGTACCGGACGAAAATGGTAAAATAAAACCGGCAGCACAATGTCATCGACATAGCTGATTAGCCTAGTAGTAGCCACTAATATCTAAAAGGAGGAACGAGATTTTTTAATAAGTTCCTCCTCCAAACCCGTATATTTGTAGTTTATCCACATTTTTTGATTCTCGCCATGGACCAAAACATATAAGATACCTACAAACTTCGCGTTGACCTAGAATGATGACATTTGGCAAGAAACAAGGTCTTACATACGGAACCCTTGATGCGCGAGTCCGACTCACACTTGACGTTTTATTTTTATCAGAGTTACCTCATTTTAGGCTCTCTAAAATCAACATGAAGAGGCAACTAAGCTATCATAAGTTTTATAGGTAATTCAGATGTTAAATCCACCTGCACGCAGTCCTTTAACAAGTTTATTGGCACTACATACAGTACCTTATCTAACCAAGCTTTTACCATAACCTCAAATCACGATTCGTCTACCGGCTTTTCTACTTTGAACCCTACTCCTTTAGCTTAGATCGTAAAATGAGCTGGTTCGTTATTCTATTGATACGTGAAGTGCATTTCCGAGGTCAAATCATTTCATTTCTCAATCTCTATGTATTTCTGTAATTTATAAGTATTGGCTTTATGTTTGTGAGGGTGTGTTTCCAGTGGGCAGTGAGAGCGGGAGACACAGCGAGTTTTTGGGCTTTTTATGGAACGTTTTAAATAATGCGATTAAATACCGCTGAAAGCTGTCAAAATCATAATCCGCTATGCACCGAATAATGCAGTTTCTTGGTGTAAATACTTTATTCCTTAAAAGCTGTTGCTCCTGGCTTCGCGGATCTCGTGAGACCGCGACTTGGCAGTCGTAGTGTAGGAGGCTTTCCGGCCAGGTGGGATGACGACATGCGAAAGACGGATGCTGGATGCGCCAACAGGGAGATCTGTCGCTCATTATGGGAGGCCTATGTCCAGCTGTGAACTACTATGGACTGATGACGATGATTTTAGCCCGTGAGAAGGCGCGCCTAATTTTGTTACATGGATAGGCGCGCGCGAGCAAATTGCTCACACTACTTTAAATGCTTATATTTCTACAAAATTAGTATTTTTGGCTATAAATGGGATCTTATATAATAAAACAGCATTTATTTTATACGTAAACAGGGGTTTTAATTAAAACTATGAAACATTAATGCAACTTCTACCGCAAATAACCAATTAACGAATTTTTGATCTACTGACTTTGGAAGTCCTCAAAAAAATCATAATATTTTTTTTTTGTTTTAAATAACTTAAAAGTTTCACTCTTCCATGAGATCAAGACAAGTGTGCCTCTCAAAACACGTTGTACACATATACGTTATGTGCTCGGTGCAGAGTAATTGCTTGCATGAAGTGCATGCTTTTTTTTGATCGTTTGTTCTTACGTCTAGGACATATCGCACAGAATCTACTTAGCCTAGGTTCTGCAGGTGCCGTAGAAATCGGCACGAATCGCTTTATTAGGAACTTTAGATCTGAAAATATGTTCTCCATGCAAATCCGCCATGAAATATGTGTAGTAGAATTCGATGATTTTGTGCAATATTTAGATCGTCCATTTTTTATGTATTGTGTGTTATAACTGAAAGCAAAATAAAATAGCATTAAAATATGACTTCATAGTACCTACGTAATTAATAATAATCAATTTTAATACAAATCAACAGAATAAAACAGGAGAAAAATATAAAAACATTTTTTGTTATGTAAAAAAAATAACTTACGTGGATGGGCGCGCGATGAGCAAAGTGCCGCGCGACGGTGCGGGGCCTCCACAAATGCTTCACTGCGCATTGGCAGCGAGACTGAGCAGCACTTGTGTTACGCGAGGGGAGAGGGGTTGAATAGTTAGGAAGGTACCTAGGCGCTCGGGGTGCCATGAAATTTGGATCACCAAAAACTCCTACATTAAATTTTAGTGTGAGCAAATTGCTCATAGCGCGCCTTCTCACGGGTTAGTCAATATCCACATTTAGTTCCGTATTATGAAAGCTTGCTTTGACTGAGCAGAGCTATGCTTGAGTGCCAAAGAAAAGGATACTCAAGGATAGATAGATGACTGAGCAAGCATTACTAAGGCTTGGTTGGCCAGCAGATACGGCATTTTTGTGATTTTTAAAATCATCTGCGACTTCGATGATAGTTCTTAAAATTCTGAAAAAAGATTTATATTACTTAGGGATCTAGTCTAGTCAAAGTCGCATTCAGTTACAAGATCTGATGAACTTCACTCGATAGAAAAAAATCCCAAAGTTACTCCTTTTTCTAACGTTTTTTCAATACTATGAGCGAACTACTGATATCACACTTTTTTTTGTACTCAACTAAGGACACTTAATCTTTCTAAACAAATTCGCAGAGTTTGACTTGATAAAATGATTTTCTTAATCACCATCTATACTTATAATAAAACTGTAACAGGTCCAATTCTGTACATTGAAGATATTTTGAAATTTTTTTTTGGAGGGCTCTCTATTATCGATACTGAAGCCAAAACTGTAATTTTTTTCATTCATGTCTGTCTGTCTGTCTGTCTGTCTGTTTCTTAAACGCGCATCACGTCGAAACTACTGAAGGTATTGAAATGAAACTCGGCACGATTTTAGGTCATACTACGAGGAAGGACATAGGATACTTTTTATCCCGGAATTCAGTCAGGTTTCCCTGGGAGAGGGGATGAAAGTAAAATTTCTTCACCGCGCATGACGCCGAAAGTGCTGAATGAGTTGGAATGAAACCTTGCACGATTTAATTTCATACTAAGAGGAAGGACATGGGATACATTTCATCCCGGAATTCAGTCATGTTCCCCTGGGAGAGAGGATGAAAGTAAAATTCTTTAACTGCGCATCACGATGGAACAACTGAATGAATTCGAATGGAACTCGGCATAATTTGATTTCATACTACGAGGAAAGATACATTTTATCCCAGAATTTAGTAAGGTTCCCCTGGGAGAAGGGATGAAAGTAAAATTCCTTCACCGCGCATCACGCCGAAACTACTGAATGAGTTGGACTGAATTGGTACTATTTGAGTTCAAGGAAGGACATGGGATACATTTTATCCTGGAATTCAGTACGGTTCCCCAGGGAGAGAGGATGAAAGTAAAATTCTTTAACCGCGCATCACGACGGAACTACTTAATGAAATCGAATGCAACTCGGCATGATTTTAGTTCATACTATGAGGAAAGATACAGTTTATCCCGGAATTCAGTAAGGTTCCCCTGGCAGAGGGGATGAAAGTCAAATTCCTTCACCGCGCATCACGCCAAAACTACATAGGTAATGAGTTGGAATTAAACTTGGCACGTTTTGAGTTCATACTACAAGGAAGGACATGGAATACATTTTATCCTGGAATTCAGTAAGGTTCATTCTTTTTGTTAGAAACAGTGTTGCAAGATCGAATTTGACTAAATCAGTAGAAAGTCGAGTAGAAAATCAGTAGATTCATGAAATAATCTGGAGTTAGAAGAAAAAATTAGTAGATAGAGGGTAGGTAAGTTCCTATCTATGTATTTTTCCAAGACGCACCCATTAGTTAGGTTCCTACCTACTAAGGCGTCTTGGAAAAATAAGTTAGGTTCCTACCTTACATGATATATGGTGGTTTAGCTGGTCCAGTTAACTGTACTACCGAAGTTTGGTTGCAGTAAGTGGTCCAATTAAACTAACTAGACCACAGAAAAATATTTTTTACTGTGGTACACAGCCAACTGTACCTACTTACTAACGAAAAAAAAATTACGGTGGTCCAGTCAAATGGATCAGGAGCCCAATTCTGCAATACAATTGCTTCAGTATGACAATGGAATCGTCGCAGAATCATCACATAGAATCATTAGATTAATAAAACTCCAGATAGTGCGTGCGAGATAAATTAATAGTTTCAAACTTGACGCACGTCTCTCCATCTGCATTCATCATAATTTCTTTCATCTGAGGTGGAATACCCAAACGTGTCATTCTGTGTCGATACCCCTGTCATAGTGAAGCGATTAGTATAGCAGAATAGGGCCCCAGCTGAACGGAACCATCAGTAAGAAGTGAAACGAGTATGACACTTCTTAACACTGACGCTGGCCGAGTCGTAGCTAAAAGTCGTGTGGATAAAGAATGGGATTAGCCCCCGTAGACACTACACGATTTTTTGCACGGCGGCGTTTCATAATATGAGAGACTATGGTTAAATGTGAACTTAATTAGTCGGCAGGTGAGGCAATCGCGAACGAAGTCGCGGGTACAGCTAGTGTTTAAATAACTACAAAAAACACGAGCGCGGCGGCTTGGCAGGCGCGCGTTTTCCCGTACGCCTACTGCCGCAGGAATACCTGGCCTTAAGGGCTTAGTGAGCAACCAGACTGCGAGCTAAGCGCAGGTACGGTGGCTAGAGCTAACGCGGGCGAGAATATCCTCATCATCATCATCATCATCATCATCAACCTATATTAGTCCACTGCTGGACATAGGCCTCCCCTAATGAGCGCCATAGCGCCCTGTCTTCAGCTTGCCGCATCCAGCATCTGCCTGCAGTCTTTCGCAGATCGTCATCCCACCTGGCCGGAGGGCGTCCTACACTACGTTTGCCGAGTCGTGGTCTCCACTCAAGAACACGTTTGCCCCAGCGGTTGTCGGTTCTTCGCGAGATATGGCCGGCCCACTGCCACTTCAACTTGCTAATTCTTTGAGCTATGTCGATAACTTTGGTTCTCTGTCGGATGTATTCGTTACGAATTCTGTCCTTCAGAGAGACTCCGAGCATAGCTCTTTCCATAGCTCGCTGAGCGACTTTGAACTGGTGGACCAGCCCTACCGTGAGTGTCCACGTCTCAGCTCCGTAGGTCATGACGGGTAGGACGCACTGATTGAAAACTTTAGTTTTCAAGCATTGCGGTATGGATGACGAGAAGACTCGACGTAGTTTCCCAAACGCTGCCCAGCCTAGCTGGATCCTCCTCTTGGCCTCCTTCTCAAAATTATTTTTACCCAACTGCAGAATTTGCCCAAGGTAAGTATACTCGGAAACAATTTCGAGAAGGTGGCCATGTACGACGACCGGTCCCGGATCAATGAGGCCATTGATCATGACTTTGGTTTTATCCAAATTCATGCCAAGACCGATGCGTCGCGAGGCTGAGGCTAGGCCGTCCAGCATCTGGTTCAGCTCCTCTAGCGACTCCGCCATTAAGACTATGTCATCAGCGAATCGCAGGTGTGAGATGTGGTCGCCGTTTATGTTGATGCCCTTACCTTTCCAGTCCAGCGTCTTAAACGTATCTTCCAACGCGCTCGTGAACAGTTTCGGGGATATAACATCCCCCTGTCTCACTCCTCTGCGCAGTTGGATGGGTTTAGACTGCTGGCCCTGTACTTGGACACTCATGGTGGCGGCCTCGTAGAGGCATCTCAGCACCTCGATATAACGATAGTCTACTTGGCATCGCTGTAAGGATTCCAGAACAGCCCAGGTTTCGACAGAGTCAAAGGCTTTTTCATAGTCCACAAAGGCCAGACACAGAGGCTGATTATACTCTTCGGACTTCTGTATAATCTGCCTCACCGTGTGAATGTGGTCTATGGTGCCAAATCCTCCGCGGAACCCGGCCTGTTCTGGTGGCTGGAACTCGTCGAGTCTCCTGGCGAGACGATTCGTGACCACTCGTGAGAACAGCTTATAGACGTGGCTCAGGAGCGTGATGGGTCTGTAGTTTTTAAGGAGGGTTTTATCTTCCTTCTTAAAAAAGAGCACCACCAAACTCCCGCTCCACGCCTTTGGAGTTCTCCCACTGTGAAGAACGGCGTTGAAGAGGTTCTGTAGCTCCTGTACAACAGGGGCACCTCCGGCTTTCAAAAGCTCTGAAGTTATTCCGTCCTGGGGCCACCGGGGGCTTTTCCATTTTTAAGCTGCCTCAGAGCTAACACGATCTCGTCTTGACTGATGTCTGGCAGTTCGTCGGTATAGTGGCGTGTCAGGGTAGCTCTAGAATCTTGGTCGTCTCGCCGGGAATGGGGGGCATGTGCAGCGTATAAACGGCCATAGAAATCCTCTACCTCGGCGGAGATCTCCGGTTTCGACAATACGGTCCTCCCGTCGTGCGTTTTAAGCTTCGTCAGGTGGCTCCTGCCAAGCTGCTGAGTGAATACTTTGGACCCTCGGTTTTGCTCTATCGCCTCTTCGATGAGGCGTGTGTTGGAGCTCCGAAGGTCGCGCCGTACCATCTTCGCAATTCGCTTGTTCAGGTCTGACCTCTCTAACGAAGACGCTTGAGTGGTTTCCCGTCTTTTTGTCATCAGACCGAGAGTCTCATCCGAGAGTTTGGATTTCTTGCCAGTGCGCTGCTTTTTGCAAAACTTGATGCCCTCATCCCTCAGCGTTTCGACCAGATTGTGTAGGGTCTCGTCAGCGTCATCAGTGGGATCCAAGGCAACAAATCTATTCCCGAGAAGCTGCTGGAACTTCTCGAATCCCGCCATGATTTGGATTGGGTTAGGTCGGAGCGTGGACTTCATCAGACGGTTTCTTTCAAGCTTCAAGTTGATATTCAGAGAGCCTCGGAGCAGTCGGTGATCAGATCCGGTATTGAACCTGTTGATCACTGAGACATCTCTGAATATGTGCTTGCTATCCGTCATGATGAAGTCGATCTCATTTTTAGTCAGTGTCGGGGCTTTGCCATGTCCACTTCCTTTGAGGTTGTTTCTTAAAGAAGGAGTTCATTAAGAACAGCCCCTCTTTCTCAAGGAAGTTGACAAGCATTTGCCCCCTGTGATTCCTAACTCCATAACCATGCGGGCCTATTCGGGATTCGTTGCCAGTCTGGGTTCCCACCTTGCCGTTAAAGTCCCCCATAACAACGTTGAAGTGGGCCTTAGTGGTGTTGTGTAAGGCTTTGGATATGTCTTCATACATATCCTCCACTTCATCATCCGAGTGTGTCGAGGTCGGTGCGTAGACCTGAATTACCTTCATGCTATACCGCTTGGATAGCCGAAGGATCAGGTACGCTACCCTGTTCGACACACTGGAGATTTCTTGAACGTTGCTAGCGAGAGCCTTATTTACGAGGAACCCTACGCCACCCTGGGATGTTTTATCACCCTCGCGAAAGTAGAGAAGATGGCCTGAGTCTAGAGTTACGGTGTCCTCCCCCTCTCTACGGACTTCACATAACCCCAGAACATGCCATTTAATATTCTCTAACTCCACTTCCAACTGCGCTAGATGATGGTCCAGCCTCAGAGTTCGTCCGTTAAACGTCGCCAGGGTCAGTTTTTTGAGCAATGAATGGTAGCCTAATGTAGCCCGGGGATTCCTAGCACCCCCTGCCCCGCCGTTACCGTGGCCGCTACCATGGCCATGGAGAATATCCTACTAACATAATAAAGCCGAAAGTTTTAAAATATGAATTTTTGTTCTCTAGGATTTCCAAAACTACTAAACAGATCAAGCTGAAATTTAGCGTACGTTTAGAGCAAAGCATTACTTAGATAATAGGCCACTATCTATCTATCTAAGTGACAGCGGGCGGTTAGCGCGACGGGCTTGAGCGAGTAAGACCCGAGTTCACCAACAGATGGTTAAATTTTAAACAATTGTTTTGACGTTTTTGATACAAATTTTCATACATTAAACGTCAAAGTTAACCGACGAAGCAGCCTAATTGTCCGATTATCTTTTGGTGAACACAGACCTTAGTGGCTCTAATATTGGTCCGTTCTCTTCTCTTATCTTCTAATCGCACTTCTCGAGTGAAGCCGGGGCAAGAAGCTAACCTTCTGTTGAGTGACATCGTAATTATCCGCTTTCCTAGCGACGAGGACAAGGCTGTAATTTCCAATTGTTTTGATAATTGAATCATTTTACGTTAACCAGAACAGTTTTCACAGTTCGCCGGTTATTGGATTGGTTCTGCTTTGAAGACACACCACACTTTATTTTTTTGGGTTCCGTACCTCGGGAAAAAGCAAAGGGAATAAGGAACCCTTTTAAGATTACTTTGTTGTCCGTCTGTCTGTCAACCCCCTTTTTTCAGGAACGCGTGGAGGTAACTATCGAGTTGAAATTAACATCAAATACAAGTTCGTACCCTTTTAGATCCGTGATATAAATAAAAATTCTAAGTCAATGCAATTAAAAGTTATAGTCGTTTATGCGCACATATTATGGAATTTCCAAAGTAATCACATGTACACAAATTCTATGTGACCATTAGGGTACGTCCCGTTGACCTTAAATCATGAAATTCGGCAAGAAGCAAGGTTTTTTTTTTCGTAATTTCTTCTTTTACTTGTGCTTTAAACTTTAAAGCACAAGTAAAAGAAGAAATTACGAAAAACGTATACTTATACTTAATAAAAAAAGACTCTTGCTAGGTCGCTAGGGACCAAGACCTAGGGAAACCTATAGGGAACTTCTTGTTGACCTTGAATCATGATATTTGGCAAGATGTAAGGTCTTAAATATTATATTATACGGATCCCTCAGTGAGCGAGTCCGACTCGCACTTGACGTTTTATTTCTTTATTCTACAAGCTATACTGACTTAGGTACTACTACCCTAATACATATGAAGTAAATATCATCTCTCCGGTTGTGTCGGTCTGCCGTCCCATCGGATTATAAGAGTGAGGGAATGGTGTACCTGTGTTTGCGTACACACTTATGCACTAAAAGATCTCGCATATGGCAGTCGCCGTTGAGACTGGCCGCTGTGGCCGAAATTCGGCTAGATTAGACATGACGTCTATAGACAGTGGCTCTACATAAGTAGAGTCAGTAAGCAGAAAGTTGCGGGGATTGTTCTCTAAACTTAAACACAAAGTTAAAAAATCTAAAAAAATTTCACCTTAGCTTAATTAACTTATGTCTAAATCTATAACTTACAGGATTCTTCGTCGCTTCTTTGCTTTAGTCTACATACCGAAGCGACAGAAATCAAAAATATTTCTTTATTTCCGTGTCAGTGTTTAGTTTTATAATTTGACCTTTTCTAAGTGTACATTTATGGTATTTATGGAAATGAAGAGTTTTTGATTTGATTTGATTACTTATACTTATCTAGCGTTATTACTTAGTACCTAGTACTTATCTTGCCCTGCCCTAGCCGGGTCCATACTTGAGACTGAGTAACTTTAATATGTTAAGTACGATGTGGTCGCACTAAAAAATTTGAATTTGAATTTAAACAGTTTTTAGATATACCTAGTAACGAAACTGACAAGTCACCGGTTAATTTGTCGTACTCGATTACCCGTGCCTAACAATACATTATGTGATATCCAATCGGCAATCGATCTTAGATCCATTCGATGATTCGAATCGCTTTCCAATGTGAAATGTTTGCCTTAAGATTATCACGTGGGTAAACTTTTGTTCGCTTTATGATTGGCTGTGTGAAAACTTTCTGTTTTGTTTTTCCTGGGTATTCACTTTAGGGAGACAGGCAGACTTATTATTTTATCTGTAAAAAGTTAGGATAGGATCGAGTTTCATAATGGAATTAAATTCTTTCAAACTAACGCGATCTGAACACATTATTATTAGTAATATTTAACGGGTATTTATCACGTGTATTTACCTATTTTTCCCGACGTTTCAACAGGTTTAAACACTGTCATGGTCACGGGAAGACGTAAATAAACGCGACAAATACCCGTTAAATAAGACTATTAATTAGGAATTAAATTACCTGTGTGCATCGACGGCTTCAAATAAAGTCAAGTGCGAGTTGACTCGCACACGAAGAGTTCCGTACCGTAAAACCCGGCAACTTTTTCAAAGAACATCATATTTTCAGTTGTTTCGAGACCCCTTGTAATTTTCAACTTCATTATAAATAAATAAATATTGCAGGACAATTCACACAGCATTATCTAGCCCCAAGCTAAGCAAAGCTTGTGTTATGGGTGCTAGCTGATATACGTAGTCAATACAATACAAAGATTTTTATATAATTTTTATATATTTTTATACAGGTATATAATTTTTTTTATTATAAATAGAAAACATCCAGAACACCCTGAACAAATATCTGCAAGCGTATTATATTTTTAGCACTTGTTGTTATTACAGTTGAATCGTTACTTATTTTTAGAAAGTTTCATGTGTTTACCTATTGTTGTTCAAGAAATACGGCCTTTACAAACGAAGAGCAAAATAGCCAAAAACATCACTTTTTTGTATGAAAGCCCGCTTAAATCTTGATATTTATTTAATTTTTATTAACTGTTATAGCGGCAAGAGAAATACACATTCTCTGAAAATATCAACTGTCTACCTCTCACGGTTCATGAGATAGAGCCCTCTGACAGACAGACGGACGGACAGCGGAGGCTAAGTAATAGGGTTCTGTTTTTACCTTTCGGGTACGGAACCCTAAAAGGAAGAGGTTCTCAATTCGACTGTATGTATTTATTTGTTTGGGAATTTGTCTTTTATATTGATTTCTTTTCACCTAAACTCGTTTTCGAATGCGACCCCTAATTTAAATTAGGGGCTTATACGGGTATAACCCGTTATGCTATTTTATTTTTCGACGTAAGTGTAGGCGAAGGCTGCATGGACCCAGTCATTATAAAGTTTCAAATTACAAGTCGAAATTACGCTCCTTATTCAGGTACCTTTCATGAACCAGTTACGCATTATTAACAACTAATGAATACGTAAAGAACTTCGGTAAATTATTGCCCTTTTCTGTCCTTTTCAATTGCGTAACTTTAGCATTTATCGATTATTAACGTATTAATCGATAGCTATCGAATCAATAATAAAAGTAAAGGTTGGTAGTAAAGGGCTCATTGTCGTTGTAAAATTACCTCATTTTATTGGGTTTTCGTCAATCGCTTCTTACAATGATTTACCAACGGTAAATTACTTTAACTTTAGCACAATAAGTATTATACCTACCTATCTGTTAGCGTGTGGTTAAGCCAAAATTATTTTTTTTTCTTGCAACACAACATTTTACTTTACTTTTTAGGGTTTTGAAGATCGAAGATCGGTTTCAAAACCCTTATGGTCTCGCTTTGTCTGTCCTTTTTTCCCTCCTTAATAACTCAAAAACTACTGCAGCTATCAACTTGAAATTTAAAATAATAATACATTTCGTGCGCCTGTACAGATTTAGAGAAAAATAAATGAAAATAAATGAAAAATGAAAATGAATATTTTCCATACAAATTGTGATGCCGAAATTTTAAAAGATACCTACAGAGTCATATGGGGTATCAAATGAAAGGTATCATTTTGTACATTTCAAAATATTTTTTGAAATTTTTGTAGGTTTCATACTTTTTAAAATATTTCGAAAAAAGTCGAAAAAATACCCATTCCCCCCCCCCCTATCTCCGAAGATTGCAGAGCGATCCATGTAAAATGTATGAAGCGTTTATAGACATGGATCTATATTTTACAGGAAAAATATAGAGAAGTTTGAAAAAAGAACACTTTTTGAAAAATGGTCAAAAAGGGGGGGAATAATTTTCAAAAGGGGAAGCTACCTCACTGAGTGGGGTATCAAATGAAAGGTATTGGTTTGTACGTTTCAGAACAGTTTTTGAAATTTCTGTAGGTTTCATACTTTTTGAAATATTTTGAAAATAGTCAAAAAAATACCCATTCCCCCCCCCCCTATCTCCGAAGTTTGCCGAGCGATCCATTTAAAATGTATGAAGCGTTTGTAGATATAGATCTATATTTTACAGGAAAAATATAGAGAAGTCTGTAAAAAGAACACTTTTTGAAAAATGGTCAAAAAGGAAGAATTTTCAAAAGGGGGGCTACCCCACCGAGTGGGATATCAAATGAAAGGTATCGGTTTGGACATTTCAAACCAGCTATTCAAATTTCTGTAGCTTTCATACTTTTTGAAGTATTTCGAAAAAAGTCGAAAAATTTGCCATTACCCACCTTAGCCGAAGCATGCAGAGAGATCCATCTGAAATGTAGGTTGGTACCTACTATTCTTAGGTATTCGTTAAATTGCGAAGTCTCTAACCGGTACTTTTGGTACATATTTGTTGACAAATGTTCAAAACCCTCGGCGCGCGAGTTACACTCGCACTTGACGGATCTTGTTTTTTAATTAAGGAACATACTGTCGGGTATGTGGGTAGACCTCTAAATACACCTGAAGTAAAAGATCTTATTCAAGTCTCAAATACGATCTTGAACAGTATAGAAAACAAGACGAATGAAGTAATTATAAATATTCCGACTCCGTCTACGAGCTCTACTGCTTGCCCCGCGGCCGCTACAGCTGCTGGATCAATAATTAACATTAACTTTCAAAATTGTACCATCCAAAATTTGAACAATTATTATAAATAAACTATTGTCAGCTTTTACTCTTGTTGTTTGATTAATTGCATTAGTGAAGATAAAGTAGTGTATGCAACTGCATATAACACGGGTATTAAAACACTCGTTACTATTATGAAAAAAATTGTACCATCCAAAATTTGAACAATTATTATAAATAAACTATTGTCAGCTTTTACTCTTGTTGTTTGATTAATTGCATTAGTGAAGATAAAGTAGTGTATGCAACTGCATATAACACGGGTATTAAAACACTCGTTACTATTATGAAACTCGCTGCGCTCGTTTCATAAACTCACACTCGTGTTTTAATACCCTTCATTATATGACAGTTGCATAAACTACTATTAAATAAGGCATTTATTGTCCAAAGAAGGAGAGGCGCGCCGCCGTCTCACGCTCCCGTACTTCGGCAAGTAAGCCGTGGGCACCCAAAGTGTTAAACAGATAGGTACCTACTCTTGATTCATGTAATTCCGTCACAAAATGAACTCGTATTCATTCATCACTTTTATCTAAACGAGGCGTTCAAGCAATCAATAATTATGACCAATGAGGTGCACCGGAAGGCCACCATTAAATAACCAGCTAATCTTTCAATCAATCGGACAATTACAACAGTTTACAAGGTGCAATTATACATGTTAAGTAACAAAACGCATAACTTAAATGGCTATAAGTGATTGAGTAGAAAGCATGCGCTTCGGTCACGTTCTCGACTGTTAGCCGTTTATGAGTTGCTTGTTACAGAATTGTTCTAATTTGGTACCACCTGGTGTTTTTGGTTTTTGCGCCTCGTTATCATGATCAGCTTGAATCTGTTCACTGCTGAGTCAAGACCTTTTTCAATCTATGCCTATATCAGGCCTTGTGAAGTGTGGCCTTGTCCCTCGGTAAAGTATAAGTTTCTACCAAACTATGTTACTAGTTATTCGTACATTGGTTAAAATGGGTACTTCTTGAACACTTAATAACAGTGATGAGATGACTTTTGAATTTGGAACATTACACATAATAGTTAAAAAGTTTGAACGCAATTCGATAAAGTCCTGGCTGGTAATAAAAAAGCGAGCCTACTGACGCGGCATTGGATAAGCAAAAAAAAAAAACGCGAGAACTTCATTCGTTTTTTTATCAGAATACTATAGACAATTTTAATTTAATTCACACAAATTGAATAGAAGACGAGTTCTAGCAGTGAAAGTGAAATATTAGCACCAGAATATAGGTAAATATTCGTCACATCTCTTATTTATTTTTCTCATAGAGGGGTATGAAAATCAGAGTATGCCACACGAAAAGTATTTAACCTCGAGCGACGTACTTTGAATCCCTCGCTACGATTAGGATTCTACTCTAGAATCCAAAAAATCGCTCTCGCCATATACATACATATATATTCTGGTACATTGTGACACAACCTACTATTTATTTATATTAATTTTATTGTTGTAATTTTGTGATGCTGTGTTATACTTTTTATGTATTATGATTTTTTTGCCTGATATAAACGAATTTTATTTGTGAAGTTGTATGGGACATATAATATTTGTTAATGTCAATCTAATCTCGGAGAATTGATAGATTATATTTTCTATTGTAGTTCTGTTAATTTTAATTGATAAAAATAAAAAGTTTTACAAAGTAGACTCATTCCTTATCATCATCGGCGTGTTATCACCTACGAAATAACATTAAGGTTACTTTACTTTGATTGAGAATCAGCCACACACTTTCCGACTACTGTGAGGTAACCCTCCAGTAGTCGGAAAGTGTGTGACTGATTGAGGGCGGGAAGATTGAGTGAGGGAAGATTGAACAACATTTTTCATTGTTTATTCGTGAACAAGGATTTTGAGAAAAATAGCAAACCGTCTGGTTTTACAAATAGCGAAAAGAAAAGGGGATGCGAACTTTGATCGTAATTTTTTCATAAAATTATATTCTCTGGAGTCATTCCTATATGTATGTCGAAATACGGTCAGTAAGGTTTTTCACTTCAAACTTCAGCCTACTAATACATAACTAACTAGCGACCCGCCCCGGCTTCGCACGGGTGCCAATGCTGGTACTAAATATACTACAGAATCGGCCCCCCGGCATCATACGTCATCCATACGTCCATTACATAGCTGTCATTTGCGTTTTGTTTTTCCAAGTCTGATTCTTTTTTGTTATACCACGTTTTATAGTGACTGACGTTTTATGTCAAGTCACAAGGGAACGCTGTCGAACGGGATAAACAGTATCCTATGTTCGTCTCCTGGCTCTAAGCTACCTACCCACCAATTTTCAGCCATATCGGTACAGCCGTTCTTGAGTTATAAATAGTGTAATTAATACGACTTTCTTTTATATTGTATATAGATGATTGTTTTGGTGCGGAACCCGCTATAAGAATAAAAATAGCTCGTGACCCTAACTTCGGCTATGAGGCGTCAAATTCTTACAAAAGAAAGAATAATTATTCATTAGTTATTAATCATCGGTTTAAGAACATCAATCGCTTTCTTGTCCAACCGTGGAGAAAGGTTGTTATGTAAGCGTCTATTGACGCGCTTTTGTTTTTGATCTCTGGTGAAACAAAAAATCCAGGTTTCGAACAAGTGAATACTACTTACTAATGATTTAGTGAAACATTGTTAAGTGGTTAACTTTTTTACTCGACCACCAACAAAATCAAAATCATTTTTTTTCCATTCATTCTCTTTTTTTTCATAAATACAATAAATAAACACTTAAAAAAGGTCAAATTATAAAAATAAACATTGACACGGAGATAAAGTGATATTTTTGATTTCTGTCGCTTCGGTATGTAGACTAATTAAAGAAGCGACGAAGGAACCCTTTTACTTGTTATTTTTCAGGTTGGAGCGAAACCAAGCTTTCTTATCCTCTCGATAATCTGATATTTTATAGTACCTAAGCCTTTTTTTGCACAGCAAGGTTTTGACAATTTTGTTTGAACATATTTACTGATAATTTTTGCAAGTCATTAAGAGTTTTGTTGTAGAAGCGTATTAAAAGATACATTTGCATTACAACGTAAGACGTATTATTACTTAGTAGCATACCATGGCAATATGAAAATATTTGGAGATTTTCACCAGATATTTCCTTTCGCGCGATTACTCACTACTAAACCATAAGCAATTTTCAAAATTGTAATAATTATGCTGGACAATCCACACAGCATTATCTAGGTCCAAGCCAAGCAGAGCTTGTGTTATGGGTACTAGATGACTGATATACTTAATACAATACATAGATATATATTTTAAATATTGGTAATGATAGCCCTAAAAATTAGTGTAATGTCCTTTTTTACGCAATATTTTTTTGAAATAATTAATCTGTAGAAATGATATGGTCTTTGTTTTGATCAGACTATCAGAAACACCAGGACTACCGTGTGTATGTTCGTCTGTCTGTCACGTCTTACTGTCTTTATCAACTTCTATCACTAACTACCTCGTAATAACCTGACAAGGCCACAATACCTCTAATAAAAGAACTTATTACGTGTTGGGAGCATTTTAATTAGCTTTCGAAAATTCTAACCTTTGCTCTTAAAAATCACAATGGAGTGATTAGAAATGAAACACCTCGGGCAAAAATGCAGTGAAATCTGCCGCCAAAATGAGTATTCAAAAGTAATGTGCGAAAGAGAAATCTACCTGCTCCGCCCATATACTGAAATAGAGGGACGTTATAAAAACATGAACAAATTTAAAACATTTTAAAACCCCCCGACAGATTTTCATGTAACATGGCTAAGAACACTCGGTATAAAATTATCTATGACACAAAAAAAACTAAACGAAAATCGGTTCTTCCGTTCGGGAGCTACGATACCACAGACAGATACACAGATACACAGACTTATAACACCCCTCTCCTTTTGAGTTGGGGGTTAATGAAATAAAAATAAAATAAAATCTCTTTTAATTCAAACATGCACGCACATAGTAACTTAATACACAGTCCTTAGTATAATGAAACACATAAAATATTATAAAACTAACAGACAATTTAAAGTCTTTGTCTTGTCTGCATGAAGGGAAAGACCGTGTCCAGGCTTCCTGAAATGACCTCCTGCAGGTAGCTGGTGGCGATGCCGTGCACCCTGCGCATCAGCGACGCCATACCAACACGAACCGACGCAAACCAGCCTCCTGCGCTCTTGGGCAGTCCACCCGCGCATTTGCGAACATTCCTGTTGCGCTACAGAAGCGCGGCAACCCCATCACCCACCTGAAGGCATTGGGCGTCCAGAGTCCGGGTCTTCTGCGTATCATTGATCCATCCTTCCCGCCTGGCGGGACAAATGTTTGTACGATCGGCACAAATTGCTTCAGGGTGTTCTGGATGTTTTCTATGTACAATGAAAAATACCTATCTATGTAGTATATTGTATTATGTATATCAGTTATCTAGTACCCATAACACAAGCTCTGCTTAGCTTGGGGCTAGATAATGCTGTGTGAATTGTCCAGCATTATTATTATTATAAACTAATTTATTCTTAAATATCGTTTATAATGGACATTTCTTTGTCCAGCATTATTATTTACCTATTTGGAAAGTATAGGGACAGTGCCATAATGTCCTTAACGCAATGTGGTAAACAATACTAAAGTACAGACAGACAAGCCCATCGAGTGGTGTTTTGTATACGGAAACATATTTTACTGACCACAAATACACCACAACACCGGTAATCTATCTAGGTAGAGAAAGTAGTTACAAATATGTAACCTTTGTAATACACATTATGCAAAATACTCTTAATAATTTCTACGCAGTTTTTTCCACCACTTTATTTGCGTAATTTTCCGAGCATGCATGCTTTTTTATAAAAAAAAATACCTGCATAGTTATCTTTTACATTGACTTATAAGTATTGCAATAAATGATTGATAACATTCTTGCAAGAATAATCAAAATAACCCTGAGAAAAAAACTTCTATAAAACCAAAAGAAAATCACCAAAAAGATTGTATTCCGTTTTGAAATAAACCTCTTTCGTTTCAAAATATGTATGCAGGTTATGTACTTAATGCTTTCGCAGCCTAGTAACAAAGTTAGATTGATCCAACAAGTTGTGCGATGTACCTAATCTAACTTGAATGCAGTCTACTTGCTGAAACCTTACTCCGGCAAGTTGGTAACACTCAATCTATCGAGTAAAAAGTGGTGGGATAAAGTTTTAAAAAGAAGAAAGCTTTGAAACTTTTAACTTTGGCTTAGAATTAGATGGATTGTGTCGAAGATTTAAAAGTTAGTAAGAGCTCAATATAATTACGATAAGTTTAAAGAAAACAGTTTATTCATAAATTATAGAAATTGATTTGGAGTTATAAAAATTCTAAAAAGCTGAATACTGAGCCGTTTGTCCAATAAGCAAAAAAATTCATCTGATAACTTATTAATCCATTCAACTGCCAGCCATCTCCGCAAATCGCAACTTTTTATACAACCGCTTGGCTTATTTAAGGCATATTCTAAAACAAAATACAACAATACGAAATATGTTTTCATTCGTCGAAGCATACAAAGATGATTAAACGGTGCGTATCATCAACCTATCAGAGATGTGCCAGGCATTAGTCTAGATTCAACACATTCATCTACCCCAGACATTTATAATTTTAAGGTACCAACTATTGCCATACAGCGGGGCAATACAGCCAGCGTATTGGGAACGCTTCCAACTGGTATTGATAAAGATCGGTTGAGCTATAGATTGCTTGCAACAGTCTGCAGTTAGCTCAATTGTTTAAATTATAAATACTTGTTCTAATTTATTGACATCCTCCGTGACGCAGCGGGCGAAGGTCCGCCCGCGACGCAGGAGGTCGCGGGTTCGATTCCCGCCTCGGAACAAATTTGTGTACGATCTGCAGAAATTTGTTCCGTTGGTCTGGGTGTTTTCTATGTATAATAAAAAATATCTATCTATGTAGTGTATTGTATTAAGTATATCAGTTATCTAGTACCCATAACACAAGCTCTGCTTAGCTTGGGGCTAGATAATGCTGTGTAAATTGTGTCCAGCATTATATATTTATTTATTATTTGATAGTAAGTAATTTTCTTTGTGAATAAAGATTTTTTAACCTTACTAGAAGCTTACCGAACTCGCTCCGGATCGCTCAGGATGACTCATCAAATACGTGCCCGCGCGGGCCTTACGCGAATATGAGACTCAAACTCCGTTCTCGAAGTACGGCCCATGTGTTTCCTAAGTCGACTTGAGATGAGAAACTTCGTTTATTCCAGACTAAACGGAAGTTAGCAGAGCTGTTCCATTCACATCACCCATTCAACCGTATTCGTACAGGAAGAACAAAATAAACGGTACAGATCAAAGCACTCACCTAGATTCCCACGGACTTTACTGGAGCAACCACGCCAAAAAACGTAGGTACTGTTATTTAATATCCTGATTTGAGCAAGATAAAAGCTAGCTTCCTAGAGCGAGAGATTGCTTGACATTCTGACCTCAGTGTCTGTACGCTGTGTCTGTTTTTGACTCGGTAGCTGCGGTGGTTTACAATGTACGATATTGGTAACTGAATCTATAAAAGCTGGCAACTTCAACAGTCTGTATTGATCCACTACTGGACGCAGGCCTCCCCCTAATAAGCGCCTTATTGGCATTTATCACATGGGGTAATGCCCATAATCCCTACGCTAGGCATACGGGTTGGGGATCGCAGTTCGGTGGTAGAATTGTTCTTCAGGGGGCGCTGCTGCCCGCCCCCTTAGTCGCCTCTTACGACACTGCGGCCCACCCCTAAAAGTTTACCTTTAGCACAGATATTATAATACTATACTAGTACCTTTAGGGAAAAGCTCAGGAAGGTTATACTCAAGCTATGATATGTGGTAAATAAAACATTTTTTAGTAAACGAAGTAACTTTGCAACTCCCATATTGTTGAGACCTCTTATGCTTCTCTGTTTTTTTGTTTCAAGGAATTTCCGATAGAACTTCAGCTAAAAATGTTTTTTTCTCGTGGCTCAATAATCTTTTCCGAACATCCCAATAATTATGAGCCCAGTTGTGTCACAGAAATAAGATCGACAATAATAACACTTTATAAGACAAGGAAAATCGAAGTTTCGTTTTCATTGTCGTGCAAAACCAACTCTTATGTCGCTTGCATAAAATTAGCGTTTGCACGAAAACGAATCTGAAACTTCGATTACGTTTTTAAATATACGATCCAAGGTAACTATTGCTTAATATCCAGTCGTAAAAAAATCGTATCGTCGCATCTAAAGCAGCGCAGTACAACCAGCACCTCAGTGTAAATCGAATTATAATTTGCTCAACTTTACTGATCTGGCGCTTAGATAATTATTATTTGCGGTTACGGCCAATTTGCTTGATACTCGATTGATTTTTGTGCTCATTTCACTAACAAGCTGATTTTCTGATTTGATAAGGGCTTGAGTTTCAAGGGCATGACGATTTCATTGCTTCATTTATTTTAACAAGGTATAATAATTGTTACTACGCTTCTAGATATGTATCATTTTAGAATCCATTGAAGACTAAAATATTATGTTTTCCAAAGACTGTAACGTAAAACGGGGTGAATAAAGACTTCAGGGTGAATAGAAGTGGACGAAATACTGAAGCAAGACATTACCTGGCTGGTAGCAGTCGAAGTATCCTTAGTCCGTGACTGACTTTCGTCGTCAGTCGATCTGACCTCTGCAAAAGGAAGTTTTGCTCCAGTATTTGGTCCATTTCTATTCACCCTGGAGTTTCCATGTACCCCGTTTTACTCAGTAGTTTAGCACTTTGGCTCCAGGGGCCGAATTCCACAAAATTAATCGCTTAACCATAAAGAGGTGATCGTCTCAGAATTACATATTTGGCAGTTTACCCTTCATGAGAGAAATTACAGATTTAGGGAGGCATGTCAAAATGTCAAGGTCAAAAAAAAAACTATCAAGCTTTCCGTGCAAATAACACCGCACTGACCGCACATTCTATCTAAAATTTCTCTTATATATGGACGATTCAGCGACGATACCACTGTCATAGTAAAGCCATTGGTTAAAGCGCTGCGCAAATGCCACACTCTTTGTTGCCAACACGGCACACCATCACAGAGAACCGTAGTTTCTGTGTCCTGTAGCGGTGATCGTACGTATGCGTAGGGTGTGGATGATTTCATACTGGTTCTATAGAAATCAAATATTCATTATTAGCATGTATCTGACACAAGACTCAGAAGTGTCCAAGTTTGCGCCCTGCCTAATTCAGCCCCAGAGGGTTTGGTGGCTGAACCAAAAGAAAGATTTCAACACCGGTACTACAAAAAAGGTTAGACATCAGTTGAACGCGTGTTTTACAAAAGCAGTAGTAAGATATTGAGAGTTCTAGACCACTTGGTGTCTGATAGAACACAGAGTACATCGGAGTGAGCGAAGCGAACGATGATAGTTCAACAGATGTCTAACTTTTTAGTAGTACCGCTGCAAATGTTTAAAATCACGAATACAGGTTACAAGATTATAACTTCAAAAATTCAAAAAATACTGTTTGTCACAGTGTTAGTCGTCTTTTGTTTCCGCACTAACAAATAGAGTTTCAAACAATAATAAAATTCAAAAAGATGTCATTTATTTTAATTTAATTAATTTTTGAAAGTATTTGTAAGGCAGGAAACAAAAGACGAACATTATTTTCTCTTTCTTTCAACGAATAGAAGGTTTTTAAATTCAAAGACATTGGGCTTTGAATTTGACATTGGCGTTCGTTCTTCTATTCAGTTAACTATTAGAACTAACTCACGGAAACTCGAGTCGCATCTCCTACGTAATCTGAAACCACTGTATCATACAAATGATATAATTGTAGGTCAAGTGTACCGCTGTGCTCAAAATTCTACACGTTTTCCTACTCCTATATTCTTTGCAATTGGCCCCAAAAAGAACATAAAAACCATGACGCCTGATTGTATGACTCAGGCGACCTCAAATGTGGTCATATTTGGTCAGTTTTGACCACAGGAGGTTGATTAATGTCCTATTCTTTACCGAGTACTTGCTGACCTTAGAAGTGAAGGTTTAATTTCTATGCATGGAGGTTTTAGGGTCCCATAGCGGCAATCAGTTCTTTGTCGGGCGCGAATACATTAGTACCTTAATTGTATGAAATGATCTTAAGTTCTGGTAGGTTCGTATTGTTTATGCTACACTAGCTCCCTCCTGCCGGTTCACTCGTGTTTTACTTGGATAAAAATTACCTAACCAAAATGTTTTAGAATACATCTACATACTGGTCCACTGATGGCTGCAGGTTTCCCCTGATTAGCGCCTTATTGGCATTTATCATATAGGCGTAATGCTCATAATCCCCACTCTGGGCATGCGGGTTGGGGATCGCAGTTCGGTTGTAAAATTGCAAGAGGGGCTGCTGCCCGCCCACCGTGGATATCTCTCAGTCGCTTCTTACGACATTATCCCATAATCGCCTCTTCCGACACCCTCGGGAAGAGTTGGGGTGGTGTGAATTCTAAGCAAATTGAATGAAATTTTTTTTCAATTGAAATTTGTCCCAACCGTGCTCTAAGTCGTGTGTACCGGACACACGACTTAGAGCACGGTTGGGACAAATTTCAAATTTCAGCCCGATTACTGCAGTAATTTTGGCGTTTATGAGGGACAAATATTCAAAGCAGCATGTGTTTTTAAATTCGTGCGGTTATGTACGATGCCTTGGTAGACACTGGACCAGCTATATTAAGGTGCCTTGTACTTTTGAAGTACTTTGTTGAACTTAACGGTGTATGATCGTGGAACCTCAAATTATCTCGGTAATTACATTTACAGTTAAAGGAATTCATTGTTGAACTTGACACTCGTAACAACAACATGTTTAATTTAATCAAGAAAAAACATTGCCGTTATTCAGCAGAAGACAATGATGTATGTATTAAACTTGAAGTGGTATGAGGTGGTACTGTGGAATACATCAAATTTTACATTTTGATGTTTGTTACACCTCCGCGTTCAAACTTTCATGGCCCACAACGTACTTGTCCAACTCCAGGTCCGTGTAGCGGAGGCTGGCCGGCGAATGCGTTAACCTCAACAGCCTGTATTCATACATACTGGTCAATAGCTGGACGCCCCCTGATAAGCGCCTTATTGGCTTTTATCTCATGGGGGAAATTTCCCATAATCCCCACGCTGGGCATGCGGGTTGGTAGAATTGTTCTGCAGGGGGCGCTGCTGCCCGCCCCCCTAAATCCCTTAGTCTCCTCATACGACACCCGCGGGAAGAGTTGGAGTGGTGCAAATTCTAAGCCGGCACACCACATAGCTAAAATGCGTTAAGCGACTGGACAAATCATCTGTTTTTTTTTATCAAAAATAGACCTCGTTTGAACACTATCTCACCTGGTGGTAAGTGACGATATGAATATTTATAAATAGAGGCTCTTAGTTCTGGTCCTAGATTTACACTTTCATGGCCCAAGACGCAGACAAGCCTCTGGATCCCCGTGTCGCGGCGGCGTGACTCTGCGGGTCGCACCGCCGAGGCTGGACAGTGAATGCGTTAACACAAGGGCTAGAAACCCAAGGATAGTCCGTGCGAAGTCTGTAGCAGTTGGTCATTGATTCATAGCTTACCTAAGTATGTTACATACACTATGTGTGATTGATGAGATAAGATATGAAGACTCGAGAATAGCTGTCACAGCACACACATGATTTTATCAATTGGCTCCTAAATACAACCTCGTTTTGGTTATTCTCGTGAAGTTCACTTATTTAAAAATCTTGCTATGCAAATAGGCTTACTTTAAAATATCAGGTTATCTAGATAAAAAAGCTTGGGAATGGTTTTGATCCAACTCGAAAAATAACAATTAACAGGCTAAAGATTTCTTCGTCGCTTCTTTACTTTAGTCTATATACCGAAGCGACAAAAATCAAAAATATCACTTTACTTCCGTGTCAGTGTTTAGTTTTATAATTTAACCTTTTCGAAGCTTACATTTATTGTATTTATGGAAATCGTGTTGATCTGTCGCACCTGTGTTTGCGCACACACTTGTGCACTATAATATGTCCTGCGCATCTGGCTAGTCTCCGATGAGACTGGCCGCCGTGGTCGAAATTCGGCTAGGAGGACATTATTATTATTATTTATGGAAATAAAGAGATTTTGATTTTTTTATTTGAGGCATATGAAAAAGTCTCTATTTGCCTAAATCTCGTAAATTGTGAATGTTCCAGAATTTTCCAAGGTTGAAAGTGGCACGAGTAATGAGCAGTCGTAAATAATAAGTGAACAGTGGGAGCGAGGCAGCCTTTAAACTGAGACGGTGCCATTCAAGTAATCGAAACCAATCACACGATATTCTGAATGTGACTGGAGTAATGGATGCAGAGCAACTCTGAACTACCGCTTAGATTTACTTAGGTAGTTGAACACCTACACGGGTGCCGATAACAGTCTGTTGCACTTTAAAACTTTGCCAAGACAAGCCAGAGCGCATATTCGAATAACAAGAACAAAATTAAACATTTTAAAAACCCCCCGACTAATTTTCATGATATATGGACTCGGGATAAAATTATCTATGACACAAAAAAAACTAAAACGAAAACCGGTTCATCCGTTTGGGAGATACGATACCACAGACACGTTGAACTTATGACACCCCTCTTTGCGTCGGGGGTTAAAAACACGGCTGTCGTCACTTGTCGTAGAGTACTTTAAAGCGAACAAGTTCATATTAGTGTATATTGTCAAAACAATAGAAACCTAACCTATCTGTATATTTGGGTCACTACTTGGATATAGTACAATATAACGTCTTTAATTAGATTGGAATAAAAAATACCCCAAATATTTTTTTGCCTAGTGAGCTTTTTTTGTATCTACAGATATCTCAGCGATAATAGGTTAATGTATTAGCCCATTCACACTGTACAGAATCCATTAAAAAACCTATTTGATAGATAAATTATGGTATTTATAAAGTTATACAATTTACAAATCGCCACTTTAACACACTTTTGCACACTGAAAACTGGTTGCCTGCTATCGAGCAGACAAGCAGGTTTCAGTGTGAATTCATGTCTCTTCCCAAAGGCTTCTAGAGTATTCAGAAATGTTGATTCAGCAGGCTTTCAAAAAAGCTCCCTTTTTACTTTCATTAAGTAAGGTGGGTTAGATTCTAAAACGGATTTTATCGGAGCTTTATGAGAAAACACATATTAAAACCCTTGCAAAAGCTTTTTTAGTATGCAATCTTACTTATAATCAACCGTTCTCTCCGAAGCTATACTTTTTAAAGGGTTTTTTAATCCTTTAGTTATAAATAATGTTTTCTGTCTAAACTAGCTCCAAGACCAAGGTAGGTTTGCACAAACTATTATAAATTAGCTGACTGCGACTACTGCTGTGTGGAAACTAACTGGAAAATCCAGGGAAAGCTAACAACGAAATATATCTTTTACATAATATTTAGGATTACGCTTATCTTGCGTTTGCGCACGCAATATGCCCTCGATTCGATCTAGTACAAATATGGTAGAATGTCAACATCATTGTCATCTCAAAATCATGATCATAAAATTTAAAGTTAAAGGTATGCGCAATTGCTCGCTCAAAACCTGTTGTTACATGCATTTCTTTTACAAGCTCCAGCATAATTAAATAATTGGTCTTTTAATAATAATAATCAGTTATTTCAGGCACCGTAAGAATAGTAGAAACAGATAGTAAAAACTAATTCTAAGGAACATATAAAAATAATTTATAGACCATGTAGACAGAATATCAAACTAAATTAGGCACATGTTTTAATTGCCGTCATACTTTTCCCATCATCTTACCATCTATCAGACTGACAGATTAGGTACCTACCTATTTATGATAGAAAGAAACAAGTTCGATTTTTCTAAATATAACGGTGTCTTTGCTGTTTAGAATACACTGTGACTTAGATTTTTGCGTTGGGTAGAACGGAGCATATGTTTTGGGTTGAGCGGGGAAAAATAATATTGGGTAGAAAAATTGTGGGTTGAACGGGGAAGCACTCAGAAAAATAAATTTTCATATTAAAAAAAACGGGTTATAATCATCTAGGATCAAAGTGCTTGGGACGAAACATCCCAAGCGTCGTTTCGTTTAGAAGTTCCTATGGCCACCTTCTGTTGCAATCATCATACCAGCTCGATGGTACCATAAAATTTGGACTTACATAAGTATGCCTATTCTTAGGTTTCATTAATTCCAGCGCAGTAGGTTTAGGATAACTGGTCTAAAATTCATTTGCTAGATTTCTCCCACACATACTAACAGGACAGTATAAAAGCTTGTAACAACGAAGCTTTTCTCCAAAGATTTTATCTAAGGCTTGTCTAAAATAACTATTCCTTTCTTCCCTTTTCTTGAACTATTTTAATGTTAAATTTTTCGTGCAATCACCAACGTCTAGCTAGTTTTATGTGAACATGCCCTTCCACTTAAGCTGCGAACCAGCTGCTACCACGCGTCTTAGGCAAATCAACACCAACTCGAGCGAACATAAAACATAAACTTTGGAAAATTCTTGATGTCCCGTTGCTCTAAAAATAAAAATAATGTGAATACCAAAAGCTTGGCATTTTGGAGGTTGCTGGTATTTTTGAACAACATTTTTTAACAAACCGATACTGTAAATGTCAGATCATTTGAATGGTTTCAAAATTATGTAATCAAATCATTTGCTTCGTTCATTTGTAGGTACACTAGGTACAAGCCTAAAGATCAAGATAGCGTTTATTTAGATTTTTCACAGACTAGTTCCTTTTGACTCCTCATAGAGCTTCTTAGCCTTTTCTGACTCAGTTAAAGGTGGTGTCCGAATTTCTAGTGCAGTTCGTAAAATATTCGATAACCGCAGTTGACTAGAACCTTTACCCAAACAGCCGGATTCATCAATCAGACTTTCGGAATTTGCGTGTAGACCTAAAGTTTCGGCTCAAATTAATCGAATATCACCTTAATTTCCCAAAGGCGGAAGTGCCAAAATCGCGTGTTGAGTTCGTCTCGTGACTTACAGTTGTATGCACAAATTTTGTAGAAACACTTTCTTGCCGTTTTATTTATTTTTGGAGTTTCGTTATCAGTTTAACTTCCTCTGTCTAGAACATCATGTATAGTCTGAGTTCTTGCAGGCCTGCCTAGAGTCTAGGTAGGCCCGTAAGGAACTCCGACTATATAGAATGTTCTCGATCGAATTAGGGCGTGAAGAGGTATCTTTATCTGCAACTAGCTGCATTCTTACTACCCGTTGTCCTATTACCCGTTTTCCCGTAGGAATGAAGCATTTTCCCGCAATAAAAAGTAGCCTATGTTCATCAGGAATAATGTGGGCGTCTAATGGTAAAAGAATTTTTCAAATCGGTCCAGTAGTTTCGGAGCCTATTCAATACAAACAAACAAACAATCAAATCTTTCCTCTTTATAATATTATTATAGGTTACGTTGAATGGACCCACTGCGTGACATGTTCAGTCGTTTAGCCATTTGAAATAATAGTGGCATTGTGGCTGATTTTGATTACAATTTATGAAAATCAGCCTCAAAAGTCCGTGACCGTGTGGTGCCGGCATAGAATTGCACCACCCCAATTCCTCCCGTGGGTGTCGTAAGAGGCGACTAAGGGACACACGCACCGGGGGGCGGGCAGCAGCGCCCCCTGCAGAACAACTTCACCGAACTGCGATCCCCAACCCGCATGCCCAGCGTGGGGATTATGGGCATTACCCCCCAATGATGAATAAAGCCAAAAAATGGCCCCCAGTTCCCGGCCGCCTCGCTATTCCTGGCCATGGTAGCGGCCATGGTAACGGCGGGGCAGGGGGTGCTAGGAATCACCGGGCTACCTCAGGCTACCATACATTACGCAAACCGACCCTGGCAACGTTCAACGGACGCACTCTGAGGCTTGACCACCATCTAGCGCAGTTGGAAGTGGAGTTAGAGAACATTAAATGGCATGTTCTGGGGTTATGTGAAGTCCGTAGAGAGGGGGAGGACACCATAACCCTAGACTCGGGCCATCTTCTCTACTTTCGCGAGGGTGATAAAACATCCCAGGGTGGCGTAGGTTTCCTCGTCAACAAGGCCCTCTCTAACAACGTCCAAGAAATCTCCAGTGTGTCGACCAGGGTAGCGTACCTGATCCTTCGGTTGTCCAAGCGGTACACCATGAAGGTTATTCAGGTTTACGCACCGACCTCGGCACACTCGGATGATGAAGTGGAGGATATGTACGAAGACATATCCAAAGCCTTACACAACACCACTAAGGCACACTTCAACGTTGTTATGGGGGACTTTAACGGCAAGGTGGGAACCCAGACTGGCAACGAATCCCGAATAGGCCCGCATGGTTATGGAATTAGGAATCACAGGGGGCAAATGCTGGTCAACTTCCTTGAGAAAGAGGGGCTGTTCTTAATGAACTCCTTCTTTAAGAAACAGCCTCAAAGGAAGTGGACATGGCAAAGCCCCGACACTGTGACTAAAAATGAGATCGACTTCATCATGACGGATAGCAAGCACATATTCAGAGATGTCTCAGTGATCAACAGGTTCAATACCGGATCTGATCACCGACTGCTCCGAGGCTCTCTGAATATCAACTTGAAGCTTGAAACCGTCTGATGAAGTCCACGCTCCGACCTAACCCAATCCAAATCATGGCGGGCACCGAGAAGTTCCAGCAGCTTCTCGGGAATAGATTTGTTGCCTTGGATCCCACTGATGACGCTGACGAGACCCTACACAATCTGGTCGAAACGCTGAGGGATGAGGGCATCAAGTTCTGCAAAAAGCAGCGCACAGGCAAGAAATCCAAACTCTCGGATGAGACTCTCGGGCTGATGACAAAAAGACGGGAAACCACTCAAGCGACTTCGTCAGAAAGGTCAGACCTGAACAAGCGAATTGCGAAGATGGTACGACGCGACCTTCGGAGCTCCAACACACGCCTCATCGAAGAGGCTATAGAGCGAAACCGAGGGTCCAAAGTATTCACTCAGCAGCTTGGCAGGAGCCACCTGACGAAGCTGAAGACGCACGACGGGAGGACCGTATTGTCGAAGCCGGAGATCTCCGCCGAGGTAGAGGATTTCTATGGCCGTTTATACGCTGCACATGCCCCCCATTCCCGACGAGACGACCATGATTCTAGAGCCACTCTGACACGCCACTATACCGACGAACTGCCAGACATCAGTCAAGACGAGATTGTATTAGCTCTGAGGCAGCTTAAGAATGGAAAAGCCCCCGGTGAGGACGGAATAACATCAGAGCTTTTGAAAGCCGGAGGTGCCCCTGTTATACAGGAGCTACAGAACCTCTTCAATACCGTCCTTCACAGTGGGAGAACTCCAAAGACGTGGAGCGGGAGTTTGGTGGTGCTCTTTTTTAAGAAGGGAGATAAAACCCTTCTTAAAAACTACAGACCCATCACACTCCTGAGCCACGTCTATAAGCTGTTCTCACGAGTGGTCACAAATCGTCTCGCCAGGAGACTCGACGAGTTCCAGCCACCGGAACAGGCCGGGTTCCGCGGAGGATTTGGCACCATAGACCACATTCACACAGTGAGGCAGATTATACAGAAGTCCGAAGAGTATAATCAGCCTCTGTGTCTGGCCTTTGTGGACTATGAAAAGGCCTTTGACTCTGTCGAAACCTGGGCTGTTCTGGAATCCTTACAGCGATGCCAAGTAGACTATCGTTATATCGAGATGCTGAGATGCCTCTACGAGGCCGCCACCATGAGTGTCCAAGTACAGGGCCAGCAGTCTAAACCCATCCAACTGCGCAGAGGAGTTAGACAGGGGGATGTTATATCCCCGAAACTGTTCACGAGCGCGTTGGAAGATATGTTTAAGACGCTGGACTGGAAAGGTAAGGGCATCAACATAAACGGCGACCACATCTCACACCTGCGATTCGCTGATGACATAGTCTTAATGGCGGAGTCGCTAGAGGAGCTGAACCAAATGCTGGACAGCCTAGCCTCAGCCTCGCGACGCATCGGTCTTGGCATGAATTTGGATAAAACCAAAGTCATGATCAATGGCCTCATTGATCCGGGACCGGTCGTCGTACATGGCCACCTTCTCGAAATTGTTTCCGAGTATACTTACCTTGGGCAAATTCTGCAGTTGGGTAAAAATAATTTTGAGAAGGAGGCTAGGAGGAGGATCCAGCTAGGCTGGGCAGCGTTTGGGAAACTACGTCGAGTCTTCTCGTCATCCATACCACAATGCTTGAAAACTAAAGTTTTCAATCAGTGCGTCCTACCCGTCATGACCTACGGAGCTGAGACGTGGACACTCACGGTAGGGCTGGTCCACCAATTCAAAGTCGCTCAGCGAGCTATGGAAAGAGCTATGCTCGGAGTCTCTCTGAAGGATAAAATTCGTAACGAATACATCCGACAGAGAACCAAAGTTATCGACATAGCTCAAAGAATAAGCAAGCTGAAGTGGCAGTGGGCCGGCCATATCTCGCGAAGAACCGACAACCGCTGGGGTAAACGTGTTCTTGAGTGGAGACCACGACTCGGTAAACGTAGTGTAGGACGCCCTCCAGCCAGGTGGGATGACGATCTGCGAAAGACTGCAGGCAGATGCTGGATGCGGCAAGCTGAAGACAGGGCGCTATGGCGCTCATTAGGGGAGGCCTATGTCCAACAGTGGACTAATATGGGCTGATGATGATGATGATGATGAGCCTCAAAAGAACGACTTGGGGATTATTCCGGACAACTTTTGTTGAATAATTAATTGGAAAATTTACTTCATTTTTCAAGCAGCTTCTGCCCGCAATTTTGTACTCGTATGTTCGGTATAATATTTAACCTATTATCTACGCAAGGCTTTACTCTAAACGTACGCCAAATTTCATCTTGCTCTTGATTGAAAAAAATTGTTTCGTTGGTCTGGGTGTTTTCTATGTATCATAAAAAAAAATATCTATATATGTAATGTATTAATATCTTAACACAAGCTTTGAGTAGCTTACTTTGGGGCTAGATGGTTCCGTGCGGATTGTCCAGCATTATTTATTTATTTATCTGTTCAGTAGTTTTGGAGAACCAAGGTAACAAAAATTCAGATTTTACAAACTTTCAGCTTTATAATAATAGTAGGATACCACCAAGGTGGCAAACAGCCATGCCGACATGAGTCTTGCCTGATGGTAAGCGGGTTATTTGTTTATTTATTTATTTTTGCTCACATTTACTGTATACAGCTTAGGTCTTAATGTTACCTTAGGTCAATCGTAGATCCCCTGTCACTGTTCCCACCCTGTCGAGCACTGCAAAAGAATTTATATAAAATATTTATATAAAATTACATACCTAATAATATAATAATAATATAATATAAAATTACATACTTTAGATTAAATTAAAATAGACAGGTATCAAATAGTTACCCCAGCCTACGGACGCCTGCAACAGCGACACATTTATTACACACGCATTGCCCATCCTTTTTAACCCCCGACGCAAAAAGAGAGGCGTGTCATAAGTTTAACGTGTCTATCTGTGTTATCTGTCTGTGGTATCGTAGCTCCCAAACGGATGAACCGATTTTCGTTTAGTTTTTTTTTTGTCATAGAATATTTGTCCCGAATGTTCTTAGCCATGTTTCATGAAAATCTGTCGGGGGTTTATAAAAAAATTAATTTTGTTCTTGATTCCACTGAGCTTACGTAATTTGACGACATTAATTAAAGAGTCTCAAGAATAAAGATGCAGCTTATAAAAGCTAGTTGAGAATAGATAAAATGATAAGATTACTTAATCCGCGACACAATAATAAAATCTTTATTTCTACTTTTATTGCTGCTCTAACAAGTGGTTAATTAATTGTTTATTGTGATGTAAGTAAGTAGGTTAGTTCCCACAGAATGAGCGTTTTGAAACTTATTTATAGGTATACAAACACCTATAATTTACTACAAAACCTTCCGTAGATTGAAGAATTCATTATGGGTTTAAGCGGGTTAACAACGAACCTAGTATGTGTTGGAGAAACAACAACGTTTTTTCCTTTAACGAGGGACTTCATGAGAGTGTGTGCGGTTCGCTTCGCGCCTGTACTGCGTCCTTGCGCGCACAAACTAGGTTCGTAGTTAACCCGCTAACATCCATAATGAACCTATAATTTACTATGGAGAGACTGCGGGCATACTCGGAAAACAAAAATCGAAGTTTCCGATTCGTTGTCAATCAAAATCTACTCTTATGTCACCTACTTAGGATAGTGTTTGCGCAAAAACTGATCATAAACTTCGATTTTCGTTTTTACCAGCCCCCCGGCTACAAGATAACAAAATTAAAAATTTTAAAAACCCCCCGACAGATTTTCATTATAAGAACTCTCGGGCTTAGAACACTCGGGATAAAATTTTCTATGACACAAATAAACTAAACGAAAATCTGATCATCCGTTTGGGAGCTACGATACCACAGACAGATACACAGATAGGTACACAGACAGACACGTTAAACTTATAACACCTCTCTTTTTGCGTCGGGGGTTAAAAATGATGGACAATTTACATACAATGCAATACAATACAATACAATACAAATATTCTTTATTGCACACCAAGATAGAGAAAAATAGGAAAGATAAACACAAACACAAAAACAGTTGCACAATGGGCGGCCTTATCGCTAAAAGCGATTTCTTCCAGGCAACCTTTGGATGTACACGTAACTATTGTACAGGTATAGACGGTGGCGTATTACAGACTACTATACAATATATAAATATATGTATATATAAATACATAATAAAGAAGAACAAAGATTCCGCAGTGCGGGATTAGCCTAGACCTGAGCGGAACCACCCAACTTTCAAGTAACCTTTCCTAGCCCGCAACACCATCACGCGAGAAGCACCATTATACTTTGTGTAAATTGCGCATTACGACACTTGTCGGCTCTTACGTAATATACCCCCGGGTTGTCTTTCTTTCTGCTTGGGCTTAGTTTTTCTCTTTGACTTTCAATTATTGCTAACAAGTGTGGTGAATTGAGTTGTTAGTGCTATTAAAGTAGAGTCTACGGGCTATTAGGTAAGTAGATATGTTTTTAAGAAATTAAATAACATCGCAAAAATTTAGGACTTCGGCGGGACTTGAACCCGCATTCTTCCGTCAGTACCGGAATGTGCTAACCAACTACACCACGAGGTCAAGTGACGCTGGAGTCGAAAATCTTTGCGACTTTCTACGGACTGTAGCGCCGTTAGCTCCACCTACAGGGGAACACTAAAGTTTATCCATTCCTGTTTAAAGACTAAAGTTACGTTTAGTTCGTTTGACGAGAGGTGTCGCGTTGCTCAAATTCTAAAGTTTTTGTTTTTATAACAAAAACTTTAGAATTTGTTAAAAAATTTTACGATTTTATTTAATTTCTTAGAAATTTGCCAGAGTGTGAGGCTTATGCACTTTAAAAACAAAAACTTTAGGTATGTTTTGTTTTGTCTTGATCTGCATACAAATTGTATTAATTCTGTTTAAGAAAACGATAATATTTATATATTGGCAAAGCAAATATGAAGCATAAGGGCTTAAAGAAGAGACTATAACACAAGACTTACGAAAGTTACACTATCACACTAATATTATAAATGCGAAAGTTTGGATGGATGGATAGATAGATGGATGGATGGATGTTTGTTACCTCTTCACGCCAAAACTACGGAACGGATCGGGCTGAAATTTTGCATGTAGGTAATTGTAATCCTGGACACAAACATAATTTTATCCCATAAATCAGTTCCCATGGGATAGAAATCACCTTTAAACGTTTCCATAGAAACAACGCGTGCGAAGCCGCGGCCATAAACTAGTTTCGATATAAATCGAAAAATCTTGAATGTGAGTCTTTTTAATTTCCGAGTCAACTGATTCGCATCTCTATCTGTAAAGTAACTGTGTCTATGAAATACTTAATTCTGTCATTCAGTCTTCATTCAGTCACTTGTCGACAATTCTTCGACTTCATAGTCGTGCATATTCCGAACAGAAAATAATTTCATGAAATTGGTATAGGTATACCTATACCAACAAACCAACTAAATAAGATTATGTCCTTTGCACTTTAAAGTACCTATATTTAAATATTTTGTTGTATGTATTTGTGTTATAGTTTAATAGGTATTATGTGAATTTGTATTATTAGTTTAAATTATATAAAAAAACACAGCCTTCCTTTATTTTTCCACAATCAATTTGGTTGCCTGGAAGAAATCGCTTTAAGCGATAAGGCCACCAATTCCATTGCTGTTTTCTATATGTTTAATTACCTATGTAAAATCTGTTTTTTATGGTGATGAATAAATGTATTATACATCTATCTTTATTTTTAGGTAGGTAACCTACCTATGTTAATGTTTTGTATGAAGACTGGATGGACTGGACTGGAACAGAAGTGATCATGAAAAACCATAGGACTTCAAAAACCTTGCCTTAGTTATAACTACAAAGGAGAAGTCGAATAAAACAAACCCCATCATAAAATAGAAATAAGACAGAAAGTTAGAATTGTAAGAACTACTACTGGAAAATGCATGAATAAACGTCACCTAGAATTCCATTCGTTCCAATAAAGCAAGTGGAAAGGCGCATTCGTCCTTGCGGAATCGGTCAGCGACCGGCAAAACGAATCCAGCACGAAAACAAACAAACCTCAACCTAAACACCAGAGCAAAAAGCTCAAAATAAACGCCCTTTGAGATTCCAATAAGACACCTTAGTCACAAACCACAAACTCAACCTTAAATCAAGATAAAAGAGTTTACAATAAAACGTTTATTTTATGCCTTAATTGATTTATTTTTGACACGCAAAGAATCCACACGAGGAAGCGGTGAAGTACAGTAAACGCATTTTTATGTCCATTCTGGCGATGATGGTTATTTTTATCGACTCTATTTAAAACATGACTGATAGCTCTACAGTTTTGGAACAGTACATTTTTGTGAAACTTTTATATAGAAAAGATGTACCTATGTGTTACAAAGGTTACTTTAGTGCTTAGAACAGAAAATGTTCTGTGACCATTTATCCTTTAAATTGTCCATTTCTTTCTAAAGTCAAAACTTGGCTAAATTATACATTTATATTGAAATGATTTCCAATCCAATTTTTTTATTATTTAATTGATACCTAATTTAAGTCTTAAAATCGCGTTTTGTTAGTATTAAAATCCTACTCAGAAAACTGGTTATTTTCCGGTCGGTTGAGTGTTTAATTGACTTTGTTCTTTCGCTTTAAAGGCTTTTTACGGTTAGCAGCAGTTAGTTTGCTTAGATTTAATATGATAGTCATAGATGAGATTATTATTTTGAACCAAAGATTTTCCCAAAGTTCTGATCGTTATCTAAAAGACATCAGCAACAAGAACACCATTCCGCTTATGAGACCAAGACGTTAACTATGAATTCAAAAACTCAACAATAAACTTAATAAGCTTTTGTTTTTAACACCGACGCAAAAAGAGAGGGGTGTTATAAGTTTAAGGTGTCTGTCTGTGTATCTGTGTATCTGTCTGTGGTATCGTAGCTCCCAAACGGATGAACCAATTTGTGTCATACATAATTTTATCCCGAGTGTTTCATGAACATTTGTCGGGGGGTTTTAAAATGTTTAATTTTGTTCTTCTATTTGTTTATTTGTTTTAAAAGTATTACTTTCCCTCTGTTTTTTGTGTGTGTGCAGCAGCTAAATTCTTCTTTTAATAAGTTAAAAGAAGAATTTAGCTGCTGCAGGTAGGCTGAGGTAGGCTAAGGCCTACCTCTATTTGTCTCATACGGCAAATAATTTATTTTCTTTAGAACTTCTTAATCCACCTACATAAAGACATAGGTATATACCTAATTACAAAACAGGAAACACCCCACAAAATATGGTGGATTTTAATTATAGCGTTTAAAATGTAGAGACATTTTACGTCATCTAAAGATGACGAAACGACGACGACGGTGGGTGATCTCGAATAGCGAATCACCCACCTTTTGTGACTAAGCACTGCGCCACAACCGTCATCAGATTTAACTAGAAAAAACATCAGATTATCCGCTAACTGTTGGATAAATAAGGAAACTATATTACGCCATTTGAGATACCATCGGTGAAACAATGGTTGGGAGCTCAAGGTACCATTGTAACATATTCACATGCCCCTCGACTAACCCCGTGGGAGGTGAGTATGAGAAAAGACGGATGGATATGCGAAAATGGCCGGAAAAGGTCTAGAAGTCCGAGAAACTTTCAAGACAGGTGGGGCCCAACTCTACTTAACACAAGAAAAAATTAAAAATTTTAAAAACCTCCCGACAGATTTTCATGTAACATGGCTAAGAACACTCGGGTTAAAATTATCTATGACACAAAAAACAACTAAACGAAAATCGGTTCATCCGTTTGAGAGCTACGATACCACAGACAGATACACAGACAGACACGTAAAACTTATAACACCCCTGTCTTTTTGCGTCGGGGGTTAAAAACGTTTGTCGTCACAGAATGACACGTTGATGTTCTCTAGATGAGAGAAAATACCTATAGATGGAGAGCCACACGTCAAAAGTGTCATGTTTGAAACCATCAAATCAATCTGGCGTTTCTTTTTGGAAAACCTTAAGGATCCGGTGACGGATGAATTTCTCATAGGTACAAACGTAGTACCAAAATTATTTGTAATATAAGAATATTTTCTCCATGGTTTGCTTTTATTTGTATTATGTAGAATAGTATTTATTTATGTTCCTGCCACAAGCTTTTTACAAAATACTTATGTACTAAGAAAACATGTCTTCTTTCATGTAAAAATGAGATATGGTCTAATTTCATTTCAGAAAAAGTTTGTGGCAGGAACCTAGATTATATACTATTTTTATTCAAATAACAGCAGACCATGGTGAAAATATGCTCAAATTACAAATCATTTTAGTACTTACTACGTTTGTATAGGAAATTCATCCGTCGAAGGATCGTGAATGAATGAATGATCTTCATATAGGAGAGAGCGAGAGTGACATACAGGGTCATCAACAAACAAAAACATTTGACCGGCGACGTTTTTGTTTCATTTACCGACTTCGAAAAAAGGAGGACTTTAAAAACACATACAAACAGCCGAACATAGAAATGTTCGGCTGTTTTTATGTTTTTTTAAAGTTTGTTCGTTGACTTCTCCATCAATTATAAACCGATTTTGAAAATTCTTTTGCTATTGTATAGATAAATCCCGAGAAGTCCATAACATTTCCGAAACTAAATTGTATTCCTGTGGGATTAGTATTTGTACAGCAAAATTTAAAAACAGATTCAAAGTCGGATTTTAGTTTTTTCAGAACTATCAAATTATCGTTGAAATAGTTGTTTAAACGAATCAATGTTCAGTCGAGTGAATGTGAACGAGAGAGTGTATGAATGGTTTAGCTGGAAAGACATGGAAACGAACATTCATTCTTCTTTTCATTCAACATGTTGTCGAATGAAGTCGTATCTCTTGGAATTAGTTATGGGAGAAATACCGAATGAAAATATCCAACATCGTTGTACCGGTTCATGAATTCTGACTTTTGTTTGATTTTGCGTTTCATTTCCAGTGAACGATATCGAATGGAAGAAGAAAATGAATAAGAAATAAATCTGATTTCACCTTTAGTTCAAAGGTCGACACTAAAATAGTTCTGGATTCTGCACAAAGCACATACATTTTATGTGCTTTTAACAAACTTAATGATGCTGTCTGTTCCTATTAAATGTTAAATGCCCGCCAGATATGAAATGTAGCTACGAGTGGTGCATTTTAAGGTTGGGTGTTATTGCAGAAATAAAAGCAAATATTGTACCATACAGGCTAATTGTGATACCAAATGCGGTAACAGCCAGGCTCTAATTAAAATGAATACTAAAGGCTAAAATTTTAATGTCAAAAACTCTTGGAATTACAAAAACTACGTGTTACCATCCATTATTTTAACACTTTATTAAATAACATTCCTTTGTTTCCTTAAATAGCTTTCGGTAAATGAAACTTGCATTGTCATGTTGTTGATAATTATAAAAGCTGCAATTCCATTGCCATTTCCATTCGCAATTGGGATGCTGCTAATGGCTGCCATATATCCCGTGGTTGCCTCATGGTTGCCTACCACAGACCGCCTATCGCCCGGGTGGCCCGCCATTGTATCTAGTAGGGTTGCCAGCTCCAAAAATATAATTATAGTTGGTAATAAAAAGCATAGAAAGTGAACCAAAATAAGTACTTTTACATCTTTGGGAATCATTTCATAGAGAAGAAAAATAAGCTTTGACTTACCAAACCTGACTAGGTGTGGTGGTTTGAAAAATTAAAAGTATGATGTGTTCATATATTTACAGAAATAACATTTTGTAAGTTGATAGACATCTTTAGAACCACTTTTTCTAAGGCACCTATGAAACTATGCTCAGTCATAGATTTATGCTTGAGTAGCGCTTCTGCCATAGAAAATCGTTACTCAATCATAGATAGATGACTGATGAAGCTTTTATAATAAGGACCTTATAGTCATGTGAGCCGCGTTAAAAGAAAACATGAAAAAGTCAAGCGTCCACCCCACAACCGCGATTTTGAAGCGCGTCTTGTGTCGCGAGCTTTGTTGCGATATTTGTTACCAGTAAATTTTGTACTAAGACGCATAATAGCATGTATATTAGTAATAATTATTACATATCAAGAACTGTACCTAAGTATACGCACATACATATTTTATCAAAAATCTATTTTAACAAAAAACCTAATATTTTGCTATGCAAGTATTACCTAATATATTGCATTATTTTTATTTGTAAATGTACCTAAGCTTAAAAAAAATATCAGTATTAATAATAATATAATATTGAATATGGTAAATTAATTATAAATTGAACAGCGTAATTAAATAATTTAAACAATAATATTGCATTACAATCTTACACACTGCTACGATTTCTCATTTGGCACGCGGCGTCTAGAAATCGCGCTTACAAAAACGCAGCGGAATCACGCTACAAATCACAACAAATCGCGCGACATAAGACGCGCTTCAAAATTGCGACTGTGTGGTGGAGGCCTAAGTTTGTAATTAAATAGCTATAAACCTCTTAATTAACGACTGCGATCATGTTGACAGTCAATAACTTAGCAGGTTCTTAATGTCGAGCTTTTCTATATTTCTCTGAGGGAAAGCATGGCGTGAAATTAAAATACGGAGTTTCTCGTTTATTATTCTCATAGATATCGTGGGAAAAGTACCTACTCGTAAGCCCTCGGTGAATTTCGTAGTTCAACTTGAGACTGAAACAATTATGAAAACTTTATTAACAAAGAAAAATTACAATTAAAGTATTCAATTGTAAATAATAGTTCTAATTTATTTTTATCTATTTTATTGTAATTTTCTTTGTGAATAAAGGCTTCTGCCATTATTATTAAAGACAAAATAAGAAACACTTTTCTGCAAAAGCTGCGAGTTTTTTTTTTTCCTCATCTCTGTTCTCGCTGCTCTTACATATTTTACGCATAGAAGGCTTTTTTGCAATTATTTTATTTTATAAGGCTATATCTGGAATAAAACAGAAGCCAATGTAAGCTTTTTATCCCATAGATCCATAAGCATATAATGAAATAAGTTTCCACTGAAATACTACGTGCAATAATACGTGCGAATTCGTATGCATAATATAGAAAGTAAATAATATCTTATCCACAGATAGAGTTTCGCATTAATACTAATTAGTAAGTAGAACCTTAAAATAAACAAATGATCGACTATTAGATTATTCCCACTGCTTCAAAAATTCTGTGCGTTTATCATTAGTCCGTTGTATGCTAGTTTTGTGGGTGCTGTGTGGTGCCGGCTTAGAATTTCCACTAGCCCAACTCTTCCCGCGGGTGTCGTAATAGGCGACTAAGGGATATCCACCGGGGGTGGGCAGCAGCGCCTCCTGCAGAACAATTCTACCACCGAACTGCGATCCCCAACCCGCATGCCTAGCGTGGAGATTATGAGCATTACCCCCCATGAGATAAAAACCAATAAGGCGCTTATCAGGGGGTGGCCTGCATCCAGCAGTGGACCAATACAGACTGTTGAGGTGAGGTGAGGTGAGGTGGGGTGCTAGTGGCACACCAAGTACCTACAAGTACCTACCCACCTAAGGTTAGGTTCATTAGGTTCGCTTTCGATCGGTTTACGACAGAACATGGGCTAGCCTAAAGCTTAATGTGTTAAATTAGAGAGTGGAACTAAAGAAAACTGCTTCAGTACCTAGCTTATAATAATGTAGAGATCAACTAAGTAGGTACCTACATGGTACCTACCTACATAATATTTTGATATGATATCACATCACACTAATATTATAAATGCGAAAGTTTGGACGGATAGATGGATGGATGGATGTTTGTTACCTATTCAGGAAATCATGAAAGAGAAAGAATCATGAAATTTTGCATACAGGTAATTCTAATCCTGGAACCAAACATAGGCTACTTTATATCCCATAAATCAGTTCCCATGGGATAGAAATCACCTTCCAACCTTTCCATAGAAAAAATGCGTGCGAAGCCACGGGCATAAACTAGTTAATTTTTAACAATATACAGTGTGTGCGGAAATTTTAATTAAATTAAAATAAAGAAAAAATAATCATTTTAAATTACTTATTGAAATTGTCACACGAAATAGATACAATTTAGATCAGACTAGTTTATTCCCGCGGCTTCGCACGTTTTTCTATGGAAACGTTAAAAGGTGATTTCTATCCCATGGGAACTGATTTATGGGATAAAAAGTAGCCTATGTTTGATTCCAGGATTAGAATTATTTATATGAAAAATTTCAGCCCAATCTGTTCAGTAGTTTTGCCGTGAAGAGGTAACAAACATCTATCCATCCATCCATCCAAACTTTCGCATTTATAATATTAGCGTGATTAAATATTAAAACGATTAAAATAAATGGTCAAGTTACAGATTAAAATGTACAAGTTAAAATAGCGTAAAATAGACACTATCTTCATAGTAGGTCTCGTTGTTCTAGTGGTCGCGTGTTCAACCGCTGATAATGAGTCTCGGGTTTGAATCCTGGGTCGGGCCAATTTATTGTTAGTGAGCGAAGTCAGGAAGTAAGTGTTACGACCCCCAAGCCTCGGCAAGCCGTTGGTCTTGCGCCTGACCTCACCCTGGTCGTGAAGAATAGACTTTATAATATGCATTTTTCTAAGTGTACATTTATTGTATTTAGGGAAATAAATAGTTTGTGATTTGATTTAATTAGAAAGTGCAGCTGCCGGTGTTGCAGCGCAAACGCAGCTGTGTTTGCGCACATACTTGTACAATACATATAATATGTCCTGCGCAAATTAAAAACACTATCTACTAAAATACAGTTATCGCTTAAAATACAGTCGTAGAATAACGCTACTTTTATGACACCTGAGTCAGTATGCAAAAATTAATTGTTGGAACGGTTTTATTCTTAAGGTCGTTGACCTTATAAAACGCAAAGTACCTGCTACGTGTATAAAGAATCACGTAATTTTGCCGAGCTATACGTGTTAGGTACATTTAATTTCACTGGTAGCCATCACTGACATTTTTGACAGGTACTGACTGACATCTGACATGAAGGCAACCGACATTGCACCAATTTAATTCTGCTGTCAAAACATCGCCGGTCGATTTGTAACTCTATCTCTCTGGTTATAAGAACGGTATTTCTGCGTGAAATGGTATGTCAAGAAAGAATTGGGATTTGGTGTGCAAAATTAATTAATGCTTAGTATACCTATGTATGTGTACCTATGTGTACAATTCTTGACAAAATAGTATGTAGTAGCCTATACCAAAAAGGAATAACGAATAAATAAAGAAACTAAAACTTAAAAAAAGGGCTTTTTCGTTTTTAATTTGAGTACATAATCTGAATATTGGTAGGTATATGAAAACCCCATTTTCCCCTTTCTCATCTTAATGTCTGTACCTTTTAGGAATAATCAATCAATCAAGCGCACTCCTTAAAAGTATCCAAAAACCCAAAACAATACAAAATCAGAGGGTCCAAGACATCGCTCACTTAGAGACTACTGTTTTTGACAGATGGGGTGCCCCCTTAGTCCTACCAACACCACAAATTCACGACCCCTGGACTTTCTTTTATTTTATTTCCCGTCTGGACTTTTTCGATGTTGTCTGTAAGTATGCTCCGTTCTAGAATCTAAGATATTTTATGTCAACCAAGATATTATTGGAAACATATCAAAACTGATACAACTGGAAAACCACAAGGTAAAAAGGGAGGTAATCAATAAAACTTCAACAACGCTTATTTGCACGTGCACACGTGCAGCGAAAAATGTACGTCCACGGTACCTACAAATAAATTCGAGTTTGAAAATGGACGAGAAAATTTAAATGATGAATGAAAACTTTCAAAACCAAAAATTGTTTCGAATTACTGTGATATGCTTTAATTTAATGATTGATATAGTGAACAATATCCTCAAATATTTTCTATTGGTAGAAAATATTTTTGACATAATTGGTTTTGTAACTCCTTTGTTTACAAAATAATGTTTAGGATTTCAGAACCGAGTATACAGCGGGAGCTCTATTTAAACTGGTCTTGTAAGCTGCGATAAGTGTGGATGCTATATTTGATAATACCTTCCAGACGTCCAAATGTAAGGGGTAGCGTGTGGAGGTGACATGCGAAAGTGTTTGTTTTGAATTTTAAAAGGTGGGCAAATAAAATATTCTGAAGTATAATTTCACCGGTTTCAACCGACGAAAATCGGAGGACGTTCTCAAGTCGACGCGTATATTTTTTTTTATGTATGACCAAGCATAACTTTTTACAGAGTAGTCCGATTTCGATAATTCTTTTTTTTTTGTGGGAAAGGGTATACCCCAAAAGTAGTCCCATTTAAATTTAAAGACAAAGATCCAACCATAAAGGTAGGAAAACAGGGGATGATTGATTGTTCACTCACTGATTTGACCACGCATAACTTTTTACACAGTTGTTCGATATTGATAATTCTATTTTTATTGGATAAGAATGTGTGTTTGTTTCGAAGTGTCATCAAACTAAATTAGACTCGAATTTTAACTAGATGTCGCCACTAGAAGAATTTGAAGTCGGTTTATCGTTTTTTTAAACGCAAAATTATGTACCTAAGGAATCATGCTATTTAGACCTCCCCTGAAGAGCGCCTTATTGGCCCTTTTATTTGGGGGTAATGCAGTAAGTAATGCAATTTTCCCCACGCAGGGCATGCGAAATTAAATAAATTTGACGACCTTTGTGGCGCTGCGGGTGAAAGTCTGCCTGCGACGTAGGAGGTTGCGGGTTCGATTCCCGCCTCGGGACAAATGTTTGTACGATCTGCAGACATTTGTCCAGAGCGATCTGGATGTTTTCTATGTATAACAAAAAATATCTATCTATTTAGTGTTGTATTAAGTATATCAGTTATCTAGTACCCATAACACAAGCACTGCTTAGCTTGGGGCTAGATAATGCTGTGTGAATTGTCCAGCATTATTTATTTAAAAAAAAACCACATCTAGCCGTAAAAAGCAGAGCTTGTGTTGTGGCTACAACACTGATAATAGGTGTAAGTACTTACTACATTTCATAGATATTTACTAACGCTGATACATAGCTATAAGTATTTTGGATTATCAACATCTAAATAGGGTACCTTGAAAATCACGTTAAACCTGCGATTGACCTCTCCCCGGTCGCTAAGCTAACATTATTATTATTGTAGTTATTCATGGCTACATCCAACATGCCTATTGCATCCATCCAAAGTTTCCAAAGCTAAGTTACCAACAAATAAAGCAAGCTATCCACCCTACACCCTCGGATTAGCGATGAGGGGATGCTGTAATATCATTTGTCTGTCGTGTAGTTTCTGAGAGTTGTCTGTTATTACGTTACTGCTCAATCAATACAGACTATGCCTCGAGTCTGGCAGACGATCAAAGATAGGTCCTATAGCGCCATCGTTTTAAATCTTAAAATTAAATCTGCTTCGGTATGGTCGTTTGGAATGTTATTGCAATCGTTCTTGAGAATGAATAGGTCTTTTTTGAAAAATGAATGAACTTATCGATGACGTCAATCGCAACGGACAACCTCCAAAAACTCTTTGTTTTTCAAAGTAAACTTCCTGGCCCTATCCAGTCTTTGAGTCGCCAGCGCAGTCTATGGCAATTGAAACAGATATTTAAAAACACTTGAGTTTAGTTTTGTAGGATCTTGTCAAGAAAGGGACAGACAAGTGTCGTATCTCAATATGTATCGTTCTAGTTTAATTTGTAGGAACCGGTATTACCGGGCTTAAAACATGACGCTAATAAAGATAATTTAAAATTTATAAATAAATTCATAAAAAGAACGTGAAAACAGCAAGAAAGACATCAATCTGTGTTTTACTAGTACCTAATAAAATACTTTTACTCCATAAACTCCATAAACTTTTTCTTATAAAACCCAAATAGAATTTAAACATCGAACCGTTGGCCAAAGAGGTTTTCCTTGACAATCAGGTTCTAAGCAATCTTATAAATCGTATCGGCTGGTTCTGCCTCCATCCAATATCCTCGATATTGGCGGCAATCGTAACATCTATCTACGCGACACGAAACTAGCTTCTATTGCCTAGAAATAGAGAGTAAAATTATTTTTGTACTGTCTCTTTGTTTGGGAGTAAAATTCAGATAACTTATTTTTTAAATAGTAGACTGTAGACAAAACATGGCAACATTGAACTTATCAGTTTGACATTGTTATTTGATTAGAACTGTTTTGTTTACTTACTTCGTTTTACTTTATTTAGACACCAATGATATTTTTATAGCGTTAGAGGCATAGAGTAAAAACTCGCTGCTGAGCCTTCTTATTCTAAGGTTAGAGGTATCGGTTTTGTGTCCGTTTAATTTTTTTAGCCGTTTTTAATAAGATATGTGCACTCCTGCAGCATTAAGGTACGTAATCCATCGTCAACACAAAAGTAAGTGTTCCCCCGTGCAAAACTAGGTGTATGGATGAAATGAATGAAATATAAAAAAACTTTACAACCAATAAAGCGAATATTTAGCACCAAAACGGTGATATTGGTGTCAATTCAGAAGTCGCCAAAACTAAACTAATCTAATTTGACAGGACTAAAAACGTTGCCGTTCCTTTCATAACGATCGAATTAAAACGGATGGCAGCATTTTTAGTGCCATCAAAATTGGTTTAGTTTAGTTTAGTTTGATGACATCCGAATTGACGCCGAATTCAACTAAATTCTTAATATTTAAACTAAATTAATAGAGCTAAAATTACACATTACATTTCTAATGTTCTTCTGTGCGCGTCAAATCAATGACAAAAGTCATAGACCAAAGCTTTAATTTTCACTTTCGAATATAACCTTATTTCAACTGGATAGGGTTGCCAATATTGATTGCTTCAGTAACACGTTTATAGGCTATCGTCCTATTGGGATGTACAAGTACCATTTGTTGTCGAATGGTGTTGATGGGAAAGTTTGTTTGAATGGTCGAAAGTTACAGACGTGGACATGAACATTGTGGAGTTATGCTTTCTGGTTGTTGTATATTTCTATTTCTTTTGGTTATTATTCTTTTAGTTTCCTGCTATAAGCATTATAGCACTTTAGTCGACTGGCCCCGGAAATATTATGTGCGTTGTGTGTCTTTGTTTATTTTTTTTCTTTTGATGTAGGTACCTGCCTACGGAATCGTTGCCCATATAGGTTTTTCTTAAATTCTTTATTGCACACACAAGTAAAATCATACATAAAAGTTAACAAATGGTAAAGAGTTTTCTTACAGGAAACCTATGGATTTTTATAAAGAGAATTTATGAAACGAGTGGGGATGGATAATGTGTTTATCTTGAAAATAAGATTGCCCTTGCTCGAGTGTATGCTCTTACGGGCTATTCATTCTATTTTAGTTTCTATTTCTAAGCATTGGAAACTATTTTCAATTGCAATTAATTTGTTGCAGTAAGTTTGATTCTGACAATTAGTTTTTCAAAAAACTGAAATAGCATAACAAACATAAAATCCCTCGATCGTTTTGTTTTGAAATTCGAACCCACAAATAAAATTGAAATCCGTTTTAGAATTTAATTTTCGAAAGATTCCGTAAATATATTCAAAAATCGAACTACCAAACATAAAGTTTCTAAATCGTTTTAGTTCGAACTTCGAACCCACAATGCAAGCAATAAATTACTACAAAACTCGTTCCATCGAGTGCAATTCGTTCAATCGAGTAGTACGATGGTAATTTATAGGCCATAGACTCGATTGCGGATTCGATTGCCTTTTTCGCCTATGTCGTCGTGTCGACGCGATGTATCGAGGTAATTCGAATTGCCTATTTGTAAGGAAAGTAGGTAGTTTAACTTGATTTAGTAAGGAAATTAAATGGGCTACTCGTATAATGTCTGGTGTTTCAAAGGAGCTTTTTAGGGTTTCGTATCCGAAGGGTGAAATCGGAACCCTATTACTAAGCCTCCGCGCTGTTCGTCCGTCCACCCGTCCGTCTGTCAGAGGGCTCTATCTCATGAACTGTAAGAGGTAAACAGTTGAAATTTTCAGCTAATGTATATTTTTCTTTAAAATATAAATAAAATACATATCCAAATTAAGGAGCTTCTATACAAAAGAAAACGTGAGTTTTTTTGGTTATTTTGCTGTTCGTTTGTCAAGGCTGTATCTTTCGAACCACAGTAGTGAACACATGAAACTTTCTATAAATAAGTGACACTTCAACTTTATATATATAAGCCTTTATTCGCAAAAAAAATTACAATCAAATAATATAAATAAATTAGAACTAGTATTTACAATTGAAACAATTGAGCTAACTGCAGACTGAACTTTATTCAAAACAAATATTAAAAATATAGTAAAGGTGAAAATTTAAAGCAGTCTCCGAACAAGTGAAAATTTGATTTTCTTTGAGTACGATGTTACGGTACGGAACCCTTCGTGTGCGAGTCGACTCGCACGTGGCGGTTCATTTAAGATATTCTAACATAGGATCGAAGTAAACATGCCATAAATTGTATTACGTATCATACATACTTTTTTATTTGAAACTACCACGGTTTTGACCCATTCAGTTTTATTAGAAGCCAAATTATTGAAACATTTTTTTTATCTTCACGTCTGTGCCATTTCATAGTAGTAGCACAGAATACCTAAATGCATACAGTCGTTTGACGAAGGCATTTTGACAGAGCAATTGTGCGGGGGGCAAGGGACGGGACGGGGGAGAGACGCTCCCGAGTTGCATACCATAATACCTCACCGCCTTAGTAACTCGGGAGCGTTTTTTTAGCGAAAATTCGCGGGGATTATGTCCGACTAGCGGGGTAAGCCCAAAACTGTCATAGCTAGAGTCCGTAGGAAGTCGCAGAGATTTTCGACTCCCACGTCACTTTACCTCGTGGTTAGCACATTTCGGTACTTACGGAAGGATGCGGGTTCAAGTCCCGTCGAAGTCGGAATTTTTTGCGATATTATTTGATTTCTCAAAACTGTAATGTTTTCGAAAACTATTCCGATATCGTGTTTTCAAAACTCACACTAGTTTCTGGGGCCTTGTATAGGTAAGAGCTCGAATTAAACCTGTATACAAAGTTGTCTTGATCGCCACCTTTAGAATGAAAACGAAAGCAATCAGAACTCTACCATTTTCATTGACACTTGGTTGACCTGCCGTTTACGTGGAGAAAACTAATAGTTTCCGCTAGTCTTGGCATTCTTGTGTGAGGAATGCTGATTGGTTGATAGCTGGTACAAGGTGATTCATTGGATGTGGACTGAATGAGAAAATTAAAGCATTACCGCGCGGTACTTGGTAGAGTTAGATTTATTTAGTCGGTATTTATAGGACACTTACGTGATTTTTTTGTTTCTTTAATGTAGTATGTATATCGACTGTTAGTTATTTGATGACTTCTTTTTGTACCAACTTAATGATGTGGAGCGTAAGCAAACATTTTTTTGTTTTATTGTTGAAATAAGAAGGATACGAGAATACTGTTATGTTATGGACTAGATTTATCTATCCTGACTGTTTTGTTGGTCTGAATGACACAGGGAATCCTAGTGTGGAGATCAAGGTACATATTTTAGTTGTTACATAATTGTTTCATTAATTTTTGCATACTTTCAAGTACATTATCAAAAATGTAGTTTTAAGAAGCATGCAATAATTAAGTTTTTTCAAATTAAACTTTATTATTATTATTCGATTTTATTAATGTGACCGCACTAAATTTACACGCTTTCGAATGAATATAAATACCTTGTACTATCTGTATTCTTATTTTCCCAGATTAACATCCGACCGAAGTAGCCAAAGGGTTTTGTACCTTCTCGATTGTATCACCCTGTCTTACCAGCCATTTCTAAGGCGTCGGTATTCCAGTTTATATTAATTTGGTCATTGATAGATTTCATTGAGAACTTTCTAATGATAAGGTTGATAAGCGAGCTAAATAAGGCATTATGTCTAGATCTCGGCTTAAATCAGATATCTTATCTAGGACCTAGGTGATACGTTACTTTGGTACCTAAGATACAAAGCAGGATTTGGTTTCCGGATTAAATGATGAAATGTTATCTAACTTACCTACACAAAATGGTTTGAATTCAGATGTCGCCAAAATTAAACTGAACTAATTTGGATGGACTAAAAATGATGGCATCCTTTTTTAGGGTTTTGATGATCGAAGATCGGTTTCAAAACCCTTATGGTCTCGCTTTGTCTGTCCTTTTTTCCCTCCTTAATAACTCAAAAACTACTGCAGCTATCAACTTGAAATTTAAAATAATAATACATTTCGTGCGCCTGTACAGATTTAAAGAAAAATAAATCAAAATAAATGAAAAATGAAAATGAATATTTTCCATACAAATTGTGATACCGAAATTTTAAAAGATACCTACAGAGTCATGTGGGGTATCAAATGAAAGGTATCAGTTTGTACATTTCAAAATAGCTTTAGAAATTTTTGTAGATTTCATACTTTTTAAAATATTTCGAAAAAAGTCGAAAAAATACCCATTCCCCCCCCCCCCTATCTCCGAAGATTGCAGAGCGATCCATGTAAAATGTATGGAGCGTTTATAGACATAGATCTATATTTTACAGGAAAAATATAGAGAAGTTTGAAAAAAGAACACTTTTTGAAATATGGTCAAAAAGGGGGGGACTAATTTTCAAAAGGGGGGGCTACCTCACCGAGTGGGGTATCAAATGAAAGGTATTAGTTTGTACGTTTCAAAACAGTTTTTCAAATTTCTGTAAGTTTAATACTTTTTGAAATATTTTGAAAATAGTCAAAAAAATACCCATTCCCCCGCCCTATCTCCGAAGTTTGCAGAGCGATCCGTTTAAAATGTATGAAGCGTTTGTAGATATGGATCTATATTTTACAAGAAAAATATAGAGAAGTCTGTAAAAAGAACACTTTTTGAAAAATGGTCAAAAAGGATTCATTTTCAAAAGGGGGGCTACCCCACCGAGTGGGGTATCAAATGAAAGGTACCGGTTTGGACATTTCAAACCAGTTATTCAAATTTCTGTAACTTTCATACTTTTTGAAATATTTCGAAAAAAGTCGAAAAATTTACCATAACCCACCTTAACCGAACCACCCATTTAACCGAAGCATGCAGAGAGATCCATCTAAAATGTAGGTTGGTAACTACTATTCTTAGGTATTCGTTAAATTGTTATTAAATAAAGTCACTAACCGGTACTTTTGGTACATATTTGTTGACAAACGTTCAAAACCCTCGGCGCGCGAGTTACACTCGCACTTGACGGATCTTGTATTTTGATTGTTATGACGGAACGGTAGGACGGCAACATTTTTAGTCCTGATAAATTAGTTTAGTTTAGTTTTGGTGACAACTGAATTAACACCAATTAGGTGCATAAGTAACTTCGAAGAAAATATCAAGTATTTTTCTTACTTTTTAGTATTTTGTTGTTTAAGAAGTGTTATGTACCTAAGTAAATTTATATTATTTAAACTATACAATAATAATAACTAAAAGATCTCTGTAATTTTGTATAAAATACAGAATGTTAAGTATGTATGCCCTTATCTTAAGTCCAAGATTAAGATATATTGCCATGCCCTTTGCCACCTTACAGGGTAGATACATGAATACTTATAACTTTGTTATATTTATGTCTTGCAATAAAAATACTGAATACTCTACATAACCAACAAAATATTAAAAATCACACCAGTATTATAAATATAAAAGTTTGGATGGATGGATGTACAGACAGCGTCAGAATTAAGTAATCCCCCTGCATAACACATGCAGGTTTAAATACAAATCTGTAAATCGTAGGAGTTTTAAAAGTCGAAAATAAATTATATTTTTATTCAGGTAACATAAAACAGACCGAATGCCTACATAAATAAAACTAATCGAATTCTAATCCCTAATCTAAGCTACATTGTGTTATGCAGGGGGGTTACTTAATTCTGACGCTGTCTGTACATATGTTTGTCACTTCTTAACGACAAAACTTCTGAACAGATCGGGCTGATATTTTGCATTGATGTAGGTTTAAGCCTGGAATAATCGAATAAAACATTGTCTTCTTATATCCCACAAATCACTTCCCATACAATACAAAAAACCTTAAAACGTTTCCATAGAAACGCGTGCGAAGCTACGTTCAGAAACTAGTTCACAAATTACAAAATTAAAAAAGTCTATACCGGGAATCGAGCCCGCAATCTTCACCCACTGCGCAAGAGAGGTCGTCTTTGTATTTCTTGGTAGTAAATAGTGAAAACAGTCGATACATCTTAGTTCTAAGTAAAATCGCGAAGGTCTTAGAGTGGGACACTAAAGTTTACGATCGACATCCATAGATCCATGAAAACCTATGAGCGTCCATCATAAACCCTGAATAGGTAATTCCTGATAATTTATGTTAAGAGTGCTCGCTAGGTATTCAATAAAGTGAATGCAGAAATTGAAAGTGTGTATACATACCTACTTGTGTAATATTTTATAGTCCCTATGCCTCTTGTTTATTAGCACTAACTTCAATCACGCATGGAATGGGTGTGAGAATGAACTTACCGATTGATATAGGACGATTTATTTTGTTGACTCTCTAGTGTTTCGTGTGCCCAAGCCTATAGTGGGAACAAATGCTATTTAAAGTTGATCTAGGTACCTACACCTGTGGGTACTAAAATCAACGTAGTAGTGTATGTTCAAGTAAAACCATGGTCTACATACGTGAGTCTTGTAGGTTGAGGTGTTGCTAATCATCTGTCACTGTCACTTGTCAGACGGACATAGCCGAGAAGGCGGGAATCCGGGTTGACAGGCGAACGGATGCGTACCTACTGGAGAGTGAGGTGGAGTTTAGGCAATGCCTTGGCTGTGCCGAGCTGATTTATCACTTATCGTGTGTTTACTATCGGTCTCGAATACTACGCAATATTCGAGAAGCGCACATAAAATTATTTTTTAGAAGGGAAATTTGTTTTTGTTACCAAAGCAAATTTCCCTTCTAAAAAACACCACCAGCCAGCCACTAAAGTAAAATTAAGTCCTAATCCCAGAAACTTACATAAACCATTTTTTTGTAAGTTCACAGAGTTTCCACACACTTGTTAGTTTTGAGTTTCACAGATTATCCACCCAATTAGACGTGCCTATGGCACAATTTACCCTACAGCGGTGAGAACATAACGTAAATATATAAAATAAATAAATAATGCAGGACACACAGCATTATCTAGCCCCAAGCTCAGCGGAGCTTGTGTTATGGGTACTAGATAACTGATATACTTAATACAATACACTACATAGATAGATATTTTTTTTTATACATAGAACGTCCCACAGTTCATCAAAAAACTAGATACAATGTTGGAACAATCGATCAACAAGTCTACGCTCCCACCGGCTGTTTATTCTAATTAATATTTACGGCATTGCACAAGCTTGGTGATTTGAACTACTGAACATAAGTTGATTATACTTTGACCGTACGCACATGATAGTTTACAGCTAACTAGGTTTATTGTGTCAATGAAATAGACCTTATAACCTAATGCATTGAATAGGTTTTAGATTGTTTTATATGGGATACTCATTTATGAATGTTGGGTAATATAAATTATATCTACTTGTGCTCTGTAGTCGAATCGGAGGAAGGGTTTTGACCTAATTTTCTGTAGATTGTTTGCAACAGTCTGCAGTTAGCTCAATGTTTCAATTGTAAATACTAGTTCTAATATGACTCTATCCACGAAAAAAGCTTTATGATGGCAATTAAAATATACAATAAAATTCCTGACGATTTTTAAGAAATTACATTATTATCTAGATTTAAATTTAATTTGACAAAATGGCTGACTGAAAAATGTTTTTATAGTATAAATGAATTCTTTGAATACAAAGTGTAGGTAACTATTATTATTTATTGATTTTGCATGATTAATGTGAGATGGTTTTTTCATTTGTAAATTTCATTTAATTTGTATTGTCACATGCATATTACATATAATAATTTAAATTCTAATATTATATTCATACGCCTGAAAAGGCAGGTTTTGGTAGTAACTATAAGAATAGTTGTAAGATCTATGTATAAAACTGAAACTTTATGAATAAATGAAATCTGAAATATGTTCCGTTTGCACAGATGCATCTCTAGACCCAGTTCTAGAATAGCATACAGGTTACTTTTCATCCCGGAAAAAGGCGTTCAAAGCTGCGAGCAGAAGCTAATCTATTATTATATGTTTCCCATACTTAATTGCTTTTAAACCGCAGCAAAAATATCACATTCCTGAAAACTGCACTATTCTCACAACGATTCTATGTGTAACTCAAATTACGCATAAATTCCTAACAACTTATATACCTACCTCGTTTTACGCTAAACGTACGTTTTACGTGGTCAGTTTATGTCGGCAGAATCAAGCATTGCTTTTTTTTTTGGTCTTAATTCTTCAATTTGGTTTTGGTAGTAGGTACTCCCTCCATTCAATAATCGTTCTTTAGATAAGCTTTATTTGAAACTAAACTTAAAAAGGCCTTGAATTAACTGTGGGTGTGAGAGTAGAAAATCGGTCTTTAGCAATTAATTGAGATCCGGACAAACGTGTTTTTCCATTTTCTATCAGAAGTGATTTACAAAAAAAAAAAAAGAATTAAGACCTGGCGTCTTCAAGAACGGTTTCGTGAATGGACACAACATGCAGTGCACGCAGTGTCGTATAAGTAGATTTATTCAGTGCCACCGTCTATTATTATATTAACCACTGACGCAAAGAGAGGGGTGGTATTAGTTTAACGTCTGTGTATCTGTATCTGTCTGTGGTGGTAGCTCCCAAACGGATGAACCGATTTTCGTTTAGTTTTTTTGTATCATAGATCATTTTATATTATCCCGAGTGTTCTTAACCATGTTTCATGAAAATCTGTCAAAGGGGTTTTTTAAATTTTTGTTTTGTTCATATTGTCTATATTGTTTCCTGTCTTGGTGTGGAACAATAAAGTATTTTCTATCTATCCATCTATTATTTCTTTGTTGCTCTAATATATAGTAAAATTACGGTCATAATATAACGTCCGCCATCATCTAGGAACCCGGACTGTAAGGAATAGGGCCCGTTCTCACGGGAACGTAGGCAGACCGTGAAAATCATAGCATTGCGATTTTATGCGTTCACATGCATAGGTGCAAATAATGCGAAGTTGATTCTTTTCATTGTTTTTGTTTGTAAAATGATTTCGATTACCTTTTAACGCTAATAAACAAAGAAATTTAATGAAGAGACTTAATTAACAGTTTACTACCTGCTGCACGCTGCTTCAAACGCACTTTTCCGGAATTGAGGTATTAATCCGTCAAAAGGATTTTTATGAGGTAGAGGTGAGAAATCACACCAATATTGTAAATGCGAAAATTTTGATGTATAGATGATGAGTTGTTTGTTACCTCTTCACTACAAAAACATTGGATTATTTTTATTCCGGAAATCGGGCGAAGCCGCAAGCAAAAGCTAGTGTTAAATATACCAACTGATAGCAACACTTTCTGAAAAAAAAAGAATGAATCCTTCGCATAGGTTAAGCGTTCATATTATTTTTTATGAATAAATACCACAAAATGCGATTCCACCGACGTCCATACATTTTAGACGGATTAGGTATACCTGCATTTTTTATCTCTACAATTTCGCCAAGATAGTCATTAAGTTATGACTCCACCAGCTTCTTGCTAACATGACATCACCTGAGGTCAAACCAAGTTTGATGTCATCCATCAACCAGTTTTATAGCTCCGGAATCATGTCGTTTACCTTGCTTTTAGCACTCCGGTCTTGTAAACTTTAATCAATGTTTAGGTTATGTAATGTTGTCATACGGAAGAGATGAGTATTTATTCGATAGCGGTCGTGAATTTAAGCACTTAAGATTAAGTACTAAGTACTTAAACGAGACCCTAGGTCCGTGGGATACCGAGGCACTCCGAATTTTTGAAAAATTATCCGAGCGTCTGGTCAATGCGACGCATGACCCGAGAGCTGGGGAGTATCGGGCGCAGCGCATCAGCATTGCCACACATCAGGGAAATGCAGCCAGCGTCTTGGTTTTTTTCGAATAGACTAAAATGCTGTTGACCGCCCAGAAAGACCAGGGTAGCGGCGGTGATTGGGTCAACGGGATCACCTAGAACGTGTCTCGGTCTGCGGAGGACCAGCGTCTTGGGGGCGCTTCCGACTGGTTGATGTGGATCAGTTGAGCTATCTGAAGATTTTTTGCTACTGTCTGCAGCTAGCTCAATTGTTTCAATTGTAACTAATTGTTCTATTAATTGATTGTAATTTTCTTTGTTAATAAAGATCTGGTACAATAATAATTATTAATAAATAATATTATTAATTTCGTAAAAAGTTTAACTATTTTTCTTTAAAACCCGCCTATTTAAATTATCAGATAGAAACTGTCGGCGGCTTCCTGTTATTCCAAGGATGGTAGGTACAAAGATAAAAATAACTATGAAACGTCTGCACTGATATTCTACAAACAGATAAGAATACGAAATTTACACACTAGTCGCCTTTCAAACAAAAAATCTCAGTGCATACAGCTCAGCGCGCTTAGCTAAAGTGAAAAAATTGGAATGCAAAATCAAAAACAAAGAACACTTTTGTGAGTAAATCTTGTCACGTTACCAATATCACAAAAACATGAAATTTAATTTGTAAGAATAATCTTAGAATACCTTAAAATAAAAAAGCCTTTTATTTCCAATAAATTTTTATTTTTTTTAAATCTAGGTGTTAGTTATATTTAGTTAATTCTATTTATCTATTTATCTCTTACTTATAATTTTATGTGTTACCTACCTATGTATTATATAAGAATATCTACAATATACAAGCCTAATTAATAACTATCCCATAGCAAACTTTCAAAGAGCAACTTTCCGTTCATAAATTAGATGCAGATACTTCATGCATAACATTATCATTGTCGATATAATAACCGTAAGGAAACCCTACTATAATTCTTCCATATTTTCTCACATACATTATTATTTGTGGTTTATTTAAGTACTCTATGCTAATATGTTCACAATATGTTCACACTTCATTTGTATTGTTCAATGGATGTTCAATAAAAGAAATTTTCCTGGGTATTGTGCGAAGTCTTCAACCCGGTGAAGTGCTTGACTTCTTATTTGACCTGTGTCTAACGATGTACAGTCGCCTGCAGAAGGAGGTCGACCACAGAAATATATCTCGATATGTTATGATTAATAATAATAAATAAATTAATTTTTAATTCTCTTGGAGTCGAGACCCTAGGTCAGTGGGGTACCGAGGCTCTTCGGGTTTTCAAAAAATTATCTGAGCGTCTGGTCGAAGCGACGCGTGATCCGAGAGCTGGTCAGTATCTGGCACAGCGCATCAGCATTGAAATACAGCGGGGCAATGCAGCCAGCGTCTTGGGGACGCTTCCGACTGGTATTGATATGGATCAGTTGAGCTACCTGTAGATTGTTTGCAACAGTCTGCAGTTAGCTCAATTGTTTCAAGTGTAAATACTAATTATGTTATAATTTTCTTTGTGAATAAAGGCTTGTATATTAATATATCTGGATATATTTCTGTGATGTCAACGAAAGACGACTCCTGTGGCGCGGCAAGCGAAGGTCCGCCTGCGACGCAGGAGGTTGCGGTTTCGATTCGACAAATGTTAGTAAGATCTACAATTGGTTCCGGGTGTTCTATGTATAATAAAAATAAATTCGAACGAGTGGTCCGCGAGCTGTCTGTCATCTGATGCCGTCAATATAAGCTTTTTAGTTAAATAAAATCCATAGAATTTGTGCTGCAGCGGTGATTTTCTGGTTTGCGAAAAGCTTTAGGCGCAGGACCAAAAGTATAGCGGGTCCTTGAGAAATACTTTAAATCCTTGTTGCCATTATACTCTGAGTGCCCATGTCGCTCATATTTACACCACTGAGGTGGGCAGTGCATACGTTTTATTTTACTGATGCCTAAATATAACGACCACGTTCAGTTTTTCAATAGACATCCTTGGGTAAATCAAGGTACCTACTAAAGATACTTGTTACTGCAGACGACTGTACTTTTGATAGAGTAGAGTCGTTGACCATGTAATTCGTTATTGCTAGTAAAAACCATATTGCACCCACTCAAGGGTATAGGCCGGATCTATGAGCATAAACCTTTTTTTTGCAGTAGCAGTATTTCTGTAAAACCATTGTACTCACTGAAAAATCGAAAAGCAACCTCAAACTCAACAGTCTGTATTGGTCCACTGCTGGACGCAGGCCTCCCTCTGATAAGCGCCTTATTGGCTTTTATCTCATGGGGGCTGATTCCCATAATCCCCATGGGCATGCGGGTTGGGGATCGCTGTTTGGTGGTATTGTTGTTTTGTAGGGGGCGCTGCTACCCCCTACCCCAAGATGGATATCCCTTAGTCGCCTTTTACGACACCCGCGGGAAGAAATGGGGTGGTGCAATTTCCAAGCCGGCACTACACAGCGAGCAAACAATCTCAGCTGACTATTTATATCAAAACAGGATCCACTGTAACAGTGTAACACCAGTAATTTACGACCATCAGTAGGTAATGTACAACCTCAAGTCCAACGCCTACCGAACTGGTTCTTAATACCAACATAAACTATTATGAGGGATTTCTATAACACAGTGATTATGGGTTCTTCTGATCGTAATGTATCTGTATCCGAACTACAGGTGGATTGAGACCGTTGGTTCATTTTGATATTTTCTCTGAATCTTTGAACTACTAATTAGTACTAATAAGTAGTCTACTAATAAGTAGATATTTAAAACGCAGCAAATTCTAGCTTTTCAGCTTATTAGCTGTGTTAAGGGTTAAGTTAACATACTCTTCTGCATACTTCTTTTGATTGGATACGAAAACTTGCCCGAGCTTTGCAAATCTTCCAGTTTCTCATTTCAAAGTTCCTTCTACTGAATAGTTTGGGGGGCAAGGGTTAATAGTTTTTCAGGTGTTATTCTTTCATATAAGCATGTATAAGCTATCTGTGTTCTCCCTTTGGGTTTCCCAGGCTTAATTTTTTAAGATTCTTATAGGAATGCTTTCTGAAATACTTAATTTAATCAATACTTACCTATAAAAGTCAATTCTTAAAACAAAAAGTTTCAGGTGTTCATTCTTTATTTTTTTTAAGAAACATCTCGGAAAAATATACATAATATGTACTTATAAAGACAGTGTTCCAGCCATTCCTCGCGTTCTATGCCACCACTGTTTACTTTCACAAAACACTTATTACGCGTTTAATTCACACCTCTGGAACCTACGCATTATAAAGCATAGGACACACTTATACCCATTAAACAACCTGCATAATTATCCATTGAAGTATTTATTATGTAGAGGCCATCATATTGATCTTTCACTTTGTTAACACTGACTGCCCCCAGCGGTTCTCACACTAAAGATTGAAAGTTTCGTCTGACTGACTATATAATTGGCTATTTATGTTAGATAATAGAGCATCTTCAGGAGGCTTTTAATATTCATCTATTAATTAAAATATTTGACTAACTAGGCTGTTAGTTTTTGCATGTTAAATTATTGAGTTCTCATCGTAAAAAGTTATGGTGTTTTCATCGGAGAATTTAATTGATTTAATGTTTTTTAATGACTAACACAAACATAAATTTGCGTTTATTGATTCACTAGTTTATGTCTGCGGCTTCGCACCGTTGTTTCTATGGAATCGTTTAATGGTGATTTCTATCCAACGGGAACTGATTTATGGGATAAAAAGTAAACCTATGTTTGGTTCCAGAATTAGAATTACTTATATGCAAATTTCAGCCCGATCCGTTCAGTAGTTTCGGCGTGAAGAGGTAACAAACATCCATCCATACATCCATCCAAACTTTCGCATTTATTATATTATTGGGATGTAGGTATTCAATTAATAGTCGTTTTGACTTTTTGTGCTTTCGTTATTTCCACTATTCAAACAGGGATCGCTTATTTGCATACCTACGTCAAATACTTGCATATATCAAATAGGCTCCTAGCTCATAGTTCAGAAATTATTTCACATTTTTGACCCTTGGACCCGTAGAAATAGTTTACGGTGACCTTAGGTTTCGGAGACTATTTAATTGTAGGGATCGTTTAAATTTTTTCTGTACCGATTACCGATTTTCGTTTAGTTTTTTTTTGTGTCATAGATAATTTCATCCTGGGTTTTCTTAGCTATGTTTCATGAAAATCTGTCGGGGGTGTTTAAATTTTTTCATTTTTTTCTTGTATAGTAACTTGATGGTCGACTGTCTTAGACCACCCCTAACAATCTATTTGTAATTTCCAACTCTGTAATTTAGTCTTTATAATGTTGACCAGTTTTCTCCTTGCTAATGATATGTCTATCAAATATTTATATTCTCTTGTAGCGAGCTTAATTTAAATTACAAAGTGAAATAGATAATGTAGAGTCTAGTAGGCTCCTTTGAGTTTCTTTATTATCTACCGTTTCTAAATAAACTTACTATTATAACAAGTTTTATTTTGTATAGTTTAGACAGAGATGCGGAAATAGAGTTTGGTGGCCACCAAGGGCCACTTCGTATCTTGACTTATCTTTGACGACCTCCGTGGCGCAGCGGGCGAAGGTCCGCCTGCGACGCAGGAGGTTGCGGGTTCGATTCCCGCCTCGGAACAATTTTGTGTACGATCTGCAGAAATTTGTTCCGTTGGTCTGGGTGTTTTCTATGTATATTAAAAATATCTATCTATGTAGTATATTGTATTAATAAGTATATCAGTTATCTAGTACCCATAACACAAGCTCTGCTTAGCTTGGGGCTAGATAATGCTGTGTGAATTGTCCAGCATTATTTATTTATTTATTTATCTCTACCTAAACAATACAAAATAAAACTATTACAGAGGCATTAAAAAAAGCTTATAATACGTATCACAAACTGGCTAACGTAATTTTTGAAAAATTCCTTTCTTAAACGTAATTAGGTAGGATAAAATAGGTGGCGGCGCTAGTGTGAAAAGAGGCAGCGCCTTAAGACAGAGCGCAGTGGAAAGAGAGTAAAGAAGATGAAAAAAGTAAGACAGTAAAATCAGACCCCATCATTATGGAATTAATAATTTAAGAAAAGAGCTCGGGTGGCGGCCTTATACTCGACTTTTCAGGGCTACTTCTGTGACCATTGATGGAGTTCTATCCAAACCTAGCCTTGAAATTGCTTCAAACCGACATCGACACTACAAATTTTAACTGTTACTTCGTCAGAACTGTCCCTTAAAGCGCCCTGCTAATGCTATAAAAAGCTTCTGACTGAATCACAGTGAATGTACGACTGTGTGTCACGGATAATGCAATTTATAAATGCATGTAGTTCAGTATGTGACCTTGACCGAAACATTTACAAGAAGCACAGTGTTGCAAATCGAGAAGGTTAAACGAATCTGGGCGTTACTGGGTACAACGAATCGCACTTTAATATCTCTCTGATTAATTGGGTGTCGGGTCAGGATAATATTATATTTATTACTTGCACAAGCTTGATTATTTTATTATGCGATGGCGCTTAACATTTCTTTGCCATAAGTAGGTGAAAAACTGGAGGAGGCTTTTACCGCCCGGTCAGTACACAGAAATAGACTGTCCTACGAAATACCGGCAGTCGATATTTCGACTGCCGGTATTCCGTAGGACTTAGCCGGAGCACGGAATATCGAAAGTACACGAAACCACAGATCGAAATACCGATATACCGTTATCCGGTATTTTGATTTCCGGTATCCCATAGGACAGTCACAGAAATAGATAGTACAGATTAAAACAAGCTATTCAAAGTAAATTTTATTAAGTTATAAGTCAGAAGTTTTTGTAACTATCATTTTTCTCTGCTGTAATGTGTATTAAGATGATAAAGCTGTTTTTATTTTTTTATTTTATGTACCGTAAGGACCTCGACCAAAGTAAGGCTTACATTGGTCAAAGTCCAACCATATTGTTGGAGACGGAGAGCTTTATCTCTGTGCAGAATCGCAAAAGGATCGCATGTCCTTACTAAAAATGGCGATTCTGATTCATTACGGATGTAAGCGGGTTAACTACGAACCTTATTTGTGTTGGAAGAACACCAACGAAGGCGCGCGTCTGGAACAGCACTCACCCTGATGTCCCTCGTTAAGGGATGAAACGTTGGTGTTCTAACACAAATAAGGTTCGTAGTTAACCCGTTTACATCCGTAATGAATTCGTCAAACTACGATAGTTTTTATAGTAAAATGGCGCTGATGTTTAAAAGTTATGACAGCACCAGGTGTTTTCGAAACAAATGATAAGCTGTTGATACTTGGAAGGTGAAAAAGACAATGAACGCAATAATGATGATAGTAAAACAACGCAAGAGCCAGATTCAACAAGACGGGGAAGATTTGTAAAATGAAAACAACAAGACCAAAACATGATATACTCGGCACATGATTACAATAATGGATTCGAGATTGTTTGGCAAGTATTTACGAATCTTTTCTCCGTTTTGGTGAAAAGTGACTCCTAAACTTACATGAACTTTTAGGGAAAGGCGAGGGCAAAGAACATTGCAATAACTTAGTGCACTCAATAAAAGCAACAAATTAGATATTAAACAGAAGGTCAGCTGACGATCACGATCCAATAATAAATTCAGATCACGATTGAATTGAATCACAGACGCTATTAACGGAACGGCTGGTCTAATGTCTGATAGGCATAATGATTAAGATTGCTATGATAATTGTTGGTTTGCTGATGGTTTTGATAACCTTTTATTTAACTGGCGGTTAATTATGTGGTCATAGACATTTTAGACAATGGTCTACCTGATTTTGATGAGGTAGCAGTGACACAATGACTTACAGTTCAAATGGTTGATATGCGTAAGTGCTAACAGAATATGCGTAAGTCAAAAAGTCAAGACGTGTCTAGGAATTATTTAGCCGCGAACAGGTTATCTATTAATCACAGCACAAGACTATTGTTACCATACTAAAATATGTATATATATATGTGTGTATGTATACATATTGCACCATACTATACTATGTACATAATTTAATAGGTATGTGTTTTACTAGCATAAGGGCTAGTCACCTCATAAAGGGATTAAGGGATTTCAATCGGTGGGCCAAAAAAGAAAATGGCGGATGGAAATGCTTACGGAAAACAAAATGGAGGACGTCTTCTAGCGTGCATTAAATTTATTTTCAGAAACTGCAAAATCTGACACATTTTTTTCCTAACCCCGCAAACCTTTTACATACCTCTATGGGTTAAGTCCGGATAGTCGCCTCAGTTGTAATATGTGATGTGCCCTACTGAAATTTACAACGATGGGTTCAAAATTAAGTAAATTTTTTAGGCTACATAATTAGCCTATCAAAACTTGATTGCGATTTTCGGAAGTTACGTTTTTCAGCAGTGACGCACGAATCCCGCTTTAGCGTCAATCCGGAATTTACCTTCTCTACCGATCTAGCCGTTTGATATAAGAATTCTTTGACACAGAAACGACTTCATTTTCAGAATACTACAACCACCTCATCTCCTTGTTACAGAGTTTCCTAGCAGCAAACGCGAAATGCTGGTGGGTGGGTGCGCTAGCGGCGGCGACGGCAGAGCTCCGGTACGCGGGGTATGTCTCCCCGGGCGTGCTCCTGGTGGGGGGGGCGCCGCGCGCGCTGGAAACCGTGCGGTGCGCGTACGCACGGTCCGTGCTGAAGCCTCCGCCGACTTATCTCATCTGTGGACTGGGTAAGTGGAATATTTATAGTTACAGAAATCTCTAAATATAACTGCGAAGAGCGTAAGAAGAGATGGAGAAGAGAGAGTGGAAGAAGAGGTATTAGGTATTTGAAGGCATGTTCCGCCGCCATAGCTAAAGCTCCTATTAGATCCCTATACAATTTGATTTAGTGCCGTTTTGTTTTCAATGAAGTCTTCAGAATAGTAGGTACCAAGAGGCATAATTTTGCATGTTTTTAAAATATTTTGCATTCGGAACATAAGAATTAATAACAAAAAGAAAAAAAATGTGACTTCACTTTAGCGCAGCAAAACTGCGCGTCCTTGCAGAGCACACTGCTAGGACTGGGCAGTGAATGTTTCAAAATAATTAATGGATCATGAAAACTCCACAAATCAAACTGCACGCTATTTATACACCCACTTCATTATCAATAACATTGAACTATAAATTAATGGCAACACTTACTTTTGTATCTCAATCAAGCTTGTCAAAATCGCCATTAATTTAGTCAAAATAATATTAATTCCTCAGATAGCCTTCATAGTTGATGAATGCGCAAAAGTGTTGTAAACAAGTAGTCCTTTATTCCCACGGCTTGCGCTTGCAAAGGTGTGCGCATCGCGTTTCGCCTACGCAGCGGCGCTTTGCAACTAGTTAGTGCGGTAGGGTTGTCATGTCATAGACAGAATTCGTTTCTATTCTTTAGTTGCAATGTTATTCGACCTAATAATAGTAAAAATAAATCACATACTACATAATGCTGTGATGTTATTTTAAAATATTTCATAACTAGTATAATCCTGCGGCTTTTCACACGTTGTTTCTGTTCTAATGTTAGTTTTATCTTATGGGATTAAAAATATAAACCTTTGTTTTATTTTAGGCCTAGTACCTGTATGCCAAATTTTAGCCCGATCTCGTTTAGTAGTTTTATAGGTAACAAACTTTCGCATTTTAATTATTAATGTGATAGTGTGATTACCAGCCTACCTGTAGGTATTACATAAAATCTCTAATCTCGATATCTTTTCCAAAATTTCAATCCTTTGATGGATCTTTTTGGACCTTTTTGTCCACTTTAATCCTTTATCCATGATTATTTGCAAAGTGAATTTTTAGAACCCCTCGTTCCACTAAAATCCATTGCAAAGATCCATTGATAGATCTTTTTGTACCTTTATGTCTACATCATTTAACGTAGACTTCGGTTCCCCTCATCTATTCGTTAAGAACAGATCACGTGACATATTTAAGGCATAAGTCAAACCCCTACATTTTTGGACTTTTACACGATATACACTATCGTTAACGCTAATCGAGTGTAACATTGTCTAGGCCCCAGGTCTCGTCTGGTTCCGATAAGTGTGCGATCAACCTATAGCGATATAAAAACCTTACGACTTTCAAAGCCGGCTTAGCCGTTATAAAAACTGCAGAAAAACTCGTATGAAAGCACACTTTTAATCTTATCTCTTTATCACGTTTTATAGAACAGCCAACTTTACTTAAAACTAAAGTTTACACAGCGAAAACAACCAGAAAGCTAATTATTTCTTGAAATGAAACTTTTATTTTGTGAGCAGACGTGATGATGGCCTTTGGAGAACTTTGACCAAGATAAACAGATAAACGAAAAATAAAATAAAATAAATAAGATTGGGCCGTAGAAATCCGGGTTGACCACTTGCAGGATGGCTTTCCATCGTCAGAGTAGCAGGGCTCAGGTACTTAGGTATGAGAAGCAGAACTAGGGTGGTGATCTTCGGACGATTACATATAACTAACGCGTTCACTGCCCAACCACGTTTCTCATGCATGAGTGCTCGAAGGCATGCGTTAGTTGACTTTGTTGGTACCTAAAGTTTTCATACAGTATACGACAAAGATAACCGATGAAGCTTCCGATGCTCCGATTATTTATGGTGGTCGTTATCTACCATCATAATAGACTAATTGAAGCAACAAGAACAAAATTAAAAATTTAAAAAACCCCCCCACAGATTTTCATGTAACATGGCTAAGAACACTCGGTATAAAATTATCTATGACACAAAAAAAAACTAAACGAAAATCGGTTCATCCGTTTGGAAGCTACGATACCACAAACAGATACGTTAAACTTATAACACCCCTCTCTTTTTGCGTCGGGGGTTTAAAGAGGCCTGTACAAACACAGCAATGGATGATCCAAGACACCTAATGATGTAAAACGTATCTTTTTACAAAAAGTTATGCGTTAAATAATTTGGCGACCCTACTATGTCTTTATATGAAGCCCACTGCTCAACCTTGCAAGGACGTAATGACATAATTGTAAGCAACACCGCTTATGTGTTAAGTTTTCATTCTATAGTCATCATCAATGGATGGTAGATTTATAAAGCTGTATAGGCAACTAGTTTCTGACCACGGCTTCACTCGCTGTTCTGAAATAAAAAGTACCTAAAAGTTTGTTTTTATTTTCAACTCGCTTTTGCTCGCGGGTTTACACGTGCTTTTCAAGTAGCAAGTCCGTCCCCGGAATTTCGCCATTCATTAGTAGGATGACAAATCGATTTAAGTGCATAGAAAACATTCTCGAAATTCCTACTACCATATTATATCCATCATCCCAATTTACTCCAGAGCTGGGCATTGGCCCTGTGCACACCATCGAGTGCTCTCTCTTACTCTACAATTGACGCCCATAGCACGACAAAAAGAAGCTAAGTTCGTCGGAACATACACACTTTATAACATAACATGAAAAAAAAATCTTTATCGACATAAATACAATAAATGTACACTTAGAAAAGGTCAATTTATAAAACTAAACACTGACACGGAAATGAAGTGATATTTTTGATTTCTTTCACTTCGGTATGTAAAGAAGCGACGAAGAAACCTTTAGCCTGTTAGTTGTTATTTTTCGAGTTGGAGCAAAACCCGTCCCATGCTTTTTTATCCTCTAGATAATCTGATATTTAAGTATATAGTAAGCCTTTTTGCACAGCAAGGTTTTGACAATTTGTTTGAATTTATTTACTGATAATGTTTGCAACTCACTAGGAGTTTACATAGAGTATACATTGCCCTTTAAAAGATACATTCATTTTGTGTAGCCTAGTTGTGGGCACAGCGAGTTCATGTTTATTTCTGGTATTAAAATTATGTTTATCGTATGTAGGATCTCTACCTTAAAAATATGCAGAAAATGCAAAGCAGCACCGTTTAGAGATCGTCAGTTATCATCGTTGTTGATGCCGCATTGTTTCTGTTACGTGACACGGGATAATGAGTCGGTGACATTGAAGTGCTAAATATTCATTATCATTATCATTATCGCAGTCTGCATATTCTTCTATTTTTGAATAACAAGCTGCGCCCTGGGGTTTCGCCCGCGTGGAAATTTCAGAAATTTATTGCACACTCCTAGGGTTTTTTTTTATTTAGCCTATTTCGTCCCACTGCTGGGCAAAGGCCTCCCCCGCACCCTTCCAAACTTCTCGGTCTTCTGCAGACTCCCACCACTCCGGGTCAAAAGCTAAATCGTCCCACCACCTTTTACGTGAAGAGTTATTTTTGTAAAAATTTGAAATAAGTGATTCACTATTTACTTTATAGTTTACTAGTTTCTGCCCGCGGCTTCGCACGCTTTGTTTATATGGAAACATTTAAAGGTAATTTCTATCCCACGGGAACTGATTTATGGAATAAAAAGATTCTAGGATTAAAATTACCTGTATGCAAAGTTTCAGCCAGATCCATTCAGTAGTTTTGGGGTGAAGAGGTAACAAACATCCATCCATCCATGCAAACTTTCGCATTTATAATATAAGTGTGATTAGTGTGATCTATACCGAGTTTTGAATGATCGCAGCAAAGAAGTAATAATTTTCCAAAGAAACTTCACCACCCTTTTTAACCCCCTCAGTGGTTAATTTTTCAAAATTAGACTAGACTAATGTGTTATTCTAGAATCTAAGCTACATACCAAATTTCATCTCAATCGGGTGGTTACGGAGATACATAGTAACAAACATTCACACAAACTTTCGCATATTTATATTATAGTAGGACGACCTTCGTGGCGCAGCGGGCGAAGGTCTGCCTGCGACGCAGGAGGTTGTGGGTTCGATTCCCGCCTCGGAGCAAATTTTTGTATGATCTGCAGAAATTTGTTTCGTTGGTCTGGGTGTTTTCTATGTTTAATAAAAATATCCATCTATTTAGTGTATTGTATGAAGTATATCAGTTGACAGTTATCTAGCACCCATAACACAAGCTCTGCTTAGCTTGGGGCTAGATAATGCTGTGTGAATTGTCCAGCATTATTATTATTATTATTTATTTGTTTGGTTTATTTCCAGTTCTGATTAAAGCCAGAACGAGGTGGACCATTGACTTTTTTAAATATCTTGTACAACAGTGGAGAATAAGTATTATGTATATGTAATATGGGCGATTCGACACTACACCGTTTTATTCAGTGCTTTGAATGGCAGAAAAAAACTCACATTTTCAGATCTGCTTGTATTTTTGGCTATAATTATAGTAGAATGGGTATTCAATTAGGTTCCGTGATCTTTTAAATAGCTATCTTTTGAGGTGACTGTACTCAAATACACTATTTTTTGAAAAGGTTTCCAAGCGCGACAAAATGTATGAAACAGGATTTTTTTTTCAGTTGTTTTAAAATGGTTGCGAGATGGGAAGGAGCCGTATATTTCTGATTCTGATTCTTGATTAGTCGCGGGAAATCACGGGTGCCTGGGTAGCGCAAGACCTGCTATTCTAGCCTACTCTGGGGGAGTCCTACTCCCAGAGACATACATCCTGGACGTACATCCTGAATCTCTTCCTGAACGTATATCCTAGACGCTGCATTAAGGATATCACTGCTGGACTACCAGGTACTACGGATGTATGATAGGACCCAGTAGTCCATCTATTTTCTATTTCTACTTACAGTTGTGATCGTTTTGCGGTTTACATGATGATGATGTTCGCCTGAAAATAAAAAAAAACGCATTTTGATTAATAGATAATTTTGCAGACCCACATATGGAAATCTACGCTATTGACAGATTCCTTCCTTTTGACGTCATGAGATAATAATCTTACAATTTTATTGTGATTGAATAATGAGAAATATGATGTCTCACACGTATTATAAATTTTATTATATATTATGGTCTATCCTATTCACTGAACTGGATTCATCATTATCATCATCAGCTTATATTAGTCCACCTGGACATAAAATCAAAATCAAAATCAAAAACTCTTTATTTCCATAAATACAATAAATGTACACTTAGAAAAGGTCAAATTATAAAACTATACACTGACACGGAAATAAAGTGATATTTTTGATTTCTGTCGCTTCGGTATGTAGACCAAAGTAAAGAAGCGACGAAGAAACCTTTAGCCTGTTAGTTGTTATTCTTCGAGTTGGAGCAAAACCCGTTCCAAGCTTTTTTATCTTCTAGATAATCTGATATTTTATAGTAAGCCTTTTTGCACAGCAAGGTTTTGACAATTTGTTTGAATTTATTTACTGATAATTGTTGCAACTCACTAGGAGTTTTGTTGTAGAAGCGTATACATTGCCCTTTAAAAGATACATTAATTTTGTGTAGCCTAGTTGTGGGCACAGCGAGTTTATGTTTATTTCTGGTATTAAAGTTATGTTTATCGCAATTTTTAGGGAACAGATTTTTATTTCTATGAGTGTACAACAAGTTTTCATAAATATATTGACATGGTACTGTCATTATATTTATTTCTTTGAATTTATCACGTAGGGATTCTCTGGGACCCATATTATAGATTGCACGAACAGCCCTCTTCTGCAGCACAAATACGGTGTTAATATCTGCAGCGTTCCCCCACAGCAGTATGCCATAAGACATAATACTATGGAAGTAGCTGAAATAAACAAGTCTAGATGTATCCACGTCTGTAAGATGACGGATTTTTTTGACTGCATACGCTGCAGAACTAAGTCTCTTCGATAGCTTATCTATGTGTGGGCCCCATTGAAGTTTATGATCTAAGGTGATTCCTAAGAATACGGTACTTTTTACTATTTCTAACGTTTCTCCTTTAACGTTTACATCCGCCTTCACTTGTTTAACATTAGGTAGAATAAATCTAATACATTTTGTTTTGCTTTCGTTTAGCAAAAGATTATTGACACTAAACCAATGGACTACTTTTGAGATTGCATTATTCACATCGTCGAAATTTGTGTTTTGTCGTTTCATTTTAAAAATTAATGAAGTATCATCAGCAAACAATACAATCTCGTGATTATTATTTACTAGATGAGGCAGGTCGTTAATATAAACTAAAAATAGGAAAGGACCGAGGATAGAACCCTCGGCCTCTTCCTAGGCCTCTTCTAATGAGCGCCATAGCGCCCTGTCTTCAGCTTGCTGCATTCAGCATTTGCCTGCAGTCTTTCGCAGATCGTCATTCCAGCTGGCCGGAGGGCATCCTACATCTTGTCAATAGAATAGAATAATTATATTTTATAAGAGATAAGTGAGTACTAAATAATTGACTTCTTAAAGAAAGCCTTAAACCTCCGGAGACCACGTATTTACTAAGTCTTGAGAGTTGCGTTTAACATACTTCGGTCCCTGTTATCAAAAATACCTAATTAAAACCTGTTAACGCATTCCGCAAGTTATAATTGACACGATTTCCAAATAAACGGTCATATTTTTGCAATTCTCATTTATTATTGCACAATTATTAAAATACCTTCCATAATTTTGGAGGGAAATTGCCAAAATTATCGGCTTACATTCTCTTGAATGTTATCAGTGCGCAAAAACAATCGCAAAATTACTTTAATTGCACGTTTAAACACAACTCAATTTTGCGTAAAGGTTATTGAGATTATATTTGTACCTTTTAAAAGTTTCCTTTGATTATCTGAAGTTATTTATCATACAGGTATTTATAAAGTAACGTAAGCAACGAGTTATCCATTAGGTTAGGTAACTCTAGCAAAGCTCAACCCAATTCTAATGACAGAAGAAAAGTTTAACCCCCAACGCAAAAAAGAGCGGTGTTATAAGTTTAACGTGTCTGTCTGTTTATCTGTCTGTGGTATCGTAGCTCCCGAACGGATGAACCAATTTTAGTTTATTTTTTTTTGGGTCATAGTTAATTTTATCCCGAGTGTTCTTAGCCATGTTTTATGAAATTCTGCAAAGGGGTTTTTTAAATTTTAAATTTTGTTCTTGTTATGAAAAGGTCAACTATGAACTATACATATATTTAGAATATTCCTTAAAAATATTCTTAATCTTCTATTATAGGTTCAGTCGATCAGTTCGTCTATCCACGGTCAGGTGCAACGGCTAAAAGCCTAAGAAAAGACTCAAATGCCTATAGATCAGAATTTGAATTCCACACTTCGGACTGATCGATTCTCCGAGGATGAATCCTCTGGTCCGATTCGGAATTAATTTATCTAAGATTGTATGCCGTAGGAACTTGGTATATCATTAATTAATTAAAATAATAGTAATTCCAAACGCGTAAAGTAAAGGGCGGCTTATTCTAGAAAGTAAAAGTTGAAACAGTATCTGTTCACGCACGAATGATATAAAAATGTCGAATTAATACCGCTTCGAGGGTTTGGATTTATGAGAAAAGGGTATCGAGTGAAAGCTTTTTAATTGAAAGTTTATTTAGTGCAGTGTTTATTTATTTTATTCTTATGTTCAGCTATCAATCACCAGGCACGGAGATAGACCTATCAACATGGTTATTGAGTCCTAAACCAAATGAATACCTAGATGGTTGTAGTAAATGTCCTCTTGTGAAGTGCATCTTAAGTGCGTTGCGCGCCCTTTTTTGAAAAGGATATAAGCATTTTCACGTTCATAGGAGCGGGACAAAGCATTTTTTACGTTTTTCGAACGGCGTAAGCGCAAAAATTATGTTTTTTTTTTCAAGAAAACTACACAATTTATGCAGAAACTGTATTAAGGAACAGAATTAGTAATAACAATAACCTACGAACGAAAACAAAAATATTTTCTATAGACCGCAGGGTTCATGAGATCTCGACCAAACTCGGTGCAAAACAGTGCATTTTCATGATTTTTTTCGTAATTTTTCGTGTTTTGAATTTAAGGAATCAATGAAAAAATGTTGAATTTTATTCGAGTTTTTTACCACGGTTATCCCGTGAGTAAAATTTAATAATACCATATAATAAGTAAATCAGGTACCTACAAATAGATGAATATTTATCTAAGAATACCAGCTAGACATAGCAAAGCAATAAAAATTGAAATTCATGCGTTCTTTTCCCCACGAAGGCAAACTGTAAAGCGATAATGCCGCCCATTGCCGCAACGTAATCCGTATTTGCCTTTCCTGTCCTTTGTTTCTGTTTTGTTTGGTGTGCAATAAAGAATATTTGTATTGTATTGTATTATTACCGGGTCTAGGTAAGTCTAAAGATCGATAGCTCTCTGCCGTTTGTGGTTCAACTCCAGCCGCAGTAGACATTCAAACTGCATACAACCTACAGTTGTAGATAAACTGTATACCTACATGCACATACCGGGCAATAGCGCCGCCGGCATTTGCCATCAGTCGTCCCAGCCAGCCCATTTGGCCCATTTGCCCGCAAAAGGCACATAACAGTAAAACATCAATGTAGCGCCCCTGGCGGGCTCTTTTCAACTATTTGAGACTCGCCAATGAGGATGCATTACGCATGTAAATTAGTGTGCCCTTTTTAAATAACGAACAGGAGGCTTTTTTTTTGGAGTCGTTTTGAGGTTATGTCCTGGATTTTATTTTAAGGCTTTTGAGGTTATGGTGACAGCTCCCATAAACAGACGAGAGCAAAACTAAAAAGTTTTTATTTGTTTTTTGTTGTACTGTCCTATCCTTATAACAAATTAACAATTAAATTAATTAGTTTATTGTTGCTTGTGTTTGTTTTGCGTCCTACCCTAGTAATAAATTAATAATGAATGAATGAACACTTTTTTGTACCTAAAGAAAAACAAAAATTAAAATTCTTATCTACACTATAACAGTATAAAAGGCGGCCTTTTCGCTGAAAACGATTTCTCCTAGGCAACCTAGTTTCAGATTTAAAGTTTTGTTGTGATATTGAGATTAAGTTTATAAAAAAAAATCAGTTATCTATTTAAAATAGCAGATTGAGGCTACCGCTATCAAACTTTTCAAAGATCTACAAGAAAGATCGAATCGTAATCATCAGAGATGACTCTGATAGGAACTTAGGGGAGGATCACAGTCAAAATTAGAGCAATAAATAAAACAAAATAGCAATAACACAACATAATATTAGAAAGCATGTTCGTATGTTTCATTTTATCTATGAAAATGTCAGGACTTTCTACGAACAACATGGACCCACACGTTGAATGTATGATTTCGATCTTAAAAACCTCTAAGCTTTTAAAATCTAGATGATTTTGGACAACTTTCTACACTAGGTAGGTCAGCAGTCAACGACCCCCTATTTATTTCTCTGTTCGTTTCATAACTTTACCTAGGCAAACTAGGTACTTTATTACCTTTTGATACATATTACAGAGATAGAAATTCAAACAAATTGTCAAACATAGGTATCCTTTGTAAAATGACTTACTACAAAATATCAGATTATCTAGAGGATAAAAAAGCTTGGGACGAGTTTTGCTCCAGCTCAAAAATAAAAACTAACAGGCTAAAGGTTTCATCGTCGCTTCTTTACTTTAGTCTACATACCGAAGCGACGGAAATCAAAAATATCACTTTATTTCCGTGTACATTTATTGTTTTTATGGAAATAATGAGTTTTTGATTTGATTTGATACAGTAACAAAATGGCTTCCTACAAGTCTGGCGCGCTGTCTGTCAACTGATGCCGCCATCAGAAATGCATCTAGGTACAAAGGGTATGAAATGCATCTAGGTTTAATGCATCTAGGTGAAATGCATCTAGGTGAAATGCATCTAGGAACGGGCAAACCAGTTTACTTAGGTAAAATTATGAAACGAACAGAATAATAAATAGCTGCTCGTTGGCTGTAGGCAGAAGCTTGAAGCTCCAAGCTAAGGGGCTTTATGGCGGTTATTTGGGGGAAGGCCTGTGTCCAGCAGTGGACTAATAGGCTGATGATGATGGTGAGGAGAGCAAATTGCAAACCAACCAGTTACCATCAGGTGAGATTGTGGTCAAACGAATGTCTATTTTCGATAAATAAAAGTAGAGGAAAAAATTAGATGAATAGCTCTGAAATACAGCCTGTAAAGGTTGTCACAGATCAAAAGCGCACCGCTACAGCACAGCAAAAAAAATGCATTCAAATATGGACCTAAACTCGTAACATTTAGATCCATTTCATATAGACGGCATCAGATGACAGACAGCTCGCGAGCCACTCTTTTGAAGGTTGTGGGAAGCCATTTTGTCACTATACAAGAACAAAATTAAAAATTTTAAAAAACTCTTGACACCTTGAAACATGGCTAAAAACACTCCTCGGGATGCAATTAACTATGACTCCAAAAAAAAAACTAAACGAAAACCGGTTCATCCATTTGGGAGCTACGATACCACAGACAGATACACGGATACACAGACAGACACGTTGAACATAAAAAACCCCTCTCTTTTTGCGTCGGGGGTTAAAAATGTATATAAAGATAACGTGTTTAATTATTAAGCTAAATAATTATTAAAAAATAAGCCCATACTTTAATCCATATTTCTGTGTGGTCACTACCACACTTATTGGATTAATGTGCCGAGTTATTGTGCCAGAACCAGAACTGCCCATGCTATCGCGCGTTGAACTGAGCTCAAAGCTGCCGCCTTATCACACACATTGCCCTTTATCGTGCTTATTCATGAGGTACTTGCCGTGGGAAATTACACCTTTTAAGATTCGTATCGGAAACATGCCAAATTATTTAGGTAAGTAGGTAAATGTAATTTTAATATCACAGTAATGTTATAAATGCGAAATTTTAGATGTTTGGATGAATGGATGTTTGTTACCACTTCACGCAAAACCTACTGAACGGATTGGTCTAAAATTTTGCATACAGTTCTAGGGAGGACATTATTATTACTTTACATGCAATATGTGATTGCAGATTTTTCGCCTCAAAAGCAAAAAAAGAAGGGTGGCCCGGTCCCGTGTGACCTGGAATTCTCAATATAAATCGTTGAAACCAGAGGCAGAGAAATATTTTAAAAAATTCTTACTAGTGTTCCTTCGATTTCATAACATTTCGGTATAGCGTTCAACCGAAATCGTGAGCATCAGATTTACAGTTTTTCGTTTTTGTTTTCTTTAGGTATTTCGTTGTGCGGTTTCCTGTACTTTCTGGAAACCGTTCACCGGTATTTCGAGTTCCGGTATTCCGAAGTACATACTGACGCAATTCACTCTAGGTTCTGTTGAATATTGTTAATCACTGGTGACATTTAAATAGAGTAGAGTGTTTAAAGTTTCTATTTAATTTAATAGAGCACCTAATGACCCCCTGAGAAACCGTGCAGGAAGCAATAAAGAAATATTATTTAACCAACACTGAAGGAAAAAGTTATATAACGTCGTATTATTTTATTCTGTACAGAGGATGGATAAATCAGAGTTGACATCTACATATTTCCTGATATCATAGATCTTGATACTTTATGGCGAATATGGCAAATTGCAACAAGTCTTCATCCATGCAAGTAACACTCTTTTCATTTTGCTTTAAAATTATGCAAAGTTTTCTTTTACCATAATGCTTGAATGTAAAGTATGTACTTACTACATGGATATTTACTTAGCAATAGGCAATAAACTTTCATAAAATAGAGAAGATAGGTCGTAACTCGTTCCAAACGTTTTGCTGAGAATATTGAAAAAATAATCTTCTAAAGATATTTTGTTGCAACTTTGTGAACAGTAAAATAACTTTCATAGCTATTAAAAACAAAAAAAACGTTCATTTTAGACCTATTGCAAAATAACTGCAATAAAGTTATAGCTTAATCGATGTTTAACGACATCCAATAATGCTTGAGATTTCTCTTAGGTATTTATCTATTGATTTTCACATCAATTTGTAAAACTTTTTTTTTTTTTTATAAGTCTGAATGGCATAATCCTCTTATATTCCACTGATGCCTTTCCGTTCATCATCATCATAATCATCATCGGCGCTGATCAGCAACACGGCCAGACCAAAACAATATTACTTACTTAGGCATTGTTTTTATATAAGCAATGTATACATATATCTTTTTTTAATCATTTGTGTGTCGTGTTTGTTGCTCAGCTATGCATAAGCTATACTAGGTATTCCTAAACCTGATAAAACTTTTAATGTGCAGTGCCGTCAGTTATTCCGTGATCATGGCGCATGAAACTGTGCCGAAATATTGGAAAGCTCAAAACTCAAATCATGGTAAATATCCCGTTATAAATGACTTTATTCCTAAACCTGTCAGAACAAATATATTTCCATTTCATTTCATTTTTCATTTCATTTCATCATCAGCCTATGTTAGTCCACCGCTGGACATAGGCCCCCCTTATGAGCGCCATGGCGCCCTGTCTTCATTTGCCACATCCGCATCCGCCAGCAGTCTTCTCACCTGGCCTGAGGGTGTCGTACACTTCGTTTGCCGAGTCGCGGTCTCCACTCAAGAACACGTTTACAGCGGTTGTCGGTTCTTCGCGAGATATGGCCAGCCCACTGCTTGCCTACTTCAGCTTGCGAATTCTTAGAGCTATGTTGATAACTTTTGATCTCTGTTGGATGGCGGAACAGATACCAATTTAATATTTCACCCTGAAAGTCGTAGATTAGGGTGTTACAATTTTTTACAGTTTGATATTTCGCTACTTCTTTCCCTCCGTTTTTTGGTGTGTATATAGGTATAATTTGATAGTTTAGAAAAAACCAAATCCTCAGTATTTACACTGATTTCTAAGTTTTGTGTGACAAATACTATTCCCTCGCGAATATTCATGTTATAGAACCACCTCGATATTATTTTCCAATAGCGAAAGAGTTTTCAAAATCGCTCCGTAATTGACGGAGAAATCAACGACCACACTTAAAAAAAAATACATAAATCCAAACAAAATCATCTCAATCGTTTATTTGCCAGACTATAAAATTGAGATACATACAATATATCAGATCTTATATCTATTTTAGTAATTTGTATTCAGCCTGCACGCAGGCGAATATTATGCGAGTCATATTATTATAATTATATTAGTCATGTAAGTTATAATTCAAATTTCCAAACATAGAGCCTCCTCCTTTTTTTTAGGTCGGTTAAATATAATCTCTGTTGTTATATTCTGTATGTTCCTGCTTGCTAATTATCTGTTATCTTCAAAACAACAAGCAGCGTTACAAAAGCGACAAGAGCCTTCACGCCTCTCGCACGCAAACGAGTTGACATCCTCCACTCTGAAGAGAGGTGTTCACACGAGCGTAGTGTTTCCCCAGTTAGGACGAGTCGTTTCGCAACATGAGCGATTCGAACCGCGGTGCGAATCGCCCAAGGCCTATTTCTGAATGGGACCATTCGCGGGTGTAGCGGTGTTTTGCACCGCTGGTTCTCACCACAAATTCATTTTTGCCGTTTCATACCAAAAAATGTCAGCGTTTCAACCCACCGCCGTAGTGGTTGAAGCGGTGCGAATGGCCTTAGTATCTTTGGACTAGGAATTAAAAAAAAAGGTTAAGCTTAGAAGAAAGCTAGCTTAACATATGTAGCTAAATGCGTATCACTCCGAGATGAATTCGATCGATAGAGCCGATGGGAAATAAATTTTATACTAACAGGTGGGCTTCGCACATCTTCGTTCTTAATTTTTACGATACTTTTTCTACCCAGGAATGCTAGCACGGTTCTAGATCAGGATCGGTAAGCGCCTTTTTTGTCTCTGGTGTCGATAAAATTCGTCAAGAACCGACCGTTTATAGAATTTACCGAGCCGCCACAGACAAAATCAGTGCTTATCGATCCTCACCGAGAACCGTGTTCGCACTCCTTTATTCAATTTCAATTTATTTATTTAATTAGAACGGTCATATAAAACCACTTAAACTAACTAATTAAAATTAAATAGTAATATAATATATAATATAATATAATAATGCATGTAATTTATTGATTAGACATGGAAAATTCATGCTGTCAAAATGTAACTGAATTACTGCTATTTCATTTAACGAACAATAAAATGCATATTAAATTTTTTTTGCTACCCTCAGTTTTAAGCGCCAAGAGGGCGCTTTCATTTCTCGTTCAAGCAAATAACTCACCTATATTTTGGGGAAAATGTCTACTGCGACATATAATCACGTACATTAACACACACAAAAGCACCTATTGCCAAATATTGGTTTTTTCTCGGTAGCATTTTCTAAACAGTCACACATTAAGTAAACTCACTTAGTTTGCACTTTCCTCGTGTAAACCAAGCCTTAGTTACGTAACGTTACTTGTGAAAATTGACATACGCATGATTATAAAATGGCAGTTAAAACATAATTGAATACTTCGCCTTGGCTTCTTTGAGGAGGGCGTGGAAATGTAGGAAATTAGTAAGGAATCAATTTGGCTGATGTCACATAATAACACAATACAACGAAGGTTTTTAATTCTGAAACGTGCAAAATCACCGTCGCTTCAAATAAGCATACTCAAGTTATTTTAATTGTGCTCTTACTTAATGGTCTCTTAATAATTCTCTAAGCTACCTGTGTAAGTACCACAGTAAGCACAGGAGAGCTAAACTCACTAAGCTTTTATCCGAATTTTAAGCTCAATTTAACCAAATTAAAAAATACCTATTGGAAGTATTATGCTAACACTAGTTTATGCTCGCGGCTTGTCAAGGTTATTACTATCCCATGGGAACTGGTTTATTGGCCAAAAAGTAGCTTATATTTTATCGTTTTATCACCAGTGTCCATAACAAACAAGATATATATTTTTATTGTAAGTCCATTTAGTACGAATATTAATATTATTAATACATAGCTGTACACACATATTTTTATTTAGAAAATATCTTTAGGTACCTACATCCACCTCTGGTTTTCTGGCCTATCTTTCTGGACCTGGTAAAATACATTTTAGATTCTAAACGTAACGTAATTAAGTTCATTCAGCTTGCACCTCTCCGTCAGAACGCTAATTGGCTAACAGCTGTCTTTCTGCGTTTATTACTTTTTAGATACATTTTATAAAGTCTATTAAAGACACTGTTTCATAAATATTTAAGAGTTGTGTTACAGTACCCAAGGCGGGTCCTGTAATACAGCTTAGCCTAGTTCGGGATCCAGCGGACTCAATATTATATTGTAAACATTTTATTGTATCAGAAATAAACGATTTGTTTTTTTTCTCTTTTTCTAAACTATAGGAACTGAGCGAGGCTTCAGACCCAGAAAGATAGCCGACGCACTTGTAGTGTAAAACCACTAGGTATAATATTTGCGTTGTTAGATAATAACAAGAGTAGACTCCTAGACAATTGAAAAGCTTGGACTTAACAGCAATGTCTCAAAGCTTTGTCATGGCTACTCCATATGCGGGTACTTACGTTCAACTTTCTTGCCCCGATAAGGAGCGCGTTTTTGTGGGTTCCGTGAACTTGGGGAATTGGGCGGTTGCGAGTGGGCAGTGAAAGTGTCACGTAGATCACCGAGAAATTTTTAATTTTGAGCAAAACTTCACTTTTGTAATAAATTATCAACTTATAAGAGAAATGCTCCCGCATGACCAGCATGGGGATTATTAGCATTCCCCACCCTTCCATGGGATAAAAGCCAATAAGGCGCTTAACAGGGGGAGGCCTGCGTCCAGCTGTGGACAAAAATAGGCTTTTGAGGTGAGGTTACCGAGATGGTTCTACAATCCGCCTAAGCATTTAACTGAAATGCTGCCGTTTTGTAAGAAGTCCAGCTATTCTACAAACGGGTTGATTCTGCAATCCGCTGATCCGGCGACGACATTACCACGTCGCTGGACGAGGTAAAGTCGCCGCCCCGCCTGGTCATTGAAATTAAAATAAATAAATAATGTTGGACAATTCACACAGCATAATCTAGCCCCAAGCTAAGCAGAGCTTGTGTTATGGGTACTAGATAACTGATATTCTTAATACAATAAATACACTACATAGACAGATGTTTTTTATTATACATAGAAAACATCCAGAACACGTTGAACAAATATCTGCAGATCGTACACACATTTTTCCTTTGGCGGGAATCGAACCCGCAACCTCCTGCGTCGTAGGCTGGCCTACGCCCGCCACGCCACAGAGGTCATCTGTTACTTGGGAAGACCTAATTTATTTCATTCGACGCCGTCGCATCGCGCGTTGGTTAAGAAAACATCGACACCTCGACACCTATCTTCAGACAAAGCAATCTGTGAAAGTGACAAACAATTTGTCATAAGTACATCGCAACTGACGTAAGATTGTTATAGCAAACACCATGTATACTCTCGTTGATTTATGTACACTATCGAAAGTGGTTCAATAAATCACCCTGTATCAAAGGGCTCGTTAACGGTTAGTTAACATTTGCAATTATTATTTAGATTTAGAACATGGCGGACGTAAGACGCCGTGGATGGATAGAGTATCTAATGAAAAGGTATGATTTTTTAAAAGTTTTTCTTTAAAAATTAAATAACACGAAGGTGAAAAAATCAAATTACGCTTGGTTTTAGAATCCTGGATATTTTTTGTAAACAATAGCTTAGAGCAGTAGTTAAAAACAATTTTTTAGTTTAGAAACCTTTTATTCATCATTACATTTCTGTCGTCCGGTTAGAAATCGAATTTAAATTCGCTGCGCTTATTTCAGGTTGTGTTTTTGTTTTATCATTCCGGAAAAACTTTATAAAAGTCATTACCTAGCAGTTTCCTTGTTGTATTCTGTTATTGTTGACAGCTTTTGTTAAGTTTTCATTCATAAATGCCCGTGTTGCTTCGAACACTTTGTTGACATAAAAATATCTTATATTCAAAATTGAGTATTTGTACCTACCTAACCAACTGCCGTGAATACTGAATTCTAGGCCTAGTTTTAAAAACAAAACCCGCTAGGTTCACCACCTAAATATTTTATTTCGTCGTGCATTTGGATAATTTAAGAGACCAAATCGTGACCAAAGTTAAACAAACAACAGCTATCCAATTCATGACTTTGACTTTGATGAGAATAAACTTTTTTTGACTACGAAGTTCAATGAACTTTACTTTGAAGATTAACATTTTTAAAAGTAATATTTATATAATTTATATCTGCAATAAATTACTTTGACGACCTCTGTGGCGCAGCGGGCGAAGGTCCGCCTGCAACGCAGGAGGTTGCGGGTTCGATTCCCGCCTCGGGACAAATGTTTGTACGATCTGCAGACATTTTTTCAGGGCTTTCTGGATGTTTTCTATGTATAAAAAAAAATATCTATCTATGTAGTGTATTGTATTAAGTATATCAGTTATCTAGTACCAATAACACAAGCTCTGCTTAGCTTGGGGCTAGATAATGCTGTGTGAATTGTCCAGCATTATTTATTTATTTATTTAACTACACTGCTGATTGTGAGGTCCTGAGTTGAATCCCGGGTCGGGCCAATAGTGGTTATTGGGGTTTTTCTAGCAAGAAAAATTCACAGTAGCAGTCCGGAGTCAGAAACTTGGCGGTGTTACACCCCCGTATCTCGGAAAGCATGTTAAGCCGTTGATCCTCTCCCTGGTCGTGTCGATATGTCGTCCCATCGGATTTGAGAGGGAGGGGATAGATAGTGCACCTATGCTTGCGCACACACTTGTGCATTATAATATAATACCTATGTCCTGCGCATCTGGCTAGTCTCCGATCAGACTGGCCGCCGTGGTCGAAATTCGGCTAGGAGGACGTTATCATTATTATAAGGATAAAAAATAGAATAAGAATATAATAGATTTATTTGTGCAGCCAGACTTACAACCTATAAACATACATAAAGTGTCATCTATGATAAAATACCAACGGTGTCTATGGGTATTTTTGCGACGACACCATTTTCATAGTAAAGCGTTTAGTTTAGCAGAATAGGGCCCCTAATCACGCGCAGACTTATGGTAGCTTAGGTTCCAATTGAATTCAGTTTTACCTAAACACTAAACTATCTAATTGTAGGTAAGGTACAATCCGAAAGCCTATGACATTTCCCCACTGACTGTAATCAGATTCCCCATCTGGTAAGTGAATTCCATACAATTACGAGCTTTCGCCGCAGATCGCTTTCAACGGAGGTGTACACGGTTGGAAATTTCACAATAGTATAGAAACTTTTGAGTCCGGAGATGTTTTGCGAATGATCAATTGAATAACCAATTTCAAGATGTCCCCACTTAGGGATTTTATGCACTAGCAACACTGCTGGTAAAAACTGGTTATTTTAAATGTTTTTATTACTATTTGAGTATTGATACTAATAGTAAGGTTGATCGAGGCAAATGATTCGGTAGTTCGACCAGACAAATGTCTTTTCAGAAAGCGCTTCGGTGCGGGAATTGTATCACATTCAAAATTCAAATGTTGAGGTGGAATTTAATGAAACCCGTTGCGAGTTCGACTTCTGCCTTGGCACAAATATTTGTACAATCTGCAGATATTTGTCCCAGGTGTTCTGGGTGTTTATTTTTAACCCTCGACGCAAAAACAGAAGGATGTTCTACGTTTAACGTGTCTGTCTGTGTATCTATGTATTTGTCTGTGGTATCGTAGCTCCTAAACGGATGAACCGATTTTCGTTTAGTTATTTTTGGTGTCATAGATAATTTTATCCCGTATTTTCTTAGCCATGTTTCATGAAAATCTGTCGGAGGGTTTCTAAAATGTTTAGTTTTGTTCTTGTATAATATTATGTGAAGCCTGACAAGAACAAATTTACACCGTGTATCAATTCCTAAGATGTAAAAGCCAGGGTCACATGTGTTCCACGTCGTGCGGTCGGAGTGCTCATTGTTCGGTTATTAGGGGAACACTCGGCGATGTCGAGTGGTCGTGGACAATTTTGAATTGACTGGGTTTTCTGCGATTAGTGGCAGTTTGAGAAAGTTTGTGTTTAGAATCTTACAGAATAAAGTGTAGATAAGGCGTTGTGGTTGCGTTTTTTGCGGAAAACGGGAACTGAAAAAGATTTTGACAGTTTTCAGTGGTAGGTTTCATTCGACGTCACGCGATAGTCAAGAAACGACGACGTCGGTCTGATAATTTGCAGAAATTTTCGAAAAAAATCATTGGTTGGGAGCATCCTAAATTAGCTGTCCATCTGAAAAATAAGGAATATAACCGCATTTGGGACTAGGAGCTCTAGGTGGTGGTGATATATGTTTTTGTATAGTTAATTAGTTAGGTAGTAGGTATTATTTTTTTGTACTCTTTTCTAATGTATCTAAGTACTTATTGTGTTTTTAAGTTAATATAAATTTATTCACTTTCTTTCTTTCTTTACACATGATTACCCTAAAATAAAAAAATTGCTAAGTAACGCAATTCTATGTAGGTATTGTATTCCATTCGGGCTCAAAAACAAAAGACGCGCGATAGCGATCTCAATTTGGATATTTTCAAACCATAATCTAGGAAGATCCAAATTCAAATTCAAAATCTTTTAACCCGTGCTGTTTCTAACTAGTGCACAGTGCGTCAACGACTCTTTACCATTGGCTAATTTACTTGTCAGCAAAACAATCAACATTGATCTAACACCTTACGTCAGTCAGACTAATTTGAACTTTATCGTTTCAAATTACAATCTGATTTTATACACTCATTAACCACACAACTGCTACTACTTCAAAATATGACCTACCGTTATAGAAATAGAGTTGAATTTACAAAAGCTTCGTTAACGGAAGAGTGTGTCAAATGAGGCAATTTGAGTTTTGTGATAGCCTAAGGTGCTTGTCATTAGAGCAACACTTTCGCTATTCAAGAGGTGCGTTACTTGTGCTTTTAAGGTACTACCTGCTAGTTTGCTAGTGATATAATATTATTATACACTTGTTAACATTAACAAAAACTTTATTCTCGAAGAAAATTACAATCAAATAATATAAATAAATTAGAACTAGTATTTAGAACTGAAACAATTGAGCTAACGAGAAAAGAGATTCACAAGTTTGTTATTAAAAAAGAAAATTACAACCAAACAAAAGAAGCTAATAGAACTAGCGTTTTTGCAACAGGCTGCAGTTAGCTCAATTGCTAACTGCAGCCTGTTGCAAACAATCTACAGGTAGTTCAAATAGCATCGGATTTTTTTTTAAACATGGAGAACCTCGATGCCCCACGTACCTAGGGCTGTTTTTAATTGATGGATATGCGCCGGTAAATAGCTAACTTTTTTACTGTAAGTTAAAAATTATTTAGTGTAGGTAAGTACTACTGCCCTGTTGCGAGTTTACTTCACAGAAAGTTTATAAACTGACAAATTATAAGTAATATAAAATAAACTTATGTTTCCTTCAATTTTACGGTGACAGACCCACACTATCTAGCCCTTAATTAAGTTGAAAATACGGTACGTACAAACTGTTTAAACTGGGATGAAAAAGTATAAAAAACTACCTACTCCGAAACCCCGTCTGTGGCATTCCGAAGCGCTCTTATCCAAAACACTACGCAACTCACATTTCTCAAAGTTCTGTTTTTTCTTGAAACTGTCAAAGTGAATTTACCGAGAGCTTTCTCCTGAGCTTTTCCTGCAGTTGCTTTGGTATTTAAATGTGGAATGCAAATCGAACATGTTTGGATTTTCACCAATCACAGTCGAGCAGTTTGACAGACTGGACGTAGACACGTGTAGGTACTGACAGGTAGACAAAACCTAGCTTGTAAACAAACAGAAATGAACAGGTTTTAATAATAGGTACTATGCTGGTGTTCGCGTAAAGATAACAGATAGAAGGACAATTAGGCGTAGAGATAATGTCAAAAAAGTTATAAAAAACTGTTTAAAATTTAACCATCTAGGTAAGAAATAAAGATCACACTAATATTATAAGAGGCAGTGCGGTTGTAGAATGACTTGCCTCTGGACATTCGAAAGGCTTGAGAGATGATTCAAGCAAATGCTTGAATCACCTCTCAAAAGGTGCGCTTTTTTTTAAGAGGTTATACAAATAGTTTAGTTTACATAAAATGTTTATTGTTGGTAGTTGATACTATACTTATGCTTTAGTTTTTAGGTATTTATAGGTATATCCACCTATGTAGTTTATTGTATTAAGTATATCAGTTATCCAGTACCCATAACACAAGCTCTGCTTAGCTTGGAGCTAGATAATGCTGTGTGAATTGTCCAGCATTATTTATGTTTTGTGTTTTTGGTCGGCAGGTAGAAAATGCCTCGGCATTAAGCCCACCCTTTGTACCTCAGTGCAATAAAGTTTTAATCACGCAATCTGAATGGATCGGGCTGAAATATTGCATACAGGCAGTTTCAGGCCTGGAACAAAACATGAGCTACTTTTTATCCCATAAATCAGTTCCCATGGGATAGAAATAACCTTTAAACGTTTCCATAGCGGCTCGGTGTGTTTTGAAATTCTGAAAACTCATTTTTATTTGCCCTATTCATACCAGGTGATTTTGATTATATTCTATTGTATTTTTGTTGGAACATAATTAATAAGTAATAGGGTGTAATTAGGTAATCCGTTTTTTCTTATTATTTTTTTAATCCCTCTTGTAGCATAGCCTTCTCCAAATATTATCAAAATCTATTTCGTAAAGGCCGAATGGTTTTCCAATTGTCCATCACAACCGAAGGTAAAGTCAAAACTTTCGCTGAACACAAGCAGTTGTAAGAAATCAAATAATATCCCAAAAATCAGTTATCAGCAGCGATACTTAAGCATAAATCGATGACTGAGCATAGCTTCATAATACGTGCCTAAGACTCCAAGGTCTCTTCTTCAGTCGAAGATTAAGACAAATTTTTCCTGTATAGATAAACCCCAAATCTTAACAGAGGTGAACAGCCTTGGTTACAGAACATCTAACAAGCAATATCTAAACGCAATTGGTGCATTGCCTGACATAGCTAGATACTTAACGTGTTACGCAGATGCATTCTGATCCAGTTTCCATCCAATTGAAGAGGAAATCATCAAAATTGCCAGCATTACCATCGCGTGCGTATTTCTTCACATGATGGGAGCCACCCAGCCAAGACCTGTCATTCCTTTGTTGGCAACACAATCGTTTTCTAGGCTTCCATAACGTTTCACTGCGGAACTGTTGTTGAAAGTTTTAGATGGCTGGTTTAGGTTGTCAGCACTAATAAGATAGCTAACTTAACTTATAAGTACCAAGGTCTGAACCTGATTTGTTGTGCCATATTACATTGACAAAATATGATTCGTTAGAAAGAGGATAAGTACCCTTGAGTTGCCCGCTCGCAATCAGATTACACACGACGTGGCAAATTATCACTGAACATAATAACCTAAGTAGATAAACATTAAGCAAGCTGCTGGAATGCCTTTTCAAAAAGCTCTACTTACCTATTACCCATATTACCTACTTACTACCTTAATACTAGGCGAGCTACGTACGTCACGCTTTTATGTTGCTCAAATAGGGGTTATGTTAATCACTGGTCTGACACAGCTCACCATGATTCCGCCAATCTTTGCCAAAAGTGGACGAGGACAGTTTTAAGCAGAGCCATCTCTAATGTCTCTGGCAGCGTGTACGCCAAATCGCCATGACCCTGCGAGTTTCATACAAAATGACACATACTATGAGCATGATTCTCAATGATCAGTATAAATTTTGGGCTAGTCATCTCCAACATTTGCTGCCACTGTGTGTTCTTGTTTTTTTTTCATTGTGTTTGTTTTTGTTTTGTTTGAAGGTTTCTGTACCTACTGTCTGTAAGTACCTTTAAGTAACTTTAACGATGTCTTCATTTTTTAACTATATAATAATTACCTTGTTTATTGTGTTTATTGTGTAAATTACGTACCATCTTGTTATTTTCTGTTGTTTTTTTGTTTCTCATATGTTTTTAAGCAAGTAAGCATGTTAGAAAAATAAGCTATTTTTAATCTCCACTATATCTACTGCTTAGTATTAGAGTGTTCATTGTTTATGGTTTTTCATGCATGCTGTGTCGGCCTGTAAGAGGTTGGTGCACTTAGCATTTAAGAATTTTTTTTTACGATTCTATCTTGTAAGTTTTAGTGTACTCGCCATAGGCTAACCTAACTGTATAAATAAAAATAAATAAAATAAATAAATAAACATCCTCCATGATGACAGAAGTGACAGCCTGTACTTACTACAAGCCTAGGGCCGCCCTGCCTCGGCCAATATGAGACGTTAAAAGTATCATAGCTGTTTCATTCAAGCTATGGTACTGGTCCTCACAATGCTAACCAAGTGGACCGTTTTACAAACCTTGGCATTGAGCGAGACGGCTTAATTCTCAAGTCATTCGTCAAGCCAAACTGCTAATTTTGTTACTGTACCTAATTATTATGCTTTCAACAATGGTTATTGCAATTAAAGGCTTTGGTAGTGGTCTTCGTTATCAGATACTTTTTGATTTCTTAAATTCAAACTGGATTTAAAACCTTTTTTATTTGCAAATCCAGAAGTTTTGGGATAAAAAAATGTGTACGAGCACTCGAGCACAGGACAAAATGCCAAAAACGAAAAACTGTTTGGGGCTTATACAAATATATAAATGTTATGTATATAAATGTTGCAGATCGTTTAACACTCTCATTGCCTCTGGCAGTGAATGTGTTAAAGTTCTGTACAACCTCCTTACTTAACTTGCATTGCGTCTATTATCTATGCGGATTACCAATATCTTTTGTTTGACGTTAGACCAATTCTACGAGATGACAGAAGGAACTGGAAGAATCAGCTAACCAGAATTCCTGGTTCAATCATCGTAGCTGAAAGTACTAGAAAGTCATAGAAACCATGTAGAAAACGGTCTCGCGATTCTTGTAGTCAGAGGCCCTAGCCTTGTGTCTGTGTTTCAGAGCTCTATTTTCAACTGACATTACCCAATTATGCCTACAAGTGAGACAGATAAAGTACCTACTCCGTTATATACATATACGAGTAGGTATGTTTATTAATTCTAAATTTTAAGGCCAGGTAGTCCTGCAGCAGTAGGCGAAAGGGAAAACGCGCGCCTGCCAAGCCGCCGCGCTTAAGAAAATCATTTTATCAAATCAAACTCTGCGAATTTGTTTAGAAATATTAAGTGTCCTTAGTTGAGTACAAAAGTGTCATATCAATAGTTCGCTTGTCATAGTATTGAAAAAACGTTAGAAAAAGGGGTAACTTTGGGATTTTTTTCTACCGAGTGATGTTCATTAGATCTTGTAATTGAATGCTACTTTGACTAGACTAGATCCTTAAGGCTTGGTAGGCCAGCAGAGGCCGCATTTTTGTGATTTTAAAACCATCTGAGACTTAGAAAATAGTGTTTAAAATTCTGAAAAAAAGAGATATATACCTAAGGATCTATTCTAGTCAAAATCGCATTCAGTTACAAGATCTAATGAACTTCACTCGATAGAAAATAATCCCAAAGTTACCCCTTTTCATAACCTTTTTTCAATACTATGACCAGCGAATTACTGATATGACACTTTTGTACTCGACACACACTTAATATTTCTAAACAAATTCGCAGAGTTTGACTTGATAAAATGATTTTCTTAATCACTATGTTTAAATAACTACAAAAAACACGAGCGCGGTGGCTTGGCTGGCGCGCATTTTCCCTTACGCCTACTGCTGCAGGACTACCTGGCCTTAAGTAATATATATCTTTTTTTCAGAAATTTAAATACGATTTTCTAAGTGTCAGATGATTTTAAAAATCACAAAAATGCGGCTGCTGCTCGCCTACCTAGCCTTAAGACAAAATGCTGCAAGTAAATAACAGTTAAGCATCGAGAGAATGTATCCTATGCATCTCTTAGGAGGTTACGAGACTCTTTGTTTAAAACAGTAACCGTGGAAAAAAACCAAGTACCGATTCATGTAAAAATCAATCGCCCCAGGTAGAGAAATTGATTTAGATAGCGATGCTCCTCGACCCGACCTTTAAGCATTAATTGTAGGTGATTAAGCTTATTGTAAGAAAGTTTACTTGTTACATAACTTCCTCTAAGGTTCTCTGGTCACACCCTCAATTATTTTTATATTTATTAATAACCTTTAGCAGCGTTTGCACCAATCTGGCTGGTTACTTACTATGCCACAATAAACAGACAAGCATATTATTTATAGTTTGTCAAATTATACGTCACAATTGTTTTAACATAATAAATAAGGTAGGTAAGGTAGTAGGAATAAAACGTCCTCTCTACGAGCCAATTTTTAGATTGTTTTTAAACTGTCGTTTTATTTAGGGGGTCTCATTACGTGCGTCAACTAATTTACAATATTTTGGGATACGTAGTTGGATAAAAATCGTAGGTGTAAAGCTTTTGGAAGTTGAATCTATTTTTGCTTCGGCACAGCAATCAATTTCTAGTGTCACGGGTCTACAGCTACCCCCATGAAAAGGTACCTCAATTACCCAGTCCTAAATGACCCTTGGAACTCATTGGAACGACGACAACGATGCAATGCAACGATGTTGCATTCCGGTTGTTAGGGCCAAATGAAATTAACAAGACATAAAAGCTCCAACGAAATCTTAAGATCTTTATAAGTCGAGTGTGTGAATATTACTCGCTCATTTACTTGTATATGAGTATATAACTCTCATTTACTTTAAATTAGAAACCAGTGGGAAATGGAACGGGTCTCGATTTCATTGTGCGATGTTATCAAGTAACTTCCTAGTTTTTATTGATCGCTTTCTTTTATCGATCGGCAAAATATGATAGAAAACGATGCTAGGGAAAATTATTTACGGGAAACCATTCAAAGTGAGTAAAAGAATAACCTGAATTTCTAATAGAAGCTAAGAAAAAGCTTGTCTCTAAAAAAGATATAGTATTTCAAAATCAAAATGGCGTCTTGCTTTTCTTAGTTATTCCCCGTTACGATTAAAATTAATCATTCTGTAATTTCAAGGAACTCTAAGCTTGCATTTTGTAGACTTCTATGGTGTCAAATTGATACTGTCAATAAACATCTGAGAATCTTTGACTTAGTTTAAGTTAGTTTAGTTGAAGTTGAATCTTTGACTTAGAATTCCATATTGATGGCTTTAGTTTTGTGCCACTTACGACAACATTCCTTTTTTTTGCAGGTACGGTTTTTTGTCGTATCCTGTTTAGTAGTATACATACGCGTTTCACTACTAGCATTCACACGAGCATTATCCTGTTTACGGTATTCTGCAAAAAACCGATCCGTTACAATTTATTTACAACGGGATATTAACCAGGATTTGAGTTTAACTCATGGTAAATATTCCGTTGTAAATAACTTTATTGTTACCATGATGGATTATAGTACGGTACAGATTACAGTAACCATGATGGATTTAAAAGTTTTACCGTTAGAATTTGTCATTCGGTTTTTGAATTTGGATGCTGTGTGTCATACTAATGATTTTGGCGGGATCCAGTAAAAAACCGTTCCTACAGAAGTGGACGGTGCGCCGCCGTGGGAAAAGGCCCTAACTAAGGTATGCACAAAACTAAAGTTATCAATACACTCGCGGTCGCGCATAGAAATAATCCCGCCTTACATCGACGTGGTCATCCCAGAACGTGTTTATCCCAACGGTTCTCGATTCTTGTGCAAATAAAGCGGGCCACGCACTCGCTAATCCTATGAGCCAACATGCTAATAGCTACAATAGTTCACTGAACGTGAACTTGAAGAAAGCTGGTTCAATGTGTTGTGATAAGGTTTGACTAGTAAAACCAATGAAAACGGAAAAAGGCACCTGAGCGGCTTTTAATACCGCTGTTTTGTACCACTTCCTCTATTTTGGGTTACTTCAACGGGGTTATTCCAGTTTTCCCCCTTTAGGATAATCTTCAAGGGGGAAAATGGAAATGGAACAAAATTTTTTAAAGTCCGTTTTCCCCCTAAGGGGGGATTTCAGGGGGGGGGGGAACTGGAATAAGTCGTAGTCGTATGATCTACAACTACTACTTTACTCATTCGACTTGAATATTAGTAATATACTAATCTTCAAAGTCGAATGACAACTACTAATTAGTAAAAAATTACTTATGCCTCTACGAACTGATCGAGGCGTCGATAACGAATTGAGTTCGACTGCCTGACTCGAGCAGTTGTCATTACTAACCATATTAAGTTACTAATTTGGTTATTAATGGCGAGTCGGGCAGTCGACTCGAAGTCAATACTTTATTCGACGCCACTCGCCATTACTAACCAAATTAGTTACTACTTTGCCCTATCATTCGAATAATTCGAATGAAATCTTTCACAGTCGCGCATCTTTAGCCTGCGTCCAGCAGTGGACCAATACAGGCTGTTGAAGTAAGTAAGTAAGACAAGTTGAACAAAAACGCAAGCCTATTTCTACAAGAACCCTAATTCCCTGTACGATGCGTACTCTACCGACTCTAGTTGTTCTCTGTATACTCTATAGTGTGACGTCATGGTCCAAGGATTTCCATTTGGTTATGCTCATGTCAGGTAAAGGTACTTAATTTATGAATGGACATGGTTAGGTGAAGTACTTAACTATACCTCCTTAATAATTATCTTAAACGGAGAGCTACTTTACTAGCCATGGTCATTTAACAATGCAAACAAAACACAGGATAATTTGAAACCTTCATGTCTACTTAATGCCTTCTTAATAGTTCAAGATGACGTGATGATGAGCTCACATGATTTGCTTATTGTGATGATTTGTATAAATAAATAGCTGGTTATTTTGTAATTTATTACAAAGGACAAGCTAATTTTACAAAACATTAAAACTACATTCGATTTTAATTGAAAAATCAGATACAATGCTGAGAATTAACCACCCCTGCCCAGATTGATCAAACATTACTAAGGATTCTGCCAAAAATGTTTGCTTTCTTGCAGACAAAATTTATTCAAAATCGGTTCATCCGTTTGGGAACCACAAAATGCACAGGTAGACACGCTTTATCCTACAACACCCCATGAAATGTAAGATTTTCAGAGGTTTTCTTTATAATTATTATTATTTACTAAATTAGGGCTAAAATAAATAAATAACAATAATAAATAAATAAATAATGCTGGATAATCCACACATCATCATCTAGCCCCAAGCTACGCAAAGCTTGTGTTATAGGTACTAGATGGATGATATACTTAATACAATAATTACATGGAGAGATATTTTTAGTATACCTACTTAAAAAATACCCAGAACACCCGGAACAAATACATATTTGCAAATCGTACAAACATTTGTCCTAAGGCGGAAATCGAACCCGCAACCTACTGCGTCGCAGGTGGATCTTCGCCCACTGCGCCACATCGGTCGTCATCGTTCATCGTCGTTTCAAATACTTATATATTTTTTCGGGCAAAAACAAACCCCTGATTTAACTCTGTTCCCAGTCGTACCCCTGTCTAGGGTTTGGATTGTATTTTGATATTTTGACATGTACTTACTTATTCCTAGTAATTATCACGTAGCGAGCAAGGCGTGTACTATGAGTAACACGTGCCCTACCATAAGAATGTGTCGAGAAACGGGACAGGTCTCACGCGAATGCAATTCGTTCACTTTGACGTTAAATGCAAATGAGGAAACTACTTAGCAGTTACAAAAGTTAGGTAGGCTAGGAGTTGCGGATATCGAACGCGACTTTTGGTCGCAAGTCGCTACGCAACGCCACCGCGCGATGCTCTGGCGCAACGCACTTTATTTGCAGCAGATCGTAAATTCATTATGGATGATAACGGGTTAGCTGCGAACCTTAGGAAGAACACCCAATATAGACAACACCCACGATAGTTTATGAAGTAAGATAGTATATTGGCAAATCTATTGTTAAATACCTTGTATAAATTATTAGTCATTGTTTGGTAGTTTATACCTACCATGGTTTATCAAACTTTCGTCCTGGTACCCCCTGTTAAAGGTTACCGACAAAAGCGATCCTTAAAACCTGCTGAGTTCTACGCTTATAGAACGCAACAACAATTGCCATAAAATTTGATCAAGGTACCTACTCGTATTTCCCGTACCCACTTTATTTCAATATCAATATCTAAAAAACTGTTTAGAATGATATAAAATTACAAGCTATTTAAGAGAAAAGTCGCAACAAAAAGTCGCTTCTTAACCTAGAGTGCTTGCTTCAGCCTGGAACACGTCGGGAATTTCCATTTTGATTCGAAAATTAATCGTTTAAGGCTTCAACTTTACGAGTTTGCGTGTCGCTAGGGCTCAGCTGACTTTCCGATAACTTTGTTTTAATAGCTTTTATCGGAGCGCTAACTATAGAAATGTAGGTAGGTAGGTATCTACTTAGTTTGTTCGAGATAAAATTGATTGAATAATATACAAGGCACCCTATTTATTAACTTTTCTGTAGTTATTATTGTCCTGATGAACCCACTGGACGAATGGTAATCGAAAAAAAATCTTATCTTGTACTGGCCATCCTTCCCGTTGAACCGGGGGTTCAAAGGGGTGGGGTGGATGTGGATAATTATGGGACCACTGGGAATTAAGATAATTGTGGTTTCTACTCATAACATTTTTCCTGTGGGCATTTTTGGAAATAGTTTTATGAAAAAGTAATAAGTTAAAAAATATTTTCTTGTTATGGATACGAATTAATTAATAACTATAAAAAACGATGAAGAGAAGGTAGCCATAATTATTGAACAGTTATTTCAAGAAACTTATTTTAAGCATCGATAATCGAATCAAGTGTGAAATTCACCAAGCGTGTCCGACGACTAACAGGCCAAGGTTGGCCCAAGCTAATGATACAGCCAAATTAAATTAATGATAAAACTGAATTAATGACACAGTCATTATCATAACCAATGATTATTATATTATGCACAAAATGAATAGGTAAACTACGCTGCGGTAGAGATTTATAATTTATTGCAATTTTAGACGTAGTGGTAATCAATAACAGATGCAAAATTCATTTGCTTACTCTGATTAATGTTTATAGAGCTTTTTACTTCCTCTTCCGGTGCTTCTAATAAAAAGTCTTGAAGACATTTCTTTTCTATTGAAGACTAAAAGAAATGGCCAAGAATGAAGGTAGATTGGCATATCAGCCAAAACTGTCTCGCAGTGTTATTATTCCGTGTTATTTCGTGATCGTGGCGCATGCAACTATACCGAAATATTTAAAAACTCATAATAACTCAAATCATAGTAAATATTCCATTATTATAACTTTAGTGTCAATAAGCATGAAAAGGTCGTCATTTAATGCCCTAACTACTCGTTCCTATAGAGTTAATTTTAACAAACAATACATCGATTTGCCGTTTTACCACCCTTTTTGGTAGATACATTTCATTTTTGTAATAAAAACAAATTACCTTAAAATTATTACATTGTCATAAAAATTACAATCGCGGACACAAAAACCGTACACATAAAACCGGCTGTTTTATCCTGCAGAGAATTCGGTCGTAAAGACTGATATTTATTGCATCGAGAAGACTACCCACGTGGACAGGTTGTTAAATGAGCCGCAAACGATCAGGCAGCAAGGTTTGGTCTGGAATCCATTGAGAATAACTTTTTTGCGTCGTTTTATAAATATTTTTACTTCTCTTAAGGACTTTTTAATACCTTCCATAAGCAAAAGATATTAGCTTTTCACTGTTAGATTTATTTGGTTTGGTCGTGGAGTTCCACTTACGAACGTACGGATACTTATTTTAATTGTTTTGATCTCCACTCTTTACTGATATTAGGACAGAGCACGCTTTCCAAAAGCAACTTAACTCTTCTTAAGTGGCTTAAAGCCTCCGAGACTGTGTTAATCTGTCAATTTAAATGCAAAAATGCAATTATCAACATGATAAATATGCATATTTGAGCCTAAATACTCAAGATTTATATCATTGCACTTGCATTCCGCAACCTTGACAAGTCCCACATTATGCGGACAAATACAAGTTTTGTATAAGATGCGGCATTTGCGCCGCCCACTGCCTTTTATTACACAAGTCGCAAATTGGATAACATTAAGTTGCTCGTAAGTGTACAAGTACACTTGACTTTTGCGGTTTCTGCTAAATTATTTTCTTTTTGCGAGTTTTTATGAACGTTTACAAGGAGATATCAAATTTAATAATTTCTGTTTTTGGATTTTTAATTGGTAAATTTGACGTCCAATCTTGAATTTGATCGTAGGTTGGTTTTCTAATTTCTTATTTTTTGGCATTATACCCCCCTGATTAAGAAGAGCCATCATGACGCTTATCAGGGATAGCAAATCAGGGACAACAGTGGACTGCTGTAGATGACGATTGATAATAGATATTAAATTTAATCTTTAACTGATTGATTATGGTTCTGCGTCTGGTTTAACAAAAATCTGCCAGTGTAGAGTTCAGTTTAAAAACAAAATTCTAAATTGACAGCTGAAGCTACTAGAATCCCGCTGTCACTTGACCTGTTCGCCAGGTCCTCTTGCAATTAGGTTACACAAGAGAGCTAAGGTTCTTTTATTTTTCCTTAGGTAAACTGGGATAGACGAAGCGACTCCTAACAAGCTCACTAGATTTCTTTTAGTTTGGCTCGATGGAATTCCGCATCATGAATTTTCTATTGACCCTATTTATTAATCAAATACAAATTTCAGCCGCAGCTTCGCACGCGTTGTTTCAATGGAAACTTATAAGATTATTTAAGAAATGGTTTATGCGACAAAAAACTTGTGTTATTCCTGATCTAGACCAAAACATATGCAATATTTTAACCAAATCCGTTGAGTAGTTTTGGCGTCAAGAAACTAAGTGTTATTGGTGTGAAAGTGTGACTTATAAATCTTATAATTTAACAACTTAATCACGAATTCCCCGTTTTAGCTTACATAAAAAAAACATAATGTGCTATGATCACGTAAGTTTTAATATAAACTCTGTTATTCAACTCAAATGAACTAAAAAACTTATGATCAAGGAACCGGCCGTAAGGCACCAATAGAAAGGCGAGAAAAGCGCTTTTCAATAATTTTATAACGTTCTGCCACCACCAAAAATGGCATAATCGCAGCATTATTCCTATATTAGAAAGATAACTGTCAATTATGCGCTTATATTCGCTACTTAGGCGCCTAATAAATACTTACTACTAAGATATTATCGGGTAGAACAAAGAACACAGGCGAAAGTCAATATCTTACGGACTTAGAAACATTATAACCAAATACGGTAGGTTTCTATAACCTTCATTACCTTAGATTATGGTTTGTCTTAACCAGGAAATAATTTAACTGAAATTCCTGCTTTGCAATTATCTATAGATTCAATTACTTGGCAAATAGTTTTTATTTATGGTCAGCTACTTATGGCGTGTTATTGTGGTCAGTTTCCTCAACCTAGCTAGGCATCGGATAGTAACTAAGGTAAGTATTTTGCACAAAATGTATTTTTATGGTACTAAGAACTTTTTGGTGTTCAGTTTTATTTACCGCTTAGCAAGGCATTACCGGTTTATTTCAGTTCTTTCCTTGTCCATTCAGGGAAAAAACTACAAAATAAATTTTAAACAGTCTAGAATTCCCTTTCAGCATCTGTTCTTTCTTACAGACCCTCTTCGCTTCCGGCCCACCGCCTTGAGATTTATTTTTCAAGTGGGACCACTGAAACTTTCCTTTCTTTAAGTGTTATTTTCACTCACTCTTGCATTATTTAACATCCCACCTAATTATAAGCCTAAAGTTAAGATAACGGTCTTTATAAGGGCAACGACAAGTTATCTTCCAAGCTGTTCAACCCAGCTATTTACAAAACACGACGCAATTAACCCAAACATTGTACTTTACATCCGATAAAATCAAAGTACCAACTTACACGACAAACCGTGAAGTGACAAACAATGGACACGCGCCGTTAGCTTAAACTAATACCAGGCGCACTTCCTCATTAGTCTTGTAAGCTAAGTGCTAGATTTTATATTCCACCCATTAACATTCCTGCACCCCTGGTACTTGACGCGACAATAGGAAGCGATCGCGGATAAAGCCGGCTTTTGACTATGGGATATATATTACATCCTGAGATATAATATTTTATCGCTCACCATACATTTTGTATGGCACCGTTTACACTGTGCTATAATATATATTACATCCCAAACTATAAATATTTTTTCGACCGAGCGAGCGATATTTGAAGGTCATTTGAAGGTGTATATTTTACCTCACGTCCCCGCACACCGCGCCTCCCCCGCTTCGTCCTCCGTTTGAATGTTGGCGTTCGTGTGCAGACGTGTAAACTGATCATTGTGTGCTCCAAAATATATATCTCACAGTGTAAACAGCAACCGCGGGATGTAATATATAGCACAAGATGTAATTTATATTATATCCCATAGTCAAAAGCCGGCTTAAGCCAAATACGGCGCGGTTGACAGTGCCGCGGTAAATAGCTCTTCTGCTTTCTGCGAGCCTGGTAGATGTTATTGGAATGATTAGGAAACATAGCAAAAGGTTTCTCAATTTTTTTTTAAATATTTAATTTTGTATCTAAGTAAATTATTTATAAATTCTGTCATAGTGGAACACGAATGGGTCGAAAAGGAATTTCACAAAAATATTGTTCCCAAATACTCAGTGGAACGAAGAGTTTGAAATAAAATGGGAAGTATTATTTTCTTACATTCGTGTGAGAGCATTCAAATATTGGGAAGAACTGTTCTACAATATGTGTCCAACACAAACAATTGCATCCTATTAGCCTAGTTAAATCCCGCTCTGAATGGACCACCCTAATGCAGTCCCGGTATTGTTCAACGAAAGCCTGGAGTGCAACGCGCAGATAAGCAAAATATTTCATATTCGCATTGTTTTGGGTAACTGACCCGTGAACTATTTTGGTAAGCTTCTGTTCTATTTTGCTTAAAACCGTTTATCGTTGAAATTGTATCAGATAAATAAAAATTTGCAACAACTTTTTTCAAAAACACGATTTAGAAAATAATTGTCTATTCATTTTTGTAAAAACCTAGCGCACATTTTAATTACTAACATTCCGAACGCTTATCAGATTTTCAACGCTCCATTGATTAAATAAAAATATAAAAATCAAAGTAGGTTAAATAAAGTTATAGACATTTCACAAAACGGGAAGAAAAAGTCACGGAACTAGGCAAATTAGCGGCATATCATCGTCACATCATAAGCTATAAGTTGCAGACATTTTTACAGAGCACATCCGCATTAAAAATATATGGGACAAGATAAAAGCTGCAGCATGGCTGTACCTAGTATCGCGAATCAAATTCAGATTATGACGTGAATTAAAGTTCAGATTTCAACCAAAGGTGATAAACTGCACGTAAGATCCATCGCTTTTGGTTGATTTCTTCGTATAATTGAAATCAAAACTTCGTAGATAAGCTCGTTTGATTGAAATTATTCCTATGTGCATCTATTTCAGTTCAGTGTTATTACTCCCTAGTAGGTGCGCACCGTGGCTTCGCCCGCGTGGAAATTAGTGTTTCCAACTTTCTTATTTTTTCTTTCAGACCTGACAATAAAAAAAAACAACATAAAAAGAATTATCGAAATTGATTTAGCCGTTCACGCGTGATGCAGTGACCAAGGAAAATAGGGAATTTTTATACCTATATACCTACGTTAGATTAAATTATATTGATTAAACCTGTTTTTGTGAAAAAAGCGATGTCATTTTCTTAATTCCTTGACACAATTAAAATATGCATACATATTAAAACAAATACTCGAATTAAACCTCTCATTAATTAATTTTATAAAAATAAATTACTACTAGTATTTACAATTGAGCTAACTGCAGACTGTTGCAATACTAGTTGTAATTTGTTTCTATTAGTTGATTGTAAATTTTATAATAACTACTTATTTTAAAAATGACATTCCTAAACTATCTTATTCCATAAATATGAAGTATCAAAGTTTTCAATCTAACATGAGCGAACCCAAAATAATTGTAGCGCCCTGACAGGGTTTTTGTGCATTGTGTACCCACTAAGACTACCTACACTTAAGAACAATACCTGTATGCATAAAATCACAATAAATGATATGAATATGAATATGAATAAATTTCTTTATTAATTTAAGCTCTAACTGGCTAAATTCAGCTCCCATGTAAAAAGGTGCCAGGTATAAAACCACCTATATTATACACCACAACATGTTTACGTCTTGGACCGCAGCACAATTTGGCTGGCGTCCAACGATGCATTCCCAACGTCCCCCGGGAAGAACGCCACTGTCGCAGCGGATGGGAATTTATACAAACACCGCCTCATTCCCGGTGCTAGGAATCGTGCTGCAATGGTGTAAGCTGCGAAAATGAAAAGAGAACAGCGAGATAGTGCTATAGCAACGATGCGATTACGGTTCTCCGCAAGGATCAATTTAAGACGCATATATACCTCAAACTAGCGCTCAAACTAAGCATCAATGTAAAATTTAATAATCTTTTCGAACAACTGGAGTAGCCAGGGTACTTGGCGTGTATTTTAATGGGGTTTATTACCGATACAAAATCTAGGTATTCGTAATGATTTTTGAAGGCTTTAATGAAACATTCTGTAACAATAATGAAAATATTGCCGTTTCTATTTCTATGCAGTTTCTATTTTCTCATAAATTGAGCCCATGACTCCTTTCACGACTTTTCTCTAACTCTCAAGGTTTCGGATTTGGCCATCCGATCCCATCTCAAAAAGGCACCATGTATACCTACAGGGATATTGGTAATTAGTGAATTAAACTGTGTGGGAACTGCATGATTCGTCAATCAACACGAACACGTTCTTGAAGACGCCAGGTCTATGAATTACCAATAACCCTGTACTAATAATGGTACTGTCGTACGTAAAACGGTAAATATCCTATAATCCAAAGGTGGGTTCGATACCAGCCGTCACATACTTTCCTTATACCTAGCGAAATCAACACGCTCGCTACGTTAATTACACTGCACACAAAACAAGCGGCTGCGTCAGACTTCAGATTTGAGTTACAAGTTGAGAGGAATCTCGTCCTGGCACCAACGTTACAAAGTTTATAACATCATTTTCCATTGTTTCAGGAGACATAGAAGACTGCATAGTGACGCCAGCACACCAGGGCCAGTTCACACCACTGCCGGAAGCGTTGTGCGACTGCATCATGGACCTTACGTCACAGGTAAATAGACACTATAATCATTTGAAGGCTTTAGAGTCGAATGTTTTTTCTATGATGTGGTAAAGGCTTACAGAAAAGTCTTAAAAAAATTATATTAAAAAATCTTTTGAGCTTCCATTCATTGACGACCTATGTGGCGCGGCGGGCGAACGTTAGCCTGCGACGGAGGAGGTTGCGGGTTCGATTCCCGCCTTGGGAGAAATGTTTGTACCATCTGCATATATTTGTTCCGGGTGTTCTGGGTATTTCTAAAAAAATAAATATATTGTGTAATGTATTGTATTAGAGTATATCAGTCGTCTAGTACCCATAACACAAGCTCTGCCTAACTTGGAGCTAGATAATGCTGTGTTTACTGTCCAGCATTATTTATTTATTTATTCGTTGATATAGGTACCTATGATTAAATAAAGAAAAACATGTTAGTAAAGGGCAAATCGGTAGTTCGACAGGGACGGTGATCGAAAATATAGATACGTGATGAAATAAGATGTCAACATCATCAGCAAGTATACCGCATTTAGTATTCAAGTGTGACATGTCAATGTCACACTCAATAGTGCTTGACACACTAAAGTTGGTAGGTACTTTGCAGCAGTTTAACAAGTCAACTTTTGAGCAATATAGATAAAAGCAATATAATTTTAAAGAGCAAAACACTTTATGCTTCTGTATCTTATTAACCAATCCGCGCGGTAGGTCTAGCAACTACTCAGGTGATCGGTTATAGAACCCTAGGTTTTTGTATACTATTACATGTAAGTGTACATTTTGTTACTGGGTTTACACTTTATATTTTAATCTAAGTTTATTATGTATTTTAGTCTAAGTTTAGTATGTGCAAGTCTTTTAACAAATTTTGTATTCTATTCCATTCTATTCTATCGACACTGATAACCGAGCGACGACGGAGCGAATCGCAGAAGTTCGTATATTTTTTTGGTTTTGACAGTTTTCATTCGTAATTTCTTCGTCTCTCATCCATTTGTAAGCCTAAAGAAATAAAGTTATTGAAATCTGAAATCTAAATAAATAGTGCTCCGGTACTGTTTATTTCCTAGTTCTCCTAAGAAACTTATAGGAAGAAACCAGAAACAGTGATTTCCGTAGCAATAAATCTAAAATTCCACTTCCGTTATTCAAAATCTGATATAACAGTTATTTTATATCACTTTATGACAACCTCTCAAAACTAATTAATCATAAAAATACCCAAGGGTATTGTGATTTTTATCATTTGCATGTCAAATAACCGATTTCCGTCGAAACGGACCTAACACCGGCATTTTAGACTTGACCGTGAAACGAAAACGGTACACTATGGTGTGCAAAACCCGTTTAAGTGAATATTTTTATCATGGTTTATTTTGCCTTACGTTGTTGGTGGTCTAAGTTAGACACTTTTTAACATATCTTCACTTTAACTCGGGAGATATTCCTATATGTTCCAAAATATTGCTGTGCTCCACCGTCCATTGGGACCACTGGGAATAATCCCAAATGATCTACTACCTAGTGGTGACGACAAAGCGTAGTCTAGAGGTTAAACTTATGACCTAAACGTTGACTCTCGTCTTTTGACACAGACCACAAGATCCCCAGATTCACTAGGAATTCCATCCAGTCATGGTCAGAACACTCCTAAAAATAGCGTAGTAGTGAGCTCATGGCCAGTGAGCATGTTTTACTTAAATCATCATCACTAATGCCTACCTTGATAAAGGAATTATAAAGGTCATTAAGACCATTAATGATTTCGTTAACATTTTTGTACACACTAGAAATCATGTTGACGATATTGTCAAAATTGCAGGGATGCGAGAAACTCAAGACTGAATTTTACCCTACAGTGATTGATATTCACTGGCTGAAAATACTAAGGCTGTTGCGAAAAACAAATGACATCACCTAAAACAAACAAATAAACTCCATGGGATTTTCAAAACGTTGCTCCCATTCAAATCACGCATTAATTTGAATCATGATAAGATCCAGATCGTTGCAAAATTAGTCAGACAATCGAACTGGTGGTCGATTAATTTGTCAACTGCCAGACTTGCAAGATTGGCTAACCAGAGCAATTGCAATCTGTGACAAGAATGCTGCTTGACGAGACGACGGCCTAGGCAACGTGGGTTGGCGTTTTCGACAGAAATATGGTGCATTGATGCCAGCGAGAATTATCGATTGGACGACAGAATACGCACCTAGTGGGGTAGGCTGGGCGGATAAAATATGAGGTAAATGGAGCGCTGCTGATAAGCCCTGAAAAGCGATCAGACCACACAACACTATGGACTTTTTTTCTGTCTGCCAGGGTGACTATTTAATTGCATACAAAAGCAAGAACGCGCAGGCCGTACGCGAATGAATAACTTGCAGGAAGAGTAATGGAATGCATTTTAAGCAACTGACCCGAATTTTTCTTCATTAATCGGAATCGATTGTATACTATGGAATTTTCAACTGAAGCAGTATTTCGGAGGATATTATGCTTGATAGTATCGCACAAATTTGCTGACCGAATTAATTGGTTAGACGAACCCTGTTTCGTAAGCTTTATCAAACAATACAAACCACCTTTGTGAGAACTCTATCTACAGATACCACACATTTTGTCCATATGTCTATTATATCTGTGTGAAACATTCTACAAGCGCGCAATCAAATCACAGCCCCGCCCAAGTTCAGTTTAACACACATTATGTAGGTCTCAACTTCTCAAGGTATCGTGTCCGATAAAGTTACTTAATAAAGCTGCTGCTAGTTATTGATGCTGCTGTAGGTTGTGTAGGTTTTTCGACCTCATAACAACTTACAAGTGTTTGATAAAGATCTCAGCCAGCCAGTGGGACTTAATCCTGTTCTCTTAATCTGTACCAGGGAACATTAAAAAACTCTACAAGACTCTACCTGCCTTGTAAAGATTTTTAATGTTCCCTGGTTGTATAGAATCATGCGAAAAGATTTTATAAGATAGAGCCCTAAGTAGTCAAATCAAATCAATCTTAGAAGTACGTACCTATAGGTCAAATACAAAATTCTTCAGAATTTCAGAATTTTTATAAGGTGTCATTCCCAAAGTCTAAGTGTATATCTATTAGGAATATTGAGATATACACTTCGAAGTAAACTGTAGAGGCGTAGGTCTGAATTTTCTACACACGCATAGGATCCCAGAGGCGACATTAAATTTATAGAATTATGGAATACGGTCGGATGGATAGAATTATTAGGTAGCCCAAAACTACCCCAAGCTATATTTGCATAATCGACTCACGATCAAGGTCTTGCAAAACATGGTGACATAATCATAGGACGAGTCCATCCATATCTAAAAATACAATTTCTTATACTTTTTAATGTAAGTTACTTTTGTAAGTAGGTACAGCTATTATATAGTGTGTAAGAAAACCAAGCACTTGCTCAATCAAGATTAATTTAATACCTGTCGTATACAGCCTTCGAAAGCACTGAAGGTTGCTACAAACAATGATCTCTGATAAACAAGATGTATTTGCATGAATAGGCATTTAAAATAGGCTAACTGGGTCGGTATTCGATATTAGAGCTCATGGTTTATTCATTAAATTTTGTGCAACAATCGTTTAGAGCACAGGTTGACTTTAACGGCTTCATTTGCAGTCTGTAATGTTGTCTGCAATGTTGGGTTACAATAAGTTAGTCCACGAGTAAACTTACGGGTTTTATCTTGTCGTCGTCTGTCGTGGTGGTTGTGGCGAAAGAATTAACGCCTCCAACACAGTCCTTGGATGTCGAAAGAGCCGACGAAAGGAATCTACCAGAGGGCAGCCTGTTTCTGTGTATTATTAACACCTTTACTGCAATCACAAACCCGCCTGCTAAGCGTGATGATTATGGCAAAACCCCCTCTTATTTGGGGGAGGTATGTTCAGCAGTCCCCACCACTGGCAGGCAGCAGGTCACCCCAACTCTTCCCGCGGGTGTCGTAAGAGGCGGCTAAGGGATATCCACCGGGGGCAGGCAGCAGCGCCCTGCAGAACAATTTACCACCAAACTGCGATCCCCGACCCGCATGCCCAGCGTGGGGATTATGGACATTACCCCCATGAGATAAAATCCAATAAAGCGCTTATCAGGGGGAGGCCTGCGCCCCGCAGTGGACCGATATAGGCTGTTGAGGTGAAGTGAGGAAGATGTTGAGCAGTGCACTTAAGCTGAATGCTGATAGGTAACTAGTCGTACATTTCAGTTAGACAGCGGGAGCCATTCATATCGGAACGATACAAAATACAAAATACAAAAAAAAAAAATACAAAATAATTTATTTAGAATAGGGTACATAATAGACAATTTACGAATGAACGATGAGATAGCAAAAGTTTAAAACTGTGGAGCTGCCTCATCGCCCGCCTCCTTGGCACAACATAAATAAATTATAGGAGTTTACATATTTATTGATTTTAAAGTTAAGTACTATATAAAGTTAAAGTTAAAGACATAATAAAATGAGTAGTAGTGATATTTTTACTAAGTAGACAGGTAGTTAAACAGATACTTACGTAATAATAATTAAATGTGTCTAAGAAAATGCTGAGAATTCTGATAAAGGTATCGAAGGGTGTGTTTGTGGGTGTGTGTGAGTGGGGAGGAGGGCTCCTGAGGACACCGGTCTCTTAAGAGTCCGGGCAACAGGAGGCTCCTGTGTGCATCGTATTTGTGTGTGTGTGTGTGTGTGTGTATGTGGTATGTGCGTTAAATGTCTGTGTATGTTGTGTTCCTTTATGAGTGAATTAGTGTGCGTGTGTGGAGCTCCTGAGGACACCGCTCTCTTTAGACGATGAAAGACGACCAAAGTAGGCAAATCGAACAAGAAGCAACAATTCATATTCTTTATTATGTACATAAACCAGCCAATCTCTGTTCCTAGGCGGTCTATGTTCTGAGTTTTATCTCTGGGACATGATTACTAAGTCATCATCATCATCAGCCTATTAGTCAACGGCTGGACATCGGCCTCCCCTTATGAGCGGTATAACGCCTTTCTTCAACTTGCCGCATCCAGCACCTTCCGTCTTTCGCATATCGTCATCCCACCTGGCCGGAGGGCGTGGTACACTTTTTTCCGTGTCGCGGTCTCCACTCAAGAACACGTGCACGAACACAAACACGTTATGACTTAGTGCCACCACCGGTAAAACGATAAACAAACGGAAGACCCATTCCTAAGTCCTCTGTCGTGCAGATATTCGTCATGACACCACCAAGGTTTGATGCTATCAGAGCACTGAACATGACCTCAGTTGTATCTTCATGGAAGATCAAAATTCTTGCTTTTTTACTTTAAACGAGGTTTTTGGTGCAATGCGACAAAATGCAAGGATGGACTTACCCACTTAAATAACGCGACGACGACGACCATGATACATCCATGATACATGTATGTACAACGACTTTAAATTACAACTAAATTAATTGCAAAGATTTCCTTGAAATAGCAGTGTCAATTAATTAATGACTTTGTATTTAATTAATTACCTGGTTGATTTTTATTATATAATTATTTAGATGACTACTCTATTGTATTAGGTCTGACCTGTAATAATAGTTGTAATGTTTTAAATAAAATACAAAAAAAAAAAAAAAAAAAATACAAAAGATATTCATCGAAATTAGCCACTTAATCACACCTGGGTGTTCCCAACATTGGAACAACTTCCTTATAAATATAATACCTATCGATTCATATCAAAATCAAATTTATTCCAATGTCATTCATTGAAGGCCTCTCATTCTCTATCCGATGAAGACATCCCAACATGGAGCTCAAGATTGTAATGATCGATGCTCGGACTTTGTAGTAAAATGTTTATGGTAATGCAAAGCTGATTTATAGATTGCGGCCTTTCTAGACCATAACCTGATAAGAACCTACTTATGAGGAGGTACTAACCACTGTACTATGATATATCGGTACCTACTCTTTAGTACCACGTCACTTTTCAAATAAATAAATAAATAATGCTGGACTGAAATTCACACAGCATTATCTAGCCCCAAGCTAAGCAGAGCTTGTGTTATGGGTACTAGATAACTGATATACTTAATAACAATACACTACATAGATAGATATTTTTTTTATTATACATAGAAAACACCCAGACCAACGGAACAAATTTCTGCAGATCGTACACAAATTTGTTCCGAGGCGGGAATCGAACCCGCAACCTCCTGCGTCGCAGGCGGACCTTCGCCCGCTGCGCCACCGAGGTCGTCGTACCTGACGTAAATGACGTACCTTTTGTTTGGACGACCGCATTTTTACTCTGCCAATCAATAGGCACTTAGGAGAGTGACAACAACCTCAAATTCATTTATTGCTATCTAAGTTCATACGTTCTTAAATAGTAAACAGTTCTTAAATAGTAAACTGTTCTTAAATAGTTAACAGTTCTTAAATAGTAAACAGTTCTTAAATAGTAAACAGTTTTAAACATGGATCCGGCTAGCTAGTGCACAGTCATGACAAGATACTCAAGTGTATCTTAAGTATATCAGTCATCTAGTATACATAACACAAGTTCTGCTTAGCTTGGGGTTAGATGATGCTGTGTGGATTGTCCAGCATTATTTATTTATTATCTTAATGCCCTCGATGAGCCAACTGTCCCTACGTACTTATTTAGCACCGACGCACGCGTTCTTCGAGTATGGGCTCGTAGTCTGGGCATATTTTTACTTTTAACAGTGTAGTGTCATTGAGCGATAATGTACAATGCCATTTTTGGTGTGTGAGTCAGCCGCTCGTACATTCTGCTTGTCGATTATTATTGGAAGACAGGAATAGCATTGATTCAAACAGAAATGCACTTTAGATCGGATTAAATGATCCTGTCTTGCATGCTGGCATTCTGCAGCTGCTGTTTTGCTTCAAACATTGTTGCATACCATACACTACATTACTGTTAAAGGAGATTTAATTATTTAATTAATATTTTTAATGTTTTTGTGTGACCAAAAACATATGAACTAAACATATTTATAGCTAAAATAAAATGAATCACTGGAGAGCGCATAGGTTTAGAACTGTGTCGCACCTCCCAACGCACGCCCAAATTCAGAATAAGATCAAAGCCAATTTCAACGAACAGAAAGCTTAATTCAACTTCAATAATTTACGCAATGTATGACGATGCAATGTAATTTTTCTCTATTCTTCCTCAGACAATAATCCCCGCGTGCTAGGCCTACTGTTTATTTGTTTATTTTTTACTAGCAGCATTCTTACTACCCGTTGCCCTATTGCCCGTTTTCTCGTAGGAATGGAGCATTTTCCCGCGGTAAAAAGTAGCATGTTCATAAGGAATAATGTGGACTTCCAATGGAAAAATAATTTTTCAAAGCGGTCCTGTAGTTTCGGAGCCTATTCAATACAAACAAACAAACAATCAAATCTTTCCTCTTTAAAATATTAGTATAGATAAACCACCAACAGTGGGAACTCAGTTACATGGGTATAAAGTATAAAACTAAAAACATGAGCTTGTGATCCCTTTTTTAACCAACTTTGAAAAAAGTAGGGGGAAAAAAGCTGTAGGTACTTATGTATTTTTTGTGAAGTATGTTCGTAGATTTTTTCGGCAATAACAGACCGATTATGGATTTTTTGCTACTCCATTTAATAATGACCTTAAATCAATGTTATTTTTTTAAAACAATCAATATATTTTTAGAAGTACCTACTTAGGTGGTGGAGGTATCTAATGTTTGACCCCCAATGGGGTCACATAAAAATCCCAAAAACATTATTCCTTTGCACTCAGTACAAATGTTTAGAAACTTACCGCCTTATTCTTTCCAGGGTCAATCAGCAACACTAGAGAGCGTGAGATCTTCACTATCAGCGAAGTTTCCATCCATGCAGACGCCATCTCAAGAAGTGGTATACGACACGTTGGCTCAGCTGATGCAGGAAGGCAAGACGTATCAAACCTCGCGAGGGTTCTTCATCGTTACACCTGAGTGAGTATTTTATACTAGTTTCTAAAGGCTTGGCACGCGTTGTTTCTATGGAAACGTTTATTTCTATCACATGGGAATGATTTAAGGAATATGAAGTGAAAGAATAGAGAAGCCTATGTATTTTTCCAGGCCAAAAACTACCTGCATTTAAAATTTCAGTAGTTATGGGGTGGAGAGGTAAAAACATCCATACATTCTCTTTATGATGATGAAGTCTTCCTAGCCGAATTTAGACCACGGCGGCCAGTCTCAACGGAGACTAGCCAGGTGCGCTGGACATATCAAAGTGCACAAGTGTGTGCGCAAACACAGATGCACACTCTATCCCCTCACTCTCATTCGCATTTATACTATTAGTGTGATACACAGGAAATCAATAACAAACAACCACGACGAGCAGCTTATACGACTGCGACGAGCGGTAAAACATCTTATTTTAATAACCTAGAAGTGGATTGGAATCGGTAGAAGATCTTACACTTTCAATGCCCATAACGCACATGCCCATAACGCACATGCCCATAACGCACATGCCCATATCGGCGACGACATGTGGCAGCGGCGCGGCGGCGGCGGCGGCGGACGTCTGGACAGTCAATGCGTTTAACATTTGTACTCTACAATTACGTAAGTTCTCAGGAATAGAGACCGCGAAAAACCAATTTATGCACGCAAAACTTGTCCGAACACACGCAAAACTTTAGTGTGAGCCGTGTTGTGCATTCGATATTTCTATTTTGTAGAGTTGCGTGAGTCACCTGACCATTTAGAGATGACTCCATCTGTGGTTGCAGTTATAGGTTGGTTCGTGGACAGACTTGAAAATGTTGGCGCCATAAACCTATCTATGGGTTGCATGCATTTATTTAGGTGTAGGGTAAGTTTTACTTATGTTAAATACCTTCAAGCACAGATATTTATAGTGGGTAGCTCGTTACTTAAGTGCCGCCAAATGAACACTAAAGTTTATTTATTTATTTACTACACAATTACAAACCATCCTTCATAGCTGATTTTTTCCTTCTATAATAATAAATAGATGAAGAAAAATATGTCGCAGTGACATTTCTAGACTGCAAATAATGGAATGTCAAACAATGCCGGCCGTGTGAAGATCATCGTGATGATAGCACGATCATCTTCATACCTTCGATACATATGTTAAACCTACTATCTTTGAACGAAACTTCTGCAATACCAGGAAGAAACATCGTCTAAGTAATCAATAAAGGCATAAAGACCAATCACAGTGACCAACATGGAAATCGCCATGAAATTACGCGTTTTTATCAACACCCATCAACAGTAAACAAAAAGATGATGCTTTAATGATAACAAAAAACTGACGCCGGTAAATTGATGACAGAAATCCGGGTTTGGATGCCTAGTTGAACTGTCAACTTTAAAAGTTGGAACATTAGGTTTATTTTCCGATGTGGAGTTTCTGCCAAATCATTAAAAAAGTGCGTCTCATTAGAAGACAAATTGACTGGGTGAGGGCTTATTTATTACATACTTTTTATGGTTCTGTTTTGATAATTTGCCGATTGATGGCTGGCAGGTGACTACTAACCAAAATATCTAAGAATTAAATTTATATAGCAAGACAGCAGCTACAGAAATCCAGACCTGCCACATCTTCATCAAGTCCTGACAACAATTTGAAAAGACTGGTCTTCTTTGTTCTATTGGTAGAGGTCATGATACAAAAATCAGCGTGCTTCTGGAAGAAGACTGTCTTCTGCTTGTGTTACATAATGATAGTACCTACCACATGTTATAATTTCGACGGTATTTATCTTCTATCTGTTACTTTAACTTCAACATCTTATTTTAAAATCCGGTGATATCTTCTGGTGTAGGTAAAACACCAGAAGAAATCACTAGACCTATGTTCGTTCAAAATGTAACTTGAACTTTTATCCGCAGACGCCGTCGCTCCAGATCCCGCTCCTCCTCCCGCCACCAAGGCAGCTTCGAAGACGAATGTCCCTCCCCGCGGACAGTCCTCATGTCAGACCAGGAGGCGCGTCACCAACTGTATGGAGAGATCACCACCGTGCGGGATGGAGCCGTGACGCATCAGTGCGTGCAGACCAACTTGCACGATGTTATATGTGGAGGTAAGAGGCAGAAGATCTTATGGTCAGGCATTGCGAGAGAAATCACGCCTTATATCATGAGACATGTATAAGGTGAACATTTTGGCAGTTCCGCTGACCAGGATAGTCGTCGGATACCTACTTATCTAAATGGTAATGGCATAATGGCATAGAACTCAGGTAAAGCTCAAAATCTTGACTAATCGTCTATTGATGCTGAGATGATGTTGTATGGACTGTCCAGCATTATTTATTTATTTGTGAAATACCTACGTGGAACAAAATCTAAACACCATTATTCCAATTAGGTTTAAGCAATAAAATGTAATTCATTAGCTATCATAAAGCTTACTGTAATAGTCTCCATACAAAATAATGGTGAATGAGTAGGTAGGTATTAGTTTCTATAAAGGCACGCTGACCTTTCAAAGTTTGCCTTATAAAAGCTGCTCCGACCAACCCAACGTGACGTCATATCAGACGAAGATACTGATTCATCCCTGAATGGAGACATTCGGATTTAGATTAAATCGGCGAGCGGTTAGTAACTTACCCGATTGTCTACGAGCTTGATTGGCTGAGTAACAGGGTGGCGCCTTCTATTTTAGTAAATAACTCTCAAGGACTTGCGAGACAGAGCTTTATGCGGTTTAATTTGTTTTCGAGTTCTATTGGTTCAGTATAATGTTCAGAAAGAGTCACTTCTTAATTCTTTTACTTAGTTTACACAGACGCAAGCATTTTTGCTTCTCTATATTCAAGATATGGCTCGCGGTGTTATAAAATTTTCATAGATTCGTTCGGGTAGTTTTCTCACGCATACATAAGTGTTTCAAGGAGTATCGACATTCCTTAGCACAAGTTACTATCCAAAATGAAATGACTCAAGCTCCCACGTCCCAAAACAACTGTACCAAGTGCTTAACGGTAGCAGCCATTAACTTTTAGGAGCCATTGTTTTATTTCGCCAATTAATGCGAAACTGTACAGACGAAACTTTCGGCCTGGGTCACCGGTTGACCCCTGATTTGGAAACAATTGAAATATGGTCTGAATACAAAACCTGTTATGGCAGGATGGGTAGACGAGGCAAGAAAGGCAAAAATCTATCTACCGCATCTGGTTTTTCCCTAGTTTTATTGAAATTCAACATTGAAATGAAAGCTATTGCTAGAACCCCTAACTAGTTCGTTCCATAAATCCTCAGTACGCAACACCAAGAAATGAGATTATAAGTTCCGGGAAATGCATGTTTCCAAGAATACAACTGACAAACGCTTAATTCCGGTCAGGGGAAATCCATTCAAGAACGCTGAGTTACCAAGAGTATAAAAGCTAAATTTCCTTGACGAGGGTGCTGAAAAACAAAGACTTTATGTGGGCCAGGCCTGCAATGCCCTGATTCCAAGCTGCATTGTCCGACCCCTACTAAGAAAATTGTGGGCTATAAAATAAACATAAAAATATTCAGCCCAATATTACGACGAATCGCTTTTAGGTCAATCCAATTTAGTTTTCGTAAAACGTTACAGTCACGAATGTGAAAACAGAAAATAAAAATTTTCCTTTCGACTAACTTTGGTAAATCATGGAAAACATGCTTGGAGAAATTCCTTATTATACGGACTGTAAAATTCAAAGAGCGTGCCAGCCCAATCATAGGTTATTCTATTCATCATTCCTGCATTTTGTTGTTGCGAGATCTAGGTTAATGTATCGAGAACCTCTAGTAGGTGCCTGTGGGTCTGCGGATACGCTTCCAGCTTTTTTTGCTTTTATACGAGGGGTATACTGAACTATGCTTCAAAGAAGCGTCAAGGTGAAACCAGCAGAACGTTGAATAGATCGCTCTAGACGTAAGTTGCGCTACTACTTTTTAAAAAGAAATTAGAGCAAGGTCTCGGTTACCCACAATATAAGTAATTTTACTTATTAGGTTGGGTTAAGTTAAGAAATTTTGCGACAGGACGTTTGTTTGTTTGCAACAACAGCTGTGCAAATCGTGTCTTGATATTCCTCAAGATTAATCACGCGTTGACTGATTGCATGTCCTAAACATCTGTTTCCTCTGTTTCTCCCGTCAGGTTTCTCGTTATTTCAAAGGGCATGTGAAGTTTCCGACAACACTTTCCGAGTTTCCAATGTCTTTGTTTCCAAATGTCATGCAGATTTTGCTCCCCAATTTATCTTATCTTCAAAACAGTATAACACACAATCACCTTGTGAAAGCAGTTTGCCAATTTCAGCTCCTTATAAGGAGCCTATTGACCATTCGCAATAACATTTGAACTCATGTCCCAATCTTTCAACGAGATCCAATGTCAAAGATTGGATTGTGCTGCCCGTTAGCTAAGTCTAAGTTCAAGCGTCTGTGAACTTTGTTTATGAATAATTTTATTGTGATTGTTACGTGATAACGATTTGCATTCGAGCGGTGAAACTTTTTTCTTTTGTGTTGCTGCTGGCTTGACATCAAGTTCACCAATAAACAGACAACCAAATAACCATTGGGCAGACAAGATAGATATAGGTATGTAAGAAATGTACATACCGACGTAACTCTGCCCTCACGATCTTTCACAGAGTATACTCGGTATAGCAGCCATGCTTGATAGGGAATCTTAGTTAAATGGAAGTAGGTACGATTTCTGCGCGAATCTCAAAAGGTTATCGCACTTAGATCCCATGACCACACCCTAGCCTGCCGCGTTCCTCAACTGTCTCAAATGACATTGGACCATTTCGTGAAAGACTCGAAAAGGTCAAGCCGGTCACACGGAGCTTCGTGACGCCACCAATTTGCTTTAGGAAACCATCTTTAACGGTAGATAAATAGCGAAATATGAACACGTCCGGCAACGGTCCGAATTTTATTACAATAACTCGGTTTCCATTGTTAATATTCGTTTCCCATAGAAACCCCGATTAGTCGTGATCGATAAATCGATTAAAACGAATGATAGATATGAAATCGAATCTATGCTGCTTCTTTTTATTTCTCACGTGAAAGGACGTTGCAAAATTAACCGTTCTTTGACTGTCTTAGGAACATGTGAGACAGCAACCTTGTGAAGGTCGAAAAAGTTGCAAACGAGATTAATTCAGCTAAACATGCGATTGTAAGCCCTGTTACCTGGATTTAAGGCCTATTTATTATGCAAAGATCGGTGATCTCAAAGACATCACTGGAAAGCCCGTAAAGGAAACTGCTTGAATCAGTCACTCCTTCGCTTCTTTGAGTTGTCGGTGCTGATTTATTTACAACTTTGACGTGACGGATCTAGACTGAAAATTGTGTGGTCTCGTCGGAGATTTATCTATCTAGCCTCGGCATACCAGTGTCAGCAAAAAGTTCGATATTGATACCAGTTTCAGACAGACAAGTCGACTCTCTTGGGCTTGCAACTTTTTTCACTCACAAGTATGTTAATAGTGTATCAGTTGCATTAAGATTTGCTATCGCTGAGAGCTATGAGAGCGCATTCTCATGAGACTCCTTAGGAGGTGTGACCCGGCATGTCATGTCCGTTTTCCGCTCTGGTTCCCTCAAATTTTGCAGAGTTTGCATCTCATTGGTCCATTTGATTGCTTCTCAAGGTCAATTGGCCTGATTTTTAGGTATAAAAGGTAGCTGGTTCGCAAATTCCACACAATGGCATCAACGTCACTTTTCATCTGAGGTGAGATTGTGGTCACACGAAGATCTATTGACTATAAAACAAAATTGATCAAAGACTCACGACAAATACCGATAGAAGCCTCTACATTTTTACTGCCAGGCTTCTTGTGAGCTCTTGCCGCAATGAAATCGCATAGAAACTTCCTGCAATCTTCCATTTTATGCACCTTCTTCAATAGGTAGCAAGTTGTGTCTAATAGTATGGAAAGTGTCATCCGCTACTCGACAAATTTTACTTTCCATGCATGAGAAAATGGCCTAGAGCTGGTCAACCTACGGCCCACTGCACTGACCTATTTGCAATTTAATGAAGCTTTGGCAAGCTATTTATTCTGCATATTGTAAATAATAAATTACTGGCCGCGTGCTTCGAAAATGCTGACCTAACTTGCCTAGTTTTTGGGGTTATTTCTGTGAACAACCGACAAAGTTAGCAAATTATTATTCAGCCGTTTTGGTGGTGAAATCCCATAATTTTGATTGGTATTAGAATGGAAATGTTGAACATCTCTGTTGTACCTACCTATGTTAAGTCACCTGCTACTATTTGTTCGTTTTTGTTTGAGCACACGACAAACCCGTTCGCAATTAATGAACTGTCAGTTTCACTTGGTAATGATTATAGAAAAGCGATTTTAGTATTGACACAGTTTCACTGAGTGGGTTTATTGATGTTTCTTATTAACACTGAAGAAAGTCTAAGGTTGATGGTAATCCAATTTGAATAATTTGGATAACTAACGTTAACAGAGCATTTTCTACTATGTTACCTAACCTACCCACCTAAACCTAAACCTATCTCCCGCGGTTGAGTACGTAGGTGGAATAATGGGCAAAAAAATCGATTCTTTATGAGTAAGAGGAAAAGATTCACTTGCCAAATTGCTAGCAAGGCTTACCAGTCAAGTGCCAGTTTTAGGTGTTACCTACGTACGAGGAACAATTAATGCCTAGTTAGTGGAGAAACATAGTTGCAAATTTGCAATCGAGTTTCATACATAATGCTCAGGGCTTTGAACAGGGAAACCCAGATAATCAATTTTCCTCACTCCTGGAGCTGATAGTATCTCGGCTTGCTAATGACCGCTTTGAGAGTGCCGCGATCTATGCGATATCGCTTTGTGTTCGGTTTACTCTTGCCAATGGTGTTCCAACCGAAGAAACTGACTTATTAAGCACCTTCATAAGTACGTATGCGTAGTCGCAATGAGATGTTTTAATTACGTAAAATATATTTAAGTAAATAGGTACTGCAAAAATCCCTAATCCTTTAGTAAGACCTTGTTTTCTTTATCACGGCTTTGTAAAATGTTTCTTGATTCGGACCATCGAAGGGGCTTGCTTAAGCTGCTGCCGATTCCATGCCGTAGATCCCGTAGAAGATGATATTAAGTAAAAACTGTTTGAGGGTGATGTGAAAAATACTTAAGAATAATTTATAGGCAACTGTACTTCGCACAAAACATTTCTGAAAGATCCGGCACGAAGGACCAACTTTTGTTCTCATTGTACTAGAAATTGATATATTGCCTAGCTAATATCCCCGGGCATAAGGAACCCAACAAACATTTCAGTCATATAAGTACAAGTTACGCGACTCAAAATGGTATAAACATCGCATTGAAGTAATTTTTGCGTGTTATATAACTTAGTGCCTCTTATCTTTATACAACTTCGAGTCGTTTAAAGACATCATTATAAACTTCTATACGACTGTTTATACGTCAATTATACAACTTTCAGTAGTAAAACTACTGCTGAAATATTAGTAACGTCTATACGACTTTTACATCGGCAATAATCGTGTTAGAGTTGCGAGAACTACTTTTACGTGACGTTCGTGTAAAAGTGATAAATTGTACTCTTATACGACTTTATATCATGTTAGATTAATCGTGTTAGAGTCGCAAGATCCACTTTTACGTGACGATTGTATATAAGAGTGGTAATTTTCACTCTTATACTATTTTAAGTAAATTTGAACCCTTTTATCCTACTATTTAACGACTAGATGTACCTACAACCATATTTTTGTAATACAGAAAAACAGTTGTAAGTCATTAAAATGAACAGACAAAGCTGGTCAAAGGTAAAAAAAAGTGGTGCTTTTAAAAGAAAAGTAAAAAAAAACTATATTGCGCTTCTTAGTTCCAACTAATAATGCACCGAATATTTCTACACGACAAGTGAACTGTAAAGAGACTGCAATGGGTTCCGTACAATGTTTAATTTTGTACTCAGGAGATTTGACTTCGGTACAAAGTGGGTCTAAAAGTTGTGATGTTGTTGAATGTTGAGAAATGAGTTCCAGTTCTATAATAGTAGAGTCAGAAGAAGATGTAGTAGATGAAGCCTGTCGTTAAAACATATATATATATATATATAAAAAAACTGCTATAAAAGTGATTCGTCTGGAATCATTTATTCTCTCCACAACTAACCAAAATAAGTGGGTTTTGACTAACAATTGTGATGTTTTCGAACTAATATCTATTGAAGATAATGAAACGTGTATAATTTTAATTGGGATTATTCAAAATGTTAAGGATGTTTCTGATACGCCGATTAGGTCGTCATTTTTAAATATTTTTAAGATGAATTGTAATAATATTAGAAGACTGGAATCGTCGTCAGTTAATATTAGTGACATAAAATGTAAGTTAGTAACTACAGAATATGGTTCAAATATTTATTTTGTACCACTCATTCATACTTTGAAATAAAAAAAAATCATTATGATTGGTTTTATTATTTATTATTAGTTAACCAAATTTTTTTCTGAAATGTACCTATATTTACTTATTTAAATACATTATCTCGGTAGCATGGGTTTAATCTAATCAAAGTACAACTACAAGTAGTTTGATTTCATTCACATATTCTTCTTATCTAGTTTAGTGTTTACCAAAGCAAGACTCTTAAGTATAGTTGGTTGATTTTCAAAAATAATTTTTAGGTTTTCTTGAATATTTGACATTATTTCTATTAAATATTCAATTTGTTGAGGGACCGGTATAGATTCGGTAGTGGTGGCAGTTTGGGGATCTGGAAATTGTAGATCATACTGTTGATCCAAATCCTGAAAGAAAAAAAATTAGGTAAGATCAAAGCTATACAAACCAACGCAATGCCATGTGCCATGTAGCAGTGATAATATTATGAATACATTATGTATAAATGAAGACTATTGTGCAGATAAAAATAAGAAGATACAATGTCTACCAAAGAATATGTTGCCCGCTTTTGACATTGAAACCTTAGAAACAGTAAATTCGAAGTCATATTACTGATCTAAGTGTAGTATAAGTAATATATTATATTTAAGTATAAGTCGAAGCATATCTCACTAATATTATAAATGCGAAAGTGTGGATGTATGTTACCCCCTTCACACCAAAACTACTGAACGGATCGGGCTGAAAATTTGCATAGACGTAGTTCTAAGTCTGGAACAATAATAATAATAACCATTTATTGTTCTCTTCACACAACGAGCTCACCTTTAAAACTAGAATATTCCTAAAAATTAAGAACCATACATAAATAAGTAGGTAGGAGAAAGTTTAGATTCTCTGATCAAATTACGAAAATAGCTTATACCTAGTTTCATAAACACTAAAATGGTTTTTCTCATAGGATTTATTTGACTGAACCCTAATTTCATTAATATGGCAGACAACAAAAGAAGCGCACATAGTAAAAAGTCGTTAAGAAATTGTATTACGGTCGTGTCTAAAACTCTAAGTCGTATTAAGGTAGCCTTTATGACATTCGTCAAATTAAAGTAAAATAATTGCTTAAAATTAAATAATTTGTAAGGCGCGTTAATTATATTGAGATTACTAGCGCATATTACCCGATAACATTAATTTCCCAATTGAATTATTTATTTGAAAACGAATTTCAATGATGTACATATGTAATAATTATAAAATAAAATGGCTGTACTTACCTTACAAGATAAAAATGATATCACATTAAAAATAAACTGTCTGATTTAATTTTATACGATATCTTTGAGATCACTTCAGAATAAAATCCCGTGAAAAAGTCGTCATTAACACTACATAATCGACAAAATGTCGTAAAGCAGCGGTAATAAACACCATAACTCGATTAAAAGGGAATTACTCGACGTCTATACGGCCACTACACGACCATGTTGGTGATTAATACGACTGCTACACGACCCTATTACGACTTTAATTCGTATAAAATGGGCCTTTTCTGGGTTGTTTTAACGTGATAGCGACGTCTTTACTACCAGACTTGAAACCAAAAGTTAGAATCGGCACGTTGCGGCGACTTATGAAATGTTTGTTGGGAAGCTAATGCTTGATTAATTTAAAGCGCAAATGGTCACCGGACCCTGTTCTGATTATATCTCTGGTGTAGATTACAAAGTAGGGGAATAATGGCTGTTTATGCGATATGGGCTGGTTTTATAAAATATTTTATCTACACTAATGTTATAACATTCTACTTATGTTTCCAATACTTGACTTATAATGACTACTGTTATAGCGCAGTTAGCAAAACACTCAATTTAAGCAATTTCACATGATGTTATAATATCCACATCGATATCGTAAAATCTCATTATAACATCAATAAAACGCGACCAATTAACCTGGCGAGCCTTATGTCAAAATCCTCGTACAAGTTGTATAAAATTTTGATATTAGGCTGGCTTTTGAAAACAGTTGGGTTATACGTGAAAACTTCGTCGAAACTACTAAACTTACATACACAAAACTCTTTGGTAAGATCTTGTGCCAATTAAATAAAAAAAGAACAGCGCGCGCTCGTTCCTGATTGGCCCTGCGCGAGCAGCTGCGCTCTCATTGGTTAGATATTAATGGCGGCAAGTTCACTGTGACAATACACGTACGCGTGAATTTAATGTTTCGCAATGTGTTTTGTTTTTAAAATACAAATTAAAAGTTAAAAATGGATAGCGAGGTGGGCTAAATATTCTATGCTCAAGTCCACACTGAGTATCTACAACAATATTGATATCACGAAGTATTCAAAAGTCATAGCGTTCCTGAAACGCAGTTCAGAAGGACACAAGGGAAAAAAGTCCTTGACGTTTACATCAGGTCAAATAAAGATGTTCCTGGAAGATTCACAAGATATTTTGTATCTTTTTGAAAAGGTAAGTGTATTTTAGTTCTGTTATTTAATCTACCTAGTACTTACGTACTACACACGCAAGTTATCTAGACACTCCGTTTAAGCGCTTTGTGTATAAATTTGGTAGTAGGTACCTACACTTTACTACTTCATAAATCATAGTTTTTGCCTTGGCTATGTACCTCAAGCTTATTATATCGTTTATTGTTACAGGTTGCACTAATCTTCGGCATAATGGGGGCATGCCGAAGGCAAGAGCTATACAACATCCAGTTCGATGAAGTCTCTAACATAGACGACAGTACAATTACAATCATGGTGAAAGTTTTATATATTCCGACTCCGTCTACGAGCTCTACTGCTTGCCCCGCGGCCGCTACAGCTGCTGGATCAATAATTAACATTAACTTTCAAAATTGTACCATCCAAAATTTGAACAATTATTATAAATAAACTATTGTCAGCTTTTACTCTTGTTGTTTGATTAATTGCATTAGTGAAGATAAAGTAGTGTATGCAACTGCATATAACACGGGTATTAAAACACTCGTTACTATTATGAAACTCGCTACGCTCGTTTCATAAACTCACACTCGTGTTTTAATACCCTTCATTATATGACAGTTGCATAAACTACTAATTGAATGTGGTCTGTGGTGTGGTTTACCGCAGCTCTTGTCTTCCTACACATTTTACGCAAATCGTTTCCTTAACTTTTCGTTATGCTGCAAAGAACCAACTTACTTATTAGAGACAAATCGGAATCGGACACGCATCGGATTTTTGTGTAAGTCATCAAATGATTTTCAGTGAGGCATTGATTACGAAAGATTATTGACGTACGAACAAAGGTTGACCCATCTCCAAACATATAAACACAAGTACCTATCTACCTATCTCTAAAAGGACAGAGGACGCTGGCTTAAGCAAAGGGAGGCTTTATCTACACCTACTCAGCAGAGATCCCAAAAGTTAAATTATTATAACAGAATATTGGAAGCCTATACAATTATGCAGCTTTCAGAATAATTGATACTAAAACAGCGGAATTTACGACGGTTACAGCCATTTCATTGTCGAAGATATTAATACCTGACGCAATAGTAATACCTATCTATAAAAGATAAACAGGGCGTTGATAATCTTACACTTTACAGCCAAGATTCAGGCTAACTTTATTCAAGTAGACCGTTTTATGCGGAAAACAGGTGGCTACTGGTAGAGCCTACCATACTTTTATCGTAAAAGATCGGGAATGCTTTCGAAATAATTTATACAGCATCCATTTGCAACTGTAAATTAATAGGGTGATTATTGTCATTGGTATGGGGGGAAGTGCTTTTAAATAATAAAATTAATGCTGAACATTCCACGAGCATATCTATGTATACCTCTATCTACTTCTCTACAATTATTTACTGCACAAAAAAATCATAAACGGCTGCAAAAGATTTGATAATTTAAATTATATGTTGAGTGGGGTTTTTCATCTGTCAAGATACCTTCCGACATAAAACACATGAGGTGCGTTCGTGTTGTTATAAAGAGGGTAGAAAATTATAAGCCCATAATTTACCATTTCAATATAAAGTGGTACCTAAGCATAAAGTTACTTTAGCTCAGAACTCGCCACCCAATGTCCCAGTTTCCGCCGTGAATGCAGCCAGCACTGCGGTTACGTTACGTGAACGTCGCGTGTTTGCTGCGTTTCCGTGCACTCGTAAATTTGTAGCCTAGTTTAGTTTTTAGATTAATATGGACATTGGAAGTTATGGAACATAAGGTAGGACTAGATTACCGTTGAGATGCTCCATATGATAATGTAATGTAGGGAGTTTACATTGAATTGGTTTTGGATTCTGATGTTATGACTGAGAAGGATAGGAAGTAATGGGTTAGAGTAGAGTTTATGAATGTATTGGTTTGGAGCAGTGTGGCTGGAAACACTGCAATAGAGAGCCGTAAGTTGAGTGACGTTAACAACTACAACTTAGGACTAGCGTGAAAACAACTCTATTTAGTAACAATATTTTTGTAATGGCAACCAAAATTTATAACCATTTACCAACTGACATTAGGAAGTGTACTGACATCTTAATATTTAAATCTAACCTTTTTAGTTATTTAATAAGTAAGACATTTACTTTTTGACGAAGTTTAATATTAAGATTAATATTAAATGTAGAGTTCAGAGTGGTTGATACTCGTTACAATTTAGTGAAACGTATTATTTTAAATTTTTCAAAATTTTCCTTGTAAGCTTCACTATTAATGTTATTTTTCTTTACTGATGAATTATCTAAAATTTGTACGCCTAATGGCAGATCTCAGTGCTTTTAATTATAATGTCTGAACATCCCTGTAATACCTGTAATTTGTGTATCACAAATGAATATATGAATTGAATTTAATTGAAATTATTCCATAGAAAAGCATTACTCAAGCATAGATCGAGCCTTACTAATACATACTATTACGGGCCTTACTCCGTCAATAGTAGGTTTGATGGAAGCTAAGTATCAATGGCAATATTAAACTGCAGAACTGAGGTGAGAGAAGTAAAGAGATAAAAGCAACCGACTACGGAAGAGCATCATCGGAGAAATTCCTAGCAATTTCTCCAACGCGACTTCCGAAAACAAATAACTAACCAAAATAGAAAACCGAAAGGAAATCGAAAGCAACACAACATATTCTTATAATTTGTTGCGATGACGGAGTGTTATAAAGTCGAGCAGACATTAACGACGCTTCTAAACCTTAAAATAAAGTGGATAAGACTGATTTTGCTGTTTCGACGGATATGACTACTCGACTAATAGAGCATGCGAGATGAATGAAAGATGACATAGAAAGGAAGGTTTGTCGTGTGAATTACTTGTGTTGTGAATGGGAGCTTGGATAACAGTCATCAAATGTTGATGCTCGATTGCTTGCACTGATTGATTCGATCAGAGAACGTGATGAGCATTATAAAGTCTTGCTTCCCACAGTGACTTATAAGGGTCCGGTATTTATTTAGTGTGGTAAGGTTAATAACCTTAGATACTATGGATGAAACATTTGCGATAGGTGATAAATAAGTAACATGCCATATCCTAACTACTAGATAAAAAAGTTACAAAAGCGCTTTCCTGATAAGCAGACGGCGAATAACCGAACGACATTTTTAATGAAACACCTAGGCGACTGATGATGATAAATTTTAATGTTGAGGATAAAAAAAAACATTTAAAATTAAAAATGATATGTACCTATGATAACTGATAGCGATACCTCCAACACTAGGTAAGCTATTTGAACCAACATGATCACGCAATACCAAACAAGCCAGCAAGCAAAACCTGCTAAAGACTGCAGGCAGATGCTGGATGCGCTAAGCTGAAGACAAGGCGCTCATTAGGGGAGGTCTATGTCCAGCCGTGGGCTAACACAGGCTGATGATGATGCATCGATAGTACGAATAGTCTTACACAAGACCAATGTCACGTCAAGGACGGCACGCAATTTCACACCTCAACGGTACTAACCGCAGATGGCAGTTGAGTGATTAGGCGATTATTTTCGCTTTTTACCCGACTACCTTCATGTTTGAAACATCTCTATTGAGAAGTCATAAAGGTATATTATCGAGTACCTATACAATATATCAATCTATGAATATAGATTTGAGTATATCGAAAAATCAAACAGAAGAGTGGAGAGTTTGTTCACTTGTCGAGTTTTTAGAGTTTTCTGGGCACCAAAGAAATTCTGGTGTAGCTAAATATAATTTTTGATAATCACTTCAATTTAACAAAAAAAAATCACACATTCTTTAACTAAATAGATAAAAGCACTTCAAAATTATCTCTTTCAACCTCAGACATAATTTTATGGGTGTATATCCAAATATCCATAGCCTAAATCAATAATACTTAAACAATAGCAAACACGTGGTTGCACATCCTGACCACATACCAGATCAAAGGACAGGGAGATCCTAATTCGATTTCCTGAAACCATAACGGCAAATGGACAACTTTGAACAATTTAACTGGGAGATTTATTGCAGTTCTGAATGGAACAATTCGACTAATGAGGACGGATTGTTCTTTAGATGAAACGGGAACCGCAGTCACATAGCTACTTCCTTTTACGTCTGAGATTGTTTCTCATGATTTTATAAGTGGGCTGATTTCTTTTGTTGGTGTAATAATAAAATTAAAGCAGGCTTATTCAAATTATTACTTTCATTGCCAGATTAACTGTTGTTTCACCTGCTTCCTTCGCAATTTGCATTATTTTAGCACAATGCTGACAAACTTTAGAATTTTATTTTATTGAATGCTTAAATAGGTAGCTACGATAAACAACAAAGACGATATGTAAGGTAAGGTAAGAACAGATGGGGTTTGAAGATTTTAGCACTAACATCGAACACCATTTTTTTTCAAAATCGCCGCTCTACGATAAACAACAAAGACGATAAGTAAGGTAAGGTGGGGTTTGAAGATTTTGGCCGTAACATCGAACACCATTTTTTTTCAAAATCGCCGCTCTATAAAAGTCATATAATATGTATTTGGATTAAAATAATTTCCTAAAGTGTCAGGTTTCTGAGATATTCACAGGTGAAAATAACTATATTTTTTCTTCTTATGTGAATATTTCAGAAACCCGACGCTTTAGGGCATTGTTATCGATTTATTTTATTTGGAGTAGTGTCTTTTATCCAAATATATAATTTTTATTGTGATTCTTGCATGGAGGATGGCCTTAATATAAGTCAACATTTTTTTTTTCAAAATCGCTGTGCACCATAATTGTTATTTGGATAAAAGACACATAAACAGCGAACAGCTCGCAAGGTCTAGTGTTCGTAGAACTACTAGTTTATTTGTTTTGATGTCCTCTTTTCAAATATATAACATTTATTGTGTGCGGCGATTTTGAAAAAAATCTAAATCTTAAGGCCACACCCCCCATACAAAAATATTCAAAGCCCTTTCCGAACAGCCATTCCTTTTCATACATACTTCTGGCTCTACAAATTGAATTTTAAGAACAACTGAAGTACAAGTAAAGTACTTACGCAGTGCTCTTAGAATTTAAAAAAGGTTGACAATCATTTTAGACCATTTAAAAAGCCTGGTCTAAGGCAATGTTGGATAGAAGTAAAAAGTTCATCCGCAGTCAAAATCAATATAAATTAAAACGCACCCTAATGAGAGTTATTTTTAAAAGAGACGGCATTCTGAAAGCTGGAATGAAAAGTAGGTCAGCTTTGGAACGCAATGCTGCATCAATTAATTTTACGAGCTGGAATCACTTTCAACACGGCGCGGTACGAGTGTTATTAATTTTATTAGAAAACAGGAGCGTTGCATGATTTAAGATATAAATTCTTAAGAACACAGTCAAAGTGCATCGATCGAAGATTGAATAAGGCAAATAGGTAAATACTGAGTAAGACATCTACCAACTGCCAGCAGAACATTCCCCGATTTATGAAGAAAAGTAGAGATAAACTACAAATTTAACAAAAGTTACATCTCATCTCTTTACAATAATAGTGTGATTAATGCAAAGATAAATCTCTAGACAGGGCAAAGACTCTTAATTAGTTGCATAAACCTTGTGAAGTTTTGATCAAGATGCAATTTCGAAGTGATAAATGTGGTGCGCATAATTCAAACCGAATTGCAATTAGGAGACCGTTCGAAGGACCAAATTAGCTCGAAGGAACATATCAGGATATAACATCCAGCTTATTCCCTGGTATGCAAATGTAACTGCATTCCTGGGAGATCGTGACTCGATCCTTGAGCTTTGGAAAGAGCTACCTCACTAATGGCTGGTTGAAAGTTTGCAGATTTTTAATTGTTTCAGTGTTTATGTAGCTTAACTTAGACTTGTTTTGTTTTTTTGTTGCTGGTATACCTGTGCACTACAATGTGCACTTCTGGGAGATTCCATAACCTACAAAGAGTTATAGACTCGGGGTGTTTATTTGACTTTAGTAACGGAACGTGATCATGACATGACAGTGTTTGTTAGTAGAGTACCAGTTAGGTAGTTCTTTTATCTAGCTAGCTAGGCGATCTTTCATCAAACGATTATTGGCAAAGATAAGCTCATCAAAAAATTGAACCAACTATTGTCTAGTTTTACCAGCCTTTACAATCGAAGCCAGTTCATTTGTTCATTTTTACCCTGTGTCTCGATCGAGATATCGACGCACTTAGTTGATAAGTGCGCAGGCGTATTATTGGCATGGCATGGCATGAGAATGACTGTGAAGAGTGTTTATGATCCTGATAAAATCCTACTTAGTACTATGCTCCTGCTTATTCATGAGATATTACTGCGTGAGCTGAATGCATTTTTTATTATCATTGCCAATCTCTCTAGCAATAAACGTAAGCTTCCAACGCTTTCAGATAGACACATGCAAGTTGCCATAAACAGTCAAAGGGCTGCATAAAATAGTTTCGCGCCGGCTTGAAAGATACCACCTAAACTAAACAACATCGGAGACAGCAGAATCCGCAAATTGCTTGAATTCATTAGCCTTTGAAATATACCCTCAGCATTCGCTTATTTCGATCCGATTACTGACTCTATCACCCCGCAATAGGACGCAAGGTCCGCGCGAAAATTGCATTTCTGAGAAATCCTGCGCACATCTAAAGGTGTGCTAAAATTATGCACCGCATTCCAGTTTATTTGTGTATGTGGAGTAGCATCAGAACTCGACCTGGAAGGTATTTTAATGGCAAGGGATTCCGGAGATTGGTGTCCGTGTCCATATCGTGTGTCTTATGGCTTGTTAGCTATAACATCTATTTTTGGGTTCCCGTAATTGGGTAACGCGTAAAACGTGGGTGAATAGCTGATGGGACTGGTTTTTGGGGAAATTGAGAGTGAAGATAAGGATGAGTGGGTAGGCAGATTTATCAATTGATATACCTGCATAAAACTACAACAAATGCATCGTTAGGACAGGCCAGAAACTATTAGGTATTTCTACAATAAAGTGTTCATGATAGATTTGATGATGCTTAAGCTCGGTCCTAGAATCAAAGATATTTTGTGTCAACATAGACATAGGTAATGTATGAAAACTTGACGTTGATCCAGTAAGGTTACCACTATAACTAGTATAGTATAATAATATCTGTGTCACTATAAATAAACAAAAGCAAAAACTCCAACAAAGTTTAATTGCACACGCGCAGCGAATAAAGTGTAAGTACGAGTTCCAAAACGGACGAGAGACTAATAAAATTAAGAATGAGAACTGTCAGCAATTATTTGTTTCGCACTTCCGCGATTTGCTCCGACCGACGATATTGTCTTTTAATATTTTCCACCAATATTGATTTGGTTTTTTAACCCTTAACAAAATGCGTAGGATTCGAAGAACCAAGTACAAAACCTTTTACTTGCCGATATCGCTAAACATTAAACATTTTGTAAGCTAACATTGTAAGACATTTACGGACAACAGATTAATTACTGTCTAATAAAGACACGTCCTAAATCCCGCATAAAATCAACTGTTAATTACTATGTACACGTCTCAATGTTTGCAAAAGGATTACAAGCAACATAATGAGGATCGCCTGTCGTTCGGTCTGATATATTGAGCGGACTAACTGAGGCATTTCTTTATGCGTCACCCATCAGCAGATGTTCTGAAAACTCCACTTTTAGTTTGGGGCGTGAACACGTAAGTTTCAGGAATTAATGCATCACCCGACACTAAATTTAGTTTTACACTGATAGATATGACCCACGACGCACGCATGACCCATCCCCTCGTAGCAGCTTGTATAAAAATCGAAGCACACATTAGCACCGATATTTTTTGAGCCGATAAATTCGCATCACTATTCTTAAAAAGTAGGTAGCAGTCTATGTAATATATAATGAATGAAATAATGCAAAATATTGCATTATTTCATTCAGCCAAAGAAAATAAGTACGTGGACGGAGCAGCACAAACAATAAGATAGAGCTTTTTAATGGTAGTGTACCTACGACGTGCACGTTTGCTGCATGCAATCTATGCAAAATGAAAGCCCCTAAATCCAATCCCAATTTAATTATACAAACGAAAACCAAAGCAGATTCAATTTGGTATTCCAGCCACAGATTAAATATACTACTTCGTAATTCCAATGCTGCACCTAGACTGCCATAACAAACCAAATTTACTGCTTCGTATGCGTTTCTGCAATGCAATGCAAAGAAACAACAGCCGGCGTGAATTTATAAGGTTATCGAGTTCGAATGTTTAGAACATTCGAACTCGATAACCTTATGAATTCAAAGAAGTTTCGACGTAGAAAACTTAATTATAACAAGTAGGATATAGCTTTTTAATTTATATAGTTATAACAGGCGATAGTGCATTTGTCACAACTTATTAAGAAGGTAAGTAGATATTTACACTTAAATTAATCGAATGTGGTTTTAATTAATCCGATAGGTAGGTAACGTACTAGGTAAAGTACTTTATCTACAGAGGAAGTATCGGCCGTTAAATTATGAATAAATTATCTTCTGAACAGGATACCTAGTAATCTATATACGGGTTCCTAGATACTTAAAGAGGAAATTAAAGTAAATTTGGTCATTAAATTTTCCTATATTACTGGAAGTAAAAACGCAACCAGAAAGAACTAGTGCAATAAATACAGAAAGTTACTTTAGTTAGTCTTTAGCAGCATTTGGCGCAAAGCAGTCTGGTCTAACTTATGCTCACAATAACATCGGGAAGGCTCGAAGGACTGCTATAATAAATTTAAACAAAGCCAACGTAGCGAAATTAAAGAAGCTTTACTGCAAACATAATGCCCTTCTCGGTTCACTGCCATAAAACTGTGGTAGGTACATTTCTACTTACTTTGTTTTTTTACCAGCCAGGTACCAGAACTTGCTATGGTACGTGCTTACAACGCTTAAGTTTAGTTAGTGTTCAACGTTGCAAAGGACACATTACATTCTTAATGTCTATCCAGTTTTGCAGTTACCTAAGTTTTTGAGCTTTTATGTTATTGCACTTTGTAAAGCAGTTTTTATGCTCACTGCACCGTTGGGATTGTTGGTGCTTTTTATTTTGTTTTGAGTAAACGCTCGACTTAACGTAGGTGGGTTAGGTACCCAAAGTAACTATTTTACTTACGTAAAATAACCAACCATAGGTATCTACATTATTACGTAGGTACACACAATCATCATAAATTCAAAATGCAGCTGAAACATTTCGCAAATCCAACGCCATTCCCATAAAACGAAACTGCCCACAAGTGTCTCTTTCGCAGTCAGAATACCAAACGAGATAATTCTTTGTTTCAGGAAATCCCAACGACAAAATATTGTACGGACGACCGAACAAACGGCGCAGTGCTTCCTTTCCTGCACCGCGATCCTTAGACCGTCGCCATTCACTCCGGATCTTCGGGTCCTCGACTAAATACCTCCAGAGATGCGCCTCAACCAGAAGCCTTCATCATAAAAACGCGAATACGACCGACAGCTCCTCTTCGACTGATTACCCACCGAGTGTTGAATCTGCGTCGCCAAGTAAGATTGAAATCACCTGAGCCTAACATTATCTAATACCCTAATCGATCAATGAGCTCTTTGCTCTAATGAATGATAATGTTGATTGATGGGGGGAAAATCAGGGGGAATCTACGGATTAGTCCGACTTGTCTTGCTCTATCTACTCGGTTGTTGCGGATACCTACATTCCAAAAGCTTAACAGTTTGATTGTTTGCAAAATATTTCTAAAAATATGCAGTTTTGCATCAAAGGCGCGAATGAGTTCAATCATGACGATAATTGTTTTATTGGTGCCTTGACACTTTACGTTCAATTCTTTAAAATTATGACATAATTTCGAAATAATTATACTAAGTACCTACTAGGTAGGAATTGAAGGAGGTGAGTGAAGTAGGTGGGTCCTACTGCAAATTTTGAATTATCAATACACCTACAAACCGTTTTGATCCGTGGCGTGACCAAAATATTATGTTGCATGCCATTGGTTCGCCATCCCTGTCTAGGCAAAATACACTTACCTACTGCGGGCCTACTCGTAAAAACGAAACCGAAGTTTCCGATTAGTTTTTGGCAATCTTTAAGTAAATGACATAAGAATCGGTTTTGAACGAAGACAAATCAGAAACTTCGTTTTTGTTTTCCGAGAGCCTATTCGCCCCCAGGCCTCCTTTTTATTTCGCAATTCTACAACCTTTTGTATTCCAGAAAAAGCGTCCCTGCTCTCCCGCTTATTCAGACGAAGCGGCCGCAGCAAGCAGACGCGGGCGATGAGCACATTCTCTGCCCAGTTCCCCCCCACCGAGTGGTTCAACAACAAAGCCGTGCATCTGCACTGCGTCGCCACACAGACCAACTCCAAGGTAAACATATCCCTATCATCATACATTATTCTGCCCTTTCCTCAGTTATGCGGAGTCGGCAGTTTATATCACTGAAGTTTTTTGAAAATGTTCCTCACATTAACTCATTAATTTTCTCATTCTTATTGATTTGTAGCCAGATGCATGTAAGTTTAACCATGAAAAACGCTTACCTATTCGTTTTAATTTTAATTTAATTAAGTGGGTAGGTAGTACCTACCTACTTAATTTAATTTGGTTAACTTGTTTGTTTCTTCTCACTATTAATTTAATTTTTTTGTTTTATGTTTTACCTTTGTAATCGATTGCCTTTATTTTTTTTGTAATTAATTTATGATTTTTTTATATCTAACATTACTTTGAGGTAAGTTCCTATATATACCTACTTAAGTACTTGTTTTAATTTGACTTTTTTGCAATTAATTTTCTGTTGTAAATGAATTTCGATTTGTACCTTACCTGTAATCAAGGTGGTACTTAGATGTGTTATTTGTTGTTAATGAATTTCGATTTGTACCTGTAATTAAGGTGGTACCTACCTACTTAGATGTGTTATTTGTAAGAAATGGTCCACAATCCATGTTTTCGTGTAGGTACACTGCGTTGCTGTATTTTTTTATTAATAAATAACGCAGTGACATTTTTATCCTGGAAAGGTATCGACGATTTAACTGATTACGGTTATAGCCACTGATGTTCGAAGCTCCGGATGGCCGAGGCGTTAGAATTGAACCATGAAGGGTTCAGCCCGTGGTTGTCTTAAGTGTCGACTAAGAGAACCTACCAGAGGAAGAGCAGCAGCTTCCTTCTGTTAATTTTTGCAATTCTACTGAGATACCCAATCCGCCTGCCAAGCGTGGGCCGAAGTGATACGAACCCCGTGATTATGGCAAAACTCCTATGGCTGGCATGGTTAGCAGTGCGTACGTTTATGTGCTGAAGAGGTTTTTATCTCAATTCGTTATTTCTTCTTTTCCAGGAGTCACTGCAGAGTCAAAACTCATTCGTCTCATCCTACTACGACGGTTCAGAAATTAGTAATCGGTCTTCCACGTTGCCGAGGAGGCACAAGCGGCACCTTTCCACGGAATCGGGCATTGCCGGCTCGAACTACGACCACTCGCCAGTGAGGCAGTCCAGCCCCAGTTCCGGAAGCTTGCCGAGGTCAACACTAAGCCGGAGTTCCACCAACAAAACTATTCTAGACCATTTCGGATCCCCGCAACGACACAGCGACCCAAAAATGAGAGATAGTCTTAACGGAAGCCTTCGCAGGGGAGACTATTCTAACTCCGATCACATTATGACCACCAGCGGCCCTTCTAGTTTAGAAAGCACAACCACTCACCGCACTCCAAGGAGAGACTATAAAAATGGAACGTCTGATCCCAACTCCTTGATGAAAAGAAGCTACCAAACGAGTAGCAGCGGTCACTCCAGTTTAGAGTCGCACATATCGGACCGAACGCTAAAGCCCTCGCCTAGTCATTGCAACGCGCTGGGTGCTCCCGGTCTCAGCAGAGCGCAGTCGCTCGTCAAAGTACAAAGCCTTCAAAGCTCCCCAAAGAGCCTGCACAAATACAGAACCAAACCGCCCATCGTCGGCGGAGAAACAAACGGTAAAAGCACGTCACCCAAAAACTCGCCAAAAAACTGTCCAAGCACACCCAAAAAAACCGCTACCCCTTTGCATAATAAAACATTAGGACCTAAGGTGGAGAACCCCTCGACGACTATGCTAGCGAGTTCCAATTCTAACAACTCAATCACACTAAAAGTTACCACGAATACTATGTCTCAAAACGGTGGCGGCACTAACACCAAAGTTTATGTACAGAATTCCCCTGTAAGGTCCGTCATTACATTCGAGAACGGGAAGGTCACAGAGACCAGCAACGGGAGCAACATTTACATCATCAACGATGACAGGCAAGTCGTCTCCGTGTCACAAAACGGAACCTCCAGCCAATCGTCAAAAAACCCAACAGAAACTTCGTTTGACGTCAGCGTAGAAAAGAATAAGCAGAAGTACAAGGAGTCAGAGCCAATTCGAGTGCAAGAGAACAAATTCAATAAAAATTCGATTAACGATACGGGTATGAATAACAATCGAAAGCTCTCATTGCAAATCGGAGGGGTGACTAATAATAACAGCTTTGTGTATAAAAACCAACTGAACAATACAAACGAAGTTGCATCGAACCCGGCCTCACCGGCTATTCATAACAACATACATAATGTAGAAACTACTGCCAACAGCCACCCTTCAACACCTACCAAGAGCTACGACAATATCATCGGATCTCTGGGCAGTCTGCGGTACCAGAAGAATTCTCTATCATCAACGAATGGACTTCAAACGAATATAAACTCCAACAGCGAATTGAAAAGCGTGGACCTGTTGAAGAAAGCTGCGGCGCTGCAGATGCTGAACGGACTACCGAACGTGAATAACAGAATGAGCACAGACTCTATAGCGAATCTGTTGACGAAAGCGATCGACCAGAAGCCGACGGTGCTCGGTTCAGAACCGAACTTAGCGCTGAAGAATCAGGAGCAGATCAAGGACATAAACATGTCAGCGGAAAAGATAAACTGCTTGGAGAATAAGCAGAAACGGTACAGCTTGAGCCAGGAGAGCAAGAAAGAGAATCAGGATTTTTATAACTTCCCCAGCTTGAGCGACTTGAGCTTTAACTTCACGAGTTTAGCTGCTCAGAAGATATTGAAAGGGGTCAGTATTAACAGTGTGGATACGCTCGTTGAACTTAACATGGCCGCGAATAGCGCGGAAAAACAGAATAACAGAGATGTAGCAGCAGTTTGTACGGACTTCGGCCTTGTATAGTACTTAATATTAACTCTTAATGTATAGTAGTCTTAACAGGTATCTTAAGGTAGCGTAACTTATTCGTAACTACTTATGCTTTAGGTATGCACTATATTTAGTTACAAACGTGTTTAAGATTTTGTACTCTTATGCAATCTTGTATCCTTTTTGAAATGTTTGACTACTAACTTATCATCAAAAATAAATTTACGAACATGTAATCAGTATTCATTAATCATAATCAGATTAATTCTTAGTCTGTAGCTCACTTTTGTGACAATAAATTAAACTTTTGGAGTGGCCTAAACACCTATGAGTGCCTAAAATAGTATTAGAAATCATATAGCCATGTAATTAACTGTCCTATCATTACATTTTAGGTATATTAAATTAATTTGAAATTCACCCTAGCACTTTCCTGTGCCATCACACGATCCAGTGAAGTCGAGTACAAACTAGAATAAACCTTCCACAACCGGATTCCATCCAAACATGGGAATTTATAGGAATTGTAAATGTGTATGTCATTATAAGTGCCATAAACCATAGTATTACGCTTTGTGGGCGGTAAAAGGCTTGCATATTAGGTTCTATTTCTGGAATTATCAAATTTTCCTCATTTTAAACTTTTGTAGCGAGCAAGATTAAAATTGTTATACTTTCCTACACCCAAGCCGTAATTGCTGTAGCAACTTACTTCATTATGTTAAAATAAATAGATTTTTTTATTGCTTAACGTAAAGACCCTTAGATAGAGTACAACAAAACTAGTAGGTAGAATGCAAGCCTTAAGTATTGAATTGGGATTTGGTCATTTCAAATTAGAAATTGCTGTACTGGAAGTATGGAAGCAAAGGGTATATTTATTCATTAGGTATTATTGTAATCAGAAGTCAATGCATATTAGTTTAAATATCATTTATCGCCATTTGTAAAAATATTAACAAATATAAGTTGATGCTTTAAACTCCTTGTTTTATTTGTTTAGACAACCTTGCTAGTGGCAGATAGTATTTATTACCTGCAGAGTTATTAAACTTAGTTTTGTAATATTAATTACTTAATCTTATTCAAGGAGCCCATTGCTGGGGTGAGGAAAGACCTACCTTATAACCTTCTGTTCTAAAGTTGGTGGTAGAATGTTAAGAATAATGCAAAATCAATTTTGATTTTGTGACTATTCATCATTTATTTGGGACGCAGTTTTACAACAAATATGTAAGTACCTACAAATATATAAAAAAATAAAACTTTTAAAAATTTGCAAAAATCTTACAACAGGCTATGAGCAAGCAATGGTACTGTGCTCCATATCATCAGTTACTTGACTTGGCTCGGTTTCTATCTGGTTCTTGATTGAATTCATCCAATCATCAGTAGGTTCCAGCTTTTTGACTTCAGAATCTGATTCGGAACTAAAACTTTTTTCTTCCTCTGTTATTTCTACACATATGCTATCAGCTACATCATCTTTACTGGTTTTAAGGGCAGTGTGTCCTAATTCACTAAATTTATGTGATATTTCATCATTAAACTTATGTGATACTTCATCACTATTTATTTCTACATAGCATACACAATCATTTGTTGCCGTAATTTGTTTTAGCGCTGTCACTTCTATCTCCAATTCCTCTTTACTTTTACCTTTAGTAGCCTCTTCAATAGTCTTATATGAGTACATGTGATCATCTTCAGGTTTGACGTAATCCTCCAAAGAGAAAGTTTTACTATTAAAATTCAACTTCTCTAAATTGATAGCACCATAGTTGTAAATGTTATCCAGTATTGTGGTTTCATTATCAAAGCTTACTCTAATGTCTCGAACACAATCTCCAGCCAGGTCATTGTCGTCTTGGCATTGTTTACGCAAAGCATCAAGTTGTCTTAAAGTTTTCAACTCCCTTGCTTTCAAAGATGCATAAATTCCGGCAAATTGCGCTCGTACTGTTGCTTTCATCTGCAAATAGACATTGTTTATTAAGTTAATACTCAAACACTAATATTTTATATGTTGAAAATATGAAATTATTATTTAGGTACTTACTTCTTCAATTTTTAATGTGAAATCATCTGTATCGCTCGCCATGACGGACGATGTTTGTTTTGTTTACATTTTATTTTGTTTGACTCAAAGAGAATGTCACGATTTGACTTGCCTTCTTTCCTTTTTCTAAAATGTCACTGTCAAAAATGTTGTGCAAATGTCCTATTCAAAAAGAACTATGGCATGATGTTGCCATTATTGTTTAGAAAAACCTACCATTTACCCTTAGAAACTAGCCAAACTCGATGTAGAATGTTTGTAAACAAACCCCGACACATATAACTAAAACTCACTTGTTTGGTATCGAGTTTCAGACGGGTTTAAAATTGTATGCTTTATTTATGCAATACACGCACATTATCGTTTGATTACTAACATTCTACATCGAGTTTGGCTAGTTTATAGGTGAGGAACAAGAAAGACAAATGCTGCTAAATGAACATTGTAGAGTCCCATATATGTAGGTAGCATGCATGGATCTTAAAAGAGTGGGTTGCTTGGGAGGTTGATTAAAATTTGCATTCGAAATTGTGAAAGGTTTTAACGTTAACCAATCTAAAAAAAAAGTGGTTATCTATTAGGAACCTAAGTTTTTCTCCTTTCCTAAAGAAACATTACTGATCCAATTGAATGCACAATATCACAATTTACTATCAAACCGAACAGAATCCCATAAACGCCACCAGGCGATACTGTACTATAACGACTCTTCTGTACCATAACTACGACTATTGACGACGATGTGATATTCTTTTTAATTCAACTTTTCGTAAAAATGGTTTGGTAGAAAAAACTTCGAATGTTGAATGGTCAAAAATATGTGAATGACGATCAAAATTTCTCCATAAAATATGGTACTATAATGATAATTTTTAATTCAGGCGTATAGTTTTTAAATTCAACTTTTCGTAAAAAATGGTTTGGTAGAAAAAACTTCGAATGTTGAATGACGATCAAAATTCCTCTATAAATTATGGATACTCTCCTAAGACCATTTTCCTGAAACTATAATGATAATTTACTGTTAATGAACTAAAATGATAATTTTTAATTCAGGCGTATAGTTTTTAAATTCAACTTTTCGTAAAAAATGGTTTGGTAGAAAAAACTTCGAATGTTGAATGACGATCAAAATTTCTCTATAAATTATGGATACTCTCCTAAGACCATTTTCCTGAAAAAACATCGGTTCTATGGTACCTACTTCTCTTTAATGCCACGTCGTCAAAAAAATCCGCTCTGTATATGACGCGGACCTTTGGGAGGTATGCGTGGGATCGAAGCCAGAACGCACAGAGGCCCTATAAGAGAGTTAATCTATAGGCGAGGGTTACAAATAGCGAGTATCGTCCTCAGGTACCTACACAGTTATTGTTATGAAACACCATAAGATGATAATCAGCCAGGTGTAAAAACTACTAAGCTAAGCTAAGGAAAATAAAAGAAATTAATGAAAAACCAGGTTATCGTGATGGGTGAATGGACTGGGTAATTGGGCTATGGGGAGACTGCGGCCGCCTGCCTTAAACATAGTCTTTAAACTGCATAAAAGCGGCAGACGGTGGCTTGCTGAATGCTGGATGATGGCGTAAATACGGAAAGGAACAACATCGGCGCAAACGACTGAGGGGTGTCGAGAATTGCGTCCGCGATTTCACCATCACGAAGACAGCCCGTGAGTGGATTTCCCCGTTACTAGACACATTAGACACTTCCATCCATAAGTCTATATCGTTGATTTATCATCTTATCTACGGAACCGCTAAAAGAGGAAATGAAAAAATGAGGAGCCGCCCGTGAATGAAGAGTCCTCATTCACGGGCGGCTCAGTTACCTTATAGCAAGCTACGCGGATAGTAGTGTTTTTATTTCGGATTTTACGCCCTAACTCAGAGCAAAATAAAAAAAAACTTTTTGATTGCTCTTATATTTATTTTAATGCTTATGTATGTTTATATAAGCTTATTTGTAAATTGCAAAACCGATAAGTAGCTCCACAGTAGTAGTTTCGACGTCCGTCTCATCAAACGCCCGGCCCGAGGTATACTGAGAATCAGGCAGTGTTGCCAGATTGAATTTGACAAAATCAGTAGAAAATCAAGTAAAAAATCAGTAAATTTTGAAAATATACAAATATCTAGCTTGCGACACAAAAAATGCTTGTCAATCTGTGCGTTTTTTGTACCTATCATTCTGGTTCCATACTGGATGAACCCATTTTGATTAAGTTTTTTTTATGTTTGTGGGTACATCATGTGTGTTTCAAAACAAAGTACCCAAGTTGCAAAGTAAAATATTAATGACTTTCGAATTTTACAAAATTAGGTGGTTTAAGTAGGTTTGTAAGAAACTTCTTGCATTGTTATGAAAACATTGATCAAAGCAACTCATCAGCTTGGACTTCGCTGAAATTATTCATTTTCAAGGGCACTGAACAGGTTTTGTGAGGTACCCAGGTAGTGTAGCAACGATGGTGTTCCTTTGTTCGGAACAATCACCATCGTAGCTCATACAGTTTTTTAGAGATACAAGTTGTTCCTATCTACAAAAAAAATTATGTTCAACGAGAAAGAGGGCTTAAAATTTAGAAAAAAATTACACGAAGTTGACTCGAGAATCGAATGAACACCAAGTGAAATTTTAATTTGTTTTATTGTTACAAGGCCTCATGAAGGAAAGCTGGTAGATTTTACAATATAAATCATTCAAAACTCAAGTAGATCTACTCGTAGAAGGTATAATAATCCACCTACGATACCTACTGCTAAATCAGTAAATATGGCAACACTTTTGCCGCAAAAGTTTATCGAACGAACGAACGGACCAACAAATCAATCAAAAACTATAGGGACACAGATGTATAATATAAAGGAACGAACGAACAAAACAAACTCTTAAATTTAATTAAGTTTTTTGTGATTATTGTGACGAATCGTTGGTGATCATTGGCTTCTGAAGTGACACTGACAAGTGACAGCTTACCTTTATACAGAGAGCCACAGCAGGGACCCATTAGCGCTCGGGAAAATCGGGTAGATTTCACGAAATTTTAGAAATAAATCTGTAGAACGTTCAAAAAAAGGTAAATCTACAGTGAAATCAGTAGATCTGGCATCGCTGGAATCAGGCGCGAACTTTGCGAGTGTGGAACAGTAGCAATTTTGCCGTGGTTCACGCCGCAAACCGCGCCGCCGCCGCGCCGCCACTTCACGCCGCGATCCGCGCGCGAGTGTGGAGAGGCTTTACAACTTTTCGTATTCTACCACTCGTACCAATGACGCACTAATCCAAAACATGGCAACACAGGCACAAGTTATTGATTTTTCGTTTGACAAGTCGACTTGAAAAGTCGCTGGCTGGAAAAAACATCGCCTTCTTTTCTTGTAAATGGAATAAAATATCCGCCAGATCGCTGTATTCTTGTACTAAATCTAAATTGTGAAGTGTTGTTGTGAGTTTTTCTCAGCATGAGCGAGCTGAGACACCGACGCGGAGAGGGTGACGGCAATGATAAAATGGAAACTGCTGGAGAATCCGATAATGTAACTGTCCATTTATTTTGTAATTCTAACCGGTTTATTTTTATTGTTATTTAAAACACTGTTGGTTGTTAGTTGGATTCAGAGGAGGAGAAGAACATAGAAGAGAAATATGTGGATGAAATGGCGAAGAATCTGGCCCAGGGAACCGACAAGACGCCTGAAATCCTTGACTCGGCACTTTCTGGTCTATCTTCAAGGTAATCCAATTTACTTTACGCAACTCCCATACTGACAAATATTTCCACACCTCTCACCTCCACACATCACAAATCTACTGTTTATGTAAATAAAAAATGACCATGATTAACAAACACAAAAGACATAAAAAAAATGTGAGTAGAATTTCATTGTAACACAAACTGTTTGGCAAACCTTTGTTTAAATAAAATTTTTACTTATCTAGATGGAGGAACTGGGTGATCCGAGGAATCTTTACCTGGCTGATGATTGGAGCATTCTGTCTGCTCATCTATGGTGGACCTTTGGCTCTCATGATAACTGTAAGATATTATAATTTAATTATTTTATTTTAAAAGCTGCACTTTACGCTAACTAGATTAATTAAACCTGGCAGATTTATTGTAGGAATATAATGAATAATTTTATATAAACACTGCACTCGACTGGATTTAGTAAACCTGGCAAAAAATCTTTATGTAATGGATCAATTACTACCTTTGTTCTTTCATTGGCAATAGGCTAGATTTTTTATAAGATACTGAAAGTCAAGAAACAAAAATTCATTATTATGAGTGGTTACTCACTCTCCACCTGGTGCATGAAAGGTTTCCACTGAAAACAATAAAATACCCTCTCTACAGGTACTGTGCGTACAAGTGAAGTGTTTTGAAGAGATCATCAACATTGGCTATGCAGTGTACCGAGTGCACGGTCTCCCATGGTTCCGGTCCCTGTCCTGGTACTTCTTGCTGACTTCCAACTACTTCTTCTACGGAGAGAACCTGATTGACTACTTTGGAGTTGTCATCAACAGAACTGTAAGTAGATTCAATAGTTGAAACTTACTCGAACAGAATAATTTTATTAGATTTTTTGATGAGCATTGGTGAAACTGATTAAAAATGGTTTCTACTTTAATGTCACTACAAAAAATTCTGAAAGTAACCACTTATATATACTGTTAAATAAACCTTTTAATTTCAAACTATGATTTAGTATTGGCATGCTTCACAATGTGTTTTTGTTATGTGCAATTTTGTGATATTGCTCTGTTATCTTAATTTCATGATGACATGATCAGCCTTTGTCGATCCACTGCTGGGTATAGTAACATATGATATTTTTATATTATACCATTTTTCCAGTTATAAGATAAGTATGTAAGTCTAGGCTAGCTCATGTAAAGTTATTTATTATTTGACAATCTAGCTTTAATGTTCAAGAAGTCATCAAGTGACCAGAGGAAATAAATTGCATATATTATTTGAATTAGAGCTGCAACTTCTTCATTACTTCTGTCAGGCCGATAGATTTGAATTGAATTTTATTATTATTATCATCACTTAAACCGGCCAAGTGTGAGTCGAATCATGTCACTCACAATCACGATGGTTACATGTCATCGTACAAGCAGACAGATTTGAATTGTATCTTTTTAATATTATCACTTAAACTGGTCAAGTGCGAGTCGAATCACACTCAGAGGGTTCCGTACCATTGTACAAAACGATTTTCGATTTTCGCAAAAGAAACCCTGCTGGATATAGTAATTCACACCCTGTCAAAATTTCAACTGCCTACCTATTACAGTATAATAGCTGAATGAATCACATTTTATGTTTGCGAGCGTCCCCCTTTGATTTTAATATTTATTTTATATATTTGTTGTTATACCTGCAAGAGAAATAGGAAATAAGTACACATTCTGTGAAAATTTCAACTGTCAACCTATTACGGTTCATGATACAGCCTGCTGACGGGTGGACAGACAGTGGAGGCCTAGTAATAGGGTCCCGTTTTCAACCTTTGCGTACTGAACCCTAAAAAGCAACCATTCAATTCTGTACGTAATGATAATAAATATGCTAATTCATTAACATGATAATTTAAATTTAAATGTTCAGCTTTTATTCATGAACAGAATTTCGAACCCTTTCTTTGATTTTGTTATGCAAATGTGCTTTAGCTTATCAATTCAATACCTTAAATTTAATAGTGAATTTGATTGCTTTTGCTTTGGCATTTCATACATCGGTTAATAAAAATACACGCAGACGGCGATTTGGCCCTAAAGAAAGAAAATCATACAGTCAACGACTTTGCTCGCGCCATATAACCGAGCTAGTATCTGCCCGCGCCTTTGCACGCGTTTTCCTGGAATAATAATGTTGGCATTTTTACATGCATTCAAAATTTCAGCTCAATCCGTTCAGTACTTTTGGCGCGAAGACGTAATAAACATCCAAACTTTATAATATTTGTGATTCCGTGAAATAATTCCTAAAGTTTTATAAAAGGAAGTTTTAAAATTACATTAATACCTAGTAAGGAACTAAGTAAGTAGGTATAGCTACATACTGGAATGAGGAAAATAATAACGACTCCTCAAAGTTAATCTTGATAATTTGATTATGACAGTGATAACATGAAAGTATGTATTTCTACACCTGCCTATGAAAAATCACCAGTTTCTCGATTGTTGAATTTGTATGTTTTTATTCTTTGAAAACTTCGCTGTGACTTTATGCAATTTTACCACCCAAACACTTTCGGTGGTAAAAGTGCGGTAAAATGAAGAGGGCACTATGCGGGCTATTTTGTGAAAAGGACAGGACTAGAATTTTGCGTTCATAGAGTGCGCGAGCTGGACAAAACATACCTACGTTTTTGGAACGGCGCGCGTAAGCGTTCAAAATTGTTTATTTACAACAAAACCACACAACTAATGTCAAAACTGGTTCAAGGAACCAAATAATTAGTAATATAATAAATAATAACCCACGAATCGAAACATAAGCCGTCTCAAACAGGGTTCCTGAGATTTCGACCAAATTATGTGCGAAACAGTACACTTTGATTTTTTTATCGTTAATTTTTCCCGATCATGTTTCCACTTTCAACAACCAAAGAAAAAAAAATTGTTTTTATGTAATTCGAGCTTTTTATCCCGTGAGTACTGAAAATCTGAGATCAAGCTCTAGTTTAACAACTAAACCTGTTAGGTTCGCCCCTTAACCGACAATTATGCTCCTTAATGCCACAGACAATAATCCTGGCGATGACGACAGCAGTGTTGCTCTATTGCTATCAATAAATACAAATACAACCTCATTGTTTGATTCAAGTTCCCATTTGGGAACAATGACGTGGATGAGTTAAACGAATGGTATTGAATTCATTACGGATGTCAGCGGGTTAACTACGAACTTAATTAGTGTTGGAAGAACACCAACGAACACCAACCAGGTTCGTAGTTAACCCGCTTTCTTCCGAAATGAATTCGTCAAACTACGATAGTTTTTATAGTAGACTGGGATTGAATAGGTAATAATGAAGTGGCTAGACGTGCATTGTCGTCCTGCTCATGCTGACCTATATTCAATCGCGAGGAATAATAAACAGACCAAGTGCGAGTGGACTCAGGGTTCCGCAACATCATACAAAAATTAAAAAAAGAAACAAGAGAAACCCTAAATACATGTTTGTGATAGTTCGCAAAAAAAGCTAAGATCCAACTTGACGCGGTCACCAATTCCAAGTACTGACCGCGCCCAACTTTGCTTGATCGGTGGGTCGTTGGCCCATTTCAATATTTATTTTTATTATTTGTTATTATTTAGGAAAGTTAAATACACACTCTGTGAAAACTTCAACTACCTACCTGTTATGGTCCATGAGATACAGCCCGCTGATCGATGGACATACAGAACGCGGGGGCATAGTAATACGGTCCCATCCATATCATCCATAGGAATCCTAAAAACACTACAACACATAAGGCATAAATAACGTGTATAACATGTGTTTAATCGATTTTGAGATATGCATAAGTATTCTGAGATTTTTACGACCACAGGTATTGAGAATAAACTCTTTCTACCTACTTTTATGTGCTCGTAATAATAGGTTATATTCCTAAATAATGTCCCTTAACACACAGTGATAAGCCGTGCTCTGGACAAACAAGAATTTTAGGCCGTAAGATTAAATATGTCCTCTCGAATATGTGAGAAAAATAATTTAAAATAACCCGTACCATTCATTTTCAATATCATATTAATTTCATTAAAAACCGGCCACCAAGTAGGTACGTTTCGTGTTTCAAATAGGCACAAGTCGTAAGGTCGTTTTGTGTGAAACCACATATTTTACGACATTCACAAGTAATTATCAGTTATTAAAACAGCTAGTTGTAAATAAATAATTTAGATAAATGACAAGTTATTTATAATTCACGTCTCGTTTTTCTCTCTATCTCACAAGCAAGAACCGCTAATGTTCAAGAGTTTATTGTAAATTTCAGTATAACGACAATTTTCTTCACCTAGATTTATCAAAGAGAAGAAACTTCACAATACGAAGATTTTTATGAACGTAATATGTGTTATGTTTATCAGTCACTCAAGTCATAACACAAGCTCTGCTTGACTAGGGGCTTGTTGATGCGGTGTAAATTGTTCAGCATTATTTATTTAGTTATTTTTGTGTTCATATTATGAGCACTTTAACTTTATATCACAGTAAAGTAATAGGATCCTCAATTAACTAAACGATCGCTTCAACCAATTACTTATACCATTAGTCTGGTCAACCGATACTTTATGGGCCCACTGGGTTGTTTGCATAAGAACACTGATTATGATTAATTTTGACTTCCTTCTTCAATTTTGTGGATGAATAGTGTCTGGAAGTAACGACTTCTAGATCATGCAAGGCACAAAATGGTATTGCATTAGACCTCAATTACGCACAGACATCAAATGTGTGTGTCCAATTTTGCCCCTTGTCACTATGAAACTTCGACCAAATCTGCGCGTCAAACGCGCGGGATGCGGAATGCGAAACTGGACCGTTAACGACGCGAAACTTTTCCCTTAAAAAGTTCCCGCGTCTCGGTCCGGTGTGCAAGGCTCCATTGAGGCGCCCGCGCCATTGCAGCGTTCGCTGCGTGGCTGACGTTCCCGCTGCGCGTCCCGCGTATTTGAAGGCAACTTACTCTATGACAGCGTCCCGACGCCCGTCTGTTAGTAAGCGCACCTTGGTATGATAAGATTTATTGCACGTGAATGTACGTCATGTGCTCTGGCATATTTAGGATCAAGATTACTTACTGACGGCTTAACGACCCGAAATGGATATTGGCATATTTATCTTTCTAACTTACCCGAAACTCCAACTGCCGAGTATAATCCTCTTTATCATACCAACCCTGGCGGTCCTGTGCCAGCTAGATCAACTGAATTAATGAGCCTTATCCTTGTACTTACGTCCACTGATAAAAGGTTACATACTACGTCAAATCTCGACAATGACACCTATAAATAATTATCTGTCAGCGCAATGATTCGGAGTTTGGTGCTGGTTCACAAAACTGTCCGACTTCCCTATAAGATTTGACATATTTCTTTGTTCCCAGGACTACCTGAAGTTCCTCGTCACCTACCACCGCTTCATCTCATTCTGCCTGTACTGCTGCGGGTTCGTCTGGTTCGTTCTGTCGCTGGTGAAGCGCTACTACCTGCGTCAGTTTAGCCTGTTCGCCTGGACGCACGTCGTACTGCTGATTGTGGTCACGCAGAGCTACCTCATCATACAGAACATATTTGAAGGTCAGTACTGGCCACATGACTTAATGGTTGCTTCAAAGTTGCAAGGTCCTTTACCGAAACGTGCGTTGACTTTGCGGGCCCCTTCTGAAGATATCTCTACGAGTTTAGTGGATTCCCTTCAATGAAAAATCCTCCTTAGATGTAGAGTCTGGTGAAGCGCTACTAGGTACCTGCTTCGGTTCAGCCTTTCGCCTGGACGTATCGGTAGATCACGAAGAGCTATAGTTATTATCATACAGAAAGTTTTCGATGGTCAGTGGTTTGACGATGGAGTCAGAGTTGCAGTGTTTCATAGATCCGGGGGTTAACTTTGCAGGCCTGTCCTGTAGATTTACGACTTTTGTGGACATCGCCAATAGGACCCCGAATAAAGCCTGAAATACCAAATATTGTGCTAACCAACTACACCACGAGGGAGTAGGAGTCGAAAATCTCTGGGACTTCTTACGGACTCTAGAGCCTAATTTTTGTTATATTATTTGATCTTACATAATATGTTCTTGTCTTACAGTAGATTTTATTGTTACGGAATGCAGACAGCGATGATTTTGCGTTATTAAATAATTACCTAGACACTTGAAATAATTAAAATTATCTTTACGTACATTATAATAAAATCTTACCTATATTTTGTACGTAAGAAATCACGCTATCGAATAAGCCAATAGCAATATAACAATTCCGAAGATAATTAAGTACTTACTATATTATTCACTAGGTTTTATTAGTAACTAGGCACTTGCTAGGTCAAGTCCAATGTCTGATTATCCATAATTAGGTAGGTCTTATCTTTGTTATTTACTTGTAAACAGTAGGTAGAAAGTTGTAGATTAATGCTCTTTCCTTTATATCAATGAATGATAAAGCAATGAATAAAAGTATGCAATTTTATAGATTATGCGAGTCTACTTTTGCCCGCGCCATCGCACAAGTTTTCTTGGACAAAAAGTACCCCATGATATGGTATGTTCCCCAGCAGGATATAATCAAATCCTAATAACACACAGCATCATTTAGCCCCAAGCTAAGCTTAATATCAACTTTAGTACCCATCTTAAGTTCCTACACTCTGACCGGGTACCTACATAATAATTATAAAGATTAACCAACTAAGAGTGTCAGAATATTCGAATCGAATAGAATAGAATAATTTTATTGTGAAATTGTGTTACATCAAGGTCTTAAAATCAAATAAATGTTTCAACAATTTTATCCATTTTGGACGTACCTACAATAATATTTTTTTAACAATTTAAGTAATTGTAGAGGTACAAATCAAATTATTTACATTTCTTACTGCATAATGCCTTATTCTAAAGGTAAAATTTTACCTTTTTTCAAAAAATTATCTAATAAATAAAAGTTATCTAAAATAATTTTTTGCAGCAGCATGCAATCCAGCCATTTCCTCATTAAAATATTCATTCAATAAATATTCATGTACCTACCTATAATTATGAATGCATTATATGAAATAATGAAAATATAAGCAGATCTTGGATATTCGGAAGGATCTTTTATCGTGAAAAAGGTAACCATTACTTCCACGTTTTATAATATTATTGTAGAACTAGCTGGTGCTCGCGACTTCGTCTGCGCAGGATTAGTATTTCGTGTAGCTTATGTTATCTACTTTAAATAGCAGAAGCGATAAAAGTATCTATTTTCATTTAGGAATCAATTTATTACTACCAAATGTGCATTTGAAGTAAATTATCAATTTCTATTGTAGTTATGGTTTACCATTTTGGCTATAATGGCTTACACATAAGATATAGATATATACTGTGGCGGGCTTTTTTGTAGGACTATTTAAGATAAACATTTCTATCATACATTACACATGTGTAACTCTAGCGGTTTTGGCAGCGCACGCCAGAATAGCTCGCAGATGGTAGATTTTTTCCTACTTACTTGACGCTTATCGTCATATTTTGGACAATTCACACAGTATTTTTATAAATTGTAGCATATTATAATATTACGTGTTAATCTGATGTATATGCTATATTATTGTAAGGTTGTATTAAAATCCATTCAGTAGTTTTTACGTGAAAGAGTAACAAACATCCATCATCCATCCATCATCCATCCATACGTACAAACTTTCGCGTTTATATTATTACCAGCTTCTGCCCGCGGCTTCGCACGCGTTGCAGAAACAACGTTAGAAACAATGTTGGAAACATTTTAAGGTTATTTATATCCCATGGGAACTGATTTATGGGATAAAAAGCCTATGCCTGCCTTGCCTATGTTTGATTCCAGGGTTAGACTGTATGCAAAATTTCAGACTGATCCGTTCAGTAGTTTTGGCATGAAGAGGTAACAAACATCCATCTATCCATCCATCCATCCAAACTTTCGCATTTATAATATTAGTGTGATAGTGTGAAGTATTATATGTATTGATAGACGAATACCTACATAAGACAGGAAACCGCCATCACTGTTCCCTACCTTTGTCACCGCGTATTGTCCGTGCCGATATTGTGTTCTCACCTATTCGTGTCAAGTCAGCATTGTCAACATTGTCCGAGGAAGCCTTTCAGTGTAACTAGGCCGTGTAGGACGTTATGTAGCTATAAGTAGTAGATAGCTGGAAATGTGGGTAATTGGATTAGGGTGAGGAATTGAGGTATCAATCGGTGTCCATCGGCCAAACATCACGCCAATCAATAGATCGGCATCGGATTTAGGTCCAAAAGCTACGCCAAAACACTTATCTCTGGTGTTTTTGTAGAGCCCGATTATGGTGACGAGAGTTATTTATTATTGTTTATAAATTTTCGGCAAAAAAATAAAATAAATAACTTATTTGCTATAAAGATTCACAATAAAAACACATGACTAAGTAACCTATTGTTGTTACAGCTTTTTTCTGCTTTCTTGCCTTTCTCGTCAGAATCATTCGTCATCAACTCGAAGCAAATTAAGAGTCAGGGCCCTGTTAGTTAACAAAAATTAAAAGTCAGGGCCCTGTTTGTCGATAAAAATTAAAAGAAAGCGCCCTGTTTGTTTATAAAAATTCTGCTTATTTAATTCTTGCAACAAAATGTTGAATGCCGTTTAGGTTAAAAGGTTGTTGCCTACTTAATTGAAAGTTCATAGGTGCTAAAGACCTTGCATGAACTCTGAGATGACATTGAGAACGTAATTATTAGTCGACAACCGTAGGAATTCGTTTAATATGATAAGATAACGTAGATAACATTGAACTAGCGCGCTCTACCCGCGACATTGATCGCGCTGTGCTCGGACAAGTTGCCAGAGCTTGGCATAGGCCAATCCATTTTGTTCGCTTTTTTCCATTTGTCGCTGCGTCGTACTGACCGGCGTTATGGGGCGTTTTGTAACGTGTTACATAGCGAGCGTTCGTACAGTCAGTTACGGGGAAAGAAGGCGCTCGCAACGAGCAGCGAGACAGATTTAAGCACGCGAGTGTTTGCAACACTTGTGCACTATAATAAGATGTCACATGCTAGTAGTCAGCACATGGTCGCCCTGGCTGAAATTCTGCTATAGGTAGACCACACCAAAGGCGGATCGCTGTAGAACCATATCACAGTAACAAACGCCAAAAGTTGCGTTTGTTACTGTGTTTGGCGTTTGTTTTCTTATTGTGACAAGGTTCGATCCGCCAGTTGTGTGTTTTAACTATAGGAGGACATCATTACAAAAGAGGAGGTTTGGATGAATGTTTTTTACTCTTTTACAACTGAATGGGTTACAACTGACCGGTGTTACGGGGAGCTATGTACTGTTCGGAGCAAGCATGAAAAGTTACGCCTTTCGCTATTGGTGTGAATCACCCTGTGTGATAATAATGTAGTGTAGATCAAAATTAATCTACGTTATCACCATGTTCGCAGTTCACAATTAAAACATCTATCCGTCCGTAAGTCCGATAACACAAGCTTTTTGCCTCTTAGAAGCCAACTCGAAAATAGTTTGTCGATCATCCAATTTTGCGGAAAATGCTTTTTTTTTTGGACAGCGCTTTTATCGGCCAACTCTTTGCTCCGATAGACTAAGGTAGCATTTTGTCTATTGTAGATTTAACAATGTTTTCTCAAGATTTTTAAGGACTCAGTTATCAGAAGTTTTCGCGTGATACAATTTGTGTGGCGATTCTGAAATGGATAGTACGGAGACAAACAGTAGGTACCTACTGTATATTTTACTACGCAAAGCGCAAAGTGATAGACCTAATGTATGTAACAATCGGTACAAAAACTCGGATAAAATGTTTTGGCAGCTTCCTTACACCTTTATTTTCGGGTAATAAACTTCTGGATTTTAAAAATGTAAGCTTTATATATTTTGGGGCTCTACCTTAACTCATAATTCATAAACGCTCAATGCGAAATAATTTTATACATGCATGCCAACAAAAATTGAACTATGCAGGCGTGGCGTGCCGTGCTCGTATAAAACTTTTAAAAAGTTTCCGAAGTTTAAAAACTATAAAGTATTCATAACATTTCGGATTCCGAACATTCCTGAACTGAAACAACAGTGTCAGGGTCAAAGATCAAGCGAGCTATAAATAGGGTGGATACAGGCGTGTATTGTATGGGTACAGAGAAGACACTGAACTGACAATGTTATATTTTGAGTAAAACATAAGACGTAAGTATTATCAAATTCTAAACCATCCATATGGGACTCTTTATGATATGTATGTCCTTTTCCTCACGTAAAAAAAAGATTTGGATAGGTTCTCGGTTCACTGAATTAAAATTATTCTTCTCTAAGCGCCTATTTATCGAACGATTTATTTGTCAATTGTGTTGATAAGTATAGTAAAAAAAAAGACTTATCGAAATACTCTGCAAAAGTTATGCGAGGTCATACATAAAAAAAAAATATACGCGTCGACTTGAGAACCTCCGCGGTTTTTCGTTGGTTGAAAATAATCATATAGGTTCAATAACTACGAGACCCAAGGGAGCATAACAAAAATTGCCTCATTCTTATGTCGTTGTCCATCAGCAAAATGAAAATGAAAGCATTTCCATTACCTACTTATCCTGATTAACAAAAAAAAATCCAGTCAAAAGAAGACAAATTAATGGTAAATTCAGGACGAAATATCATCGAATAGAAACGACGTTTACAGTATGTAGCGACATTTTTATATGTAAATTTAAAGACTAAAATCATATCCCGACCTCATTAACACGCCGTCCATCCAGTTTAATCTAAGAGAAAATTTTAGTATTCCGGCTACAGAAATAAGTTTACGTAGCTGATATGAGGGACTATCAAAACACTATCCATAACGTAGACGTTGCGAAGGATGCGTTATAAATTGATCGTCCCACGAAAGTAGGTCGGCACCGCCGTCAAACAATATGATTGCCTCCGATATTGCACACTTTAGTATCCGCTATTTCGCTCGCATTTTGGTCTTTATCGGGTGAAAATCTCTTAGGTTTTATCTACATGAATTGTAAACAAAATATTGATTAGTATACCAGACATAAGCATTAGTAGCATTAGTAGCTCTGGTTAGGGCTAGTGTTGTGTTTAATGTCCAGCATGATTTTATTTAGACCACTCTAGGTGTTACGATCGTATGATTTTAGCAGAATTGTTTGTAGCAAATTTTCCTTTGAATTATTGATGACACAGAAAAGGGTTGTTGTTTATGCCGAAAATAGCGGGCGTGTCCTCAAAATTAGGTCACCCATCAATTTATCCCTTCGGAGTTAATGTAAAATTCAGGGTGATTCTGTCAGAATAGGTAAATCAATTTCTAAAAACCCACTGTAATCATAATCAATTTTTAGCAAACGCTGACGAAGTGTGACCGTGTGGCTACGGCTTAGAATTTGCCACCCCAATTCTTTACGCAGGTGCCATAAGAGGCGACTAAGGGATATCCACCGGGGGGCGGGCAGCAGCGCCTCCTGCAGAACAATTCTACCACCGAACTGCGATCCCCAACCCTCATGCCCAGCATGAGGATTGTGGGCATCATCCCCCCATATGATATATATCAATAATGCGTTTATCAGAGGGAGGCCCGCGTCCAGCAGTGGCCTCGTATAGGCTATAGATGATGATGAAGCAAACGTTGATTTTTGTTCCCTATAAACCGTGAAGCTGTTAAGATCCTTCAAGGTTGGTCGTAATAAAAGTAACCCTCTTTCCTTCGCGGTGATAAAACTGAACCACATAGCTACCACTGATTTGTAGACACAAAGACAAAGCACTATAACATCTACGGAATAAGGAGACCTTTCGGCTAAAATCAGAGCAAACATATAAACACCAGATTACGTAACACTCGCCAGAAAAAAAAATATATTATTATAATTATTTTATACGCGATATATCATATACTTTTAATCAAGAGGTATAGGTATAGGGCGGCATCAAAAATTTCGAGAAGACTGTAGAGCGATTTTCCAAATTATAGGTAAAGTTAAAAAAAAAAAATTGATTCCTTGAAGTTATAGGCAAAAGACTATGCATGGTATACAATAAAATACAGATTACCTGCCTTTCAAGCAACAACATATACGCCTCTATGCCGATGCCAAAATGCACACCGAAATGTTTTGTAGAAACTGTACCTACTTAGTATTATCGTGGTTTCACTGTTATGTTAAAAATATTGAATTGTTTTGCTTATTGAAAATTGTATTTAATTATTTTAGCTTGTTGATTTACATAATATAACTATTTAGATGACTACTCTGTTGTATTAGGTGACCTTCATGCCTTCTTCGTCTTTAGGTACCTGTAATAATAGATTTAATGTTTTAAATAAATACAAATAACTTATTATTTTTAGTTTTTATGACGTTTTATTAGTTTTGGAATTAATGAAGTCTACACAACAAATCGGCAGGCCGCTGACAAGTTGACATAACATTCGGCTGCCTACAATATTCACTCACTGAAATTATGTACCAACCAACTAGGCTACGTACGACACTGCACCACACGAATCCGCCAGATTCGGTGTGTAGACTTAATTAATTCCAAAACTAAGTAGCAACATTTGAAAATGTCATAAATCATTAAACATTCTTAACTTATCAGTAAGACATAAACACATACACCAAAGAATGCACAAGTTGACCTTCGCTCGCAGGTATACTTGCGATCTCCGAGGCAGCTAGTATAACCACTACCCCTCACTTCCAGGTCTGATCTGGTTTATCGTGCCGGTCTCGATGATAATCTGCAACGATGTGATGGCCTACGTGTTTGGGTTCTTCTTCGGGAAGACTCCGCTGATCGCCCTCAGCCCTAAGAAGACCTGGGAAGGATTCATCGGAGGCGGGTTTTCGACTGTTGTCTTTGGATTGGTGGTATGTTCTTTTCATCTAGCATAGGTACCTACAATGATTCGACCATTGTATTTAGATAGATTGTAGCCGCTTTTGATTATTTGGACTCTGCCATACTAAGAAAGGTATGTTTCTATTTGGTTCTATACTGAGTCTTCGTGGTCTCAGTAGACCTTGTAAAGTTGTGACGTACCTAAACTTGTATACCGTAACTTAGACCGTGCCAGAACATTGTAAAGATGTATCTGAGAGGAATCTCTTATTTATTATGGTGGATAAGAACAAGACGTGTGTTTTTGAATAAAATATTTACTGGAAACGTTTGGTAAGGTTGCGTGAAAGGCTATAAGAATTATCACACGAGATTGGGTAACAGTCATCGCACCTGAACACATACGTTCAGTGCTGGTCATACCCCAACCAAACGAAGGTGGTTTTATCATTATCGCCACCCTTGGCAGGCGAATTGGTGACCGCAGTAGATGTGTTAAAACACAATAGCTAGCAGTATCCAGAAAATTACTATTTTGCGTCATAATTTATTCATCCAACCTTTTCGAAAAGCTGTTTATAACGATTGTATTTCCTCCACAGATGGCGCGCATAATGTCCCAATACCCCTACCTAGTCTGTCCCATCGAGTACTCCGAGTCTCTCGGCCGCATGACCATGGACTGTGAGCCGTCTCTCCTCTTCCGTCTGCAAGAGTACACGCCGCCTCAGTTCGTGCAGCCGCTTATGAAGATTGTAAGTACAATACAAACTGTAGTGTTTGTGCATTCGAGCTATATCAGGTACATAGGTAGACACACAACTGACAGATCTCTGTAGAACCATGTCAAAGTAACAAACGCCAAAAGTGGCGTTTCTTTTCTTATTGTGACAAGGTTCTACAGAGATTCGCCAGTTGTGTGGTCTACCGCGTTGTCTCGGGTTTGCGAGTAGCTAGGAAGTTCAGTCACACGCAAGCCGCGGGCCGGAGCGGACGTATTTACCGAGTTACTGGTGACGTAACGAGCCAATGTAGCTACATACATAGTTCTGTACCAGTGTACAAAAACAAAACACCATGGGCATGATACTGTTAGTATTTTGGGCCGAGATGTTGTAGCGAGACGATAGCTTACGAGTAAATTCTTTCATTTTCCTTTGCAATAGTCTACACCTGGCGGATTTCATCTTCAGGTGTATCATATTGTGCAACCAAGGATTATACCGCTATGTGTAGGTCTCACCTTTAGATTTACTCTTATTAAGGGCCTCTGTGCTGTTTGCTTCGGCCCGACGCATAACTCCCAAAGGACCAGGTCACTATACCTATAGCCCGAGATCATGGAAATGAGGAACACATCATAATAATAATAATCCCGATAGTTGTTTCGGTTAGCGGTTAATAGAAAAGAGTCTCTATCAACATCTCAAGAGACTCGCTAGGAAGTTGGATCAAGGTCCAGATTCAAAAGCTCCTGGATTCAGCGCGCATCGTCAGGAAGTTCCTCTCTCTGCAGCTCTAGTCACCGGCCGCTTGAGCCTAGCTTCGCGGCCGGTGATTATCCGTTTTGATATATTTTTTACCGTAGAATAGTTTTATATTTTATTTTCTATAGTAACGAAATATTTAACGAAATATTAGAATAAAATGAGTGTATAATAATAATGTTGCACAATTCACACAGCGCGCGTTATTTAGCCCCAAGCTAGATTATACTTGTATATGAATGAGTTCTATTCTTGCATACCTACATTGCCATTTCATCAATAATACTCCTTATTTTTCCCTCAGATCGGCATGGAGAAGTTCAGCATGTATCCGTTCATGATCCACTCGCTGGCTCTCAGTACCTTCAGCTCTGTCATCGGACCTTTCGGGGGATTCTTCGCCAGCGGATTCAAGCGCGCTTTCAAGATCAAGGTACCTAACTAACCTAAGGCCCGTGTAGCTAGCTCAATACTCGGCTATTGAGCTCTGAGCAGCTACTGAGCACTGAGGATAAGCAATCTATGCTTGAGTGACGTTCATGTTGAAAAGCGTTACTTAAGCATAGATTGATGATAGAGCAAGCTTTCTTAGCACAAACAACTTAGAGCTTAAGTATCAGTAGAATAGTCGTAGTAGATCTTAGGAGCGATTAGACAAGCGGATGGGGGAAAGAAACCACCTGGTTTCTTCAACGACTTGTTTGCCGAACCGAACATCGTAGGGGAGTTTTAAAGCTTTCGTCTCAGGTTTGTTGAGGAAAATAGAGATGTCAAAAAGGCATATGAGGAAATTTCATCCGTCGGTTGCATCAGGTATCGGAATATATGGATCGGCGAACTGACTCAATCTGCTAATTCGACGCTAGCGAGAGACGAGTCGTGTCGAGTTGAGAAGTAAATTCATTACACCTTAAACTTTTAAAACCAAGTTCTAAAAGTTTAAGGCTAACCCTTAAAGTTTTTCTTAGGATTAGGCTAGATGGCGTTGTGTGAAATATCCATCATAATATCTTTACTGTCTGCTTTTCTTTATCTAACGGCTACACTTAATTCCAGGACTTTGGCGACATGATCCCAGGGCACGGCGGCATCATGGACCGCTTCGACTGCCAGTTCCTGATGGCCACCTTCGTGAATGTCTACATCTACAGTTTCATCCGCACCGCTACGCCGCAGAAGCTGCTGCAACAGGTAAGGATACTAACAAGTGTAAACATCCATAGTAATCGAATAGTAGGAGGACTATTTGAGAAAGGTCTCATCCGGGGAATTACCTAACAGGTTCATCCGTACTGCTACTGATACTGCAGAATTCGCACAGGTACTTGGACTCTCATCCTACTTCAGCATTTGTAGTGCCTGTCCACCGAGGTTAATATGACCAGTATGGCCACGCTGGGAGCTAACCATAGGCTTCATGCAGTAAAGTAAACAATTACCAGTCAAACACTTAAGCACAAGATTACCAATTTACACAATCACCTCACCACAACAGCCTATATTGGTCTACTGCTGTACGCAGGCCTCCCCCTGATAAGCGCCATATTGACTTTTCTCTCAATGGGGTAATGCCCATAATCCCCATGCTGGGCATGCGGGTTGGGAATCGCAGTTCGGTGGTAGAATTTTCCTGAAGGGGAACCTCCCGGTGGATATATATCCCTTAGTCGCCTCTTACGACACCCGCGGGAAAAATTGGGACGGTGTAAATTCTAAGCCGGCACCAGACAGCTTTTAATGTCCATAATAAAAAGCGGGAACAGGTTACAGAACCACTTACCAAACTTGCCAGAGATCTAAATTTTGTTTTTGTTACATAAAAGAGCTGTGGGTTGTGGTGAATTTACAGAAATAGAGACGCTCTTACGTATTACGCGAGTCAAAGGGCGCCATTTTCTTCATATTGACCCGCTGAGTGGATCTCTGTGCGCACGCACACGTCTGCTCGCTTCGAGGCTAGCTTCACACTGGAGCCTTGTACCTGACTTTAGCTTCTATCGTCGCTTGCTGCTTATTCGCTCAACGAACAGTTTTTACAACGGCGCGCGTGAAAGACATACTGACTCTATCTCCCCACAAGCCCTGTATATAGGAAGATGCGCAGACGACGCCGTGCTGCAAATGAAAACTCATTCAGACGCCTTTCAGAGAGGTGTGGTGAAACTAGTAGCAAATAAATAAATAAAGCAAGTCGCTCGCTATTGACACTCTGTGGCGCGGTTGTTTAAGGCTGTGGGTTCAATTCCAGTCTGCTATTGTGGATAGATATATTTAGACTCTAGTTTATGCCCGCGGCTTTGCACGCATTATTTCTATGGGAACGTTTAAAGGTGATTTCTATCCCATGGTAACTGATTTATGGGATAAAAAGTATGTCTATGTCTATGATTCATTCTAGGATTAGAATTACCTATAAGCAAAATTTCTGCCCGATCCGTTCAGTAGTTTTGGTGTAAAGAGGTAACAAACATCCATCCATTCATCCTTCTATCCAAACTTTCGCATTTATAATTTTAGTGTGATTAGTGTGATAAATTTTTCGAGCCCGATATAAATTTATGTATGATCTGCAAATTATGCGGTCAACGTATCAACTAGTTTTAAATTAGCAAATTTTTATTTCCAGGTCTACAACCTGAAACCGGAACAACAACTGCAGCTGTTCTACGCCCTGAAGGAATCCCTTGAGAATCGGAACATTCTGAACATGATCCACTAGACATGAACATACTGAACATCCATACGCAAGTACCATTCTGTTTGTTCATTCAAATCGGACGTGTTCACTCGACTGTAGTGTCACTGAAAACGCTTGACGCTGAATACACTATCAAAGATCAGGAAGCTATATCATACTTGACTTACAACCCGTAAGTCATATTTTCCTGTATTGTTTCCGTTCATACGAAATGAAAGGAATGGACGTAACTTTTAAAATTAAACCTAATAAACTACTCGAATGTGGTTCAATCTTCAACAGTGTAATGTTTATCTAAATGCCAGTGTTTTGAGCGTCAAGCACACCTTACATATCTCGCGTACTAAGGAATACAAAACTCTAGTCCAGTGCTGATCGGTCATTTGTTAGATGTAAAAATCTCTACGTTTCATTATTCAACATCTATATCTCCATTGATAGCGTATCCTAAACTATTTAAAACCTTACTCTTCACAGATAATCCATGTTATCTCAGATATTTCTCCGAAAAAATAAGTCTTCAGTATGTCAAAATGATATCAAAATCTGCCATCCTTAATTCAATTTAGAAATATTTATATTTCTGTCACAATGAAGTATTACTTTACTTTTACTTTATTTTTCACTATTTTAGATGCCAAAGAAAACCGACGCAAATGATTCCTTCAGCTTAAAATGCATCCCATCCGTTACCTTCTCGAAGGTATACTTTAATTACTAGAATAGGAATTATAAAAGAATACTTATGCAAGCAAGTTTTATGATTATTGCATCAAACTAAATCATAATGTATTCGTGTATTAAAAAAATATTAAAATATGTACAACGTAATAATACTAAGTTTGCTAATATGTTGTACATATTTTTTCATAATCGTTAGTAGTAATAATTTTAATAAGACCTCTAAAGATATCGTCGTCAAATAAATAAAACGAAAAAAAATATGTGGTCTTCTAGTTTATAACGACGTAACTCGAATTTTATTAGCTAGCTAATTTTGCGGCGTGGTTATGGGTATGGCAGGTCGGGTAGGAGGTCAATCTGCAGTTAGCGATTTATAGTTTGTTCAATTTGACTGGGCCGATGCAAAGATAGCCAAATATTGTTAACCTTTCGTTACAGTCAGAAGAGGACGGCAATTTTCTGTGGCTAAGTTCCCATCGCCTTTAATTCGCTGATCGATCACTCCAGCAAGTAATTGTTTTGAAAATTATAATTATGCCTAGTTTCACGTTGATTCTCCTACCTGTCTTATGTTTATCTTATCTCGAATTTGTGTTTTTTGTTTTATTTGAATACATTGTCAAAAAAATTGGCAAAAGTCTTCTTGTAAGTAGATTGGTTGTTTTGGGGTTGTAAAATCTAGAATGATCATATTTTTGACAGTGTGTTTAATGACTCTATATTCGATTAGGACAGGGAAGGTTTGCATTTTCTTTATTGCTTTAGACTGAAAATCGTATGACTGTTTATGTGCTAAAATTTTTGAGCGTTTACCTACCTTGTGCATCAATATTGATGCGGTCTCCAAATTTTCCACGAAATTATACTTCCTTCAACCATTTTACATGTTTGGACAAGATTTCCTAGTAGAATTATTATTACTGATCAAATTATCGATTAAGGAAATTACTTAGTACCTATTGTTTGAATGTCTTTATGTAGCGTTTTGTTAAGTTTGGTGATTATTAATGTGATTTAAGATTACGTTGGTGTATCTCATGTTGAGTTTTTGAGTAGATTTTATTGCCGTACTTGTTCGCTAGGTTATAGTTTTATTTTATTAGCATTTTTAGACAATTATCTAGTTTTGAAATGTATTGCGATAGTTTCGCTTAATCTCGGATGTTTTGCAAATAATGAATATTAGCTTTGTTGTATTGTGACTAGGTTTCATATTGACTAATATTCTGTATTAATGTAATACTTTCTTCGAGTAAAAATAAGTAAGTATTCGTACTAATAAAAACACAGCCTGCATTGTACTGGCAAAAAGTAGAGAATTTGAAATGAATTTGTTTATTGATAAGGGTTTTTAATGCACTTGTGTCTCAAATTGTGTCACTATTCTTGTAATGCTCGTGTTTAACCTTATTAGGGGACAGCAAACTGACACAAGTCAAAAATGCAGTCTAGTTTAAACGAGTGCCCCAATAAGTTTATACAGAGCTTAATAATCTCTTGGTGTTGTATATTCGCTCTTCTAATATTATAATAGTTAAGTCTATAATATTAAACATACTCACGTAACCAATAATTTAATCATTAATAGCGAAACAAACATCTCAATCATGGACCAATCACGTTTGATTCAACTATTAAAAAAATATAAAGTTACTTTTATGTAGGTTATAATGTTTATTTGCCATAGGACAAAATAATTAAACATTTATTTTATGTGCTGTTATTCCTCGGTCGGGCTATTGTCAACGTTCGCTGGTTTTATTATGCTTCAAGTGTAAAAAGTACTTTAGAAACTAACTGAGATAAAGTACGGTAGGTGCGACATAAAAAAGAACCTACAAGACAATTTATCATGTCTTAGATTGACAGCGTACGTTCAAAGTAGACGAAATTTAAAATAATTGATTTATTAGATATTTTATTAAATAGTATTAATAGTATTGATGTTGTAGGTTAAGCTGTAGATGTGACATGCATGTTGAGTTATGTCTTTGTTTAATTGTGATAAATTTTAATTATAGCTGTGGTTAGGTAAAATTAACTGCAAAAATAACTTTGTGTTTACGTTTTTTGGACATTATTCGTGTTATCAAAATAAGTACTATGATCCCTATATAGTTTTTTTTATATATATTTTTTTTTATAAGTTAAATCACATTATTGAAAAAAACATTCTCCTTTGATTTTAATATTGGATAATTATTTGTTTTGTAAACATAAACGCAATGTTTAGGCATTTGATGTTTTTAATACCTAACTTACCTACATATTGTGGTCCGAATAATAAGACTCTTTCTCGAAATTTCCAATAAATGTTAATAAATTAAATAAATCCAATAATTGTCATTGAATACATAAACCAAGGTAATTAAAATATACGGTATTTGTATGTAGTGCTAGTTGTGTCTAAATAATGAATTATTTATTGTTTATGTGTATTTATCTAGGTAAATAAATGGAGTCCAAAATTTTTTTGTTTTATTTTCGTTCAAAATACTACTAATATTATAAAGACGAAAGTTTGTGAAATTTTGTTACCTAGGATTTCCAAAACTACTAAACAGATCAAGACAAAATCTGGAGTACCTACGTTTAAAGCAAAGCCTAAGATAATAGGCTACTCATTATATCAAAAATACGCGTGCGAAGCCGCGGACAGGAGTTAGTATTTTATGAATAAAATGTTATATATGTAGTAGTAATAAAATGTTATATATGGTATCTTTTTCAGATGGGATCGGATGGCCAAATCCGAAAACATGAGAAAAATCGCAACAGGACTCATGGGCTTTATGAGAAAAAAACTGTCTTATTTTATATTATTCTACGGTCTATACTTTTCCCCGTTAACGGGGATTGTCAACGGGGATTAGTGGAATAAGCCATATTAATGATGACTAGGTATATTTCAAGATCAGACTCTCTACCATATGTCTTCGCAGAGTCCTTGAGTTTTTCGGACATATTGCCAGGAAAGACGGAAACAACCTGGAAAGACTCGTGGTTACCGGCAAGGTCGACGGAAAACGATCCCGAGGACGTAATCCTATGCGTGTTGGTGTGATCAAATCCGCTCAACACTAGAAACCAGCATGAGCGACGCTATCCGCGCTGCGGAAGACCGACCCCGATGGAGACACATCGTGCATTCCAAGGTCCTACACAAAGGTCCCGACCCTCAGCACTGAGGATATCGACGCAAAGAGAGAGAGGTATATTTCAAACGCCACATAGATAACGATATGATAGGAAAATAGCCTGTCGTTATCGTAAAGCGGTAGCAAATGTCAAGGCAGTGATCGACCTCTGCTCTCTTGAACTCTTGCCTGCATTTCCAAACATAATAGTCAACGTTTTCCTAGTAGTTCCGTTAGAACTTATGGGAATTGAATATGATCTGCAGGGTATCTTCACAATGTTGATGGATATGCGCATATTAAAATTATATTGCCGTATATTCACCCCTTGCAAAAGTTATCTAAAAATTCTCTGAACATAAAAAACTTACGTTTGCAAAGAAGTTTAGGTAGGTATATGTATAAAAAGTGTACTTTTGTTGTTGTTTTTTTTTTATAATGCTGGGCAATTCACACAGCATTATCTAGCCCCAAGCTAAGCAGAGCTTGTGTTATGGGTACTAGATAACTGATATACTTAATACAATACACTACCTACATAGATAGATATTTTTTATTATACATAGAAAACACCCAACACCAACGGAACAAATTTCTGCAGATCGTACACAAATTTGTTCCGAGGCGGGAATCGAACCCGCAACCTCCTGCGTCGTAGGCGGACCCTCGCCCGCTGCGCCACGGAGGTCGTCGTTTGTTTGTAATGGGTGATATCCGGAACCGAATTAGCCTGATTCTACAAATTATTTCATGGATTTTTATTGATAATTGTTCACTGAGCCGTTTTTCCTGTGCACCTACGATTTTAAGAATGTGAAGAGAGTGCAGGTGCACTCTCTATTCCCTCACCCTTAAAATCGCTTATAATCGAGTTTGCGCACACACTTGTGCACTATATTACGTCGGCTAGTCTCCGTTGAGACTGGCCGCCGTGGCCGAACTACAACTTTGTAAAGTTGTTTGAGAACAGTCAATTGAAAACGCTAAAAAACAAGAGCCGTTATTTTCTGTAATGGAAATGGATAATTGCTGATTGGAATAGGTATGTGCAGTTAACTTCAAAATCAGTCAAATATATTCATATTGCAACCTGATAAGCGCCTTATTGGCTTTTATCACATGGGGGGTAATGCTCATAATACTCACGATGGGCTAGGGTTGGGTTGGGGATCGCAGTTCGGTGGTAGAATTGTTCTGCAGGGGGCGCTGCTGCCCGCCCCGGTGGATATCTCTTCGCCTCTTACGACACCCTCGGGAAAAGTGGGGTGGTGCAAATTCTAAGCCAGCACCACACAGCTATTTTGCAAACTAGTAATGTATTCTGACATAATTGACATTCTCGCGCGCTTGATGAAAGGCAAATAAATTTATTCGTAAAACGGGCGCGTAAAAAATGCGAAAAGACGTTTAGCACAAGGGTAATTATAGAAAAACTATTGAGTTTTTCTTTTAAAAATAATTTTATTTCAACTTTTGAATAATTAAACCATGTCTGTATGGGCTTTATTTTAGAGTTTTCTTTCTCCGTATGCTATTTATTTTCGCTCAAAGTTGGGCTAAAATCGGTGTTAAAATACAAAAGTTTAGAAGCTTGTATTTTAATTAATTCTTGTTTTACGGTTTCGGGTGCATACAGACATAGATAATGACGAGATAAATTGATATTATCCTTAGTTTATGGATGGTAAACATCAATCAGCGTTGTAGTTACCCTTCCACGTTTGTATGGAGAGATGACTCGTTCAGCCTTAATGGACGGAAATAATGGGCAAAACGACACTACACCGAAATTGTTCTCGGAGGACATTATCATATCCCCGAGTACCTATTCTAAGTTATGCTATAAGTACTACCAAGCGAAGCCACGAGCAGAAGTTAGTGTCAGCATAAGCTTAACATTTTCATTTCTAGGTCAAAGTTCCAGCAACAAAGTGGCTTGAAAGTACCGAGTAATCGATGCGATCCATTTCATTGTCTGATCAATGACAGATGTTCAATGGAAGACCTTCATCCGCGAAGACAATTCGTTTGGCGAAGGTTTCGATGCGTGGTTCCTTTCGTTGGTGACATTGAGCTTTTTTCCTACTTTTGTGAGTATTTAGACGTAGGTACCTAGGTATTTACAATTACAAATATTGCCTTGCTGGTGTTGAGTGTGCTTACTGGCTTACCTTATGCAGAATTTCGTCACATGCAAAAGTTCGTCATCAAAGAAGCGATGTCCTGGACTGGATCAGCCACAGAACACTGTCGAACACTCGAACGTTCTGGATTTTATCTAGGACTGTAAAATTTCCCGTTAATTTTGACTTGTGTCAAAAAAAACTTAACAAAATAAGAGTTTAATCAAAACATCTGCCTTTTTGAAAACCCTAAAAATGTTTGTTTTGTTTTTTTTTGTTTTTTTGTTTGTTAGTATGGTGGCCTTTTTAACACGAAAGTAACGGTAATTTTTACGACGTTTTTCAATACATGTGGCGTCCCTACACCGTAGGTACCTAACCTACCACTTGAAAACAGAAATCTAGCAAAGATTAAAAATTGATCTTGAACTTTGAACATTTCATATTATTATAATTGCCAGCGCGACACCATCATACAGTTTGTTTTACCAATAAGTGAGTAGGTAGGTATGCTTCAAAACCGGCCGTTAGAGGATCTCTAATAGGTTTTGGTGGGTACTCAAGCGTCGTCAGGCGCTATCTTCAAAGAATATTACACATACCTACATAACTGCTTAGCAAGCACGTTACCTAGGTATCTCATTAAGATAAGTAACACATGCACTGCGGAAGCGTGTTCCGGTGGATCCGCTACTGCCTTGCTTTGCTTTCCCACGCGCTTGTGTAATCGTCTTGTTCAATACCTGCTGCATGGTGTGTGTTTCCATTGCTGATGTGTCAACGACAAAATTCGCTGATCAGGTCAATCTTCTAAAAGCGTTTTAAATGCTGATCAAGACTAAAAACTCGATCAAAACTCGCAGGTACCTATTTACCTAGTAAATAAATAAATAAATAATGCTGGACAATCCACACAGCACCATCTAGCTCCAAAGTAAGCTACTCAAAGCTTGTGTTATGGGTACTAGATAACTGATATACTTAGAACATTAGGGGGAAGTCCCCTAGTGACGGACACCTACCTAAGGTTTTCAGGCAATAAAAACGAAACTGTTTTCAAAAACGTTTATTTATTTTTAAGTAATTCAAGGTTTTCAGGCAATAAAAACGAAACTGTTTTCAAAAACGTTTATTTATTTTTAAGTAATTCAACAAAGTTTAAAATCAAAATAAATTTACATAAATGCAACCTCTACATAAACATTAACTAAAACTTAAATCAAACTTTCGGAAAGAAAAATGCTATCATTGCAAATGACACCTAGTACCGGACGGAATTAACGTCAAACCCCCAGCACCAGACATCTAAAAAAAATCATGCAGCCATCGCATACGTAGGCTTCTGAACATTCAGGGATGTCAGCCCAAGCTTCGTGAGCCCACTCACAGCAGCTGGAACATTGTATCCAGTCTTTGTCTTGGTCTTCTAAGCACGCTACGCAAGTAGTTCTAGTATTATTAATTTCAGTTATCGTTTCCTTTTTCTTAGCTTTATCTCCACTTTTTCTTTCGACCTTTACACCTTTTGTTTATTCCCCTTTTCTTCTATCGCTATCGCAGGCGGACTCGCCCGCTGCGCCACTGAGGTCGTCAAATAATAATAATACGTAATACGCCTTAGCAACATCTAAAATAGTTTCTTCACCAAGACATTTTTAGTATATTTCGGGTGAGAGATAGTGCTGTTATAAATAGGCCTACATGTCGGCTGTTAAATACAGAGTGGAGGGAATCTGCTTTTATAAATATTTTTTATTAAATAGGTAGAGGCTTGCAAGAAGGGATGAAAACCTACATACCTAGTACCTACCTGCCTACAGTGTCAGAAATAAAAGGAACACCATGAATTTTAACATTAGATGTAAAATTTTGTTCAGAAAAATGAAAAGCTGGCGTTGCCGTAAGGACATTTTTTCATTTTTCTGAACAAAATTTTGTTGTTGTATATTAAAAAATATCTATATATGTAGTGTATTGTATTAAGTAGGTATATCAGTTATCTAGTACCCATAACACAAGCTCTGCTTAGCTTGGGGCTAGATAATGCTGTGTGAATTGTCCAGCATTATTTATTTATTATTTATAATCCTAAGTAGGTGTCCCTGTAAAAATAGTGTACGTTTTATAAATCTATAAAAGACCGTTATAAAAGAAAAGTCGTTGCGCAATGGAAACGAGACCCCATCTTAAATTCAAGAGGCGTCTGCTATCCGAAAAAAGGGAAAGCCCAATGTATAGCTCTATTATGAAATCTAGTGCAATTTGAGTAAACCTGAATGTAGATTAGGGGATCATCTTTTGAATCATTGCTTTCACTTAAGTATGTTATGTTATGTATGTTATGTATATAAAAGATGCAGTGTGTAGGTAAATGCTATTGCTGGTATTAGTTAGGTTAGGTTTAAGGGACGCCGCAGCGTGCACAAAATTTTTGCTCAACGAAACTAATTTTGATAAAACAAACAGTAAAAGTAAACTTAAATAAGTGAGATCTGCGACATGCAATGAACTGATACAGGGTTATTGGAAATTAGGCCAGATCCTTTTAGGGGGTGAGGGGAGAGGCCATTTGCAACTATTTTGACTCCATATTGTACTGTGCAAAAGTGAAACATTTTTGAGATATTCACATATTCGTTATTTTTTGGAGAAACCCCGTTTTACGTCTAATAAAATTAATTTATAAAAAGTGATCATCCAATTCAAATTTTAGTGACAGGTTTAGATAGCCTCAAGTCTTATTCTTAATAACCACTACCAAAATCATATGAACCAGTATCCTTAAGGAAGCTAAAGGTGATGTTTTAAAAATTGAGTATTATTTGTTAGTAAATTTCTAACAAAACCCATAATTTTTGTGAATGTGGCCGCCATGTTATTGAAAAAACATCTACACATCTTTAGCTATCCAGCGAGGTAGGTATAAATCAATGCACTTAGTTACACAATTTCAGAAAAAATATGGGTAAACCATAGACATAGTAAATTCCAATAAACCAAACTAAGAATTTTGTAAGAAAAAAAAATGAAATGAAATTTTACTTAAACTTAAACAACATTATTATAACGATCAAAACATTTAAATTTACATATTTTTTTTCAAAATGTCCACCTTTATTCCTTTTGCAAAGACGCATACGATAGCGTAACTCAGTTATAAGTTATAATATAACTTATAACTGAGTTATGCTATCTATAACCCTTGTCGTCAAATTTACCATCATTTTGTCGACCGCTCTTATTATTTTGCGTCTTAATTCATCCACCGATGAAATAAAATAAATAAAAAAATAAAATAAATGTTTATGGCAATTACTTAAAAACAATACATACAGGTTCTGGAGTCACCCTTTAAGCAAAGTTTGCTTGTGTTAGGAGACCCCGCTCTTACCAATAATACTATAACAATATTTAAGTAGGTATATGCGTTCCAAGGTAGGTATACAACTAAGTGAAGACTTTAAATTAAAATAATGAGAACATCCGACATAATTTTCACTAAGAGTTTTACATTAACAATTACAAACAATAAACAATGGTTTTAAACAAAATAAACAGTTAGATATTTATATAAAAAGTACCTACATTAAGACAAACAAACGTGAAGACAACCACTAGTTAAGATAAAATAACATAGAGCATATAACATAAAACGTGAGTTGTTACACTTGTTACTATATTAGAGCCTCATCCTTTGCACAATACTTTCAACTTCCTCATAGTTTTTCGTCATCAGCCATTCAGTTAGTGATTTTTTACAGTTAAAATATGTCATCGAGAATATACCAATTTCTGAATTTAGTAGATTATACACATAAGAGGATTGCCATTTATATTGTCTCATAGCAAATGTAGTTTTAGCTGTAGCTCTGGGTACCGGGTGTTTCCTTCTACGACTTCTTATGTTATCATGTTCTGCGTCATAAAATAGTGATCTATGCATTTTAAGGACTAGCTGAAGTAAATAGAGCTTTCTTACTGTTAGGAGTCCTGATTCGAGGTAGAGACTTTCGGTAGAGAACCTGTAAGGCTTGAAGATCATTACTTTTAATAATGAACGCTGTGCTCTCTCTAGAGCTAAGAACTTAGTTTTTGTAGCCCCTCCCCAAATCGGCAAGCAATAACCTATTACAGATTGACCAAGCGAGATGTAAATTTGGCTGAGAAGATCTGTTGATGCTATATGATATGACGCAGTGTTTTGAAAGACCATACCAGTTTTCTTGTTCTATTCAAAATCAGTTCCGTATGCATGAGCCAAGATAGTCTTTGGTCGATTATGATACCTAGATATTTAGTTTGTGTTACTCTATTTAGTTTAACGCAAGAACAGGTAGGACTCAAATCTTCACATTTGTGTATTTTGAGTTGAAAATTATGAGTGGGTTGGGTAGAGTCATAGATAGAGAAACATATATAATTCGTTTTAGATACATTCAATGTTAAGAGGTTAATATCTAGCCATGTCGCAACTTTTCTCAGTCCAGCTTCAGCAGATTTTTGAACACAGTCCCATGTCTTCCCCGAGAATATTGTAGCTGTATCATCCGCGTATGACAGAACTTGTCCCTGATGTATTTCCATACTACTTAAATTATTTATATATATAAGGAACAGCGTTGGTCCTAGGACGCTGCCTTGGGGGACACCGAAGGTCATTGCTTGGTCTTCGCTTATATAGTCTCCTATTTTAATTCTTTGCTTTCGACCAGATAAGTAGTCTTTGAATAATAAAAGTGGTGTACCACGTACTCCGATCATTTCTAGTTTGTCCACAAGGATTGGAACGGACACCGTATCAAAAGCTTTTTGGAGGTCTAAAAAAACAGTGAGACACTTACTACCACTATCCAGCAAATTTTTGAAATAGGTGAAGTCGAATCGTCATAAACTAGGTTCTTCATGTGACCTCCAACGTAATAATTTAAAGGGATCGGGACTCTTCGCTGGCCATGGAATAGGTCCTGTACTAATCCATCGGTTCGGAAAATATTTTATTTATTTATTTTTATTTATTTTATTTTACAATTTTAGGGAAACTAACAGCTAGGTAACTATTATTACAGAGATAGTGGACTTACGGCTAATTAGAAGTTTCCACAAAAAATATCTAAGTTAAATGTTAGTAAAATGCTAGTTTCTTCGTTTCTTAAGAACTCTTCGTTAGCCTCGCCGTTTAAATTATTACGCAGGAAATAGGGGCCAAATAAATTATTATCAACTAGTTTATGCCCGCGACTTCGCACTCGTTGTTTATATGGAAACGTTTAAAGGTGATTTCTATCCCATGGAAAGTAATTTATGGGATTAAAAGTAGCCTACGATTGATTCTAAGATTCTATGCATAATTTTAGCGCGATCAGTTTAGTAGTTTTGGCGTGAAGAGGTAACAAACATCCATCCATCCAAACTTTCGCATTTATAATATTAGCGTGAAGTGTGATGTGATAATTCCCATCCATTCATTTAGTGAGAAATGTCTAAAGCCTTTGCAAATAACCGTAGAAACCGGCTGATATTTCAGAAAATTAAATACCTAGTTATTTGTTATACAAGAGTGCAAAGTTGCTTTTTAACCGCGTGCTCAATTTTGATGACCGAGCAAGCGAAGGATTCTGCGCGAGTAATTAAAAAATTTGAATCCTGAGCGTTAGCGTCCCTCGCTAACGCTCAGGATTCAAATTTAAAAGACTCAAAAGAGCACGTAGTAAAAAATCTTTTCACTCGAGTGCAACACGTAACTTTTCATCCCACCTCAGCGAGGAAATGACTAAATGCAAAAAAATAAAATGACGCGCGCAAAGTAATTTAAATAAAAAGTACTCCAAGAAGGTTCCGAGTCTGAGTTTTAAACAAATTTAAAAAGTTTGTATGATATATTCGGCACCATGGAGGTTGAAGTAAATAGGTTTTTATCCCATAAATCAGTTCCCATGGGATAGAAATAACCTTAAAACGTTTCCATAGAAACAACGCGTGCGAAGCCGCGGGCACAAGCTAGTGTAAGATAATTGAAGTACCTAGATTAGACCAAATAATGCGAGGCAGAGTCGAGTCACTATAGCAGGCTACTATAAAACAAGATCCGTCAAGTGCGAGTGTAACTCGCGCACCGAGGGTTTTGAACGTTTGTCAACAAATATGTACCAAAAGTACCGGTTAGAGACTTCGCAATTTTACGAATACCTAAGAATAGTAGGTACCAACCTACATTTCAGATAGATCTCTCTGCATGTTTCGGATAAATGGGTGGTTCGGTCAAGGTGGGTAATGGTAATTTTTCGACTTTTTACAAAATATTTCAAAAAGTATAAAAGCTACAGAAATTTGAATAACTGGTTTGAAATGTCCAAACCAATACCTTTCATCTGATACCCCAGTCGGCGGGGTAGCCCCCCTTTTGAAAATTATTCTTTTTTCACAATTTTTCAAAAAGTGTTCTTTTTACAGACTTCTCTATATTTTTCCTGTAAAATATAGATCCATGTCTATAAACGCTCCATACATTTTACATGGATCACTCTGCAATCTTCGGAGATAGGGGGGGGGAATGGGTATTTTTTCGACTTTTTTCGAAATATTTTAAAAAGTATGAAACCCACAAAATTTTCAAAAACTGTTCTGAAACGTACAAAATGATACCTTTCATTTGATACCCCATATGACTCTGTAGGTATCTTTTAAAATTTCGGCATCACAATTTGTATGGAAAATATTCATTTTCATTTTTCATTTATTTTTCTCTAAATCTGTACAGGCGCACGAAATGTATTATAATTTTAAATTTCAAGTTGATAGCTGCAGTAGTTTTTGAGTTATTAAGGAGGGAAAAAAGGACAGACAAAGCGAGACCATAAGGGTTTTGAAACCGATCTTCGATCTTCAAAACCCTAAAAATATCTAGAGCGCCAATATTCTCTGACAAATCATACCGATATTTTTCAATAATAATATCAATATTTTTATAAATATCGATATTTCGACATCTTTATCACTTCTGTCGGACATCCTTATTATTTATTTAGACGCGATAATTAGCTATATTAATATGATAAAGATACACTTTTCATTGTACAAAAATCTCAAGCTTTAATTTAATAATAAAACCACTCAGACAGCGACAACACCCCACGCTCCCCATAAAGGGGAGTGAACGATCATCGATGGCTGGAGATAAACTACCTCCGCCTACCTCACGCTCAGGGCGCCGCGCCACGTCTCCTCATCGTGGTTTGAGCTGGTCTCACATATTGTGGAAACCTGAGGAAGAGCTTACTATAGAAATGATCCTATGAAGTAAGGTCTTGCCTAACGAAATTCGCTTCGGTGTAGTCATTCCGCGCTGTGCGTTCTCGTCAGCGCGATCTAGGTCTCGGTCACTTTTACTAGCGACATCTAGTTGTGCGCAGGCCGGATTTGTTTCGATGACGTCACGCCATGACATCACACGATAAGAAGGTCATCGATCCGGCACGTACCGCCGCGTGACGTTCAATTCCTGACAGTACATTATTACTTTTAAGTCTTCTCCTTTTTATTTTAACCGAATTAAAAACAGGAGCTCTGTTAAGTATTTTTCTCCTGTTAAGAGCACTGGTTAAGAGCCTTGTTGTGGTACACCTGAAGCACCGTTGCAACACAGCACAAAATATGGCATTCAAATATGGACTTACAACTCGCGATGTTAAGATGAATTTTGTATTGGCGGCATCAGATGACATACAGCTCGCGGTAGTAGCTTAGTGTGGGGAGATGGGGCTAGTTGATTCTGTGTGGATTGTCCAGCCAGCATAATATATGTATGTATTGAAAACATGTAATTATTTAGTTATTATGTTCCAAATAAATTATTTTAATTATGTAGATACCCGTTTGTGTACATAAGTCCCTAGTATTTTTTTGCAAGTTTTTATTTGACAGTTTTTTCGACATTGTATCTTAAAGATAAAGATATACAATGTAGATAGATAATAAATGTAGATAGATAGACAATGTAGATTACACAGATGTTAATAATATTTTAGTTTCAATTATGTTCTACTAAGATTTGCATGCAAATGTTACAGTAAATTCAAATTAATACTCGATAAGTACCTAGGTACATTGTTATTATTCTATATAATGTCAAAAAAAAAACACAATTAATAATAGTAACAGGCGCAATAGTAAAATAAGGTGATTTCAAAACGTATCTGTCTTATAATCGCATTTGTTAATTAATAATTGTTTCAATTTCATCTTAAATATATTGTCGTCAAGATTTTTTAATGATTTAGGTATTTTATCATAGATTTTTCGTGACATACAGACTACACTTTTTTGTAGGTAAGCTGTTTTACTGTTAGGCATTTGGATGGAGTTTACTGCCATCACGTCTATTTCACACTACAAAGTCAGACTTTTGTGGGAAAAGATGGAGACTTACTAAGGTACCTTCATACCTTTATAACGCTATAATACACTTGCGAGCTTTAAACTGGAATCGCTTCAAGGGTTGTTCAAGACTAATTTTTACAATTTCTTTGCAGTGAACTATGAGTTAAGTTATGTTTTCCCTTACGCAGGATTTATTGGCGACGATAAATTTTGATTTAGTGGACGATAATGTCCGCTGCCACACCGCAGCAGTGACTAGCTAGACAGTACCGACGACAGACGTCTTCCATGTCGGCATTCCCACACTAGACTGGCCAGCCCTTATTCCTGACTTGAACCCAATCTGGCATATGTGGGAGCTAAAACAGCGGATACGAGGGAGAAATCCAGCTCATCCAGCTCCGGCGCCGATAGAAGCCGATAGATGCAACTTCGACCTATTGCAATAATTCCCAAAATTTAGGTAGCCAATTTAATTATTTTTAAATCTTCTTGATATCACTTGAAAGGTAACAAAATTACCTTTCAAATGATATACCAGATTCAAAAATCAAAAATAATAGTTCATTGTACATAAATTGTATTGATCAACTCGCGATGAAAGCGATTCCATTTGAAAGCTCGCAAGTGATATATACAGTGTGCCACGGAAAGGGGTGTGGGTGTGGTGAATCACCCCCATTCGGCCAAGCCGAATGGGGGTGATTCTGGATATCGAGGCGGTCAAAGTTTTACCATTTTGTGAACATCGAATATTATTACTCTTTTCAAAAATATCATAGACGTTTTTCTTCATATTTGTGTTCTTTTACGTGTAGGTATTCCTACATTATTATTTTGAAGTTCAAAGGATTTACATCATTTTTAGGATTCCGTACCTCAAAAAGAAAAAAGGAACCTTATACCCTACTTTGTTGTCTGACTGTCTGTCCGTCTGTCAACCCCCTTTTCTCAGGAACGCGTGGAGCTTTTGAGTTGAAATTTACATCTTAACTCAAGTCCGTAACCTCTTGGAGCCTACATTAGATATAAATAAAACTCCTAAGTCAACGAAATCATAAGTTACAGCCTTTTAGGTCCAAAGAAATTGAAATTTCCAAGGGAACCGTATGCACACAAGACATAAAGGTTACTATCCGTAGACCTTGTACCTATCATGAAATTTGGCGATCAGCAAGGTCTAATAGCACAAGTAGAGGAAAAATCCGTCAATATTATAAACGTGAAAGTTTGTAAGTATGGATGGATGGATGGATGTTTGTTACTCTTTCACGTAAAAACTACTAAATGGATTATAATGAAACTTTACAATAATGCTTAAACATCAGAATAAAACATGCTACAATTTGTAAAGATATTGTGTGAATTGTCCAAAATATGACGATAAGTGTCAAGTAGGAAAAAATCTACCATCTGCGAGCTATTTTGGCGTGCGCTGCCAAACCGCGAGAGTTACACATAATTATGTAATGTAATGTATGATGGAAATGTTTATCTTTAATAGTCCTACAAAACAGCTCGCTACAGTATATAATCTATATCTCATGTGTAAGCCATTATAGCCAAAATAGTGAACCATAACTACAATAAAAATTGATAATTTATTTCCAATGCACATTTGGTAGTATAATAAATTGATTCCGAAATGAAAATGGATACTTTTATCGCTTCTGGTATTTAAAGTAGATAATATGAGCTACTCGAAAATCTCGAAATACTAATCCTGCGCAGACGAAGTCGCGGGCACCAGGTAGTTTAATATAAAAATATGTATGATTCTCGCCATGGGTCCATGGCGATAATCATAATATTCATAAGGGAAGTAGTTACCCTGTAAGTTTTGATCAAAACTTACAGGGTAACTACTTCCTTGACCTAGCTAGAATCATGATATTTGGTACGACACCAGGTCTTACAATTATTATACTATTACATATTATACACATAATGCGCGAGTCTGGCTCGCACTTGACGTTTCATTTATTTTCGCCTTAATGTTCGGTTGAAGCTTAAACCAAAGTTAAGTTAAGTTTGCTGTTATTTTAAACTCGTAGTTCGCATACTATACACGAGAATTGAATAAACTTGTGGTGAATGAAGTTACGACCATCGAGTATTTAAGAAATATTTGTGACTTAAAACGTAAATTAATAAAATAAGTAATTAAATTAATTAAACTTCAACAACGTATTTTCATTTCTTCATATTCATTGGGTTTTGATTAGAAGTTTTGTAGTCCTACGTTCGCACATTAAAAAACAGTAGCGGCAGGGCTATGAAGACCGATGAGATTGTAGATAACTGTAGGTACTTCAAATGACAAATCGTCCACTTGCGACGACAGTGTGACATCTCGAAATATACGAATTTTTGTTTTACTTATATTCTGAATCGCTATCTCTCGTTCTATTATCTACAAAAACGGGATATTTTTTACTACAAAAACAACAGAGTTATTGAGAGAAAGAGACAACCTATCACTATATAGCGCTGTCTCGTTTGGTGATCTAGTTGGCTTCAACACAGTGACAGTTCAGTTGTCACCTGGTCTTTGAGGTTTGAAGTGCTCTCGGTTTTCATGAAGAACGTGACATCACGAGGATACCACGATTTAGTTGATATTGGTAAGTCTCTTTTAATAATTTTCTTTTTTCGACAATGTGGCACGTCATACTTATCACAATGTTCTTGTAAAACATAAAGCGAAGCTAACGATACATGTTTTTAATGTCACGTTTTTCTTGTAAGAAATTCAAAGTATCACTGCGTCATCTTGAATTGTAACGTTGAAGATGATACACGTTTTTATTATACTGGAAATATGTTGTGGGTCATTTATTGATGTCCTGTTGTTGCAGAATACCTATTGATAAAATTTAATGATTATGTATACTTGTCACGTTGTATGAACTAAGCAGCAATATGAAACTTCAGTTATCTTTACAGATGGGGAAAAGGTCTAAAATAATAATGCGGCTAGCACAATCAAAAATGGACGAAGGTTTGTCTAGTGGCAACCTAGTTACTCGTGAAAACCCAAATTCAAGAACTGTTAACGAAGTTGAAATAGTTGATGACCACGAAACGACACAAACTCATTCCAATCTCAGTGAATCGACGAGTTCATCGTTTTTAAGTACCACAGTAGCTCGTAATAAACCCGGACTTAAAAACTGTTGACGAAAATGAAACAGTAGATGATCAACCAACAACACAAACTCATTGTCATCGCAGTATTTTGAAGAGTTCTTCTTCAAGTTCCTCATGTAGCAGCTCTTCAAGTTCTTCATCTTTTTCCGAGGACAGTGATGATTCCGTACAAGACCCTAACTATAAAGAAGTTCAAGAAAAACGCCGACGCGTATTTTCACTCAATGATTTATTTGATGATGCCCCTACAGCTATGACGAGTCAGCAAACAACAAACCAAGCAGGAATGTCAGACAACGCCTCAGTAATTTTTACTTCTGATGAAATACCAATAAATGCACCTAATGCTATGAATACCGAAAATTAACCGCCTCAAATTGAAGCTCGCGTCGTCACTGATGTAAGTCATGATGTTCCTACAGCTGTGACAAGCCAGCAAAGGACAAACCAAGGAGAAAGGTCATCGAATCAGTATTTTTACTTGCGATGAAATACTAATCGATGTACCTAATGCTATAAGGACCGAAAACCAATCGCCTTCAATCGAAGCTAGAGTCGTCACCGTGACAGAATCTGACAATCCTCCTACTATCGTTGAAACTCCCATTAAAAAAGGGAAAAAAAGGCCAAGACAAGAAACAAATTGGAAGAAGTATATTGCAAAAAAATTGAGAAATAGTGGGAAATCCTATAAATCTGCAAAAACTCATAAGGATATTCCAGAACGAAGACTTAAGCCCCCCTGTAAAGAAACCTGTAAATTTAAATGCCACGCAAATATAACGGAGATTCAACGACAACAACTTTTAAAAGAGTACTGGGATTTGGGTGAAATTGAAAGACAGTGGTCATTTATAATTCAGTCGATGGAAGAGGTAAAACCACCCCAGCGATATGTCAGAATTGATTCTGACGGAACAATAGCACCAAAGCGCGTCATTTCTTTAAGGAATTAGTCACTAAGTCTCTACTTGATAGGTTTTCCGTAATATTTTCAAGTAATAGTTTACGAAATTGTTATTTGCAGTAAAATATGTTACATTTTAACGTTTGCTTTAGTAAAAATATTTTTTTAAGAATAAGTAAAAGAACTGTTAGCATAACACAGCATGTGAAAAATACAGTATTGTTTTCATACTTAACTTTTTTTTAATTCAATATGTAATTGAAGGTTACAGAATTTATTATTAAAATAGTTACCACTATATTGAATGATTAGATTATTCGTACAATAAAAAACTAATTTTCAAGAATAATGTTTTACTTATATTATAACCTAGTTAAACGTAAACGTTTACATCATCTTCAACGTAACAACTAAACTTACCACTCTAAAAACTTGATTTTTTTCGAGGACAACGTAATAAGTTTTCCTTTATTTTTTCAAACTCTTAAAAAAAGTTAATTTATGTCTGAATATGTTTTTTCTTTCTGATATTTCATTTCATTATTAGTTAAACTCTATTCACTTCATACATAATAAGGCTATTTTGACAACAATTTAAGAACTATGTTCATTTAAAAGTTTAAAAGTCGTTTTCTGTAAAGTAACGATTTTTAAGATGTCACACTGTTGTCGCAAGTGGACGAAATGACTATTCAGACGTCAACGCTATCTTGTCCTATAGCGATCTAGTCAAATATCAATACAGTCCGATCGCGATGTTGTTCTATTCAGCTTGAGTCGATCTAGTCTTTTTGACAAACTAGTGATATCGAAATGTCGTCATAAAGCTTCTAACCCAACAAGTCGTATAAATCATGCTTTTATGATATTTTGAGAATATGATGTTTTGCGAATACGATATCCAACGACGGAGGGAAATGTACAATTAAATGTGTACCTATGAGTAACTGTACAAAGACCAAACGACAAATCATCAGCACAATACACTCAAAATTGTTTTAAGTGTCATTTTACGTGGGACCCTGTGGAATATCCAGCCAGATCGAAGCATGGTAAATCATAATCATCACTAATAAAGTATCAAATCAAGTTACGTGCTACTTCGACGACGAAGTGCTAAACAAATCAATAGCGCTTCTTACATTACATTAGTGATTGATGGATTAGTTACGTTGGTTAAAGGATGTCATGTCAATGAATGAATCCGTTAGATAATAATTTCTGAGGGCCGATCCCGGCGGCACTGCAATGCCGGGCCGACCCGTGACGGGAGTGGAGCGAGCCCCGAACATCCCGTCGCTTGACAAAAATCAGTTTAATATACTGGTCCCTCAGTGAGGGAACTTTCAGATATTAAGCTGAAAAGAACAGATACTACACTTTGATCTTAGCCAAAAGGCCGAGAAGCGATACCGTCAGTGTGACCAGATTTGAATTGACAAATCTACTGTAACATAGGGTGAAAAAATACCGAAATCTACTTATAATAAGCTGGAGTCTACTAAAAATCTACTATAAAATTAACTGGGTTATCAATCAATTTAACATCAGGAATTCAGTCAGATTATTATAATTCTTTATAATTATTATTATTATATTATTATTATTATAATTCCTTCAGAGAAGCCACTCTACTGAGCATGTCGCAATTACAGACTTTACAGTGTGCATTCGCTTCATTAGTTTTTGATTTATTCAACCATTGCTTGAATAAGGGATCTTGCTCCCACTCCGCGCGATACCCTTGAATATATCTACGTTTCATCACGAAGTCAAACAACACCAGAAACAGATGATGCTATGATAGCGAATGAACAACAGAAATAAATTTATAATGAATGAAAATAGATTGAACAATTATTTACCTTCGGGGGAAGCCCCGGCTAGGCTTTGAGTGTTTGTTCTTTGAGTACGTGTGTTTAGAAAGAGATAGACTGATTCCGATTCACATAATGGGGGAATTCCCATAAAAGAATAGATTATAGAAGAGAGTTGCCATCTTCTTTCGAAAAAATACTACCAATATACCAAAAAATTGCAAATTCTACCAAAATATACTGATATTTTTTTTCCTACTAGCAGCTGTTGCAAGTTCCTCAAAATCTACCGAAAAAGTAGAAATCTACTAACTTTGGTCACACTGGATACCGTAGCGATTACATGAGACGGAGGTCATTCGGAGCCGCGCGTTCTCGTCAGCGCGATCTAGCGCTCGTTCACTTTTAGTAGCGACATCTAGTTATGCTCAAGCCGGATTTGTTTGTATGACGTCACGTCTCGACGTCACACCGCGGTGAGAAGGTCATCGATCCGTCGTGTACTGCGTGTGACGTTTTTTTCTATACTATATATAGCTGGATTTTTTGGACGGTGCAGTAAAGGGGATGGGAAAAGTTTTTTGTGATTTCTGACTTTTTTATGCGTCTTAGTATGAAATGTAAGTATTGCAAACAAATTATCTCAAATCGCGCGACACAAACGCGCTTCAAAACCGGAATCAATTCAAAACTGTTATTTTCTAGGTTCTATTTTAGAGTCTCGAGAACGGTTGCGAAACCCATGAGGTCTCGCTTTGTGTGTCCTTTTTCCCTCTTTAATATATCTGAGCAACTAACGCAGCTATCATCTTGAAATTTCAAATATCAATACAGTTCGTGTGCCTGTACAGATTTAAAGAAAAATAAATTAAAATGAATATTTTCCATACAAATTGTGTTGCCGAAATTTTAAAAGATACCTACAGGGTACGGTCATGTGGGGTATCACATAAAAGGTATTGGTTTGGACATTTCAAAACAGTTTTTAAAATTTCTGTAGGTTTCATACTTTTTGAAATATTTTGAAAAAATACCAAAAATACTCATTCCCCCCCCATCACACATCTCCGAAGTTTGCAGAGCGATCCATTTCAAATGTATATAACCTGCGTAGATCAAAACCGATCTTCGATCTCGAAACCCTAAAAATGGTCAAAAATGGGGGCTAGCTTAGCGAGTGAGGTATCAAATGAAAGGTTCGTAAATTTTAAAACAGTTTTTGCAATTTCTGTAGAGTCCACACTTTTTGAAATATTTTGAAAAAAGTTGTTTAATTTACATAATCTCCGAACTATGCAGAGAGCTCCATCTAAAATTTAGTTTGGTACTTACTGTTTTTAGGTATTCATTAAATAGGGAAGCCTCTCCCCGGTACCTTTGGTATATATTTGTTTAATTGACCATCAACGTTCGAAACCCTCGGCGCGCGAGTTACATTCGTACTGGCTCTATTTTCAAATGTTACAGGCATAGAAGAAGAAAGCTTAGAAATTATATTAGACACAAACGTTGTGTAGCCAAAACATTTAACAAATTAGTCTCAATTTCCTATTTGCATACGTGCGCTCGTGTGCGTAAAAGCACTGAATGCTTGTCAACCAAGGCCAATTTAACTAATGTCTTTGTTGTCAACTCTCATGATTCGTTTTTGGCTCACAGATTTAACATTGGCGTTTTGGCTAAAAAATCAAGAAATTGTTGCACTATGTCAGCAGCGTGTTTTTACTCTATGTATAAAAACATTTTAAATTTTTCTTATGCCCAATAACAAAAAAACATATTGCAAAATCAAAAAAATTACCATGCTAGGAATTATCTTATTGTTACGTCCTCATCCAAACTTAATTTCGTTGACCGGTTAGGTTTGAACATCAGTTACACCTACCTAGCTGCTTATTATCTAGAACCTTTGACATCAGCTCGTAAGACAACGCAACTGAATAACGTATGAGGATTGGGTAACACATGCGTAATCACGGCATATCTCTCTATGACATCTCTTTTAATAGTCGGGGGACCATTTAGTTTTATTCTTTACTAACTTAAACTTATTGGTTAGAAAGAACAGGGAACGATGAAGTGGAATAAGGATCATCATCATCAGGCGACACTCTGCTGAGCTTGTCGTACACCTGGAAAGCACCGCTGGCGTTGAAGCAAAGCACAATACTTATTATTATTATTATTATTATAATGCTGGACAATTCACACAGCATTATCTAGCCCCAAGCTAAGCAGAGCTTGTGTTATGACTATGAGATAACTGATAGATATACTTAATACAATACACTACATATATAGATATTTTTTATTATACATAGAAAACACCCAGACCAACGAAACAAATTTCTGCAGATCGTACACAAATTTGTTCCGAGGCGGGAATCGAACCCGCAACCTGCTGCGTCGCAGGCGGACCTTCGCCCTCTTCGCTTCGCTTCTTTATGAGCTGTAACATTTAGATGAATTTTATATTGACGGCATGTCATGACAAACAGCTTGCGGCCCCTCGTTTGAGGCTTGTGAAAAGCCATTTCATTACTGTAAAATTTATCTAAACACTATTTAGACTTTTTCAATTTCAAAATTTCTCTATTAAAACCTTAAATAACATTAGTCTGGTACAATTGCTAGTGTAAATTTAATCCTAGAATGCACAAACATACCTAAATAGAAAACGTTTTAGAAAATAGGGCGTGCGCTTATCAAAACTTACGTACCTAGGTATTTTTTGTTATTATAGTGCGTAACCCCACATTCAGGGTAATTTCAAAAAACCTTAGCATTAAGCAACGCGACACCTCTCGTCAAACGAACTATATGTAACTTTATGTAGTCTTGAACAGGATTGGATAAACTTCAATGTCTCCCCTGTAGGTGGAGCTAACGGCGCTATAGTCCGAAGGAAGTCCCAGAGATTTTCGACTCCTACGTCACTTGACCTGGTGGTGTAGTTGGTTAGCACATTCCGGCAGTGACGGAATGATGCGGATTCAAGTCCCGTCGAAATTGAAAATTTTTGCGATGTTGTTTGATTACGTGGGTATTTTTTTACAATTCATGTTACAAAACTTAACTACTTCACCTTAAGTAGATGTAATTTTAGATGTAATATTTAACCTTTTGACCGCCACCGTCGTCTATACTCGACATTTCAAATTGTGCTTACTACGCCAGTGTCGTTATTAGACGACCAAAACTGCTCCAAGAAAAAAACGAAATACACAATCTTTTAACTGTTAGTTCTGCGTTTTATTTATCCTAAAAGGAACATTGTTTTAGTTATTATACATCTATATTAAAGGTTTATAAGAAAAACCCCTAGTTGTATAAAAATTTCGATGATGAAACATTGAAATAAAATCCCGTCAGCGGGCGTGATTCGCACGCCATTGTCGGCAGGAGACGACCGCTAGTGTTGTGGTATACAGCTACCAAGCGAAGGTGATAAAAAATAGACAATTTACATTTAAACAAGATATTTATTATTTATTTCATGTTCATTCTCATGATATAAATAATAAATATCTATTATGATATCATAATAAACCCAAACATTAACTCTGCAAACGCATAATGAAAATAAAAATGATCCATGAGCAGGATCGATAATTCATAATCCCCACCAAAGCACATCACTGGTTCATCATCCCTTAGCAGTGTAGCGTACGCCACGGTCGGGACTACACGACCGTAAGTGACGTCATCAGCGTAACAAGACAATGGTAGTGACGTGCAAGTGCATTCCAAGTATGTCCGATCTGCTATTGATTTTGGATTTTATCTGCTATTGATTTTGGATTCATAGGTAAAATGTAGGTATTTGTAGGTTCATAGATCTCTTGTTTAAAACTTCGACAAAAGCATGTTTCTGCTTCGAAGCACACAGGTTCCCTGTAGTTCGGTGTGTAGGTAGGTACATACCTACCTACATTTTATTTCTTTCTTGTAAGATTAGAGTAGGTGCCTGCCTACGTTGGGAACGGGATAAATTTTTGTGTACTAGATAGGTAGGTACTTTCATCATTGGTAAGTAGGTAGTGTAGGTACCTAAATCGGTTTGATTATGAGATAGGTATCCGACTCAAGGAAATAATTACGTGGACAGAAAATCAATAAAAGATGTTAGATGGATAGGTAATGCGTAGAAAATTTACAATGAATAAAGAATGAAGGAAATAAAATAATACCTAGGTACCTACCTACCTAGTGAAATTTCCTAAAAAGCGGCAAGAATTTGTACCATGCATGAATGATAATTAATGAGAAGAAATTCTGCAAGTAGCAAGGAAGATAATTAGGTATAAAATACTTTAATAGCATTCATGGTACAATAACGGTTAGAAAGGTCATTGACCGTTACTTCGACCTACCTACCAAGAACACAAATTCTAGCACTAAATAATAATAATGCAACATTCACCCGATACGGGGATTCTTTCTTTAGTCTTATACTGTTAGTTTTTCTCTTCTTTTAGTGATAAGGCCGCCCATTCTGCAATTCTGTTATTTCTCTTTCCCTGTTTTGTTTTTGTATTTTCTTGGTTTGCAATAAAGTGTATTGTATTGTATTATACCTAGGTAGGTACCTAAGTGCAGTTGACTAGGGTAGGTAGGTACTTATTATTGCGTCTACCTACTTATTACACTGATGGGTAGGGACTAGGTATGTTGGTATACTTAACTGGTAGGTAGGTAGGTACCGTTTCTTTCTCTGCATTGTGTAGTGATAATATTATTTGTGTCTTCAATCTTTAGTGGTTTGACAGTTACTACATGGTAGGTAGGTAGGTACCCAACTAGTTATTTGGCATTCAATGCATGTGATGTGATGACCATTTTAGTTTCATTTCAAGAGTGGACAGGTATATACCTACTTGCCCTTATCGATAATCAGCGACTATAACCTACCACATCACTACCTCAGATGTAAGCAAGCTTTCAAACATCGTGCCAGCCGCGCCTATGTCGGCTATTCACGACAACAGAAGACGTCACGTGGGTGAATAGTGATGTGCTGTTGTTATTTGAAAATATTTGTTGTCGATCTGATTTCTGGTTTTATATAGGCAAAACATCGGCAACTGCGGCGTAACAATTAATATATTATAGAGTAAATTGGTATCAAGTAAAACTCGAAAATTGAAGGTAGTGCTTCTAACCTGAAGCCCTTCTTTTTGTAACTTGGATGGCTTGGAGAGTTAGATTTTATCATTTTAAGGTGGCGTTCAAAAGGTAATAAAACATCCCAGATTTTAAAAAGTTGTTTATTGCATAAAAAACCAACGAAATCAAGTCTCCATGTGTTTATCGACAATATACATTTTATCGACTCTTGGCAGCACCATTTTTTCGTAGGTATTTTTGGTCACTTTTTTGCTTTGGCGTAGAGGATACGAGAATGCGTTTGGGGCGTGGCGGTCAAAAGGTACATAAGCCCATATTTGAATACTTACATGTTTTTGTGCGTTTTGTGATATTGGAATAATGAGCGCGGAGCTTTATGCCGCTCGACGCAATTTTTATTGACTTACCTATGGCTCCGCCGATGGAGGTCTTCTACCCATACCACCTACCTGCAGCTGTCTCTCGGTCACAAGCCGTGCTTGTGTCAGTTCCATAGCTCAACTGTCGTCACCCCATGTGGCTATGGATTGGGCCTAATTCTGCCGCAGAATCTCCACGTAAAATGTCACGTCCTATTGGTAGGCCTAATGCGAATAGTTGAGCAGAATATATTGAGCCTGAACGCTTAAGAATGAAGACAAAGGCTGCACAAATATGTCCCTTTTCAAAAAACGATCTCAGACATGAATCCATATTTATGTACCTAATCGACTTTTCCTTTCAGTAGAGTTACACCACAGAATACAGAAGTAGGTAAGTACTGTACTGTGGTTGGTACTTACTACAAAGGCGTAATGAAGAACAGGTTCCATTCACAATTCTTCAATCCTTATAAAAGTTACCTACATGAATCTAGTTCAACACCTTTCACCGGCATCCAGATCTTGTAATAACCTACCAACAATTTCTTACCATAATTTCGACCTTTGAATAAATTCGATCAAACAACAGATTACTCAGCACGCGCATTACCGAAACATGTCTGTATAAATTTTTAAAACAGTTGTTCTTTTTTCGGTGCCAATGTGTAAATCTTGTGAAAGGTAGATAGAAAATTATGAGCACTAATTATTTGTCCATCTATTGCTTTCTTTGCCTTGTTATGTAGGTTGGCATGGTATGTTATGTCAGGTGGTTATGTCACTAAAGCTATTCAACTGTGACTTAGCATAGCTTTAGTGTGACAAAAAGTTGTCATTCTATGTTTCAGTTTACCTGCTGGCTACCAAAATTTCATACCAGTTTTTTTTATTTATTTATGGACTCCGAATAGAAAAATCACATCACATACAGAATAACAAAATTATATGGTCTTAAGTCTAGTGCTTTTCGAAATAAAGGGTGCCACAGCGTGAAAAAAAGGTCTACTAAGACCCCAGTTCACCAATAGATGGTTAAATTTTAAACAGTTGTTTTAACGTTTTTGACTCAAGTATTCATAAATTAAACGTCAACGTTAACCGACATAGCAGCCTAATTGTCCGATTATATATTGGTGAACGAGCGTTGATAGACGTAAATATTACAAATATTAAATCACCAGGACTAAGGTGAAAATTATAGAAATGAAGTGATAAAAAATATTAAAGTTAGGTACATAATAAAAGGTCCCTAAGTCCAGATCATAACAACATTGGTAAATGTGAACCTGAAGCCAACAGGCATGAGTACCTACACCAAAATGCCTTAGTGACCTTTTCAAACTTTTCACTAACTGTTTAAAGGATCCAAACTTCCTAGCGTAAGAAGCATGATCGCATTTAGCATTTTTAAACACGACCCGTCTAGAAGTGCCGTTTAGGTATTAAAAATGCCTACTTTCTCACAAATGGAAACGCCTTGGGTAGAGGAGAAAAAAATATACGTAACCGGTATGTTGGTACCTACTGCCTATCTACAAAGTTACCCAAAAATAGCAAAAACAGAAAAAATAAGCGTCATACGCCCACGCGACCTACTACAAAAGTACAAATTCCATAACAGAAGCATTTCAACCGCCGCGCCGACCGACGCCGCCAAACAAGTTGTCAATTTGCATTAGCATCCCTTTATGATTCCTTTCGTCGAGGTGTGCTGTGCTTCGATTAGGACACCTTGCGACCGGCCGGCCAGCTGATTCCACTGGCAGTGACATACGCGCATTCGCGACGACTGCACGTCGAACATTCTACCATTGAATATGTGCGCAACCAAACGAAACTGTGTGACAACCGTGCTTGACATTTACAGAGTGTTCCAATTTTGAATAATTTCGAAAAAGTTTAGTTGTAAACTTGGATAGTACAAAAGGTGGGTTTGATTTATTTCTTGCGTTTAGATTTTGTACGTTGAAATTTTTGGCAATGAAAATATCTTCTAAATTCAGTATTTCTTCATACTTCGTATTGTTTCGGCTATGAGTGAAGGATTTGTGGTGTTAGGAATATATTTGGCGTTAGAGATGCAAATTCAAAGGTTGTGTAAAATATTGCCGGTAAACAAATTCCAAATGGCCAAGTTCACACGTGCTTATAACATGAGAATATATTATTTTGTTACCTGATATTTTGTTTTGTAAAGGTATCAGCCGGCAAAGTATCCGATTTTCTCCTAAAGTCAGCATTTTGATTGAAATTAAATAGATAAAACTTTACCGACATGAACTAGGTATACCTTTTATCATCATCATCATCAACCTATATTAGCCCAGTGCTGGACATAGGCCTCCCCTAATGAGCGCCATCATAAAATTCTGTCTTCAGCTTGCCGCATCCAGCATATGCCTGCAGTCTTTCGCAGATCGTCATCCCACCTGGCTGGTGTACCTTTAGGCAGGTGACATAACGAATATTTTACTGACAGAAACATAGAAGATCCTACCTACATTTTGCAATTAAAACTATTGCAAAAAGTGGTGAAATGTTTGACCATTGAAAAAATACTTACTACTTTTGGTTCTCTAAAATCTTCAAAATATATTTTATAACATAGCGCATTGTTATTAGCACTAATGATCATTATAAACGGTCGTTAATTTCTCATATTTCAGGTTTTTACGTCTGTTATAATATTCCCACGGATATAATACATATTATTAGGTAGATAAGTACCGACGTACCTACCTCATAGAATAGCAATATAAATTTTGGCATCCATATATTTGCATAACACAGTACCTATACCTTACTTAGTATTTCTTATTTATAATAACTACGTAGGCAAGGCACCTTTTTAAGTCATTGTTACTCAAAAAGGTAAATTTTAAAATGAGCTAACGTCCTAAATGTAACGAAATCATGTTTACGTACCATTGCAACTACATAATTCAACACCTTATTATCGAACATAGCTAACATAACGAAAAATCCACCGACACTTAAAGAGCAGACTTAAAGAGAATATAACACATTTAGAAGTTTATAAGATGTGTTTGTAAGAAACATTTCTATTTATGTTACATTGTTTTTTTAGTCCTGTTAAATCGTACTGAAAAACTTCTCAACTAAAGTCAGTTTGGTTCAAATTCACCGAGCCTTAGTAGAACCCGCTACGCGATATAAAAGACATCAACGCGCTCGCATCGCCTTAGTAATAGACTTCTAAGATGACCCTAACTAAAGCCCACGTTTTATAATCCGTGTTGACTTATTCCATTCTATGAATGTTATCACTCCAGTTCACAATATTTACTTACTGGCGTGGCGCTGTGACCCGAAGAGATTTTGCCCTCCGACACCAGAGACCGTCAGTTGTCCCGGTTTCTTGCCGTTTCGGTCCAGTCGACCGTCAAAAAGTTCTTATAGGTCTTTCTCAACTTGGTCGCTCTAGCGGTACCTCGGACGCCCAATAGGCCTTCGGCTGCTTGGGCGACCCATGTATGCTCTGCTGGCTGCCTGATCCTCCCCCATCCAGACTACATCTCGAGGATTTGGGTTGTCCTATGATGTTCGCTTAGAACTAGTGTCTTCTATTTTTTTATCTTTCAAGTTAATAATAGGTGTAATTGTAATTGTAAACGTCGGCAAAATCAAAGGTGAATTAATGAAATATCTATACGTTCACTATTTTCTCCACAGAAAGTTTGAAGAGAGGGAAAGAATAAAAATAAATTTCTTCTGCCCGCGGATTCCCGCGCGTTTTCCTGTTATTTATAATCAGTGGTCTATGTCCTTCCCTGAGATACCTACCATGCGCCTTGCCCATTATGATCGGTTCAACCGTTTAGGCTTGCTTGAAACGTTATCAGACAAACATAATTACTTTGGCATTTTATTATGGAAGTATGAATGGATGTGTCTTCCTAACAAGACAGCTCTATACAAAACATGACGTCATGTAAAAAAAGTAAGACAGAATGAATGAATACGGTAGCAAACCTTCGTCACTAACACTGCTTGACGGTAATCGGTAACCAAAGGTTATGTTACCTAACCTTTCGATTTATAACGCTTATGCAACTTTCTATAACGGCTTTAATGAGATGATTTTGCAGATGGTGAATAGTGAATATGTGTGTGAGGATTTTTCCACTGTAAAAGTTAGTTCACTGGCAAATTGTTACCTACTCTACATTTTTACTTAGGAGCGCGCCATTTCGTGAATAGGATAGGAATAGAATTTCGCGTTCATGGAAGCGGTAGGAGTAGGTAGGTATAAACCATACCTTTTCGAAAAGGCGTTAGCGAAAACATTCAAATTATTGTTTATATACACACAAATAATTAGTTATAATGATAACATACATATCAAAACATAAGTCGTTTCAATAGACCGCAGGATTCCTGAGATCTCGGCCAAATTATGTGCGAAACAGTGCACATCCATGATTTTATTAATCGTATTGTGTGTTTTTGCTTAGATTAGAGGAACCAAAATACATTTAGTATTTTATAAATTCGCGTTTTTGAGATCTAGGCCTAGTTTCACTAACAAACCTGTTAGGTTCGCCTCAAAAGTATGTACCTAGGTAGGTACTTTAAATAGACAAATGGAAGCCTTAGGTCACTTCGTTTTTAAGAGTTCCGTACATCAATACTATAAACCTATATATACCTATATATACTATAAACCTATAAGAAGTCTATCGTCCTAGATTTTTTTTATTACGTTGATAAAAAGCTCAATTCTCGTTTTTGACAATGCAATGTTATTTTATCATCTTGTTGGTCTGATGATGGTGACATTAGGTGGCCATGGGAACGTAACCCCGTCGGGTTGGGTTTGTTGGATTTGTCTTCCTAAGTACTTTCGAATTTTTGAATAAAACCTCGTTGTTATTTTGCTTTGTATCATAAAAACCAATAAACAACCGCTTAGTTAATAAGAAGACCTTGAGGGTAATTTAAGATAAAGTACAGCCAGTGACAAAAATCGCAAAATAGAGTCAGTCTTCCAAAACCATTTCAGAGTCCACGAAGCGTTTTTGAAAATTGACGTCATACTTGTTTAGCACATAGACACATCCACGTGGCTTATGGACGTCTTCCCCCTCCTGGAGCTCTCTGCACAGGGAATGCATTAAGTTTATCAATTTTGTAGACCGTACCTAAATAAGGTAATCATAAACCAGCTAACTAGCTACTGCAAGAGAATTCACAATCCAACCATAAAACAATTTAACATACAAACAGCCAGCGATAGGCAAATATACGGCCAGTAAACAACCTGAGTTATTGCTGTGGGAATAGTCGCATTGTTGCTGTTCCATCGAGGATCTTTTGTAACTAAGTTTGATCATTTGAACGGGAGTTTCGAAAGATTAAACGTAGGGCAGGAACCTGGCTACCAGAGAAGGACAGCAGTTTCCTTGGAGGTGTTGGATAATACACATTATCCGACACCTCCACTGTGTGATCAATAAACCGCCTGCCAAGCGTTGTACTAATAGCAAAACCCTGCTTGAGGATCAGTGGACATAAGTCTGGTGTGCTGATACTTAGGCATAAGTTACTTTTTAGGGTATCAAAACCCTTATTCGAAATGTTTTATTAATTTAACTTATTAGAAATGTTTTATTAATTTAACTTTCAAGTAAAAGCTTCGGTAGTTGCTGAGATATTAAGGAGGGAAAAAAGGACAGACAAAGCGAGACCATAAGGGTTTCGAAACCGATCTTCAATCTTCGAAACCCTAAAAATGTTAAAAAGTCACTAAATGACAGATAAATTCTGCTTCTTTATTTATTCAGGAAGCAATTATTGCATTTAAAAAAATAAAAACGTACACCTTACAATAAAACCCGATTTATCGATAACATTTTTACCATGAATTTGCAGTGAATTGTAAATGGTGAAATATTGACCCAGACCTTTGTTAATAGTTCGCCAAAAACATGATAAGGAATTAATTAAAGTCAACTTTAATTTTGTACGTGCATTGAATTAAATAAAACCTTGCCCTTAAATGGTCATGGGTGCCATTAAACTGGATCTTGTAAGTTACCAGAAATGCGCGCGAAAATTGTGTTCATTATTGGCCAATTGTTGATTCTTGACGTCAACACTTATAATGTGGTTGATGTAATAAGTATCTTTATTGTCAAATAAAATTACAATCAAATAATTGAAATAAATTAGTACTAGTATACACAATTGAAAAAATTGAGCTAACTAAAGACTGTTGCAAACAATCTACAGGTAGCTCAACTGATCCATATCAATACCAGTCGGAAGCGTCCCCAAGACGCTGCTGGCTGCATTGCCCCACTGCATGGCGATGCTGATGCGCTGCGCCTGATGTAATTAATAAGTATCACTTCATTGTACTAAATGTCATTATGCCAATAATTAAACCAATCTAATTGATTTTTTAGCTTTCATACTAGGTTTGATTTCTACGGGCAACAGGGCATAATTTTTGAGTTACTTAGATTACCTAGAGCAAGAGCAATAAATGATTACTTTACTTTATAACGTACTAGTTTCTGCCCGCTGCTTCGCACGCGTATTTTCGGTATAATAAGTAGCCTATTGTTTAAGTTAGGCTACGTTTTAAGTGTATGCCAAATTTCATCTTCATCTGTTCAGTAGTTTTGAGATCCTAGGTAACGAAATTTTCACATTTCACAAACTTTCGTCTTTATAATATAAATAGGATCTCAAATAACATTCCCAATCACCCAAAAAATATTGTAGCCCCCAAATTCCTATTTATCAGATATTTATTGTTGGTCATCTTAATGTATAGGTAGTTTCATTGTTGGTATTTTTATTTTTTGATATCGCCTTTGGACATTTTTATTAAAATCTTTGGTATTATAAACTCCGGGTGGTCCACTCTTGTTTTACGACTTTTTTTCCTTGAGACAATCACTGACTATTCACATAAAGGTTGGAGGTGTTCCTTAACTACAAAACGATACCCACAAAGGTGATTTAAAACTTAACTAGCATTATAAAACTGACATTAGATTGCGTTACGGTACGTGCGACCCATAAAGTAATGGTGTTGCCAAACTTTGCCCTTAGAGCTGTTGTAACGGTACCATAGCATCCTTGGCTAGGTCTTTGTTTTAAGAGATATTTCCTCTTATTTTAACGTCAGTCAGATGTGAAAAAAGTTTAAGGTGGCCCGGTGCCGGCCTATCAGGTTTAATACATCGGCACAGTTCCGTAGGTCACAGCTAGGCGGCGGCGTGGCGTTTGCAGCGGATGAATCGACCGCTCCAACTCATCCCGTGGAACTCGTAAGAGCTGCCTAAGAGAACCTACCATAGAAAGGATAGCAGATTCCGTCTGTGTACAGTTAACACCTCCACACCGACCATCAATCAATAAATAAAATAATAGTTCTATAGGTTTAAAATGTACGTACGAATGTTAATAAAATATGTTAATTTTTGATGAAGTAGTACCTAATTTTGTCGAAAAACGCACAACCACAGGTGGTCGTGACATGACTTGTCTTTGGCCTGCACTGAAAACTAGCGCTGGGTAGACACACCACTAGGTCTACCCAGCACAATGCTGAGTAAAGGCCATATTTGCCCTATTTATTTATAAACCTTCTACGCAAAAAAATTGGATCTAAGGTTTATTTAGTGTTTAGTTATTTATTTATTGATGTCGATTCTGTTGTTTTAGGAATCCTAACTTAAATTTTACGATTTTAAAATTTTCTAAGTTAGGTTGACCTAAAATTATGGTATTCTCTGCACAGATCCTAAAAATACCACAATATCCATATTTCACTTTTAGCATAGCCAAATTTTCACTACAATAAATTTTAATCATGACCAAATTAGATGCCTGCTAAAATTAGGTAGACGTTTCTAATCATAGCTCAAATGCAATGGAAGGAATAGGATTATAACTATTTTAACTAAGTTGAGTTGTTTTAGACCTGTCAACCTAATTTTAAACCTGACAGTCTAATTTTTCAAACATTGAATAGCTTTCGTCTATTTGACATTCCTAAATCCTAATTTTATCTAAGTTTACCTAATTCTAAAACAACAGAATCGACACCAATGGTGTCGATTCTGTTGTTTTAGAATTAGGTATTGTCTAGTAAATTTTATGTAAATAAAATTATTTTCTTCTTTTTTCTATTTTTCTTTTTTCAATCTGCCTGCCAAGCATGGTGATCATGGTAACACCCTTGTTTCGAGGACACTGCAGCACTGGTGTACTGATGAGGGGACAGTGCCAATAGGTACTTAATTTAGAATCATTTTCTTCGAGTTTAATAGAAATTATTTCTGGAGTAGGTATTATATATGAAATGAAATGATATATTTATTCATGTTAACTTAACTTTAGCGGTGTAAAACAGTATAAAGCTGATACTGATCCGTTTTGGCTCACCTCGGCAACACTGGCACACCTAGGTACTTGTCACGAGTAGGTTAGGTTAGTGTGTATATTGTACTTATTTAGATTTTAGAATCTAAGCAATTATTTTGTATCTACTCACAAGTTTTAATTTTAATTTTGTTTTTATATACCTACTTACCTACTTGTCTATGTTTGATTGTATTTTGTGCTGTCCATTTGTGAACGTAACTAGTAACTTACTAACTCTATTTAAAAATTTTAAAACTAATTTAGAAAACTCAAATTAGGATCAATAAGTCATGTTTATAAGGATAGGTAAGTTATAAATTACAAGGCTTGATATACTCAAGTGACTTTCCTCCGTACAAGTTTGCACTGTACGATGGCAGGGAGGGAGTCTCGGTCTTGTACATGGCTTGTTCACCCACGGGACTTATATACGAGTATAGCATAATATAATAATAATATTTTTTTACACTAAACTCCGACGGAATCGATCAGTGTGTGTGTTCCAACTCCAACACGCCTTTGGCGGTTTTATTTTTGGCGGTTTTATTTTTTCTGTTTACTAATGTTCACAAATTATTTTTCAGATAACGAAGAATCTAATAACAAAATGGCGACGAGAATGAAACGACTTAGCTTACATCTTAGAACAATCTTATTGGTAAGTTCACAACTGAATTTATAGATAATAATTTTGTGTTGTTCCTTTATCCTCGGTTTGCCCAGCGGGTGGGGAACTAATCTTTGACAAATGATAACCTATCTATACCTAAGTATCATGGCCGTGGGAAAATCCTGCTACAGAAAAACTGAAAAGTTACCTCGTGAGTCACCAAGTATCAGTAGGAACAAATTGGCAGTTTCTGTTTATCTAATAGAAATATTACAAATATGGACAGGAAATCTGATTGTTTACGTAACAGCTGACTAGTTGAACGTAGAAAATGTGCTACATCAAAAGTAGTATTACTTATTTTTAAGAGATCTTTTACACAACAACTGCAAAAGAATCACCCGAATCGGTCCATAAGTGACAGCTAAGTCAAAGAAACCTCCTTTTTTCGAAGTCGGTTAAGATGTAATTAAACGCTACGGACCCGGCCTACCACCAAGCCTACCCCTGGTAGGCCAGGTCGAAACCCTACCACCAAAATAGTTCTGTCATAGTATCATTTTACATCAAAAATTTACGAAGCGTTAGCATAAACATGAGGAAAGTTTTTAGTTTTTTTCAGTGAATCTCTAATCAATTCTCTGTATCTCCAATCAACTTCTGCTTTCCTGGTAGGTACTTTTGGCACTATTCAATAAATCTTCTCAGTATGTAATTAGAATTACAAATAATTTACACAAAATAAATAACAGTTCAACAGTTTGTTACTGTTTGTCATTAACAGGTACTGAAGATGACTTCTAACAAGAATCAGAGTATATTTAATTAAAACAAAATACCCTAACGGTAGACTACCAGTTAAAAAACAGGATCATTTTTTTATAATCGGCAGAAGTGACACCTCTTTTTTTGCGAAGACAACAGAAATTCTATATCGTAGACAGCCATACAAAGTTTAGTCAGACATTATGATGACACGAAAACGTGGAATTCGTCGGTAAATAAGACCATGACCTTGTGGCTTTCTCCACAGACTTGCTTATGCAACCGCCAAGGTTGATGGCATCGCAAGACACTCTTCAGCGATCCTCTTCGGATCCACTGGCAAACAAGTTGTGGCATTTCTGAAGATTTGTTTATAAAGTTCTAATAGCACTTGCCTACCTTTACCCAACTTATGTTACTAAAATACTTCGTCGACTATAGGTAGGCAGTACGTAGTAGGTACCTAATGGTGGTCAAACTAGAGCATTTAAATATCAAAGTGTTTTATTTCCTTTAGACCTTACAGGGACTTTTGGATGCGTCACAAAATTTAATGTAAGTACCTACATAAGTAAAACTAGGAAATAAAGTGATCACTTAAATTTTTTGTTTGATGAAGTAAAGAAGGGAACAAGAAACCTTTACCTTGTTAGAATGTTAGTTTTCGAGCTGGAGCAAATCTCATCCCAAGCATTTTTATCATCCAGATAATCTGATATTTTGTATTGATTACAGGTTAATGTAACTTTCTTACGCATGGTACAATACAGACAAATGTTCAGTTTACTAAAACATGTAATGTAACGTTCGTGCGAATGCTCGCCGCTGTGTTCGACGTAATGCTGACAGCGAGTGAGCATTTACCTGTAAACATTTCTTGTACCTTGCGTTTTCCCTCGACCCACGCACCCCCACTCCCTGCCACTCTGCCTCTCTCTCTCTCTCTTTCTCGATAAAAAGTGACGCCAAAACGCTCGTTGATTTTTAAAAGCAGGTTTGTAACAAAACATCGAGCGTCATGTTCGAAGTGTGGTTAAAGTGAATTTAGAACAGCGAGTGCTCGATGTTCTGTGACAAGTAAATGCTCGAGTCTAGACTCACATTAACGGGATGACGAACGGAGAATCCTCAACCGCCTGTATCGGTCCACAGCTGGACGCAGGCCTCCCCCTGATAGGCGCCTTATTGGCTTCTATCGCATGGGGGTAATGCCCATAATCCCCACGCTGGGCATGCGGGTTGGGGATCGCAGTTTGGTGGTAGAATTGTTCTGCAGGAGGCGCTGCTGCCCGCCCCCAGTGGATATCCCTTAGTCGCCTTTTACGACACCCACGGGATGAGTAGGGGTGGTGCAAATTCTAAGCCAGCACCACACAGCTAATGGAGAATCGCCATAGTGATATTGTTGGTTATTCCAATATTTCGGAATAGTATACTTAAAAGATTTTTCACCGACTATAAATTAAGTAGGTTTTAGTTTCTGTAAGCGAGTCTGAACTTTATACTATTGAGAGATTGTCCAAAATAGGTAGAAAAGGTACTTAAAAGATTTTTCACCGACTATAATTAAAGTAGGTTTTAGTTTATGTTAGCGAGTCTAACGTAAAGAAAACCTAGGTAGTCAACTTATTTTCTACAAAAATAAGCCAAGGTTGCTTAGTCTACACGGTGTTTAATTTATATGGGCTTTTCAATTAGTTTCTAATATATTTGTTGTATTCTTACGTATAAATTATTATTATTATTATTCCTCGATTTACAAAAAAATACTGAATGCATATTTCTATCGTTTTGATTCTATCAATGAAATTCAAAAGACACTCGGCCATAGAACTCGAAAGCTTAGGTGTGCCAGAGACACGGTTCTCGCCAAGAAGTTACAACACTATGATGAACGTTTTTTCTCAACAGAAATTTTGCATATCAAATTGTGCCCAATATATTCAGACTGCAGACTGATTGATTAAAATATTAGTAGGAAATATACATAATTGGCGCCAAAATCGTTAGCATCAGAAATCCATGCTTCTTTCCGTCAAATATTAATCAGTTTCGTAATTAGAACATTAATGATGAGATGAAAGTTCAGAAACTGTCAAGGTTGGTGGAAATCGACACCTTAAATCTTTTTATCTACACTAATGTTATAACATTCTACTTATGTTTCCAATACTTGACTTATAATTACTACTGTTATAGCGCAGATAACAAAACACTCAATTTAAGCAATTTCACATGATGATATAATATCCACATCGATATCGTAAAATCTCATTATAACATCAATAAAACGCGACCAATTAACCTGGCGAGCCTTATGTCAAAATCCTCATACAAGTTGTATAAAATTTTGATATTAGGCTGGCTTTTGAAAACAGTTGGGTTATACGTGAAAAATTCGTCGAAACTACTAAACTTACATACACAAAACTCTTTGGTAAGATCTTATTCAAGTCTCAAATACGATCTTGAACAGTATAGAAAACAAGACGAATGAAGTAATTATAAATATTCCGACTCCGTCTACGAGCTCTACTGCTTGCCCCGCGGCCGCTACAGTTGCTGGATCAATAATTAACATTAACTTTCAAAATTGTACCATCCAAAATTTGAACAATTATTATAAATAAACTATTGTCAGCTTTTACTCTTGTTGTTTGATTAATTGCATTAGTGAAGATAAAGTAGTGTATGCAACTGCATATAACACGGGTATTAAAACACTCGTTACTATTATGAAACTCGCTGCGCTCGTTTCATAAACTCACACTCGTGTTTTAATACCCTTCATTATATGACAGTTGCATAAACTACTATTTTTTACTGCTAAACTCCATAGTTTCGTTAGAAATAATATACCTTTAAAAGAAATTTTTATTGTCAAAAAATTGTTCGAACAGATTAAAAAGATGGCGCTTTTATTTTGAAACTATATGGCATAGACCATGCATAAGTTGACATTGCGCACTACCAGAACCATTACCATTTATTGAGTTCTCAGCTAAGTACATAGGGTTTTTTTTTTCGGAAAGGCCTCATTAACAATCTTGAATTCTATTTTCTTTGAAGTTGGAGAACGTAGTGAGACAGAGAGTAAAAACTCTCTGTTGTTATTTCGCTAAGAAGACCATAGATAAAAAAATCTAATTGGGCCGTTAGTTAAATTATCAGAAGATATTGGACACGTATTTTTTCTTTTGTCGATTAAACAAAAAATGATGAAGATAAAGACAATTAAAGTTCCGCGTGACGTCACACCTTGCGACACTTTTTAGCAAGGTGTGACGTCACTAGCACCGCTCCCAAACTGTGATGCGGTTTATTTTTGCCATTTTTTGTTTGATTGACAAAAGAAAGAATATGTGTCCATATTGGACATCTGATAATCAAACTGACGACTAATTATAATAACATTTTTTCTAACCAGGACACTTAAAAAAATCATGATTAGGATTTTATAAATTAATGTATCATTATATCAGTATCATTATATTAATTACTAGCTGTACCAGCGACTTCGTTCGCGATTGCCTTACCTGCCGACTAATTAAGTTCACATTTAACCATAGTCTCTCATATTATGAAACGCCGCCGCCGTCCAAAAATCGTGTAGGGTCTACGGGGGATAGCATATTGTCATCTTCAATCCCATTCTTTATCCACACGACTTTTAGCTACGACTCGGCCAGCGTCAGTGTTAAGAAGTGTCCTACTCGTTTGACTTACTCACAGCTGGGGCCCTATTCTGCTATACTAATCGCTTCACTATGACAGGGCTATCGTCACAGAATGACACTTTTTGGTATTCCACCTTGGATGAAAGAAATTATGATGAATGCAGATGGAGAGACGCGCGTCAAGTTTGAAACTACATATTAATTTATCTCGCGCGCACTATCTGGAATTTTATTAATCTAAGGATTCTACGTGATGATTCTGCGACGATTCCATTGTCATACTGAAGCAATTGTTTTGCAGAATTAGGCTCCTGATCCATTTGACTGGACCACCGTAATTTTTTTTCGTTAGTAGGTAGGTACAGTTGGCTGTGTACCACAATAAAAAATATTTTTCTGCGGTCCAGTTAGTTTTGAGTGGACCACAATAATTAATTAATTTAATTGTACACGAAGTTTGGTTGGAGTAAGACTCCAACCAAACTTCGCTGGACCAGCTAAACCACCATATATCATGTAAGGCAGGAACCTAACTTATTTTTCCAAGACCCACCACCTTAGTAGGTAGGAACCTAACTAATGGGTGCGTTTTGGAAAAATAAATAGATAGGAACTTACCTACCCTTTATCTACTAATTTTTTTCTTCAATCTACAGATTATTTCATCAATCTACTGATTTTCTACTCGACTTTCTACTGATTTAGTCATATTCGATCTTGCATCTCTGTTTCTAACAAAAAGAATGCATGAAATCGGACGACGCGTAGACCCGTCGTGATGCGCGGTCAAAGAATTCTACTTTTTCCTCTCTCCCAGGGGAACCTTACTGAATTCCAGGATAAAATGTATTCCATGTCCTTTCTTGTAGCACGAACTCAAAACGTGCCAAGTAACATTCCAACTCATTACCTATGTAGTTTCGGCGTGATGAGCGGTGAAGGAATTTAACTTTCATCCCCTCTGCCAGGGCAACCTTACTGAATTCCGGGATAAAATGTATCTTTCCTCATAGTACGAACTAAAATCACGCCGAGTTGCATTCGAATTCATTAAGTAGTTCCGTCGTGATGCGCGGTTAAAGAATTTTACTTTCATCCTCTCTCCCAGGGGAACCTTACTGAATTCCAGGATAAAATGTATCCCATGTCCTTCCTTGAACTCAAATCGTACCAATTCAGTCCAACTCATTCAGTAGTTTCGGCGTGAACGTGATGCGCGGTGAAGAAATTTTACTTTTATCCCCTCTCCCAGGGGAACCTGACTGAAATCCGGGATAAAAAGTATCCTATGTCCTTCCTCGTAGTATGACCTAAAATCGTACCGAGTTTTATTTCAATACCTTAAGTAGTTCCGTCGTGATGCGCAGTTAAAGAATTTTACTTTCATCCCCTCTCCCAGGGAAACCTGACTGAATTCCGGGATAAAAAGTATCCTATGTCCTTCCTCGTAGTATGACCTAAAATCGTGCCGAGTTTCATTTCAATACCTTCAGTAGTTTCGGCGTGATGCGCGTTTAACAAACAGACAGACAGACAGACAGACAGACAGACAGACAGACAGACAGACAGACAGACAGACAGACAGACAGACATGAATGAAAAAAATTGCAGTTTTGGCTTCAGTATCGATAATAGAGTGCCCTCCAAAAAAATTTTTCAAAATATCTTCAATGTACAGAATTGGACCTGTTACAGTTTTATTATAAGTATAGATTAAATTAATATAATGATAGTGACTTTAAAAATAACTCTTACATAAACTTCTTGCCTACAATTACTTTCATATTCTACTTATATAAAATATTGCCTGTATAAATATGTAACTCAAAATTTATATTAAGGAAACACTTGGAACAACTGCTTAAGTAAGCAGATATCTAATGCAATTCATTCAAACAGATACCATCGAAAGCCTAAATTAACCTCCCGAGTATCAAAATTCATGCAGAATTCATATTATGACACGAGCCTAGGTGTTTTCTATTAAAATAAATTACCTACGCCTGTAAGCTTGACTTATTGCGAAATTTCCGATGCAACATTGTATTGCGAAAACAAACGTATTTGTTCAAAATGTTGTTTTAATATTGTTGCACAAAACTGTCTCTTCAGATTAGTGGACCGTGCCCTTGAGACACGACTGTGGATTTTCGGTCACAGATTTTGGTGAATCTGTAGACAAAATTAAATAGAGGTCAGAATAAATGGCATAAAGACATTGACAGTGTAGAATAGGTGATTAAAAGAACTTAACAAGTGAAGTTCAATCTCTATTATATGAATAAGTCCATTAGTAGAAGATTATAATTTTACACAGGTAGTTACTTGTTCCATTCGGTAGCTCGCACGTTTCAGAGAATCGATTTAAATCGATGCACAACACTAAAACACCTTCCCAACCCTACCACGCTACCAGAACGCCATTCTTTTTAGAGGATAGCAACCAAAACTTGAGCTGGGATGTGGTGGGTGGGTTCTTGTATCTTCTACTAATGGACTTATTCATATAATAGAGATTGAACTTCACTTGTTAAGTTCTTTTAATCACCTATTATATTTCATAGTTCCATTAGTAGAAGATTATAATTTTACACAGGTAGATGTTTAGAGTCTTAACTATCTACTTAAGTTTTGGTATAATTTCAGAGCAGTAATCTTTTCTGCTTTATTTAGGAATAGCGGATTTTATAAAGATAAAACAAATAGGTGTTTTTAGATTATGATCGTACGAGTATGTCGATATCTATAACACAAAATATATAAGAAAAATAATAATGTAAGTACTTAACTTTTTATCAGTCAATGCAATCATAACTTCTTATGCATAAAGTAATAATGAAGTCTCTATTGCCACTGTATATCAGCCGACCTAATAAAAAAATTCCGATGAAATTGGATGATTATAATTTGGGCAAAGGCTTGCGAGCTCTATCTCTAGCCAGCTCAGTGCCTTCCGTAGATCCTCGGTGGACCAGCAGCGTTTGCGCTCGACGTTGCAGAATGTCGCTGCAATGTGCGCCGAAATTTGCAACGCCGATTCCGCTTGCTCTCGTAACATCCTTAATCTACCGAGCCATAGTTTGCGACGATGCTCGCTTATGCGGACGTTAATCGGTGATCAATAAATTACTATTAATTTCACTTCATAATTTACTCGGGGCAGACATAATTATAATCTAGTTAACATTATTTATTTTGTAAAATATGATATAATCATATTTGGTTGCTCGCGAGCTGCTGCATAGGTTTATAATAATGCTGATATATACAGGTATATAACAATTTAATAACGCTAGTATTTTAGTTAATTTATCTAAAGAATATCAATGTTAGGGTACCAATTGTGGATGAAATCTAGAACTTTTTGGTTCCTTACAAAATTGTATTTAGGTACACTCGGCCTCTGCTTACGCGTATAAGCTCCTTTCAGGAGGCGAGATAATATTGTGTTCGTCAGAACCAATTTTGTGGCCTAAAAGGCGCCGATCGGTGACTTGACTAATACTAAGTGAACTATATTATGAATCACCCTTTTGAAATTGTTCTGTTAAATTTTAATATACTTCTATTTTTTGTATTTTGCTAAAAATAATTCCACCATAGCTTATAAATAGTGTTTTAAGGTCCTTTAGAAAAGGAAGCAATCATGACATCTTAATATTATTAATACAATTATAGTGATTGCTGAAAAACTGGTCGCAGTGAAAACGCTTCCGGTGACGATCGCAGCCCTCGAAGGGTAAGGTCTATCGGCAGGAGCACCCTTTATTAAAGCGCAAAATTTTATAATTATTGTCTGTGATTTTGGATACCATCAAACGATTCAGTAGAGAGAACTGAGCCTAGGAAGGCTAGTTAGGGAATACAATTATTCCTGTTGATTGTTCGTTATTAATTTTGGAAAACACTTTAAAATAATTGACAAAGGCGAAATTCAGTAAACGTGAAAACCGAATCGGGGTTCCATTTACAAAAGTGTCACATTTGGCGTTGGAGCGAGATGCGCAACGATCAATGTAAGGTAGACTAAAGTGATGTACCTACTGAGTGAACTATATACCAAAGTTAATACAGACATGTGAGTTTAGTTCTAATTCAATACTGGGTTAATTTTTCCCATTCCTATTATATAGCTTATTGCCGTCGTCTTAACTGTAAGCATCAGTTTTGCGCAATTAGATTTATTGTGAGCAAACTCTCAGGGCCTACACAAAAAACGCTTGTTTCAATTAAATTAAATTATTAGTGTGAAATTGTAGGCCACATTATTTCCAGTGACCATTTGCGCCCATGCCATTGCAAGCAGCATCCAATCCAGGACGATAGTCAGTAAACATTTTATGGGTCATAGAAATGGTATTAGAAATTAAGGATTTATTAGTCTTTTTAATATCATCTATCCTGTTGCCAGTATTATATCGAATTTTTGTCTGTTATCAGTTGATTATTATTATTATTTTGTAATGATGGCCATAATTATTATTAAGCAGCGCGAAATTTTTTCTGTCTTCAAAACCTTTGTGTAAACTTTGTGCAAAACTCAAATCGTGGTAATTTCAACTATTTTTGTGACAACTTTATGGATCACGTTTTTCTTCAGGTAAGGCTAAACTCAAAATATCTGATGATGTATTAAATATGAAGCCTTAAAACTTTCAGCTTGCATGTCTGTTTAGTTTCAATTGTATTTTGTTTATAATTAAATACGAAACCATTTCGAGATCGTTTTATTGTTTCAATAATGTTACTAAAGCATTTTTCATAGTTGGTTACTATCATTTAAATATGAGACTGAACTGTAGATTCGAGTCGAAACCTTAACACTTTCATGGCCCACGACTCACATGACCATCTCCATCGCGCCGCAAGGCGGCTGCTGCGCGCTCCTGCGCCTGCGCGTCGCATCATCGAGGCTGGAGAGTGAATGCGATATAACTTACACTTATATGGCCCACGAAACACATGTCCATCTCCATCATCGCCGTAAAGCGCCCCTGCGGATCGCACCTGAGACTGGGCAGTGAATGCGTCATCTAAATGACCCATGAGACACATGTTCGCCTCCATCGCCGCCGTTATGAGACCGATGGCGCCGTGCGGCGCGGGCGGCGGCAAGGCGGCGCGCCCTTTTGCGGGTCGCTCCTCCGAGGCTGGGCAGTGAATGCGTTAACTAAATAGTTATCTTTAATAATTTTGATGAATTGTACATATCAATAAGTATGGGTCCTTGTGATCAATTGTTGTACATGACTTTAAGATAGTCTTGTTTTGGTTATTACCAGTGGTCGCATTATATTTTATTTTGATTGTGTTCCTTAGGATACATCAAATGATTTTAAATAAACATATGGGTATTGTTAGGTGTCAACAATGTTGGTTATTATGATTGCAATGTACCTACCATAAATTAGCTAACAGTCTTCATTTTACACTATGATATTGCACCAAAATGTACTAAATCCTTTATTTTTATGTTAAGTGTTAGACTTATCAACTTGAGCTAGGGTATTTTTAGGCATGTATCACTGAGTCAGAGAGAAAATCGGTAACCGTTCATATTGGTGTTTTGGTAATAGATAACCAACATTTATAACAACGCCGTCACGTAGGTTAGTACCTGATCTACTGTTGCAGTGGAGGACGTCCGTCGGTTCGTATTCTGTCGGTTGTGTTGCGCCGACGCTAGGGACACAGCTGACGGCGCTTGAGTTTCTCTGTGCCTGGCGATGCGCCATGTACCTGTACCTCCCCCCCCCCCCTTGTTCACCGCGGGTTAACGTGGAGGGCATCCCGTTTGAAGCTTGCGGGGTTGGTTTTGACAACCCCTTTTTTTTTTTTGCTTTTAAATTGTTTTAGCAGTTTTGATTATAACTGACAAATTAGAGCCAAAACGGGTGTCATCTCGAGTTTCGTCTTGAATGATGTTCAGGGACGATTTATCTAGATATTGGCCTATTGCGTGTTTTCGTCTCGATTGAATGTTCGGTTTTGCGAGATCTGAGTGTATATTCTCACCGTAAACAACTGGAATCTCTTCAGTTGAGTCACCTAGTGCACGACCACATGCACGACATAATATCAAGACAGGATTACCCATTTTGACATGGTATCCGTCAATATCCCAGTATCAGTTTCGATGGTGTCTAGATTTTTTGTTATCGGGGATACAATATCTATATTATATTATTATTATTCTATACCGGCTTCTTTATATACACAGATATTAGCAAATAGGGGTTCATTAATTATTATGGCTTCGAATTCCGTAAAGGAAAACCCAATTCCACTTTAAATATATTTGCGGGTAGTGCAAAATATTTTATCGGCTCAATCTTAGGAAATGTTGATTTTATGAATATTGAACCCAATGATATGCGGAGTAGTTTAGTTGCCTACTTACATGCTTGATGACCTTCGTGATGACCTACAGTCGAACCTCCAGGTATTTTACTGACAATTTTTTGTCGTCGAAACAACATTGGTAGGTATGAAATTTTTGGTTCTAGGCATGTTAAATCCAATGGTATGCAAAGTAGATGACTTCCTACTTGCTTTATGGTCTCTGTGAATGACCTAGGTACTGAGAATCCGCTTGGTTTTTAATTGGTACCTAATCATCTTTATATTTTTATGAGATAATGAGTTCTACCCAGGTAGCAAGATGACGTCAACGACGTAAAGAAGACGTCATTCATTGGTCATAATAGGGTCGGTCATTATTCGTCAAGAGTGGACGTCATTAATCACGTCACTTTACGGTCAGATAAAAAAGTAGACGTCCGACTAACATCATTTTATGGTCAGTATAGAGACGTACTATATTAGCAATAATACAGACGTTTAATTGACGTCAATTTAGGGTCATATTCAAGACGTTCCATATTCACCACAGAGTAGACGTTCTATTGACGTCAATATATGGTCAGTATGGAGACGTACTATATTAGCAATAATAAAGACGTTTCATTGACGTCAGTTCAGGGACATATTCTAGACGTACCATATTCATCACAGAGTGGACGTTCTATAAACGTCGGTTTATGGTCAGTATCGAGACGTACCATATTAGCAATAATATAGACGTTTCATTGACGTCAGTTTAGGGTCATATTCAAGACGTTCCATATTCACCACAGTGGACGTTCTATTGACGTCAGTATATGGTCAGTATGGAGACGTACTATATTAGCAATAATGAAGACGTTTCATTGCCGTCAGATCAGGGACATATTCTAGACGTACCATATTCATCACATAGTGGACGTTCTGTTAACGTCGGTTTATGGTCAGTATCGAGACGTACCATATTAGCAATAATATAGACGTTTCATTGACGTCAGTTCAGGGTCATAATCTAGACGTACCATTATGATCACAGAGTGGACGTTCTATTAACGTCGGTTTATGGTCAGTATCGAGACGTACCATATTAGCAATAATGTGGACGTTTCATTGACGTCAGTTCAGGGTCATAATCTAGACGTACCATAATGATCACAGAGTGGAAGTTCTATTAACGTCGGTTTATGGTCAGTATCGAGACGTACCATATTAGCAGTAATGTAGACGTTTTATTGACGTCAGTTCAGGGTCATATTCAAGACGTTCCATATTCACCACAGAGTGGACGTTCTATTGACGTCAGTATATGGTCAGTATGGAGACGTACTATATTAGCAATAATGAAGACGTTTCATTGACGTCAGATCAGGGACATATTCTAGACGTACCATATTCATCACAGAGTGGACGTTCTGTTAACGTCGGTTTATGGTCAGTATTGAGACGTACCATATTCATCACAGAGTGGATGTTCTGTTAACGTCGGTTTATGGTCAGTATCGAGACGTACCATATTAGCAACAATGTAGACGTTTTAGTGACGTCAGTTCAGGGTCATAATCTATACGTACCATAATGATCACAGAGTGGACGTTCTACTAACGTCGGTTTATGGTCAGTATCGAGACAGTACCATATTAGCATTAATGAGGACGTTTTATTGACGTTAGATCAGGGACATATTCTAGACGTACGATATTCATCACAGAGTGGACGTTCTGTTAACATCGGTTTATGGTCAGTATCGAGACGTACCATATTAGCAATAATATAGACGTTTCATTGACGTCAGTTCAGGGTCATAATCTAGACGTACCATAATGATCACAGAGTGGACGTTCTATTAACGTCGGTTTATGGTCAGTATCGAGACGTACCATATTAGCAATAATGTGGACGTTTCATTGACGTCAGTTCAGGGTCATAATCTAGACGTACCATAATGATCACAGAGTGGAAGTTCTATTAACGTCGGTTTATGGTCAGTATCGAGACGTACCATATTAGCAGTAATGTAGACGTTTTATTGACGTCAGTTCAGGGTCATAATCTAGACGTGCCATAATGATCACAGAGTGGACGTTCTATTAACGTCGGTTTATGGTCAGTATCGAGACGTACCATATTAGCAATAATGTAGACGTTTCATTGACGTCAGTTCAGGGTCATAATATTTTCTTTGCCCTTCAACATTCGCATGAATTCTTGAGAATGCGAATATTGGAAATCCTGCGAATATTCGCGAATGCGAATGCGAATATTCGTTACATCCCTAGTAGGTAGACACTTACATTAAAAGTAATGTAGGTACCTACCTACGCATCGCCGTATTATAAAATTAAATAGCCGCGATTTTGAAGGGGTCTTGTGTATCGCGTCGCGCGCCCTTCCCAACACCCCGCACGCTACAAAATGAACTGCAAACAAATCACGCGGGCTTTAAAAAGTAGTAGGCATTTGTTGTTCGATGATTACTTTGTAGGTTAGTTAAGGTAAGTTTTCTTTAATAATATAAGTGTCATTAAAAATGTTATGCAATTTGATTGGTGATCAGTGGTATATGGCAAAAAATACAAAAATGCTAAAAAGGGGAACTCAGTTGACATCGGGCGCTGCCGGGCGGGAATATCGTTTTGTTTCTCAGTGCTGCCACTAAAGCTTCTTAGTAATAAATTAAATCCGTTTGAAAACGAAGAATTCCTTAGAAATAACGATTTCTTTAATTAAATAAGGCTAATGTTCTGATTTCGATTCGTTCGAATGTTTCGATTTTAATTAATTAATATCTTCAGAATTCAAAATGCTAAAAAAAGGAAGTCGATTGACATCAGGCCTGGAATGGATGCCGCCGCCGCCGCCGCCGCCGCGCCTGGACTCACACTGGCGGCTGGTTTTCGTTTTTTTCTCAGTGTTGCCACTAAAGCTTCTTAGCAATAATCTCGGGTAAAAACTTGACCGATTTTTTTTTTGTAAGGAATATAACGAATAAATCCTTTTGAAAACGAAAAATTACTTAAAAATAACTATTTCATAGATTAATGATCAAGTTCTGATAGGCTGTATAACTGTTGTAAAAGTCGATCTTAATTAAAATAGTAGTTTTACGAATAGTAGACCTCGCGAGCACTAACTAATTTTCAACAGTTTTATTAAACAGTACACACTAATACTTAGTACATTGTACACCTAGGCTAGAAAATGCCCAATTTCCCTTAAAATACACGAGGTCGGAATCGCACTTTCTCCCGAGTGGTACCTACATAGAGTACCTACATACTGCCGTCCGTTATCTAAAAAGCGGCTAAGTCGCCAAAGCAAGTTTCGAGAAAAAAGCAAAAAACACCGCGAGAATTTTGAAATTGCTGCTTTTGATTACTTTTAACTGTATGACAGATTTTTTGACACTGAAAGATAGAATGACGCGAGTACTATCGAATGGTTTTGCTTTAAACTCAAGTTTCTAGTAAAAATAATTCACATAATGATTTTTGTATATAGTTTTACCATGATTTAATGAAAATGCAAAGTTTATACCACTATAAAGCGGCTATGTATATATATTTAAAATTGTGTTTTAAGGCGCCTGCCCATCTCAAACTAGCGCCGCCACCTATTTAATCTTATTATTACGTTGAAAAAAAGAAATTTGAAAAATCCATCGTACAGTTTGTGGTACCTATTGTTAGCTTTTTATTAATGCCTTTGTAACAGTTTTATGCTGTAAAGTTTAGGCAGTATTTCGAAATTGCCCTTGGTGGCCACCAAAATCTATTTTCGAAATACTGACTAAATTATACGGAATAAAACTGTTACAAAGGCATTAAAAAAAAGCTTATAATAGGTATCACAAACTGTACGATGGATTTTTGAAAAATCCTTTGTTTAACTTAGAAATAAAATAAAATAGGTGGCGGCGCTAGTGTGCACCATGGTAGCGCCTTAATCGGAGTGGTGTTGTGCAGTAGTGTTTTAGTGAAGTTCAAGACGCTAAAATGTTTTGAAAAGTGTTAATTTTTCGACAGTGAAGGAGAAAACTACTAGAAGGTACTATCAATGCTTTATTATTCATTATTTATTTAGTTTTTAATACCATAATTACGTGGAACGAGGTCCTTTAAACCAAGGGTGTCGCATTTTGGAATATTTTAATACCCAAAGTCACAGGAACTTTGTAATGTTTTTAGATTTTTTTATTAGTTATTAACTTTACGTAATAAACGAATAAAATTATTTGATGTATTGTACATAAGGAGCTGGTTTTGTTTATTCTCTTCCAAGTGTGCATCAAGCCTGACATAAAATAAGCAAGTAAGCTTTGGGCTATTTTTATACCCAAGTGTTTTTTTTCGGCCATTTATTTTTTCCACTTTCTTACCTAAGTTTTAAAAGTTCAAAAATTAAATTTAGCAGCATCTATTGACTATCTGAATTAATAGTATCGATAAAAAAAACATCATAGATTAGGAAAAGTGAACTAAATAAAACGTCATCTTTTTGCTTTTCTAAATACAACTATTATACTCGTAACTAACAAACGAAACAACTCACCGTTTGTTATGATTACACTTACAGTAACAAAAAAACCATCAAAGCTCACAAAAAACAATCAAAGCTGTTTTTATCTTAAAAACATAGGAAAACACGGAAAATATGTACATAAAGCATTATGGGAAATGGGAAACAATACCAACCAGCATTCAAAAGTTAGTGAAACTAATGTTTTTTACTTTATAAAAGGGCCCTTCCCTCCTGTCAGGCATGCAGGACGTATCTAGGAACTCTGTCTGTGTCGACCTTGGTGGCGCCACAAGCAAAGCTCCGACTCCGACGCAGGAGGTTGTGGTTTCGATTCCCGCCTCGGGACAAATTTTTGTACGATCTTAAGATATTTGCACCGGGTGTTCTGGATGTCTTCTATATATCCATCGTGGTGGTCCATTAAAGTAAATAAGCAAATATTAAAGTAAAAAGTAAAAATTGCATTAAAGTAAAAAAGTAAATAAGCACAGCAAATAAATTTTATTTTTATATATCGGCTCCTTTAATGGCGATATCAGTCTCGGCGTCGTCGTTGGCAACACTGGAGACCACTGCCGCCGCCGCCATTTTAGCGTCGCTTCGCTTCCTTTTCCCAACAGTTCGTGTAGTGTCCTCAATCTTCTTCCTAGTTTGTGAGTATCCTTAAAGTTTGTGAATAGTTCCAAAATCCAACTTCATCAAAAACTTACAAAACAAGTCGCTCAATCTTCGCTCCTAGATACCTATCTTCCTTCGGTGGTATTACATATATGTACCTACTCGTTTTTGAAAATGTATGGTGTCGTACAATTTGCGGCTACTGAGGGTGGAACAGTATCAGTCGTCGTCAGCAAGTGGCTGACTCCAAATAAAACCGGAGTATTCTGGCCTCCAACAAAAGAAGCCAAAGTCTTTGACAAATTACTTCAGCGTTGTTCGTCACCGAGCGAAAATTGGACCCGGTACGAAATTGATAGGATGTTCTATGAGACTGGTAAGTAGTACCTACTTAGGTAGGTATGTTTGTGAATTTAATGTGGCATTTCAATATAAATAGAGACCTACCTATTAAGTTACTACGTACCTAACCTAGCTTTAGGTTTTCTCGAACCTTTTATCCAGAGAACGGTGGGTTGCACATTCTGGCCCAACGATGTATTTGACAGCTGAAAATATTAAGTCCACGCCTAGAGGCACAAAGTCTTACATATTGCGTTTTCTTGCTCCACATTGCCTGTTTCAAGTCGCGTGTTGTATTGTACCTTTAGGCATTATGCTTATGCATTATAAGGTAGGTAGATCTATTAATGGCGTGGCTAGGTGGTGGTTGAGTGTCTGTTACCTAGAGTAGCCTTGCTTTAGTATATGTACCTACCTACTTCAATTTCTTCATGTAACCTATGCTGCATGTAGTAGGCAGGTAGGTACCTAAATTACTGAATTTTATTGCTTGGATGGCTCATAAGTTTTCTTTGACTAGGTTTCGAACAATAATTAATTGTTCTTTCATAACCTCGAAACACTGAAATTCTAAGTAAATAAGTTATTCTGCTCCTAATCAGGTCCATTTTAACACAGGTTTAAAGTGCAACTCCCACAGTGGGGCTGTACTTATCTCATATAAAGGACCCTAATCTGGGTGTTTTTCAGTGGTGTCCAGCCTGGTTGCCATAGAACGGAGCTACACTAGTTTGGAAATATTTAGTTTTGTTTGTCTTTTAGATTATTTGGATAAGGCAAAAAAAAAGTTGTCCTTGGTGGAAGTCACATCAGATATCCAGACTGAGGAAGAGGAAACAATTAAATCATCTAAACGCAAGATAAAAAAAAATAGCAGATATTTACCATCAGATGAAGATACCGACAATGAAGGAGGACCCACACGCCCTCCACCTTTGAAGAAACCTTTACTAAGCTGTAATTTACTTTCCCTAAATAGTACCTACAAACTTACCTGTTATTACATTGTGTTTGTCTTCATTGCTAAGTTTCTATTATTTGCCTATTTGTTGCTTTGCAGATATTCAGTATCAGGCACCAAGTAAAACTACTGACTTAATAACAGACTCACAGATACCAGATATATGTGCCGTTGAAAGTGATGGTAATCAAACTAATCAACTACAAAATTGTGTGAATACACCACTAGGTAAGCAGTAAAATAATTTATCACATAATCTAAGTAAGCAGGTACTTGTATAAGTATAGTTTTATAACAAAATTTACAGTCTACAGGACTTGACTCATATGCACTAATCAGTTACCTATGTCTGGTGGTATAGCTGTGTGGTGCTGGCTTAGAATTTGCACCACCCCAACTCTTCCCATGAGTGTCGGGCAGCAGCGCCCCCTGCAGTACCATTCTACCACCAAACTGCGATCCTCAACCCGGATACCCAGCATGGGGATTATGAGTATTACCCCCCAAGGGATAAACGCCAATAAGGCGCTTATCAGGGGGAGGCCTGCGCTCAGCAGTGGACCAATACAGGCTGTTGAGGTTGAGTTACCTATGTCACCGGCAACATATTGTAAGGTTGAGCAGCGTTGTCTATACAACTTTATAAAATACAGACAACTGTATCTATAACTTTTAGATATAGGTACTTACTTCTATTGGTAGTTGATGAATTTGTTATTTATACTGCTTTTAAATTAGTTCAGCCACAGGTTCTATCATTGAATTGAATGTTTTTTATTTTGTCACAGATGTGTACCTTCAAGGTTACCCAGACTCTGCTCGTTAGAACCTAACAAAGCTACAGATTTGTAGGACTTTCTAGTTAGGTAATTCATTATAACAAGTACCTACCTACTTTTAAACAACTGACTCTTTTTGTCCAGGTTCCCAAGATAAAGTAGTGTCGCTATTGGCACACATTAAGGCACAAAACAATCTCATATTACAAATTTTGCAAGACCGAACAATAAACAAAGCAGCATCATTGAAAGCAGAATTCAAGCTGCCCGTGAAAATATTTGAGGAGCTACAAACAGTGGAACAGTTATTATCCATAAAAGAAAACCATGGCAATTTGGTAAGTTTTCAGTATGATGTAGGTACAGCAACTTGGCTACGAAAGTCCATCCACCAAAATGATGGGATGATTGTTTCGCTTACTATTAATAATGCATGTGTTGCAGCTACATTTATTTTTCAAGTCGTTAATCTTAAAAACTACTTATTTAATTAAGGAGCTTTTATCATAGAATATAAAAAGTCTCAAATACAGAATACCGAAATACTGCTTGCAACTTTCAGACTACCTAAGTACTATTTTTGGTGTTAGTGCTATGATAAGCACTAAATCTTAAATATGGACCCGCAGTGTGTGAGGGTCTCAGTTCATGGGCTGTCTTTTGATATTAATTACTTGCATTTACAGGTAGCCTACTTTAGAAGTCTTGGCGGACAGGGTGTTAACAATAAAGTTTCAAGAATTATGAAAACTACTTTGACTGAATCCATGGCAAGCAAGTTCAATTTCTATGGTAAAAGGTCTGATAAGAAGCCCTTTACAGAACTACATCTCCGGGTGGCTATTGTTGGTATGTATTGGTTGTTTGCGTTTACAAATTGAGAACCTCATTTTTTTTTAATTCTACACAGAATCATCTAGCCCCAAGCTAAGCAAAGCTTGTAGTACGGGTGCTAGATAAATTATATACTTAATACAATACAAGTACATGGATATATATTTTATGTTTTATATGAAAAACTAATAAAACACCGTGAAAAAATATCTGCAGATCGTACGAATATTTATCCCCGAGGCGGGAATCGAACCCGCAACCTCCTGCGTCGCAGGCGGACCTTCGCCCACCGCGCCACAGAGGTCGTCAAAAATAAATGTGATCAGTATAATTTGCCATTTTATTGGTATGCCAGATGATTACAGAGAATAAGAATAAATTGAAATAAACATTGGAAAAGTTATAAGTTAATTCAAATCAAATCAATTCAAATCACGAGAGAAATTTGATGGTTATATTATTTATTTATTTTTTTGCAGAAAGCCTAAAAACCCCTGAAACCACGGAAAAAGCAATTGAAGACAGCATCAAAGTGTGGCTGAAACATGCACCTGAACGTGAAAAAAAATCGGGACCATAAAACATAAATCATTAGACTAAGGGTCAGCTCATACCGAGACGGGACGCGACCTGGTGTTATGTATCTAATCAATAAATATTTGTGTTTTATGGACCCTGATAACAATTATCTCGTCCACGCGGCGAGACGCCGCGTGACGCAGCGCGCACTTTTTATGACATTGATACAAAATATAACTATAACCATGCTATAACCCCACTACACAAAAGATGCAAAAAGTGCGCGCAGCGTGGCGTCTCGGTGTGAGCTGACCCTTGATCTAACACCCTACGCTGTTGATATTTTAGTTTCAGAACTGTTCAGATAACAAAATGTATATTCACCACTGTGTGATTATTATAGTTGTATAAAAAATATTGATAATTAGGTAATAAATAATTATTTTTAATTAAATTTAAAGGTTTAGCAAGATTATGTTACTGTTAAGCAAAATGCAACTACCTATATTTTTATAATCTGTAGGTAACTACAAGAATTTGTTGAATATGACAGGTATTATACATATTCTTACGATTCTGCGTTTATTGATACTTTCAAAGTCTGAACTCTGTTTAGATGATAAAATCTTACCTCTGGGTGATATAATTTTAATATGACATGTTTTACTTTCCCTCATGATGAGACATGAGACTGATAAAATAATTGTTTTAGTTGATTTTTTAATTTGTATTCTAATGCTCCATGAATATTGTGACTAACAATTTGTAGTAAGTATCCATTAGAGAATCTGCTAATGTACCTAGCAACCGCAAAGTTTTAATAATTTTCAGGGTCCATAGAACATAAATCATTAGGTATTGATTTATGTTTATTACTGAGACGCGACCCGATCAGAGGTATCTAGAGAAAGACGCCCCGCGCCGCCGCCGCCCGCGCCGCCGGCGCGCTATCGGTCCGCGTCGCGTTTCGATAATTTATGTTTTATGGACCCTGAAAGTATTATTCGATTCGCAGAGACGCCGCGTGACGCAGCGCGCACTTTTTTATAATGAATAAGTAGGTAGGTACCTACTTTAAGTACCTAACAATTAATATAACTGATTCATGTAAATTTGTTGTTTTTATTTGCTTGCAGCCCTAACAGAATTTTAAAGAACGTTTTCAGAATACGCTCTATTTACGTCTTCGGGAGACGACATGTTAAGGTTTTCAGAAGACGACCTATTAACGTCTTCAGAAGACGACCGATTAACGTCTTCAGAAGACTACCTGTTGACGTCTTCAGAAGACGACCTATTAACGTCTTCAGAAGACGACTTTTCAAAGTCTTTAGAAGACGACCTATTAACGTCATTAGAAGACTGCCTACCAACGTCTTTAGAAGACGACCTATTAAAGTCTTCAGAAGACGACCGATAAACGTCTGTAGAAGACGACCTATTAACGTCTTCAGAAGACTACCGATTAACGTATTCAGAAGACGACCGATAAACGTCTGTAGAAGACGACCTATTAACGTCTGTAGAAGACGACCTATTAACGTCTTTAGAAGACTACCTATTAACGTCTTCAGAAGACGACTTATCAACGTCTTTAAAAGACGACCTATTAACGTCTTTAGAAGACGACCTATTAACGTCTTCAGTAAACGACCTACCAACGTCTTAATAAGACGACCTATTTACGTCATTAGAAGACTGCCTACTAACGTCTTTAGAAGACGATCTACTAACGTCCTTAGAAGACTGCCTACTATCGTCTTTAAAAGACGACCTATTAACGTCTTTAGAGGTCATCCTTTTAACGTCTTTACAAGACGCCCTACTAACGTTTCTTCAAAGACGTCTTATTGACGTTGTCAGTGACGTCGTGAGGCTATGACATTAGGCCGTCTTTTCGTACGTCATTGCGCCGTCTTTTATGACGTCTTTTAAGTCGGAAATGACTGTGAATGGACGTCGTTATGACGTTAAATTGCTACCTGGGTAGTGATGTACAAACCATTGATATGCAAAGTAGATGTTTATTTGCTTTATTATAACCTTCGTGAGTGACCTACAGTCAAACCTCCAGGTTTTTAGCTCATCCTGTCTAGCCTTCGTGGAGTACCTACAGTAAACCCTCCAGGCAGACTTTAAGATGGTATGGTATGATTGAATTGTAAAGGATACAACATCTAGATTATTCTAGGTAGGTAGGTACTTGTTTTATAACCTTCGTGAGTGACCTACAGTCAAACCCCCAGGTTTTTAGCTCATCCTGTCTGGTCTTCGTGAAGTACCTGCAGTAAATCCTCCAGGTAGACTTTAAGATGGTATGGTATGATTGAATTGTAAAGGATACAACATCTAGATTATTCTAGGTAGGTAGGTACTTGTGTAACAAATAAATGACTTTTACTTGTTTTATAACCTTCGTGAGTGACCTACAGTCAAACCCCCAGGCTTTTAACTCATCCTGTCTAGCCTTCGTGGAGTACCTACAGTAAACCCTCCAGGCAGACTTTTAGATGGTATGGTTTGGTTGAATTGTAAACATTTGCAACCTCTAGTAATGAATTCAAAATAGAAGTTACCTTCTTTTTTCGAGAATTCAATAATTGACCTCGAGTCGCTTGTTTTTGTTCAAGCTTTTTGATTTCTGCTTGATACCGCTGAATTGCTTGGTCTTCCCTTTTCCTCTTGTAATTTTTCGTAGATTCACAAATTTTATTGTTAAATAAATTTTTAGTGTGCTTATGCTACCGCGCACGGAAAAAGAATGGCGTTCTGGTAGCGTGGTAGGGTTGGGAAGGTGTTTTAGTGTTGTGCATCGATTTAAATCGATTCTCTGAAACGTGCGAGCTACCGAATGGAACAAGTAACTACCTGTGTAAAATTATAATCTTCTACTAATGGAACTATGAAATATAATTTGCACTATTAGGTATACCTATAGGGCGAAGTCTCATTCTGTGGTCATTGACTATAGTCAATGACAAAAATCACTGCGCAAGGGCAAGTCTTAGGGCCATGAATCATCAGTAACATCAGCCTATATTAGACCACTGCTGGATATAGGCTTCCGCTAATGAGCGCCATAGCGGCGTGTTCAGCTTGCCGCATCCAGCATCTTGCTGCGGTCTTTGGCAGATAGTCATTCCCACTGGCCGCACGCGTCGTTTCTATTAAGGAGTTTAAAGATTATTTATTTCCCGGGAACTAACATAATTATGGAATAAAAGTAGCCTATGTGTTATTCTCAGCCTAGACCTACATATAAACAATTATAATCAGCCGGATCCGTTCAGTAGTTTTGGCCTGAAGAAGTAACAAACATACATCCATCTAACTAAAGTTTCACATAAATCAGTATCACACTAATATTTAGGTACACCTATTAGTATGATAGCGTGATTTATTAATTGACACAAATATTTATGGTATAATAACAGTCAATTTAGTGTCAGAAAGTTCTACATATGTATGAATATACAACTTAAAAATTAGTCATTAAATAACCCGCCCCTGGGCCATGATCACGGTGTGGTAAGTACCTATTGACATTACGTCTCAAACGTTAGCAGTTGAAACGTTAGGGTGCGCGTTCACAGGCCGACATCGGACAGTCCGCTGACAAGTGCGTCCACTGATCGGCAATGAATGACGTCATTCGGATTAAATGGAAAAGTTTCCTTCAAGAATCCCCGCTGGCATTGCCGACTGTTCGTTCCGTGCGGTGCGGATCTTTTATGTCAAACCAGTGCGGATTTTCTGATGCCGTCCTGTGAACGCGCACCCATATGTTTCAACTGCTAACGTTAGAGCCGTAATGCCGTGCCTTACAACACCGTGATCGCAGCCCAGGACCATTCCCGGTGCAAAGGTGCCCATAATGCTTGCAGCATTACCTCGGTGAATAGCGATGGCAATCCTTTGCACCAATAACTACCCGGAGCGGGAGTCTCCTGTCCAATAACTACCCGGAGCGGGAGTCTCCTGTCACAATTGACACAAATGGAAACAAGCTCCCCTGATGTTAAATGACACCTCACCTCAAATTCAATAGCCTATATGCGTCCAGCACTAACATGGACTTATATTGGTCCACTGCTGGATGCAGATGCAGGCCTCCCCCTGATAAGCGCCTTATTGGCATTAATCTCATAGAGGGATATGCCCATAATCACCATGCTCGGCATGCGGGTTGAGGATACGCACACGGCAATTCAATGGTACAACCATCGCATATTGCCCTTGCACTTCTGGCTTCTTTTATTTGGCTCTGGCTCTACACCTAGGCAGGTAGAGCCTATAAAATAAATGCTTGGTCGATTACACTTATAATAGAGGCTATCTACCTGATTGTGGCCTAACTTGTTTTGGGAGGCTGTGTTTGTTAAGAAAAAATGAGCCTGTTCCTATTGTGATTGCATTGTCTTGAATTAGCCTATTTTTCGACAAGTTCTAAATGCTGGCTAAAGGATGTCGCACATCTATCAAGTCAACTCGAGAAAATCCCCATTGCAATGCACACTAACCAGGGCCTGTACTCTTAAAACGAAATCGAAGTTGTAAGTGACATAAGAGTTAGATTTGCACGGCAACGAAAACGAAACTTCGAATTTCCTTCTCCGAGTAGTCCACCTGACGGTAACGTTTTTATACACAAGCTCTGCTTAGATTGGGGTTACTAGATGATGCTGTGTGAATTGTCCAGCATTATTTGTTTATTTATAGATTTGGTACTGAAACACACACTTTTCCGGGATAAAAAGTAATCAATGTCCGTTCCGGGATTCCGCTTACCTCCCTGCCAAATTTCATTAAGATCTGTTCAGTTGCTTAGGCGTGGAAAGGTAACATACAGAGAGACAGAATTACTTTCCAATTTATCATACGTCTATAGTTATGATAAATTCGAAAGTAATTCTGTAAGGATTTATGGAAAATATTGTTGCTCTAGCAAAAAAACCTAGGGTAGGTAATTTGTGATAGAGCGCTGGTTTTCAGTCAACAAACGGCATGAAACAACTCAATGAGTGATTAAATTACAATAATTACAACTTCTATTGTTTTGTTTTTCGCTTTATGCTTCAACAGCGAAACGAGACGCCCATCCGTTTCAGAGTTGATAGGTGTGCGACAATCTTAAATGTCCATTTTGAAGGTTCATTCCCAACAGGCATTAAAATAATGCTGCATTGGCTGATTGCGTTTGTCTCTGTGCACTTAACCTAAAAACAGCAATACCACATAACAATGTTAAAACGAATTACAAAACGCTTCAAGAATGTCGAGACATTTGGAACGTTTCTCTGTGCTTTTCTTAGAACGGTAACTTTGTAATGAGGTAACCTTTCAAACAATGGCGGGAGGTCGAATGGCAAGTCGCAAGGGCGAGGCGTATGCGCACGATTCTCAGGAAAAAGGATTTAGGCACATAGATCCTTTACCTAAGGGATAAGGATACATATCACTCTAATATTCTGTAGGTGAAAGTTGAAATAAAAGTATGTGTAGGTATGTGTTTGTTACTTTTTCACGCTCAAGCAACTTAACGGATTTGGTTGAAATTTGGTAGGTACCAGCTGTGCGATTACGCAAAATTCTCCCATTCCCAATGAATGGGCCGTCACAGGAGACTGGGCATAAGCGATTTCGGTTTACCCAGACCTGAGACGGCGGAAATTTTAACGTCAACTTCAAGATTTAACCTAAGTAACCTAAAGACATTGTCATATTACTCACACACTACATTTTTTTTAGCGATACAGCAATTGCCAACAAAATGGCTCTGACGGAAGACCAGCGTTTGTTGTTAGCTTGCTAGCAACAACACGTTGGTTGCCTTCAGGCTTAGTACTTAATATAATTATTTTTATATTGTTTTAAACTGTGGAAAGGGTGTAAGTCTGATGCCGGTTGCAGACCGAAAACTAAGCTATTCCAAAGCTAAGCTAGGGAAGCTAGGCTAAGCCAAACTAAGCTAAGATAGAAATAAATGGCGTGCACACAAAGAGCTAAGCCAAAGCTCAGTTAGTGTTGCGGAGTTCAATTAGACGGACGTCAGGCGATTGCTATGAATATAATCGATGAAGAAAGTTCCGATGATGAATACGTTACACATAGAAAAAGAAGATTAATACTGACTTATTATTATTATATAAGAAAACGACATTCTAGACCTTGGATATGTCAACACATTGAATATCGGCACGCAAGTGGAGAGTTTAGAACTTTATTTTATTTTTTACTTCGATAAATTGCTCCATATTCGCTACGAAACGACGACCGTGCGTACGACAAAGGACACTGGACAGCACTGGCGAAGGATGTGCGAAGGGCGTGCGGGGAAGGCGGGAGGGACATAGCTTAGCTCGCGTAGCTGCGCATCGGCATACACAACTAACTTAGCTTCGCATATTTTAGTTAGCTCACATAGCTTATTTCACATAGTTTGCGGTCTGCACACAAGTATGGAAAACTGCGTCAGCTATGCGAGCTAAGCTAAACTAACTTATATAGCTTAGCTCTTGGTCTGCAACTCGCATTATAGCATGAATAAATCTACATATTTAGTTCTTATTCTTTATTTTTTATGTACCCACCATGTGACGGAAACCGAAATATCAGAAATATCGTTAATACCCAGTTTCCCCGGATGGCGATCCATTGAATGGGTGATTTTAGTGTCATCGAACAGCAGGGTTTCTTTTATCCTGCACTATCACTACACGTGATCCATTGACATGTTCAGATAATTTAAATATGTTTGTTACCTACTAAATAAAGCGGATAACACCTTGGACTCAGCTAGTAGGTATACACTAGATGAGTCTAAAAATATTGTATAAAAATTAAATTAAAATTTGTTCGTGTGTTTGTGAGTAGGTAGGGTATTATAGTAGGTAACTACCTACTGGCCCAATTTTCAAAATGTTTTAGTAATAGATAGAAAGCTACGTCATCTAAGAGTGGCATAGGCTATGTTTTGTTCAGGTACTGCGTGATAGAAGCCGCATGCATTTACAAAATAACAGAACACATAAAAGTTTACGTTTCCTTCTATATATTTTAGCTGCTTGCAGCGCCCCTACCGGATACTTCGAGGAACTACTTTTCGTAGTATGGCGGTGTGCCAAAAGTTTTATAATAGCTCGATTTTTTCGAATAATTTTGAGTAATTTGTTGCCGCAGAAAGTGTCAAGTATGAGAATATCCACGATGGGATAAAATTGGCCACTTTCAACGTTCAAGGTCGCATATATCTTTCAATAACGTCCAGTTTTGTAGCAATTAACATTTTATGACGATTCTGTAATATGAGTACCATCTTGTAATAAATAATACAGGTTCAGAAGTTTAAATAAGTAAATAAAAATAACTTTTAGCGCTGGATGATTATTAGAGCCATGATTGATTGACACTTTGCAAAGATTGTATTTTGAAACGTGCAACAAGGTGATAAAACGAAAAATGTATATTAAAAGTTTACCTTGCGGTCTAAAATATGTGACCTTTTATTTTTTTATATAATAAGGACACCCAACAGAAAAATCACATAACATGCAGAATAACAAAAGCAAGTGTAGTCCTTTTTCGGCTTCATTTCCTTAGTACAATTTGATACGAAAATTTGCCGTAAAAGGATTTCGTCTTTGTAATTCTGCATGTCACGTGATTTTTCTGTTGGGAGTCCTTAAAAATTAAATATAATATAATATAATATAATTAATTATATTAAATAATATAATTAATTATATTAAATAATATACAGGGTGATTCTACACCGCAAGGATAACTTTTTAAAATACTTTTTTCGTATCATCTTGTTGAAGTTTTGACGTCTCTTTTTTATACGGGATTACCGTAGCATGCTAAACCCATATAAAAAAGTCCGCACGATAGATGCGCGACCAAATTGTATGGAATATCAAACAAAATTTAAAATTTAAAAAACCCGCCGACGTTTACTGGCTGACCTGATTTTCATGAAACATGGTCTAAGAACACTCGGAATAAAACTATCTATGACACAAAAAAAACTAAACGGAAATCGGTTCATCCATTTGGGAGCTAAGATACCACAGACAGATACACAGACAGACACGTCAAATTTATAACATCCCTCTCTTTTTGCGTCGGGGGTTAAAAAGGAGACGTCACGATCACGTTTCGTTACTAACGTCAAATAGACTCACCCTTTAGGTACCTTAAGACTTACTCTGTACATATATTTAGAAATGTTGATGTGTTACAATATTTTAAATATAAAAGTACCAGTAAAAAAGTTTGGTTTTTATGTGACTTGGCTGTTCAACCTTATAAAATGAAAACTAAATTATGTCATTTTTTATCGACATCCAAAAATGGATTTCCTAGAAGCCCAAACTATAGAATTATGAAGCAGTCAACCGATAGACAGGTTCATTGATACTAGTACTGGTAGGTACAGTCAACGACATCGATTGCTGAACATTGGCGATTATGATAGCTGCTTATTCTAATAGCCGTAGCGTTCGCGTAAAAATCGACCCATCCAACTCAAAACTCCCGATGTCTTAAGGAGGTTGTGGGTTCGATTCCCGCCTCGAGACAAATGTTTACGATCAAGACAGATGTGTACTGATCTGCAGACATTTGTCCAGGGCGTTCTGGATGTTTTCTATGTATAGTAAAAATATCTAAGTATCTATGTAGTGTATTGTATTAAGTATATCAGTTATCTAGTACCCATATCACAAGCTCTGCTTAGCTTGGGGCTAGATAATGCTGTGTGAATTGTCCAGCATTATTTATTTATTTAATTACATGCATGTTATGTTACTGAGAGCAAATAACAAGTTTCCATATATATTTACTAAAAAAACCTTTGTAAAACTCTATAGACGACGACGATTTAAAGAAAGTACATGATAATAAGGTATGTTACTCAGCTAAAAAAATATCAAAACACAAAAATAGACATTAAATTAGAAAAAGGTGATTAAATAATACAATCTATCTAACACATAGTAACAGGCTTATTAGATAATATAATCCATCGTTTAATATTCCAAAAAGTTCAAAAAGATTATTACAATTAAAAATCCGTTTTAATTTACACACTAATGTATTAAAGATATCACTATCGACATTTTTTTTTGTTAAAAAGTAATTTTTGTAGTTGACTCTACCTATTTATCAATATTCAGCGTCGTTTTTACTTATCATTACATAAAGGTATTTAGCTAATTAGTTATGTAAAAAAATAATGATATCAATCTTTTTGCCAAGTTGGTACCTAGTTAAGTACATAAAGACAATGTTTTTGTGTCGCTACATTCTTTTATCGATGACAAGTCAATCGACATTGATCGATCTATTGATCAACTTCTTTTTGTTTGTTATATTTTTTTATTTAATTAATAGCTTATACCTGCGGCTTCGCGCTATTCCGGGATAAGAGTAGCTTGAGTCCTTCCCCAGGACACAAAAATTGAGATCCATTTTACCGTTTAGGCGAGAAAACATAACGTATAGACAGAATTATTTTCGCTTTTGTAGTATTAAATGGATATATTTGACATGCCAAAAATAGTAAGGCAACATATAGGTATGTATGATATTTATAATAATACGGTAATATTATATTCTCTCAGTTGGTATTTGTAATATACCAACTGAGCCTACCCTACCTTTTTTAAGTCGGTTAAAAGATCCCAAACTAACAACTATGGTCATTTGAACCTGAACAGATATTTGTTCCGGGTGTTCTGGATGTTTTCTATGTATAATAAAAAATATCTATCTATGTAGTGTATTGTATTAAATATATCAGCTATCTAATAGCCATAACACAAACTCTGCTTAGCTTGGGGCTAGATAATGCTGTGTGAATTGTCCAACATTTTTTTTAATATCCATACTAAACAGTATTTTTCAGGTGATTCTATGTTTATGTAATTTTTATATGGGTATTTACACTTTAAGTCTTTCTCTCCGTTTGTTGATCTATGTTGAAACAATAGGATATGGTCACCTCGGAGGATGCGGCAATATTTAACTACAAACTTTCTTGCAGGAAATGAAAATATGTAAAAACAAACCTGGACGCGTTCAGCTCAAGACCAGTTGTTAAGGGTCCGGCGACGACGGATGAATTTTCTATACAAACGTAATACCAAAATGATTTGTAATATGAGCATATTTTCACCATGGTCTGCTATTATTTGTATTAAAATAGTATTTATCTAGGTTCCTGCCACAATTTCTTTTCAAAATACCTTTCTGAAATGAAATTATACCGAATCGCATTTTTACATTAAAGAATGAATGTTTACTTAGTATTTGTGTACAAAGTATTTTCAAAAAAGCTTGTGACAGGAACCTAAATGAATACTATTCTAATTCAAATAATAGCAAACCATGGTGAAAGTATTCTCAAATAACAAATCATTTTGGTACTACGTTTGTATGGGAAATTCATCCGTCGCCGGGCCCTACACCCACAGTCCAGTGCAGACTCTGGGCTGGTTGTTTTTGGTCAATTTCTTCATTTCGCATAGTGCTCAAAAAGAGATCTAAGGGTGCGTCCAAATCAAGTTCATATAAGTTATATGTCCACACTAGTTTCTGCCCGCGGCTTCGCTCGCGTTGTTTATTATGGAAACGATGGATGACGATGGATTTATAGGTGATTTTTCATCCCATGGGAAATTATTTATGGGATAAAAAGTATGTTTGAGTCCAGGCCTAGAATTAGTTGCAAAATTCAACCAGAGTTCATTAGTTTTGGCGTGAAGAAGTAACAAACATCCATTCAAACATCCATACATCTAAACAACTCTCATTGATAATATTTGTGTGGTTATATAGGTAGCTGTTTTTTATAACATGTTTTGTTACTAAACCTGCACGAACCTTAACACGCAAATGGTCAAAATCGCACATATTCCAATTTTCTTGTCTACACCCTTTGAATTAATACTTTCTAAGGAGATTTGATAACCTATTGCATAGAGGTCGGTAGTCGGACTATGAGAACTTGGTATACCTTTGTGTTTCGATTAATCAAACCAGGTGAGCTGGTCATCGTGGTTCGAATTTGGAGTAGAACTACGTGTTCCTAAGGTTTATTGGCAGAAGCCTTTATTCACAAAGAAAATTACAATAAAATAATAGAAATAAATTAGTAGTTACTAGTTTTTACAATTGAAACATTTAAGCGAACTGCAGACTGTTGCAAACAATCTACAGGTAGCTCAACAGATCCATATCAATACCAGTCGGAAGCGTCCACAAGACGCTGGCTATATTGCCCCGCTGTATGGCGAGGCTGATGCGCTGTGCCAGATACTGACCAGCTCTCGGGTCACGCGTCACTTCGACCAGACCATCAGATAATTTTTTTAAAACCCGAAGAGCCTCGGTACCTCACTGACCTAGGGTCTCGACTCCAAGAGTAGCAAATGTGTAGGCTCTGTCGAGACCTGCATATTTGCGCCTCTTGACATCTTCGGCCAAATCTGCCGCCGCGCCGCGCCTGCCCTCACAGAACCTAAGGTTAATGAAAAAGGCCTGGTAAGATTCTAAAATCGAACTAACTTGAAAAAAAAGTTTACGTTTTCCGATTGATGAACCATGCGGTTGAACCACGTGGCCAGAAGCCTGGATTTCTACATCAAGGCCTAACCTAAAGTACTACTATTGTAAAGTAGACCTCTATATTTGCAAAGTGCGCTTACCGGAAGCCCACCACATACCGGCATAGCTGTAGGTATACAGGTACAGTCGCGATCTATTGTCAACTAATGTATGCAAATAGAGCGAGGTCGGGCACTCGTGCGCACAAGTGTTGTAATAAAATGTTAATTTTGCTAATTGGTGCATTGTGATGTGAATGACATCTCTAATAGATTTATTTGTCTAGGTTTTTGAATAATTTTGTTTTGTTTTAATTTTAGTGATTATAAAAATAACTTTAGATTTAAGATCTTCTCGCTTCGTCTAAAAACGCAAAATTCAAACTTTATATATCATAAATATAGAACGTAAAAGTTTGATATTGATAGTTTATTTGATAAGGGTAGGAAGTTCTGCGGAATTTCTAGTCCGTTTCTTATAATTATTAGTAATGTACATGTTAAATAGATTTTAATACTAGTAAAAATCACACTAATATATATATATAAAACGTCAAGTGCTCGCGCCCTTTCCGTATAATTATAAGACCTTGCTTCTTGCCAAATTTTATGATTCTAGGTCAACGGGAAGTATATTATACCCTATAGGTTTTGATCCAAGGCGGGAATCAAAACCTTTTTTTTAAATAATCTACAAATCTACGTTGTAATGAGAAAAATCCAAAAACCGTCAATGTGATTGGCAAGAAGCAAGGTCACAATTCTGCCATATGTCCTTGCTTCTTTCAAAGTTTTAAGATTCTAGGTCAACGGGAAGTACCCTATAGGTTTCGGTCCATGAAAATATTTTTTTTTGTATTATGCTACAAATTTACAGACTTCGGATTTTTTGCATTATTTGTGCTATAAGACCTTGCTTCTTGCCAAATTTCATTATTCTAGGTCTACGAGAAGTACCCTATTATTTTTGTGTGCCTGTGATTCCCTTGGAAATTTCAAAATATTCGGACAGACGGACAGACGGACAAACAAAGGGTTCCTTTTTCCTTTTGAGTTAAGGAACCTTAAAAAACAATCGTGATTATCCTTGATACAATTCAGACACTTGTCATTTATGTGTTAAGAATCAGAAATATAAAAAAAACAATTCTAGTTTGATCACGACTGTCTAGGCGTGGCACTAACTTTTTATTAATTTATTATCTAGTTCAATCAATAAACAATTGTACTGTCAGGAAATGAATTTGATAATGAAGTTATTTGCAATAACAAATATTAATTATTTATATATATTCTTGGTACGCGGTGTGCCTTCCTACTTGTCTTACTAAAAATAGCTTGGGTTCGTATATCTAATAAATAAAGCAAGTAATATCTAATAATAGTTATTTGTTCAACAAGAGAGCAAAGTTGTTATTGTTGAACTTGCCTTTATTAAGTCCCGAGCTAGCAAATCAGTCTAGAATAGAGTCACGAGCGTAGTCTTAAATTGCATGCTGAGCTAGTAAGGGATTTAAAAGACACAAACATAAAAATAAAAATACAAATGTTCACCAGGACCAGCGAGAAAATAATAGGCGATTTAGAAAAAAACCAATAAATTTTAAGATTATCGTATAGTTTGACGAATTCATTACGGATGTAAGCGGGATAACTACGAACCTTACTTGTGTTGGAAGATTGCCTAGAACCGCACTCACCCTGAAGATGTCCCTCGTTAAGGGATGAAACGTTGGTGTTCTTCCAACACAAATAAGGTTCGTAGTTAACCCGCTTACATCCGTAATGAAATTTTAAGATATTTTCGGGCGAGAAGTGAATAGTAGATTAACCCAATAACCTAGGCTAGACAATCAAAAACCTTTTTTTACACCACTAATGTGGTGAACAGGCATGCGGCCCGCCTGTTGCCTAATTTTAGTGCTGACCTGGTAACCAACAAAGGAAATGTCATGTTTCTTATTTGTGTTCTTACGTATTGCAAATAAGGCACGAGAATATTGGACAGACGAAGTTTCCCGGAAAGCCGTGTCCGTAGAAAGTTCCTTCTAATGCGGTGAACTAACACTGTAAGCAGTCTCTTAATACTACTAAATACATGTCAAATGCATGAAAACCTGCCATTTGAGTCTAAATAGACTTTTCATGAATTTTACATGCATTTTATTAAATTTTATAATGTTTTGTCGTGGTCTGGCCATTATGGTTCGTACGTTAGTTGGGTAGGTATAATAAATATTTAATCTGTTTTAAGGGATCTGGTAATAGAGATACCAGCTGAGCGATGACGCTAAAATCTCCAAAAAGAAAGTCAAGTCAAGTCAACTAAGAAGTTGGTCTTTACCCCTTAAAATCAACATCAGATACGGTACTTAAAACTTTGAGTATTCAGTATTTTATTGCGTGACAAAAATATTACAGAGTTTTGTATGTATTCATGCACCCTGTCAGGTATGGTATGGCAATAAATTTTAATCTAAGACTTAAGATAAGGACTTATGGTACCAGATCTAATCATTTTACAAATTTAGGGTAGCTAATACACAAAGCAAAAAAATTATTTAGTATGCTTAAAGTTAAAAACAAATTAATTCGGTACATCAACATTATCTAAGTATGTATTAAAATTGTTTCTTAATTTTACTTTAGAATTTCTTATTCGATTTGTAAATAGCGCTAGATCCCACCCTAGGAGAACCTGTGTTGTGGATAGCTAGCCTCTTTCGTGCAAGAAATCAAGTTGGAACAAAAACTAGAATATGGTGCAACAAGTATGTGTAATATTTATGAGACGATTTGTATATTGGGGACATAGTAGTTAGGTATAGAATGGTTAATTTCTCTCTCTCCCCAGATCAGTAGTCTCTTAGGAGTCTAGGCAACCGGATAGACCACAGGAGTAGGAGGAGGATTTAAGTAGGTATTTTGTATTTTACTTACTTACGTAGGTACCTACTACGGTTTTTACGCACACCTCACATTCGTATACCTATTAGTATGCAGCAAACACGCATGCGCAGGACTCGCTTGGTATTCTAAGGTGGTGCAGATGCTATCTCGCAGATTTCACTCAGATTTTGCGTTTATTGCACTTTTTATGTGACCGCTTTCTACATTTTTCGTGATTAGAAATCTTTTGTGAGGTTCAAAGAGGTTCATCACGTTTTTGGGTCAACTCTTTCCTTCAAATGGGAACTTCGTTTTGGATAAACGCAATCATTTTTTATACAAAAAATGCGGTTGGGGGAGATTTATTTTAATAGACTTGATTTTTACTTCAGCACGGCGGCGGTTCGTTGAATTGTAAAATCTACCAAAAGAGTCTCAAACAATTAAGCCCGTATGCCTGCAGCAGTAGGCGTAAGGGAAAACGCGCGCCTGCCAAGCCGCCGCGCTCGTGTTTTTTGAAGTTATTTAAATGGTGATTAAGAAAATAATTTTATCAAGTCAAACTCTGCGAATTTGTTTAGAAATATTAAGTGTCCTTAGTTGAGTACAAAAACAAGTGAGATATCAGTTCACTAGTCATAGTATTGAAAAAACGTTAGAAAAAGGGGTAATTTTGGGTTTTTTTTCCATCGAGTGAAGTTCATTAGATCTTGTAACTAAATGCAACTTTGACTAGAATAGATCCTTAAGTAATATATATCTTTTTTTCAGAATTTTAAACACTATTTTCTAAGTCTCAGATTATTTTAAATGCGGCCTCTGCTGGCCTACCAAGCCTTAAAGTTCTACCTTGCTGTATCTATCATTTGAAACTATGGTTTTGCTTCTTTCTACTTATCTATACCTACTTTGGTGGTGACTGGTCTTTATCATCATATCAGCCGTCCATCGACTTTCTGCGACCGTTACAATGTCGTCGGTCCATCGAGTGGATGGTCTCCTAACACTTCGTTTCGCGTTGCAAGACATTCGCAACTCGAGAACCTTAACGCCCCAGCGGTTATTAATTCTGTGCCGTGTGGCACAGAATTGATAACCGCTGGGCTTAGAATTTGCACCACCCCAACTCTTGCCGTGGGTGTCGTAAGATCCCTTAGTCGCCCTAAGGGATATCCACCAGGGACGGACAGCAGCGCCTGCAGAATAATTCTACCGACGAACTGCGATCCCCGACCCGCATGCCCAGCGTGGAAATTTGGGTCATTTCACCCCATGAGATAAAAACCAATTAAAAGCCACTTATCAGTCCAGCAGCAGCGTCCAGCAGTGGACCAATATAGGCTGTTAAGGTGAGGTGAGGTTATCAATTCTGCGAGCTAGCGTTACTGGCTTTATTATTACCTCTTAAAAATACTACTGCGAGACCGATAGGACCACATAATAAACGAAGGAGATGTAGGTGTCCGTTACGACTGAGGGTCCACATTGGAATTTCATAATTCTGAATACGCTATTCTTTAGTAAATGTTCTGAAACATTTGTTAGTACAGTCTCTAATTTGTAAAAGTATCCAGTCAATAGTTACAACCGGTTAAATGTGGTCCCTCAGACGTGGCTTGGAGATCGTCATATCTCATGAACTGAGCAAAGCTCACGGATTTCATAAATTACAACATTTAGTAAATCATTTGTTAGAGTAAATTACAAAAAATCAGCCCTTTCCGTTCACTGGAACAAACAAAATCAACTGCAGAAGGTGGTCCCTCACACGTGCACATACGCCCCTATTATCTTAGGAACTATTAGTAATGTTGAGATTATCAACGCGTGTAGCTTTAGTAAAAGTTCTTGGACGATTACAAATGAAGTCCCTAATTTGTAAAACAAGCCAGTAAATAGTTAGGACTGTTTAAAGTTGTGATTATTACACAAAATAAAACTTATTTTAGAGAGGATCCGGAGGATCAATAAACATTCAGAATATACCAACCTGTAGTTAAAATGTTTACTACATATTACTTCAAGAATTATTGTTAAAACTTGTGTCGTTTTCGAATAAATCGTAAATTTAATTACTAGGAACTAAGTCAGGTTAGGGTGACCATACAGTAGGTTTATTTTTAGGACAAAAGTAAAAACAATGCGCCTTAAGTTATCGGGGTAGGTTGTTGCGTTTAATATAATAGAAACATTTTTCCCGCGGCGGGAATCGGACCTGTGAGCTTCGCCCACTAAGGCCCGGCGCCCATTATCGGCATCGGCACGGCTGAGGATTTTAGGTGGCAAATAGCAATATACATTAACGTAATGGCAATAAAGTAGAAATTGCCGTGTATATGGTCGTAATAACAAAAAATACCGCTTCGGTATGCTTGAGGCTGCTGTAACGGCAGCCTTGAGAATGCTTCGGGATGCTTCGGCATCCTTCGGTACGCCGCCGGCGCCGAGGCAACACTCGGGGGGGATAGCTTGCCCTGCGGGGCGAGGGGAGGCATCCGCCATTCGAATATTTGCAAGCCCTAATTGAGACGCTTCGGCAAGCTACAGGACGGTGCGGCATGCTTAAAGACGCCTCGTCATCCCTAAGAACGTTGCAGTATGCCAAAGCATAGTTTCCGACAGTGTGCGCTTGCATGTAGGATGCCGAAGGATCCTTTTCCTTGCCGATGCCGATAATGGGCGCCGGGCCTAAGTTGTTATTGGTTGGGGACATTAACGTAACAACGCATGATCATGAATATCATGATGTTTATAGGGCTCCTTGTAAATGCAAATGCAGCCATGAAGGATTACAGTAACTTTCACAAAAAAACAAAATAGAACTAGCGCTGGGAAATATTCCTACGAAGTAGGTAAGGCTAATAATCATCATCAGCAATGGATGATGGCAAGATCACACTCTTATTACTTGTTAGTGACGAAGAGTTATTATTCCAATGGAATATTTGTTATAATTATATTATTTGTTGTATAATGTTTTAACAAAAAATTAAAAAACTGCATATCGAAGGACCTAGTTATCATAGCTTAATACATAGTAACATTGTTTACAATGAATTGCAGGGACTATAGAATAATATTCGTTCAAGAACATTATTCTATACACGTTCAAGAAATACCACAACAGATTGACAATTCGTAGTTTATTTACGCAAAATGCCAATTGTTTACATTGTTTTAGAATTGTTTCAAATATTCTGGATAGAGATTAATTTGATATCAGTAGAGAGGCGGGCGTCTTGAGGTGCACTCAGATTGAGTAACATGTTTTTAATAATACATATAACGATAATCAATCAAGGAAATAGCTTCCTCCATTGATCATCCTCTGCACGATACACTCCCAGAGCAGGCTGTCACAGCCCTCAGAATGCTGTTGCGACTGCCATGTAGGTACATCAAGGACGCTGTTTTTTTGCGCATGATAGCGTGGAAGCTATCAGTGTGGTAAATACTCACTGCACAAATATCCCTGACTCAAGGTGGAATCAGGGAAATGGCAGCATCATCCGAAATATTTTATTAGGTATATTGGTTTTCTATGGCGTCCATCGAATTTTAACATGTTGGACCCACAGATTTCCCATGCTAAAACTTTGACAATATACACTTATAAAGTGTGAATTTAGCTCGGTCAGTATAGTGATACAACGAGAAAATTTGTGTGTACTGCCTATAATTACCTAATGGCTTAGGTATGTCAGTTAGTCACTGTTCTCTAGTCACAGTTAGTCAAGAAAACTGCAGATCTCTGGGGCATTTCCGTTACAATTATTAAACCTTTGATTGATACCATTGCCACAGATCTAGCTTTTATATTTAATGAATCTATTGATTGCGGCGTATTTCCTGATCTAATGAAATGTAGTAAAATAATCCCACTGTATAAATCGGGTAGTAGGTCTGACCCCACTAACTTTAGACCAATATCAGTACTGCCGACATTCAGCAAAGTTTTTGAAAAACTTATTTTACATCAATTGCTTAGGCATTTCAATGGCAATGACCTGCTGCATTGTAAGCAATTCGGGTTTACTCGCGGCAGATCAACTACTGATGCCGGTGTAGAGTTAGTATCGCATATTTTTGATGCTTGGGAGAAGTCGCAAGATGCTTTAGGCGTTTTTTGCGACTTGTCAAAAGCGTTCGATTGCGTACACCATGAAACATTAATCAGGAAATTACATCACTATGGAATAAGAGACACTTCTTTGGATCTTCTTACATCTTACTTGAGTGATAGGATACAAAGAGTTGACATTAATGGGAAACGGTCTTCGGGGTCTGTAGTTACAATGGGTGTACCGCAGGGTTCTATCCTTGGTCCTTTCCTATTTTTAGTTTATATTAACGACCTGCCTCACCTAGTCAAGAATAATCATGAGATTGTATTGTTTGCTGACGATACTTCATTAATTTTTAAAATGAAACGACGAAACATAAAATTTGACGATGTGAATAATGCAATCTCAAAAGAAGTACACTGGTTTAATGTCAATAATCTTTTGCTTAATGAAACTAAAACGAAATGTATAAAATTTGCTCTACCTAATGTAAAACACGTTAAGATTGATGTAAACGTAAAAGGAAAAACGTTAGAAATTGTAAACAGTACAGTATTCTTAGGAATAACCTTAGATAGTAAACTTCAATGGGGCCCACACATAGATAAGCTATCGAAGAGACTTAGTTCTGCAGCGTATGCAGTCAAAAAAATCCGTCATCTTACAGACGTTGATACTTCTAGACTAGTCTATTTCAGCTACTTCCATAGTGTTATGTCTTATGGCATACTGCTGTGGGGGAACGCTGCAGATATTAACACCGTATTTGTGCTGCAGAAGAGAGCTGTTCGTGCAATCTATAATATGGGTCCCAGAGAATCCCTGCGTGATAAATTCAAAGAAATAAACATAATGACAGTACCATGTCAATATATTTATGAAAACTTGTTGTACACTCATAGAAATAAAAATCTGTTCCCTAAAAATTGTGATAAACATAACTTTAATACCAGAAATAAACATAAACTCGCTGTGCCCACAACTAGGCTACACAAAATTAATGTATCTTTTAAAGGGCAATGTATACGCTTCTACAACAAAACTCCTAGTGAGTTGCAACAATTATCAGTAAATAAATTCAAACAAATTGTCAAAACCTTGCTGTGCAAAAAGGCCTACTATAAAATATCAGATTATCTAGAAGATAAAAAAGCGTGGAACGGGTTTTGCTCCAACTCGAAGAATAACAACTAACAGGCTAAAGGTTTCTTCGTCGCTTCTTTACTTTGGTCTACATACCGAAGCGACAGAAATCAAAAATATCACTTTATTTCCGTGTCAGTGTATAGTTTTATAATTTGACCTTTTCTAAGTGTACATTTATTGTATTTATGGAAATAAAGAGTTTTTGATTTTGATTTTGATTTTGAGTCACCTATGATACGAACTCCCAACGATGTCTATTTACAACTTTCGGATAAGATGATTGTGTGATATTGTCCAGTAGTCCAGTATTTTAATCTAATGCTGTACTTACATGATAATAATACATACATACGAGCAGTCAAAAGCATTATTTTTACTTTTGTCCTAAAAATAAACCTACTGTGTGGTCACCCTGACCATACTTAGTTCCCAGTAAGTAAATTTACGATTTATTCGAAAACTACACAAGTTTTAACAATAATTCTTGAAGTAATATGTAGTAAACATTTTAATTACAGGTTGGTATATTCTGAATGTTTATTTATCCTCCGGATCCTCTCTAAAATAAGTTTTATTTTGTGTAATAATCACAACTTTAAACAGTCCTAACTATTTACTGGCTTGTTTTACAAATTAGGGACTTCATTTGTAATCGTCCAAGAACTTTTACTAAAGCTACACGCATTGATAATCTCAACATTACTAATAGTTCCTAAGATAATAGGGGCGTATGTGCACGTGTGAGGGACCACCTTCTGCAGTTGATTTTGTTTGTTCCAGTGGACGGAAAGGGCTGATTTTTTGTAATTTACTCTAACAAATGATTTACTAAATGTTGTAATTTATGAAATCCGTGAGCTTTGCTCAGTTCATGAGATATGACGATCTCCAAACCACGTCTGAGGGACCACATTTAACCGGTTGTTACTATTGACTGGATACTTTTACAAATTAGAGACTGTACTAACAAATGTTTCAGAACATTTACTAAAGAATAGCGTATTTAGAATCATGAAATTCCAATGTGGACCCTCAGTCGTAACGGACACGAGATGTAGAGCACTAAATCTTACAGTTGGTTGTCCGCATTAGCCAACTTTTACCGCATTTTGTCCACCTTGAACCACATTCGGAGGCGTCCCACACAATAGGCGAGACAATTCGTCACATTTCATCACTCTAAGCGCATAGGATGTTTGTTTAGTTTTGAAGAAATGTAGAGTCATTCGGATTTGGAGATTTACGAACTATTTCTCTAAAATCGTTTTTAGGCTGATCTGTGGTTCTTTTGCCGCTTGGGCCCTTACATTGAGTGGTTTTTTTTAGTCCACCTTTGATCAGTATAGCGAACTAGGTGTCATGCCCATTTAATAAATTTTTATTAACTTTGTTCTAATTCTGATAGTACATCAACGAAGATCTCAATAGCAGCTTGGGGGATTTGACTGTATGGTGAAATACAATATAATCAAATTGGCTTCGAGCAAAACTTTATTTCATTTTATGTAGGTTAGTTTTAAGGTTTATATTACTAAGTAAAATAAGATCTGTAACTTTTATATAGTCTGAAATGAATGACTATCATAATCTGTTCAACCGGTGATCCGATTTGCGTGAAATTTGAAACATGTGCTGCTAAGACTTGTGAAATATTCTGGTGACTTAGTGAGGTCAAATCCGTCGAGTGGTTTTTGAAATAAGGGTGTGGTGGTGGGGGTAAAATCAATCAATTAAATTAGGCGGAATAATTAAGAAACGCTTACTTGAGTTCACGTTTTTTGCTAAAACCTGGTGATGACTGATTAGGGACCACATCAACAAGAGTGTATATCGCTCGAAAAAAACACGCCTGTTAATGTGTCAATGTGGTGTCCTGATCAGCTACTTAACTATTATCAACTCTATGACCGTGTCGGTGTGGTGATATTGCGATCAACATCTTTTAGGTTTTTCGACTAAAGACCCTTAAGCAGTCGCAGCTCGAATAAATTCTAATGATGATCGTAACGATCATCATTAGAATTTCTAATAAAGGTTAGTCCACTGCTGGACATACCTTACCTAATGATCGCTATAGAGCCCTGTCTTCAGCTTGCCGCTGGATGCGGCAAGCTGAAGACAGGGCTCTATCAGCATCTGCCAGCAGTCTTTCGCAGATAGTCATCCCACCTGCCGCAGGGCGTCCTACACTACGTTTGCACGATTTCCACTCAAAAACACGTTTATCCCAGCGGTTGTCGGTTCTTCGCGAGATATGGCCGTCCCACTGCCACTTCAGCTTACTAATTCCCTGAGCTATGTCTTTAACTTTGGTTCTTTGTCTATGATGATGATTTTTAACAGGAACTAGAAATGATGCAAGAGAACTGTTATCTGACGAGACAAAACATCGGAAGTGTTACGTTGTATTATGAGATAGCTATTACTGATCTTACTGTAGATAATTATGGGAATATTGAGCGTTTTGTTCAAGAGATAGTATTGAAATTTGCATATAAATTTCTCACATTAATAATTTTGTAAGCATAAACTATCTATCGGTAGTATGCCCACCATTTGTATACTTTTATGAATTAGGTGCAAGAAAGGGTTTAACGCTTTCACTGCCCAGCCTCGGCAGTGTGACCCCCAGGGGCGCGCCGCATTTACACGGAGCTGGAGGTGGGCAAGTGCTTCGTGGGATATGAAAGTTTTAAATAAATTATTCCATTGTTTTGAAAAAACTAAGAACCGACTTAAAATATCTTAGTTTGAAACTGTTTTATAAGTTTTGCGGGACCACCTCAAAATCATACTCTATGCAACTTCAAAAGAATCATCCAAATAAATGACATAGAAATCGATGAATCTTTACATAGGATAAAACAAAGTCGCTCCCGCTGACTGTCTGTCCCTATGTATGCTTAGATCTTTAAAACTACGCGACGGATTTTGATGCGGTTTTTTTATTTGATAAAGTAATTCAAGAGGAAGGTTTACTTGTATAATACATGCATAATTTTTTGCGCTTACTTTGCAAACGCTGGCCCTACGAAATAGTTAATGGTTTAATCGGGTATTTATCGCGTACCTTTTGTTTTTACGAAATAGATCAAAATAATGTATTGTACACCTTAAAAAGGTGTACAAAAAGTCCGATGGTATATGTGGATCTCTTAGGGATAACCCACAATAACCATTTTTAACCTTTACTTTTTACGAGAAATAATGACTTATTTACGAAGCGATTTTAAGCAGTACAACATTAATCCTTATCCAATTAAGTACCTTAAATACATTGTTATTGTAGATACCTTTACAGCATGTAATTTAAATGAATATTTTCGAAGATATTACAGATTTAAAATGCAAAGACAGCGGTTACGGCGGCGCGCGGCGGTACCGGCCGAGAGGGGCCGATTATGTAGTATATTTAGTATCAGCATTGCACCTGTGCGAAGCCGGGGCGGGTCGCTAGTATACATTAAAAAACATACAGATGGTGGTGCGAGTTCTAAACCCGCACGAAAATATAATTCTTGCCACTCAATAAAAACTCTTCGTGCACTGGGAAAACACTCGATCAAAAATTATCACCAGCCAAGCAAGTGTTATACAAAGTAATTTGAACAATAACTAGGTACCTACTTACACTGTACCTCCGTGGCACAGCGGGCGAAGGTCTGCTGCGACGTAGGAGGTTGCGGGTTCGATTCCCGCCTCGGGACAAATAAAATAAATAAATAAATTATATCAGTTATCTAGTACCCATAACACAAGCTCTGCTTAGCTTGGGGCTAGACGCTATGCATTAAAAAAAATTGTTATATTTCATTACTTGGTGAGTCTTCATGTCATGTCATGAGTCATGAGCCTCGGAACAAATTTGTGTACGATCTACAGAAATTTGTTTCGTTGGTCTGGGTGTTTTCTATGTATAATAAAAAATATCTATCTATGTACCTATATAATGTATTAAATATATCAGTTATCAAGTACCCATAACACAAGCTATGAGTAGCTTACTTTGGGGCTAGATGATGCTGTGTGGATTGTCCAGCATTATTATTATTATTATGAGCGAAATAGACTACAGGTTTGAGCGAGATAGACAGATAGATATCTAGAGGATATGACCTGGTGGATGACATTACCCTCTTTTAATGGTACCTTTAAAAAGTTCATTAAACAGAACGAGAAACAAAAGTCTCAGCGTTCAAAATCATTTTTCAAGCATGTAATAGACGTGGAAATTCCTCTACAGTTTCCTGAAAAAATACTTTGGTGTATTTTCTACTCTATTAATACCTACAGATTCCTGAAAAAATACTCAAGTGTATTTTCGGCGTCACTCATCAAACCTTTAGTAAGGCCTTTGCCAAACGCGACCTTGGCCCAATTAACTACATTAAACAAACGATCGAACATACATACATATAATATATATACTGCTCTTGACACAATATCATCGACTTTGTCACTTCAATCACATCGTTTGCTGTGCATTGTACTGTGATGATGTGATTATTGGTTCACCTTGTACCTTGTATCACTATTTGTTTAGTACAAGTAGGTGGGAAAGTAGTGGGTATCGAACCCGCAACTTTCTGCGTCTCGTCTCTTCGCCTACTGCGGCGCAGTTTTAATTTTTTTCTTGAAAATGTTCTTATTGGTTTTCCTTCCGTCGAAAATAAACTCTAGGTATCTGAGTTTTTCCATTTGAATTGCATCTTTGCATCATATGAGAAAATTATGAAGTCGATGGGAGTAGAGCTTTCAAACTTTATTAATTGTGACGTATAGACACACTGTTTATTTCACACATATATGCTTCCACCATAGATCCTATGACTGCGTTCCGTAGGCTTCCACAAATGTTTTTTCTTCCACAATTTTTCCATGCTCAAAACACGTGAGGTTTGTTGCAAAACGTGATTTCTATCTTCCATATTCAACCTTCATGTTAACTTAAGTCATATAAACTTCGGTTTCTATCAATCTTGTACGGTTTGCATACCATACAGAGCTGCATGTTCCCGCGGGTCAGCACCTTACGTTATGACGTGTTTTAACGGCTAATTAGAGCCAGTCGCAAACAACTGTCCTTTGGGCAACACGTCACGGCGTACACTCGCGACCATTAATTTACTTTTAACTTACGTACGATTAAACCGTGAAACTTAACAAACTCTTTTAACTTACAACTTTACCAACAACTTATAGGATTGTGGGGGGCACACTACGCACCCTACAAATCTATTGGGGGACTTATCATTCACATAGGGGTACCCTTAAATTCCACGACTCTACTAACATAATGGACTGAGATCATTACATATGGAAAACCCAAAGAAAATTAATAACCACTAAAGCATATCATGCCATCACCTAACCCTACATAATGCTGTGTTTATATGCATCAGTGTCAAATCATAGTCCCATCTGACCTCAATCTTTTGCGACATGATCTATCGTATGACATGCATTTTGCTACGAATCGCGAAAATCATTGTGGTTTCACACTCCGATGTTACTGAATGTTGAACTAATGGTTCTCGCTTTGAATTTTAACTAAGAACGAGTGAGTTATACCATGTTGTGTGTGTACTCTTGTTTCCGCACTGAGACTCAGGTTGGTCCATTGTGTTGAGTTATACCATGTTTATGATAGGTTTGATAAAACACGGTCTGCTTTGTCCATATGAACACAATTACCCAGATTAAATATTCGGGAACTGAATTTCAAGCATCGTAAAACAATGCAATAAATAAATTCAAACATATTGTCAAACATATCCTTTGTAAAAAGGTTTACTACAAAATATCAGATTATCTAGAGGATAAAAAAACTTGGTAGGAGTTTTGCTCCAGCTCGAAATATAACAACTAACAGGCTAAAGGTTTCTTCGTCGCTTCTTTACTTTAGTCTACATACCGAAGCGACAGAAATCAAAAATATCACCTTATTTCCGTGTCAGTGTTTAGTTTTATAATTTGACCTTTACAACCTACCTATTGTATTTATGGAAATAAAGAGTTTTTGATTTGATTTGTTAAAATTCCTACGTATGTACCTGTGTCAGGTATGGTGTGTTATTAATTATTATGTCTGTACATATTGTGCAATTAACAAACAAATACACTTGGATATATATAGCCACTGAAATATTTTTTTCACTTAACTGTCTATTTTGCACTACCTATGTTTGTATTTGCTTTCTTGTTAATATGTTTATTTTTATTTATCAACTTCACTCATTTTTCTGTTGTAAATCTTTACTTTTTCTATGAAATCCTTTATTTGGTCTTATTTTAGCATAAGTCTTATACTGTTTTATGTAAAATGTACCGCTGTTGGATTACTTAATAAATAAATAAAATAAAAAACATACAAAATTCAGATTATAGTATTCGATTTATACAGAAGATACCCAGGCCACAGATATATGTATATTACTATCCAGTGATACTATAGAGACTAAACACACTACAGGAACAATCGCATAGATTGTTCGATCTCACGAACTATACACGAAACAATTTTGTTACACATACCTACTCTATGACACAAATTACAGCCTCTAGATGTGAATTTGATAACAATAGTAGAGGACAAACCATCGCCATCCCGCTCACGTATATGAAAGTACGCGCCTAATCTGACTCACATTTAGAATTAAGAAGTCGCAATCGAAAGTACTGTCAGACGTGGCGAGACAATGGTACCGTGGCTTTATTTCACCATCGGGTTTCATAGAAAATTTGGATGATTGATCTATCGTATGACATATCTTATAATAATGTGCCTACGTGGCCAGCACGGCATTCTAGATGAATAGAGAACTAAATACCTCATTTATTTTGAAATTTTAGGAAAACTTGAAGGAATAAATTACAAATTAAGGAACATTTATCTAAATACATGAGAATTACATGCACTTATGCTGAGGGCTATTAATATTAAAAAAAAAACTATTTATATAAGTTTCCACTGATAGCAAGTATGTAAATCGGCACTATCTTTTGTTTATAAGTACAAGTATCAAGTGTATTAGGTACCAGTGACAAGTGTAGTAGTAGTTGTTACAAGTGTTAGTAGTTCGAGCTGGATACTCAACAAAGTGTAAAAAGTGTAAATCAGGCATTTAGTAGGTACGTTTATTTTAAAGTCATTTGCCTTTGTTTATTTGATACAACAAAGTGCCAATACAGTGACTAAAGATTTAATACCTACGGACTACTTGCGAGCGAACCTATAGGCAGTAAAGTTGGGCACCTAAATATCTTGAGCTATAGAAATCGAAGCTATAGGTAAACCTGAAGTAGGTAATGAAAATTCGGCATTGAGGTGCAAATATGGTTCAAATGTCGGGTTCCCACGAACTAGATTTGCTAACTATACTTGCCTAATGAAATTGATGACTAATAAGTAAACCAGGCCTAAATATATGTATGCACAAAGTGAAGGTAGTTACTTGTTGACCAGAAAGAGCTTGGACAATTAGGTACCCGTTCAGTTATAAGTGCCAACTTACATACGGTTTTACGACCGAAATCTAGTTGGAATAAGCCAATTAGGTGCTCATAAACTGTTTGACATTTGCGTTAGAACATAATAACCTTCTTAAAGCTATGTAAAAGGATGTAGCGTTTAGGTGAACAATTAAAATAAATTGACTCGATTGCCTCTGGAAACTTCGGCATCTTAGGCTTCAACCATAATGCGAGCCTAGCGCGGGAGCATTTGAAAATTATGCGTGCTTAAGCCCGCTTGGCGCCCGCCTTAGTCACTTAGTATGAACGCAAAAGGCGGTTTCATATGTTTAATACTCCCCTTCGCGTTAGCCCTAGCCAAAGCGCCCGCGTTATGCTCGCATCGCAGTACGGTTGAAGCCCCTATTTCTATGAAAAACTTCACCAAAGCAGAGGGATTAGGGATCTGTTCTTCCATCATTATGATAACATGAGCACACATATCCCCTAGTACTATCCAATGATCCTATCCATCCACGGTTGTCTGGTAGAGATCGCTCTAGAGCGATAAGACCGCCACTTGTCACTTAGATTTTAAGCTGTTTTGTTATATGTTTCTATCGATAAGTGTGCAATAAAGAATTTTCTATCTATCTATCTATAACAGGTGAAGACGTCCACAGTGGAAGATAGGTCCCCCCAAAGACTGAAAATGTTCCTTCCTTTACCGGGGTACTATATGATGCAATAGATGCTATGATCGCGTTTCCGTTCTCATAAAATTGAGACAGTATGGGCTCAAGCCAGAGGAGATAAAGGAAAACTTTCTTGAAATATATTATTTTTACACAACTCCATTTTTAACAGTAGCCTTAGATTTTTGTGTCCTGCGATGCTATTTGGCCAGATTTAGATCTTCGTCCACTTCTTCTTTTTGCATTACCTTAATTTTAACATCATCGATCCCGCTGCTGGACATAGACCTCCCCTAATGAGCGCCATAGCGCCCTGTCTTCTTCTCGTCACAACTGTTTACAACAGTTTTCTACTTCTACACAACAACTTTTCTCTAAACTGTTTGCAACAGTCTGCAGATAGTTCAACTTAACAGTTGGTACACTTTTCTTTTCTTTTCTTTCCAGCTGATATGGACATCTCTACACGTAGGCGACGGCTACAGCTGCCCGTACGGACAGAACTGCGGGTTCGAGCCCGCTCCACCGGGACGTGCCCCCTCCTGTGCACAGCCCGGGCTCACCTACTGCGTGCATCCCGACCCTTATCCTGAGTAAGTTGGACTCTAAAGTTCTAGTCAGAGCAATCTTAATAAATTTAAACACAAAAAAAAACAAATCGAATCAAATAATGTCGCAAAAATTTTTGACTTCGACGGGACTTTATATGATTCCCCTGTAGGTAGTGCTAACGGCGCTAAAATCAGTAGAAAGTTGCAAAAATTTTCGACTCCTACGTCACTTGACCTCGTGGTGTAGTTGGTTAGCACATTCCGGTACTGACGGAAGGATGCGGGTTCAAGTCCCATTGAAGACAAATAAATTGCGATAATATTCGATTTCTTAGAAATTAGCCAGACTGTGAGGCTTACGCACTATAAAAAACAAAAACTTTAAACACAACACTTTAAAACTATCACTGTTATATCATACATAACTCACTCGAAAATCCGTGACAGAATTTTTAGCTGTAAATCGTAACCGCATTCCAAACTCCTGTAAACGATGCCCGAAAAATATCACACCCAAACCAAACCTGCTCCACCTTGTAAGATGTTAGTTTTTCAACATGAATGTAAGCGGGTTAACTACGAACCTTGCTTGCTTGTATTGGAAGAACACCAGTAGGTATTTCATCCGTTAACGAACGACTCGCTGCATTCATTTCAATTTAAATTTTAATTCGTCAACTACAAAAAAGTTTTCGTTAGTTTTTTTACCATTTTTTTATAAACTTGATACTTATCGACAGAAAATGGTTCACCTATGCGGATGTTAAGTCTTTTGACCATCTTCTTTCTAGGAAAACCCACCCAGCAAAGCTCACACGACTGAAATGCGATTACAATGCAGTTTTCCGCGCTCTCGAATTAATTTTACCGCGCCTGTAAACCTGTTAAAAAAGTTGCTGTTAAGACTCGTATGTCTGAAATTTTATGGGCACAAAAACCGTACCCTTCAAGCCTAAACAGCAATAATTTTAGGCTGTCAAAAAGTATTGCTTGTATTGTATTTGCCGGGAAAGTTCCCTTGCGATACTACACTCAATTCATAAGTAGCTCGAAAGGGCTCCACACACTATTAAAACGTGACCCGACGAAGCGCGATGCGTGTTGAGTTGAATCTATTGTATATTTTTTATGGCCAGAACCACATTCTAAACACCCGACGTTGTTTTGTAGCGTCGGGTGATTACAGTGTGATTCTGTGTGGTCGTAGAATATTAAGAAGATTTGATTCAACTCAACACTCATCGTGTTTTGTCGGGTCGCGTAGCGTATCAATAGTGTGTTTTCGGCTTAAGTCTATGATGGACTCACGGCTGGACAAAACTAAAGCTGTCTTATTCTTTTCCAGAAAGATAATTCGTCAGCTGATAGAAGCCGGCCAGTACGACATCCGAACTCTTCTGTCCGATGAAACTCGAGACGACTTCGCAGTCACTAAGAAAACAGACTATCCGTACGATTATGGACCTAATTCTCTGCCACATGTGGATCAGATCTCGCTGGTGAACGATTACAATAAGGACTACAATAAATATAACACGAGGTATAATCACGGTGAGTTTTTGAAAACTTAACTTATTTGAAAACTTTCAGGATCCTTCAAAGTCAATCTTCAACATTTTTTTCTTATTAACCCCCGACGCAAAAAGAGAGGGGTGTTATAAGTTTAACGTGTCTGTCTGTGTATCAGTGTATCTGTCTATGGTATCGTAGCTCCCAAATGGATGCACCGACTTTCGTTTAGTTTTTTTTGTGTGATAGATAATTTTATTCCGAGTGTTCTTAGCCATGTTTCATGAGAATCTGTGCGAGGGTTTATAAAATTTTTAGTTTTGTTCTTGTAGCTTATTCTTCATTTCTTTCACATAGATAGTACGAACAATCAAAAAGAGTAGGTTGATCAATTTCTTGATATTTCCATTGGTTATTGCTGATGAAATGGCAAATATAACCTTACTTACTTACCCAAAAGGGTAATTGATGAAAATGTAAAAACAAATAACACTAATCAGCGTTGTAAAGATCGTAAGACGAGAAGATAAGGCGAGGCGATGCTGATCTCTTACAGAATAAAAATAATGGTTATTATATTTTTAAGATCACTTTTCTGATCTTATAGATAATTACAATAAAAAAATATTTACAATTGAAACAATTGAGCTAACTGCAGACTGTTGCAAACAATCCACAGGTAGCTCAACTGATCCGCTGGCTGCATTGCCCCGCTGTATGGCAATGCTGATGCGCTGTGCCAGATACTGACCAGCTCTCGGATCACGCGTCGCTTAGACCAGACGCTCAGATAGTTTTAACTTTTTTTCTTATAGATTGTTTTTTACTTCCAGACATATTCTCTCAAAAGACGCCTCTCCAACCGCCGTCTCCCGGCGAACCTACACCCTACAACGTCAACTACCAAAGCGCGAACTTCTCCAAGTTCTACCAAGGATTCTCTGCACCAGCTTGGCAGCAAGATGGGTACTACGAGAAGGTTTTAAAGAAAGGATACAATAACTTCTTCGATGGACCTAGTTTTTATCCGAACTATGAACCAAATGAGTGGTTTAGACAGGCGGGGGTGACGCGGTATAACCCTAATGAATGGTGGAAGTAAGTAAATTTTTTACAGGTTTTTAAGTCGGAATCAGAATGAATCGTTTATTTGCAGAATACAATAATTACATGCCAAGATCTTAAAGCTATGTGATGACAATGTATTCGACCCGCAAGCAGGTGTAATAGCTAAATATATCAGTTATATAGTTAAATATGTTATTATTATTCTAAGGTATAAATTATCGTATAAAATATAATTAACTAATTCTCTTAAAATTTAAGTAGGTATTCGTTTACAATATAAAAACAATTTGAAAGCAACCAAATATCTAACTGTTTCTTAAATAAGTTTCCATTAAAATCCTCCAATTTTTCTGGTGGCAATAAACATGTTAAAAACATTTTACTATAAAAACTATCGTAGTTTGACGAATTCATTACGGATGGATCGCGGGCTCAACGCGCGCTCGCGCGCAGTGCTCGGAGGGATGCGGAACGCGCGCGTCTAGAACCGCACTCACCCTGAAGATGTCCCTCGTTAAGGGATGAAACGTTGGTGTTCTTCCAACACAAATAAGGTTCGTAGTTAACCCGCTTACATCCGTAATGAATGTTAAAAACATTTTTCTTATAAATATCCTTACAACATTGAGATTCGTAGAGCAAGTTTTGAAACTTGGCCCTTTTCTGTCGAATCATAACATCCCCACGTTTAGTAAAGTAAGCTTGGTAAGATTTGACAAAAACACAGACTTCTCTAATGTACATGCATGGTAGAGGCAAGGCTTTACAATTCACATATATAAAGTATCACGGAACCAAGATTTGTTTATTTTTTTTCGGTTTGTAACCTTAGAATTAAATCTCTAGGAACATCACTCAGGGCTCCTAAATCTTCTGCTGATACTTCTTGAAAGAGGTCTGAAATTTCTTTGTGCAAAACTCAGCGTTAGTGACCAATATAGTAGAGATTCTTCGCGTCTACATCACAAGTCACTAAACTTAGTTATAGCGAGGAGTTGAACCAAATGGTGAAATAGGTCTAAATCACAATGTTATTTTATTATACCAATAATTATGTTCCTTCAGAAGTAAACGATTGAAAAAAAAAAATGAACCGATAGATGTGTGTGAACGTTAATGCATTCACTGCCCAGCTTCTCCCACAGGGGCGCGCCGCTGCTGCGACACGGGAATGTAGGCTAGCATCTGCGTCTTGGGCCATGAATGTGTTAGTTTAAGCGTATGTGTTAGGTGAATTTCTATCAGAGATTTGTTTTGTAGCTAAGAACGCACCAATATAGGGAATGTTTACATTACAAACATATATTTTACTTTCCTCTCCCTCAGATACGTATCGCCGTCCCGTTCCGACGTGACAGTGGAGCGCTCCATCACGTTCCCCACCCGCACCACGATCGGCCGGAAACGGAAGCGGAGGAACGCTGAGCTGGTGGACGCGGCTGCCAAGAGGACCTTGACGGGGGTGGAGGCGCTAAGAATAGCTTTGGGGTTGGCCAGGTAAACATGAAACCTAAACTATCCATGGCACTACAACTGGGTTGAAGCGGAAGTGGAGGAATGCTGAGCTGGTGAAGAAGACCTTGGTCGGGGAGAAAGCGTTGGGGATAACCTAGGGATTGGCCAGGTAAAGATGAAACATAAAATATCATGGTTCATCATCATCCTTGGTAGTATCCATGGCACTACAACTGAGTCGAAGCGGAAGTGGAGGAATGCTGAGCTGGTGGCCGTTGAAGATGGTGCCAGGTACACTATTTCTTATTTCACACCATGAAAACTTAGGCTATAGCTTTAGTCATCTTCTCTAAGCATAGGGCAGATTGAAGACATGAAGAAGGCTATATGGCTGCCCTAGCAAAAGAGAGACTGTAAGTAAGCTTTATGGTAGGTAGCACTCACTCAAGCTTAAAACCTTTGCCTCAACGCACATGCATCACGACAAGACGACAGGGTATCTATGTAGACATTGTAGAGCCCAATTCCTAGCATGTGCACTAAACATCAGGTGGGCCATCTGCTTATCCTGTTAAAAATAATTTAAAAATACATACCTACCTTATAAATTGCTACAAAGTTCGACAAAGTTAACAGATAAGGTTGGGGCTGGCCAGATAGAGTCGTCTAGACGAAGTTCAATGCCTGATACTCTGATGCGATTCAAAAAGTCTCGCAATACATTTTCCGATTATTTTCCCAGTGCGGAAACCTCAGCGGAGCGCCCTAGACGTCAGGCCGATGGTTCCCAGTCCCTCTGCTCGGTCCGTACCGAGTTCATCACTCCGCGAGCCGCATTGAACAACAAGGGAAGCTGGAAGTACGTCGTCAATATGCCAGATAACATGACGCAGTTAGTACGCGCTGAGGTTTGCACGTAAGTGTAGTTGTAAAATGTTGTAATACTTAATACTAGCGCCATCTGTGGGTAAGTAGCTAAATGTTGAAGAATGAAGCTTAGCAAAGTTCATGCAAAAGAAAATATACTTACAAATAACTTCTGAGTTTTATCATGGTTGAAGTTATAATTTTTCTCAAACACACACTAGTTTTATAGTAATTTTATTTAAACTCGTAATAATAATAATCATTCCTATTATTTACATAAGTTTGTGATGTCCCATATTTTTGTAACGAGATAGAGCAATTTGGTAGAGTTCTGTCATGAAAGTTCTTGAATTTTTTAAACAATATGAGTGTGTAGTTTTACATCTATAGTTTTATATTTATTTACAGAGCTTCGGTATGCAGTGGTTTATGCACAGTACCGCGAGGTTACACGTCTAAATGCGAACAGAAATACATACAAAAGCGACTGGTGGCCCTTCAAGCAAATGGACAAAACCTCTACACGGATGTTTTTTGGATACCGAGCTGTTGCCAATGTACTATCACTCCAACAAATTGAAAAAAAAAAAGATTTCATAGTCTGTTTATCGCATCCTAACTTTGCAGCGAAAACACAATTTTTAAAACGAAGATTTTAGTTCTGCTACTCAACGTTAGATGGCGTTAGTACAATACAATCACTGATCAAACAAGTAGGTTTTATATATCTATCAATTCTCTTATAAATAACTCATGGAAATTCATGTCTACATTTTGTTCGTTTATGTCACTTATGTACAGAGTAATGTAGATAAACTCATTCATTAATGTATTTCTGTAAATATTAGGTAGTTTAGTCATTATATAGTTTCCTAGAACTTAAGACCTTTTGTAAATTGTACATCTTTCAATAATCTTAATTAATTTGATAAGAACTACTTTGAATTGTAAAATATAGAAAATAATCTGTAAAATTAAATATAGATACTTAGTGAAATTAATAGTTGAGATTCGATTATTCAATATTTAGGAAAAAGTTAATAATCAATAGCTAAAAGTAAAATCAAAATTATTATGCCTAGGCTTCGTCAATTTATTTTACAAATAAGTAATTTATATTCATTTATTTTGTTCATATAAAATTACCTACGTATGTGATCTCTCAGACGTTTTGTTCTGAGTATAATGTTGAGAATAAGTTCTAGTAAAATTTAGAATAGTATGGATGACTACTTTTATTTACCTATCTTTTGTATTTAAGTTTGTAGATTTTGCTTGGTCTTAAAATTTTATAAAATTTAATAAAAATCCTCTGTAAATAATTTAGCATTATTCATTATTGTATGTCCCGTCCCAATATCCGGAATCCATATTGAGTCAAGCACCTGTCTTTTTGCGTTAGTTCCAAGTAACAATTCCGTATCGGCACTACTGAATTTTTTTGTAATACTTTGATTTAAACAGATTGAAAGAAACTTGTGACACTGGACTTTTTGTCTAAAAGTTCTTAAAATAATGTCAATTGAAACTCTTTCAACTACGGCAGTTTCCTATACCTACTATGAAATGTGCGAAGAGCTAACATAGAGGTCTATAGATAATGGCAATGTTAGTGCCGGAGCTCTTTGGTTAGCGGATAAAAATCGCGCGTTCAAATCTTTTCTACCAAAATCGAATTTCGAATTCAAATTTCCAAAACTCGACTATTTCCACAGATGATTTACTTGCAAACTACCCCCAGAAGGCAACATATTTTCCTTCTATCAAGTTAACGAGGGGTGATCCGATTGCAAGGGATGGAGGGATGAAGACGTAGCTTGGGGTCCTTTGCTGGGGTCTCAACCTACCTTAACAAATTTTCCCGTAAGCTTGGGTTTTGTGTATTTATCAACATTCCCCGATTTTCTTTGAAGTTTTTCCTTTGATAATTAGGGAAAAATAGGGGCGTAGATATATTGATTTGAACAGAAATTTTCAGAGCATCTTTGAGGCAACGCAACCAACAATACCTAGTAATAATGGAAAATAAATAAATTTTCCATGAATTTTTACCTTAGCAATTAATAAATTGCTAAGGTAAAAATTCATGGAAAATTCCATTTAGGTACTAAATAAATGCATTTAGAACACACGAATAAATACAATAAATGCATTTAGAAAAGATCATAAAATTATACACTGACATGGAAAAAAAGTGATATTTTTGATTTCTGACTGTACAGTTAAATGGGATTTTTAATCCATACTCTGGCCAGTTAGAAATCAGAATAGGGAAATCAATTTGCACTGCTAAGCCAACTCCAACCAAACAAAACGAAGTTTACAAAACGAAGCCAAAATAAACTAAAACAAATTTATGGAGCCAAACACCCAACACAATAAAATTGAAAGCACTTAACATCAAACGCCAAAAATGACATCGACGAGGACGCATAAAAAATAAAAATTCACGCAGAAACTCTAATACACGCGTAAAAGTAAGAAGCGGGAAAAAAATCAATGCCTGCGTTTTACGTTCTGTGCGTATGACAGATCGGTTTCCATGGCAACCGCGACGGGGGAAGCAAAGCGCGCGGAAAAAGGGCCTATGACCGCGGAAGAAAAAACAAAATGTCCGTTAGGCTTCCCGCGTAAAGTCGTAGAGTTTACACTGCGCTAGAAGTTACGATTTTATTGTTTTCGAAAAGTAGTGTGTGCGTCGTGCGAAAGGGATGGCGAATAAGGCAAGGGAGCGAGTAATCGATATTACGCACTTTTGTAGCGATGGAATCGGTGTAGTTGCAAGAACGGCTTTTGCACGCGTTGCAATGATTTTGAAATTTCATGACAACTTTTGGTTAGAGCTTTTTAGGTGAGATTTTTGTCCCTTCGATATTCCATATTGTTATTTGCAATAGGTATTTTATACTGGTATTTTTGAATTTATTTTAAGTTTTTCAGCAACTTTGACACTCAAGTCTAGCCTACCTAATTATTTATCCTGAACACACATGCAAAAAAAAATTTCTGGGTTTTTAAAGCAAATTACTTTGAGATAAAGATTAGCATGATTCATTATAGAAAAACCCTGAAGTTTCCTAAAAGAAAAGCTTCTCTGAGTCACTGCTTCGGCTTCCCGATAATCATTGAAAATGTGGCCGACGCTTGAGGGTTATCGCCTTTACAATAATTTGACGTAGCTCTCACTTGTTTTTTAAAATTTAAAATTACCGCCGGGTTTTTATTTCTAACTAGCTGCTGCCCGCGGCTTCGCCTGCGTAGTTCCCGTTCCCGTTGTAATTCCGGGATAAAACATAGCCTATGTCCGTCTCCTGGTTCTAAGCTGCCTCCCCACCAATTTTCAGTCAAATCGGTTGAGCCGTTCTTGAGTTATAAATGGTGTAACTAACACGACTTTCTTTTATATATATAGACTCACCAAAGTTTGTTTTTTTACTCTTTATTGTTTGTTTTGAGACGCAATAGAGAAGCGACAAAATTTAACGAGCCGTTTGATAGAGCAAAATATTCGTGTATTACCTTACTAGGTATGTCGCATACTAAAACAGAGTTTTCGCAAGTTGTTCTTACGTTAATCATCTCTACAATTAATTTATCAATAATCGAATCTCTGGTTATTTTCAGTTCGGCAACTCGAGATAGAACTGTTATATTTACCTATCTTCATTTAAAGGAAAACCAGAGGCTTATAATTAAAAACTTAACAAAAAATCTAAAAATACCAGAAAACTTATCGACTACTATTATCAATTATATCATGAAGGATAAATATTTTTATTTAAGATGCCAGAAATTTTAATTATAAGACAGAGTTTTGAGTTAGCTTATCACCTGTAGAGTACATTAAGTAAGCGAGCAAGGTTTTTACCTCGTTTGGCTTAAGACCATTAGGTATATTAAGCTTAACGCGGTAAAATACTAAGCTGGTATTTCCACCACCCTTTTTTATTAGGTAGGTAGCTTTTAACATAAAATTATGATGAATATGACTCAAAACATTTAAATGACACTTGAAAAAATTAACACCATATTTAAACTTGATAAGAAAACCCTCAAAGAGGTGACCAAAAGGGTGCTAATTATATTTTACGGTGTGAAGCCAATGGTAGATCTGGGTCTGAATATAGAAGGTGAGTAAAAAAATCCTTGTGTCTACTAAAATAGGTACATATAGGAATACCGCCTCCTCGAGGGAACCTTCGTTGAGTCACCAGCAAAAAGTTTGGCTACGATCTGCTGACGAATTCATTTCGCAGAATTTTCTGCCAAAACAGTATCAATTCGGAGAAACACTTCATTTTATGAGCTTTTGTGAAAGTTTCGGGAACTGAAAGCTCCAGTATTAGATGCATGGTGAATTGAATCCATTAAATAGTGATTGTGACTCATAAATATAACAGTAATTCGCTTATTTTAAAACAATTTTCAAATAAAATTTTGAAATGTAGGAACCTTGAGTTGTTTAATAAGATACTAGTTTCTGCCCCTGGCTCGATCCCTGTGGTAGTTTTGGCGTGAAGAATATTAATAAATAAACAATGCTAGACAATTCACAAAGCATAATCTAGCCCTAAGCTAAGTAGAGCTTGTGTTATGGATACTAGATAACTAATAAACTTAATAAAATACACAACATATTTTTTACTATACATAGAAAACGTCCAGAACACCCTGAAAAAATATCTGCAGATCGTACAAACATTTGTCCCGAGGCGGGAATCGAACACGCAACCTCCTGCGTCGCAGGCGGACTTTCGCCCGCTGCGCCACTGGGGTTGTCGAAGTAACATACTCTATCCATCCAAACTATACTGTGATGTGAAGATTTTTTAATTCTGTCAGTTATAGAATTTAATCCATCAGTCATAGTTAACACATTTAGGTATCACAATCTGTCCCGAAACTTATAAATCGAAGACAGTATATAGTTTCGAAAAGCATAATGTAAAAAAGATACAAAAAAATTAATTAAAGTTTTTTTGCTGAAGAATGCCTTAAAAAGTAATGTTAGGTGTACCTAGATTTAAAATCTCACTATGTATATTATCAAGTCAGAATTTATTTATTTTTGTATAAATTGAACTGCACTTACTGACTTGAAAAATTAGGAATATGTCTTATCTACATACAATTAGGAAACTGCCGAATGCCAAAAATTCGAAACGTAGATAGATAAAAAATATTTGGTACTACAGACGATAAACAGTTTTAAACAAAAATATAGTAGGTTTAATTAATCAGCTAAACCTACTGTATTTTTGTTTTAAATTGTTTACATATTAAAAAGTAAGTAAGTACTAAAGAAATAACTTGGTGGTTGGTTTGTGTGTGCTGCTCGGCGACAAATAGGCCATGGCTCAGTCAATTTTTTTTTGCTTAGGTATAAGCAAAAACACGTTTCAATAGTAAAAAATATTGTGTTTGTGTAGCAAAGTTGATAAATTTTAAAGATAACAGTTTAAATTATTTTCAATAATATAATAAATAGGTACTTACATGATACATAGTGCGAAAAACTTGAATAAAATAAACTATCGACAGTATTATAGTAATACAAGTTTTTTTAAGTGTTCCCAAGCACACGAAGTGCTTGGGAACACTTAAAAAACTTGTAATATTAATTGCATAAGCATTTGGAAAAATAAGAATATGCCAACATACAACATGAAAAATGTTTAATATGGAAAACCCAGAATTTCCAGCGCAGCGACGTTCTTCCGATGACGTTCCGATAACACTATCTCCTTTCCAGAAAGCCACCCTAAGATCGAAGATCTATTTACCTATTTAGTCAAATATTAGTAGCTTATATAAGGGCTACAAGTAGGACAAATCACCTGTGGAGGTCATACGGGCATGGATTGAAGGGATGGATTTAAACGAGTCCGCCAAGTACTGGTGGGGTAGCGCTGTTGCTATGCTACTTTGGAATTGCCAGCTTTGGGGGAGGTATTGCGACTGGTAAGAATAACTCTGAGTTATAAGTTTTGAAGCGATAATTAAGTATTCTAAGGTGCACATATTGAAAGAAAGTGGTGGGTAGAAGGCATTTTCGGTGGATCCATTATCCACAGTGATCTGGTCAGTCTTCCATTGCAAAACCCTAAATGAGTATATACCTACTATGATAATAATTTAAACTCACCTAGGCAATAAGATCTGACTAAATGACTGCAATGAACAAAAATAATGCATACTTAAATACCTACTAATAATTTATTTCATGGAATCTGTAGTATCTTTGAATGGATCCTGAAAAAGCTGAAGTACCTACTCATTACGCTGTTTGCTTCGAAAGTTTTTTATCTGAATAGATAAATACTTTATGCTACAACGGTCCACATTTCAGAGTTATTCCGCCACTGGACTCTATAGAAGTTCCAAAATCAAGAGCTTTTTAGCTCGAACCAACCGGACTAATCTTATCAAAGTCGAGCTCAAATACAAAATTTGCAAGGATCAAGAGCTTTACCGCCGAAGCTGGCATCCCAAGGGGAGTTGATCGAAGCATCGAGGGGACTGGGTGAGTCCTATGCACTGGCTGAGGCTGAGCCTGGGGTCCAGCCCTCTTCGCACCTTACATCCTGAGCGAAACAATCGGAAACGTCAACCTGTCGCAAAATGGGGACTTCACCCTCACGGGATATTGTTTGATAATATTATTATGCACTAACCCCTTCAATTGCTTTTTGATAACCCAATTTGCGAATCACCTAATCCGTATTAGGTCATCTTTTCAATTTGTGATGAACAAATTTTTGTACTGTTTCTAGATAAAAGGAAACTGAGAATGTTTAAATAGGCTGATCAAACCCACATTAAAACTTTTCAAACTCTCCTGCCAAGTTACGCGCATTTTCGCCCGAGCGCACAGCAAAGTTGCGTAGCGATCGATATTACGCCGCAAAAGCTCCAAGTAAACAGATCGAAGCTTCAAGCTGGCTGGCGTTATTCGTTCCGAATCGAATCCCGCCAAATGCAACGACAGCTGTGCGTAGCGCTACGGAGCGGGCGGCGCCACACCGGCCGCGGCGTATTATTATTATTTGTAAACAAGCGCTCGCGGGCGCGGGGTGCGCGTCACGTGACCACCGCGGCTTGCCATTGGTCGAGCCGCGGGCCGAGGCAGCTGCGACGCCGCGCGCGCCAGTCCGCCGCCGACAGCCGCCGCGCACACACGCGCGCCACACCTCCGCGCCGCGTGACGCGACACGCGCACTACTGACGCGATCGCGAACTCACCGTTCCCGTTTTTGTTTATTTTTCGCTCGCGTCCTTCGGACCATTTCGTTTCCGAGGCGGTGAGACGAAGAAAAAAAAGGAGGCGCGGATGGATCGAGAGACCGGAGAAGGTACGGAATTCGCGACGAAAGTTTTAAGTGTGCAAGTGATTTGAAGAGTAGTGGAATTGCTTGTGGATTGTTTAGTTAGAGGTATAGAGCAGCAGCGGCGGTGGAGCGTGAAGCGAGGTCCGGTGTGCCTTGCGTGCTTCCGCTGCAGCTTTCGTTGTGTGCTTTCGCGAATCCTTGCCTGTTTCCTGCTGCGTAGTTATGAAGTTGATTCCAGTTACAACCGTCCTCTCCTTTTTCTTTTCCTCTTTGAACATCAATGCACTAATTAGATTCTTCTATGATGGTCTAGCAATGTTGGATGTAAGTGCGTCACGCACGTGGTCCACTGAGAAGTGGATGATGCAGTCGGATGAGGATACCGGCGTGGTGACGCACGGCCGTGTATCCATTTGTTCCTGCATGATACCATTTAACCCCTGTTACATCTCTGAAACATCTATGACCATAATCAACCCTAGGTATTAGTAGTTACTCACACCTCATTTTTACTTCGATTGATTGTTGGAATCTGTAGTTTTAATCTTTTGTACGCTTGTAATCATCTGATACATTACCGACATGATCTGTTAAACGACTTGAAATGTAAACTTTGCGACTCAAGATTTGAAATTAAAACAACATTGAGGTTCCTTCTCAGAAACAATTTTAATTTGGGTGAACTATTGTATGCTAATCTTATTTGAAATTGAATCAGTGATGTGAAATGAACTGTGCACCTATGTAGAGTATTCCTGTTGCCAAAAACTGACTTTTGACTTTATACAAAATCTGAAAGCTAGACCCCTGGTATTCCGTCATGTCCTTTAAGACATGACGGAATACCAGAGGTCTAACTTTTAAGCTTTTATAGGATCTGAATGCTTAACCAAAATCTTCCGAAAAACTTGAGATCTACTCTCAGTGGGCCATAACCTGATCAGACCGTTTGGAGATTAAAAAGGCAGAGTAGATATCAGAGACAAACGGTTCATCACAGCCAAAGACCCCGGTCCCACGGATAATCGAATAAATACGCCTTCCTCCCGTGAATGCGATAATGGGGATTCAAGTTCAGTGAGGCCAATGAAAACAAATAAACAAATTGGCCAATTTCAACCGTACGAGCAGAGTAGTACCTACCAGTAGTCAGAACGCACGGATTGTGCAACGCAGTGGCTTCCTTTTTAGTTGAACAAGCGAGTTATGTTTCCTCTGGCACATTGGTAGCAATTATGATTTGTTGAGGTGTCGATTTGTTGCTCCTAGTTTATGGACGGGATTGTGTTCAGTTTAGATGAAGGTCCTCTGTTAGAAGTTGAGAATCTACCATTTTTATGATTATCAAGATATTTTCAGTCATCGTATAAATATCGCCTGAAAGAATACCTATCAGAAGACAGACATTCAGCAACTCTTTAGAATGGAGCATAAAGAAACAATGGAAGAATGGAATGGAAAGAATATACCCTGGAATACATTCTGCATGACAAGATCATGACGGATGAACGCGCGGGATGTGAATAACCTTAACGGGCGGACCCATCAAGCCAGCATAGTTATAAAGCAATATTTTAAATATGAATGTTGTCCAAAAGTCTAAGTCCCAAGATCAAGCGTCTCATAGCACAGTACCTCCAAATATCTCGATTATTGCCGCAAGTAATATCATAAGTTGATTCATACTTTCGCTGGGATAATCCTCTTCTTATTGCTCCCAACTTTTGAGCAAACGCGACTGCCAAGGATTCATATCAACCATAGCTGGGCTAGCACTCTTGCTTTCGTCTGCGTCGAGTTTGAACAGTCAGTGTATATCGAAAAGTTCCGTGGAAATGTAATTGTGGCTGGCATTTTATTGGGGGGTTGAGGGAGGCGCGCCGGTGAACGCTCGCTTCTCTGTATTAGACTTTTTAAACTTCGCAGATCGCTTAATCGGGAATTTTATATTAAAAATATCGGAGATTTGTTCTGATAGTTGAATACTTTTGAAGTCAATAACATGTGAAGAGTTTGAAGGAGAATTTAATATGGAAGTTTTCTATCTCTAAACTAGACTGTCTGAGAATTTTCTTTGATAACTTAAGCATAGGTAGGTACCCAACCAAAGATTTCGGAATCTAACTTTAAAGAAAATGAAGTAAAAGGAAACAATACTAAATCATACATTAAAATCATACACATGTGACTTCCTCCAAACAATTCCATCTCATAGGTGTAAGTACAAAAAACGCTCAATTTCCGATGTCGCATCCGATAGCAAAGACAGACGAGCTAACAAAAAATCTTCACAAAACTGTATCGACCAACATAACATAACAATTTTTAACTACCCATTTTCAGTCTCGCAGTCTTTATAATAATAACGATAAGAATCAAAGTCGTGCGGCGTTAGATTTGAGAAAGTGCAATGGTGGGTTGCTTGGTGTTTGAGGCATCGAAAAAAGTGGTAGTGTGGGAAAGATGGCTGTAAAAAACGCCACATCTGCGTCTCTATTCAGCTCGATTCGAGTGCTTCAATGGGATGGGACGTAACTCTATATCGGGAGTTCCTTCACTATCACATTATAAACTATTTTGTAGAATTCTAGCTCATGTTTGCCTATGAGGGTTTCGCATTCTAAAACCGAGTCTTTACCGAGTCCAAGACATCACACTACACATCACACTAATCACACTAATATTATAAACGCGAAAGTTTGGATGGATCTATAGATGGATGGATGGATGGATGTTTCTTACCTCTTCACGCCGAAACTTCTGAACGGATCGGGTTGAAATTTTGCATACAGGTAACTCTAATCCTGGAATCAAACATAGGCTAATTTTTATCCCCTAAATCAGTTCCCATGGGATAGAAATCACATTTGAATATTTCGATAGAAAAAACGCGTGCAAAGCTGCGGGCATAAACTAGTAATAATATATGTCTTTATTTCTGTTGGCATTACTATGCCTTAATTATTAGTATATTGCAAGCTAATTACCCTGATATTATGAATAGAGTAGGGATGTATGGCTGAATGGATGGATGTGTGTTACTTCTTCACGATACAACAACAAACGGATCGGGCTGAAATTTTGCATACACATAAGTATATAAAATTCCAGCAGTGGACTAATATGGGATGATGATGATGATGAGTATATAAAACATAGATTTTTTAGTCCGCTATATCATCCACTTCCTAGAAATAATCTTTGAACATTTTTTGAAGCCGCGAGTAGTAACTAGTATGCTATGAATCAACATCGGCAATCGTTGGTTTCTCTGTGACGATGTTTATAGATACCATTAAAATAAATAATGCTGGTCATAGTTGGCATAATGCTTCACACAGCATTATCTAGCCTCAAGCTAGGAAAAAATAGCGATCTTACAGGACGTATGCTAGAGAGAAAAGTCATTTAAAACGGGAAATTTACCATGATTTGAATTTTGAGCTTCCAATATTTCGGCACAGTTTCATGCGCCATGATCACGGAATAACAGTCAGTTATCCCGTTGTAAATGATGTTAGTGTTAATAACCATGATGGATTTAAAAGTTTTATCGAGAAAAGAAATGACTATATAAATAAATAAATAAAAATAAATAAATTAAATAAATTATGCTGGACTATTCACACAGCATTATCTAGCCCCAAGCTAAGCAGAGCTTGTGTTATGGGTGCTAGATAACTGATATACTTAATATAATACACTACATAGATAGATATTTTTTAACTCGAGAGATAGCAAAAAAAAACGAGTTAGACAATTTAGAAGATTATTAAGAAAGCCGACCTACTTTGGATTCGTGTACCAACGGACAAGACTTTGTGGAAATCTTTGGAGGTGGCCTATATCTGAAGACAAGCTTTTCAAAAGAACACCAAATAAACAAATCAATGAATATAATGACGATTTTTTAATTTATATATTACTAGCTGCATTCTTAGTACCCGTTGTCCTATTACCCGTTTTCCCGTAGGTATGAAGCATTTTCTCGCGGTAAAAAGTAGCCTATGTTCAACAGGAATAATGTGGGCTTCTAATGGTAAAAGAATTTTTCAAATCGGTCCAGTAGTTTCCGAGCCTATTCAATACAAGCAAACAAACAATCAAATCTTTTCTCATTATAATATTATAAGTATAGATTATTTCTTATATTTACAGAAAAATCTTTGTTCTTGAAAGACGCCTTCAACCATTTTGATTGCTTGCATGATGCTTTATTACTTATTCCCCTTGTGAAGTAGCATGCATGGTTAAAACATATTTTAATGTACTGAATTTTACTATGAACAAATGAAAAGACTGTGTTTTTTGATTAGTTACCTATATAATTTGTTAAATGATAAATTAGGCACCTCTGTCCTATTATTTGAAAGTGACAATGAGAAATATGGCGTGCGTGACGTGTTATTGACGAAATAGAACAACGCGCAGCAAATGTAAGGTTCTCACAGACGAGTAACGATAAAATATAGAGTAATGATATAGTGAGCAGGATGTGTACATCAGCCTGATTGCCGGTGATTCGCGGATTCAATTCCCGGGCTGTTACATATACCTACGTTTTATGAATATGATATGAACATTTACTAGGTTAGTACTTTACAGAAAATAAAGGGTTATGGTAAAATAGAAACGCTAAGAATTGTGTTTTAGTCACTCAGTCTTAAATCATAATAGAAAAGGCACGAAAATCAATATATTCGGATCTAAATCCAAATAAATTTTTGGTAAACAAAGATTTATTAAGATTTATTTATGTTATCTTAACAAAAACTGATAACATCATGATAGCAGCAAGTAACAACTGAAAACATAAATAACTTAATACTTCAAAAACGAATTCGCTCACGTGCAGCGAAAACATCAATGCACATCAATTCGAAAACTGACGAGAGAAGGAAGAAATGATAAATAAAAGTACCTAGTCAAAACAAAAAAAAAATCAAACTGCTGCGCGTTTGCTCCGATGATGGTGTCGTAAAATCTTTTACTCAAATATTTCTTGATCCCATCTGTTTACTTACAAAAAATATCTTTTATATCCGAGTGTAGGCTAATGTCACTATAAAACAATACCAAAAGCGCTTGGAAGAACAACGTAGATATAAAGTTTGAAGTGAAATGGTGCTATATTACTATACTATATGCTAAGAAGTGTCAATTGAGACGACATAAATAATACAATTTTTTTTTTCATTAATAAAATATTACAATTAACCATGATCCGTGCTCGGAACCTCCTCTTAAATATGAAATATCAGTGTTAGGAGGAGACGCTCTTCCTTATCATACATTATTATTATTTTTAAAGTTACTTATCAAAAAAACATTTTACATAAGTGCGTAAAATCAAGTAAGGAGAATAATAAATCAATGTTGAGCAACATATCATACCAGTATGAAAGGCAGGAATTAAAAGAGAAAGTTAAAAAATGAAAAAATAATAAGAGAAAGAAGATTGAAGATAGGCAACTAAGACACAAAACATTTTATATAAATGGCAATACAAGATGTCAACGTTTAGTATACTGAGAACATACTAATCAAAATTATAAATACGTACAAACAAAATAGAAGAAATAAAGTCAAAAAATACCATAGACCAGTCGAAACTTGACATTGATCGATAATACGCAATTGATTCAATTATTACGTAATTGTTATCAATGATAAAATACGTTTCTTTACAAATGTTGACACAGCAGCATGAAATATGTTATTTTTATAAATAACGAACATTATCAAAAGATCTACAGTGCTCCTTCAACTTTAATTGAGACAGAATTATAGTAGGAATTTATGTTGTTGACTATCTTCGAAGACGTAAGGATGCCCACGATGTTGGTCGTTTTTTTATTAGAGTTCCATAGCGACAAAAAAACTACATATTGTGAAGTCGTTGGCCGGCGACCGCAGAAGTGCCTTCCGTTGTCACGGCAGCTTTTCGCTCATATGGAATAGGTACCTAAGCCTTGATAAAAAAAACTCTACTCCTTCATAATATCTAATAAGTGAAACTGTAGGCTTATGTTAGCCTAAAAATGTCTCCGATCCATATCGGAGGGAAAAAAAGGCGTATCAAACAATAAAAAAAAATTGTAGGCTTAAGTTATCCAATAAGTTTAACATAAAGGTTTAATAAGCTGTTAGTTTTAAAAAATAAAAAAAAAATTTGATTGTTATAAAAAATCTAAAAATCGGCTTCAAGTTTCCTAATATTTTCACGAATTTTTTTAAGTTCTTCGTGACATATACTCTTCCCTCGGGAATACAATGTTTATGTTATTTTTACTTAAAAGAGGATTCCAAATCCATGCTATGTTAATTAATTTAAGCTTACTTTAATAAAAAAATTGTATAATGTATTGTATTAAATAAATAATTTTGGACAATCCACACAGCGTTATCTAGCTCCAAGCTAAGCAGAGCTTGTGTTTTATAATAATAATTGCAGATCGTACAAATATTTGTCCCAAGGCGGGAATCGAACGCGCAATCCTCTACATTGCAGTCAGACCTTCGCCTAAAATTAATGGAGTAATCGACAAACATAGGTACCTACATAAAAAGAGACAAAACCATACTTTCAGCCAAACATAAAACTTCATCCTTTTTTGAAGTCCGATAACAAAGATTAGATTCGAATTGAGTACTTTTTGAAATCTTTCATGAAGTTGGTTTTCAACTTCAACATTAAGCTCTGCGCACATTTGACGATTTTGACGACCTCAGTGGCGCAGCGGGCGAAGGTCCGCCTGCGACGCAGGAGGTTGCGGGTTCGATTCCCGCCTCGGGACAAATGTTTGTACGATCTGCAGATATTTGTTCAGGGTATTCTGTATGTTTTCTATGTATAGTAAAAAAATATATCTAAGTATCTACATATGTAGTGTATTGTATTAAGTATATCAGTTATCCATAACACAAATTCTGCTTAGGGGCTAGATAATAATGCTGTGTGAATTGTCCAGCCTTATTTATTTATTTATTTTATTTATTTATCACAACACCGCTACCGCACAGCACAAAAAATATAACCAGCGAAACAAACGTCTTCAACTCACTACAGCTAAATTCGTTTCAAATAATTGAGACATAAATCATTATAATAAGCACTAGTCGATACATTTATCAATAGATCGCTATCAGAATGATCACTACGGCCAAGATACGGGTTTCCGGCGCTTGCGCAGGTATTATGCGCAAACGGATGTGCTCTGTACTGACAGCTGGAGATATAAAAACTTTATCAAATAACATTGAAAAGTTCTATGTCATTATTTTAGTAGAAAGCTAAAAGGTGTATAAGGTGTCAGAGAGTGCGATATTGAAAGATATTCAATTATGTACTTAGTTTCTGCCCGCGGCTTCACATGCGTTGTTTCTATGGAAACGTTTAGAGGCTATTTCTATTCCATGATAGATAGATAATATCGTTATTGTACCATCAATGCTTATAAAATATCTTACAAACTACTAATTAAATCTAGTATGGCACAATCGGCGGCCTTATCGCTGAAAGCGATCTCATCCAGGCAAAGTCCATGAGAACTGTAAAAAGATTAAAAGTAGCCTATGTTTGAATCCAGACTTACAGCTACATCTATGCAAAATTTCAGCCCGACCGGTTGAGTCCAGGCGTGAAGAGGTAACAAACATCCATCCAAACATCTAAACATCCAAACTTTCGCAATTATAATATTAGTTGTGATGTGGTAATTAAATGCTCGGAGTTTCTCGGAAGGATAGGATTCGCAACGAATACATCCGATAGAGAACCAAAGTTATCGACATAGCTCTAAGAATTAACCAGCTGAAGTGGCAATGGGCCATATCTCGCGAAAAACCGATAACCGCTGGGGGAAACGTGTTCTTGAGTGGAGACCAAGACTCGGCAAATGTAGTGTAGGACGCCCTCCGGCAAGATGGGATGAAGACCTGCGAAAGACTGCAGGCAGATGCTGCATGTGGCAATCTGAAGACATGGACATGGACAAGGACGCTATGGTGCTCATTAGGGGAGGCCTATGTCCAGCTGTGGACTAACATAACCTGATGATGATGATGATGATTTAATGTCAGTAAAATTTTACAAGCTCTATGCATGTTGATTGACATGTCAGTTGCTCTAAAATTTATATCTATTACCTATCGGTTCCGCAACGCCTATGGGTAAAAGCTGGAAATATGAAGCACCAAGAGGTTCTGAAGACATTCTGAACTTCCGATTTGATGCCAGTCAAGATGAAGTCATGTTTAAATCCGAGTTAAGAAACAAAAGCTAAACAATGTAATATAATAGATACACTAATGTAACCATCTTAATTGATTCGCGGAAAGCTCTACAAATGATTCGTCCACCGCACAAACATTTGGTCTCCAAGGATATCCGAGCGACATCTAAACACAGCGTGCATTGCTCTGTTACAAAAAAGCGACAACATCCGACGCTAAAAATAAGCTGCAATTACAAGGCAGAGCTTAAAGCGCAATGCTTTCGCTGCAACGCACGCCAGCGGTAGTAGGGTTGCCCTTGACAACCGAAACCCAGATAATATCGCGTTCCACGCACACTCTGACACCCACACACTCACACGTCGCCGCTGCACACATGCATCTTGCACACATCGCGTGTAAGTTCGGACGCGTTCGAATTCAAGCTTTTCAATGTTTTTTTGCCGATCCTTCTTTGTTCGCACAAAGAGTTTTGTCCTGTGATTACTGGCGGGACGTTTTGATCGCTGCTTTGTCTGCTGATGACGCAACGTGGATGCTTTTTAAAAAGTTGACGATCGGCAAGATGGCTGGAATTTTTGACGTTCCTACCATGGAGTTCGTTTAACAAAACCAAAAAGTTCTTAATCTGAGTTTGCCGCTGAATCATGCTTCATTTTAAAGGAAAATATTGAAATCAAGCGTTTGAATAGTAAAGCTTAAGTAAAGTTTACCGTTTTCCCGAGGTAAATCTGGCGAGGTACTCGAGGGGAAGCGAAAAAGTCGAAACGAGCGTGTTGCAATTTACTCCCGCTTTGTACAACAAACAAAAGGCATTTCTTTTGATGTGAGGTCTTTAGAAATACCTACCTAGTTATCAATATCCTAGAACGGCAGTGAGGACATTGCGCAAATGGAGTAGATAAAGAAGGAGAACATTAGAAGAAAGATCTTCTGAGAGTTTATCTAAATGACGATGTAAACCGAATACGGTAAACTTCTTCGATTTTCGATTGTTTTTATTTTGAAAAACGAAAATGTCATAGAGATCACAGAAAAATAAACAAATCTGCAAATCAAAATTATTCTAACAGTCGTTCCATAAAAAGACAGGACATAAAATTAACAGAATTTTTAATTAACATTTAAAAGAGAAATTAAAATTAACATTAAAAAGAGACAGGAAATAAAATTGGATCTAAAAGGTAAAACTAATTATATCTGTCCCGTATCTGAAAATAAGCGTTTTAAAAATAAAACCTGTCCACCAGCATCAGTATCAAACAAAATAGAAACATTTTAAATTGAAACATTTGAAAATAGTCTCCCTTAAAATAGTACAACCGAAATAGAGCGTAGCATAGTACACATACTCTTCTATAAATAGTTTGTTTACATCCAAAGGATAGTCCGGCAGTGTTCAAGAGTTTGACAATATTAGGGAACCTTACGCATTTTTGTAGTTTTAGGTTTGGTCGGTTTTTGGAGGACACAAATGATGCTTGTCTGTATTTGTTACTTGTAAATTTTTACTGAGTAAACGACTCAAGAAAGGCTACGACTTCCATAATCTGCTCAAAGTCTTCAATCATCAATCATTTATTGTATTTTGTAGGTTTACAGAGGTTTTATAATTTACATAATTAAGTATCACTAGACCCTGCTGCTGCCCCTGGGCATACAATATGTATCATACAATATGTATAAAATATATGTACCTATGTCTCGAAATAACCCCCGCGCTAATAAAGCTTTAACCATACCCCGCTTAGAACTGAATGCAATGCTATTATTAACAAAACTTCCGATTTGCTCTCTATAAAATGTACACGTGGTCTAATAAATAACAAATGCTAGACAATCACACAACATCATCTAGCCCCTAGCTTAAGCAGAGCTTGTGTTATGGGTAATAGATGACTGATACTCAATACAATACATAACATAGATATTTTTTATTATAAATAGAAAATACCCAGACCACCCGAAAAAAAAACATTAGTTCCAAGGCGGGAAATGAACCCGCAAACTCCTGCGTGTAGCAGGCGGACCTCCGCCCGCCGCGGCGGCACGTCGGTCGTCTGGAAAAATAAATTATATTTTACCTTAAACTCAGTGTTTTACAACAAATACCAAACCCAACTAACAAGTAAGGTGGCCTACACAGATCAGCATTTTATATTGACAAAATCAGATCACAGACCACGCGTTTGAAGCTTGTGGGACGCCATTTTGTCACTGTTAAATGTATCTTAAGCTAACGAGTTTAAGCCCATATTTTAATGCATATGTTTGTGTTGTGCGGTAGCAGTGTTAGATTAATGTGCGCAGATCTTTAGAATCACCAAAAATAAATTGGTATCAGAATTGGTTTCGTTATAATAAACTGTAAATGCAATTTATTGCATTATGCAGGAAATGAGTAATTTAAATTAACTTATTTAATCACATCATATGCAATTAAATTGAAACAAATCTAGCAACGTGGTTGATATTGTAGGTTCTCTACAACAAAGGATATAAGTTAAATTGGTTATTTTTATTGACCAAAAACATTTAAAATAAATAATAGGTAAATAAATAAAATAAAAAATTTTACGACTGTCCCGCACTCTGCGCATCAGGGACGCTATCTTTTTGCGTTTGATAGCATGGAAGCCATCAGTCTGGTACTGCGCAAACATCCCCCATGCACTGCAGAATCGGGGCAGTCGCAGCATCATACGAAAGATATTATTATGTTGGATTCGTAGGGCATCCATAGATTTTTTGGTACGCCGGACCCACAGACTTCCCGTATTTAAATTCTGACAATACGCTTTGAAAAGCGTGATCTTAAGTTGGTCAGTACAACGGGAAAATTTAATTTAAAATAAATAATGGAAATAAATAAGAAATAGTATTTACAATTGAAACAATTGAGCTAACTGCAGACTGTTGCAAACAATCTACAATTGTAATTGTTGAATATTCAATTGAATTCAAATCTCAATCTGCATTTTCGCTGTCCATCAGAGCGAGCAAGAATGGAGTTTCGGCAATTTTCAATGCAGGTGCTTAAATCTATTGAGCAGTGACAAAAGGTTCCTATCAATACACTCCTCCAAAAACGCAATCATATGATTGCGATTTTGAAACAACTTCTTGTTTAATTGTTAATGACGAGCTCTGTGGCGCCTTGAGACAAATATTTGTACGATCTGCAGATATTTGTTCAGGGTGTTCTGGATGTTTTCTATGTACAGTAAAAAATATCTATTTATGTATTGTATTAGATTAAGTATATTAGTTATCTAGTACCCATATCACAAGCTCTGCGTAGCTTGGAGCTAGATAATGCAGTGTGAATTGTCCAGCCTTATGTATTTATTTATTGATGGTACAATAAAGTTTTAATCTATTCATTTCTATGATATTTATGCTTTTTAAGAGCCAAATTTAAATGAAGAACAAGCACCACTATCAAAATGAAATCAGTTTTCCTAAGAAAACTACCCACCCTGCCCAATAAAGCAATTAATACATCTTCATTCTTAGGTCGTATAAAGGTTGCACGCACCGGTATCGAGGTCAGGGCAGGGTGGGTGTAGGGGGTGGTGACGTCACTGTTCACACAGGCATATGACAACGATTATCTGCTATCGCGGTAATGGTGTAACCGATTTGCTAGGTGCATTGTGTGAAAATGTGGCAGTGATAAGTAGAGCTTTCTTTGACGGCTCTTAAGGAGCTTTTGCGATAGCAGACATATTAGACATACTTTTTTTCGAAAAGTGAAAAAGCTCGTCCGCGGACTAGTTGTACCTTTTCAAAAAGCATAGTAGTCAACTCGTCCGAATCAAAAGTCTTAAGTTTTTTATCCGGCTAGTTGTCTAATACTCCAAAATTTGTGGCTGGATGCTTACATAAAACATTTCGATACAGAAACCTTAAAAGTAACGACGAGATTTGGACGAGTTGTCCCCTTCACTTTTGGTTAAGGGTACAACTCGTCCGAATCTAAAACGACTTTAGATTCGGACGAGATGTACCCCTACTCAAAAGAGAAGTGGACATCTCATCCCCGGACAAGTTTTAAATTCGGACGTGATGTACCCTAACCCAAAATCAAGTGGTCAACTGGTCCGCTAGAAGATCGTCGTAGTTTTACGATGTGAGGTTATTGGGAAGAAGCAAGCAAGGGACTATTCCAAGAAATTGGGTCTAGTGCGAAAAGTTCGCAAAGTCACAATCTGATATCCCCCCATAGGGGGTGAAAGTGGATCAAAAATGATCAACACTTGTAAGGGCTCTTTAGCGGCAGAGTAGCTTTTTGTCACCGATTTTAAAAATAAAATCGGTGAACCGCTTATCATGAAGAAAACAAACATTCGCAAGATATGATCGGAAGCCGTACAAAATGCATGAGCGATACACCCTTCCAAATCAATAGAATAGTGTATTTTTTGGCATCACTTGATCCCTTGCATCGATTTGCGCGTTCAAAAACACGCCTGGCGCGTGCGCGGCGCTCGCAGTAAACATGTCGAAACCCAGCCTGCCATAACTTCACAATTTCCTACCTTCCTTTATTCCCTTTTCCCCAATTTACATTCCTTTTACCTTTTTTCTGCTGAATTAAGCGAGTATACTCAAGTTTGTATTCTTTTGTTCACAGATTGGAGTCGGCCTCACGGATAGGCCTCAACCAGACGCAATCATCAAACCAAAGCCTCCAGCCAGTCATATCTATCCTCTCGAAAATTATAAGCTCTATATTTTTTAACCTTTTAACGATAAGCATCGTAAATAGTATACGCTAACTCCCAAACAGTACAAATTAATTTAAGTCTGAAGTGATCGGTATTTACAATAAAAAGCCTTCGAAAAAATTAAACCAACGACCAGTATTTAAACGTTCCAAAATAATAGAAATCGTCAAACGAGAGCACAAAATATTTATCGATCGTTAAGAAGTTATACGAACATCCTCGGGCATTTTGTAAAGATTCAGCCAAAGATTTTTATAAACATTAGTGTAAGGGATTTTTAATAATTTATTTCGTAGTCGGTTTAATAGTTTAGTGTAAACCAGTGTGCCGTATAATCGTAATTATAAGTAAAGTGGACTAGAACGCAGAGTACAAAGAACAGTTCCAGTGCAGTTGTAGAATAAGAGCTTATTAGTAAGGATCGGTGCCGGACCGGCGATGCGTCACCGCGGGAAGCCATGAGCGGCTCGTAGGGCTGACAGCACGCACGGCCGGCCGACATGGCCGAGAACGAGCACCGCATCATACACCACACAGCCGACACGAGGCTGCTCGACCCCGCCTGGGAGTACTACGAGCGGGCCGGCGAGACCGGCATCTCTGTGATCGCCTCGCAGCCGCAGTACCGCCCCTGGGAATCCATGCCGCTCACCGTCAACTCCAAGGACGCCATCCTGCGGGCCGGCTTCTCCTCGCCCCTGGACTACCAGTCTGTCACGCTGCAGCCCATCCCCAACAAGCTGCCGTCCTTCCAAAGCCAGTTCCAGACGTTCCCGGAGACGACCGTCATCCCGGAGACGGGCCTGCCGAGCGTGACCCCCGTGCCGGTCACGGCTAGCCCCACGCCGAGCGCGAGCCCTAGTCATTTAACCCAGCTCACGCAACTGACGACGCCGTCCTCGCCGGCGCACCTCACCACGCTGGCGCAGGTCACGCCACTCTCAACGACGCAGCTGACGACGCTGTCGCCGGTAAACGCCACCACATTCCACACACTGACCGCCGTGAACGCGCGGAGCTACCCGATCGTGCCGGCTCCCTTGCAGGCGAGGGAACTGACCTCCGGGCAGGCTTACATCGACGACCGGCACATACAGCTGTATCAACCAAACATCGCCACCATCAACGCATTCCCCACTCAGAATGGCATCATCCACCAGAACGGGACGCTTCTGCACCAAAACGGCAGCATCATCCAGAACATCCAGAGTCCGACAGTGGTGCACGTGCTTAAGAACGAGCCGTTCGACATGAAGTCGCTCCATGACAAGTATACTCCGAACGGATTACATCACGCCACGTTCCAGAATCCCATGCTACTGGATAACGGTTACGAGAAGAAGACGAACGGTTTCGGGACTGGATCGTCACCAACGAGGTCGGATTTTCGGAAGAAGGAGAGACGGAAAATGCGTGCGAATAGTTCGGAATCAGATTGTTCCAATATGGAGATGGGTTCTGAGAGCAGTGGGCAGGTGGCCGCGGTGTCTTCCACAGCCGGCTTCAAGTCACCCATGCATGGGACTCTGCCCATGAACACCGGACCCATGGAGCTTGATGATATCTCCAGCGAAAAGCAGGTGAGTCAATTTTCTATTTACGTACTTAAGAGTCAGTCTTCTCAGTTTTGTAATATCCACTCAAAGTAAATAGGAATCGTGTCAAAGCAAAAAGTTTGATGTGGCCTCAAACTACGCCCGTAGGTATAATTTATAGCCGCAAATATAAGTTCCTGTTCCGACATCGCAAAACAAAGCACACAAAGACGTTTCCTCGAAACGAACGCCCGAAACAAAACAAAATGATGTAGCCGCAAGTTCAAAGGCAACACAATAAAATCGCGAACGACAACTAATCTCCCTCCCGCGAATTGGCGAATTGCGTAAACAAGCCGCTCGGGAAAAGCCGACGACTTGTACTATACCACTGTATATTGCTACGAAGATATGAGAATTCCCCGAATTTTCAGTCGACGCAGAAAGTGGATATTCGAAAGCGGCCGAAAAAGCGAAACTTTCCCCGTAATTCCACCTTTTATTATTCCGGGAGCAGTTTTTATTCGTCGAGTTTTCGAAATGGCCGAACTCTGTCTTCGTGGCTATAAATTTAATAGTTAGCCGATTCTCTGGCTCCTCCAATAAATTTACTTCCTCTCTCGTTTAAAACACGAATTAAAGTCTGGCAATTTACGCGTGTCCTGCTTAGAAAATTTTATGAGTTTGAAATTTTAGTGAATGTAATTACGCGTAACTGGCACCTAGGTGATTAACTTAGGAATTAATTAGAAGGCCTCCACTCTCCCTTACTAACGAGAGGACACGTAACTTAATAACATAGTTTTTGCTTGTAGTTTTGTTGAACTAAAGCTTTTTACCTTGTTACCGCGAATAACCTTTCAAACGCCATAAATTGTTTTTTCTCTACATTTCATAAAACTTGCAATCGTCACTAGCGGCATCTAATTACAAAATATCTAAGTTCATAATTGCTGGCAGCTGCAAATAGGTGTCATGGCGTTCGTTACCTGACATTTTACTGCGTGGAATGTTGCCAGTCTAAAACACTTGGCAACCACTTATAGTAGCGACTAGGGACCACTCGTTTGTGTGGGCAACTTCATTAGCCTATGAGACTTTTTTAAAAAGAAGTTAATCCTATTTACCTAAGAACTCCTTAGTAAGATGGTGGGGACCTTTACGCAGGGAGGAGAGGAAGGAATATCAAATTATTCACGATCTATGCAGGACTTTAATTTGACAGCCAGACAGCAAAGCGCCCTTTTTTAAGTCTAGTCGACAATTTTTTCGAACTAGGTATTTAAAAAAAGACTTCTTTTTTAACAACATCCATTAAATTATCATAACACATAAAAATAACCTAAGTGTTAATGTTTTAAATTAGGGCAGTCACTTAAAAAGTGGAATTTAACCCTTTTAGTTCCGTTGTCCCGTTATTAAAAGATTCTATCGCTCTCATTAGTCTCACGCAAACTGAGTCAGTAATACAGTTACTCGTACAAAATATTAGTTATGTTTGATGTTGGCTTTTTTTATTTTTAGTTCATAAATATGACAATTACCGCAATAATATTAATTTGTTATGCAACATCGAACTTCAAACTTATTTTTAAATAACTATATCGGCTTTGCCACGTTTAAATTGATGAGAAGTATCATTTATGTTGCAAAACTTTACTTTAACTTGTTCAGTAGTTTCAGTAGTCAGTCAAGGCACTTTTTCATGTAATTTCATATTTTCTTCCTTAAATTAGATTTCGTTTACATCGCTTTTCATTTCTAAAAAAATGAATTAACAAAAAAAAAAACTGTCAGCTTACTAACTTATCTTTGCTTGAATTTTTTTAGAAAAAGTTAAAAGTTAAAAGTTCTGAGTGAGTACAAAACTACTACCCCTATTTTAAAGCGTATTCCTCGAGGTGCCCGCATCTCTGTCGCTTCCGCTCTCTCAGAGGCCATTAGGAATGCTGTAACCAAAAACACCAAGCGAGCTTGGGAGCATTTACTAGTATTCCCTTACAGTGTACTGCATGTAAAAAAAGATTTGGCAAACAAATCTTCAATGACGGTTAGGATAAAACAAAATTGTGTGAGGTACACTGCTCGCGAAGGTCAGCCTATTTTAATTGTTGATCAGGACACACAACAAAATTCAAAAACTAATAAACCATTATCTGAGTCTACTATCTACAGACTTGTTGAGAGTAAACTCAGTGATGGTGATATCAAAGGTGCCTCTCGCATTCTATTTTCAAGTGACACGATGGCACCAAATGACGATGCTACCCTCATATCTCTTGAGAGTAAGCATCCACCCGCAGGGGCCAATATTCGACTCCCCGATCCACCGGAAGAGAGTGATGTCGCTGTGGGCACGACCAGCCAGGACGTGCTTAAAGCTGTCATATCATTCCAGAGTGGCTCTGCCGGTGGCCTGGATGCTGTGACTCCACAGCATCTAAAAGATCTTCTGTCTGGCGGGTCTGGCCATGCAGGTGAAGTCCTTCTGGAAGATCTGACATCTCTAATCAACCTGATGTTGTCAGGCCGAGTCAACAGCGAGATCACTGAACTCCTTTACGGTGCGAATCTTTGTGCCCTTAAAAAGAAGGATGGCGGAATTAGACCCATAGCTGTGGGCACAACCTACCGCCGCCTTGCGGCTAAAGTCTGCTGTCGGAAAGAAGCCGACTATCTAGGCGACTATTTCCGACCAATTCAGCTAGGCTTTGGTTCGCGAGGCGGTTGTGAGGCCGCAGTACATTCCCTTCGTACATTTTTAGACCAAAATTATGGGGAGGTAATACTGAAGGTTGACGTCAAAAATGCCTTCAATTCCGTAGACAGGGGCGCCTTGCTAAAAGAAATTAAAGACAAAATTCCAGAAATTTACCCTTTTCTTTGGCAATGTTATGGTTCACCGTCAAAATTAATTTACAGGAACAAAGTAATTTCGTCCGCAGTTGGCTGTCAGCAGGGCGACCCTCTTGGTCCGGCCATATTTAGCCTTGCCATCCAACCAATCATTCAACGTCTCCAATCCAAGCTCAATGTTTGGTATTTGGATGATGGAACATTAGGAGGAGAGGTGAACACAGTTTTTGATGATCTAAAAATCATCACAGACGAATTTCAAAAAATAGGTTTGGAATCAAATTTTTCAAAATGCGAGCTTTTTATTTCGGACTCTTGTGTAGACAAAAACAATATCATTGGAAAATTCAATAGTTTAGCCCCCAACATTACAGTTGTAGATAAATGTTCACTTCGACTCCTTGGTTCACCAATTCTTGATGAGTCTTTTCAGTCATTTGTAGATGATAAAATTCAAAATTTCAATAAAACTTCGGACAGATTGCTCAAAATTAATAGTCATATGGCTTTTACAATTATTCGGTTCTGTCTATTTGTACCTAAATTTACGTATTCTTTGAGATGTAGTCAACTGTGGAAACACAGCGAGCTCTTGGAAGGCTTAGACAACATAATAAAGAATACTTTATCATCGGTTTTGAATATTGATTTAGATGACAAGGCATGGTCGCAGGCCTCCCTGCCTGTCAAATTGGGAGGCTTAGGTATACGCAAAATTTCAAGTGTAGCCCTGCCAGCGTTCTTGTCTTCTGTCTACAGCACTAGTTCTTTAGTTGACAAAATTTTAAAGCCTTCTCGTTTGGTCCCGCCTGGAATGTCATTAAAAATTTCATTTTTAGACGAAGCTCGAACGGCTTGGCATAATGCTTGCCCCGATGCTGCTCCCCCAAAATCACTTTTGTCCCAACGGCAATGGGACGGGCCTCTGTGTGAGTTGACACGGAATTGTTTGTTACAAACGTGCTCCAGCTCTACGGATCGTGCCCGCCTCCTGGCCGTTTCTAAATGGGAGTCAGGACATTGGTTGCAAGCATTTCCTTCATATAACACTGGTACTTTATTGGATCCCGTAACTTTCCGTATCGCAACATGTCTTCGGTTGGGTGCAAGGTGTTGCGCGCTTCATCAATGCCAGTGCGGTACTGCTGTCGAACAGCTTGGTCATCACGGATTATCGTGTACTAGGGCAGCCGGTCGGATATCTCGCCACGCCAGCCTTAACGACATCATCCGGCGGGCCTTTGTCACCGCTAACGTACCAGCTATTCTCGAACCGAATGGTCTGTTACGTGACGATGGTAAAAGGCCCGACGGTATGACACTAGTCCCATGGGAGTTGGGGAGGCCCATTGTGTGGGACGCTACATGCGTCGACACACTTGCGCCTTCCCATCTTCCGAGGACATCCGTGAGGGCAGGCGCGGCGGCAGATTTGGCCGAAGATCTCAAGAGGCGCAAATATGCAGGTCTCGACAGAGCCTACACATTTGCTCCTCTTGGAGTCGAGACCCTAGGTCCGTGGGGTACCGAGGCTCTTCGGGTTTTCAAAAAATTATCTGAGCGTCTGGTCGAAGCGACGCGTGACCCGAGAGCTGGTCAGTATCTGGCACAGCGCATCAGCATTGCCATACAGCGGGGCAATGCAGCCAGCGTCTTGGGGACGCTTCCGACTGGTATTGATATGGATCAGTTGAGCTACCTGTAGATTGTTTGCAACAGTCTGCAGTTAGCTCAATTGTTTCAATTGTAAATACTAATTATATTATAATTTTCTTTGTGAATAAAGGCTTCTGCCATCTAATAAAAAAAATGAAACTTCTAATTCCCGAAGAAAATATTGCGAAAAAGCTAAAATAAAAAACATTCTCCCGTATTTATACCTTTATTCTTCCGTTATAAGGTTCATTTTAGTAAAACAAGCATTTACCATTACTCATTATAAGAATGAGTCAAACGGGAAAATCCGAAACATTTCCAGGAAACGGAAAAGCGGAAGACATTGTGAATATTTTAACCGATGTAGGAATAGATATATAAAATGAACGGCTAGATTACTGAACATTATTTATGAAGAAAATAATAATAACTTGCTACTGTCCGCGGCTTCGCACGAGCTTTTTAAGTAGCCTATGTACATATAAATACCTTTTACCTCTCTGTCAAATTTCATTAAGATCCGTTCAGCCGTATAATCATGAAAAGGTAACAGACAGACAAACAAACAGAGTAAGTTTCTAATTTATAATATTACTATGAATATGGATTTCATAAAGCGTGTAAGTTACTAAAACTGAGCTCAATAGACTAAAAATGGATACTGTACCTAAAATTGATCATTGTACCTAAAAGTCGCTCAAAACTATCTTACGATGCGGATATATTAAATTTAATTCATAAAATTATATAAAAATATGTAAAAGTAAAACAAATAGACAGAACTGGCGAATTAATAAAGACTAGATAAATATTTAAAAATAATTTGATTGTTAAAAAAACTATGCACAATGTACCCATAATATCGTTGTCTCTCTCTCTCTCAATAAGGTTTGCTGAAAGAGAACTCTTTTTAGGGTTAAGCTCGCCTTCTTCTCTAGTTTTATGTTTTTAACCCCCGTCGCAAAAAGAGAGGGGTGTTATAACTTTAACGTGTCTGTCTGTGTATCTGTGTATCTGTCTGTGGTATCGTAGCTCCCAAACGGATGAACCGATTTTCGTTTAGTTTTTTTTGTGTCTTAGATAATTTTATTCCGAGTGTTCTTAGCCATGTTTCATGAAAATCTGTCGAGGGGTTTTTGTTACAATCGCAATACCACCTACCTAATACCTACCACTACCTACTGACATCTCTTCTTTTCTTTTTAACACCCGACGCAAAAAGACAGGGGTGTTATAAGTTAAACGTGTATGTCTGTGTATCTGTCTGTGGTATTTTGCATAATCCTTTGAAAGCGCTTGAAAAGCTATCAAACGATTAAAAAGAACTAAGTAACTAAGTTGCTGCTAGGAATTTTTTACATGAACAGGCAAAACTGGCATTAATTGCTCAACACCTGTTTTCTCACATTTCCTAGCAATTACATCAACAAACGAGGTAAATAAAATACGGAGTGATGAGAGTCAGCAAAAAACCCAGAAGTTTGGAAGGGTGTGGGGGAGGTCTTTGCCTAGCGGTGGGACGAATCAGACAAATAAAAAAATAAAAAATACATGAGTGGGTTGGAATATCATAGAAAAGTTCTTAGCCTGTAAGTTATCAATTATGTTTACTTACTACTTTGTTTACTAGCTCATAAAACCAGCTTAAGCAGCTGAGTTTTTTTACCACGAGTAAACGTAGATAATACCTAATTATGACTTGTATAATTTGTCATAAAAAATGGTGATTGCTTCCCTTTTAATTAGATACCTTTATTTCATGAAATTCAGAGTATTTTCACTGGTATTGATTATAAGTAACTCTTAATAAATTACCTACTTACCGACTACAAAAACAATTCTAAGAAAGAAATACTAAAGGCGCGTTGACACGATCGAAGTCTGCTCGACCGAGTGGACTCGTAGGAGTACCTTCATACGAGTGTAATAGGATAGCTGTTGATATTTAGGGAACCTAATAATTTCGGTTGATAAACTAGGCCTTGATCTCAGTATTCAAGAGATCCCCGTGGTAAAGTCGAATTCATTTTTTTTCTTTGGTTCCTTGAGAATGTGAAAACACGATTGTGAAAAAAAAATACGATACAAAACTTGAAAGTGCACTGTTTCGCATATACATAACTTTGTCGAGATCTCAGGAACCCTGTGGTCTATTGAAATGACTTATGTTTTGATTTGTAGGTTATTGCTAATTATTTAGTTCCTTAAACCAGTTTCTTCATAAATTACCTATGTAGTTTTCTTGAAAATAGGCAAAAGCTTCATTCTTGCATTCACGCCGTTCCAAAAACCTACGCCCTATGCACGTGAAATCCTAAGCCTATTATTTTCACAAAATGGCGCGTATTGCGCCCACTTAACATAGTTCACTCCGATCATATTCTTTATCAACATCGAAAAATGTCATGAGACGCTTGTTTGTTGTTACTAGACGCCGTTTTGTTTTCCTACTCGTATACGAGCTAGCTTGGAGAAGTAGAAAATGGTCCGAGTTTATTTAGATCGGACGCCGTCATCCGAGAGCGCCGTCATCCGAGAGAGAGCAAAAGGAGTTGCGTCCGAGTCTACTCGATCGAAAAAACTCTGATCGTGTCAACGCGGCTTTATGTAGGTAGGTAAGTACGTAAATTTTTCCCTTATAAAGTGAACGTGTAGAGTCACTTTTCGAATGGAATAATATTCTTGCAAATTCAATAGAAGGAATGAATAGAACTCGATATTTGAATATTCGTCAGCTGTTCGGGTGGGTCCGATGACAGACGGAGATAGCCGAACGTTAGCGAATGAAATTGCGCCAAATAATGGCGTATCACAGCTGTTACATACTTTTTTGTAGTGAATTTTGTTCATTATATTAGCATAATATGTAAATAGGAATTAGATTCCGATGAAACAATTTAAAAGCCATCGCTTGAGGTCTAATTTCCTGTACCTAAGTAGATAGTACACTCGCTCGGAACTTCAGAAGTAGGTACCTAACCTACCTAACTGTACTAAGGGTGGTGTTCATCGAAAGATTCGCTTAGCTTCGTCGCGTCGGCTAACTTTTGTTTTACTATGTACTAGCATACTACATATTTAAATACTTGAAAATTATTATATTGAAGCTTTGAATCAATTGCAGTTTACCTGCAATTGATTCAAAGTTTCTTTTAGCAAAGATTCATAGCAAATGGCTTAGGATGTGCGCAAAACTTCTTATCCAAATGACTTGTAGAACCCAAAAAATAGTAAAACCCGATTTTTTCTAAAGCATCACTAACCACTGGATCTATATTTTAATACTTAGGTACCGGTGCATATTTGTACACACTTTAGTACTTAGGTACCGGTACATTTTAGTACTAGGTATAGGTAGTAGCTGTCACTCTAAATTCGCATTACTCTATAACCGCGTTTTACAAAAACGTGCTATTTTCCTTACTACGCCAAGGTACTAAAGTGCTGCCAACTGTTATTGAAAACATAGTTTAAAATACACTGTAGGCTTCTATCACTTGTACAACTTTGTTTGTTGCCTTATTCAAACATAAATAAAGGAGCACGCGAACGCAATCTGATAATTTTATAACAGTAAATTTCTTGAAAGTAAAGTTATGACTTTAACAATTTAATTTCATAATTATGACCCAATTATTATTATAACGAGTGTGTTAACATTGTTGTTGTGGATGTAGTTAGATTACATTTCCTATAACACATTTATAATGAATGCCATATTTATAGTTACTATGAATAACCAGCATAGAGCAATGTCGGAACAGAATGAGCTTAAAAATTCATCCAAAAACCAATGTTAGTAAGTAGTTACTTAAACACCAAAAATCAACCTTAACCAATATGGTAGTTGACTCTTTTAAAGTAGGTCTTAGATTATGAATTATTGTCCGTTTAGAGGAAAAAAAATATAATAAAAAAACCGCAAAACTTTATTTAAAAAGTCTATGTACTTTTCGTAAACAGGTGAAGATGCATCAGCCATATTTATCTGTGCTATGACGTCATACGGGTAGAAAATCTGAGACATAATACTAGCCCAGCTGCGCCTAGAAAACAAACAATTGATATTAGCAAACGTCCATCATTGTAAAATGTAGACAGACTACCTACATAACGAATTTCATAAAAGATCCGACGACGTGAAATTTGCTTAGAGTGCCGTGTTTGACGTCACAACATGGGCGACAGAATTTTCAGAGTTCTAATTAAAAAACTATAAAACAATTTTAAATTGTAAATTTGTTGTCATCTCACACTTATAATATCAGAAATATATAAATATTGGTTTATTACTCGAAATACCTAACATAAAATATTTATTTATTGCGCCAAATTTGATAAATGATTCAAGTAGCCTAATTGCCTTCCGTGACAGGGAAAATATAGAATATACATTATAATTATTATTAATAGAAATATACATTTAGTGTTAGCTCAGATGTCGTCAAAACTAAACTTTACTAATCTGACAGAACCAAAAATCATAAATGAAGGAGATTACTCCATTTTTAGTGCTGTCAAATTTGTTGAGTTTGGGCGACATATAAATTGACTTGATAAGCTTTAGTAAATATCAAAATAACCTGAAATTAATATGATATTCCTCACCCGCAGACGAAGAAAAAGAGAAAACGATGTGGAGAGTGCATAGGGTGCCAAAGAAAAGACAACTGCGGCGACTGTGCACCCTGCCGCAACGACAAGAGTCACCAGATCTGCAAACAACGCCGGTGCGAGAAACTCACGGAAAAGAAGGTAAGGTTTGTTTAGATCTGTATAACCCTCATTGCTTGATACTATTTGGTCTATCTTGCTTGTTTGCGATCAAAGAGTATCATATGAGCGTAGAGGGACCAATTTAACTCAGCTCGTGGAAGAGAGAGACGAAGTATCTATGAGATGTTTTTCTTTATGGAAGATTCCTAGTTATGGTGGGATTCCACAAGCTAGCTAAGCAACAGAAGCGGCACTATTTGAGTTACAAAAATAAAAAAAACCAGGCTTTGTCAGAGAAATATTTTGAAATAGGGTATAAATAGTACTTTTGAAAGCCTAACGCCTGATAAACTCAAATGAAAATCATATTAGCAGGTCTCTTATGACGATTTTTGACAATTTTTCATTGAAAATTGTCGAAAGATTGCGACTTAAGACTTGCTTAAATGTGATTTACGTTTGAGTATTCGAGGGTTACGACCACATTATTTATGAAGAAAAAGTACAAGTATAATACGAGCTTGAGTCGAAGCTCTAAGGCCAAGGGTGAACAGTCACGATTTGGTAGATTACTCAATTTTATGCTAACCACCTCCATAGAGTCTAATTGGTATCAGAATGAGAAAAAACTCAGCGCTTTTCGCGACCAATTTATGTAATTTTACTGCTCCAATACCTACAGGTTTTAATTCAATGTCAATACCTTTCGATCTCACATGTTTTATACATCGCTGGAGACGAATTGCGTTCTAAAAATGTGAATTCATTGTTGAGGCGAACATTTTTTGAAGGTCTACTGCACAGTCAAGCGTTCATTTTCGCTTTTTAATAATTTGCAATTAGGTAAAATAAATTAAGATCAATTAGAGGACTTTTTGGGGCGTACATGAACAAGGCATTGGTTGACATTGACACAAATTGACAACTTTTTACTGTTTGAATTTTTGCTATACTTCCTTAGAAAAATATTTATATATATGTAAATGAAAGACACCTTGTACTCCTATTATTCAATACTTTTGTACACATAGAAAAAAACAAAATTAATGGAGTTCTTAGAACAAGAACAAGTATTATCATAAAATAACAATAAAAAAATAACTGCGGAATTAATAGCCCGTGTAAAGATCATTTGGCGCTGTTCGAGAACAAATATTACAAATTTTCTGTGGCTAAGTATACGTAGGTATTTTATGGGACAATTTGCTTAATCACCGGATTCTTCTAGATTCTATAAAATAATACTTCAGATTGGCAAATACTTATGTTTTACTTAGTCTTGTCTGTTGTGGGTGAGTAACTTGTCCATGCCATACCATATAATTTTAAATTCTTGACATTCGATCCAATTTCAAATCTCGAGCTTCGTTCGTTTCCTGTCGATCGTTCTACGGTTTTGCAGAAATATTCAAAGTACACACGCATGAAGTACCTATAAATCCTATCCCATAAAATGACATGTATTTACATTAATGGTAAAATTATGGATGTACATAGTACATAATATTCTTTTCTAACAATTTTGAAGTTACCTAATCATAATTTGCTGCTTTCTACAAAAACAAAATTCTGACTTGGAATTCCTGCATATTCAGAATGTTTTTTTAAGTTTTACGTTAAATTTTCCCGCAAGTATTAATCCCTAGCGGGTAAAACTTTTATGAGATCGAGCACCTCGGAATCATTTTTACTATCGTTATGGAGAAACATCGATTAAGAACATAAAAGATTAAGTTCAGTCGAGATTGAGAAATTCCTACTTTTTGAAGTCGGTTGAAAAACAAAAGTATCCGTTAATCGACAAATCTAACAGCAAAAGCAACGTAATTCCCACCAATTCTACCCGAAGCTATACGCTGCTTGTTTTAAAACTAATTTGGCCAAGTTACTTCGCTGCCCAACTTATAATCGTAAATTAAGCAGAGAGGTAGATAACTTTCAGAACTTTCCGTTAAAAGGTATATCCAATTTTTATGTTTCTCCGGCTATTCGGAGCTTTTGTCTGCCTTTAGAAAGCTACTTTGTTTAATATGTATTTACTATCGATGTAAGTGAAATTCGGGAGATTGGTTCAAATCAAAATCTCTTTATTTCCATAAATACAATAAATGTACACTTAGAAAAGGTCAAATAGGAGTCTTCTAGACATTCATGACATACTCGTATGTCGGCCACATCGACATTTACCATTAGGTGAGATTGTACACAAAAAACAAAAAAAAACTCAGTAAAAAGTATTAAGTATATTATATTTAAGTTTGAATATCATGAGAAGGTCTTATGATATTCAAACTTAAATATAATATACCTAATATTCACTATATAAGTCATAAGTCATAAGTCATGCTGGACAATTCACACAGCATTACCTAGCCCCAAGCTAAGCAGAGCTTGTGTTATGGGTACTAGATAACTGATATACTTAATACAATACACTACATACCTAGATAGATAATTTTTATTATACATAGAAAACATCCAGAACGCCCTGGACAAATATCTACAGATCGCACAAACATTTGTCCCGAGGCGGGAATCGAACCCGCAAACTCCTGCGTCGCAGGTAGACCTTCGCCCGCTGCGCCACAGAGGTCGTCAAATATTTTTTGTGAGTTTTTTTTAGTTTTTTGCGTACAATTTTTTTTTACGCCGAATTGTTAATAAATATTTTTTTCTCAATATTTTGCAATGTATTGCCGCAAAGTAACGCCTGAATTTATTATTCATCCAAAAAAATCAAGGTATTTTTTTTTTAATCCTGAATCAACCACTCTCTGTGTAAATGTAGAGTTCGTTCACATCAGTCAATATCAAATTCTTGAGACTCAATTTAGGTGCTATTTAGCACAAAAAACTAAGTAGATCCAAAAATAAATCAGTGTCATTATATTCAACTGACAAACAGTCAAACTTTCAGCTGCTTTCATTATTTGAACAGCGGTCTTTCACGTTCACATGTTGTAATGCGCACGCGTCGATTCCAACGTGCGCGACAGATGCGCAGACAAAAAGCAATAGAAACTGGTTCGTAATCTGTGCCGCCAACCAATCAGGGAGCGGGATTACGCCTCTAGGATTTTATCGCGTTGTAGATCATTGTGGTAGGTACAAGGTGTTGCTTTTGACGTGGAATAAGTAATAATAGTGTACGATTGATATCGAATTTTAAAGTAAAAAATATTAAAGTATTTGATTAGATTCATTCGATTGTAATAATTATAATAATGAATAATATTGAATATTATAATAATTATAATTATAATAATGATTTTATTTCGTCGCATTATACATCAAATACTTATAAAGGTTCAATAAGTTTCTAAAACTTTTTACGGAGGTAATGGCATAATGCACATAGGCATGACGGCACACGGACATAAGGCCATAATGCACAGAGATCCCCATTTTCAATCCAACGATCCTATCCATTCACGGTTGTCTGCTAGAGATCGCTCTTGAGCGATAAGACCGCCAATTGTCACATATTTTGTAATTTTCGTTTATTTTGTTTGTAAATGATTTTGATAACCTGTGAAATAAAGAATTTTCTGTCTATCTATCTTAGATATACTTATATTGGTAGCGAAGTATTCGCTACCGCTACAGGTAGAACGTAACCACACAGATTAGCTGAAAAAGCTTCCTGGCAGCTCTCCGACTCGTAGCGAACATCATACACGAAATACAAAAGGTTAAATCTACTTTTAAAAAAAATAATACGTACCTCGTTTCATCAGAACACATACTAGTTTGCTTAAAATTAAGATATGTACCTTTTTATAGATACCTCCCCCTTTTTTGGGAAATCCGTTTCTTATTAGTACTTCTTGCAAAGTTAAAATTTTAGAGGGTATTTACCGTATGAATATATTTAAATAAAACATGAAATCTTTTATATCCATCATTACAACTGTGCCGAAATATTGGAATGTTCAAAACTCAAATCATACAAAATATGCCGTTGTAAATGACTTTAGAAAAAAAATTAATACCTATCCAAATCTTACCAAGATGCACCAAAGTAAGCATAATATAGAGAGAGATAAAATATAAATCTCAAAATAAAACCAAAGCCAAATGAATCAGTTTTCAGTCATCAGGTGACGTCAGATCGTTAATATCCAGTCTAGTCTTGTTTACAGCCGAATCTAGACAATTCCATTATCTGTGATTAATAGCCAGTCTACAATTATTTCTGTAAAGTGCTTAGGATATAGAAAACCCGCTAAGTGCTCGGTACCTCATTTTCGTTTAAGCCCGTTTTCACCCACGGTTGGTAGAGTAGGCAGGCAGGCCTCCACTTTGCGCACGATTTTATGTCATATTTACAGGGGCAGGTAAGGCTATGCTGTCCAATATATTTTTTTTTAATTTAGTACTTCCTCTAAGTTAGTAAAAAAATATTCTTACTAACCTTGTGACAGTATTATACATCAGAATGTTTTTATATTAATTAGTAGGTAACGACATCGTATTTTTGGAGTGGCTAAGTTATATGATGTTGGCAAATGTAACAGTATGTTATCCAATCCATTGTCTGAAGAAGGGCGCACATTTACAACCTTGCTTTAAGTTATTTTTGTAGAAATTAGTTTTTAGTTTTCATATGTAAAATATTGTAAATATGTATAAATTAGGCGATGTGGTTGGTCAGCGGCAAAGCCTTTTGTGTGGTGTGAAATAAAAAAAATATTAGTAGGTTTTTATTCGTAGGTAGTAATTAAAGACAGAGTAAATAATAAGTTTGTAGGTAAGATTAAATAAACGATGAATTCCGTAATTTGTATTAGCTACGTAATAATGCACACAGATCCCCATCTTCAATCCAACGATCCTGTCCATCCACGATAAGAACGCCAGTTGTCACAAATTTTATAATTTTAGTTAATTATTATTTTAATGTGCAATAAAAAAATATCTAAAAGTTGCTGTGACTTGATTATGTAGCTAGACGAATAGATAGAGCGCCTTAAGGCGCTACCTCCCCTCACACTAGCGCCGCCACCTATTTTATCTTATTATTACGTTGAAAAAAGGAAATTCCAAAAGTTACGTTGGGCAGTTTGTGATACCTACCTATTAAAAGCTTTTATACATGCCTCTATAATATAAAGTTTTATTTTTGTATAGTTTAGACGGAGATGCGAACATAGAGTTTGGAATGTCCTTTCTTCGACGCAATAATACCTAAGATAAAACTGGTGGCGGCGCTAATGTGAGGGGAGGTAGCGCCTTAAGAATAAAATCACAAAAATAATATTACCTACCACAAAGTCATCAAAAACTACTATAAAAGTGGAACACTAAAGCATTGGGTAGTTTTAGTGCCAAAATCAATTCTAGGGGAAATTCGCCTCCAGAAAAATAACAATTGTTTTTAATTTTCGCAGACACAGCGACATTTAGAAACTGCTATTGTAATAAATCTTGAGCATTCTTATTTCATAGCTTTTTTGTTTTGTAAAATATTCATAAGTACATTTACTTAACATTAAATCGCCGATTTTTTGCCGTTCTGAATAATGGCCTAAAAATACGTCGCCATCTTGAAATTAAGCAGAATTTATTACCTCAGAAAGTAGCTTTATTTTTATCTCTGCTATTGTGTTTACTTGAATTGAACAAGTTGGGAATTAATCTATGTTGGGATATAGCCTTTTGCGCTATTATTGTAATGTAGGCCATATAAAGTAAAATATTACTTCTGTATCGTTGTAAATGTGCTGGAATACTTTGTTACTTTACTTTACCTACACAATAATAGTCTATGTAATTTATATCCTACCTACGTAAATAAAGTGAAGGTACAAGTAAGGTAGGTAGGTATGAAGGTACTTAATCGTAAATTCATAAATGGAATGCAGCAAATTGGCGCGTTTCATCAATGAAAGAGCACCGCAAATTACCGCCAAAAATGTGCAAAAACTCGTTCCATATTCAAAACACACGTGTGTGGAGTGTCCATGTCCACCCGCTGAGGCGGGCGATTATAACGGTCGGCAGGAGTTTACACTTTTGATTTTTTCTTTTTTTTTCGAACGGCACGCGCCGGCCGGTGATTCAGCCAGCAGATGTCAGGTCGAGCTTTTTGTACTATCAGCTGACGTAACGGCGAGACCGTATTAATGATGCATCTTGCATGTTACGTGTAACAGGAATCGTGGTCTAATTGATTTTTTTATTGAACTCGCGTGTGTTCTGAAAGATGAAACTTTTTGCTTGATTATAAGTATTAGAGTGGTAAGGTTAATTAGAAAATGTTTCATTCATTATTGCTGGACTTTTACTGGATTACAATTTAGTAAAAAACTAATAAATATGAACCTTTGTCGTTCGGTTACAGTGCAACGAAAATTATGAATTATGATAAAAATCATCTCATTTAACTATAATAAGTAATTATTAATGTATTATTATTTTACTCTTGGTAGTAGGAATGGGTCGTCGACTTCATTTCAGTCGACGAAACGAGACCGTTTACCGTCAACGATGAACTAGTTCATAAAACAGTCTACTGTTCGACCAGTTTATGCCGTTCAGTTCAGGACATGATCGATCGTTGAACGTTGATGCACAGATTGGTAAACGACGACGAGAATTAAAACGATCATAGGTAAACGGTTGCCAATCGACGACGCGACGTATGAACTATTTTGACGACCGATGTGGTGCAGCCGGCAAAGGTCCGCCTGCGACGCAGGTTGCGGGTTCGATTCCCGCCTTAGGACAAATGTTTGTACGATATGCAAATATTTGTTCCGGGTGTTCTGGGTATTTTTATATAACTAGTAGTTCTACGAACAGTAGACCTCGCGATCACTATACATTTTTTTCAACAATGAATTTACCTAGGTACCTACCTACCTAGGTACCATGTCTTTCGGCGTTAACTCGCTTGCAAATCGCCATGCCGCCAGTAGCCAGTGTGAAATAGCACGGAGCAATAGTGTTATGTTATCGTATTACTTATCAAAATACCTACCTAAGCACCAGTTTATTATAGGTAGGCCTACCTTTAATAGTGGTGATAAACTTGTCATAAGTAGATAGGTATTAAAATGGAAGTATCGTTGCCTCTTGCTTTTTGACGCGTCAAAAGAAAAATCCCATAGGTCAGTAGGTAGGTACCTAGGGAACCTACACTACCTACCTACCTTCGGGATAGGTACCTACCTAGGTAGGTAGAGATAAAGCATTCTAAAAATGCACGCCAAGTAAGTAGGTACCTATGACGTTTTATGAAGAGGGCCTGCATTTTTAGAATGGTTTGTCTCTACCATGATAGGTAAGCCCGAAAATCAGAAATAAATAACCCTCCTAGGTACCTAACCTACGCTTGTGTGCATAGTGCAACTTACCTACCATATGAAGATAGGTAGGTAATTGTTTAGTAGGTAATGCCTACTAATAGAATAATACATTGACATGCATATTGCATTGCAATAGAGTTTACTTTTACAAAACACCACTTACGCCGCCGCCGATATACAGTCTGGCCTGGCGCATGGCGAAAGAGAGATAGTCATATTAGCGACACAAGCAAGTGTGAAGAGAGCAGAATGCTTGATAGACGGGTGGCTAGAGAGCGACAAACAAACAGTTTCGTCAACGCTCGACTTTGGACTGGGCGATGCAAATGTCGTTCACGAGTAAACTGGTTCATCAGTGGACTGTAAACCGGTCTAGCAGTCGACGGCAAACAAACAGTCTACAAAAACAGTTCGTTCATTCAACGACCACTCCTACTTGGTAGAGTAAAAAGCCCATAAGCTGAACTTAGTGCATATAATGCATGTAATGTCATCGGCAAACGCCGTTTGTCAACAAAATAAACAGGATGTGAGGCAGACAGCATTTAACTTAATTCCAGCTTCCATTCTATCAACTAAACATACAAAAAAATAATGCTACCTACATAGTACATCACATACGTCCAAGAATAAATATAAGCCTACAAACGCACAATTTTAAAATTAGAATACGCATTGTCATCTAAATGGACTCATTCGTTTGTTTTCTAAAACAAACCGAGCAAAAAATTAGAATATTTTTATTTCCACGGCTTACACATTTTCAACGGCACAAAGCTGAATGGTTAGGCACTTTTTATTTGAATATGGAACTAATCCTTTGGAACCGGAAACATGCTTTTGTTTTACTGAAGTTTAGGAACATGTTGTGGAACGTTTAATTTTGTTTATAAATAGAACCATGTGTGGAGGTTTTACTTCATTTTAAACCTTCATCATTTAGTTTAGTACAGTACATACCTATTCAACGAATTGAATGAACTACATTTCGTGATATATTTTTAAGCGGGTTTTTCTTTTCTTTTAATAATTTTAAATACGTTACTTCTGTTTTTACGTCAACATGTTCGATTGTCTGATATTTAGGTATCACAATGATTCATTATTTCCCTTGCAATGCATAGAGTCCTAGTTAAAAATAAAAAGAAGAGTAATTTAAAATGAAATCCCGATGATTTAAGGGCACACGTATGTTCCGCTTGCCCGTCATTTCTGACAGTTTTTATAGAGAAGCAGCTGCTGCCACTTCCCTAGGCTTTTTATAAAGGTGCAAAGTTAGTTTTAGTTTTAAATGTAAACCTACCCACTTAAATGAGTTACTTACATATTAAGAAAAAAAAATTGACCATGACGAGACTTCAAGATTTGCTTGAGCTTATGGAAGAATTTCCAAGATTACTTAATATGTCTTAGAAATTCTTAAAATTTTAAAATCGAATAAAACTCTCCGTGTGTAGAATTGTTCACGCAAGTTCGAATATTACACATTTCTAAATAAAAAAATGCATAGGATCAATAAACGTTGGAAGAATAAGGAACTTAGGTCTTTCAAAATACTTACTTGTGGCTTTTCAAAGCGCGATCAAAAGCAAAGCGATCCGTTATCGAAAAACAACAGACAACAACAATTCAGTTCCAACCTCTTTTGTAAATGGATTATTTGAATAAAGAATCAAAGCTCGGCCATAGAGTAAAGTGACGGTTACTCGTTACTTTATAGACCGGTTTTGGCATCTGCATTCACCACAATAGTTATGAATAAAAAGTAAATGTTATTTTAATCACATTCAGTGTTCTTAAAAAATATATATTTAAAAATCGGTTGATACTGCTTTATACAACGTGAAAAATTCCAGAGCTCTATATTTAACGTCCTCAGACGTCTTGATAAAAAAAAATAGAAGGTAGTCCTCGCTCTTTGTATAAGTACCTACCTAATTCATAAAAATAATATGAAAAGTTCTGTTTCTGATGTAAATTTCATCTTATACCATCATCACAAAGCACAATAAATATAAAAGCTACGATTCGCGCGCGAAGCTTCACCACCATGCAACAAATCAATACTTTTTCTAGCGAAGACACCCCCAATGCACGCAACTAATTCATACTGCCTAGAACGCGTATATAAATAACTCGAACCGACCTCTTTTCTTGTAGGGCTGGCATGCACAAGTTTTATTTTAAATTTTACTTTGTTGTTGTTCTAATTTTTGCACTTAGATCGTATTTTAAAAGAGAATACCACTTAAAAATTATATAGGTTCCGTTCTCGTTGAATGTAAATGCCTGGTTACTCAAGGTTTCAGGTATTATTTAGCACTGGTGACGCAGTAAAGTAGTCTGATACATCATTCAAAATGTATTGGAGCAGAAAAGATACATGTAAAAGCCACCACCCTAAAACCCACTCAATAAATTGAAGCACATTGAAACCCGTTTGTCGATTTTGAAATAAAACTAATACACCTGATTACATTATTATATTCAACATCTCGTTGGCAACCCTACCTATAACTAAACAGGTACGCACACATAGAAAGCGCTATCAACCAATCGCGGCCCAGTTTCTCGTACGTATACATCTTTGTGTGTGTGCGTTTTATGCGTGAGGGGTGCGTCGTTGCACCCTTACGGAGCCCCAACTAGATGCATTTTATTGTATTAAAATCTGGTTTTGTAGCTGTACTGCATATCTTGTAATTTATTACATTCTTATCGAGGGTAGTGTCCATAACTTAGATTAAATTATCATAAATACTTTACATTCATATTTAACACGACAACCGTTTTTTATTAATATTAAACTCATAGTGAAAGATCTTCAAATCTTGTAGAAAACCACAGCAAAAACGAAACGCAAGTTCATTATTTGATATCCATATGAAAAATTGAAAATAGAACAACATTTTAAATTAAAACTGGCACAAAATAATGACCGTGCGGCGAGGGTGCGTTCAGAAGCAATGTGCCGGTAAAATCGCGCGTGCCCACGCATACAGCCGCGGGCGTTTTACACCTCAGCTTGAGGGCTTTTAGCACGTATTTAAAACATCTTGATACAGCTACGAGAATGTTTTTGAACGCAAAGAGGGTTTGTTTTTCGGGCTCTTTGAGCTGGTTTGGTTTTGAGGTTGTGCTAAATGAAAGATACATTGGGATAAACGTTTCCGTTTTGTGGAATTCAGTCTGAATGGAGTGCTAAATTGTGGCCAAAAGGACCTTATCCTGAGAAATCGTGGTAAAATAAAGTTTTATCTTTCTGGCCCGGGATCACCCACTACTCAGTATAGGCCTCGTTTTGCTTTTGCAGGCTACTTTTGGTTTATTTATCTTGTTGAAAAAAACAAGATAATTACTATGTATAGTAGTTCTCTTTTAGTCCATTTAATTGAAAATAAACCAGAATCTATAGAAATATTTATACACCTAACAACAAAAGCAACAAACAACCGCATAGTTAAGCTACAAAAGCCTTGGCACATAAAGCTGCCAACTCACTACGCACGTACTAGTTCATACAGTTCATTAGAGGTTTCCCCCGCACTAGGGTTGCCAGTGCCGCCAGTGTTGCCACCCTAGATCTAATTCTGCACGCGTCTGTATAAATACGTAAACTTTAAAGTTTACGACAGGTTTGTAAGGTGGAAATCATGCTTTTCATGGAATGGGTGCAATTTACGCTTGAGTAGGCATTGTCTTTACATTTTGTACAGGCTTACATTTTCTACTAATAAAGTAAATAAAATAAAAAAGAGTTTATTCGTAGATTTGAAACAACTACATTAAATGATTTTGTTAAAGTTTGGTAGGCAGAGTTTTTATAAAATAAGGATTCTCTGGACTAGTAGCCGAAAAATTACAGTCATGAGAGGAATTAAACGTACATAAATTAAAAGGGAAAACCGTGTGTGTATGTTTGTTACTCATTCATGCCAAAACTACAAAACTGTTAGAATTTTGCATGAATGTGGTTTCAGATTCGACGACCTCCATGGCGCAGCGGGCGAAGGTCCGCCTGCGACGCAGGAGGTTGCGGGTTCGATCCCCGCCTCGGAACAAATTTGTGTACGATCTGCAGAAATTTGTTCCGTTGGTCTGGGTGTTTTCTATGTATAATAAAAATATCTATCTATGTAATGTAATTGTATTAATTATATCAGTTATCTAGTACCCATAACACAAGCTCTGCTTAGCTTGGGCACGCTTGGGGCTAGAAAATGCTGTGTGAATTGTCCAGCATTATTTATTTATTTATTTATTTTATTTAGATTTAGGGTTCTTTTTATTGACGAAAGCCACGAGCGAAGCCGCATGAAAAAGCTAGTCAACTTTGAACTAGTAGGTAATGTAACTAAATTTAATAGTTTTTGAGTACCTACATTAAGAGAACTAGAACGCTAGAACTTTATAATAAAATATTTTCTTTTAACAACAATCATAAAAGCGCGAACCACGCGCAATTTCCTCAAAGGAAACTTCACAACATACAGGTAAAGAAAATCCTAGCGCACATAAACCCGCCCCTTTCTAGGGCAGAATGTGCACGGGTAACCTATAAATCTAACTTACCACGAAGTTAGCATGCATACATAAAACTATATGCAGGGACCGAAAACATAGGTAATTTAAACAATACTGGCAACATTTTGAGTAAAAAAAAGATATAAAATCCTGATATAAGCGAATTGAAGCTTTCGATTTCGAATTTTAAAATCAAATTTAAACGAATTTGGCAATTTCAAGATCTTATTTTGAAATCTAATCAAGACTACTCTTGAGTTCCATATGCAAAATTCGATCCCACAAGCACAACTTTTACCGCATTTTCCAATTAATTAATTCAGAGTGCGTTACATAACGACCTATATACTTACATAACCTACCTGAGGGGGTGCGTAACCTAGTGAACGCACAGTGCACACCCTAGATTAGAGGGCAGGGAAGGGAGGGTAAGAGCTTCAGGGTTTAGGGTTCCGTTGAGTATGAAAACTAAAGAGTTTTTAGAATACAGGTTAAACTTATTGTTGTTATGCGAGCTTTTCCAGGAACGGTCGCTAAAAGCTGTTTTCTAAAGATTTCGTTTAATTTATTTCGCTCGACGCTTAGCGTTTCTCGTCAAATTGACCTTCATACCTTCACATTTTCATAGGTTTTCGTCTCTTTTTGTAGGTTCAGAGGTTTTATACCCAGTTGTTGTGAAGCCCACCAGATTTGCGCTGCCTATTTATGCATGGGACTTGTCAATATTGTCGCTCATCATCTAGTTTTTTCGCGATAAAGCACCTTACTTAGAACTTTTTGTATGCGGAACTAGATGAATGCTGAAATAAAAAAAAAACTGAAGAACACGTATCGCCGTGACCTCTCTCCCTATATTTTCTCGTTTATTTACACGCAGGCTCATTGCCACTCATTGAACAATCCAAGCCGGCTAACGACCCCGCTTCAAGCCTTACCCTTTCAGCACCAACCAGCTCCCTAAGACCTACCAATATTCATACCTTATCACTAAAATATGTGTCACGTGATGGTTCTTGCTTCACTAGTCTGGGGTCTTCAAGTTTATTGTGTGACCCAAGCAATGATAGGCAAATTGCAGTTTTTATGCAGAGATGGGGTAGGTGAGTGCAAGATGGCCGACTGTGATAGTGAGATAATTGCAGGATTACTCAGCATGGGGCCTTTGTGCTGTGATAATGATTAATTGCTAATTACGGCAAGTAATATCAGTACCTACTTGCTTAATGCTTTTCAATTTACAAATTATCACACAGCAGATGTTTTTCTCGTTGTTCAATGAAAACGAAGAAAATATCTAAGGAGCCTACTATTACTAACATCACTTTGCATTAGGTGCCCTTAATAAAGTTAATGCATTATTTTTCTCACAATAAATATAAAATCGTCTAATAATGACGTAACTTTATCCCGGCGGGAACTCAAACTGTAATTTATGATTGAGCATTCGAATTTCGAACACAGTTTCCGCCGCGCGCAAACAGTAACGCTATCCGAACGCACCTTTCTTTGATTTATGCTTTTTGTTTTTTTTTTATAAGTTAACCTTGGGAAGCTTGGCGACAGAATGTTGTATCGAGTTACTTTGCTACCGACTTCCTTTGCAATAAAGTGTCTATTCACCATCACGATTACTGATAAATAAATAAGTAAATAATGCTGGACAATTCACACAGCGTTATCTAGCCTCAAGCTAAGCAGAGCTTGTGTTATGGGTACTAGATTACAAATATAGTAGGTACTTAATAAAATACACTACATAGATAGATAATGTTTATTGTACAAAAAAAACATCCAGAACACCCTGAACAAATATCTGTAGATCAAACAAACATTTGTCCCGAGGCGGGAATCGAACTCGCAACCTCCTGCGTCGCAGGCGGACATTCGCCTGCTGCGCCACAGAGGTCGTCAAATTGCAATACCATTTTGCTCTACCACCAACCTTTTATTTTTTACACACTGTATTTTTTGTCAAAACCATGTGGAAAGACAAAATACCAAGAATACTTAGTAGAAAAAATATCTAAAAGAGTTTGATTTACATAAAAAAACAGTATTCACTTTTTTTGTAAATTTTGAAAAACAACGACCGTTAGGTAGGTGAATACCTACTTAATCTGATAAGTATTGTAACATGCTTTTGAGAACTGCAAGGCTTTTTTGAGTCCATAAATTCTAGTTTTATAAGGTTGGTACCCAAATATTTCCTTCAGTATTCATTCCAAGGTACCGTTTTCTATGTAGTTTCCGAAACACTTGATACCAACATGCTAACTTTTTAACTCCTTTCAAATGTCGAACGGTATGATTTATAAGCACATGTGAACGTCAAAATGTTACACATAACAACGACAAAAATGTCACATTGTCACCACGACATAATATCCTGCAAATGTACTTTTTAAATTATGATTTGTTACGTATGAGTTACCACCTGTTTAAATTGAATAGTAACATAAAAACAATAGTTGTTTCTACCTTTCTTAAAGGAAGGGTAGATTGTTAATTAAATTACTATTTCACACTAATAATTATTATAAACGCTAGTTAGTAAAAGTACTGAACCGATCAGCTTGAAATTTTGCATAGAGGTAGTGTTAGATCTGGATTCAACATTAGAGACACGTCTTTCCATTCCGAAAGAACGAGTGCGAAGCCGCCGCAGACGCATATGCGCTAATATTCTACACAAAGCATTAAAATATGCTTTTTAGAAAGAAAACCTAGGGAAATCTTTCTTTTTATTAATTTGCCGAATTGAAGCACTCGTAAAATAAAAGTGTCACTATTAAAGTGTTAAGTAGGGAACCAAATAAAATAATGATGTAATTTTTTCCGCGTCTATACGTACCTAATTTAATAGTTATACCATCTGCTCAGTCAAACTGACTGACAGTAATAACACGAATATACATTATTAATGACATAAGTGCCTATCAAAAAAGTTTCAATTGTTTGTCCATAGCGAATAACCACGGGTTATCAAAATTTAACCTCTGAATAATAATATAGGCATATAACATAATTAGTAAGTAAAGTAAAGCGATCTTTAACAATGAAGACCATCAATATTTACTATATTTAAGTTATGTTTGAAATACCTAGTAATGCAGCACAACCAACCGGATTAGAATTGCAAAAATATAGTTATTTTTTTACTAGAATATGGCAACGTTTTTAAATGGTATTAAAAAAATACTAGATGTGTATATGCAGTGTCCAGTATTTTTTAAAACCTTCTTGCCTACCTATTATGTTGTAATAAAGGTACCTTCATAATTACCTTAGTACTAAAATAGTAACATATAGTGTAAAATAGTTTGCCCTTTGTGCTATCAAACAATTACGTAGGCATTTGATACGCATCTGTCGTTGTCTATGCGCAAGAGTAGACTTACATTCCGTTTTAATTTTTACTTCTTACTTAAGTAAGTACCTACCTACGTAAAAATACTATACATAGTTATGTCATTGTTCTATTGAAGATAAAAAATATAACCTGGGTACAGGAATTTCACGTATTTTTTAATAATTTTCTTTGGAGCATAAACCAAGTGAAGAAGTAATTTTCCATATAGGAAGGAACTTGTCATTTAACCGTATAAGATATTACCTAATCTCAAGTAGGCGAGTAAAATTAATCCATTTACGTAAACAACCCAAAGTTTGGTAAAAAATTGTTTAATAAGTTCAAATTTCAATGGTGTATCATGCATACAAAATCAAGCGAATCCATCCATCAAACATTTTATTAATTTTTGACATAAAGACCGCCATATTGGAATTGGAGCAGCTGTCCCGAAGAGTTCGTTGACCTCTTTTTATGGTTTATCCAGGTAGTTCCATGGCCAGAAACCATAGATGGAGGATGTTGTTTTTGTGAGAAGCTTTCTTGTCTATGAACATGTGCTTTTGTTAGAATCTCTAGCTTATTCAAGCTTTTTTTTAGAATGCGAGATTATTTTAAGGATTTATAATAAAAAGTGACGAAATCATTTCACACTAATATTATAAATGCGAAAGTTTGGATGGATGGATGGATGTTTGTTACCTCTTAACGCCTAAACTACTGAACGGATTGGGCTGAAATTTTTCAACCAGGTAATTCTAATCCTGGAATCGAACATAAGCTACTTTTTATCCCATAAATCAGTTCCCATAGGATAGAAATCACCTTTAAACGCTTCCATAGAAACAACGCGTGCGATGCCGCGGGCATAAACTAGTACTCAATAAATCCTGGTATCAAATTAAAATATTTCTTCTTTCTTATTTGGACACGTTTCTTCACATTTTAAAATTAATACTAGGAAACTTCCACTAGAACGGAATTCTCTTTTTTTATACCTTCTAATGTACCTACTTCTCGTCTTATATAACACTATAATACACATTGTTCTATACGATTTTTGTGACAAAATCACAATTTCAAGAATATTTTAGAATAACTGACTTGAAATAGGTGATGTTTCATGAAATAAATAAACTTAGTGAAATAAATATGACTTTATACGCAGACTTTATACACGTTATAAATGCAAAACGGTGTTTATTTTTCCTACTAATGCCTAACGGATTTTTTTTTAATTCTAGTTATTTGCGCATTTGAATAATTTTACGACAAGAACTTTATTGACGAAGTCGGTAGTATATCTAATAAGTATTATCTAACTAAGAATTATCTACCACAGCTGTTCAGTACTGACCTTTTCTGTCGTCTATCGAGCTAACCTTTTATCAGCACGCGCTAGGTAAGCAGCTGCAAGCAGGTAGGACCAGGAAACACTCATCTCCATTGAAATCCCGACTCTATCTCTAGTACAACATACTCTATAATCGATCTTTAGAAAAAGCCTGCTGAGGAAAGGTCTTGTTATTTTAGACTTTATTTTTATTTGAATAAGAGTGTAGATTTTAGCAGTTGGCAGTCATGAACCATATGCTGTTCGTCAGCTGCAGAAGATGGATTTGAAGCTTTGTTCCATAATGGACGATTAAAATCTGAACAAAAAAAATCGTTGACTTGATGGTGTAGACGCACCTTTACATGGATAAGAAACTTTTTAGAAATAACTGTCATTCTAAAAAACAATTTTTAAATTGTTTTGCATTCTTTATTCAAAACTTTGTAATTCAAACTTACACATCGAATTTCTTTTGTTTGGTACCTAGTAGGGTATACTGCCCCAATAATAGCCTCATGAAACAAAGTTATATTTTTGATGTATTAAATTGTTTTTCTTTGTTTCAGGTAAGACCTCGGTTAATATTTCAGAACTTCGGGCATGCAGGATGGTGACCAACTGTTAAAAGTAAGAGTAGCCCCCCAGCTTTTGTTCGTTTAAGTTGTCCGTTACATGTTTTTTTTCATGTTCATATGTTTTAGAGATTATTTTGAAAACAAAAGGCGAAAAAATGTAAACAGTAATATACGTTTAGTTAGATAAGGGAATAGCCCCAGCTTTTGTTCATTTATGTTGGCCGTTACTTGTTTTGTTTTATATTCTTATGTTTTAGAAATTAATTTGAAAACAAAAGGCGAAAAAATGTAAACAGTAAACACATGTAGTTAGATTAGGGAATAGATTTAAAAAAAATACATAATACTATTAGAAGAAAAAAAAGCAATGTTATAACTGTCGCGCGAATTTCGTAGGAGACCCTAGGTTCTGATAAAGGTTCGGATAAGGGGTAGTTTTTCTCCTTAGTACCTTACCTACCTACGTCTTGCGTTATTTGAAATCATTTAACCCTGTCGTACGAAGGTACCATACTCGCACTAGTTAATCGACTTCTTATAGAAAGGGTTATTTTTGTAACTCGATAAAAGATTTCGAGAAAGTTACACCAATATTAAAATATGGTATTAGGTTTAAACTTTAAACCGCGTGGAATAGGCTTTACTTTAAGAGGGCGCAAGAGGATAAGCATACTATAGGATTTCGCGTTCATAGGAGCGGGACGGAGTAAACGTTTTTGGAATAGCGTAGGTGCAAAAATGATGTTTTTGATTATATACAAGAAAACTACACAACTTATGAAGAAACTGTATTAAGGAACCAAAAAATTTGTAATAGCCTACGAATTAAAACAAAAATATTTTCTATAGACCGCAGGGTTCCTGAGATCTCGACCAAATTAGGTGCAAAACGGTGCACTTTCACATTTATATAGTATTTTTTTCGCATTCTAAATTCTAGTTTTTTACCAAGGGAATCCCGTGAGTACTGAGTACTTACTTAACTTAACTTAAAGTAAAGCCTATTCCACCCACATTAAAAGAACAAATAACCCGGTAAAAAGATAGATAGATAGACATTTTATTAGGTACACGCACAAACAACACAGGAAAAGTATCAAAAGAACAGTAACATAACAGTAATTAAGGTACACATATTAGGTAGGTTAGCAGTTACACAGTTATAAATTGATAACACATGAATAGTTTCTAGTGTAAAAAAATCTATAGTTTAAAAGTGTTAAGTCTATTTCTATTAAAAATACTTAACCTTAAGTTTGGTCCATGCGTTCAAATCGCCTGGAACAAGTTGAAAGGTTGAATGAGTCATGGGGCGGGGCCTAGCTAACGGGGGGAAAACGCGACGTTGCAGTTTTCCCTCTCTTTCCCTCAAAGCTTGCCGTTTCTTAATTACGGCAACGTTGGCGATTTTCCTTTCTCTCTTTATAATTAGTTTTTTTTGTGACGCTAAACCGGCTTATTTTGAATTGAATGGAAATTATTTTTGGCGAATCCGATGGTTTGAATACGAAGGTAAAAAAATACCTTACAGAAACTGTTTGAAAGAGAATAAGCTTTCAAAGTTTCGTGTCATAAAAATCGGAATAAAATTTCAATGTTATTAATTATATTGCTAAATGTGCATCTATAGAGTAAGCAGTACGGAAGACAAACTTAGCAGTATAATAAGTACTCAGTAGGTATAGTTATAGTATTTGACAGAGGCGACTCAGGGCCTACTCTTATGGCGCTGCATGTCGACGATTGCTCGTTTTCAAGTAGAAAAAAATAATACTTCTGAACAACCCGTCTCCAATTTTTATATATGTATTAGTTCAGGTTCCTGTGATTATATATATTTAGCTAATCTGAAAACATACTAGCAAAAACTTTTCTCAATAAAGATATAGTATATATATTATATAGTATTTACAAAATAAAACATTTTAAAATTTTAAATATTTTGATAACTAGGTACTATGAATATCAACTTGGGATTGATTGTTAAGGACAGGTAACATGTTGATCTAGTTTCTGGCTAGTTAGTTTTTTGATAAGATTCATTTTAATTTTAAATCATTTATTTATTCGAAAAGCTACAGCTGCACCGCGCGCCGTTTTCAACCTTATTGACCTGACAAGCGCGATAGCGACTCACAGCGCCTTAAAAACAAAATCAAAGTTTCTGATTCGTTTTCGTGTAAGCGCTAATCTTATGCAAACGACATAAGAGTTGATTTTGCACGACAACGAAAACGAAACTGCAATTTTCCTTTCCCGAGTAGACCCCCTGGACCGCTATTCGTGGCGTCGTTTGGGGGAGGCCTATGTTCAGCAGTGAACGTATACGGGCTGGTGATTGTGGTATAGTTATGCTGGTCAATCCAGGTGTATTAGTGAGTGTATCGCTAAGACTATTTTCGTAACGTTCTTTTTCAAACATAAGGTAGAATGTACATCATTGCAGGCGTACTAAAATGCGGGAGGGAAAACTCTATAGAATTTCATTTGAAAAGTGTATGGAAATCCATTTTAACGTGGTTTTTTTTATTCTTTTTTTATCAGCCGGTTCTTTTTTTATCAGCCGGTAACGAATCTAAAAGAAAAATAACCATTATTTTCATAATAGTCAAAGAAGAAAAAGTTTTTACTTCGAATCCGCCATATGATATCGGCCTCTTCCGTTTTCGGAACAATATTTAAAAAAATAACATCAAAAATAACCATGTAAAAATCGCACGTGCGTGTATTTATTGCTACATTTGAGTTTACAATTCTTCAAGACTCTAAAACGATTATTTGCCTCGAAGGTGGAAAAGTGGTGGTTAAGCACTATGTATTACTCGGGAGAAAATATAAGATTCCTACCTCGTGTGTCTCAAATGACACACTCGATAGGAATTGGGTACTTTTTCGCCTAGATGTACAATGTACTTACTATTCTTTCCTTTAGTTTTTAGCCGTAATGAAAATTTTTCACAGTTGAATAGACCAACCAATTGGGTGGGTTGTTTGGTTGTACCTAATTATACCTACAAAACCATATCACCTATCTTATTAGCATTCATTCATACGTCCATTATTGAACGAGCCTTAAAAAGGGGGTTTTCCATAACCACCACGCGTACCTAATTATACCTAATTACCTACCTACTTATAGGTTTTACCCATCTTGGGTAATCGAGATTGGTAAAAACTATGTTATTAGGTACTTACAACGAACCGATGATAACCTATCATATTTATCAGTATGTACCGTGACATCTAAAATAAACAATCCTATACTTAGTTATAAAAAACAAAACGAATCTAAAAGAAATATCTGAGATACAATCACAAACGCTTTTCACCGATACTATCACCAGGTGCGATCTTCGCAGTAAATTAGCAAATAATTTATCACGTATTGTGCGCTTGCGCAGCGAAATCGCAGCTTTTGTCAGAAAATGTCTGCCCTGTTGCATTCTGAATCAAACAAAGCAACAATGAACTTTGTGCCGCTAGATTTTAGATCCATTATCCTTCGCTTTGATGAAGATTGCATGCCTAAAGGCACTGCTCAAATCATCTTTTAGTTGAGAAATAAAAAAAGACTGTCACATCCTAGTTTTAAGATTCAATTTCGCTTGAGACTAAGATCCTACTTCTATAGTATGATGCTACTATACACCGCGCAATTTCTATCAAAAGGCCTCTACCTGGCCTATTGTAATACTTTTTGCTCGCATAATATTACCTTATTCGCCTATCTAAACCGTCAAATGTCAACAAGAATAGGTATTATTGGACTTTGTGCTTTATATTGAAAGATATTGTGGTTTTATTACATTGGATGGCCATGCGGAAAGCAGATGTGCCAAGCCAAAGATCAAGTTAAAAAAAACTAATTTATTCTTGTTACATAACATATTTATAAGAATACCTAAACACAGAGTACAAGACAAATACATTTGTTATAAAACTGTAATAACAAATAAAATTTTATCTTCATAAATAAACGTATCAAAAAGCAACGACAAAATTATCCAGAAAATAGGATGACGTTTTTTATATAAATGAATACACACCTACTTCTCTACTTGTTACCAACAAAAAGAAGACAAATCTTGTTGTCAACCTTTCTAGTAACTTACCGTATAAAATGTAACAAAAAAGTAATTTCCCTACTTAACAGGAGTATCAATAAAAACAGGCTCGTGCTCAAAAAAGGGAAAATAAAAAATAAAAGTGCATCCGTCGTGCGCAGAGCAAAATCAAGATGGCGTCGCTTCCGCGCCCGCATCCTGTAAGCCGACTCCCGCGCAGCCTGCGGCCTGATCGATTTGCGGGACAGCCGTGAACTTGTAAAGGCTTTATTTATTGCCCGCGACGAGGGCTATTTTCGGTGAAGGAAATGAGTTTGACTTATTTTTTATTAGCTTCCGATCGCAATTTCGATAGTATCTCAAAACCTTTTTCTTACATAGAGGTTCTTTAACTTTCGTACAAAACACGTAATTAACGATTGATGACCTACCTACATCTGGTGGTCAATTCAAACGTACCTATTAGTGAGCGTTTAACTTACGCGACTCTAATTCGCAGCTCATCGCATTTTGCATGGCTACATTGATAGATAGATATAAAATTATTTATTTGCACACTTCTCAAAATAATTTACAAACAAAATAAACGACAAAAATTATAAAATATGTGACAATTGGCGGTCTTACCGCTAAAGAGCGATCTCTACCAGACAATCGTGGATGACTAGTATAGATTGAAGATGGGGATCTATGTGTATTATTACTTACCTAATACAAATCTTACATACATTTGCATGGCTGCATTTTGATTACGAATAAGAAACGAAAAGAAATAACAAACGAGCTGCGAAAATAATTTGAGGTCACCAATAGCTACTAATCTGAATTGACAAGCTGCAATGTACTGCGCCCCTAAAATATTAATAATAATAATAATATTTATTTACAGAAAGGTTTACAATATTCGTACTAGTCTTATTATTATATTAACAAATAAACTACAAAGTCTACGAAACAACAAAAAACTCCACGCGCAAAATCCAGAGAATACACCTGAAATCATGTAAATCCATTCGTAGTTGCTGAAATTCGTTGGCCAAGACCTTGGCATTATCCTAATGGATTCTACGACAAAGGAGTCGATCGAAAGATATTCCGGAGTAACTCATTGTGAATCTAATGAACTAGACTACTGTATTTCCTTACGTTTTTTGTAAAAATTACAATTCCATATTTTTATCCCACTACTAGCTGATTCGTCAGTCGTAAACTAGTACGCACTGCACCAAATCCTATAAAAAAAACAAACGTTGAATACCCAGCTTTTTCCCAATAATTCGGGTAACTTTTCCAATGTTTCTCAGTGTTGAAAACTTATTGGATTATTTAAAAAAAATCTAGCCCCGCTCCATTGGTGCGTTTCCCAACAAAAAGCATTTAATTTTTTTCTAAATCGATAAATGTTTTCTTTTTCTGTCGATTCTACAAACGTAAATTGCCCCGAAACAAACATAAATTTAGTCCCTTCCTCTTTAATTAAGTAAACTGAGTACATTTGTCATCACAATACAGTTTCAATTTAAACATTTCGCGAACTGAATCATAATAAAGTGATGCACGAAAAATATTCAACTCGCGTCCCTTTGTGAGTCGATAGTCGTGAGAACGAGATGGCAACACCACTCTCCCTTTCCTCAATTCGACGATGACACTTCCGAGAATCGTCTGAGCTTTTGAAGTATTTGAAATGCCCCACACATTGTACCGTTAGTTTACTACAGCGTTTTTTGCCTTGAGTCTTTGGAATCGTCCCCCTCTATTTTGTCTATGCGAATTAAAAGGAAAAGCTTTGTACGCACTCAAAGTTTTTGCATGTTTACCTGTTCATAAATTAGAATACGAAACGGTATTTTTATCGTTCGTTACCTTGGGAGATTCCTTTGATAATGGAGTGATTATAATGCTCAGTGGTTTATTAATTCATCATTATAAATACAGGTATATAAAGCAGCCATCTTGGTTTTATATTCCAAATAGGAAGGCCACTGTCCGCAAATAAACCAGAATTAAAAACAAAAATTCGTATTTAGAACTAGCCGGTTACCACCCCGCGTTCAAATGTCGACGAACGGGGAGGGCGCGCGACGTTGCCAAAACGGAAAGTGAAATTTCGTCACACTCTCCCTCTCATTCACGCACACAGTGAAATGCAGGATAGTTTATTCGCCTTCTCCTCTGTGTGAGTGTAATTCGGCAGACGATTCCCATGTGTGCGTTTGTTTTGATGAATATTGTACGTAGTGCGTCTGTGTGGAACAGACGAAAGTACCTACTCTACGCGTGCAAGTTCCTTCCTTGTTCGATCGCCTTCCTAGACGCGACGAAGAAGAATTAAAGTTATTAGATGTGTTTGAACGGAAAATCGTCTCGTTCGTGTTCAGTTTAACTTAATGAGGCCATTTATCTGTGAAATGGCACGTGCTTAAGAAATTCCTGTTTCTTAATAGCATTTTCGACAGACTGTGTAAAATAAGAACATGGTAGTATAAGTTTTGAAGTTTTCTTGTTATCCTAATTGAATCTCTCAAGAGTGGAGCCATTGTGAACCTTTATTGTCTGGTTTCTACGACGATATAAAATAGTCTCAGAATTTCTGTAAACAAGTAGTGGTGTAGTGTGTTGCGAGGGGCGAGCGGAGACATCGGGAATAGATAGTTAAACGTCCGTATTGAGTGGCACTCGTTTATTGTCTGTTTAGTATTACCATATAATGAAAATGCTTACTCGCTACTTTACGCTAACACGTACATTCATAATGCACACCACTACATCATAGGGGTTGCAAAGAAAAAAAAATAAAACATTATTATATTTTTTTTTTGTTTAACAAACTACAGTATAAGACGTTTGTACTTATAAAATTTGACACATTTATAACAGTTTCATAACCAGTAAATATTAATACCTAACACACTTAATGTACCTAGTTTAATTAGCATACCTAACTTATTCGTTCTATCCTAACTTACTAATGTAACAGAAGAATACCTACTCATGTAACGTAAACAATAAACTAAATTATAAACATCTTAGTTCTATTTTTATGAATCGTTTCAGGCTTATTACCTTTAAGTATCGTGACATTAGGTTCATTTTCGAACAACACTTTATAAGGTCCTTCAAATAATTTATCTAACTTTTTTCCAGTTTCATTTTTAACTAAAATTAAATCTCCTTTCTTATAACTAATTGGATTACATTTTTTATCGTAAACTAGCTTTCTATTTATTTTTCTTGAGATTAAATTACTTGCTACTTCCTTATGCGCTAACTGTAATCTATACTTAAGTTCTAACATATAGTTATCAGGATTATAAAGAGGTTCTACTACGTTATTAGTTAAATTACTAGGAAGGTTGCAAACTTTACCAAATACTAACTCAAATGGTGAATAATTTGTCTCTGTGTGTATGGTTGTATTATGTGAAAAACACCAAAACTGTAGCCATTGGCTCCAAGTTTCTGGGTGGCCATCACATTGTGTTCGTAAAAATGCAGCTAGGTGCTTATGGGTATTCTCTAAAGCGCCTATCGACTGATGATGATATGCTGTCGAATGAATTTTTTCTATTTTTAGTAATTTGCATACCTCTTTCATAGTTTCGGACATAAACTCCGTGCCTCGATCTGAAGCGATGGTGGTTGGTACGCCGTATCTGAGAATAAAGTTATTTACCAAACATTTTGCAACACTCACCGTGTCTTTTCTCTGCAATGGATATGCCTCGACATACTTACTTAATTCGCACTGTAAACTTAAAATATAAACATTATTATCTAAATCCTTATCTAAGGGCCCTACTAAATCTAAATATACCTTTTCAAAGGCACTCGTCGCTGTCGTAGTTATAGTCATGGGTTCGATTTTATTTTTAGAATATTTATTAAATTGGCACTTTTCGCACTTAGCAACGTAATTCTTAATATCGATGCTCATGCCTGGCCAAAAGTACTTACGTTTGATATTGTTTGTCATTCGCCGTATGCCTGCATGCCCACTTGTAGGTAACAAATGATAGTCATGTAGGATGCATATTTTATCGTCATTTTTGAGGACTTTTGTAATAGTACCTCTAAGAATATTTATCTGTGGTCCGGACCATTCGACTCTTTGTTTTATTTCGTCGATTAATTGTTTTATAAAACTTTCATTACATTTGTCTTTTATTATGCATATTTCTTTTATATTTATTTTTTTACAAAAATTACTCAACATATTCGCAAATTCGGCTCGCGTAAAATGCGACATAAAATTGAGATTAATGTATAAAGTTAATTCTTCTTTAACAAAAGCAAGACATTCATTTTCACAATTAATATTTTTCTTTATTAAATCTTTTCCTTTTATAAACTTCAACTCGACACATTCGCACGGTTTTCTTAATATCTCCGCTATCCTCGGTTGGCCAAACTTTGGTTCGACAGGTATATTAAGAGAACTACTACTCGTACTATTATCATTCAATCCACATTGCTCATCACTCTGTAAATCTAATCTCGCCTTTTGAGTTCTAGTTGTTACCATAGCTATAATTTTTTCGTTTATCGATTTCAATTCCTCCGAACTTATTGTCACTCTACTCAATGCATCAGCTACTGCGTTATTACAACCTTTTATATATTTTATGTCGTAGTCATACTCCTCTAATTGTAATCTAAATTTTAAAAGACGTGTAGATGGGTCTTTCATACTAAATAGATATATAAGGGGTTTGTGATCTGTCATTATAATAAACCTTCTGCCGTATAAATAGGGTCTAAAATACTTAACACTCCATACTATTGCCAAAAGTTCTTTTTGTATCGTAGGATAGTTAATCTCTGCTTTATTGAGTGGCCTACTGGCGTAAGCAATTGGTCTTAAGTCTTTATTGCATAACACTGATCCCACGGCTGTACCAGAAGCATCTGTTTGAAGTATGAATTCATTTTGTTCCGAAAAATCTGGATATTGTAAAACTGGTGGTTTTATTAGTTTATCTTTTAGCGTTTTAAAACATTTATGGCATTCGTTTGTCCATATAAAAGGTTCATTTTTTCGACATAATTTATTTAGGGGTACGGTAATTTCTGCAAATGATGGGATAAATTTTCTGTAATAATTACAAAAAGCTATGAACCGCTTAAGTTCATTTGCGTTTTTCGGTTCTGGATATTTTTCTAAAATACTAATTTTTTCAGGGTCTGGTAGCACACCTTCACTTGACACTACGTGACCGAGATAGAGTAACTGTGTTTTCATAAAGTCGCATTTAACTGGATTGAGCTTAAGGTTCATTTTCCTAAGTCTTTCAAATACATCCATAAGATTTTTATTATGTATATCAGATGTTCTGCCGAATACTATTAGATCATCACAGTACACGAAACATTTTTCATAGGTGAGACCTGACATTGCTATAGACATTACTCTAGAAAACGCACTAGGTGAAATTTTTAATCCCATTGGGAGGCGTTTCATACGATATTGACCTGTACTTGTAGAGAAACTTGTAATATCTCTACTTTCTGGCTTTAAATTGACTTGATAAAATCCTTGTTCAAGGTCTAAATGACTAAAATAAATACAACCCGAAAGAGAGTCTAATATTTCGGTAATGTTCGGTAGGGGAAATTTATCGTCCTGTATCGTATCGTTAACTTTCCTGTAATCTACAACCAAACGCCATTTCTTTTGTTCACCTGAGTTTTTGGGCACTAAAAGTATTGGGCTATTCCATTCACTACAAGCTGGTTCGATTATATCATCCCTTAGCATTTTATGCACTTGTTTACTAATCTCTGGTTTAGACGACTGGGGTAAACGATAAGGTTTGACATACACTGGTTTCGTGTAGGGTTTCACTACTATAGACTGATCGGCTACACTCGTTGTACCTAGCTTATCGCCTTCTAGGAAAAATATGTCTGCATATTTTGCGCAAATAATTTGAATTTGTTTTCTATCTTTTGGGGTTAAATGTAATAGTTTTAGTTCTGATAATAATTTAGTGACACGATCGGTACTTTTTTGAGCTTGATTAAATAAACACAAGTTGTAATTTTCCAAATAATCAAAATCTTCATGATGGATAATATCTTTTGTTGTTATTTTTATTGAATTTTCACTAGTATTTAAAATTTTTATTGGGATTTTACCGCGATTCGGCTTAACTATACAACCTGCTAAAAATAAATCGTCAGTTAACTGCTTTGGATATAATACGCAATCTTTATAAATGTTTTTATTGATATCAACATAATGTATTGACTCACTACGTTCCGGGATAATTAAATAACTTTCATTCTCCGAACATTCATCGTAACGCTTTTGTATTTGTATATCACATTTTGTCATATCATTTAATTGCAAAGTAAGTATATTCATTGGTAAGTTTATTTTTGCATGATACTTTCTCAGGAAATCTAAACCGATGATTCCGTCAGTTTTGCACGGAACGGTATCAAATAAATGAAATTTATGATAAAACTCTACACCGTTCTCCGATTGCAATGGAATGCATGAGAATTTAGTTGCTTGAACTTTTCCGCCGATTCCTGTTATTATTGTTTTATTAGAGTACGTTTTTAAATTATTTACTAAATGTGTACTTATTATAGAAATTGATGCGCCTGTATCGATTAAGAATTTTAGTTTTTTATTTCGAAAATATAAATGAATGCAATCTAAAGTTTCGCTTGTCATAATATAATTAGGAGTCCCGAAAAAACTGACCTAGATTAACCTCTTCATTTTTCTCCTCCTTTTGCTCATTAACTAAATTCACATTATTTTGCTGTGCTGACCTTTTACCTCTGTTATTACCTCTATAATAGTATCCTCTATTCGATGATCTGTAGTAACCACGCGGTTGGTAGTATCTACGTCCTCGATAAGAACCTCGCTGAGCAGGTCCCTGGCCTCTAACCTGTACATTATTACCTCTGTACCCTGTTGTCTGTCCGCGGCTGTAATATCCACGTCCTCGATGAGGTCTACCTCGTGTATATGAGAACACGGCATCCTGACCTGAAATTCCGGGTAGTGACTGCTCCTCATCCTCAGCTGCGCGCACAGCATCCTTCATATTATCGTAGTTCCGGGCTGCCAATATGGTACTTAGTCTACGGTTTCTCAAGCCATCTGAAAATCTTTTGACCACTAACCTTTCGTTTATGGGACTCAATATTACAGCTGCTGCTTGATTTCCGTCAGCTTGCGCTATTGTAAGACCTGTAAACAGGTCCCGCAATCTTTCACCATATTCTGAAATGGACATATTATTTTGCGAAAGGTTGTTAATCTGCGACATTATGGAATTGGCAGATTTTTTAGAGAGAAGGCAATCTCGCATATCTTTGACTAAACTTTGCACAGATTCATATGAATTTTTCAGTTTCAGTTTTGCTGTTTTTGAAAGTCGTGTTTTAATTACGAATGATATTAGTAATTTTTTGTTTGCATCATCTTTTAAACAACTTTCGTACATCTCCAAACCTTCTATTATTTTTTCTATGCTATCCTCTTTACCATCCATAAATGGAATTAAAATACTCGCCGTTTTTAAATTGAAGGTCTCCATTATAATAGTATTATTTTCGTCTATATCTAAAAATTCGTCAGACGAACTCTCTGAAATATCTTTTACCTCTTTATAGCCTAAGATTTTTCTATAAACTTCCTCAATTTTTGTTGGAATTGATGGCCTTAATTTTAATTCGTCCTTACGTAGATGTCCGTAATCGGTTAATAGTGTAAACTCATTATACAAATCATGAGCCTCCTGAAACTTTTGCTTACCTATTGTATCTTCTCGACGTTTTGGACCTAATTTTCTAATACTTACGCACAAATCTAATAAACTATTGTATATTTCACTGAGTCTTTCCATTAATAAATAAAGTCAATTTTTATACGAATTACACTGTTGCACGATCTGTCTCTGCAAGGGCTGCTTCGCACTTTCACTGGAACAGCTGCTTGGTTTGTCCACTGCATTGGCTGCTTGGCTCGTCCACTGGATAGGCTGCTTGGGCCGGGCTATACCCTGGACACCACTGGTAACTGAGCCGGGAATACCCCTGACTCCTCCAACAAATAAATTTTTCTTTCTTCTGTCTTCTTAGATTTTATTTTTCACGTTTCTTTATTATTTTCTTCCTATATTTATCTCTTCTTTCTTCATAATTTTTTTTTTATCTTCTTTTTTCACAATTAATTTTCTTTAATATTTATTTCTTCTTTCTTCATAGCTATATATTTTCTTCTTCTTAATTTTGTTACTTTTCATTTTCATTACGAGAGGTGCAGGCGACGCAGGTAGGTTCCTCTACTTGTCTCGCAGTCACGCGGCGGAAGGATCTTCTTAAATTCTGCGTAAAAACTTCGCTCCTTATCCAGTCATGATGGCATTTTTTGTACAGAACGTATAATCCATACAGTCCTGCTATGGATAGTATTGTGCAAATTACGAACATTACGATGCTGATATTCGTGAGGTGATATTCTGTGGCTGTGTTAGATCCTCCAGAAGCACTTTGTGTTATGAAAACTTCATCTTTTTCTATATTGGAGCGGCACATTTTGTTTTGTTTTTAGTCTTTATATATTTTGTTTTCTTATTTAACACTGATTTATTAACGCGACGGTAACGCGGTCGCTGGCAGGGTCGCCATGTAGTGTGTTGCGAGGGGCGAGCGGAGACATCGGGAATAGATAGTTAAACGTCCGTATTGAGTGGCACTCGTTTATTGTCTGTTTAGTATTACCATATAATGAAAATGCTTACTCGCTACTTTACGCTAACACGTACATTCATAATGCACACCACTACAGTGGCGGTCGGAGCTTGTTGTCATTTTGAAAGACCAACTTGGTTGGTTGGACCGCTAAGGAGCATAACAGCAGCATATCATCATTTTAATATTAAAATAAATAATAATCCTCTCACTAGAATGGCGCGTCAGTACAATGAGATATCTATAAAACATATTAAACTTGACATTTTTAACCCAAAAATAAACCGTTTCATTAGAGAACTTAATGTATCCTCCATTTCAATGATCCTCATAACGCTGGTCCTTCACGCTGGAGCACTCAACCTGGTGATGGAATAAAATAGGGTACTGCCAGGTCTTATAGCTAGGCAGTATTCAGTATTTTATTTATTGCATTCATACAGTCAGGTCTTAGTAATTTGGTGAGTTTATGTAAAGATCACAGTATGTACCCATTTAGGGTGTTGCAATAGAAGACTGGCAGGTATCGTGCCTTTCTACTAAAGATGAATATAACTAATTTATAATTTAATTTGCGAGTCGCTAAAAGAATCGTTGAAGAAGTCGTCGAGTTCGTAAAAATATTTTCTTATGGGCATCTCTTTCAGTTTGCTTTCGAACATGTTTTTTCTTTCGAGACATTTTATGTTTCCTGGGAGATTATTGTAAATTTTTACCGCCATCGAGTTCGGGGAAGATTAGTGGATTTTTAATTATGACTCAGGCTTCACCAGGTTGTGTTTATATCTAGTTTAGTATCGGCGGGGCTGGTCGTTAAGTTTTTGGAAAAATATTGGGCAGTGTGCATGGCGTGCGTATATGCGTACTATGCCTCAACGCTGTGCATGTGCTCTGTGCATGTGCACTAGGAAGATGTTGCCTGGCTGTAGAATTGGTTTTGTTGTTTAAAATAAAGTTTTATCACAAGTGTCCTTTACAAACTAGACTTTTCTTTTTATTGTAAGTCCATTTAGTACAAATAATAATATTAATTATACATAGCTGTACACACATATTTTTACGCTACAAAGTAGATTAAAACTACTTTTTTGTACGTCAATTTAGCTGACATTGTAATGTGTTTTGTGTGTTAAATAAATAAAAAAATAAAATACTTACGCTTACTACGCCTCTTACGACAGCCGCAGGAGGAATTGGAGTGGTGCAAATTCTAAGCCGGCACCACACAGCTACATACATACAGTGGTATATTATAGAAATTTTTCTCTCCGTTTAGAAAACCACCAAAACCGAAAACACAAAACATTTTTAATCTTGACATCTCACACACAGAACATGCACTAAAATTATCAATGTTTATGTAAATAAAATGTATACCTACTCAATTAAAGCTTGGATGAAGTTATAATAAGATAGTGTGTTTAAGGGTTTAATAGCCTAGGTAGATAGATAGATGGATAGTTTATTTGGCTTACAAATGGACAGCACAAAATACAAGCAAACAGACAAGTAGGTAGGTATATAAAAACAAATTTAAAATTAAAACTAAAGAGTAGGTACAAAACAATTGCTTATCGTTCATTCTCAGTTTGAAAAAGCGTAAATGTGTTTAAATTTATGAATAATATTGTCTAGGATGAATGTACTCTGGATTTGTATTACTCTTATAGATAAGATTACAAATAAAGATATTTTAAAATTGAATTGAATTGAACTAAAATTATCAAGACAACTCTACCAATTGACACTACGAATTATCACATTGAATAAAGCTGTTAACCTTCGAACCGGTTGTTGAGGGCAACGCCGGAGGCGCGAAAATCCGATAACTTTCACCCCCCACCCGTTTTCCCCCTCCCGCCCTTTAATGGCATAAAAAATCAATTTCCCGCCGAAATTACGCCAAGTCGACAAATTGCGAACGCCTCCAGTCTGTAATCGAGGTACGGTCTACTATGTAAAGGATGAAAAGCCTGTGACAAGTTTTGCTCCAGCTCAAAAACTTGTTCGCTTCTTTACTGACCTTCTAAAGATTGAATTGAACAAAAAATTACAGTGACCACTTTATTTCCTTGTTTTATTAGTAATTTGATTTTTGTGACGTGTCCAAGAGTACTAATCTAAGTCTAAAGGAAATAAAGTACCTACTTTGATATTTAATTTTGATTATGTCCTCCTAGCCGAATTTCGACCATGGCGGCCAATCCCATCGGAGACCAGATGCACAGGACATATTATAGTGCACCAGTGTGTGCTTAAACACTGGTGCACTCTCTATTCCCTCACTCTCATAATCCGATGGGACGGCAGACCGACATAACCAGGGAGAGGTCAAGCGCAGGACCTACGGCTTAATATGCTTTCCGAGGCTCGGGAATTATTCATATTACAGCCATTGTTATTTGTGTGTTTTGAAAGATTTTGGAGAATCACTTGAACGATTTAAAGGCCTTTGCCGAATTGAGTTTAGAAAAATCTTTTAGCGTTTAACACTCGATCCAGGCAATGAATTATTAAATTCTTGAAACCGGTTTGTTCTGTAGTAAGTAAGATCTCTACTAACCTATGCCCGCAGCTATATTCATTTGATACCATAATACAATGAATAATACTACAATGAAAGCTTCTGCCCGCGGCTTCGGGTGCCTTTTTTCCGGGATGAAAAGTAGCCTATAATTTTTTTCTATGTCCTACATAAATGCAAAATTTCAGCCTAATAAGTTCAGTAGTTTAGGCGTGAAGAGGTGACAAACATCAAAACTTTCGCATTTGTAGTATTGGTGTGACTGCAGCCCTGAGTTTGGTTTCTCGTTTTATCGAGACGTGTCATTTTTGTACGAAACAATACATTACACTTTATTGCACATCAAGAAAATAAAAAAAAAGACAGGAAAAGAGAGATAACAGAGTGTTACAATTGTATGATATTTGCGTAGTTCCATGTCCACACGGTAGAGGCGCTGTGCCTAATTCCATACAAAAACGTCTTGATACTACCGACAAACCAATGGGGCTCAGATAAGCCTATTTTTGGGATAATGTAGATGCCAATTAGTGATTTTATTTGAAGATCAACTAGGATTTCTGCAGATTGTACACTCCAAAAACTTCCACCAACAAATGAACAAATTTTGCCTCATTGTTATAATTATTCGCCGAGAATAATCTATGGAAGCTCATTATCACATAAAACAAGATGAGTCATTCCATTAAATGGCATCCCCCATTCAAATGTAGCACCCACCCTAACTCAATGATCTGTCATTCGAATCGCTCACATAATTAAAGCACAATCAGAAATTCCTCATAACACACCACTAACGTTTGCACATTCAACGTAAATAGTCGAAAAGCACACGAGTCCTCACGAATACTCACGAATACACACGAAGCTACTTGCATACGGCTATGTACCTAAGTTCGTATGTATACGTGTAAAGTCCGCCTGACCTTGACGTGAGGGTGAAAGTGCCCCCCGCACTTCCCGCCGAGCCTTCCGCGATCTATTTGGAGATCAAACTCAATGGGTTTGAATTTTGAATTCAGCTTGATTGGGATGCCATTTTGTTTTGTTTGTGGCCAGTGCGAAAACTGAGCGATACTTTCACTTGTTTATGGTTTGAATGTTTGAAAATGGAAGCTCAGAAAGCTCTCCATACAGTTTTGTAAATATTTCAATTGGGTAGGTAGGTATTTACCTTTACTTATGTACTTTCGTTACTACCATGAAATCACTTCTAAATTTAATATTGTTAACTTGTTAACCCATAAAAATTCTGTTAAAAACTCATATTAGCGTTCATAAATTCTTAAATACGCTGTAGCCATCAATTCAAACGTAAACATGTAACAAAATACGTTGATTTTGTAATAAAATTTACGACAACACACGATCTACTAAACCATTGACATAAAATTGTATCGAACGTTCGAATCACAAACAAAATATTGTCGTAAAGTTGCTAAGCGATTTGGTATTTATTCTGTTGTTTTGATATTACTTTTTGATTTTATTTTGACGAAATATGTTATGTTGTTTTATTGAAACAGGAATGGATTTTATTTTACTTTTTAAAATCTTTACGTGGAATTCCTAAACTGCGAATCTTTTAAAATGTTTCCTTGATTTATAAAACATGTGTCGAACTTTTAATTTGTACAAGACAGGATTCAAACCGCCACCTTTGCTGCTCCACCATAGATAGACTAGACATCTAATTACCTCAATAAAACCTGATGTAAACCGAATTTGCATTGTAGCCCGTCCCACATCCAGCAGTGAGATTAATAGAATCAACGGCACACAATCGGATTTCAAATACGAGTTTTTAAAAGCGATTAATAGAATTCTCAAAATCTTTCAGTTATCCTTACGTAGTGACATCGGCATACAAATTGTTCTGTAAAGATCAAAATGTCACTTCCTCAAGTAACTTATTCGACTGACTTTTAAAACCATGTACATATCTAAGACTTTCCAATAAGCTCTAAAAGTAAAAAATATCATCTTTCTGATATTTTTTACGAAATAGCGTTTCTTCAGAAGAAACGCTATTTCGTAGAGGCTCGTAGCTAAGTGCTACGAGAATTCGTAGCGTTTCGTAGCCGCAAGCTACGCGACTATTAAATACTTCTTACGAAGTTATGATATTATTATATTTCTTGTAATACTAATAGGTAGACCACACAACTGGCGGATCTCTGTAGAACCTTGTCACATTAAGAAAACAAACGAAAAACACAGTAACAAACGCCACTTTTGGCGTTTGTTACTGTGTCATGGTTCTACAGCGATCCGCCAGTTGTGTGTTGTTGTTGTCTACCTATAGTAGTATTACGAGAAATTTGGTAGGTATCTACATACCTACCAAATCTATCAATCTATAGGTTTACACGTACATTCATAGATTGATATCCTATATTATTAGAGCGAAAGTTTATGCCGTTGTGAAGACGATCTGAACCAGGAATAAGATATAGGCTTTTATTCCGAAAAATGACTGCGAAGCCGCGGGTAGAAAACTAGTGGGTAATATTCGTACAGATTTCTTGTATTGTAGGTAGTAAATAAGAACCATTTTTTCATCGAACTGAATAGAAGAACCTTACCAAAAGAATCAAGAATCAAAAACTGTTTATTTCCATACGTATATCACTGTAGGTACACTTATAAAAGGTCAAATTCTTAAAATTAATAATGTTAGTGATATTTTTGATTTTTCTCGCTTCTGTATGTAGACTAAAGTAAACCGTACTTTAGCCAAATTCTAACTGTATTTTTGTATATCTTTTATTTATTTATTTTGTTCAATATTCATAATCATCATTCCGTTCACTACCTGCTCTATTTAAATATTTCCCAGTATTTGTAGTTACCCCACTTTCCCCATTGATACCATCGTGACGGTTTTTGTATTATTTTATATGAAAATCAAAGGAAACTCATTTAGTTATAAAAGGATATTTTTTCGCAATATAAACCTTTAGTTTACCGTCCCATAATGAGCTCTTTTCCCGACCGCCTGTTAGAGATGGTTATGTTTTTCTCAAAGGCCATTTTACCTTTTACTTTATTTGGTAGCAAAACACCTTGTTTATGGAGTTTTTATGGTACAATTTGCGCTGAGGCCTTGAGGTTTTTCCTGGTAAAGGTACAAAGAACTGCGCTACAAACGTACATACTAATTCTTATTATAGATGCCTTCTTTACTTCTGTTTATTAAAAGAGAAATAAGTTTTAATATTTTAAAAAACTTTTTAAAAACAAACTTTTCATGCATTATCATCCAAACTAAACGTGTAAACAGCTGCATTGCCATACAGCGGGGCAATGCAGCCAGCGTCTTGGGGACGCTTCCGACTGGTATTGATATGGATCAGTTGAGCTACGTGTAGATTGTTTGCAACAGTCTGCAGTTAGCTTAATTGTTTCAATTGTAAATACTAATTATATTATAATTTTCTTTGTGAATAAATGCAACAGCTCAATCAGTTGAAGATATCAGCTTCAAAATTGAGTTGCAAGTATCCACCCGTACAAACATAGTTACTTACATTGCAAGAAAAATAATAAATTGTAAAATAGGACTCACCGATATTTGCGAGCTTTTTTTGAAGATGATTGTCTTCAAAAGTACTTACTTACTGTAATCATTTGAACTGGATATTTTACAGAGATCATCGACTGGCCCCGATAAGTAATTGAGAAGCATAAAGCGGATATACATCTAGATGCATGTGTATTAGATATGCTTTAGCTTAGCTTTTAAACATAGAAACTGAAATTCCTTAGTATTTACTCAGTTTTTTTAAGTTTTGCGGGACAATTAATAATCCCAGGGGAATAAATAGAGAAAGAATTTTTAAAATCGTTCAATAACTCACGGAAAAATCGAAAAATCGAAAAATCGAGACGATCATCCAGCCGGACACAGAACTTCCTCCTTTTTTAAAGTCGGTTACAAAATAAAGGAATGTTTCTTTTGAATAGAATCTTTCCCTCATGGTAACGTTCGTTTATTCTCCCTTGATGATAATGATGATGCCCTGATAGCCGAATTTCGGCCATTCTCAACGAAGACTAGCCAGGAGCGCAGGACATAATATAGTGCACAAGTGTGCGCGCAAACACAGGTGTACTCTCTATTCTCTCACTCTCATAATCCGATGGGCCGGCAGACCCACACGACCAGGGAGAGTTTAGGCGGTGGACCAACAGCTTAACGTGCTTGCCGAGGCACGGGGGTGTAACACCACTATTCTACCTTGTATAGTATGGACATAGGTATGGATATGTATGAGTCATAAGTATGCGTGCGTTGCGTAATCAAAATAAATAACTCTAGTTTACGTCACATGTCTGATACAACCCGTTTGTCAAAATAGGTTGCATATATACGTAAATGGTTCCATGTTCAAAATGACGTATCGTGACTGTACACGTACCATGTGACCGTATATGTAAACAAAACGCACATAACCTTGGGCAGACAGTATTAATCGCAGACGGGCACCAGACGGGACGAACCCTTCGTATCTTTATTATGTTTATCCCGGGGGCCTTGGCTGTGACCCCAGGATGTTCCCAAATCGGAATCCTGAAGGCTTACAAGGCTACGGTGCAAACCTTAACATGTTCCATAAATACTTTTCTGTCTTCATCCACCATTGATTGCTGCAAATTAGTTGTTTGTATTTATTTTCTCTGCATCTATAATCTATGTTACAGTTATCTAATACCAAACTAGCTCTGCTTAGCTTGGTGCTAGGTGATGCTGTGAGAATTATCCAGCATTATTTATTTATTTTAATAATTACCGCGTTACACTATTCAGTCTGCCATATCTTTTCAGTCAATACAAACCAGCCATTCCACAAAATATCCAACATTATCATCTATATTTACTTTAACAAGACTGGCTAAACCAAACATGTGCATTAACTACAATATAGGTCCTACAAGACAACCCACACCAACTCCAGTCAACATGTATACACGAAATAAATAAAATATTTATTCGGCCGGAGGGTCCCTGAACCTGACCCGTTTCAGCCCTTCAGGGTTAGGGATAAGGGACGCCCAGTAATTGTAGGGATGGAAATATGTAATTATGTTTAGGAACTCCCCTGTTATATTCCTTATGCGGTCAGTAGGATCGATAAACGAGTGTCATTGTTACGTATTGGATCATACTATTGTGAATCGACGACATCATTGGCGTAGCGGGCGAAAATCCTCCTGCATTTCGCCGCGGGATAAATGTTTGTACGATCGACTGATATTGGTTCCTCCCTAGGCGTCCCTAAGTTAAATAAAAATAAATTATTTTTGCATTGTACTAAAGTATATTAATTATCTAGTATCGATATACGGATAGATAATGTACTAAGTATATTAATTATCTGTATGCCGTATCCGTATGTTTGCTTAGTTTGGGGCTAGGAAGCTGTGTAAATTGTCCAAAATTTAAAAATAATTATAGGTCTAAGTTTGAGAAGAGTGTGTTTGTGCGCCGATTTCCGCCAAAAGAACTGATTATCACTATCACACTGAAATTTAGCACACATGAACTTTTTGATGTTGAATATTATAAAAGCTGCTAATTAAATCGGAAATATGTATAAAGCTGCAATTAAAAGCTAAATCAAAATATAGCTAATTCATCATCACACTTATATAAAAGATGCATGAACCTATATGTACTACTGTATCTCTTCAAAACTACTAAGCCCAGCTGAAAGATGTCAATTAAAAAAAAACACTCCAACTACAATATCATCCAAATTATAAAGCATCACATCTCAGACTGATAAATTCTCTAAACGACGGGGTGAATGTAGGCACAAGTTGTTCTCGCCTCACTTCACTTTTCTGAGAATGTGCTCCCCACTGTCAATCTTCAGGAATAAATTGAACACTTTTCTGAAATGTTTACGCAAAACGATGTAAGGTCGGATTTATTGCTGTTAGATGTTTAGAAAATACCTAGCTTAGAAATGTCGAAAATTTCGTGTGGATATCATAGTATTCTTCTACTTTGTTTGGTGGCTTTTGAGATTATTTGACACAATTCAGCCAATGCCCGTAATTATCAGTTTTCTGAATGTCAAAATATAGTCATACAAAAAAAATAGTCATATTGAAAAGATGGTTATTGAGTTCGGGCCCGTCAAATTAAAATGGTATAGACCCCTAGGTAAGTCTAGATTCTGTGTCATTCTCGGTCTACGCACAGACCCTACAAACACCGTGAACAGTTTGACATGACATCCTAAGGATAACCTCGGAAGAATAGATCTTCCACGAAAGATTCCTGTCCTTTGTTGAGTATTGAAGTAAATAGAGTTTTTTTTTTCTTCTTTTTTTTAAAACGCCTCACTCAAGTGATTTTTTGAGTGAGGGAACGGAAGCGGTTTTTTACAGTTTTCAATAAATTTTTTGTAACACTATCTCCCACAGCCCAATAAAATTGTACGCAAAGCAGTTTTAAAGTTAGAATATAGAATCGTTTATTTGTAACTCAAACACATACAATTTAAAAGAAAAGAACTTAAAAAAGAAAACAGTTTGCTAGAGTTACAAAATGGTCCCTGTCTCATGAGTTGGTTGTATTTGCGTACAAGCAACTCAGTCACTAGTCTTACGACTGAGCCGTTCCGTGACGTCACGGAGTATAAAAAATAAGTACTATTTTCGTTACTATTTTAGTAAAATACTAGCAAAATAAAAAACAATGAACAAAGCGAGAAACACAAAGAAAGATACCAAACCGTTTTCACAAAAAGATTCTAATATTTAAAAGTCGCGATCCAAATGATATGTGATCTCCCAAAAGCACACCTCATGATTAAAGAAAGCGAATGGCAAAACTTTCGGTATATTCCGCCCTTTACTCAAAACTTTCGGTATGTTTCGCCCTTTACTCAAAAATAGTAAAGTTTGAATAGTCAAAAGCACTCTACAAATGAAAATGGAGGTGTGGTTGTTGTAATATGAAATGAGACATGTGGTATTGTAGACAGTTTTAAAATAAGTAATAGGCCTTTACAACAAAACGAATATTTAGGGTTACTTTAACGCATTCAGTGCCCAGCCCTAGCCGTAGCTGGTTGAAGAAGTCCATGCGTCGCGGGCAAGTGAGGCATTGAGTCAGTCAGAACAATTTTTTTTTTTATATCATAATGGACGATAAAAATTTTCTTTTCCTATCATCTTAATTACACTAATATTATAAATACGAAAGTTTGGATGGATGGATGGATATTTGTTACTTTGTCACGCCAAAGATACTGAACGGATCGGGCATCAAATTTTGCATATATGTAGGTCTGGACCCGGAATAACACATGCTACTTTTATCCCATAAATCAGTTCCCATGGGATAGAAATAATTTCCTTTTCACATTCGTTTGTACGGCCTATTTTCCTGGGCCTGGAAAAAATAAATTTTACAATATAAAAGTAATAAAGTTCATTTTAGCTTGCAACTTCTCCATCAGAGCGCTAAATGGCTAACAATTGTCTATTTGCGTTGAAATAGAGAGCATCTGTTTCTACACTATGCAAAGTGAGCGAGACTTCCGACCCAGAAAGATAGCTAACGCACTTGCACATTAAAACCACATTAACGCGTGGAAAGCCGGGAGCCGAAACTAGTTAGTAATATACTATAAAAAAATATTTACAAAACTCACGTTTTGATGATAAAAAATAAAGATAAACTTTTGCAATTAAAAAACTAGAAGGCGAGGGTAGTAAATTACTGTTAATCCTCGAAAGTTTCGCGAATTTCCATTGTCTTGTTATAAAAATGTATCTGTGTTTTGTATCTAAAACGTAAAAAATAATCCTGGCTTAACACGACTTTATATAAACTTATTTCATTGGATATTTCAGTACTTATGAGATGAAAGCCTTTGTTCGAACGATCGTTGCGGTACATCGATCTCTTAGTGAAATTTATCTCATAATTCAATTCATTGAAAGAAATGCCATGATCTTTGTCCAAGATCTTTTTAACAAGATAGTGTTCACACACAATAAATTATATTGCAGTATTTCAGATCAATAACTTAAAAGCTTTTGTTTATGCAATAGTAACGATCATCATTTTCTTGAATTAACATCAAGATTCAATTGATGGAAATAAATAGTACCTATATACTTTTTCCTAACAAGACAGAGTACAAAAAAGAAAATGCAGAGTTTCAGACCATTGACCTTTCTAAATTCGTATTGTTTATATTAAAATACCTAAGCAGTCCCAAGTCTGGTCCCGTCCTGACCTGGGTCACGACAGGGTCGCGTCGGGGTTTTCCTTATACGACCCAAAGGGTCTGTTAATGCCCATAAAAGGGATCCCGAACGGAGTGTGAAGGGATCAATGGGTATTTTGGTATACAAGTGAGTTTTGATCCTTGTTTACAGTCGCATATGTTTCATGATCTGAATGTACACGTGTCCACGAGCCTAAGGAGCCGAGGAGGCTATAGCATATCGCACCCCTGGACAGCTCCGCTGCAGCACAACACAAAAATATTAATGTGCAGTCAAATATGGGTTATAACTCATCAGATGACACGGACCACTCGTTTGAAGAAGCTTGTGGGAAGGATCATGCGCTTTTTTTAATATAAACTGCTTCATACAAAATGCATGTAACGTGTCACATCCGTGCTCCGTCCGGGCCACGTACAAAGCACGCCCCGGTCTAATATAATTATTTCTTTAAGGTAGGTAACCAATCTCGTGCATCTTACAGCATAGTCTTAGAGCGTATGCCCTGAGAGGTATTGCTCGAAATCTAACAATCTGAAATCTGCAGTCTTTTAAATCTAGGCATTGGTCAATTATAATCGCGTGAGCCATCTGCTTTTTCTGTTAATTAGACGTATAAAATTGTATCAATTTGTCTGATTCGGGCCTTTCTGTACTGGCTTGATAAAGCAAATCCTAGTAATTCGATTGCTTGGCTAACTCGACACGTTTTTTAAGAATCATACTGTTTTCTCACAAGATGGTCCAAAATACTTGACTGTTAATATTTAAGACCACTTCTACGGGTACAAGTGTTTCGCGCTGAGTTAGGATTGTTGTAACAATCAGTAAAATATGAGATACTCCTCTCGTCAGCAGGTCTACTTTGGAAAACATAATAATTACGAATTTTCTGATAACGGATCGCACGGAACTAACTCAGAACTCAATTTTTGAATCGCTTTCACACTTCAAGCTCTCGATTGCTACTGACTTTCGTGTGAATTTTCGGCTACTTGTGGCATAATGTGACATCTGTGAAACAAAAGCGTACCTGAAGTCATTACCGATTCAAAAGATGCCGTTTTAAAAGAGAACCCGATTAAAAAGTCGAAAACTCTCGGACGATTCTCTCTCGTAGAGATTGGATTGTTCTAGCAATCAGTAAAATAGGTATTTGATACCATCAGAGCAGCGGCGGATGCCGGTCGTTGAACACCGCAGTGGCAGGAGGATATCGCCGATTGCTGCACTACCTGTGGCTTCCACGTGTTGAAGCAACTATACTCTAGTTTATTCATTGGTAGGCTGAGTATTTGGTCTTGCTATGTGGCCTATACTTTAAAATACTTTTTAAAACGCGCAAGTTGGCTATTTCTAGGGATCCTGAGTTTGAATGCTCGCTCTATTTTTGAAAGTGATTTGTGTGGAAGAGTATTTCCGGCTGGTCTGTGTGGAGCTGTCTTTTTTAATTCAAAAATCTTCAAGATTTTGAAAACACGATTTTGTTTCAAATTGTAACAAAACTATAGCAGCTTTTCAAGATTCGGTTCTTCACCATCTGAATAAGAAGATCAGCTTTGAATTTTGTCTTGATCCCGCCTTCAATTTGCTGTCGCTTCTTCATTTCTAGTTAATGTTACAAAAGAAATCGTATGCAAAATTCAAGACGATTTTTACTCGGAAAACTTCATCACCCCGCTAAGCCATTAAAACAGCAACCATTCGCCAACAGGTTCTCAGAACCCACACTTAATTCAGCTACTCGCCGCATGGAGCGCTGCTCAACTAGTGTGCGTTACGACCGTGATTGCTCTGAATTGCGCTTCCGCCGCCGAGCAGGATAAAAAAAAACCGGCGTGTCCTCGCCGACATTAAACAATAGCCAATGTACAGGATGGAGACTGGTGAGCAGACGAGGCGACTTGTTTATCGAACACAAATAAGTTACCAGCTCATAATCAAGCTTGTTTTCTATTGAAACTTAAACGTTTATTTTTATTTATATATTCTATAATCTCTGCGGAACTGATAATTCATTACGAGGTATATTATTCCTGAGTACACAAATCAAGCAAATAAATAAATAAATAATGCTGGATAATAAAAAAATATTTATTAAAACGTTGTAGTTGTACTAGTTACAAGAATAACTATAGTTTTGAATGATACACACGTAAAATAAGAGAAATGGAGTAGGTACCATGACTATGTCACGTTGCCAATGTTCAGAGAGTGAAACTTAGAAATTAAAATAAAAGTATCATCATCAAACAAAGTCATAAACATAGCCTAACTGAATTGCTTCCATAAATTGTAGCAAAGTTGCTCGTCGGCAGGCAGCCTTATTTGAACGAGCTGTGATTGGGCCCTGATTGAATTGTCGGACGAATTTGTGGCAGCAAAATAAAGGATACGTACATTGATACCGTTGATGTTAGTTGCACTGCTTTTGTAGACGTTTTATTATCTAGTATTACTTACCAGTTTTAGCCCGAAGGACCAACCGACCGACCCTCAGGTGAGATTGTAAGAATAAGAATATCTTTTTTTAAAGCATTTACAAGAATTGGCCCAAGCTAGTTTCTTAAATTACGCAACAGTATTATTAACTACCAATGTAATTAGAAAACTTAAAATTAAATGCTATAATATAGCGTCCGACTTACAATTATGTTCTGATGTTGTGATGCGCATAGTTATCACAACGCTGATCTTCAGTCGGTACCAAAACCAACGCATCACGTACATAATATAATACATAAAGAATTCGAAAAGAAGCACGAATAGGTCCAGTAAAGTTAATTTTTTACAATGCAATGTATATTGTGGTCAAAGGAAGGTCTAAGATCTCTAGAAAAAAAGATTCGCTCATGTGGTATGTCAATCGTTTAAGCTACGTTTAGGCCAAGTGAGCGAACACTTAAAAAATAATGTAGATCTACTACGTTATTATGGGTACGTTCTTTGATACTAAATGCCTGCAAAAATAAAGTAATGGCATAGTTTAACAAGACATACATATCTTGTATTAAAGGTATTAAATATTAGACAAACACATCTGAGACGCACAGGAAGAAAGCATTTTGGTAATTTCCCGAAGAATACAGGAAAATAAAACATACTGATGCCATCATTATGAATGACTACGAACCTAATTTGTGATCCCATTCTAATAGATAATGTAGTGTGAATTGTCCAGCATTATTTATTTATTTTTTCTGAGGATAAAATTGCTGTAAACAACTCACAACACAAAAATCTAAAATTCTCCTTTTGGCGTCGACTTTGCAAAACAGTTATCAGGATTGCCTATTACAGAGCATAGTTAGAGAAAGACATGAGATACAGCAAATTCTGTCCAAAAATCAACAGCAAGAAAGTGATTTTTAGGTTAAGTATCGAACTTTTGAATTTTTTTATCTTGAGTTTGGCCAAAGTATACGATACACCTTTAAAAATGTAGCATGGTACTATTTTGAGATCCTACATCTTTTAGCAAGCTGTACCAGTGTGTGTTCAAACTTCACTATTTGAAATTCATATTCGCATTTCCACATTTACCCTATCATACACACGAATTATGAATAACCAAATAAGCAAATACGATACATTTCAAGGCAATTTGCACCCCATCAGAGCACCCCTTGGGGTGTTCCAATCAAACCGAAAACACCTGTAACCTTGGGTTAGATCGATTGGGGTGCAGATTTGATTTGTTTTACCTCGCTGGGTAAAACGATGGTGTTTAATCCTCGTTTAGTGGCCGCGGTGAAGGCTTTGAAGTGTTTTTGACTGGAATACTCTTGTCTTGACCCTTTTGGAAAAATTGTATACCTATGCCAAGCCTAGATAAAAAACGCACACATAGGTTTGGCACCCTATGTATGTGGCGTGGGGGTGAAAGTCCGCCTGCGACGAAGGAGGTGGTTGTTGATGTTTGTACGATCTTCAAATATGTATTTGTTGTAAGTATTCTGGGTATATTCTATGTATCATAAAATATATATGTCTATGTAATGTATTGTATTAAGTATATTAATCATCTAGTACCCATAACACAAGCTCTGTTTAGCGTAGGGCTAAATTATACTGTGTGGATTGTCCAGCATTATTTATTTACTAGCTGCATTCTTACTACCCGTTGTCCTATTACCCGTTTTCCCGTAGGAATGAAGCATTTTCCCGCGGTAAAGTAGCCTATGTTCATCAGAAATAATGTGGGCTTCTAATGGTAAAAGAAATTTTCAAATCGGTCCAGTAGTTTCGGAGCCTATTGAATACAAACAAACAAACAAACAATCAAATCTTTCCTCTTTATAATACAAGTATAATTTTTTTTTTTATATTTTATTTGAAGTAGGTTACTAGTCGTTTAAATTAGAATAATGGTTGTATTTGAGATTGTTGGTCATCTATTTTTATGCAATAAATAATTTTCACTTCGTTTCTTTAGGATCTCTTTACTGGATTATAGAACGGAGTTTTAGTCGTTGTTGTATACAACGACGGAAAAGGGGGTGTCTTGTCATGAACACCGTTTATCTTAGTTTTAGTATGCGACCACACTTTTAAAGACACATTTTAAAAGATGTTGAGCATCATTGTAAGCCTTCACAATGCTGCTTGGCTTACACCAAAATAAACCAACGCAATAGCGAACACTGATGAAACAAAGAAGATGGTAGGTATTATTATTAATATTATTTATCGGGTACCTATTTATCGCGTTTATTTTTTCCGACGTTTCAACAGGTTTACAAAAAGTCGGGAAAAAATGGTCATTAAACGCGATAAATATCCTTTAAATAGTACCTACCTACCTACCGTAAGTTTATTACACAGTGGTACAGTACATTTCTCTTGTAAAAAAATACCTAAGGACACATGGTAAAAAGTTTTCTAACTTTTTAAACAAGTCGATCATAACAATATCAAATAATAAAACAAGCTGAATAGTATAAAAACAAGGCATACAATTGAAAAATTGAAGACAATACATTCGTCAAAGTTCTGTAAAGTTTATCAAAGTCGTTGGTTGTTAACAAAGTTTGTTGGAAAACAAAGTGACTTTAACAATAAATTTCAACAACGTGAATTGTTTTTTCCGTCTGAATTACTTTTATTTACGTAGGAAAATTACGTAAGGAACTTTTCATTCCTTTGTCAAGCCAAAGAAAAGGAGGCAGGTAGGTAGGTACCTACTTATCTAGTTACTTATGCAATTTTATGCGGACTTAAAGTTTTCCATATTTTTTATTATTAAGTACTTTCCAAATATCTAAGCACCTATAATAATGTCGTTGGAAAATATTTTTGCAAATCGTTTAATCCAAAGGCATACATGACATGTAAACGTGCAAATTATTCCACGCGTACCAACAAGAGCGTAGTTCTGCAAATTACGCCATCTGTTGTCGAGTAGCGGCACTAAGCATAATTTAGTAACGGTTTGCAAAAACATCCAATTAACCTCGCTGTTCCTACAGATTAACGTGCAAGATAATCTCTGCTTTTATTATCTTTATCTGTACATTTATTATCTTCGATTGCACCTGCCTTAACCGATTTTGAATAACTACCACTGCCATCCATCAGCGTACAACTCCGGCGGTACATTTTAATGTTAAAAGCAATTAGTTTACAATTTTACGTTGTAAATGCATATTTTCGAGTGAATTTTTACAATCTGATCACATGTTTTACATACAGTCTTCGTGCAACGACTTGCTCCAATTTTTTAATTAGTTACCTACTAAGTGGGATTAGTTGCATTTCGTGCGTCGTCATTTTGGAGTAAACAACCAAAAAAGTCGCATGGTACTAAATTAATTCTGTTAAAAATAGACCTGTAAAACTAACTATGTACGCCATCACTTTCTTTTATCCCAAATATGAACTACCTTACTTGTTATCATAAGGTACTAATTTACACTAATTTTATAACAAATTATGAGAGGTAACTAGGTACCTCTAATAATTAAAATGAGACTTCTAAAAGTTTTGCTGCTCTATGGTTAAATCTTAGTTGTACATAATTATACTGTACTCGACGCACAAAATGCGATAACAGATTTAGGTATTTTTTTCACTGGGGCTACCCGGCTACCAAGTAAGTCGCAGTACGTTCTGCTAAGATGTAAGAACGGACAGTACTGCGACTTACTTGGTTGTTTACACCAAAATGACAACGCACGAACTGCAACGAATCCGTAAAGAAGTCTAAAATTTATATGATAATATGTGTGGGAAAGGTAAAATCGAGTCCATAATTTTAGACAAAATAAATAAATAAATATTGTCAGACAATCCAGACAACATCATCACATTTCATATGAGTTGTTCACTTCATTTTTCTATCAGCAATGTTATGGTTTGTTTTACTGTCAAAACTTTAAACGTTCCTGGGTTTCTTCAAGACAACAGTGAATAGGTATCTTCTGCACAATCGTGATATATCGTCAATAAATTCTAGGTACAATTAATCCAAGCAATGCGTAATTTCATTAAAAGCTCATTTAATTGAGAATAACACATCGCGTGCCGACCTGCCCCAAGAATCCCACGCACACGCACGTGAACGATAAATATAGAGTCCTAACAAATGTTGAGCTAAATGATAACTAAATTACCTATATTTACAAACGTTCATAACAAAACGATGAAGGCGTACAGTCAGCCACGATGGTATATTGTTACTGGCACAACTCGTTATACAAAACTAGTTTCGCCTTTGCCTAGGCCAAACTTTACTACATAGCTAACTTTACAAGTTTATCTGAATACTTATGAGTTAAATAAATCGTCAAATACTCTTTATTAAGAAAGAAAATTACAATCAAATAAGACAAACAAAATAGAACGAGTATTTACAATTGGAACAATTGAGCTACCTGCAGACTGTTGGAAATAATCTACGGGTAGCGCAACTGATAAGCGTCCCTTCCCTTGGTATGACTAGGTACTAAATTGTAATCATAATATTAATGCATGTGACTGTACCTAAATTAAATTACCAATTTATACATTTTACGACGGCATAAGTTTTCGAAAGATGAATCTTTTTCTATGTGATTTTATTTTCAAACATAAAATCTTTAAGTTCATCAAATTGCTGTCAGTGCAAATTATAGGAAATTTGTGTAAGCAGAGGTAGTCCTAGAAAGATATGATGATTATGAAGATCATTTAAAACTAAGTTAAAGACAGAATAGTTTATTCTTTTAAGTCTTCTAAATTAATCATTATGCTTTTAACATTAGAACAGTCTAACTTTAGTATAAAAAAAATAAAAAGTCGACGTTGAATTATGAATTAAAACTTATAATTATAATTGTTAACGTCATAATGACAAGAATCTAAAATGATAAGTAAAATAAATAAAAATAGTTACGTTTTTCTATTGCAACCTTATCAACTTACAATTTAATTGCTATAGTTTTATGACAGATGTCATTAGAAGCAAAAGGTGTGCTTATTCTTATTATTAACAAGTACCCCGGAATGCTAACAGTAGCTTTTTAAAACTATTGATAATATCATACTTAGTGCACTTCTGTAAATAGTATAAAACAAAGTCGCTTCCCATTGTCTGTCTGTTCATGTATGTATGCTTAGATCTTTAAAACTACGCAACGGATTTTGATGCGTTTTTTTTAAATAGATAGTGTTTCAAGACGAAGGTTTATATATATAATACATGCATAATATAGTAGAGAAACACTGATAATTTTAGAGGTTTCTAATGTGATGTCGAAAATAAACACATTTATTTGCGCTTACACTGCAAACGCTGGCTGAACCCTACGAGATAGATCAAAATAATGTACTACAGTATTGTTCACGTTAAAAAGGTCTAAAGTCCGTATCAGCATTGCACCCGTGCGAAGCCGGGGCGGGTCGCTAGTTATACATAAATAAATATGTCTAAGTAAGAGATCAGCGCTCATTAATCCTATACCGCTACCACACAACACAAAGCGTGCATTCAGATATGGGCTTAAACTCGTTATCTTTAGATACATTTTACAGTGACAAAATGGCTTTCCATTCGAGTGGCTCGTGAGCTGTCTGTCATCTGATGCCGTCAATATAAAATTCATCTAAATGTTACGAGTTAAAGCCCTTAATTAAATGCACAGTTTTATATTTCAGGTGTGCGAAAAGCATAACTTGTCGACACAAAGTATAGGTAGGTGCAAAATTAAAGCTAGAATATTTTTAAGAAAATAACCCTATAAATACAGGGTGTCAAGAGATGAAAGTGTATAGCCATATCTAAAACTACGTGAATTAGAGAATAGTCATGATCTAGATTTATTGTGAGAAAACAAAATCTTCATTTTTTATGTACTTGGTTGGGGGGACATCAAACCGATGTCAAACAGATCAATTTTTGCAATTCTTTGCAGTATGTAGGTGTAAGGTACCTATTATTGAAATGGCAAATTTTTGGTTATTTTATTCGGTCAAGATACAGTTATTAAGAACTAACTCTATTTTACAGTTTTCGTTTGAATACTATCGTTACCCAGAACCTATAAGATGAAATTAAACAATTAGTACCTAACTATAATTTTTTTTGGTTTTAAACGGTCGTTGGTAAGAGTTTTATAAGCTCTCTTAAAAAATCCTTGCAAAATGCAATCCTTATTTAATAGCATGGGAGTTTAAAAGGAAAAGAAGCCATGGACATATTCTCTAGTTTAAGTTTTATTTATTTTATGGACAGATAGACTGGCAGCTGTTTCATACGTCAATCTATATTCAAATAATTACTCCATCCCAATCTGAATGATAAAAGAAACGAGATAGGCACAGTATAAGAGAGAAATAGCAATAGGACAAAATGTCGTCTAACAAAAACCACAGATATAATAATAATATACTAGTACAAAAACATAGGTAACAGCGCCTAACTAAAATTCAGGTGGTGGAAATCGGAACTAAGATCGTCGCTACAACATTTTATCTCTGATTTTGTTCGAGTAGTCGACACTAGCGCTGTTGTCAACCGAAAATATAACTTTGTTACTTTGTAACTTGAATTTATTCTATGTTGTTATGTTAGTTGTTATTGTATTCTGTGGCAGGAGTAACGAACTAAAACGCCAGGTGGTGTGCCATGTGCTCGGCAAACTATATTTTTGTAATCGCTACATCAGTTTCACCAACTACTTAATAGTAGGAAGGTACTAGAAACAGGAAATAGAGTCCTTTGGCTGGAAATAATATATTTTTGTAGAACTAAAATTAGCAGGATAATTAACCGTTTAAACTTTTAAACGATACTTGTGTTGTTTTACACTAAAAAATAATACCTATTTTTCTTTAATGTCTGAAACAGGATAACAACCATGTAAGTAGCATATTTTATCTGTATGAAAAAACAAACAGACCATGCAAAACAAATATTCGAGCTCTACCAACTCTATCTAATCGAAAAAGATTATGAAGTAGTAAAAAGCGCCATCTATTCGATTTGCTCCGAAAGTTATGCTCAACCTCGCTAGCATGGCGCCATCTAGCGGCGAGTGGTTGAACTACAAGCTCTTGTTTGAATTCAGTTTCTAGTTGGAGAACCGCGTAGGGTTGACTATGCGTTACTAGACAAGTAAACTAGGTGGCGCTGCCATAATATTATCGAGTTCTGAAAACTACTACGAACAAAATATTAGCTAGCTATTTTTATGGGGTAAGAGTAGGTAACTAAAATACAACACTGGGTCGATATTTTGCAGTATAATCTTTTCTTTTTTCATATTCAAACCGATTCTACATTTCCATTCATCAATTTAACCACTAATCAGTCGCCATCTAACACTGCATGTTTCATTTTCTCTCCTTTTGTGTTAACTTTTCCTTTATTTTACTTACTTTTATTTGCTTTTAAGTTGTTGGTGTGTCTGTGTTGTTATAGCTTATTTTGGCTCCGGACGGAACGCTGCAGACGGTCAAGAGTGAGTCGCGTCGGGGCCGAGGGAGAGGGCGCTCTTCGACAACTCCCGTGAGTATTCCTTTCTCTTTCTGTTTTCTTTTCTATGTTCAGTCCTACCAAGATATTCGTGAACTACAGGTTCAAATAAAGAACTAACACTAGCCTAGTAGAAGCGGTTGCCATGACAGCAACCAATAACAACGTGAGAGTCGATTGTCAGTCCATTTTCAAAGACTTTTTAGATCGTTTATAAATTTCTGTTATTTCACTGAATTCTTGGCAGAACTTTGAACTATAACATCATTATTAACAACTCATTCATTCATTATGTTTTGTTTTTAGAATCGGTCATTATCTATGAATTGAATAGGTCAGTTATTGCTTAGAACAATGAATAAATTGAATTAAAGTTTATGCGTCAGAATGGCGTTTCTAAGCATCGGTAGGGACCTACTTATGGCATAAGAAGACTTGTAGAACACGTGTTCTATGATATATGTGTCGACGCTTAAAAAAATCGATACTACATAAAAAAACGAGTTTTTACTATTTTCTAGGTTCTACAAGTAATTTGATATCAGTTTTGCGCACTTTCTACACCATTTGTTATATGTTTGCTAAACGAAAATTTTATTCAATCGCAGTTGTGGAGTCTATCGACAAAGGTCGATTTTTGTAAAAAATCTCTTAATGAGACTTGAAAATGGCAATTGAATCGTAGATTGTTTGATCTTAAGCAGGGCTTGTCCCAAATAGTAAATAATTGAGATAAACATCCAGTGATATCTAGACGCAGTCGTCGAGAAAAGGTATGAAGTCGACTGTACCTTTACGTTAGATCGCTGATAAAAGTAAACATAGGTCATTACCCCCGCAAAAAAGCAACACACGTTGCCAAACGAAAGTGATAGGTATTCAAAATGGCCACCGTGTTGCGACTGAAGCCCGTGAATTTATTTATTTCTGTATAAATCAGCGGCGAACAAAAACGGGGTTACTCTCGCTCTCGAAATGTCCGAATATAGGAATAAAGTGTAACATTTGTCGCTGGTTCACGGTCGCCGTAGTAAACACCATTCAGTTGGATTGAGCACGACTAACACAACACAATATGAACATTTTACGTTACATTACCCCTTTTGTACTAAATACCTTTCATTAACAAAAATGCGTCGCCTACAAATCCCGCAATGTACAGCGTACACCAATTTTCACTCAACAGTATCATAGATTTGCACGGATTTTTCTGCGCGTCAGTAACAACGTGATTAGCAGTGGTGCCACCTGTTCATTCATCTGGATTCCATGCGCCTCGGTAAATTTGTAATTGGAACAATTTGATGCAAGGTCATTAGTTTCATTTGTTTCTATCATTCATCTCCACTTTCAATTTTCGAATGCAACGTAGCGCGATGACAGCGAACAAACGAATCGAGCAAAATGTTGAACGAAATGTGAAGAGGTTGTATTGAATTCAAATAAAATGTGAATTACCTATAAAAAGATTTAGGTACGAAAAGAAGTTTGAATATGATCGACTAGAAAACACCGCTACGAAAATGCTACGAAGCTCTACGAAATCGCTACGCCGTAGCGACGCTCTTTAGAATTAGATTCTTGCTCATTATTATTTTCATAATGTACCTATGACAATCACATAAGATTTAAAATTTGTATTAGGTAGGTAGATGATTTTAATCCCCACGAGTTACTATTTTTCAAATGTATGCCTCATCCTGTAATAGTCTAGTAAAAAATACACAAATAGTACAAATCAGTTTCATGAATTTTTCAATCACGTTATTTGAAATAAACTCTTCCGAATAGCTTTTTACATGAAAACATTTCAAAACGTCTATTCCGAGACACAAAGCGCGCTCCTAACGAGAGTAGTACCACAGATTATTAAACACAGATAGGACACGTCGGGCAAAAGTACCAATACTGTAAATAGAAACTTGTGCTCCAAACGTTTTTAGAATGATTATGACGCTTTTTAGGCGCATCATTGAAAGCAATACATGAGAAAAAAATCTTTGAAAAATTTAGTTTGTCTTAAAGAAATACTTATCATCATCATCATCATCAACCGTTTTACTGACTGCTGGTTATCACTGTACCTTTCAGAATGATTAACATTCAATTACATAGGTAAACGAATCATTCTGATATTCGCTTACAAATCACTATGAACAAATATTGGCGACAATACGTTTTATTAAATTCTCAAATTTTACATTTCGAAGAGAGCTTTGTACTAAAAACCTGTGAAAATATATAAATGTATATCTATGTCTCATCTACAGCCTATACTATTCCACGGCTGGACATAAGCCTCCCGTGATAATCGCGAATGGCTTTGATCAATAGAGCGTAATCACGACGCTGAGCATGTGTGTTAGGGATCACAGTGTAGGTGTTAAATACACACAGAAGGAAACTGCCCTTACTTTGCTTGGTTCTCTTAGTTGGTTCTTACGACATACTCTGGCTTAGTTGGACGGGTCGATTCGTTCAATTCGACGAGCAAAATGTACAAAAAAAGTCAAAAAGACCACTTCTCGTGCCACGTCTATCTCTCAACTCTTTGCCTTCGTCCATAGACTACAAAACGATATAGTAGGTGCAGTTTTTCAGTGGAACCCGCATCCAAACTTTTCAAAGCAGTTGTTTCGACTTACGACAATGGTAGCTGATAGTAAAAAATGTGATGAAAAGATTAAAAGTCTCTTGCATTTGCACACAAATCATTTGAGAATCTTGAAATATTGGGTAACAACTGCATTTTAAAATTAATTTATTATTTTTGCATGACAATGTGATTCTGAAGGATATCTTTAGAAAATCTTTTTATATATGCACGTATCTATAAAAAAGTACTGCTCGTTTTCTTTCTACTCGGAACAAAGTTACGAAGTGCACACAACACACTAGGTGCATTCCAAAAAGTGAAATATTACAAAGCTTTTGAAGTGATTGCTTTCTAAGAAAAACAAAAAACAACATAGTTTGTGATGAATTTTCAAAGCGCCCCGCCATCTTGATACCTGAATGTGCACAACTTTTTTTCTAGTGAAAAGTTGACTGAGAAATTAAATTAAACGAAAACTAAGCAACCAATCGAGCTAGAAAGTACCGTTCTTATCGATGAACGATAAAAATATTTTATCGACCATTTTGTTTGGGTGAAGTCGACAAAACTCGGATAAAATCGTTTTATTGTCGATAAGCCCGATGTGCACAGAAATAGCCGGGCGGCCTATTAGAATTCACCGAGGTTCGAAATTACGTACTCCTTTTCGTTCTATCGGTACTCTAATTCTACGAAAACCGAAATTTTGGCACGAAATTTGTAATGCACACGGTACCTTCTGAGCTGCCTTTTTACCTTTTTTTCGGAAGCATGATTTTACTTTTAAATCCATCATGGTTATTAACACTAAAGTCATTTCTAACGGGATATTTACCATGATTTGAGTTTTGAGCTTTCCAATATTTCGGCACAGTTTCATGCGCCGTTATTCCGTGATCATGGCGCATGAAACTGTGCCGAAATATTGGAAAGCTCAAAACTCAAATCATGGTAAATATCCCGGTATAAATGACTTTAGCATGATTTTAATCACATTAGACACTGAAAGAACTTTATTAATATTATAATTGTATTTTCAGTAAGATTTATATACAAATTCAGTCATAAAAATAGCTACCTGTAGATTGTTTGTAACAGTCTGCAGTTAGCTCAATCGTTTCAATTGTAAATACTAGTTCTAATTTATTTCTACTATATTTTTTTTGTAATTTTCTTTGTGAATAAGGCTTCTGCCCATGTCCTAAAATTGACACCACAAATGCCAGTCCGAAAGTAAAGGGGAGGTAGCTAGAGCTACATAGTACGTTTTGCGGCCGTACCTCGCAATTGCGAATAAAAAGAACTAGAGTAGGGGCCCTATGTCCAGGCTGTAGCCAATCAGCTTTAGAAGTCAGGATCCTGGAGCAATGTCACTCTGAAGTCGAAAATAGCCCAAATTCACGAGAGCAGAACCGTGTAGGCCGGCGCGAACTCTAAATGTTTGATGGATATTGCATTCCGGTCTTTAGACGCGTGCATTTCCGTGTTTTGGTTGCAAATTCGATTTCGTGGATGGAACGAGCAAATCATCCTTTTCGTGTTGTGTGTTAGTATTTCGACCTCAAAAAAAGGAGCTGGTTCTATGTTCAGCTGTGTGTGTCTTTTAATGTATGTATGTCTCCGCAAAACTAAAAACTGTGTAAAATTAAGGGATTTGAAGTCGGTTCTCAAAAACAAACAAATTATTGTTTTTTGTTCTGCAATAAGAGAAAAAAACAATTTTGGAGACGGCTTGTATTATAAAGTATTGGTCTGTCTAAAGCTAAATAAATAATAAATAAATAATTAAAGAACGTAGGTAAAATTTGTAAAAGAATGTCATATTTTGTAGGTAAAAAAATAAAAACGAGTCGGTTACTCTGTTTTATTTTACGATCCTCTACTACTTCTATGATCTCGTAGCTTTCGAGCTACGATTCACAATTCAATTTGATTTTAGAACACGATTCATAACAGTGTTCCAACTCCGGTCGTCGATAACTGAAACAAACATTCTATCCATGTTTAAAACTTGAATTTGGAACGCTACATGCCTAGGTTCAGTTCATTTCCGCGCGATTGCACCGCCCACCGCCCGTTCCGTTTGTGTCAAACGGAATATTCTTCTCTCGATACTTACAACTTTCTTACTGCAATACCATTTTCTGCTTTGTTCAAAATTTTGAAAGAAACGTAGGTAATTTGTTATAGGGACGTCTTAAAATATGCTAGATGCGTTTGATTTAAACAAAAGCCAAAAAAACCTAATAATGCTCTTGGATACCTTTTATTATAAAATAAATATAAAATTAATGTGGAAACAAATAATTTTTGTTTCCACATTAATTTATACTTACACAAATTAATTATTTTAGCAAGACCTATGTTTGAATAAATTTATAACCTACACCGTTAATGTTAATTTAATTATAATTAAGAACAAAACATGTAACTTATTAACGATAACAATAAGCTAAATGAACTGAACTAAACTTTATAATGTAAGCGAGATCACCCTCAATGTAGGTAAGTTTCTTCTCCAAATGACCAAAAAGATCGATTTTCTTACATCATCCAACCTAATATAATAGAAGGTAAAACGTTGCTCAGTACCAAAAAAGTATCGTTCTAACCAAATAATCTCCTCATAAAACCGATCCAACGCCGAAACTAATAGAAAATCGAATCGTCGTTCAATCCCGAAATAAATTGAAATCCGGCATAATGAAGACGAGCGCATAAAGGCTGCAGACGGACTAATTTCGCGGCCGCCATCTTGCCGTTGCTATAGCAACCAGACTGCCCCCTCCACCCACCACCCTGCACTTGCATTACACTTCCTAAAAGCTAGGCGTAGAGCGGAGACATTCGTTGAGCACTTACATAGAGCCGTTTGATTAAGAAATCCAAAAAGTAATAACGATCTCTTTTGTACAACAACTTTCTTAAGTTGTTGTACAAAAGAGAGAGAGAGTTCTAGAGTTCTTACCAGATAATTAGGATTAAAGAGCGTAGCTTTATTGAAGCACCTGTGCTTATGACATGGAAAGTTTCAGTTTCAGTTACCTGATAAAGCGATCGACTGGAATCGAGTTTACTCATACAAGTCAGCTTAACCAAACCTATCGTGAATTTTCTGTTTCATTCACTGTTCAGAAAAATGTGACCAAAAATTTCGGTTCACGAATCCGATCCGAAATTTCCGAATGCGATCGGAGCACATTTATGCTAGAAATACCTACCTGTAGCTCTCTAAGCAGGCTAACATTCACAGAACAATTTATGAGTAATATTTGTGAAAAGTTTACCTTAGTTGTTCCTCTGACAACCTACTATTTAGCATGCAGTGTCCGTCCACCTATAACTGTATGTGTATCTGCAATCTTATATATAAATGAAAAAAAGGTTTTATTTCAGACAATACTAGTCCACCATTAACTGTGTATTTTACTAAAAAGAATTATTGTAACATCCACTGGTAGACCAAAAAACAAAATTATAATATAAAATAAAATTTAAATGTAGTAATAGTGCGCTCTATTCCGTCTCTAGTAAAGGCTAGCACCTCTGTCCCCGCTCTGTCAGCTAGACGTAGCTAGAGGTAGGTGTATCCTGGAGGCGCTCGGCTTGATTAACCAATTTGTGCTGGATTAGATTGAAGGATATCAATTTGAATCCAATTGAAAGAGGTTTCTATTTTTAAAAGAGGTTCTGATAAGGTCAGGCAGAAATTCAGGTGGACCGTCCTTTTTAAATCTTGCTTGAGAAAATTGTGAAATAAAATATAAAACCCCTCTCTTTTTGCGTTGGGGGTTAAAAAAAGGAGTGTGGCCAATTTATACATACAATTTGTAGACCTAAGTTGTATTTCAGACAAATTGCTTCTGCATACTTCAAAAATTATTAAAATTCGATAGTGTTTTAAATCACTAAAGATAAATTCCCTGAAATTACCTAACTTTCAAAGTATAAACACGAAAATTTCGAAAATGGCGCACCTAACTTTAATTTATGACGTCTACAACCGTCTCTCTCTTTCTCACTCACTGTGTGCATAAGCGAAATTCGACGTTCGAAGCAGCGTTCGAATTATAAACTCGGGCGAAATTTGCACAGAGGACTTTGTAATTGCAAATTTTGTTGTTCGGCGCATGCGCGTCGCGCCGATCGATACCATCCATAGACGTTTTTATTTTTTTTATAACATTAAAGTTTACGCGCCAAAACATGAAAAGATTTGTTACAAATGAAAGTTGAGAAAAGTTTCGTGTGCGATAAATTTCTTTGGGAAAAGATATATTTTTAATACGTTTCCCCCGTCCAATAAAGGGGGTTGGTGCAGGGAAGGAGGGGGGTGCCTCCCGTTTCTATTGGATGGTTACTCTAAACTATTGCCTGAAAGTTTCATTAATGCATTCTATTGCCTCGTTCGTGCTATACTTGGTTTTCATTTCCTACTATTAGGTTCCTACTATAGTCAAATTCTGTTTGGTTTCCGAACAAACCATAACAGAGATAATAGAGAAGTAATACTCGTAAGTAAGTAGGTATTAAGTAAGTTATTCGGTCGATTGTTTTAGTTGTAAATACTTGTTCTAAAACTGTTGTAATTTTACTAAGGTAAACTATAAATATTAAAATGTCCTTTTAGCCGAATTTTAACCACGGCGGCCAGTCTCATCGGAGACTAGACAAATGTGCAAGACATATCATAGTGCACAAGTGTGTGCCCAAACACAGTGTACTCTCTATTCCCTCACTCTCATAATCAGATGGGAAGACACGACCGTGGAGAGGTCAAGCGTAGGACCAACGACTTAACGAGCTTTCCGAGGCATGGGGCTGTAACACCGCGAACTTCCTGACTCCGGGCTGCTACTGTGATATTTTCTTGCTAGAAAAATTATAATAGTGACTTTTTGAAAGTGCCAAGCCCAAATCCGAATACGCCAAATATTAATTAGATGCTCGTTCCATTCGACTGTAGCTAGGTACCAGAACCACGTTGTATAGAACTTGATACAATATTTACGTACGCGAGTCGTAATTTCCGGCAGATATTTCAAAATTTCATAACCTTTCCCGCCTGTTTCAATGTAAAAGTCGTTTAATATTTTATATCGTTCGCAGTTGTTGTGGATTGCTTATTTGATTACAGCGGAAAGAACATACAAATAAAATTCCAATTATTTTATAAATGTTTTACGGAGCGAATACGGTGAGGTCTGGCTTTTTATTTCAGCGGTTCTGTAGATACTACACTGCATGTATGTATGTATAAAATAAAAAAACTGTAGGTTAATAATGAAAGTGGAAACGTAACTGAGTGTACCTAGGGTTTGATTCGATTATTAAGCCTAAGAAACATTTTTTTGTAAGGATCATCCCAGCTTCTGCTACGAGCGCTGGAACTATGTGATGTGGCATGGGCACTGAAAGTGTTTAACAATAGAAGATCCTACTAATAGTATAAACGCGAAAGTTTGTATGTATGGATGGATCGATGGATGTTTGATACTCTTTCACGTAAAAACTACTGAACGTATCTGGATGAAATTTGGCACAGAGATTATAGTCTGAAATAGCACATAGGCTATATTTTGTCCCGGAATTCCCACGGGAATGGGAATTACGCGGGTGAAACCGCGAGGTGCTGCTAGTTTATTATAATAAGTATAAACTCAAAGGACATTTATTGACCTGGTTATCCCACAGCTGAACTAAGGTCCTCCCGATCACGTCATTAATAAATTATTTCATAATTCATATTTCTTTACTGCACAAAATTGGTACAAGTAGAACATTTACCAGGAAAAATAAAAAAAACAAAGGCGAGCTTAACTCTCAAAAGAGTTCTCTTCCAAGCAAACCTTATTGGTAGAGAAAAACAAATTAGTAAAAGAATAATAGAATTGAAATTAGAACTAGTATTTACAGTTAAAAGAAAAAAAATACAATTTAAGTTGGTTGGTCAATTGATCCAATTGTTTCATCAAAAACATAATTATAAAAGATTCTGACAAATTATAAAACACATTCCTAAACTAATCTATCTATGCTAAAGTAACACTTTTCTATGGCATAAATGTCATAAAACATCTCAGAGCGGGTTTCAACTCGAAAAATAACAACTAACAGGCTAAAGGTTTCTTCTTCGCTTCTTCACTTTAGTCTTCATACCTACTGAAGAGACAAAAATCAAAAATATCACTTTATTTCCTAAAGAAAATTATAATAGAAATAAATTTGAACTAGTATTTACAATTTAAACAATTGAGCTAACTGCAGACTGTTGGAAACAATCTAAAGGGAGCTCAACTGATCCATATCACTTTATTTCCTTCTCAGTGTTTATTTATAATTTGACTTCTTCTAAGTGTACATTTATTGTATTTATGGAAATAAAGAGTTTAATTTGATTTGACTCAAGCATAGTTCGATGACTGAGCAAACCTTTATAATACGGGCATTCTACAGAAGTTGTTACGAGCATTCTACAGAAGTTGAAAAATGCTGCAATTTTTATGAAATCGCTTGCTCGGGCACCTTAACACGTCTTCGATCGAAAGAATCCGATCCAACACGCCATTACATTTTATGGAGCAATTCCGGAGCTATCGTACCGACACCTTTATCTCCGCATGAACATGAGAATTACTACGGATTTTTGAGACAAGAAGTACTTTTTTAAATGGCAGAAGGCTTTAATCACAAAGAAATTTACAATAACATAATAGAAATAAATTAGAACTAGAATTTACAATTGAAACTGTTTTTTGAGCTTTTTGATTTTGTTGAGCTAACTGCAGACTGTCGCAAACGATCTACAGGTAGCTCAACTGATCCATAATTTTTATTATTATTAAGGAATTTTCAAAAATCGATTGCAATTTGTGATACCTATCATAAACTTATTTTAATGCCTCTGTAAAAGTTTTATTTTGTATAGTGTAGGCAGAGCCAAGTGGCCAAAAACAGCAAAATTCCTTCGTTTAACATAATAATAAAATAAAATAGATGGTGGCACTGATTTTGGTCGGGTATGCGCCATAAATGACTGACATTTTGTAAACATGTAATCTGTCAGCTCGAGAACTATCGAAGCTCTCGTTAGTCCCGATATTTATCGAGTCGATAGATTCGCATCACTATTCTTAACAAGAACAAATTTAAAAAAATTAAAAACACCCGACAGATTTTCATGAAACATGGCTACAGATAAAATTATCTATGACACAAAAAACTAAACGAAAATCGATTCATCCGTTTGGGAGCTACGATACCACAGACAGATACACAGACAGACACGTTAAACTTATACACCCCTCTTTTTGCGTCGGGGGTTAAAAAGAAGCATAGTCTATGAAATATGACATTCTTTCATTCAGTCAAAGAAAATAAATGCGTGGAAGTAGCATAGTAAGGCCAAGCGGTATTTCTACAAATGACTATAACACAGTCTAGATCTCTATGAAGATTTGTGAATGAAGTAGAACGGAAAAGCGATTTTTCTTTGTAATTAATGACAGCTTAGCACGGAATCGTGTTGCTAACAAATTATCATAGCAGTCAGACTAAATGATATCATGTTTTTCATTTAATTGTTAGATATATTAATAAATAATGATTTGCCTTGCCGTGGGATGATACCTACATACTAAAGTTTCTACTAATATTCCTACCTACCCTTCAATAGGGTAGAGTTCTAAGTAAAAAAATATTATTATCATTAGGTCCGTCAGTTAGATTATCAGAAGAAATTGGACGCATATTTTTTATTTTGCCCATCAAACAAAAAATAACAAAAATAAAGAGCGTCTAAGTTTGGGAGTGGGGACTAGTGACGTCACACTTTGTCAAAAAGTTTCGTTAGGTGTGACGTCACGAAGAACTTTGACTGGCTTCTATCTTCATAATTTTTTGTTTAATCGACAAAAGAAAAATTATGTGTCCAATATCTTCTGATAAAATCTAACTGACGGACTTAGACGGATTAGAGTTTTTTAGGACACTAGCCTATTATTAAAGACATACTTAGATAGATACTAATATTATGTAGGTACACACTTAATGTGAAATTAAGTAAGTACAAGAGGTAGACGCGCGGAACGTCATAAATTAAATTTAATGTTCTGCCTGAGCTATGTTCGTAATTTATGAGAAAATACGTTTTATTATTTTAACGTTCATTATTACGATTCGCTTTTCGTTTATTACAGAATATAATAATATCGGCTATTAAACTGTAATCGTAAGTAGGAGAAATGAGAATTTAAGATGTTTAGACGTTTGCATTCAAAAAATTCAATCATAGATAGGCTCTTTCCGTAGTGAGATCGCGCCGTGTTGTTGTCAAGCGAAAGGAGCTAGCTCGCTCATTTGGAATCAGTGTATTCTGTGTTTTTGTTATGTTTTTTCACAAAAGTTCGTGCAATATGATTGCACAATAAATGGTTATAATAACAGTTTGATTTAGGTTTTGGCAAAAACACTTTTATAACTACTCATGGTGTGTGTGCGTCGGCATTTTATTAACGCACGCATTCAAAGACAATGCCACAGTTTTTGGTGTCAGTGCGTGTCTAACGATGCAAAGCTTTGTTTGGATACGTATATGTTTGTACCTCTTCCATGGACGAACAAAACTGGCCCGTATTATAAAAGCTTGCTCAGTCATCGAACTACGCTTGAGTAACGCTTTTCTATGGCATAGACGTTAGTCAAGCATAGATAGACTGCGCAAGCTTTCATAATGCGGGTCTTAGTACCTTTATCTGTTGTGATGCGTCTTCAAGCCACAACTACTGAACGGATCGGGCTGGAAATTTGCGTATTTATATTATGTAGTTCACGATTTGAAATAAGAAATAGGGTTTAAGAAATCCTAATTTTCCCGGAAAAACAAGTCCGAAGCCGCAGGCGGAAGCTGGGAACTATTATTAATACGAGTATATTTCCGTAAGTTTGGCATGTTTGTTTTATTCAGGCACCACGCTCCATAAATTGATTCGTAATAAATAAATAAAAACTAAACCCAATTACATTATTCAGGAGAAAAACAAATCAAAAACATTAAAATCCTTTTTTGAAAGACGTGTACAAAAGCCTGTCCAATTTAACAAAAATAACACCAGCTGAAAAGCCAGGGATGATCCTTGTCCGGGCCAATCCCAGGGGTGTCGCGTCAGCGCCCCGCGGCAACAAGTGAATCGATGTCACGAACCTGACACTAATCAGACGGGGGCAGCCCTATCTGTTTGCGGGTGATCTAGCTTTTTTCGTTTTGTGCGATTGGACGTTTTGAAGTATTGTCGACAGATATTGCTTATGATAAGGCGCTCCTTCACCGCGAGCATTCGTCTGTAATGTAACATTCAAAGATTTGTTTACGAACATTACGTTACAATAGCGTTCACTGACTGACGTCTATTCGCCTGTAATGTAATTCAATAGTCAATCATTTACTGCATTTCATAATGTTACATAGGTGATTATAATTTAGCTAATTTAAGATTAATATAGACGCTGATGGGTACACAATATATTTATGGAGAGAAGATGAATTCCACAAGATTTTTAGTAATCAATCAAGAGTCACTGAGTTTGAGCGTTCACGTACTAGGGCAATGTATACGCTTCTACAACAAAACTCCAAGTGAGTTGCAAAAATTATCAGTAAATAAATTCAAACAAATTGTCAAAACCTTGCTGTGCAAAAAGGTTTACTATAAAATATCAGATACCTAATCTAGAGGATAAAAAAACTTGGGACGGATTTTGCTCCAACTCAAAAAATAACAACTAACAGGCTAAAGGTTTCTTCGTCGCTTCTTTACTTTAGTTGACATACCTACCGAAGTGAGCGAAATCCAAAATATCTAAATATATCACTTTATTTCCGTGTCAGTGTTTAGTTTTATAATTTGACCTTTTCTTAGTGTACATTTATTGTATTTAAGGAAATAAAGAGTTTTTGATTTGATTTGAATAAAAAGAATCGAAAGATATTTAGTATTCTGCTGTAGTCGATTCAGTTGTTTCTACAATGTCAGACGAAGCGGATATCATAACAGGATACGTTCTGTATTTTTTTTTAATGGCAAAAGCCTTTATTCACAAAGAAAATTATAATATAATTAGTATTTACAATTGAAACAATTGAGCTAACTGCAGACTGTTGCAAACAATCTACAGGTAGCTCAACTGATCCATATCAATACCAGTCGGAAGCGTCCCCAAGACGCTGGCTGCATTGCCCCGCTGTATGGCAATGCTGATGCGCTGTGCCAGATACTGACCAGCTCTCGGGTCACGCGTCGCTTCGACCAGACGCTCAGATAATTTTTTGAAAACCCGAAGAGCCTCGGTACCCCACGGACCTAGGGTCTCGACTCCAAGAGGAGCAAATGTGTAGGCTCTGTCGAGACCTGCATATTTGCGCCTCTTGAGATCTTCGGCCAAATCTGCCGCCGCGCCTGCCCTCACGGATGTCCTCGGAAGATGGGAAGGCGCAAGTGTGTCGACGCATGTAGCGTCCCACACAATGGGCCTGCCCAACTCCCATGGGACTAGTGTCATACCGTCGGGCCTTTTACCATCGTCACGTAACAGACCATTCGGTTCGAGAATAGCTGGTACGTTAGCGGTGACAAAGGCCCGCCGGATGATGTCGTTAAGGCTGGCGTGGCGAGATATCCGACCGGCTGCCCTAGTACACGATAATCCGTGATGACCAAGCTGTTCGACAGCAGTACCGCACTGGCATTGATGAAGCGCGCAACACCTTGCACCCAACCGAAGACATGTTGCGATACGGAAAGTTACGGGATCCAATAAAGTACCAGTGTTATATGAAGGAAATGCTTGCAACCAATGTCCTGACTCCCATTTAGAAACGGCCAGGAGGCGGGCACGATCCGCAGAGCTGGAGCACGTTTGTAACAAACAATTCCGTGTCAACTCACACAGAGGCCCGTCCCATTGCCGTTGGGACAAAAGTGATTTTGGGGGAGCAGCATCGGGGCAAGCATTATGCCAAGCCGTTCGAGCTTCGTCTAAAAATGAAATTTTTAATGACATTCCAGGCGGGACCAAACGAAAAGGCTTTAAAATTTTGTCAACTAAAGAACTAGTGCTGTAGACAGAAGACAAGAACGCTGTTAATACGTTCTGTTATGCTCGGTTCTCCTGGATGTAATGCTTGAATCTGAATGTTTCTTAACCGGCGGATGCTCACAGTGGGGAAACGCCTTTAAAATAATGAGACTAAGATAATTGTGAAATGGATGGAATAAATGGAATATCTACTAATACGGAGTGTGGGAAAACCTCCCGATGGGCCGAAGACATTGTAGCGGTCGCAGGGAATAAATATAATAAATAAATAAATAATGCTGGATAATTCACATAGCGTTATCTAGCCCCAATTTAAGCAGAGCTTGTGTACTAGATAACTGATATACATAATACAATACACTATATAGATAGATATGTTTTTATAATACATAGAAAATATCCAGAACAAATATCTGCAGATCGTACAAACATTTGTCCCGAGGCGGAAAGGCATTGATTTATCTACCTTTCTCTTGTTTTCTGTCATGTTCTCTCTTCTTTAGGTAGTTGAGTCTGATCTGAATAAATAAATAATTTTCTTTCTTTCTTCTTTCTTTCTTTCTATCTGTAGATTGTTTGCAACAGTCTGCTGTTAGATATTTCATTATTTTCTTTGTTAATAAAGATCTCTTTTTCTTTTAATTTCTGCTACACATAGTTAACGCGTTCACCGCCAATTATCAGCTAAGTGACCTGGAAGGGCGGCAGTCAAGTTGTTAAAACAGGCTACTGAAACCACAAAAAATCTCATAACTAATTGTATCAGATTTTTGTCCACCATCACTTTTGCGTTGGAAATTATGAGACAGGTGCTTTTTAACGAGCCCTTAAAACACAAAGCGGACTTTTTCTAACTCGCCGTAAATATTTAAATTAAAACGCAAGTTTTTTCTTGAACCAGATAATATGTAAATGACTGTTGAACTTTCTGGAAATTGACATTTGACATGAATAATTCAACACATACATAATGTATAGTTTATTATGTGGAACAAAGGACTACGTAGCTTTATAATGTTGTGGAAATTTGAATAATATTAGTTTAACAAATTAAGCTTTGGTGGTTTGAATAGGGGTAAGGTTTTGATATTATAGCATCAGAAATTATTATTATTAAGATTTTTTTAATCTATGCTGAAATTTCAAGTTAAGTTACTATTAAGTTATGTTGGCATTCTCAAAATAATACAAAAATAAATAATGCCGGACAATCCTCACAGCATCATCTAGCCCCAAGCTTAGCAGAGCTTGAGATAACTATTAAACTTGAGATAACTATTAAAGGTGTTAAAGTCTTAATTGATTACAAACAAAAAAAAACTTTTTATTTTTATTACAAGTATTGACATAGAAAATACACCAGAACACCCGTAACAAATATCTGCAGATCGTACAAACATTTATCCCGAGCCGGGAATCGAACCCACAACCTCTTACGTCGCAGGCGGTCCTTCGCCCGCAAAGCTCTGCGGTGAACATTTTGAATTTCCGTATGATGTATGAGATATTTCTACCAGAAATTTTCTCTAACATAATTTACAAATCCAATAACGTTAAAAGAAAATCAGAAAACCTTTCTCCAAGGTCCCGGGACGATTTCATAACAAAATATTGAGCCGACAATAAAACAAAGGTTTATGCCGTGAAATTTATTACGACAATAAAACATTTCTAGGAATCCCGTAATCTGTGCTGTTATAAGACTGAGGAAAGAAATGGATTTACTTTTACTTAAATTAAATGTTTAACTTTGTTAATTCTTGCGCAACTAATTAATTGTAGAAATCTTTATACCATAGACTAACTATACATTGCCTGGGAGAAATCGCTTTCAGCGATAAAGCCGCCATTCGCTACAAGTACAAAATATTTGCCATTCGCTACAAAAATACTAAGTTTTTTCAATAATTAAATTTCTTTTTGTACAATAATCGCTCGTCATCACATTAATCATAAAACCATTATCAACCATCAAGGATCATTAAATATATGTGCAGTTGGTCATTTCTGATGTACTCATGCCCGAATACTCAAACGGAAATTACATTTGAGCACGTCTGCAGTCGCGATTTTTTGACAGTTTTCTATGAAAATCTGTCAAAATTGAGTCGTGCTCAAATTTGAGATGCGTTTGAGTATTTGACAACAAACAAAATAAACATTTTTTTCTTCTCTACTAGTAATATTTTTTCACATTCTACGCTCGTAAAACGCACATTGTACGTCGTGTATCTCTAACCAAAAGCACGTGGTTAAAGCCCTGTTAGCTCAAAAAAGTAAATGTTTTACTAAATTCAAACAAATCGAATGAGATCTCTTAGTTCTAGTAGGTATTTTGAGCCTCGCCTCAGTGCATAATATACTATTGAGCATAACTAGTACTGTGTGTTACAGAAGAAAATAAATTATTATCTAGCTATCTATCTAACCATCAAGCGAAAGTAGTGTGAGTGAAACACTCACGAACTGAGACAGTAGCGAGTTTTTACTCTATGCTCACGAACATATCTAAATAACGGAACGTAGTCATAGGATCTTTGATCTAAATTGACCATTGGTGTATTGAATCCGGCCCTAAATCCCATAAAAATATCTAAACAATATTACGTATAGCCTAACTTGTCCCGGTTGAGTGGAGAATTTAATTTGCCCTGGAGATTGGTACCGCGCAGCTCGGCGCTGCAATCAATCGAATTTCAGAGGAAAAGCTCTTGTACGTACCTATTGTCGTCTTGAAATGGCACAGGAATATTACTTTTATGGTGATGGGTAGAAGGGGCAATTTATATTGTGGATACGTTTTTTAACATTTTATCGTTGCTAGGTCAGGTTTTTAATGGGACTTATTGTGACGTCAAATAAATTTACGTTTAAGATTACTAGTTACATACCTATGTAAAAAATATCATACTATACAATACAAAATGCATTATTGTGAACCAACTAATATACTTAACAAAGAGTCATTACATAAACGTACAAGGCCTTATCGTTTAGAAGCAAACTCGTCCAGGCCATCTTTGGCTGGAAAGAATTACGTGAATTTAAAAAAGGCATAGTTCGTTGTTTCATGTGTGCTACAAGGTTCAGATTAGTAGTGAGATCAACCGTGTTGGAGTGCTACAACGTCATAATAAAAAGGCAAGATATAACGTAAACCCAAAAAAAGCATGATGGTTCTTTAATAACCCATTGTAAATTCAATGCACAAACATAACTTTCAAAATAGATGCGGTCACATATCACACGTACGTTTACGCATATAAACGTAATACAGTACATTTTCTGGACTCGAACCCCAAACCTTCTAGCCCCGGAAGTAAACCACAACTCACTTTACACACGAATTCATCTGAATAAACCTAATAAGAATGCAAATGGATTCTCCAAACATAATTCCATTATTAGTCCCGTCTACGTGATATATTATCAAGTTAAAATTAAATTAATTTACCCCCACACCCCTATTACCCCCACCTCCTCTGATATATTGAGGATGTTTAATTAAATATGTTAAATGATTTATATATCGATATGAGGTTCAAGGATCAGTTATCGGTTGGAGTCGATAGACTTTGGTCATGTTTGTTACCTAATAGATTTTATAAGGTTAATAACTATCCCAGTTTACGTGTTAGTTTAGTTACTAAGTATTATTTATTTAACTGGTGTTAAAAAAATGGTCGCAAAAAATATTTAAATAGTTAGGTTGACAACGACAAAAATCGGTGAACAGAGCCCTGAGTTTGGTTTCTCGATACTATAATAAAAAATCAATTTTATGTTTCATTAGCTTCTGATCGCGACTTTTCTCGCTTTCTTCCGGGATAAAAGTAGCCTCTGTTCCAGGTTTAGATCCGTTCAGTGGTATTAAAGTGCAGAGGTAAAAAACATCGAAACATCCCAACTTCCGCATTTATACCTAATATAAGTTTGATAATGATAAGGTACAGTAGGAAATATAAAACCAAAGTAAATGAATCAAAGCTAATCTCCTCACCTCACCTCAACAGTCTATATTGTCCACTGCTGGACGCAGACCACCCCTGATAAGCGCCTTGGCTTTTATCCAATGGGGGGGTAATGCCCATAATCCCCAAGCTGGGTAAGCGGGTTGGGGATCGCAGTTCTGTGGAGAATTGTTCTGCGGGGTGCGCGCCTGCCCGCTCACGGTGGATATCCCTTAGTCGCCTCTTACGATACCCGCGCGGGAAGAACTGGGGTTCACTGGAACTGGAATCAAATTAAGTACCTATCTAAACTCTTGAAATAGAGATCCTGGAGTGGTAGACTTTCTAAGTGAACGCAATACAAACTTGGTCCAACTCTCTAATTTTGGAATCTCGTTCGTCCACTGAATGTTTTGCTGTACTCATTAATGTACGAAGCACAGAACAAAATGTTAAAAATACATAGCTACAGGTAATTACAGGAAATATAGGAAAACGCCATTGAGAATTACGTCTTTAATTTACTTACGAAAAACCAAAGGGGTTGGTTTTACTAATTTAGGAAACGAAAAGATATTAATTTTGATTTCGAAATTTAGTTACGGATTTCGACGTCTCATGTTAATATTGATTTTATTAGTAAGGGCTAACGTGCCAGAGTAAAAATCTTAAAAATATTCGAGAGGCTTTTCAGGAGGTAAAAGCCGCCAAGCTATTGCATTTGGATGCACTACCCTCAGTTTCCAAATGACAAACGTTGCGCGGAACACCCTGTATATTAGGTATTTTGGTTCAATAATAATAATTTCAGACTTCATACATGGTCCATAGATTACATAAAGTTGGTAGGTATATAATAATCAAATAGTCACCTTAATTTACAGAAAACATTACTCAAATTATTATTATTATTATTACACAATAATCAAGGTAAAGGAATATTTACAGTAATTATTTGGCAATATTGTACTTTTAATTATTATTTGCAGAAACGTGCATCCTCGAGGAATGATATGAATTTGATTCGCATTGGACCGAAATACCATTTAATTATTAGTTGGCTCTTCTTGTTTTTTCTACTGTGAAATTTTTAGTACATACCTAAGTCGGTATGACTTTGCTTCTAAATATTTAGGTAGGTATAGGAAAATAGGGAAAGACTTAGTCATATATGTATGGTCAATGTAAACACAGTGAGTAACATTAGTTACTCAGGTTCACATATAACCCCTTATGTAAAAATCTATTACCTACTTAGTATTTTCTATGTAAAAATACTGGCCTAAGCTTTGGTCCCATGAATCATCAAACATTCTAGCGTGGTTGAATCTAATGTCCCATTCTACTTTGTCGTATTTATACCATCTATTTGTTAAATATTTACAATTGTAGATATCGCACCCCTAGAACAAAACGGAATTATGTCCAAAAATCTAAAAATCTACTTTTTTGCATACAAACAAAATTTAAGAAGGTGAAAAACTCACATGTTAACTTTGTAACCGTGTATTGACGCGAACAAACCATTACCAATACTAATTCAAATTGAATTCCTTACATGAAACATTCAAAAACTTAGCAATAATTAGATATCAGCGGAAAACGGTTTTTCGTCGATACTGAAAAAGTGATATTTTGACTTAGCCCTGTCTTGTTGCAGGGGTGCGACATTATCTATAATCTATATAGACACATGCATTATTAGCTTTACCGAACGGCTAAACAGAACCAAATACCTATGCTAAAAGTGATATTTTGACTTAGCCCTGTCTTGTTGTAGGGGTGCGACATTATCTATAATATAGACACATGCATTATTAGCTTTACCGAACGGCTAAACAGAACCAAATACCTATGCAAGGGATTAGAAATGTAGCTCGCATCTGCTCTTGGTTTCGCTCGCATAGAATAAGGTCGTTTATCTGCGATCACTAGATTCCGTTGATAATACCTAAATAACCTCACGGAGGTAAACGTGTTCTTGAGAGGAGACCACAACTTGGCAAGCGTAGTGAAGGATGCCTTCCGGCAGGTGGGTTGATGATCTGCGAAAGACATGCGGCAAGCTGAAGACAGGGCGCTATGTCGCTCATTAGGGGATGCCAACTAACGCAGGCTGATGATGATGAGGTAGGAACTTACTGTTTCGTTTTTCGTTGGCTGCAAAAGCTGCTAGTAAATTTTCCTCAGGCATAGGACCTACCACCGGAAACTATCCATGGGGTTTTTTCTCTAAAAAATAATTGGTTATAAAGTTCGACCAGACTGAGTGAGCTATGACTTTGGGTCTGTCAAATTAAAATGGCAAAGACCCTGTGTAGACCGTGCATATGGACGTGACATCCCTTTTTTTCGTGAGGAAATCCGTCATGGATAATCTTCCATCCCCAAGTGGAAGTATATGTCAGACATCTACTGACTAAAACCTCACGGTGTCCTCCGGGCACATGTGCTAGGGAACGCGGGGACTTTCGGGAGTGCTTCTGCGATCCCCAACAGTGACGTTTCATATGCGGAACCCTTCAAAAGTGGGGTTCAGAAAGATTTTGTGGCGAGCTGAGACGCGCATTGCTCATCCTTAAGACCACCTCTATTCTTCCGCGAAAGATCCACGCCATCAATTGAGGTCGAGGGTAAATGAGTTTGTTTCTTTTATGGAAAACGTGCCATTATATTTTACTTCTTATTCACTGTCATGTTGTCCGTTTCATGTTGTTTGATGGTAAGGATATCCCATACGCAAATGCCGGCATCTCATCTATTCCATCAACGGGGCTAATGCGTTTTCGTAGGCCTGATGGGCCACCCGCAACGCTGGATATTTCATTCGACCGCCCCTATTCAGGCTCCCTAGATTGCTATTCTACCCCCTCTGGGGTGCAAGGGGTGTAAGGGGTACGGGGGTGCAGTCTACCCCACAACTTCCCCCGTCCGTGCAGGGTTTAATTTCCGTACACGGTCATTAATTTGTAAACTGATATTTCGGATGTGTCGATAGTCTTAGGTTAAATTTATTAGATGGTTAAGTTTTCGATATCTTAGAGAGATTATTATTAATGGGTTAATCATTTATTTAATAACATACCTCAGTATTACCTACTGTGAATAAAATGAGCTCTGAGCTATGGGAAATAATATAAAAACATTTTTTCTGTTAAAAATCTGTTCTTTACTTAAGTATATTTGTTTCGAAGTAAAGACATTTTATTCAGACTTTGTCCAAGGTCGGAATTTCCTACAGCTTTCACGAAATTGACAAAAATAGTGCCTCAAAACCCGGAAGTTGTTTATCTTGTTAATTTTGGCGCCCTTTTTGTGGCGCCCTCTGGTGGCTGCCGCTGTCACCGGTTGCAAACTTTTAATTACAACCATTGTGGAACTTTAACACGACAAAGAACTTTTTCTAATGAAACTTCGGCCGGTGTCGTTATTTTTTAGTGCTGTTCCGAGTAAATTGGCTGAAAAGATTGTGTAGCAGAAATAATTAAGCTTTTAAAATGATTTTTTAATAGAAACTTTATGAAAGTTTTTATGAAATTATAATCGGCGAGGGCTAGGTGATGGCAAAAAGAACTCTCGCAATAAAGAAACAAATACGTACTATATAATAATAATAGTTGATAGGTAGTAAGGCTTAAAAAACTACATAAATCATGCGAGTTTAACTCTCTAGAATGAAAATGGAGTTTCATGGTTCTCCAATTACCCGCCACATTTCACTTCATTTCAGTCTGTTTTCCTGAGACACGGCCATGCATAACTTGCAGGGCTACGAGAGCTCTACATAATTAAAAATCAACATTTACTTTCGATTCAATGCTGAAGCCTGAAGCTCTACAATGCGCCATCTTGTGTTTTCTTGTGCGCTCTATCGTCGTTCGAAATTCGAATGTGTGGTTTTGATTTCAATTCTCTAATAGACTAATTTATGATTGAAGCGTCTTTTAGATTTTATATAACTACCTATTTGTATGTTTTTTATTAAAGTGATCGAAAAGTTTTGCACCTTTTTTCACTTATATTGAAACTCCAATTCTAATATCAAAGCTCTATTTAAGGGTCCGGCGACGGATGTATTTCCCATACAAACGAAATACCGAAATTATTTTTAATTTGAGCATATTTTCACTATGGTCTGTTATTATTTGTATTAAAATAGTATTTATCTAGGTTCCTGCCACAATTTTTTTTCAAAATACATTTATGAAATGAAATTAAACCTAATCGCATTTTTACATCAAAGAATGAATGTTGTTTTAGTTATTGTGTAGATAAGTATTTTGAAAAAATCTTATGTCAGGAACCTATATAAATACTATCCTAACACAAATAATAGCAAACCATGGTGAAAACATTCTCAAATTACAAATCATTTTGGTACTACGTTTGTATGGGAAATTCATCCGTCGCCGGACCCTTAAGATATTATGTCCAGCCTGTGAGACGTAAAATCACTGTATCATAGGTATCACTTTCATAGAAAAACCATCATTTCCGAACAATAAAGTACAGAACTTTAACAAATCTATTTGGAGCAAAAGAAACTAACAAAGCTATAAAAGCGAAATAATAGTTATGGAAATAGTCTTTCATTTTCCACGAAAGAAAACTCCGCTGAAACTACGGACAATATGAATGAAACTATAATATTAGAAAAGTTTCGTCCGGGAAATGAGAAAACGTTGTACGAACTCGTTCGTCTAATACACGTAGTTATAAACTTGTCCAATATAATATCGAGAGGCGGGTGTGCCGTCTCGCTCGCACTCGCTGCCCCTGCCTGCACTGCTGAAACTGCCCTCATTTAATTGCATATTCAGCTGAATAATGTGGCCCACATTATTCATACCTACCCCGTCTATTCAATAAAGACATCAAGAGAACTTAGTTATAATAGGCAAATTTCTTATACATAAAGCCATACTTCTTCTTCTAGGTAATATAAACTCTTTGTTAATAGCGATCTGAATTTAAACCAACAATTTCGAAATCGGAATAGGTAGAGCAGAGCTTTCGCAATAACCTTATCGATATCGATATCATGATCAAATTGTTCGATAAGCGACGTCAAATTACGCTCGTAGTACTTTTATTGGTGTACTAATAGAATGTTACAAAGGCTGTCCAGCTGGACGTCATGTTATGAAGACTTGTTAGGTTAGTTTGCATGTTTCGCATGAATTTGCTGTGGTAAGCTCGGTGCTAGCGATTGTTATGATAATGCTGGCAGCTATAGACGGAGGAGCTATGAAATATCGGCCTCTTTTGCATAAGCACCGGAGTGTAGCTCTATGCTACGCTGCTACGGTGGACTTACGCCTTAATCTACGGCGGAAACATTGCAAACAAATTGCTGATTAACCTTTACTTATGAAAATTAATAACCATTAATCGCGTTTCTAGATAATTTGCATTAAAATTATTTTATTGTTAGAAATCAGAAGCGTTTGAAGTGTATAAAATTCTCAATCTCGAGAAAATAAGTTTAAATTAAATGATTACATAGGTAGATTGTGTAATAACAATCCTACGCAAATTTGTTTTTTAGGTTTACAAGGACAGATTGTTCCTGTGATACCGCGGGTAGAAACAATGATGCTATAAATAGTTATGTTATGTACCTACTCTAACCTCGAAGAATTTGTCTGTTGCCTGGTACCACAACGGTTGAGTTATCGAGGTCGAACTAAAATTTACTAAATCTAGACTACGTTATGGTCTTATTTTATGCGAAAAATATGTATACTTACTAATAAACCTACCAATCTAAATAATTTTTGTTTGTTGGTCCCACCAACGATGGTAGGTAAATATAATAAATTGTATAAGAGATGCAGTTTTGATACGGCACAGGCCATTCAAACATGAAAAACAACTCCAAATATTTGAGAAATGTTGACTTTATAGAACTTCAAACTATATTTTCCCAAGTATATTAAAACTTTCAAGTCAAATTTCGTACAAAGGGCCTAAAGACGCTACGAGCTTAACTAACATTTTGTAATTTGTTTATCAAACGTCTGCGCTACGTGACGATTACATACTACGTTTTCGTATGTATACGGAGAGTGCGAGGGGCGCGCGGGGGCGGCGAGCTTACCGCGCGTTCGCTCCGTCATACCGCCAGCAGTCACGTGCGACGACGCCGGCCCACCACGCGCCTCCACCGCGCCATATCGATTCTCGCTGCAACTCTATCGATCGCCGATCAGTCGATGCACATCACTAACTTCCAATTTCCCGCGCGATTTTAATTTTTCAAATTTCGAACTCGCGTGTGTTCCGTATTATTATTATTTTGTGATTGTGACCTTGGATTTTTTCGTTCCGTCAAGTCAGGTGAGTTGTGAAGTAATAGGCATTACAGGTTGACCTCGGCTAAATAATTCTAGTATAGGAAAATAAAACCGGTTGGATTGCGCTAAATCGCTTTAGAGAAAAGGTCAATACACCGAGCGGCACGCGAGTAAGACGCAGGATGGATGTGGACCGGTGCCGGCCGGACTCGATCAGACGATGACGGACGTTCCTCGATGCATATCACATTGTTTTACGTCTGGCTGAATGCATTTCACTTCTTGTGCTATTTGAAATTTAGAAAAAATGTAATGCTAGTGATGGGGCGCTGATCTTCGATATTTCGGGATTCGATAAGTGTTCCTGATTATAATAAAAGTCGAAATTCCACATTTTTTTTATCTAACATTTATGTCTTAATTTACCTTTCTATTATTATATAAGACCCTTTATGTCAGAAAACCGCACCTAACTTTTTTATAGCGGTGATTTAATTTTGTCCTTCAAGTCTGTATAAATTTGGCTTATAATAATAATAGGTATAACATTAACATTGCGAACCTGAAAATGTTGGTTTAACCTACTTTAATACAATCCGCGACGGGTTTGCCAATAAATTTTACCTACTAAAATACAAATCAAAACTCGAAGAGTAAAATAACAATTTGTTATTAAACCCAGTTGAAATAATAGCTGAATGTTGGTATTAAAATCCTACAAAAGCAGTTACGATTCCAGGATCTCAACATAAGATCTAAATTTTAAAATCATGCAACTCTCAACATGCAAATATCAATATTATTTTATAGTGCAAAAAGATTAAATCAAATGCAAACGTTCAAAACCTCATACAAATACATAAACCTCGAATTTCAACTCTGAATCATAGTTCTCGTTCCTTATCTTCCCTTATCGTGATGTAAAGTTTACACAACGCCGTAGTATATTTACTCCGGCCACAGATAAGCCTTATCTGGCGTCCCCGTTTTTGATTCGCTTTAATTTTATAATTTCTTGAATGATCTTCAATCGACCTCCGTAATGACGGCCGAAACTCTAAATTTAAATTTTTAAAACAGGTACCTATGCGTTGGTATTTTTGATTCGCATAATTTTATAGCTTCTTGAATGATCTTCAATCGACCTTCGTAATGACGGCGGAAATTCTAAATTCAAATTTTAAAAGTAGGCAAAGGCTCCTATGCGTGTGGTCTTGTTACTACGAGAATTGCCCCACGTGGGCGCAACGCTACTAGTGTTGTGACTCGTTACAATTTATGCGTGGCGAATAAAAATTTAGGTCACTCTCGCGGTCTGACCCCATTCATTGAGGCCGATAGTGCATAGTGTATCGACAGTATCGATGATAGTGTTGTAAATAAAAACACGTGCTGCAGCGCCGCCGCCCCGGTTGAATGAGATAGCACGTTACTATGCGAGATTATTTTATCGAACGAATGTAAATTACGCACGCAACTCAACCAAATCTGTTTTACATAACCAGTTGCTAAACCAATTAATAAAACTCATACAAGCAACGTAAAGCAATAAGGTTAATTCAGAACAAAATGAGTTTCTTTACCAACGATTCCTTAACGAATTCTAAGTTAGGTACCTACTTCATGAGTAAGTATTATATTTTATAAAACTTTTTTCCGTGCACTTTAAATTACGAAGAAAAGTTCATGAGATAAAAACCACACCCAGCCAGTCAAGCCAATAACAAATCATAAATTTTAATGAATGCCATAAATCTCCTTTCGCTTTTTTACAATTTTTAAAGCTCGAAGCATGATTGATAGGGCAAGACGGGTCGGACGCATCATTTTAATAAACCGCATATGTCGAGTATTTTTAAAAATAAACCACAGACGGCCATTCCCATAAAAAGTAAAAATCAACATTGGCGGCTGCATGGACGAACTCCCTAATTGGAAAATGCTCCATATTCTGAAAAATATCGCCTGCGACTTCCGAATCTTGAATACATTTTTCATAGGACTAAGGATTGAAATAAATGACATAAATGAGTATTCGGTACTGTATGATCGTAGTGAGTATCTAACTAGCCTTTCTTCTTGGCGACGAAATTTACGAAATGTACCTTTTTGACGCAGGCAGGTACTTGCGAACTTGCCACAATCAAATTGATCGATTTACCACAGGAAACCTTTCGAAAGATCGATTTCCAGTCTTACAAATGACACTGTCAGTTTTGAGACAGACATAGACAATTTTATTCTAAGATTTAATTTAAACTTAAATCCAGACGCGTAAAATATAAATATTATAATGCTAGCACACGAGATAAATTATGGAATAGTCCCTCACCTTCAAGTGTAGATGATAACATTTTCACTCTTGTCCGCGCTACAACCAGTAACGTATTTTGTATAACAGCAGTAAAATAAAGCGGTTGTAAACTTGAATAAAAAACGAGCGGTTTTTATTAAACTTTTTAGAGCTTCGCGTAAGTCTGAAAGTATAGAAGGATACAGTTTTATGTAACTTTAAAACGCTAAATGGTGTTATAAAAACTTGAAATGAAGAAAGTTATGGCGTTAGATCACAAGGATCTAGCTAGAAAAAGGGTAGGAATATCGGATAAATTTGCATTTTACCTTCCACGAAGGTTTCATAGTGGTTGCATTAAAAAATGTAAAGTTAGCAATTTACGTCCACATAAAGCTTTTAAGCGTCAGCGTAAATTTTAATATTGGACGTTCACGAGTAGCGTAATTGACTTTTACGAGTCATATCATCTGCAATTATATGATATTTTGGCTGCTCTCCCCTTTTATGATTTATTTTTAAAACATAGATACAGAGTTTCGATAATATGTGGGTTGGTGTGTATATATAGAAGTTTCGGTATCAATTTTTGCAGTAAAATGGAGAATGCATTTTAAAACGGTAAAACTTTTCTTATCGGACATGGAGTTGGAAAGCTATGGAAGAGGGTTATGTAGGTTGCATTGTTTCCAAACTTTCACCGGGAAACTATCGACTTTTCTAGTGCATGAGGATTTTTGAATTTTTTGAAAAGCCTGGCTTGAGTGACTATATACCTATAGGTATAGGGTCTATACACCTCTCATGGTGCATTTTTGTATATTTCTTGTAGATATATCTGTATAATGTTCTTTCTTTTTTCTACAATATAGGCTGTATAGCCTATTTTGTAGAAAAAATGTATTGGTTGTATAACCAGGGCTTCTTCAAATTTAAAAGCAATTTACAAGCGTTTTCGTACCGAATAGGTAGTATTTTTTTTACTAATTTATTTTTTGACTTTACAGAGTACCTACTTATACCAGTTCTAAAATGACCTAAAATTATTAATAATAGAAAAAAAAGTTCCTTGAGACCGTGATTCGAATTCTGATACATTTCCTCAAACTTCGGTACAAAATCCTAGGTACCTACCTAAATAGGGAAAGTCCACTTCGTTCAAAACCAATTAAATGTGAATTCATATTCAATTAGGTTTATTTTCATTTGTCGTGCTATCATGAACCGTGGGCGTTCACGTCACGCAACGTGTGACACTTCATTCACAACCTCGCACGTGGCTCGGTGAATAAAACACAGGCTTTATAAATAACGTTTTTTAATTAAACAAGGCATGATATGCAAGGTTTTATATCTGTAAATTATAGGGTTTCTCGTAGATAGAGTTGGAATCGGATGTTTCAGTGAATGTGAAAATTAGTGCTCGTTTTTAACGTTTGAAAGGCAGAGATTTGGCAGACAACGTCCATCATTCGTTCAATTATCATTCAAATGATGTATAACAAAGATCAAAATATGTTAACTCATCCTCTCGATTTCGACTTACGACTAGTGGTTATGAGATAAATTGTAAACCAATGGCAATAACTTATTTTGGGTACGTACTGGGAGTAACACAAAAATCACAATTTTTGGTCATAGCTAAAAACAGAACCTACCGTAATTTGAAGATAAACAGTAGCAAAAGTAACAGCCAAGTAACTAAAGTTCAATAGTCCTATTTAAAACTTGCGTAACTGACTTACATTAGTACCAGCGTAACCTACCCACAAATCAGCGACCCTAATCGTTGTTTACCAACAGTGAGTACCGAATTACATTGAGATTCCCGAGGCGAGGCTCATATTTCCCGGCCGGGAACAGACAGCCGTAAGACATCCCGCAGTCCCGATCCGCCCTTGAACTTGAATCCTTCGCGCCTACTGGGACGTTTGCCTCGAATAGAAAATAGATATTTTATTTAGTCGAGGGTTGAACCTGGTAAACTATCGTTGCAGCTTCTAGATTTGTCGTAGCCAACGTAAGAGTAACGTAACTCTTGCTAGATTGCGGTTCCGCATAGCACCTGTATTTTTATAATATCGAAAATGTATCCAAGCAAACTATTCGATATTGATTGGGTTTATCTATCAACACCGAGAATTATACCCTGAATATCATGGTAGCCCGGTGAATGCAATCTTAAACTGATTCGAAATTCGAATGATAAAAATTTTATAATTTTTTCATTCGAATTACGAACGTTAATAGGGCTGTTTCATAACTTTACAAAAGTTTGGACGCTCCGACTCAGATAAAAGTTAGTGGTAAATATTGTGACGCCTCTGACAGGAAGATAAGATAATATTATCTAAACGAAACCGACATCGTTATGAAGAATTGTTATTATTTTAAAAATATTTGTGGAATGCGTGTTGTTCCTGCACAGCCCTGCATACATTAGTCATCATGACTAAAATGACTATGCGACAAAAAGTTGTAAAAAAGTAAAAACGGTAATAAATAGGTACTTATTCGTAGCATCTACGGCATGTACCTGATTAATACAAAACAGAAAATCGGTTTTAACGTTTTCTGAGCATGAGCTGTGAAATCAAAATATTAAATTATATTTATAGAGCCGGAAATAATAAATTATGTAATATATAAATGTAATATATAATATAATAAATGTAATAAATATATAATATAATAAATGTAATAAATTATTGATTAATATTGACAAGACTAAACTTATACAATTAAAAAATTACAAAACTAAACCTATAAATTTGGACATAAAATATCAATCAATTAATGTAGAAAGCGTTAATTCATGTATTTTCTTAGGTATTAAACTTGACGAACATCTAAATTGGAAGCCGCATGTTGACTATGTGTGTAGTAGAACTAATAGATTTGTTTTTGCTTTGAAAAGAATTAGAAAAACTGTATCACAAAAAGCAGCACTTGCTGCCTACCATGGCTATGTGTCATCTGTGTTGCTCTACGGGTTGCCATTGTGGGGTAATTCGGTGGACTTACTCAGAGCCTTTAAAGTCCAAAAAAAGTGTATGCGTGCGGTTTGCGGAGCCTGGTTTCTTGATAGCTGTAAACCACTATTCAAAAAAACTAAAGTTCTTCCCTTGCCATGTATGTATATTAAAGAAATCTGCATATTCGTAAAACAATACCCATATTATTTCAAAACTAAGGAAGAAGTTTTATCTAGGCATACTAGACATAAAAAGAAGTTTTTTATGCCAAATCAACACTCTACGCTTTTCGCACGAAATTCGTTTTGCATGGCAATTAAGATATTTAATAAGTTACCAATGGAATTAAAGGACTTGCCATTGCCATTGTTTAAAAATAGACTCAATAAATGGTTACTGACTCACTGTTTTTATAGCGTGGAGGAATATTTTAATTTAGGGCAGATCAGACATTTTTGATTTAATTTTTAATCATTGTTATTATTTACGCAGGTAGGTTTATTAAAATTCACACACCAGTCCAAGATTACTGGTAGTATTACATTGATACCACACTGATACAACAACAGCATTGTAATATTTGACATGTATTCTGTGAATAAACGATTCTATTCTATTCTATTCTATTCTATTCTATTCTATTCTATAATATGTATGTCTCTGATAACCGGACAAGTGCCTAAACAGGTCGATTAAGCCGTACGTGAAAACTTTCTCCCGAGGTGCTCGTGCAAAGAACCCTGCCAAGAGCCGGGTGAAATATATCCGTACGCGTAGACGCGCCGCAGACGAGGCGTGAACTTTGACCGGGCACAACCGGGCGTGGTACGCGTGACAAATAGAGAGCATGCGTTTATCCCGGGAGGCCACTGGGAATCTGAATGAGATGGGTTTATTTTCTAACTGTTTTACTGCCCGCACTTTTTAAGTAGTCTATGTACGTCATCCGGATACCATTTACCTCCCTGCCAAATTTCATTGAGATGCATTCAGTCATATAGGCGTGAAAAGGTAACAGACAGAGTTAATTTCGAAATTATAATATAAGTATGGATCTAAAACATTCAATTGAAATTGTTATCCGATGTTTCTATATTGAATGTGTTTTTATATACATAATGTTCTTCTTATATGTACATGATAAGTACCGCAACTCATATTGATACTTATTCAATATGTTGTTTCTCTCAAAAAATACCGTAGCACTCAAGTTTTAATTTAAAAATATGGTAAAAAATAAGTTTCAATGTTTTTATTAAGAATTTAAGTCGCCGCAGGCCACGCTAAGGAATAATCCCAAAAGAAGACTAAAGTCAATTATTTAAATTCATACAAAAGTTTTTCGGCAGGTATTATTATTCTGCAATCCCTTGTGAACTCGTAAATTTTCTATAACATTGTAGTTGGCACTACGATAACCCCGACCTGCCTCAAGGCGTTTCTACAGATTACCCGGTTCGGGTCCTAGCCCCGCCCGGGTCAGCGGGGGTGCGGTCGATAACCTCTTGGGCTTTTCATCCGGGTTTTCTCTGTTATTTGACCAAATTTAGAATCACTTTCAGTTTTATTTTGTTTTTTCATTGCGGAAATCAACTTTTAATATTTTAGTGTGTTTTATAAACGAACGAATTCAAAAAATATTACATAATAATTAATACCTATACAATTTACATCGATTTCATGATAATCTGTGATCGATTTCGGTAGACTTAGTTCGTTATCAATAGTTATTCTTTAGTAAAACACAATCTGACCAATGGCTATTACATTTACATTTGAATAGATTATGAATAATGTATTACTCTGCTACCTACTTTTCTTGATTCTTCATATTTTAGTAAACTATTTTACAATGGGGAGGCCTATACCCAGAGGTGTGTGTAAAATCCGGTGGCGGATGATGATGATGAAACTATTCTAGCAGATATTTCATTAAAACGTTCAAAATACTGTTTCATTACGTCATAGTTATTTTACCCGGGTTAGATAATTATATTATTACTATCCGGATCAAAAATACCTACAAATATTTTAAAAAAGCTATTCTGAAACTTGTCACACGGTATTTTCGTTTCGAAGCAAAATTTTTAAAGGTGTCAACAGTTCCCATTGTTGAGCGTAGAGTTTGAGAGCCAATTTCATGTTTCGAACGCGCCCCGTCAGAAAAGTTTTACAAATAAATGATTAGAATGTCAGCGTCAAACTGTTTTAAAAATGGAGTTGCAATGGTTTGCTATTGCATTAAAAATTACAAAACTGCCAGTTGTTATTCGATTTTTTTTTATTTTGAGCCGGCTGTATTTTTTAATACTGTGGTAAATTTTGAGTGACGGACCGTCAGTCGTTTTTCGAAATTCAAATATTGTTGTATATTTTTATGCCACATTATATTTTTATTGAATATGTATCATTATTATGAGTTTTAAGTTTCTGAGGTAGGATTTATGTGATCGCTCTGAAAAACTAATGTCTCGTTTGATTGTTTGCAGGTCTTGCAAGACATCAAGGTAAATTACATAGATTAGTTTCTGTCTATGCTATTTGTTTTATCGTTGCTCGTTTTCCTTATTATTTTCGTTCTCGTTCTGTCTATATTGCACGTTATTTGTTAATTTTTGAAACACGCTATGTAAAGTCGTCTGTTTCAAATGTGGCTTTTGTTCTTGTTTGTACTCGCTTCTATGTTGTCTATGGTATTAGAAATGTACAGTCTGTGTATAACTCGCGTACATAAAGATTAAAAAACACCGCCTCTCCCTCCCGTTTAGATCATAATTGATCATATTATATGATCAAGCTTGAGCATGAGCGTGGTGGTCATTTTCAATCCTAATCTTTATCTACGTGACTTATATCTTCATGTTGTGTAAGTAGTTACTTAGCTGATTGATGGTCAAAGGTTGCCATTAACAAATATTATAATATTTTACCTTCGTGTCTACTCCACTTAATTATGTTGTTCCATTTCTTTCGTATCTTTCTATTTCTCGGTTACCTCTTAGTTTTAAAAAATTTTGTAATTATTCTAAAAATAGCTTGAAAGATTGTAACCTGTGTAAGTATTTCGATTAAGATACCTACCTAATAATACCTCGTATTGAACCAGGTGAGAACTTTGTGTCTAGTTAAACCTAACGTAGGCTTTTTCTAATAACCAAAATGTAATGTTGTTTTTTACCTGAATACCTAAATAACTCTATTCTTATTGGGTAGGTACGAATGTGACTTGATTTCTGAGATTCGCACCTTAATATAAAATAATAAATAAATCCATAATAATAATAATAAATCCTATAAAGCAGGACGTATCTTCGTTCTCTGTTTTGTTTCGATGACCTCTGTGGCGCAGCGGGTGAAGGTCTGCCTGCAACGCAGGACGTTGCGGATTCGATTCCCGCCTCAAGACAAATGTTTGTACGATCTGCAGACATTTGCCCAGGGCGTTCTGGATGTTTTCTATGTATAAATAAAAAATCTATCTATGTAGTATATTGTATAAAGTATATCAGTTATCTGGTATCCACAACACAAGCTCTGCTTAGCTTGGGGCTAGATAATGCTGTGTGAATGGTCCAGCATTATACATATACATTTTTTTTATTAATTTGCTATAAAATCTACACTTTTGTCGGTATCAAAAAACCAAAACACTTTTAGAGTTCCACTATAAAAACTTTCGTAGATTGACGAATTCATTATAAATGTAAGCGGGCTCACTACAAACTTAGTTTGTGTTGGAAAACACACAGAGGACTTTTAGAGTTCTTAAAATCGAGTTAGCGTCTGAGAAATATTTGTAAAATAGGGGGAAATCTATTATTCTCTAAAATTGTACCACTTCTCACACATAAGAAATAGGCATTTCTTTATTAATTGATTTAGAAGGACCTTACCTGCTTTCTTAATAGCTATAATTTGATATCTATATTATAAAGAGGAAAGATTTGATTGTTTGTATTGAATTGGCTCCGAAACTACAGGACCTATTTGATTTTTTTTTTCAATTAGAAGCTCACATTATTCCTGATGAACATAAGCTACTTTTAACCGCGGGAAAATGCTTCATTCCTACGGGAAAACTGGTAAAAGGACAATGGGTAGTAAGAATGCAGCTAGTTTTTGATAAAACTGAAAAGCCGACTTCAAATCGCTTGGTATTTACTCAGTTTTTTTTTTTATTTTGCGTTTTTCATTACCGAGTAGGTAATGAAAACTCTTTTTCTTAATCCTTTTTTTTGAAGACGGTTAATAAATAGAAAGTCGTCTGTCCAAAATTGCATTCGGCTAGAATCTCCGGTATCAAGACACAACCCTGAAGGTTCGATCCGGCACGGTCGATGGGTCACTGACCCCGCCCCGCCCGGAGGGGTGTCTACATATTTATTTATTAAAACATCTACTTGTTGTATCGCCTTAATAAACTTGCCGAAATTAAATTTTCTTTTGGATACTTGGCGTGTAAAATTAAATCGCTTTTTATAGGAATTTTCTAAAAATATAGGTAGGTATCTGCGGGGCAATGCAGCCAGCGTCTTGGGGACGCTTCCGACTGGTATTGATATGGATTAGTTGAGCTACCTGTACATTGTTTGCAACAGTCTGCAATTAGCTCATTGTTTCAATTGTAAATGCTAGTTCTGATTTATTTCTATTATTTGATTGTAATTTTCTTTGTGAATTAAGATTATGTCAATAAGTATGGTAGGTATACTTACCCTATTGGATCTTCTTCATCCTTTGTGATAATGTTTAGTTACATTTTGGTTCAGCTGATTTAGAGTGGTACCTACCTGACCAATGTTGCCAGAGATCAATTATTTTTTTGTTAGAAGACTTTCTGTTCTGTCGTACGGTCAAGTATACCTACTACCTAAAAAAAATCGCCGGTCCAGTCCACTGGACCAGCTAAATGTTCCACGGGCAAGTAGCAGTAGGGCAAGCACAGAGATTTTTGTCTAGGGTAGAATAGAGACAAGAAATAAATTAAAAATTTAAGAAAACCCCGACAGATTATCATGAAACATAAGCTAAGAACACTCGGGATAAAATTATCTATGACATAAAAAAGAACTAAACGAAAATCGGATCATCCGTTTGGGAGCTACGATTCCACAGACAAATACACAGACAGACACGTTAAACGTATAACAGCAAGCTCTTTTTGCGTCGGGGGTTAAAAAATTATGTCATTTGTCACCGAATGCGTAAATTATTTGAAATTAATTCCTTCAACTTCAATAATGTACGCAATGTATGACGACGCGATGTCATTATTGTCTATTTTGCCCAAGATAACAATCCCCGTGCTGTACAGGAAGTAGAAAATTCCAGTCAGTTTTTTTCCAACCAAGGTCCATAAAATGGTACTCTACATAAATAAGGTAAATATGTAGAGCAAAAGTACCCAATATATTACACAGAGCCGTCTCAATCGAAGTAATAACTGTTTCTATGATTTCTCTCCAGCTCTCTAACATGCTCCCTAATCCCAACCAATAGAGTCCACTTTCACACTGATTTGACACACATTCCTAACTCTTCATGCATAACCTCTCTTGCTCTCACAACAATGTTCTATTTACAAAATATCGGATGCGGCGTTGCCACTCCGACGTGCGCCGGCGACGTCACGAGCCGACTGATGCCCTCTCTTTCTAAACAGGCTTCATTTGGGACTCTTGCAATAACATTCAAGGACAGATATAAATACAAAAAATAACCGAATTCCCTTTGTCTGCATTCGTTATCTGAATGAACCAGAGAAGCGATCAAATTATCTGATTTTATTCTTATTTCCCGCCAAAATACGAAATCTAGTAACGGATTACCGTAGAGAACATTATAGGGTCTAGGATCTATGCCCGAAGAGATTCAATAAATAGGGAAAAACATTTATTTTTCTTAATTATAAATATTGCTGGACATTTCACACGACATTCCTTTGGTTCCATATTTAAAAATAATCTTAGAATTCCTTCTAGAAGTTGAGCTATTAGAATATGTTTGGGGCCCAATGTTTCCATAGATCATTTATCGAATTCTAGAACAGAGCCCCGAATCCGGTTGACGATAGTATCGAGACGTGATCGTGCGTGACTTCTCATTTTTGTACAGGATTTTGCGTAGTTCCCAGTCCACACGATAGAAGCGTTGTACCAAATCCCATAGAAACAAGAACGTCAAGTGCGAGTGTAACTTGCGCGCCGAGGGTTTCGAACGTTTGTCAATTATACATATGTACATGTACTAAAGGTACCGGTTAGAGACATCGCTATTTGATGAATACCTACCTAAAAATAGTAGTTAATTACCAAACTACCTTTTAGATGGATCGCTCTTCATAGGTACTTTGGAGATTAAGTCAATTAATTGACTTTAATCAAAAAATTTCAAAAAGTGTTTACTCTACAGAAATTTCAAAAACTGTTTTGAAATTTACAAACCGATACCTTTCATTTGATACCCCAATCGTTGAGGTAGGGGTAATAATTTTCAAATGGGGGGGCCATTTGAAAATTATTCCCCCGAGACTTCAGGATCACGTCTCGACACTATCGTCAACCGGACTCGGGACTTTGTTCTAGAACTTTAGGATAAGTTATTTATAGAATCATTGGGATCCAAACATATTTTAATAGCTCATATTCTAGAAGAAATTCTAAGACTATTTTTAAATACGAATCAATATATCGTCAAATGGACTCAACTCCCTAAGGTCACAAGTTTGGATATACAAGCAATGAAGTTATACAGGGTGAATTTTTGAGACGGGACAGTAAGGGCAGGTACGTTATACAGGATAATGTTCCTTCCATAACTTTATGAGATATTTTGAACTGCATTCACCGATTTGGGAAAAAAATTAAAGTCAGCAAGAAAAATGGTAAATTTACACAAAAAAAAATTATGCCAATCGATCCTGTTTCTTATATGGATTAAAAGTCGGTACTAGACCGACTGAGGTTTGAGTACTAGAAATGTCAGAAATCGCGAAAGCTTTTTCCATACATTTTGTACGGATAAACGATTTACCAACTCGAAATATTCTTCTACAACAGTGTTCAGGAGCTGAAAGATGCATTTGCTAGGTTCTTAAATGATATCCATCCAATAAAAAATCTCTAAAAGTTATGGAAGGTGTCCTAGGAACGTTTTCCTGTAACTACATATAACGGTTAAGGTACCAGCCCTTACTGTCCTGTCTCAAAAATCCTGTATATAAACTGAGGGGGATTGAGAACATTTACCACCTCCTCACTGGTACAACGAGGAGGTGATAAAACCTCATTGTACTCATGACAAGTTCATAGGTAGTAGGTAGTTACCAAAAAGCCGGTATACCCGCATGTTATTGAAATGGCATAATACCGTATGTTTGGACATAACATCGGATGTTTCCAAAACAAAGCGATTACTGAGCGATATCAGTTATAACAAACATAAGTATTGTTATCCTACCGAATAACAATGGAAGAAAGCTGTATGCTACAGTAATAGTGCTTTATTATGTCTAGATTATTGTAATTATTATAAAAGCATCGTTCATTCTGTAAAAGATGTAGGTTTACGTTTAATATCGAGGTACCATTTCATGTATGTAAGAAGTAGCAGAGGTACTCTACCCAGACAGAGTCAAAAACCCCTAGGTACCATTTCAAACACGTTCCTGGCATTTTCCAGTACTCAGGTAGGCATCTACAATTGGCATTAAATGATCATTCGAGCAGTAAAATCAGATGCGGAAGCGTTCAATTCAGGCAATGGGTCTGATGCGGTCACTGCAGAGTATTCTGCGCCTCTCCTATCGGAGCACAAAGGATGGCCTTACACCTCAGGATGAAGGATGATTGCTGCAGAATGCGCAGAAGGTGCAATTGATTTGCTGATTGTATGATTGATTGACTGATTTAGAAATGATGACTGCGTCATTGCGTATAGCGGTCGTGTATTCAACCGCTGAAATGAAAATCTGTGTTCAAATCTCGGGTCGTGCAAAATATGTTACCTACCTTTTGGGCTCTTCCAAGGCAGTAAAATTCTAGAAGCAGCCAGGAGTCATGAAGTTGGCGGTATTACACCCCCGTGCCTTAGACAGCACAGCACGTTTAGCCGTTGGTCCAGCGCCTGACCTCTACCCGGTCGTGAGCTAAACTAAAGGTCAACTCTTCTTGGATACTAGTCGAACACATTCTTGACTTAGATGTCGTTATTGAGTTAGATCTCATGGGGTTAGTGCCCATAATGCGTATGAGGGTTGGGGATCCTAGTTCGGTGGTAGAATTGTTCTGCAGGGGGTGCTGCTGCCCGCCCTCGGTGGATATCCCTTAGTCGGCTCTTACGACATCCGCGGGAAGAGTTGGGGTGGTGTAAATTCTAAGCCAGCACCACGCAGCTAGCGCTGTATGCCATGCAGTAATAAAGCATGTGTGTATTTTTTTTTGCTAAACATTTATGCGCAATCATATTTCAAATGATTAATATTCATTGTAAATCTCTAAACAGATAAATAAATATCAATTTACTAGCTTTTATTAGGGTATGTCTAACCCAGCTTTACGACCAATAACACCCATTAGCTTAGAAATAAGATAATAAATTAATTATTGAATGAAATCATTCGTAATAAAACGAGATAAAGTTCATATGTTATGAGCAGTAGGTAATATCCATTTAGGCCATTCGGAAAATAAAACCGCACATACCGTTGTGTGGTCCAAGGCACAAGAGACCGTTAATTTAGACATCAAATCAAATCAAAAACTCTTTATTTCCACAAATACAATAAATTTACACTAAGAAAAGGTCAAATTATAAAATTGTACACTGACACGGTAATAAAGTCATCAAAACTCATCATCAACTTTTATAACTTCCTGACTCCTATGCTTCAGCGATCCAAAGTGGATCGTGGTCACTCTGGGTCGCTGACACAAGATTATATACTTCTCCAGGCATCTCCGTTCTGAACGTTCATTCACCAGCTATTAACATCAAGTTTGCGGAGATCGCCTTCACCTTCGTCGATCCAGCGATACGTAGGGCGGCTGACTCGTCTATGCTCCGACGGTTTTCCCTCAAACGCCTTCTCGACAGCCCGAATCTTCTCCATTCTCTTGGGGTGTCTTAGCCAGCGGTGACGAGCACGGAACTTGCCAATGACGTTTGGAACTTGAATGATTCAGTCCTAAGGCCCGGTTTCCACTGCGAGCGGAGCGGACCCATCAGGACCGTTTAACTCGCAAGAGTAAACTGCATACTTGTATATCCACCAACAAATAGTCGAGCGGAAAGGACTGAGCGAGCAGGAAGCATTGAATATAAGTCAGCCCACTCATCTCTCATTTCCCGCTCAATACCCTTTCGCGGTGCAAACCCGGCGTAGTTCAGATCTTCCTGAGTGATGTAGGTCGCGCGAGCAAATTCCGCAACGCACGAAACAGAAGCTCGATAAGTTTGATATCATGCGGAAGTCGGAGTTGGTTTCGTCCGCTGTTGATTCACAGCAATGACAGGTACGTACTAATAACTTCAAACAAAAATTGTCAAAAATCGCTCCCACCATCGTTACCCACTACTAAAGTACCTAAATTTAAGAAATGCCACTATTCCTCTCTAGAATCATGCGTTTACACAACTTGTGTTGTGGTGGTTTGACACTAATCTCTGGAAACACTCCACTGAGACTGTCAATAAATCTACTCCGGTGGCTCTTTTTACCTACTAATACCAATCGTAATCCAAAAATGCCAATATTCCTCTTTCCGCTCGTACCTTGGCCCCGTCTCCCGTGGCGGCCCAGAAAAGAGGCCACCGTGGTGCTACATGTGTTGCGTGGCTCACACTTGTAGTCCCGCTGTCTGCTGTGTTTGACACTTTATAACTAGAATCAACTGAAAGCTGACAAAACAATGCTCATAAGATTGAGATTTGGGCAACGAGATCGCTGCCCAAAAAATAAGCGTCTCATGGTGGGTACAGACCAAGCGAGCGAGAGCGAGCGAATGCAACCGAGTGGGATTCGCGGCGGCGGCGGATCGGTACGTTCGTTCCATTTTTCTTTGATGGTTCAATGGTTCATTTATTGGGAAAATACCTATAGCATTGCACGTCAAGTATTACACCTTAAAGTATACTAAAGTATAAAGATGGTACCTTCAATTATAATATTGATGTAGTGACAGCCGCAGGCCAGTACAGGCCGAAGGCGAACGAATGCCCATGTTTGGCCTCGCTTGCTTTCGCAATGACGTTCCGTTCTTTTGCGTTCGTTCGTTAGCCTTCGCTTGCGCTCGCTAGCTTGGTCTATACCCGGCAGAAGATCCCATAAATGCCAATACTCCTCATATCGTTCGTGCCTTGGCCCCGTCTCCCGCGGCGGCCCGGAATAGCGGCCACCGTGGTGTGCCGCTACATGTGTTGTGGTGGGCTCACACTTGTAGTCCCGCTGTCTGTTGTGTTTCACACTAATTATGCTAGTTTACGACTGTATTACTGGTTACTGGTCAGTTTGGCATCTGATATTAATTTTGTACCACAGATGTGGACATCGAAAATTACATTCAAATGATAGAAATAAATTGGAACTAGTATTTACTATTGAAACAATTGAGCTAACTGCAGACTGTTGCAAACAATCTACAGGTAGCTCAACTGATCCATATCAATACTAGTCGTCGCGTCCCCAAGACGCTGGCTGCATTGCCCTGCTGTATGGCAATGCTGATGCGCTGCGCCAGATACTCACCAGCTCTCGGATTACGCGTCGCACCTACATCTGTGTTTTGTACCTATATTTTTTGATCTCTCTGATTATTTGTATGGTATGTTTGTACGATCAGCGGGGATCATTTTAACCGCTATCTATGCAATACGTGTATATATCAAAGAGATTGAATGAGATTTACCTATCTAATGACGTCACAGAAACGCTTGTAAGTTTTCTACTTCTACGTAAAACTAGTCTAAAGTTGGCGTGTCCTGAAGCCGCGGTCAACTTTAGATTGCACTGTACATACATACATACCATACATCTGAAGTTAGTAGTCCTCAAACCGGTGTAAACGAGACGAAAAGTCTTTACTCGTGACAAAATTTCCTTTAATCTAAAATTACTGAAACCTTAGTTTACCTTATAAACATATTCCTGCTAGGTTTGTTCAACATAGTCTCGAAAATTTTTACTAGATAGAGAGATAACTCGATATAATTTATTTGTACCACACAAACAAAATATACAATACAGATTTTTGTAATTTATGGTTTGAATTTAGTTTTAATATCTAATAAATAAATAAATATAAATAAATAATGCTGGACAATTCACACAGCGTTATCTAGCCCCAAGCTAAGCAGAGCTTGTGTTAAGGATAGTAGATAACTGATATACTTAATACAATATACTACTTAAATAGATGTTTTTATTATACATAGAAAACATCCAGAACATCCTGAACAAATATTTGCAGATCGTATAAACATTTGTCCCGAGGCGGGAATCGAACCCGCAACCTCGTGCCCAGTGCTCCGGCGAATAAATGAGTACGAGAAAATGCTTAGAGTCAAGGAAGTACAAAGTGCGGCCTTATTGTTTTAAGCGATCTCTACAGACGAGATCGATTGAATCTACGAGTACTTCGTCGATAGTCACTCGCTGTAGACTAACCCAAAAGATTCCTTCAAAATTTTCATCAACATCAAAATCTTAAATTTTAAAGTCCTTTCCTTTGACCTAAAAGAATTAGTGCAACTCCAACTTCTTAAAACAAACAAATTCCTCTGCAGTTGGTTCAACTGTCCTTAACTTAAGACCATCTTGTTGAAGTTAGTGACCTCGCATTACCTAACTGCAGCACAGATTACACAGTAGTAGTTAAACTTTAACTTGAAGTTTAACTTAGATAAGTGACCCTGTCGAACAAAAAGCTTTGCTGTTAGTTTTAACTGCCGGTTAGGATCTCCTAGGCAGCTTGTTACATTTTATACAAGTTTTTAGGTTTTTTGTTACGTGTAACTGTAGATACCTAATGGTGGATGGATTTGAACCTTTATGCCCTTTACCCTATTATAGGTACATTTTTAAAAGCCTAATTTTTATATTTAGCTATTTTAAAAGCCAATTTTATATAACTTAATAAATTTCGTTGGCGCGCTAAAGGCGCGTTTGTCTTTTTTTTCATCCATCGTCGTTCAGACCCTTAGTTCAGACCTCACGAATTTAGGCCTTCAGTATTCTATGTTTTGAATGGATTTTTCGGTCACATCGCTGGATCGGTATCGAGACGCATGGAGGAACTTTGCCTAGCATTGGGACATTGTGACTGAACAATCACATCCCAGATCAAAACACCATGCATTTCAATTTCTAGACATAAAATATACGAAGGTACCTACTATCTACTTAAATAAATGCAAATTAATAATATTCAAAGTACCTAAATAATAACCCTTAACGAACGTAAAACAATACACCCCACGAGAACCAGAACGGCATATCTCAATAATTAATAAAAACCGTAATAAATGAAATGTTTACAGAGAACGCAAATAAAATAAACTCGGAGCCAGCCAAGCCAAACATTCAAATTGTAAATGTCACAATTTGTAATTTACAACGAATTCGCCTTGTAGCTGTAATTGTCGGTTGTTACTTCTGTTTTATTGGCGTGTATAATGTGTATGTTGAATTACATCAACATACGTATAAATAAGGGTCAAATCCATTAGAAACTGAGTTGAGTTAAACTAAGGATTAAGAAACTATATTATTGACTATTAATAAAGCTTGCTCAGTTATCGATACCTATATGCTTGGCTACCGCTTTTCTACGGGATTAACGTCACCCAAGCATATCATATCCATACTCGTTTCTTAAATTCTCTTTACATTAACTTAAATACTTACAAACCACATAGAGAGATTTTTTTAAATATGCATAGTAAACATACAGAACACCCGGAACAAATATCTGCAGATCGTACAAACATTTGTCCGGAGGCGGGAAAATGGTCCATGCGATTTTGATGTAGATACCTGCTTGGCAGTAGCATACCTAGTATGAAATTCGTGGACCGATATGGCGCGGTGGGCGACGATCCGCCTGCGACGCAGGAGGTTGCGGGTTCGATTCCCGCCTCGGGACAAATGTTTGTATGATCTGCAGATATTTGTTCTGCGTGTTCTGGATTTTCTCTGTGTATAGTAAAATATCTATCTATGTATTGAATTGTATTAAGTATATCAGTTATCTAGTATCCATAACACAAGCTCTACTTAACTTGGGGCTAGATAATGCTATATTAGTCCAGCATTAGCGTATCTAATTAGTATAGTGAAGAATAACTAATTACCGAGTCTCAAAACAACTTCACTGAAATAAAAAAATAGATACATAATTTTACTGAAGTAATTTCAATTGTATACACTAGTTATTTTTTTTTATATAATTTGATTGTAATTTTCTAATGTTTTACATAATTCGACGTCATTATTAACAGATAAAACTGCAAATGAAAATAAACCTAAGCCACTAAAATATAGACCACAGAATTACATCAACGCGTAGGTGCTACGCAACGTAGCCGCGTAGCACAGCACCGTTGAAGTCTCTTACACTACATTTGATGCAATATTCGTAGAGGCTCTACGAACTGTGTTTATTTTGGCAATTTCCAATTATTATTTTTTAGAATATTGATTTAATTATGATAAGAACATACATAGAAATGATTGCTACGCTAGGCGCTACAATTTGTTGACTTGTCCAATAAGTGTCCACCTTACAGGAATAAAGTTATAAAATAATAAATAATGCTGGACAGTCACACAGCGTTATCTAGCCCCAAGCTAAGCAGAGCTTGTGTTATGGGTACTAGATAACTGATATACTTAATACAATCCACTACATAGATAGATATTTTTTACTATACATAGAAAACATCCAGAACGCCCTGGAAAAATGTCTGCAAATCGTACAAACATTTGTACCGAGGCGGGAATCGAACCCGCATCCTCCTGCGTCATATGTCTCATACGTCATGCGAATATACAATAAATATATTGAGTATTGAGTGTTAAAAATGAGAGGTCACGATCACGTCTCGATACTATCATCAACCGAACTCGGGGCTGGGGTGCCACCCCCTAAAAAAATGTTTTAAAAACGTATTTTGGGATATAATACAGGGTTATTGGTAATTCATTGACACTGCGTAAACTGCAGGTTCTGCCCATGATCACGAACACGTAAGTGAAGACGCCAGGTCTTAATTCTTATATTTTTTCGTAAATCACCTCACATACAAAATAATAAAATAAATAGTCGAATAAACGATCTCCCACTCCTATTTAAATCCACATCATCATTATTGGCTTATTTTACATCTACGCAAGATGATTCAAGTGGCATTAGCCTGGCTGGGAGACAGCCGAACACACACACACACTGATAATTCAGGGCAGAGCCGTTTTTAGGTTTAGTTTCAAAGAAAATCCCTATAATGAACGATTTTTGAATGGAGGGGGGCACATACTAATATCATTCCTTTTCCACCAATTTTAAGAATTGTGATTTGGCGTCTTCATGGACATGTTCATGATGGTCGGCAGAACCTGCATTTAACATAGTGTCAGTTAATTACCAATAACCCTGTATAGTCAAAGTGCACTATAAATCAAAACGTAACCAAGGTGTGGTTCCTTAATCGTTCTTATCAAAAACTTGAGTACGAACTAAAGGAAGCGACTGCGTGCTATTTGGAGGTGATTAATAACGTGGATCCACTGATAGGGCTCCGTTATCTAATTGGGTCGTGGCCGCGCCTCCGTATCTACGGCTATCCGAGGAGCCACCATCGATCAACGGTGAATTTACCTGGCCTTTTTTGTAGAACATTCTATTTTTAACCCCCGACGCAAAAAGAGAGGGGTGTTATAAGTTTAACGTGTCTGTCTGTGTATCTGTCTGTGGTATCGTAGCTCCCAAACGGATGAACCGCTTTTCGTTTAGTTTTTTTTGCGTCATAGATAATTTTATCCTGAGTGTTCTTAGCTATGTTTAAGGAAAATCTGTAGGGGAGTTTTAAATTTTTTTAATTTTGTTCGTTTCTAACTATTGGGTTCTTTAAAAATATTAGACTGCCAGTATTTTTGAGTAAATGGTGACCAAAGAACATCAAAAGAATCAAATTATAATATCCAAAAAAAAATATTTCGACGGGACTTGAAGCCGCAACCTTCCGTCCAGCACGGGGATTGTTGAATAGAGAAAAATTACGACACATCGTCATCGAATGCGGATTATGTATGAAACTCATTCTTTCAACTTTAATAATTTACGCAATGTTTATATGACAATGCGATTTCATTCCCTATTCTACCCTACTGTACGAGAATGCGCTAACGCGCGCGTAAAAAAGAGTAGATTTTTCGGTTTTATTTAATTTCTTATTAATTACCCCAAATGTGAGGGCTTACGCACTATAGTAACAAAAACCATAAATGAACATCTAATGGTTACGTTATCGGTGGACAACGGAACCAACCGATTTTTGTTCAAGTTTTCATTCTTTTTGTGTAAATATTTCATAAATTGTTCACCGTTTGCAAATCCAAAATATTGGGAACGATCGTTCAATCATTATATTCCAGGTATAAAAGTAATATCATTGAAACAAATCAAACAAAAGCTCAATAAAATTAATTTACGCGCTCATAAATCTAGGAAACGAATATTGTTTTGCAGTTTAATTTGGTCCATTACCACAGAACAGTGCAAGCAACCAGAAGACTCACTTATAGTTTTACACTTGAATCTATCTATCTGGGTCTGACGTCTCGCTCACTTTGCATAGTGTAGAAAGAGATGCCCTCTATTTCAACGTAGAAAGACCGCTGTTAGACAAATTGCGCTAGCATAGAAGTAGAAGCTGAAATCATCTTCATTGCGTTGTTGCAATTAGAATCTTAAATGTACGATTTAACTGTGTCTCGATTCTTAAATGACTACGATTTATTGCTCTACCTTATGCCACTTAATGTCAAATCTAATGTGTGGAAACACACTATGACCGGCGACACTAGACAAACCTCTGATTTATAGTGTTTTAAACTTAAATAAGAATAGTATAAGTTTGCGTTTCGTACCTACGTATTGTCTCGATCATAATTCGGTCATCAAGATTCACTAACAATTATTTTATTATGAAGAAATTCAGTGTATGATAATATGATTTGTTAGCAGTTCATCCAAAAAATTATTCATCCAATTACAATTTAAACGCGTTTCGTCCAACACGCGTTTTGCCAACACGTGTTTCGTCTAACACGCGTTTCGTCCAACAAGCGTTACTTTATAATTTGACGACCTCAGTGGCGCAGCGGGCGAGAGTCCGCTTGCGACGCAAGAGGTTGCGGGTTCTATTCCCGCCTCGGAACAAGTTTGTGTTCGATCTGCAGAAATTAGTTCCGTTGGTCTGAGTGTTTTATATGTATAATAAAAAAAAATATATATCTATGTATACAATGTATTAAATATATCAGTTATCTAGCACCCATAACACAAGCTTTGAGTAGCTTACTTTGGGGCTAGATGGTGCTGTGTGGATTGTCCAGCATTATTTATTTATTTATTTAATTGTCCAAAATATGTATTAGTCTTTTCATATTTATTGTTTCATACTTTTTTATAATGTTATATTATATAAATGTACCTATAATGTAGGCAGTGCAAAATGTAAGTGGTAAAATAATTTATTACCACATTTGTCTTAAGTAAACTTCTGTAATGTTACAGCCATTTTGTGATTTTACTAAACTCCAGCCAGTTTTTGATGTTTTGCCAAAGATCAAAGCTGGTTTGACCTTGGCCTGCCAAACAATGTAGAAATAATGGGTAAACATCTAGAAACAGCATACTTTACCTTATAAACTATTTCACGTGTTCAACGACATAATATGTAGGTAGACCATAGATATACGTAAATTTCTGTAGATATAAAACGTTCCCCCAGCGCAAACTCAACAAATGGCCTGTATTGTGTTATAATAATATATAACTAAACACAAAAACACGCTGCTGTTTCCAATCTTTTGCAATATTACGTATATTGCAAAAGATTGGAAACAAGAGCCTTATGAATCACAAAGATGGAAAGATGTACCTAGACCGAAGTGTGACCGAGACAAAAATACGCACGCGAAACATGAATGATCCGACTATGGTCGAGGTGAGTGGACCTAATTGGACTTAATTTGGGCCTTCTACTTTCGCGAAGCTAGCCCCCCACGCTTCCGAATTTTACTTTTCACGATGAGGTAGATAGAGGTCTATGATATCCTTCTAGCCGAGTCGGCAGCGGCAGTGTCAACTACATTATTATAGTACACCACGCCACCCACATAGCTCATATCGGTCCACGGCTGGACTCAGGCCTCCCCCTGATAAGCACCTTATTGGCTCTTATCTCATGGGTCGTAATGCCCATGATCCCCACGCCGAGCATGCGGGTTGGGAATGTCAGTTTGGTGGTAGAATTGTTCTGCAGGGGGCGCTGCTGGCCGCCCCCGGTGGATATCCCTTATTCGCCTTTTACGACACCTGCGGGAAGAGTTGGTGTGGTGCAAATTCTAAGCCGGCACCACACAGCAAGTAAGTGCGCAAACGCTGGTGCACTTTATTGCTTCACTCTGATGACAGATCGACACTACCGAGGCTCATCACGATCATGTAGCACAACCGACTTCCTGACAGCCAGTCAGGCACCTTACTGTGACTTTCTTTTGCTAGGAAAATCCAATCGGTAGGTAGATAACTTAGGTAGGTAGGCCAAAAATTTGTCTATTTACCTACCTTCTTACGGTACCAAATACTCCTGTGACCAATATTTTTGACTCACACGCGTCGTGTTTTGGTCAAAAGACGACCACTCGCTATGCTCTCCCTTAATAAAACATGCTACAAGCACGTTCGTTATTAAATCCCTACCTTTTACAAAACTTATCCAATTTGTTTGTAAGCCGGTAACTTTAATAATATCATACGTTTAAAGCAAGTTAAAGTTAAACCGAAGACAATCAAATAAAGCCTAAAGCCAGTTACACAAGTTGGACAAAAGCAGAACTCCCACAAAAGGCTTTTGTTTACGTAATGTATAGTCTGCTTTGTGGCTGGATTTTGAGTTATTGTGCTGTGTGTATGCACCTTAAGTTTGTTTTAACTTTCTGGAGCTTATTTTAGGGTTATTATTTTTGTTTTAAATATATACTTAGCGATTTAGCTGTAGTTATTCACTTCACACTCTCGGCCGTTCCCAATATTCAATTTATTGTAAACTTTATTCAAAAAGAAAATTTCACCCAAATAATGGAAATAAGAATATTTACAATTGAAACAAATGAGCTAACTGCAGATTGTTGCAAACAATCAACAGGTAGCTCAACTGATCCATATCAACATCAGTCAGAAGCGTCCCCAAGACACTAGCTGCATTGCCCCGCTGTATGGCAATGCTGATGCACTGTGCCAGATACTGACCAGCTCTGGGGTCACTCGTCGCTTCGACCAGACGCTTAGATATTTTTTTTAAAACCCGAAGAGCCTCGGTACCCCACGGACCTAGGGTCTCGACTCCTGGACTCGAATTTTAACCAGATGTCGCCAATAGAAGAATTTGAAGTCAGTTTATAGTTTTTTAAAACACGCCAAATTATTAGGAACCTAATACCTATACAATAGGTTCTTTCTTATACTTAGGGGTAGAAGCTCATCTGTTATACTTATATTTTATGGTAGCGAACTGGCATTAGTTTTGAATTATCAAATTCCTTCAACCTCATTGCAACGAAATCGAATAATATCCCTAAAATTTAACGCAATTGGTCAGTTGAGCTACCTGTAGATTTTTTGCAACAGTCAACAGTTAGCTCAATTGTAAATACTAGTTCTAATTTGTTTCTATTATTTTATGGTAATTTTCTTTGTGAATAAAGATTTTTCTTTCTAAGATATATTTATTAATTGCCAAATTTGAAATTGAAAGTCGCGGGTTCAAGTCCCGTCGAAGTCGATTTTTTCGTGATATTATTTAATATCTTAGAAATTACCCCGAGTGTGAGGGCTTACGTACTAGAATAACAAAAAAACTGATTGATACGTTTGTTATTCTACCATTACATTTCAAATAACATTTCAAAAGCTCTTCAAATCAGGTAAAACCAGGTGCGATGCTCACGGTGCCTTTGCTTTTCAACTCGCTCACTCAACCGTACGAAATTTATGAAGTGTTTAATTTCATATTTTGTATTTTTTGCGAGAAGCTACTCGTTATTGCATTCGAATAATTTTCTAATTGAGGATATCATAAAAACTTTTGACAGGCCTTTGTGCAATCTTCGTTATGGTACAATCGTTAAGAGAAGCGTTAAGTTTTGTATGTGTGTCTCGTCATTAATTGTATGTTAAAGTTTTGTAACAAAATACTTTGGTAGTCATTGTGTTTTCAACTTAAATATTCAGTAGTTTTCTTGTAATAAATTAAGCTTCGCTGTAGAAAGATAAAGATTATTTTGAACCAAATTTTGTTGCAAACACACCATAAGTATTATTAAAACTGTTTACTTCAGTCACAGTCAGACCCCTTGGTAAAATATTCTGTTATTTGTTTTGTGGACCAATTAATATTTTCTATCTTAATTTTTTGCGTAAGTTACATTTGTGAATTTTGTATAGGTAGCACGAAATTCTTAGCCAAAAGCTTTTCCTACTCGTATTTCGTGCACGCCTATCCACGCCCGCCGGAGCGTTAGTCGATCGCACAGAAGCTGTGCATTGTGCATGTCTGTCTGCAATCCAATTATACTTAGACGCCTTTTTGCTAATTCTATTCATTACACTTGTGTCTGTGAGCGTCTCCTTTACATTTCAGCTTCTTGGAAATAAAAAACTATGGTATTTGTTATAGTGCGTAAACCCTCACACTCAGGGTAATTTAAATTAATTAAATCAATGTTCAGGGCGTTCGGGATATTTTCTATGTTTCATAAAAAATATCTATCTGTGTAGTGTATTGTATTAAGTTTAACAGTTACTGTTATCTAGTACCCATAACACACGCTCTGCTTAGCTTGGGGCTAGATAATGCTGAGTGAATTGTCCAGCATTATTATTATTATTAATGTGCTAGTTTAGCTACCTGTAGATTGTTTGCAACAGTCTGCAGTCAGCTCAATTGTTTCAATTGTAAATCTAATTTCTATTATTTGATAATAATTTTCTTTGTGAAATAACATGTTATTTCTGAATAACATAAATCAAATAATATCCCAAAGTAAGACTCGTCGAAGTCGAATATTTTTTGGGATACGTATTATTTGATTTCTTATAATCAAAAATTTGTCAGTTATATTATATTTTTAATTACCTACGTAATAAATAACATTCTGTTAAGTTTTATGGCCTTACAAAGTTTTCTTGACAGTTTTCCAAATTCCTTCATGGAAAGTTAAAGTTGAAAGCGACAATCACGAAAAGTCGGGACCGATTACGGTGGGGAAAAATAACAGTTTTTCGTTGCACAATCATATTTCGAATATTAGAAAAATAACAACTAACAGGCTGGAGGTTTCGTCGCTTCTTTACTTTAGTCTACATACCGAAGCGATAGAAATAAAAAATATCACCTTATTTTCGTGTCAGTGTTTAATTTTTTTACTTGACCTTTTCAAAGATGTATTGTATTTATGGAAATAAAGAGTATTTGATTTGATTTGAATTTGAATAGACGCAGTTTGATCGTTCTCTGTCAATCAGAGCGCGGTTTTTGTAAAAGAAAGACGTTATTTAAACTACTAGATTTACAGAATAACTCGTACGCAAAATGTCTCAACACCTTGTAAGGGTTTATGTAGAGTCCACCTAAAAATTGTAAACATGTAGATTCCACCTTTGTAATCAAAGGGGAAGTTTGAGATATAATCTCACAATCATATCTTTGGTTTTATTACATTCATGAAATGGTCAACTATAAAAAAACTATAGATCTATCGATGAATGAGAAGTTACTTAAAACTATTTGCCTAGAAACGAGAAAACGTTTCATATATTAATCAGTAATTTAATTTATGGTTGATAGATATGACGAAAGAAAATTTAGCTTTTTTAAATTGCTTTCCTTTTTCCGATGCCACAAAAGCTTTATGAAAACGCTTTATCAAAGTTAATAAAGTCAAAGGAAAAACGATCGTTATGTTTCCCTATAAAACACAGCAATATCACCTTGGGTGACAAAATTAGCATCTTTTGTTACGCTTCCGTCTAATAAGCCCTTGCGTCGGTACCTTTGAAGTTAATTAGCCAATTTGGATAAAAGCTCTTCCATACTGATGAACACACTTATTTTTTCTTAAGGACGCTCCGCGGTAAAAAGAAATCCCATTCCTTCTACGTGTATACTCATAGCTCTGTATCATATATTACTCTAGAAGCTTCATACAAAATCTTAAAGATTGATGAGACCACACTTGAGGTCTCACTTTAGTTTTAGATTAGTTTAAAAATGTGTACATTTTAGCATTTTTGAATCTCTTTCGTGTAAAAGACTATGACCTTCTCATTGCTAGTGTAAAAAAAAATATTCCTCTTAAATTTTTTAAACTTTCCCGAAAACTTCCGGCGCAGTCGGCCCTTCTGGTGGGTTACTAGTATTACCACAGATGAGCTGCCAATTTTCCCCAATTTTTAAATTCTTTTAATACTTAAATTATTAAACTGTTGATGTAATTCCCGGAGCTACCTCGGCCGCAATTTACTACATCATTTCATCCCCCAACATTTATGTCCCTAGCTATCTTGTATTCGTTTTTATCTTGATCTTCAGGCGCAGCCGTACTGTCATTGGCGCAGTCTTGTGGATTACCACAGATTTCCCGTTTTTCCCAAATTTTAAGTTTTTATAAGTCTCGATGTAATCCGCAGAGCTACCGCGGCCGCAAGCCCCTAGGCGGCACCGCAGGCCTTCCCGGCGCCGTGGCAGTCCCCGGCGCCCCCGCGGCCGCGTCTCCGAGCCCCGCCCCTCAGGCGCCTGGTGCCCCTAGTCCTGCGCCCGCCACCACTCCAGGCATGAAGCAGGAACACTCCAGCCAGCCGATGGTATGTACATCTTTCAAGGCATGGAGAATTTATGGACATAGTATAATTTTCTTCTTCATGATCGTATGTCCCTTTAAGCACATTTTTAATCAAGCCGGCCGATAGTAGGTGTCTTTGTAGATAGATCTTGGAAGGCATAAATAATTCAGTGACTTTTTTTGAAGTAGAATGCAAATCAAAGGATTTTTTTTTCTACTAGCACCATGTTGTATCCCTCGCTCCTGCTCGATATCCGTATTCTATTTTTTCGATTTCCATAACAGCCGATGATAATATACATCTTTTAAGTCTTTTTCAATAGAATACAAATAATTTTCTTCTACAAGCATCATTTTGTGTCCTGAAGGGTCGATTTAATCAGAGCACATTTTTTACAAAGACAGCCTAAGGTATGTAGATGTTACCTACGCTTATGGCCCATTTATGTCGAGGCTAGGCTTCACAAAAGTCCTCGCGATTTTTGGCCAGCATGTGAAATTATTAACTCTTTTAATGCCGACGCACATGGCCGTGTTCAACCACTTCCAGCTGTGGCGTGCGGATCGCACCGCAGAGGCATGGCAGTGAATGTGTTTTTGAAATAAAATGCAATATTTTTTGTCTCATACCATTTTTTTATCGCGCTTTTTTTAAATAGAATGCACAATTAACATCTGGGTCCATGGCTCAATTTCCATCTCAAAGCGCTTTTCTTTGCACTTATAGTCAGTGAAAATCACTTGATTAGAATAACTACTGCTTAAATAGCACATGATTTATAAAATAGCAAGTTTTTACAAAAAGCTTTTACCGATGATTAAATTCCTTGAAAACCATGAACATATATTTTGAAGTACCTAATCCGTTACAGTAACTTTTATTAAAATTAATTATTTACCTCCTCTTGTCAAACTCAAGCTCACATTCGTATGAATCATTTGGTAATCAGCTAAATAGCATTAATGGGTACCTATTAGAAAAGCATATCACATAATTACTACAACATAACATTTTGAACATTAAAGTCGTTATTTCAGTACTTACACGAATAATGTCCCGAAAACATTACCTTCAGTAATAAATAACCAGTTACAAAACAAGCTACTATTAACGTGAAACGTAGGTACATCTGCTAACGAAACGATAACGTAAAGCAACAAATTTTATAATCAAACAAATACCATGGACTAAAAAGCATGCATAATTAACGTTTTATAAAACACAAAAACGCGTTATTTGCATAACGCGTATCGTAACGTTAGTGTTTTACATAATTGTCGTGTCGTTCCGTCTATAACGACACAGTAGATTGCTTTATAAATAAAATAGTATTGTAGTTTAAATGACCTTCGTAATGGGTTTCGTATCCTTTTTCCTGTTTTTATGTCTTAGAGTACCGTTTGCTCTATAATTATTTATTCAGTTATACTTTATCTGATAATTTTACGATATGCCAGTAAAAACTTACCTTGACTCATCACAATATTTACCTGACATAAAGTTTAAATATCTTAGAATAGAGTTTTTAAAAATGTGTCGGTGATACACACAACCATTTTCTTACATGTTATTCCGAAATAATTTGCTTTTGAAAATAAAGTTAGTTAAATTCATATTCTGTGAGAAAAATACCGTTATCTTCTCAATGATTGTCCAGTTCATTAAAGTCATTAAGCTCTTTGATCGTGTTTTCTTAGAAAATTAACGAAACATTATGAATGTTTGAATAACGTTTCCGGCCGGCAACAGATTTCATGATTTAAATAATTAGCGATCGAAGGAAAATAAACAAAGGCTAGGTTCAAAGAAAATCAATTTAACGACTTTAGTATTTTTCCCATTCGAAATACCGTGAGTGAAAAATACTCATTATTTCGACTTTTTAACAAACAAAGACTAAAATATAATAAATAAACAAAAAATAAACAACACTCTTCGTTAATTTAAATAGGTACATATATTTCCATACAGGTGAAAAGATAATGAAAACTTTCGTAACTGACGTTCCATTTCTAAAGGATTGAAGAAGAACTCAAACATCTATTTCTCATAGTCAATTTGACTCAATATTTCCTTCCTTATTGTTCCTTTCCTTTTATTGCATTTTAATTTTGATTATTATTGTTTAAGATTAAAGAAGAGTGTGAGGGAGCTCCAATTCAGAGAGAGTCCGTGCTGTATCTGGGAACTCCAGCCTTCATTCCTGTGTCCACCGTCTATGCATCGGTTCATATCTTTTATTATTTGCATTGCCTGTTATAGCGCTTGAGGCCTATACAGCTCCTTGGCTTACAACCTTTCTTAAAAACAACCCCATTCGGAAATTGAATTCAAAATTTTGGAATGCATGTTCGTTGTAGGCTGTATTGGCATTTGTTTTTTTTCTGAGTAAAAATTACAAAGAGCTTTCAATAACTTCTATTTTCTTTGAGTGACAGGTGTTATAAAGAAGAGGAGAAGAGGAAGATTTGGTGGAAAGGTTACGGTTTGGTGATGGTATTGGAAAAAAATGCATGGTTTTACGTTGGACGAACTATTTTTAGGGCATCCTAAAAGCTGTTTTAAGCTTTTACACTTTACAAAATGCAAATTTAAACCCCGGAACAAAGTCGCCATAAATCTTGGCAATTTCTTATTCTTATTTAGTTTTTCTTTGCGCATATTTCTATAAAACGCTTTGAAAACTAAAACTATGAAAGCTATTAAAGTACAATTTAGTTTCAAATGAAACTCGACCTTAAATAAATGACGTGAAAGTTTAAAGTTTTTAATTTGCACCGCTCGGTGCTGAACTTTAGTAATTTCGCTGGCTCGGTATGCACTTGATTTATCGTCGTATGGTTTAAAACGTCTTGTTATATTAAAATTAAAAGCTGGTTAATAAAGCTTAAAATAACATTTTTAACCTGCAATTAAAGCAAGTTAAAAAAGTTTACATTTTTCTTGGCAAAATAATTTCACCATTAAATTTTTCAACGTGGCTGTAGGTACTTACCTTCACAATCACTTACTATTTTTCTAGAATTTAATTGGTGCCATATGCATTTTTCTCCTTTTATAAAAGGTCTACAAGTTTTTTTATGCCTATTACAACAACAAAACAGCATAAGTACCGTAAAAAATCATAGAATATTTGAATCCTCACGGCAAAGTTGAAAACGCGGTCCAGTCGATGTTTCAAAACTAGAGAATAGAACATTCGAGAAAACTCCTGCATTCCAAAGGCATAACCTCGCAACTCACTAAATTCAATTTTAGTTTGAACAATAGGGCTATAGGTAATCGACGTACATAGTTACGGAGCAATAATGTTGAACCTTTGTTCTCGAGAATGTAGCAGTAACTCATTGGAACGACAAACGGTCACTATAAATTATTTATTTGTTATTATTATTACCTAGTTGTGGACATTTATTAGCAGTAAGCTATGTTATTGAACTCTGCAATGCGAAAGCTTAGTTATTTATTTGTGTAATACAATTTAGTAACAATTCTTACTTTAAAAACAATAATAGAGTCTGAGTTGTAAGAAGTTCTGTAAAAAATTTGGAAGTAACATTTTTTTTAGTTAGTCTTTAGTTAGGACCCTGCATAGGTACATGCAATAACTCCAAATAGAGAACGTTGTATTTTAAAATTGCGCTGAATTTCGCATAGCCGTAACTCACGCCTGTAATTGTGTAATAAACAGTGTAACCTCGTTATAGAGACTCATTAGAGGCGACAGCAAACTTTTAATTACGACCTACGACGCCATAATATAACACACTCAAACTTCGCTTAAAAGCGGGTCCCTCTGCGTACAAATTAAAATCTTTCAAAGTTGAACGAGTTTCAACGTTACCTATAATTTGTTCTAACATGTTGTCGGCAGCTTAACATGTTTAAGTTTTGTAATTTAATTTTTGGAGCGGTTATTAAAAAAACTGACTTACGCGGTTTTGTTTTCATGTCCTAATTGCGTAATTTTTACGTGCAAGTTTAAGGTTTCTTCCATTATTATCATGGCTATTCTGTTTCATTTTAATATAATATTATTATTTTAATGTATCAAGGATTTCTTGTAATTGACTACGTTGTAAAAAAAATCCTACAGCCAAGCAGACAAAAACGCAAGCATAGCATACAAATTAATATCTGGTTAACTATCTAAGTAATTAATGTTTCATAAACATAAAATTTTATGTGGTCCCAATAACAAATAGTTGGGTTATTACCGACTTAAAAAATACTTATCTAATAAATTAAGGATGACCTAAGAACAAAAAACAAAACATGTGCGTTAATACAACGGTCGACGATAAACGATACGGCTACCGATTCCCGCCTTGGGGCAAATGCCTGGGGCTAGATGATGCTGATAGGATTGTCCAGTATTACTTATTATTTAATACAAATCCCTAGTAATAAAGTGTTTTGATAGTGTGTATGTACTTAATTAGGTAAGTACTAGGGTTTGCCGACCTCAGTCAACAAGATAGGTTGATAGGTACCTACCTACTCATAGGTTCACACGAAACAAACAATGCACAAGGACCTCACAACCTCGACATAGATAATCTTTTATCATGTGTGCGCTAACGCAAAGAAATACTATAAAATTACAGCAAGGTTGCCATTGAGTAATCATACGCTGCGTGTCCATTTCAGTTGTTTATGTTAAAACCTTTTTTGTTTTACACTCTTTTGTTTTTGGTTGAAGTGCGTAAAATTTGAATAAAAATGGAACGTTATATTGTTCTGTAAGGAGGTTACGGGTTACGAGGCTTTCCATAATGAAAGGAGTTTGAAAAAACACAAACGATTAAAAAAACCTCGCAGGTTACAAACGGTCAAGTAAGTTACAAGAATATTGTTCGTACTTTACAATAGGACCAATAGGGAAGCCTATGGATTCCTAATTGGAGGTCCTACGTCAAAAGAACAAAATTAATAATCAAAATACAGCAGTCTACAAATGTCTAAAATATTATGTATTTTTCTGCTGTAATTTGGAAAAACACATCAACAAATTTTGCAGTCCGATTCCTAGATCGCATTTTGCCTTGATGTGATATAACAGCGATAAAAACGTTAACCTTACCTACAGCGTATTATTAGTTCACACAATGAGTCACAGTGGCCGGCAGTAGCAATGCGTAATTTGAGTTCTAATGACATGGAATTATAGGTCATAAAGTCAAACTTTTGTTTTTTTTTTCAGGCCCCAATGCCGTTTTACGCGGGAGACCCTAACCGATTTCCTACGGCATGGCAAGCTGATCCCACACAAGGTAAATATTTTTATTTGAAATTTTTGTATTTTGTATAGTAAATTATTTTAAAGGTTTAGCTTCTCAATTTAACACACACCTTTTATATTTAGAATTCCATGAAATTTATTGTGCACTCTTGTTCGCGCCAACCTTATCAGCAACATCAACCTAAACTAAACATCTGTTTTTTACAGGTTGGCAGAACCAGTTTATACAACAGCTACCGACGCAAACAGGGCAAACGACGCTAGACTACCAAGGCAACCACTACGCAGCCTCGCCGCACTACCAGGCCAACACGACTTACACCGTCCAGAACGTCGCGGCGACTTTCGACGTCGCCAACAACACCTACTACCAGACGGGCGTGCAAGCCGTGCCCACGCAGCGGCCGCCGTCGAACCGGGGGGCCTACACCCCCGTACCATCACCCCGAGCTCAGCACTACCCCACGGACTACCAACAGCAATACGCCCAACAAGCTCCGACTCCGGGCGCACAGTCCAACGACTCCAGACCCAACTCGGCAGCTTCCTACCCCAACTCGGTCCCAACATCCGCCGCGCCGGTCTACACCGTCAGCCAGCAGACCTACGAACGCGCCGAATACTCTTCAGAGCATAACGAAGAGTATTCCAACTCAGAGAACGGGGCAGGAGATGCGAGCAACGATGGAGAGAGACAGGAACAGAGCACACCCAATGGCCAGCATTCGGGAAACGCCGAGCCTGGGTACCTGCAGGGGAGCAGCGGTCCGCAAGCTTCACTAGATTGTAACGGGTACTCGGGCACATACAACGGCGGACAGTACAGGGAGAATAGCCAGCAGCAACAACAACAGCAGCAGCAAAACGACTGGCAGCAACGCCAGTGGCAGCACAACCAAAGATTACAGAACCAACAGATACAGAATCAAATACAAAGCCAACAACAACAGATGCAAAGTCAGCAGCAACAACTACAGAATCAACAGCAACAGCTGCAGAATCAGATTCAACAGCACCAGCAGCAACAGCAGCAACAACAACAGCTGCAGAACCAACAGATACAGAATCAGATTCAAAACCAGCAGATGCAGAGTCAACAGATGCAACAGCAGAGGCAAGATGAGAACGACCAGCAGATGTTCTCGCAATCAGACAGGGTCAATTTGAACTCGAGACTGAAAACTATGATTTTAAACAAGCAGAATCATACGCGAGACGGCACCAACACGCCGCCGGACAAAGGCGACCCCGGCGAGGGGCCTCCCAGAGTGATCGACGATAGGAAACCAGGGGTCGGGGGAGATGACAGGAGCACCACCGGTCATTTTTTATCGTATAGCCACCATCTCCGAGATAATTACCGCATAGGCGAGCAGGCATTTCCTGTCGCCGGTAATTATTCACAGAACGCCCACGCGTACGGCGCGGGCGAGTTCGGAGGTGGTGGCCACCGCGTATGGGAGGGGGGGACGGAGGTCCCGAGAGGTTACGAGAAGCAAGTTTCGTCTAAGAACGCATCCAATGTGAAGACTCCTCAGAAGCTGCCGTCCTATGCGGACATGAGGGGCCAGTACGGCGCGTACCCCGCGCCTTACGAACCACAACCTTACGGTAGTGATAGTTTAAGTTTTCAACAAGACAGCAAAGATTTCCAATCTAAAATGCTCATCGGACCGGTATCGGAAATGAATCAGCAGAACTGTAACACTACGAGAGATACGAACGCACAAAGTAGAGCTTACGAGAAGGAAGCTTACGATGCTAAGTTTAGGCATGCTTCGGCACCTTTGGTACCTAAATTGGAAACACCCGATACTTATCAGTATACGAAAGATGATAGGTTAACAAAACCTGATCACCGGATGATAAATCAAACTGCATATCCGAAAGCCAACGAAATGCAGATAAACTCGTATAGAGATTACCCGAACGGAGCAATAGCTCCAAAACAAAACACTGTATTACCACCAATTTCTACGATAAAGCAAGAGAATATGGGCCAAAAGAGCCAGAATTTTCAAAATTTCCAGAATTTTCCCTACGACCGCCGTCAGGAGCATGTCGAGTATCAGCAAATACCTCGATTGCAAGAAAATGTCGGATTCCAGAAGTATACTAGAAATTTCGATCCGAAATTGAAAGAATCTGAAATCCGAGGTTTGAACAAAGTCATGACGGAATCAAAACCGCCCTACTACATAGAGCAGATCAAATCGGAACATTCACCGCCAGGCCACAAGATATACAAGAACATGTATTACAATGTTCCGCCTCGGAATGATCCCTTTATGTACGCTGGTGACGGCGGTCCAGTAGCGATAAGAAACGAAGTAGGATACTCTTGTTGTCGACAAGGCTCAACTAAAAAGCCACCTCCAGAACATTTGAGAGACGGGGCTTGCGCTGGTCTACAAACAAAAGACGAGATTCTAGAAGATGATCCTGATGCTGACCCCAAAAACTCCAAGCCTGGCACTCCAGTGCCAGATATCACCCCTAAAGAGAACCAATTCAATTATTCAAAGGAGTATTTAGAGAACTTAGAGAGATTGAGGAATAATTCGAGAACCGAAGTGCCTGATTGTAACTGCTTTCCAGCAGATAAAAACCCACCTGAGCCCGGCAGCTATTATACTCATCTAGGTAAGCACCTGATTACTGTGTGAGTTTTCAAGTCTATCAATTGTACTTGATACAAGAAAATCGCAATCTCTCAGTTTCTGTAACTATAAATGTAACTGGTTGTCTTGTTTTCAGGGTGTGCATCAACATTACTAGAGCTGCGGAAAGATCTAGAAGCTCGAACGGGTCTGTCTGGCCAAGAGCTGAGAATAGAGAAGGTCTGCTACACAGGGAAAGAAGGGAAGACTGCACAGGGCTGCCCCATGGCTAAGTGGGTGAGTGTATGGATCCTCCAGTATACAAATTTGGTTAGGTTAGGTTACCTTTGGACTTCAGGACAGAATCAAAGAGTTTAGTGTGATTTTTGGTGGTGAATGAATTTGCTTTCTTATTTTGAATTTACTAGAAAGGAAACCTACGCCGGAAATGTTACGTATTAGTAGCCATACTCCTGTCCCGAGAGATGTCTGTCTTTCAATAGTCAACACGTCTCTTAACGGTTGGTAGCGTCTAACATGTGTTGATGATAGCTACAAATAAAGATATTCTTATGATGATTGCCAGATGACTAAATGGATTGACTTTTTTGATGGACAATAAAATCGTTCTGGTTCAAGAACCTGTCAAGCCCTTTTTTGTCATTCACTGTTTTGCATAAATACTCAACGAACTCTACCACTTTAACCAATAAAGTGCTTATTTCATTTCAGGTGATTCGCCGAGCCAACTACACGGAAAAAGTCCTAGTAGTGGTAAAATTCAGAAACGGTCACAAATGCTCTACATCTTGGATAGTGGTGTGCTTGGTGGCTTGGGAAGGTATCCCGCAGTCGGAAGCGGATTTAGATTACACGTTACTGAGTCATAAACTGAACAGATATGGGTTGCCGACCACGAGGCGGTGTGCTACTAATGAGAATAGGACGTGTGCTTGTCAAGGTAAGATACATTTTTGAATAACTCTGTTTTTCTGCTTGACCAAGGTCAAGGTCAAGTTTATCAGTTCTACACTAAGATACTGAAGAGTTTAATTATGTCTTTGGTTAAGAATCTAGATATAGTAAAGAGGGTTTAGGCTTTGTCCTTATTTCTATCGGGAAATAGAAAAGGTGGTAATTTCCTAAAATGCTAGTTTATTGAGCATCACATAAGTGGTTTCTTGAAAACAGGAATCAACTGTGCTGGAACACTACTGATGCAAAATTAAATAATGATCATTCTTGCTTACCAAAACTTCTTTCTTTTGTCCGACGATGTAGAAGAGTTCTTGGCTCAACTCCATCATCCCATTTCAGGTCTAGACCCTGAATCCTGCGGTGCCTCCTACAGTTTCGGATGTTCCTGGTCAATGTACTACAATGGCTGCAAATACGCTCGATCCAAAACCGTGCGCAAATTCCGACTCTCGGTCAAGACCGAAGAGTCTGAAATCGAGGAGCGCATGCATGTGCTGGCTACGCTCCTCAGTCCGTTGTACATGAATCTTGCACCGAAGAGCTTTGAGAACCAGTGCCAGTTTGAGAAGGAGGCTTCGGATTGCAGGCTGGGGTTTAAGCCGGGGAGGCCGTTTTCCGGTAAATATCCTGTAATTCACTAACCATTTAGTTAGGTATTCATAATCTTCAGGACAGTACCATGCCTTTTCTTATAAGGTCTACAAAAAAGATTTCACGTTAAAATTTAACTTGTACATTTAACGAAAATGCTAGATTACACAAAAAAACGCAATCACTTACCTAAGTACATCGATTTCTTCTGTTTGCTTAATTTTTTTAATTACTCTCTAAACAATACCGGAAAAAGTAGAGCACCCAAATAAATCACTGATGATGTTGCATACAACTATCCACTGTTCATTTAATTTCCTTCCTCCAGGAGTAACAGCGTGCATAGACTTCTGCGCGCACGCACACCGCGACCTCCACAACATGAACAATGGCTGCACAGCGGTCGTCACCCTCGCGAAGCACCGTGCCATCTCCAAACCGACGGACGAACAACTCCACGTGCTACCACTGTATGTACTGGATACAACTGACGAGTTCGGATCTAAGGAAGGACAGGAGGAGAAGGTCAAGAATGGAGCGTTGGAGATTCTGGACAAGTGAGTGGTGATGTACAAGTTTTTTACTTAAAAGCTTGCATTGGGAGCTTGCAGAAGTCGGGTTCTAGCGACACTTTACGACTGCTGCACGCTGTGTCTATCGCCGACGGATCGTAGAATCTGCTCGTTTGTAGAAGTGACGCTTAGTCATGTAAGTATTTCGAAGTTGGTCGTTCAACAATCAGCATAGGAATTTATTTAAATGGCGCCGTTTTGTAGTCCGCCTATCCATTCCACAAATGAGCTTATTCTACTATCCGGCGGCAACAGCTTTTCTTACCAGGTTCGGATGTCGTTACATAATGAAACCGTCTCGGTTGTTTCTGCCCTATTAAAAGGAAACTTTAACTTCAGGCAGAAATCGAGTACCCTTGCCATAGCAATACTACTTTGTCACTTTTAACAACAGAGTAGTAAACATTATTTCCATCTTTTTAGGTATCCAATGGAGGTTCGAGTACGATCAGTTCCCTTACAACCCTGCCGCCGTCACGGGAAGAAGCGCAAAGATGAGGACACCACCGACTCAGCGACCAACTCAGCCAACAGCACCCCTCAGCAGAGTCCCAACAACAAGAAGCCAGGGTGCAACACCCCCGGCCCTCGCACCCCTCAACCAGACATCAGAAACAATGCGAGCCCGCGCAGTCAGAACAGTGCCTCCCCGCGGTCGCTGACCCCAGCTCTAAACCAATCCAACCCCTCAGCTTTTACCAACAACTATAACTCAGCCTTCGTTAACCCTATGCATAATCAAATGCATAACCCCAATCTAGGAAACCCAGCGCTACTCGACATGGCGACCATGATTGACAACTTCACCGACGCTCAACTACAAAGTAATCAAATATCTAGCACAGTTCTAGATTCCCCGTACAACCCTTACGATCAAAGCTACAATCTCCATCATCAGAACGCGTTGTACAACCAAACACATCAGAACGTTTCTCCGCTGGAAAATCCTTGCCAGAATCCAAATCCGAACCAACTGCCGAGTTTCGCTGCCGGGCTGCAGAAACGAGAACCGCAGTTCCAACAGCCAGCCCCTAACCAAATTCCACAAAACCAGTGGCCGGATTTCGCAAACACTGAGATGTTCAACAACGTAGTCAAAGAAGATCCTGACTCTACAACAGCACATCTAAACCTCCCACCGAATAACTACAGCCCTGATTCAAATAGAAGCGAAACTAGTACTGATCCTAGGTCCCAGAAAAGCTTAGAGCCGGAAAAGCCTAACCTTATCTCAGAGATTGCGAACAAACTTCCAGAATTTGATATGCCAACTTCGCCCAGACTGACAGAGATCAACCAAAACTCGCAAAGTACACCCGAATCTCCAGCGCCAACTCAAGTTCCAGAACTGAAATCTCCAAACAATGAACTTATTGCTTCGCCCGATGCGAGGAAAAGCGTGTGGAAGTCTCCGGAGTCAAAAACACAACAGTGGGAGCCGCCAAGACCTAAAGATCCAACCACGCCAGAGAATGAAAACGCCTTGTTCAGAGTTCCTAAAGCTAGACCGCCTTCAAGGTCACAACACACAAACCCTGAAGGTATGGAAAACTCGACGTTTCTGAAACCATTTCCACCAACAGATAGACCAAATCTAAACCAAGGTTACGAACATAGAAATCCTTATGACAACAGATTGCCAAATGCTAGTACACCTCAAAGTCCTCAAACGACAAATACGCCAACTAATTTCACAATAAACCATGATGAAGTCAACCAAAATATGGTAGTAAGTAAACCAGAGTTCACAGGCAATACTTTCCAAGCTGTCAACCAAAATAGCTACAGCAACCAAGCTCCTATACAGGGCTACGGAAACTATCCACAGGCGACCAACGCATACCCGTTCTCTACTAACCCGTATGGGCATGTCAACCCTTACGAGAATAGCTATAACGAATACAATAGCCTGGCGTATTACAACGCTGAGAAATACAGACGAGAAGAGCTGCTAAGGAACTCTCACTGCTACAATTCTTACGGCTACCAATACAACCCAAACTTTGCGCCAAACTTCTATCAAAATGCGAGTCCTAATTGGTGCCAATCGTCTCCAAACTGGTGCATATACCCTCCACCGTTCTCTATCCCCTATCCACCGGAACCACCCAAAGCGGAACCAATCGGCGAAGTAACAGAATTCTCTGATAATCTAGACTGCTTTAAAGACAGTCAGATGGGCGGAGTAGCCATCGCGTTAGGCCATGGAAGCGTGCTATTTGAATGCGCGAAACACGAGATGCACTCCACCACAGCTGTCAAAAGCCCCAATAGAGTAAATCCCACCAGAATATCACTAGTCTTCTACCAGCACAGGAATCTGAACCGTCCGAAACATGGATTGGAGGAATGGGAGGAGAAAATGCGGTTGAAAAAGTTAGGTTTGACTCCGCCACCGCCCGGGACGCCGACACCCAAGCCCAACTCTCCCGCAACGCCTGGTCCAAGACAAATGGGCCCTGAGAAGTGGAAAGAAGAGAACACAATACCCGGAGGCTACGCTTCTCTAGCAGCCTTGGTAGAAGCGACAAATAAGTCGAAACGCAGCAGGCACATAATGCTGAGAACTGATACACAGACGACGATGTCGTGGACGACACTGTTCCCCATGCATCCGTGCACGGTGACGGGTCCGTACCAGGAGTCGCCCACCTGACGCAAGCCTGGCCCTCCGGGGGCCAGTCACGCTTCCAACGCTCAGCGCAGGAGCGTTCTTCCCTAGATGTAAGCCTTATAAAGGCCTGTAAACAAGCGACATTTTATGGCAATAGATTTTTTTATATGGATGTATGGTCAAAATGGTTCTAGAAGGCGCAATAATAGCGGATATGTTGCAAATCCGATATAAGACAATTTATTAGTAAGTTGAAATACGGTATTGCCTGAAAGTGAAACTTGTTTACGAGGCTCTTTAGGACATGCCTTTCCATTCGTAGAGTTTAGACGATGTGCTTTCCAATCTAGTAGTTCCTGACTGTCTTGTCGGCGGTCTGATGTGCCGAATATTGTAATTTGTATCGTTTTTCGAAATTCCTTTATGCATTTATCGGAATTGAGTACCGTTTATGAAGTATTTTTTTATATACTGAGTGAGTTTTAATCAAAGATGTAATTTTAAGTTTAATTGTAGTTTGCATTTCAGCTAGTCTTACGTTACTGTAGTTTCGGGTTGACCGTATTTAGTGGTTTTTGTATATTTTAGTTTTACTGGATTCGACCGGTTCGATAGATTTATTTTCAGGTCTGTATAGAAGTGACGTAGGTTTTGTCTGCATATTTTGTCGGTGTTTTTTTATCTAATTATGCGCATAATGTTGTTTTATGCGAGGCAATGATCTCATACACTACTAACCCTACATTTATCAAGAGCAAAGTACAAATGTCACTGAGGTTGTAATCCCGTGGATGCGCGGACACATTCGATCGAGTTATCGATATTTTTGTACCTTTGTTTATATTAAGTTTATGTAAAATTAGCATTCCTCTGAGTTGCAGACGTAGGTATTCTTTGGCATAGGTTTGTTTTGGCTTGTTCAGTACCCGCGAGTCGGAAACATATACGAATGCTTTTCTTTAGGTTTAAGAAGTGTGTATTTTTAACGTTTTAGAATATTTAACTTATTTATTACGTGAACCATTGTCGAATCATTTTCTTTTTAATAATTTAGTATTACTGTAGTCGTTAATATTTAATATATTTGCTTTACGATTTAAATTATTGCGGTTGTTTTGTGCATGTTTGATGAAGCCTTCTTTACGTTCGAACGGAGTGCCTGTATTTTGGCTATAACGTAAAAATACGTTGATATTATTAAGAATCTGATTCCTAAGTTATACCAAAACGAAATGTGACCTTATAATTTAATACGAGTAGGTACTGTACATCACTTGTTCGTAACTAGCGACGGTTACATTTTATAAATTAGGTACGAGTACCATTCAATAAAATGATGAACTACAATTAAAATATAATATTCGCAAATGAAAGAATCAATTCAGGCGCTTGGAAAGATATAAAGTAGGCATATAATTGAAAATGAATAAAATCATACTGAGGAATAGTTATTAATATATAATTAGAGTTAAGGAGAAAGTTTGTTTTAAAGATTAAACTATTGATATAGTTTATATTTTTTACGTGTACGTATTTATTGAATGGTAAATTTATTGGGACGAACGTGAAATTATATTATAGGTTAAAAGTTTTGGCAAACAAAACTTATAAAAACTAAGCAATAATAGACGTGTTGTCTATGTAAATTGTAATTGTAGGAGTAAAAAAAATAAAACGAATGGTGCGAAATTTCGTCGGTCTTATGGTAATATTTTCGATTTGACTATGGATTGCCTAAAATTGTAATCGGTTTTTTGTAAAGCATTGGTATGGCCCGCTCTCGCCGCAATAGGCCAGTGTTCCGTTCCCAGCGACAGCGATGACACATATCAAAGCAATCACAGTATTTTAATTAACTAATCTTACAAATAATGTATACTTCCGAAATATTATTGGTACAATCGAGGGCAAATTTTATACACCAAATTCGTGTAATGTATTAAAATAAAATTGTTGTCAAATCTGGATGTTTTGTAAGGAATGTATCATTTAGTCACACTAGAAGCCTGTGATATACTTATACATTACTCTCGAGTATGCTTGACTGCTTGTATGTATGTCTTACTTCTGTGTGATTGATCATGTCGGTACAGCATTTCAAACCAAAAACGACCAGTATTGTCAGTTTTTAACCAAAAATTTGTTTGTTTTTATGTTATTTTTTGTAACTGGGTTTATTACCAATGTGCGTTTTAAAGTTAGGTTTAGGGTGCGAGCCCCGTTTGTATTGTGTAACAATATTTTTATTGTCTTTGCCAAAACAAAAGAGTAATCGAATGTGTCATGTAAATAGAACTACCATTATTTATTAATACAATTAATTTAAAAAGCTTCATGTTTTATTTCGTGTCCTCATTCCCATATCTATAAAACGTAGTCTTGACGCAGTTGTTCTAGATCTAGGTTTGTAGATTATATTATTAGGGGTTTTAAAACAACAAGATTTCAATTTAAGTACATGATTCAGTAAATATCGATATATTCAGGTATACATTTATAAAAATTAAGTACTAACACTGATTACAACAATAACAGTATCACACAGATCTTTGAGCTACTACTCTGTACAATCACAATATAAAACGTGTACTTAGGTACTCTAATCTCGAACATCACAAGAGCATTTGACCAAGATTAAGATAATAATTTACGAATTTTTGTCGTTATTTAGGGCTCTATCCATAAACGAAAATGCACTCAAAGTTATTGTTCGTAGATGAAAAACAGTTTTCAAAGGTAATTCAGTCTCTAGTTTCTGAGGGATCTATATTTGGACCCTTATTTTATATAGATGCTATTTAAAAAGTGATTTATATTTTGTAAGTCTTAATGCTTCTGCGATGTTACAAAGTTTTTAATAAATCTATAAATCTTATATAAATTATGTATGTACTTCTATAAAAACTACCCTTGCTATGAGCTTTTGGTCAAAAGACAACATCGTCCTCCAATGGAATGTACAAAAATTAAAGCTATATAAAAATTTCAATTGATTAATATAATGTTCCAGTAAACTTAAATTCTTATTTTTATAATAAAGACAATACAACAGAATTACTGAAATATAAACTATAATAACCCCATTGATTTTAAATAGTCAATTTAGAACAAGGTATGGGTACGATTCCCGCTTGGGTAAATTTTCTAAACCTAGCTTAGCCTCTAAATTTCTGTAAATCCATATATACGGTAACTTCAAAAATAAGCTCTTCTCTGACAATTATTAGGCAACTATACCTGGGACTCTTCTTATAAACGTATCGCTTAACTATTACAATGATATTGTCACAGAATCGCCATCATCATACACGTGTTGGTATTCTACCAATCTACAGATGCGCGAGAAGGTAAGTACGTATGTCAAAAGTATCGAAGTTGAAACCAACCTAGAACCAATATTTCAATCACTCCGCGCAAACAGCACCGCACGAACTATCGGCTATTTCTTTTCTATTTATTTATTTTTACAATTTTGGAGAAACTTCCAGTTAGGTTTACAAATTACAGATGAGCATTATAGAACATGACTGAGTAGACCAGTGCATTTTGTTGACGGCTAATTACATGTTTCCGCAGATATATTTAAAAATAGCATGATACACAGTAAGTTGACGACTTATTAGAAAAAACAAAAACATAATGAATAGAAAAGTACTGGACAAAAAACAAGAACTTAGTTAATTAAGTGCGTAACATAATTATATAGTTGGCCTACACTTGAAAAAAAATCTCACTAAGTAAGCTTCTAAAAGTAAGTAAGCGTCGTTAGAGCGACAATATTATCGTCATAGGGAAGCGATTGGTTAGAACAATAATTGAGCCCCTGGTCACAGTTTTACGAATTGAATCACGAGAATGAGGGCTATAGCCTCGATTTCTCATTTGGCACGATTTTGTTTTATTACAGTAAAAGCAATAAGTCATTTAATTCCTAGCGTGATTGTTTCTGAGTCACAGAATGCGTAAACATGCAGTTATAATGAGGTAGGTATATAATTCAGATGTCTATTAAACGGATTCGATCTTACTTAAGGCCAGGTATTCCTGCAGCTGTAGGCGTAAGCGCCAACGCGCGCCAGCCAAGCCACCGCGCTCGTGTTTTGTAGATAATTAAACATAGTGATTAAGAAAATCATTTTATCAAGTCAAACTCTGCGAATTAGTTTAGAAATATTAAGTGTCTTTAGTTACGTACAAAATAAGTAAAATATCAGCAGTTCGCTAGTCATAATATTGAAAAAAAAAAACATTAGAAAAAGAGTTAACTTTTGGATTTTTTTCTGTCAGTGAAAGTGAAGTTCATTATATCTTGTAACTGAATGCGAGTTTGACTAGACTAGATCCATAGAATTTTAAACACTATTTTCTATGTCTCAGATGTTTTTAAAATACCAAAGTGGGGCCTCTGCTGGACCACCAAGCCTTAAACAAAAACAACGCAACGCGTCAACGTACAATGATGATTTACTAGGAAAAATATGAACTGCCTTTTTTATAATTTCACGGTAAGCCGTATGACCGTAAGGCCGCTTAAAATCTCTCACCATATCTCCAGTGTATTTGGAATCTTCCATCGATGATAATGAGTTTGGTATACAACATAAAGGATTTATACATACTTTACGGCCGCTTAGTCCTAGTTTAAACATGGTGTTGCTGCATTGCCACGATAATGTTATTGAGCGCGGTCCGTGCGTCGCAGTTGGGGAAGCTGTCCAGCACGGCGCACGCGCGCTGGATGTGTTCTTGCTGCAGTTGCTTCGTTTGCTCGATGCCGTCGCCTTCTAACACTGCTTCGTATAGCTGGAATGGGGAATAATGTTTGAGATTAGATGGTGGTACTTGTATTTTATATGTTTTAAGTATTATCAACTAGTTTATGCCCGCGGCTTCGCACGCGTAGTTTCAAGGGAAAAGTGTAAAGGTGATTTCTATCCCATGGGAACTGATTTCTGGGATAAAAAGTAATGTTTGATTCCAGGATTAGAATTACCTGTGTGCAAAATTTCAGCCAATCCGTTCAGTAGTTTTTAAGTGAAGAGGTCACAAACATCCATCCATCCATCCATCCATCGATCCATCCAAACTTTTGCATTTATAATATTAGTGTGATTCTAACTCGGGATACTTAGCCCGTGACAAAGGACGCTACAAAGCGATCAAAACGTAGGCAAATCCTCTCAATCTCAACAGCCTGTATTGGTCCACTGCTGGACGCAGGCCTCCCCCTGATAAGCGACTTGTTGGCTTTTATCTCATGGGGGGTAATGCCCATAATCCCCACGCTAGGCATGCGGGTTCGGGATCGCAGTTTGGTGGTAGAATTGTTCTGCAGAGGGTGCTGCTGCCCACCCCCGGTGGATATCCCTTAGTCGCCTCTTACGACACCCGCGGGAAGAGATGGGGTGGTGCAAATGCTAATCCGGCACCACGCAGCTAAATTCTAATATCCTACTAATATTATAAAACTGAAAGGGTGTGAAATTTGAATTTTTGTTACCTAAGATCTCCAAAACTACTGAACAGATCAAGATGAAATATGGCGTGCATTTAGAACATAGCCTAACTTGGATAATAGGCTACTTATTATACCGAAGATACGCGTGCGAAGCCGCGGGCAGAACCTAGTCAATATATGTATATGTGGAGGTCAGAAATCCTTCGAAGTCTAGGATCCCTGGCAGTCTAGTGCAGACGAACAAGTAACTATGATGTCCTAGGCAAATTTTCGCCCACGGGGCGTGCAATCTCAACTGAGACTCGCCATGTGCGTAGGACATATTATTGTGCTCAAGTGTATGCGCAAAGGCGCAAACACTGGTGCACTCTCTATTCTCTCACTCTTCTACTGCATTTGGACAGCAGACCGACACGACCGAAGTCGACGTCGGGACCAACGGCTTAAGCAACTCTACTTACAGCATGATAGTCCACGAGCTGCACACTCGTGCGGCCCGCCTCGATGTACTCGTACAGCTCGGGACGCGCCTCCAGAGTGAAGGCTAGTGGTGCCCCCACCAGCGAGAACTGTCCGGGCTCCGGCCCGGTGAACGCTTGTAGGAGATAACTCTATAGTCTACTTACAGCATGATAGTCCACGAGCTGCACACTAGTGCGGCCCGCCTCGATGTACTCGTAGAGCTCGGGACGCGCTTCCAGAGTGAAGGCTAGTGGCGCCCCGACCAGCGAGAACTGCCCGGGCTCCGGCCCGGTGAACGCTTCTAGGTCGAGGAACGCTTGCCAGGCGAGGGCTAGGTGGCAGCCAAAGAGGTAGCCCTGGAAAAAGAACATGGCAATGTATAAGTTTTTTTTTTTTTTGACACTGTAATATCTACAGAAGCTTTGATACAGCTTTGAGAGATAGAACTGCACTTCGCGACACTCTTTCGTTATAAACGCTCTGAAAAACTCAATTAACTACGAACCTAGTTTGTGTTGGAAGAACACCAACGTTTCACTAACGAGGGACTTCATCAGGGTGAGTGCGGTTCTAGATGTGCATCCGCATCCCTCCGAGCAGATGAATTGATCAAACTACGATAGTGTTTATAGCTGAGAGTTTGCCTGTTTATAGGAACGATCAGTGATTGAATCTTGGATCATCGTGGCTTTGGGTGATATGAGGCAACATGGTGCATGAAATGGCCCCATAATTTCATTATAGTATAGACAGAGTATAGAGCAATTTTTTTTATTTTCTTCGGAATAGTATTTTAAGAATGACGTCCTTCATTGCCCTACACTTTATATTAGCAACCAGACAGCCTTAAACTTTCATAAAATGTAGGTAGGTACATGAACTTTCGTCATAATTTATAAGCTGAATTTTATCAAATTCTAACGTTATTTGCGGTGAACTTGATTGGGTGTTTTTTACGTTTTTCTCCGCAATTTTTCAAGAGACCTTTTTTAAGTTTTCCTTCCTCGGATTTAGAGGAAAACTTAAAAAAATAGGGAAAATGGTTCGTTCTCGAATTTTGTGCTTAGCAACGCATTTGGCGATTCATTTTTCTATACTAATATATAAAGAGGAAAGATTTGATTGTTTGTATTAAATAGGCTGCGAAACTACAGGACCTATTTGAAAAATTATTTTACCATTAGAAACCCACATTATTCCTGATGAACATAGGCTACTTTTTATCGCGGGGAAAATGCTCCATTCCTACGGGAAAACGGGTAATAGGACAACGGGTAGTAAGAATGCAGCTAGTTATTGATATATAGATACATATAAATTAGGGTGGACGTTATTAGAAGGAGCTGCGTAATAGATATGTGACGAAAGCCGTTCGCTTATTGGACAAAAAGCGATTTAGACCCATCACATTTTGGACGACCTGTTTACAAATGTTTTCGCTAGTTCCTGCTTCTGCATATTGTCTGACACTTAGAAAGTCTGCAAGTATTGTATTCTCTTTAGAACCCTATTTTCAACCGACCTCAACAAATGGGGGAGATTCTATGGTCGACTGTATGTACGTTTTTTTTTTTGTCAAAAATCATCACAGTCAAAAACTCTTTATTTCCATTCATACAATAAATGTACACTTAGAAAAGGTCAATTTATAAAACTAAACACTGACACGGAAACAAAGTGATATTTTTGATTTCTGTCGCTTCGGTATGTAGACTAAAGTAAACCAGCGACGAAGAAACCTGCCTTTAGCCTGTTATTTCTTATTTTTCGAGTTGGAGCAAATCCCGTCCCAAGCTTTTTTAGCTCTCTAGATAATCTGATATTTTATAGTAAGCCTTTTTGCCCAGCAAAGTTTTGACAATGATGTATGCTCTTTTCTTACAAATAGTTAAAAAATTATAAGTAACCTGTGTGTGCAACGCAGGTTCATGTCCTGCTAGCTTCAGCGCAGCAGAGCAGGACTTGCCGAGCAGAGCGCCAGCGGCCAAGACATGCCGGGCCGCCCACTCGCGCCGCGCGCTGCCGAGGACACCCGACATCGGGAGAGGGTCCAGGATGCAGTCCCATTCTGGAATGTTAGATATTTTATGAGGTGGAGATCCAAATTGATGGCTGCGATTTTTTGTAGAACGTAGGGCGTATGTAGTTTAGTACCACTGATGGTTTTCAATGCCATCGTGCGTAAGAAAACTCCGTCCCTGATGAGAGGAATATGGGACAGTGGCAATAGAATCTTGAGGACTGTGGAAGAGGGGTTATCATCTCCACTCTGGAGGTACTTTGTGGTGAGGGTGATCATTGAAGGAAAATACCTCTCGCATTGATTATCCTCAGCTCAGGTGGTTCCTGTCACAGTTCTGTATTATGTTCAGTTCAGACTAAGAATTGTCTGAATTAAAATCTATTTATTTTTATTATTACTGTATACTAGTGTATACTGTGTTGGTGGGTTTGCCCCAATTTCCCTGATGAAAAGCGATAGTAAGGTCTACTGGAGGCATGCATATACATATTATATACATATATATAAATTTACTTTCATGGCCTAAGACGCAAATGCCGGTCAGCGCCACCACGGGCCCCTACGGGTCGCACCGTCGAGGCTAGGCAGTGAATATGCGGTTTAACACTTCTTTTGAAGTGATAGTAAGAACAGAGTAGTAAAAGTAGTTGCTATAAAACTTTTAAATCCATCATGGTTATTAACACTAAAGTCGGATATTTACTATGATTTGAGTTTTGAGCTTTCTAATATTTCGGTATTCGGTAACTTCCATGTATGGATGTACTTATGGATGTTTGGGTGGATGTTTGTTATCTCTTCACGCCATAACGACTGAACCGATTGGACTGAAATTGCATAGAAGTAGCTCTAAGCCTGGAATCAACATAGGCTCCCTATCGTTATCCCGTAAAACAGTTCCCATGGGATAGAAATAACCTTTAAACGATCCCATAGAAACAACGCGTGCGAAGCAGTGGGCAGAAACTAGTGTAAAATAAAATATGCCTGAGAAGTTCTTAAACAGCACTTAAGTTACACAAACATAAATTAAGTACTATTTACACAACACAGAAGTAGTAAATTCAGCCTTGTGCAGTTGTGCTGCATACAAAGAGCATTTGAGGCGACTCTGATAATGAATTTACTTCACTCGGATAGGTGGTCATCGAGCGATCAAAGAGATAGCTGGGTTAAAGTAGGTTTTTGCCTATATGAATGTGGACAAACCCTGTAGAAGTCGTCACAAAAATAAACGTGCCAGAAGAAGTCAGAAACTTTTTTCTTTAAGCTTACAAAATAAGCACTAAGAGAAGTCAAAGTGTATACCTACTATACATCATTTTGCAATTATCACACTGATATTATAAATGCGAAAGTTTGGATGTTTAGATTGTATGGATGGATGTTTGTTACCTGTTCACTTCAAAACTATTGAACGGATCATTTTGAAATATGCTGAAAATGCATACATATAGTTCTAGGCCTAATAAAACATAGGCTAATTTTTATTCCATAAAACAGTTCCCATGGAATAGAAATAACCTAAAAACGTTAGCATAGAAACAACGCGTGCGAAGCCGCGGGCATAAACTAGTTACCTATAAATGCGAAAGTGAAAATGTTTGAATGTTTGTTTTCTCTTCACGCCAAAACTACTGAACGGATCAGTCTGAAATTTTGTATACAAGTAGTTCTGGGAATGGAATAAAACATAGACTTTTCAAAAATCTGTTCCCATGGGACAGAAATAACCTTAAATGTTTCTATAGAAACAAGCAAATAAAGGTGCAAAGAGATCTATCAATGGATCTTTGCAATGGATTTTAGTGGAACGCCCTCGTTCCACTAAAATCCACTTTGAAAAAAATGATGGATAAAGGAATAAGTGGACATAAAGGTCCAAAATGATCCATCAAAGGATCTTTGCAATGGATTTTAGTGGACCGAGGGCAAAAACTAATAAGAAATAAAGTATTATTGATTTTATCTTCACTTATTTTTTTCTACGAGTAAAAGAAGCCAAACTACAACCTACAGACCTAAACAATGGCCATCGACCATCAAGTCACCGATCAAGATCCCTTCTTTATATTCTGCAGAGCGCGCTACGTTCCTACTGACACATCGCACTGAATTTAAATGGCTGACCAGAATTTATACTGGATGTGGCTGGTTTCTTTTGTTCACATTTACCTATTGAGTTGTTAACAAGGTCGTTCGAGTGGTGGCTTTTTTTACTGCGTTCTGAAATAAATAAATAATGCTGGACAATTCACACAGCATTATCTAAATAAAAAGTAATTTACCAAGACACAACCGAAAACAAAAAATTGTGTCCCGTACAATTAAATCGATCCAATATAAGAACACTCCCGGTGAATTTGAAACATATTTTAAACCAAAATATACTAAACCAACCCATGGATATATTAAAGTAATATTCACAGCCGTATGAATAGAATATCCTTAATTTCGTTAATTATCATAATCGCCTTATTCTGGCACATCTAGAAACCTCGTATTTGATTATCAAACAAGTTCTCATAGAAACCCAATCTTGTAAATAACAGGATAGTTTATCTGAAAAACTATGTAACTGCCCGATTCCTAGATCTTTGTTACATCGATATAATTTGATTGTTTTGAAAAAATAAAACCTTCTACGAAAAAAACCTACTTCAAATTCCAGTATTTACCATCGATCTTGTCGATCGATCTCGATCGAAAAACGGAAGATTTTACTGAGTTAATACGGTATTTACACTGTTTTTTACATTTCGCTGTAAAACTATGTTTTCAAAATCGGTCCAAAAATGATTAATTCGACGAACATACAGAAAAAACGTTGTTTACTAACAAAGAAAATTACAATCAAATAATATAAATAAAAATTATTAGAACTAGTATTTACAATTGAAATAATTAAGCTAACTGCAGACTGTTGCAAACAATTTACATGTAGTTCAATTGATCCATATCAATACCAGTCGTCGCGTCTCCAAGACGCTGGCTGCATTGACCCGCTGTATGGCAATGCCTATACGCTGCGCCAGATACTCACCAGCTCTCGGGTCACGCGTCGTCGCTTTGACCAGACGCTCAGATAAGTTTTTAAAAACCCGAAGAGCCTCAGTACCCACGATAGTTCATCCGAAAAACTATGTTTATTTTTCCCTATTCACTATTCCTACTAACTACCCGATTCCTAGATCTTTGTAGCATCGATATAATTTGATTTTTTTCCAAAAACAAAACGTACTATGAAAAAAAACTACTTCCTTAGTATATACCATCGATCTAAGTAACAAAAGGGAGGTTTTACTTAGATATTATTAAATACCTATTTACACTGTTCTTTAGGTTTTACTGTAAAAAGATTTTTCTAAATCGGTCCATAAATGTTGAAGAAATACAAAATAATTTATACAAAAATAATAAAATAAAAAAAAAAAAAAAAAAATTATTTATTTAGAATAGGGTACATATTAGACAATTTACGAATGAACGATGAGATAGCAAAAGTTTAAAACTGTGGAGCTGCCTTAAATCGACATACATAAAAAACATACACCGAAAATAGTAGTCCTTTTTTGAAGTCGATTAAAAAGACACTTCTATGCTATCCATTAATAAAGCTATAAACATAAGTAGGTATACAAACACATGCCGTAAGTAGGTTCTAACGCGGTTTCGAGAACACTGCCTCGTAGGGTACCCACACTTTCACTTACGGTGTCCTCTTTCGTAGCTAAAAGAGCTATTCATTGAGCGCGTGTCTTTGGTATAATCAGGATTATAGTTAACAAGCACATTATGATGATAGTTATTTTTAACCAACTTCGAAAAAAAGCGGAGGTTCTTTGTTCAGCTGTATGTTTTTTTTTAAGTATGTTGGTCTGTTTCTCCGTCAATTATGGACCGATTTTGAAAATTCTTTCGCTATTGTATAGAGTGTGATCCCGAGCTGGTCCCCTAAAAATTTTATTCCCGAGGGATTAGTATTAATCTCGAAAAACTCAAAAACAGGGATTCCAAGTTGGTTTTTAGTTTTAGTTAAATAATCAAATCAAATCTCTTATATTATGAAGATGGAATTTAATACTTTATTCACAAAGAAAATTACAATCAAATAAAGGAAATAAATTAGAACTAGTATTTACAAAACCAATTGAGCTAACTGCAGACTGTTGCATGCAGTCTACAGGTAGCTCAACTGATCCTTATCAATACCAGTCGGAAGCGTCCCCAAGACGCTGGCTGCATTGCCGCGCTGTATGACAATGCTGATGCTCTGCGCCAGATACTCACCAGCTCTCGCGTCACGCGTCGGTTCGACCAGACGCTCAGACAGATATTATTTTTAAATTCTCGGTACCCCACGGACATGAAGAAGGATGCTAGTAGTAGAGTTACCTATATCAGTGTTAACTTAACAATTACGCACTTAAATCAAAAGACGAAACTTAAATAATCGAATGTTGGGAAATGGTCTTATTATGGTTATGTTACACGAGTTTATTTCTACATTTTAGCTTCGAATTAAAAAGTGGGTAAAACCACGCGCTTTTAGAGTGGAAGGACTTTAACCTATCCATAAATAGAATTTATTAGGTACCCACAAAATATTAAAGGTACCAAACTCATTGTGTACAAAACTGTTTTACGGTAAGTATTTTACGTTGTGCGTGAATCGCACCTTCGCACATAGAGCAGTAATTATGTCTTACGGTCAGAAGTTATCTATTATACCAATGTATGTTTCGTGCATGGAATGAACGGTCAGAAATTATCTAGGCACCTACAAATGTATGTTCGTGTTTAGAATGAGAACAATACATACCTTTTGTACCTACTTAATTAGGCTTTGAATATCTAGTTGGTAATGCAGGTTTCTTAGTATTTTATACTTGCTCTACCAATGGTACTGTGCAGTTAAATGTTTAATTAATAAAAAAAAAAACTTGCCGTAGCTTCACATGCATTTTTAGGACAAAAAGAAGACGATATGTTATACTAGCTTAGTAACTTATTAGCTAAGTTAGGTTATGTTCTAAATTTCAACGTGATCTGTTCAGTAGTTTGGATTTTAGGTAACACATGAACAAAATTTAAAATTTAAAAACCCCCCAACAGATTTTCATGAAACATGGCTAAAAACACTGGGGATAAAATTATCTATGACACAAAAAAAAACTAAACGAAAATCTGTTCATCCGTTAGGGAGCTACGATACCATAGACAGATACACAGACAGACACATTAAACTTATAACACACCATTCTTTTTGCGTCGGGTGGGTTAAAAAATAATCACATTTGACAAACTTTCGGCTTTATAAAGTATAGTTTATAATAAAGTAGGATTATCAGACTTGGAAGCCCATGCGTGAAAATTTCAGCCAAATTTCATTTTATGGTGACAAATTTTAATACACGTCTTCAGAAACTTTCGCATTTGTAATATTAATAATTTTATAGGTTCTCGTTTCCTAAATATCCAATTATTTAAAACCAGTATCACAACAATACAAGTTTATAGATCCTGTATCATAGAATAATAATCGTCTTCTCTACTATTAGTCTTTAAACACGGCTCTGATATTTGCATAACGTCTATTCCAATATGTGACCAGCACAAAGCTGTTAGATGCCAATGTGATGAGCATATTTAGCGAACACTAAAATAACATATATCAACAATTTGCCTATAGTCGCAGTGCCCTTACACCTCCATTGGTTTCTTGCTCACATATATATTTCAGTCATTTTATAAGGCCTCGAACTGCTTAATTAAAACAAAAGCATGTTAAGTACCAACTTTAAAGACCGGGTAAATATAAGGTACATATAGGTACGTTGCGGCAAGCTGAAGACAGGGCGCTATGGCGCTCATTAGGGGAGGCCTATGTCCAGCAGTGGACTAATTTAGGTTGATGATGATGATGATAGGTACGTTTAAACTTTAAACATCGAGTAATTTAAATCAACCACCTTAATGGTCAAAGTTTTTACGTTACAAAAACGACGGTATTAATAAGGACAATATTTACTCGAATATTTTTCTGTGACTGTCTAACCAAGATCTATGGGGTTTACTTGTTTCCTAGTTGAGGTTGACTTTTCTCTTTAAGCATCTATCTGAGTTGCGATTTACGAAATAACGAATTTTTTACAGATTTTCAAGATAACTGTCTTAAATCTAAGTTGCGTTTGCGTATTCGGGGGTAAAAGACTCAAGGAAAATTATACAGATCTAGAGACGTTGTGCCTTTACCATTCACGTGATAAAGAAGATCGTAGAGCGTTCTTTCTTCGTTTCTATAGAAATCTAAGAAAATGTAATGCTCGTTACCTTCTAGAACTTCTAAGGGTTCTTAAAAGAAGTCAGTCTCTTACCTGAAGCAGTCTGTCTCTGTCCCTCCGGTAGGGGTCGCGACGGCAGGGGGTTGTTCTGCTCGTCTCTCTCGCCCAGGAACTCTGCCTCAGCCAGGTCGCGGACCGCTGACGACATCAGCTCAACCAGCTCTTGATTCCTGAGGAATTACATTGAAATAAATATTATAGCCTGTTTTGCTCTACTTGACTTTGTAGGTCTCTTTTAAAATTTCGGCTTCACAATTTGTATAGAAAATTATCATTTTTATTTTTTTTTCTTATCTGTACAGGCGCTAAAAAGGGAATCTACTAGAGAAAGGGTAGCAGCTTCCTCCTCTGTATTTTTAACACCTCACCAATTTGCGATCACCAATCTACCCGCTAAGCGAGGTGATTATGGTAAAACCCATTTGGTTGGGGGAGGCATGTTCAGCAGTGGACATACCTATTATATGTATTGATGAATATCTACTGCGGTCCGTTTCAAATACAAGTTTTTTTTTGCTCTTATTTTTTACACATAAAGTGGTGTTGTTAGTAATTTTCAGTTTATTATATTTTACTGTGTTATATGATATTTAATATAGGTTTTTTTTATGGTGTTAAATTTAATAAAGTTACCTAATAGCATCAAGGCATCTCCTCTCCGCTAGGAACTGAACTTAAACGTGTTCCCTATATAACATAATTCGATCGATTAACGTTGATTACGTTAGATAACGATAACGAGTGCAAAATCTCGATTAGAAAATCCTACATGGAGGTGTTGTGGCTTCGATGCCACGGGCATACGTACGTACATTTGTAACTAACACTGTCATTGCCCATGCATGAATCAAATGCCCCTCTTCCAAAGATATCGGAACGTAGTCATAGGATCTTTGCCCTCTTCAACTAGTTATACCAGCGTCGCACCACTAAGGCTGAGCAGTAAATGCGTAGGTTATCTATCAAAAAGGTTACATATTCATGGCCCAAGACGCCATGCCAGTTTCCACTCCCGTGTAGCGGCTGCGCGCCCCTGCGGGTCACACCGAGGCTGGGCAGTGAATGCGATAGATAACTAACGTTGGTACATGATTTCATTCTATCGAATGCAGCTATTGGTTTGTTAATAATTACTATGATGGTACCTACCGTAAAATCTAAACACGCTCTAACTATACAACCTTATTGAAATAATTAACGAATGGCGTGCTCTACATAGGAACTTAATTTTGTGGTTTTATTTTAAAATCAGCTGTCCACGCGAACATTATTACATTTCACGATTTCACTTTTGTAATTTTTCAGGAGTAGGTAACGCAACGATATAATAATATATATACTTTCGTTATATTATTATAGTGCGTAAGCCTCAGGGTAATTTCTAAGAAATTAAATAATATCCCAAAAAAAAATCTACTTCGACGGGACTTGGAAGCGCACTCCCGTAGGGTCCCTTAGGGTTGCGGGTTCAAATTCCGTCAAAGTCGATTTTTTTAATATTATTTAATATCCAAATGCTGTCAAAAATGCGCTTCGCTGCATACTACATACTACCACCAAAAAACTACCTGAGTAAAGTAAAGTTCATAGGTATAGTGTGCCACTTGACCAGTGAAAGTAACCGGAGCAGAATTTAAGACGTAAACCGGCCTTCCGAATAAATATCATAACGTGCTATATTTTGAAAGTTTACCTACAAACATACATAACAAACTTTCACATACAAAGAGACGTATTTCTAAAACTCGCTGAGCGATAACAACCTTTAAAATCACGTGATTTAGTAGGAAACGTTACGAAATCGGTTTGTAACGTGTTAGGATGTTGCGAATTGTTCATAATGATACATAACATACCAATCGATAATCGATTATAATAGTAAAGGAACTGGGAAACAAAGTGTACTAACAAACTGTCTGTATTGCGTGTTAAGACACGCAATACAGACAGTTTGTTAGTATAGTCCACGCGTACTCAGAATCCGACGGAACCTTTTCTAGGCTGGTAGAGACGAAAGATATTGAAAATACATGGGGCCTTTTTTCAGATATACCCAACATAGAAGTTACCCCTCCGAACAAAAAAATCGTACAGCTTGGCGAAAAGTCACCAAGGTATCGTTGGACAAACATAACTAAACCGATCATTATGGCGATCATTGGACCTATGACCAGTCTTAGATGTCGATCGGCTGTTGATGTGAAGCATACCAGAAGCCGACGATTGTGACAAAGCTACAACTGGAAGATGACGACATTAAAGTTGTAAAGCGAGTGGTATTGCACACTCGGAGAATTCAATACATGGCCATGATTCGACAACGCATGTGAAGACGGATAAAAGATTGGTGAACTGTAGGGTGACTTGTAAGAACTACAAAAATAATTCGTCAGGTCACGGCCATGCGTACTCATTAGCACGGTGTCAATATAGCATGGCCTTGTACTCGTGATTTTGTTTATTTTAGGCTTCTCTTAACGCATTCACTGCCCAGTCTCGAGGGGTGCGACTCGCACGGGTGCGCCGCCGCTCCACGGGTCTGAAGAAAGACATCTGCGTCTTGGGTCATGACAGTGTTTGCCTTTGTTTGAGTGCAATGCAAACCGACTAGGCAGAAGTACCGTATTTAGAAGTACCTAATATTGCCTCTATGTATGTAATCAAAGAATATAAGCGGGTTAACTACGAACCTATTTTATACTGAAAGAACACCAACGAAGTTTCATCCCTTAACGAGGGACTTCTTCGTTGTGAATGCGGTTCTAGACGCGCGCATCTCCTAACATCTCTGATTTTTGGGATTATTAGTTTGCTATTTCTTGTACAATATGGTGTCGTAATTCGGCTGTAGACATAGTCAAGACGATGAATATATTGGATATTGGGAATGATCCATAGAAAACTTAGGAGCAGGAGATGGCCAGCAGATAGTCTGCGCTGAGCAGCGAGATTTTGTTCCCAAACTCTACCCACCGAGGAGCCCATTTACAAAAGGGCTGTTTTCTTAGGACCCGGAGGGACCGCGTCGCGGATCAGTGAGCTGGCGTAGAAGGCCAAGTGCGTCGGTAGCAGCCCACGTGTTACCCGTTGACAGTTCTTGATCGTGACTTCGCTAGCTGCGATCTAGCTAGAGTTTCTTACCAAATAAGAAGCCAGCTGCCCAGGCCTTTGTGAGTTAGCTAGCTCTGACAAGTTCCTCACCTCAAGTTGGCCAGTTCGGAGCAGGAGTTTGCCAGCAGATAGTCCCCGCTGAGCAGCGCGATTTTGTTCCCGAACATCATGTCATCGGGCAGCTCCGCGTGCACTTGCCGCGCGTTCATGTTCACCAGTCCTTTGTGCACGAGGTGCGAGGTGCGGATCATCTCGGTTACCTCGGCCAGGGCGCGCTGGCTGTTGAGTACAAGAGTAATATATTAAAACCCTTCCACATCCTAGTTTTCAATTAAACGACAGTGGACGAAGGATGAACGAGGAGCCGAAGATAGCAGATGCAGATTGAAGATGCAGGTTTAACTTCCAATACGGGAAATATTTTTGTGTCGGGTACGATTTTTGGCACAAAGTGGATTATTACGTAGAACCGAAAACGGTGAACGCCAAATTGCCAAACACAAGTGAATTCATTTTATTAATTTATTAACATATTTTATTCACAAAAAACTAGCACCTAAATATGAAGATGGTATCCATAACCATAAGATCTGTTTGCTTACATGTGTGGCTAAATGTGATGATGTGTGGCTAAATGATGCTGTATAAAATGTTTAGCATTATTTTCCTATCTGATAGTTCCGTCCACAAAACCGTGGCCTATAACGACTAACAAGCACTTATAATGAGACCTAGACCAAGGGCATGCGAAGCTTTCTAGACAAGTAAAATCACTTAAGTACCTTCGATCGTCGAATACCTTGATCGATGCTAAAGACCATCAGAAGTTGGCTACCAGTTGTTAGGTATTCTCAATAAAACCGGTTGTATTTTCGCCGGCGGCCTTCGATTACATTTAGGCGTGATGCGAATCAGGAAACGGCTGACCGCTTTCTAAAGGTACATCGCTAGCCTTGGCCTTTCTTTGTACGGATTTTAGTGTTTACTGTACGATAAAATTATAATTAGTAGTTCTTTAGTGTAAATGAGGGAAGCTTCTTCCTCTCGATTTCTTGTAGAGTATTTCTCTCGAATTTATACCTACATAAAAAATAGATTAAATAATTTGCGTGGGTGAGGTGAGGGCGGTGCATGCATTTTGTTGAATCTCATCAGAGAAAGTTTTGCGCGAAATTGTTACTAAATATTTTAAATCAATCAATGCGGAAGTCGCTCGGTCTGTTTAGCTATATGTTATCTTTTTAGGACTAAACGCTGAACGGATCTTGAAAACATATGGCAAGGGGATAGATTATATCCTGGAGACAATTTTTCCTATTTATCTCTACCTTTTTATCCAGGAAGATAGCGTGGGAAGCCGCGAGCTGAAGCTAGCTGCATAGTAATGATCTTTTTCATGCTACAGTAGGGACCTACCACAGCGAATTGTTGTGGACTTCAGCATAGATATCAAACTAATATTGTACATGCAAACGTTTGGATGGATGGATGGATGGATCTGTTTGTTACTTGTTTACGACAAAACTACTGAACGGATCAGGCTGAAATTTTGCATATGACTGTGGTCGGCAGCCTTGAACTCCAGCAGCACGATGTAACCACTCTGAAATCTGTGGATGAGACCCCATGCTGCAAGCATGTTGTTGTTCTTGAGACCATCTTCAAGATAATTATGGTAGTAAAGTCACCTGTGCAGAACGCCCGCTGCTTTGTCCTGTTCCATATCAGGTATCTCGGGGCTGTGGCCGGCTGCTTTAGAAACCAGCAGCACGATGAGACCCCACGCTTGCATGTTGTTCTTTCCATTGTAGATAAGGTTCCTTGGGACACGGAAAAGTTAGTTGTAACTTGTGTGTCGTGGTTAAGAAGACGTACCTGTTACATCAGGTTTGAAGACTTGGCATGGATTTAGGATTTCACATTAAAAAATAAATACATAATAGAGTAATAGGTATTTTCATCAGTGAATTTCTCAGTTAAGTTCTAGGACTTTTATTTGTACATGTGTCTGCATTGCCATGCCATGCCATACAGCGGAGCAATGCAGCCAGCGTCTTGGGGCCGCTTCCGACTGGTATTGATATGGATCAGTTGAACTACCCGTAGATTGTTTGAAACAGTCTTCAGTTAGCTCACTTGTTTCAATTGTAAATACTAGTTCTTATTTATTTATTTCTATTATTCGATTGTAATTTTCATTTTGAATAAAATATTAGCTGTGTCCTCTATAAAAATATATTTAACTTTCATTTTGCGCGGCGATTTTGAAAATAAACACTGTGTTAGCTGATGGAGGGCTCCATACTAAAATGGCACTGACACTAATAAACTGCCTCGTTGGTTTTTAGCGGTCAGCTTGTTCAACCGCTGATTATGAGGTCCTAGGTTCAAATCCCGGGTCGAGCCAGTAGTTGTTATTGGGGTTTTTCTAGCAAGAAAAATTCACAATAGCAGTTCGGAGTCAGGAAGTTGGCGGTGTAACACCCCCGTGCCTCGGAAAGCACGTTAAGCCGTGGGTCCTGCGCTTGACCTCTCCCCGGTCGTGTCGGTCTGCCGTCTCATCGGATTATGAGAGTGAGGGAATAGAGTGTGCACCTGTGTTTGCGCACACACTGGTGCACTATAATATGTCCTGCGCATCTGGCTAGTCTCCGATGAGACTGGACGCCGTGGTCGAAATTCGGCTAGGAGAACATTATACAAAAATCTTCAAAACCAGATTCGATTGATTGTTGGCTTCTAGCAAACACTATCGCGAAGTTGATTCATGTTTAAAATTGAACAGGAATTACTATTGAATTAACAACCTTCCAAAACCTTCGACTATGTTGTTTGAAAGGAGTTTTGAACGTTTATGTCTTTGTATTGAGATTATTAGCGTTTTCTGTTGGCACAGACATAATACCTATCCGGTATCGGTAGTAAGGAACCTACCTAGTACCTACCTATAGGTAGACCACACAACTGGCGGATCTCTGTAGAACCATGTCACAGTAACAAACGCCAAAATGGCGTTTATTACTGTGTTTGGCGTTTGTTTTCTTATTGTGACAAGGTTCTACAGAGATCCGCCAGTTGTGTGGTCTACCTATAGATACATATACCTACCTACCTACCTTGCCTAGGAAAGGAGCCCTTTCGGGACGCAGCGCAAAGGCTTGACTGCTATGACTGATATGGTTCTAGCTAGGGCAGCAGGTACCTAAACTTCATCCAAATTCGATGTGTATTGTTTGTAAGTAAACCATAGCAGATTATCTAAAACTCACGTGCTTGGCTTAGAGTTCTAAATTTGACTGTTTCCTATCATTTGTCCATGGTTACCTAGGTAAAATTTAATGAAGGATTTCAAATTGACAAGGAATTTCAATTACGTAAAAATACACGACAACCGATTGAATTTTAGATAGCGGTTTGTTTACAAATATTTTACATCGAATTAGGCTGGAGTGCCTATAGAGTTAGTGCTGCTAATAATTAGTAATTAATTGATAGGTAGCTACCTAATCAATTAATTTCTATTTATTAGAATCAGTATTTAATGTAAGTATTATATTATACTATAGAACACAAGGGAAAGTAGTGTTGTGAAAAATAAAAACACAAAGCTTGAAGGTTTTCAGATAGAACTTACTTAGCAGTCTTCAATAGAGGATGATTACTGCCAACCAGCTTACGTAGGTGGAGGGCCACGTTAGCAATCTCATCGCTGAGCACCCACCGCAGGCTCAGAAAGGAGGTCGGATACCCGACGATCTTCTCAGCCTCGCTCACAGCCCGGTTCCAATCGGGCTTCGCGTTGTGTTGAGCAACACTCGCACTTTGCCGCCCAGATGTGGTCAATTCCCTCGACCCGCAAGGTCCCCAAAGTTTCGAAACCAGCGCGCTAGATGAAGAACCTTTCACCAAATCGCACCGCGCTACTCTAGACAGGCGGCTGAGACTCATTTTGCTAATGAATAATGGTAATCACACGAAATGATAATAGAAGCTTATGCAAAATGCGTCCGCAAAAATGATTTTGTATGAGAAACTTGGTAAATCGCTCGGAATGTAACACTATTGAACTTTGTTAGAACAAATAAAATCACTACTTTCGTATCCTGGTATACACTTATTACAAAACCAATGATTTATGCAGATATTGCATAAAACAATTTTGTTTCGTAAATAAATTTAAAGAAAATACGAACGTCCTCCACTTACGCGTACATTTCTGCAACTGATTGAATGAATGAAATGATCGATAATGTGAATGATGACCGAAAAAATGGGAAACAATTTATTTGAAACTTACTATGTTGCTGTCTAATCAAACTTTCCATAATGTTATTTAAAAATCAGTATTCAAATCGGCTACTCGTTCAGTTCATTATTCACTTTTATTAATTTTGATCATGGTGCCTGTTCCCTGTGCAGCTAAGATCATGAAAAGACAGCGCGAGCAATCGGAACCCTTATGAAATTACGTATACACGTATTCTTTTATTTCTCTACTAAAAAGTACATATTTAGTATCCCTTCATGTACCCAACGAAATTCTTGCAAGGTACATTAGATTTTAATTCCATAAAAACCAGAAGATTAGACAAGCAAATTGTTTTTCTATGCCAAATTTTACGAGATATGTACTAATAAAGTATCAGCTTCGGCTTCAGTTTAGAAAAGTAGGGCAGTTTAGTATGTACTGCCCTACTCTTCTAAACTGAAGCCAGCTGACTCTGCGTACCAGAACAGCGTACTAAATTTCGCTCTGGTCGTGAGCGAAAATTATACCGCCAGCAGACTCCTATCTCCCGTGTCCAGCGCACTCTGAACGACCTCCTTGCCAAGCAAAGCACCCTCATAAGCATAAGTTAACCTGTTTGCGGATGGATGGAAGTCGAGAGAACGAATGTGCCTCAGCTATTGTGAGAATATCAAATAATATTGTGATGTACTTAATAGGTGTTATTATTGTTTAAATTATTTTATTTTCACCTTAATATCAATTTTTAATGTGATTATTACTAACATAATTGAGGTTGGTTCTTCATTATGTCAAATATTTTTTTTGTTTGTATTATATGATTTAAATTTAAGGAAAGTCATGTTGTGTTGTTTAGGTTTGTAGAAAATAATTTAATAGGTAATAATTCTATACCACCTAGCAAGAAGATGTCCTAGACACGATCCTCTACGTAACGCATTGAAGAACTCTGTAATGTTAGGTCTGGTTTTAATAAACGAATTGAACTGAATGGAGTCGAACCCTTACGTAGGTACGTGCAAACGCACTTTTGATGGTAGGATACTGGCAACCCCAAATGAAAAGTTCTCCGGTTTTCTTGTCAATTTATTTTTTATCGGATAAAACTGGTTAAGCTCACGCGTGTACACATGTACGTACGGTAAGAACATCAAAATGTACCACTGGTTGATCATGCACAGGGAACATGTTAATATTCCAGAATGGCAGAAGCCTCTATTCACAAAGAAAATTACAATCAAGTAATAAAAATAAATTAAAACTAGTTTTTTTTATATTTAATAATAATATAAGTGCTTTAATTACGTTAGAGTTCTTCCATCACAAAAATAAGGTTCGTAGTTAATCCGCTTACATCTGTAACGCATCATAGCACATTTTTGTTTCTTAAAAGAACAGAACTCCTTATGAATTTAATTAAATACTTCATTTTACACATACAACAAACGTATATAAAAGGTGGGCTTAATGCTTAATGTCACTCTCATTTGCTTTGTTATTTTTCAATATCAAAACAAAAACTCTTTAAAAATAAGCACATACATGTTTTCTGCTCTTGCTACAACTCAAAATTTCTTGCTTGCTCCGCTTGCCACTATAAGAACAACAACACTATTTATTAAACAATTTATCTTGAATCCTGGATAAGCTATTTCAAGTATGTACCTTCAAAGATTTCGAAACGCCGGCGCCGATACCAATAAACGCAGTAAGTGGAGCTTTTAAATAAAGTGTTGGAAACACTAAATATCATGATCCAATGAAATAAAGGCATGCTAACAACCAATAGAAGTGGCAGGAACGGCAAATCGATGCAACGTTCTATAATCAACCAATCAGAGTACTGCAATCAGTATCATTCACTCGCGTCTCATTCATCAATTGTCAAAAGTGACAGTTGGTCGACCAATCACTCTATTTTTTCACTTTCTTTCAGTTATTCGCGGATCGCCGGTTGATGTAGTCGTCCGTAGAGCGGTCACTACGAATTGCCGGTATTTTGTGCTCTAATTGCCCATATATTACTATTAAATTATTGTAATCTGATATCACTTTTCTGTGAGAGTGTTATTTTTGTCTGTGTCGTTGGTGGTAAAAGTATTCTAAATACCCCGAACGCACCAAGGTGGGTTTTCCGTTTGGATTTATAAAAACCATTTCATGCCTGGGCAGTCTGTGCGCATTTCGCACTCCGTGAGCTTCCACGTGCAATGCATACGTGGTACATAGGTACAGTTGTCTCGGACAATACCTACCTACCTATCATCGAAAAACCTCTTATAACAATCATTAGTAAATTTCCCGAATTTCGTAGTTTCGGGAAAAAGACCCTCTTTAATAAATATTGGTTTTAGTACTTAAGTAATTGGCACGTAGGTACTCATAGTTAATGACCGGCCCAAGAAATTAGTAGGTAGGTAAGTGCAAGTATTATCTATTATCACCAAAATACCTATAAAGATTTACGACTCCCTTGACCTCGATTAGGGTCAAATATTGAAATAACCTACCAGTGTATTTTGTATAACTACCTAATCTTGCATCCATACAAAATCGATCAATTAAAATACAAGCAAGAATCCTGATAGGTATGTATTTTTATATAAAATTAGGTACTCCTTACTAAAACGTGTGGTTTTCATGGTAAAACTTTTCCTCAAAACTAATCATTGAGTCAACAGTAATATCTTTATCTACCTGTGTACAGACAGCGTCAGAATTAAGTAACCCCCCCTGCATAGCACAATCCAGGTTAGAATCCGATTTTTTTTTTTACATAATTGTTCTGTTTCTATGTTACTTAAATAAAAAATAATTAATTTCTGACTTTTACGACTCCTACGATTAGCATATTTGGATTTAAACCTGCTTGTGTTATGAAGGGTACTTAATTCTGATGCTGTCTGTACCTACAATTTATTACCTATCCATCACTGTCAGAATTAACTCTTAGAAATAAGAATAGCTATAATAAGTAGGTAAAGATATTCATCAAGCGCCTATTCCATCCAATTATAATTTTGAGACCAGCTTCATTGCCTTTTCAAGCATCTTACACAACACACACAATACTTACTTCAAGAAGCCATCTGTAATGTATTAAGGTAACGCCAGACTATTTTCCTATGCTCCTTGCAATGGCCCTTCTTCTAATAGTCCAATAAAAAACATATTTGTCTATTCCATATGAGAATCTTATTGGAGTTCCTATTAATTGTCTTAATCATCTTACTAGGTATGTGAAAAATAAGATTTTTCTGAAATTCGTAATATGATTCCTTCCTGTAAAATCTGGTTTTATTTATGTAAACCTTATAATATTTTAGACTTCACCTCTCAATTGTTATGAAGATGTGGGATGATGTGTACCTATATAAAGTTGCAACTTGATTCTAAATAAGATTGAACAAGTTTAAAACCAGTTTAATGTCATTGAACTTAGTGCAGGACAGCATTATGATTTAGATGAAAAAATATCAACAACTGTGAATAAAATATCGACATACTTGATGCATTTAATTTATAATTCCTACATTAATTCATTGTTTGTGTTATCTTTTCACATAATTTTTGAGTAGTACGAGTATGTCGTACCTTCTGTATTAATATTCAAGAAATATATATTTTTTTATATTAAGTACATTACAATGAAGGGTATTTATGGATTTTGAAGATTTTGACCCTAACATCAGCTGATAATGGTTTGTTTTTTTCAAAATCACGGTGCTCAATGAAAGTTATTTAATAGTAAAAATAAAAAAACTCGGAAACCTGATGCTTTAGGACATTAAGTTATGTAATTTTTTTTATCTGTATGGGTGTCCTCTATCGAAAAGTAAAACTTCATTGAGCACTGTGATTTTGAAAAACAAAACCATTATCAGCTGATGTGAGGGTCAAAATCTTCAAACCCCATAAATAGCCATCATTGTAATGTACTTAATATAAAATAAAACGTCAAGTGCGAGTCGGACTCGCGCACTAAGGGTTCCGTAAGACCTTGTGTCTTGCACAATTATCATGATTCTAGGTCAACTGAAAGTACCCTATAGGTGTTGGTCTATCGTAAGAATCAAAAGTATTTTTTTTAGAATTAACTACAAATTTAGGATTTTTTCCTTTACTTGTGCTATAAGACCTTGCTGCTCACCAAATTTTATGACTCTATGTGTATGGGAAGTACTCTATAGGTTTTGTGTGCATGTGATTCCCTTGGAAATTTCAAAATTTTCGGACATAAACGGCTGTAACTTTTGAGTGAGTTGACTTAGAAGTTTAATATATTTGGCTCCAAGAGGTTACGGATTTGACTATTTGACGTTAATTTCAACTCCAAGTGTCCACGCGTTCCTGAGAAAAGAGGGTTGACAGACAGACAGACCATCAACAAAGTGATCATATAAGGGTTCCTTTTTTCCTTTTGAGGTACGGAATCCTAAATATATATATTTCTTAAATACTAATACAGAAGGTCATACTACTACTCAAAAATTATATGGAAAGATAACAGAAAACTATGAATTAATGTAGGAATTATAAATTAAATGCATAAAGTACCTATGTTGATATTTTATTCACAGTAATGTTGATGAAAACAGATGAAAATAAGGATTGCTCTATTTTTTTTGTAAATATCTCAGAAACCTGACACTTTAAGATGGCATGTTATAGGACATTGCGGCCAACTCCATACAAAAATCTTCAAACCCCTTTTGGTCCGATCTAGAACCAAAATGGGTTTTTTGTTGCATGACCATTTCAAAGAATATCTAGCCACAAATGTAATCGTGCAAAGTCCTTTTGAGCCTATTCCCGACTAAAACAAACCAGATAAGAATAACTCTTATCTCCATCACAACAAAGTATGTTTTATAAGTTTGCACACCATTCATTATCAATCACCTTTTGCTCTCCGCCCCAGCTATTCAGTGACGCCCGCGATCAATTTGTTAAATTCGTCCACTTCACTTACCTACTGGGCAATGGAGACCCAACAATCACTGTTTCATTACTATTTATTGTTCAATGTTTATTCTGTTGTCCATTGTCAGATAGCCTGTTTATTTCATCGGCTATTAAGTCAAAACAAAAAGTAGGTGCTCCCTATTTATAGATTCAATGATTTGTTTTTGATTTTAGCCTAACAAAGCAGCATTCAAAACAGGGCCGTCCTTTCTCTTATTTTTATGTTATCAAATCATTGATTGAAGATTCAAAAAACCTTTTTTCGGTTCTTATGTTAAATATTTTACAAGCTTTGTCCAACTGTGGGATTATAAATAGATGTTGTATCCTTACAAGTAGGTAACTTATGTGTATTTTTGTAGAAATATCCAGTATTTATTAATTTTAAATACAAAATACAATTTTTTCATAACGTGGATTTAAGTAGGTACTAAAATCAGTTCTAAAATCTTCTAAAATATAATATCAAGAGGACAAAACTCTTATGTTATTTCAGAAGGAATTAATAAGATTAATAAGGCATCCATTATGACCATGACGACCTCTGTGGTGCAGCGGGCGAAGGTCCGCCTGCGACGCAGGAGGTTGCGGGTTCGATTACCGTCTCGGGACAAATGTTTGTACGATCTGCAGATATTTGTTCAGGGTGTTTTGGATGGTTTCTATGTATAATAAAAAATAAATATCTATGTGGTGTATTGTATTAATTATTTCAGTAATCTAGTACCCATAACAAAAGCTCTGCTTTGCTTGGGGCTAGATAACGCTGTGTAAATTGTCCAGCATTATTTATTTATTACATCCTATGTATTTCCAGGTATGGAGTGGGAAGGGCCGGCTAAGCAAGGCTTGTACGACCCTCAGAACGAGCACGAGGCTTGCGGCGTCGGATTTGTGGTTGCTATCGACGGGAAACGTTCTCATAAAGTATGTCGCATTTATAAATCGTATAATCGGATTATCCATATAGTTTCAACATTTATTTAGAACAATGGTTCGTTAACATCCAAGATCTTAATCAGAATAGGAGCATTGTTATTCTTACCCTGTTATAGCCACATCGTCTGGTAAGGCAGCTTGGTAACCACACAGCTCTTGACCATAGTATATCACGGCGCTCAGTGGACTCGAAAGTGTAGCCAGATCATAAGAGGGCAATGGAGTGCAATCAACCAGCATCTTTTCAAAAGGCACTGCCCATACCTAGGTTTACATTTTAGATTAGAAGATATAGCAATTTACAATGCACTTCTAAGCCAACTTTTCCTCCAGATCGTCCGCGATGCAGAGGTGCTGGCCAAGCGTATGGAGCACCGCGGCGCGTGCGCCTGCGACAACGACACCGGCGACGGTGCCGGCGTGCTGACCGCCATCCCGCACCAGTTCTACTGCGCGCAGCTGAGGTGAGCCTTCTAGCTAGATCTTTCTATTGCTCAAAAAGGATGTGCTGTTATTCAGCTGGGTGTCACGCTCGGCTAACAAAGCAGCTCAACGTCTCCCGCATCAGTTCTAATGCGTGTGTTTAGAGTGCCTGTGCCTTTTCTCCAGGGATCAACTATGTGATTAACCTAAGTGGCAAACCCGGCTAAAATGGCAACTAGGGATCTTTGGTTTTAGTAAGTTCCTAAGTAGCTGTTTTACAGGCAGCTGCAACTGCCCCTATTCTTAAATTAAAATCGTTGCGGATCGATAGCCAAATTTTACAAATTTTATGGGGCTCGCTCCGCTCGCGTAGTATTTGTCACCTGTCCATTAGGATTCCATGACTGCACTTCAATGACCATTAGAATTCTTGACATAATTTATCTCAAACTATATTAAGTATCTGAAAAATCGTGGATCTGGTTGATCGTTCTCGTCTCGACAGAAGTACCTTCACTCAAGTCATGACAAAGATGAAAATAAGTATATCTTCTGTGACACTAATTGTTAGTGCCTCGGTTTGTTCTAGTTTAAAAATATTTTAGTAATCGTTGGTCCTATTTTACAGTCGGATGCATATTACAGTTAACACAGCTAGTTACCGCTACGTAGTGGAAACCTAGGTAGTTAAAATACGATTGTACTGACAATGTCACCCACAGTTTATTGATCCAGCTCAGACGTCGGCCAATTATAATTCGTTATTAAAACCAAGGGCAGAATCGGTTGCCTAGGCAACTTCTAAGAATTTATATTTTTATGTACCGCCTACACGACTATATTTTTCCGTTTTTCCTTGATCTCATCATTGTTTCGTATCGGATTTTATGATATCATATCGCTTAGAAATGTGTTGGTAAATATCTAATCACCAAGGAAGCAACAAAAGTGCACTGAACATTCTACATACTTTTAAAGTGTAGGTAAATGTATATATAGTTTAAAAAACATTGGTCCTGTAAATCAAAATTAAGAATTTTCTTTTAAAACCTAAAGTGTAAATTCAATTGTATTCGCTAAATAATGTTTGTACGATCTGCAAATATTTGTACAGGGTGTTCTGGATGTTTTTCTATGTATAATAAAAAAATATCTATCTATGTAGTTATATTGTGTATATCAGTTACTAGTGCTTAGTTTGGGGCTAGATAATGCTGTGTGAATTGTCCAGCATTATTTATTTACAAATGCAGTCATCGACCGACCGGACCTTATCTTTTCACAGATAATCGTAAGTAACTTCAACTTAAAATCATCTCGAGACTAGTAATCTGGCTTATCGCCATCTTAAAACAAAACAGGCGATTCCGGTAACCTTACACTTGGCATTATTCCAACCGCGGAATCGATTTGTTATACAATACTCAACACTACCACTGCGCTGGTGGAGTACGGGCTTGGTTAAGGCCGGTATATATTAGGTTCTGGCCTGTCTTTATGGGCCCGAAAAAATTACATTTTAGATTCTAAATGCAACGCAATAGAGTACTTTTCCGTCAGAGCGCTATATGACGACAGAGCGGTCGCAGGGAGTCTATGGATGGAGGCGGCTCAGGACCGCGTCGTGGCGTGTCGTTTGGAAGAGGTTTATGTTCAGCTGTGGACGTACACGGGCTGATGATGATGATGATGACATTGCTAAAGGGCTCCTCACCCTTTTTACAATTCACTCGTAAAATTTACCCCGACCGGTCCCCGATCTGGGAAGATCCGTTTGCGATACCTCCTTTGAAGTTTTCTGTTTCTTGAAATACTATATTGTACGTCAGATGGACGCAATGCGCGAATACTCCCAACTCTATTCTCATAGTGCACTTAATGAGAAAAGTGGCATCGTTGAAGGTCGTAAGATTCTTTTTTTAACCGACTTCGAAAAAAGGAGGAGTTCTATGTTCGGCTGTTAGTATGTTTTTTTTCTCCGTTATTTATGGACCGATTTCGATGATTCTTTTGTAGTTGTATAGAGGATGATCTCAAAGTGGTCTCATTAAAATTATTCCCTAGTATGTATTTTGTCCCGCAATATTTAACAGTGTAAAATTAAGGAATTCGATGTCGGTTTTTAGATTTTTCAAAACAATTGAATTAATCATTGAGTCTGAACTCGGTTAAAGGTAATTCTTTTGGTTTCTTTAAGTCATCTAGTTGTTCCTTTGTTAGGCATTTTTAAAATACGGAACGTCGTCGTGTCTGCCTGAAAGAGCCGCGAAAGAGAGTTACATAAGTAATGTATTTGGACATTTGGCAAATTTCTTCATGGTCTTACAAGTTTTGAAGTTAAAAAGAGCCAGAAACATGCAGTAGACTCATTCTCGTTGGTGACATGCCAAATGCTCCAGTTTATTGATGGAATTTCAGTTATGGCTTTTGTATTTTACAGTTATGTCGTCTCGCTTTGTAAAACAAATTCATGCAGAACGAAATCTGAATTTACTGTCTCTGAAACTCTGGGATTCGTCGAGCGTTGTCTTGCTTTCAGTATGTCATATCATAATAACAGAAAAAAGTCTCGTGATCTCTTTTTTTCTACTTTTTGCAGTTACATGAAAAAAGAAGCAAAAATAGTCAAGTAAAATATCTACTTCTATAGTCTGTGAATGAAGTAGGTAAACAATAATAGACACGAAATATTTTGGGGTATTTGGAAAAACTGTGGGAAAAATAAATCTAATAAATTAAACAAAAGAGAGTCATGCCGATTCGGAGGCAATTTTTATTCTAAATTCACAAGCGCGAATATAAAACCGACATAATAACGAGTAATCAGAAATACTAATATTTTGGGGTATTTGAGAAAAACTGTGGGTAAAATTAATCTTATAAAACATGCCGAATCGCAGTCAATCTTTATTATAAATTTACAAGCGCGGACATGAGACCATAACATCGCCGAGTAATCACAGTGATTACTCGCTATTATGGTGGTCTCGTATCCGCGCCTGTAAATTTAGAATAAACATTTAATCACTTAAATTGTAATAACGGTAAGAATAAGAACAGCAGGGCTGTTGTCAGTGTAACTAGAGTATTAACTTAATACAAAAACTAATTCTATATTCTGTGAATGAACTAGTTAAACAATAATAGACACAAGTACACATATCCCTAAGCCACTCCAGCTGTTACTCTACTAATCTAACGCCCAAATACTGAAACAATACTCAGATTTAACAAGTTTAAAGTCGCGATTTTTTACAGTTTTCAGTGCAACTCCGATTTTAATACAAATTCAAATTTATTTATTCATGAAGATGTGGTTCAGTGCATCTTACCCTTGGCGCGTATGAATTTGTCTATGTTGAATTCATTAACACTCAGCGACGAAATTTTGACAGATTTTTACTAAACAAAAAATCACGACTTGCTTGCTAAAATCTGAGTTGCGTATTTGGGGAATCTCTTATTAAGTTATTAACTCATTACATTACATACAGCAATACGGATAATTTTTTAAAAGCTGGATTTGTGACGTCAGCGTGGATAAATATGATAAAACAAAAGAATAGCTTCTAAAACCTATTCCCCTTTAACTCGATGAACTGCGCAGTTACGAATAGATCGTGCGACTTCGCTATCATATCAGTAAGGTGTCATTATCGGTTGTAGGAGTGGATAGGTGAGCAGGTCATGTACTAATAGAGTGCAAATACTTTGGTTGATTGAAGCAACCTTGTATCGTAATCTATAGTGTTGTTCCTATCTCGATTGTAGATATGTTGTGATAGAGAACGTATGCTCCCCCCAGGAAGTTTGTACTGTTTGGATTCCAAGATAAGCCTGTATTCTTATGGCCTTTGCATAGTGCATGAATAAAGAACAAATTTCGAAATTTCATAGTTGTTACATTACTTGCTGTAGTTAGGGATGTAAGAAGGATCTAAAGAAAATTGTATGAAGAGATACGAACGCCTAATATGAACCATAACTTAGGTAATTTAGAAATATGTAGGTACACAATTTGCTACGCGCTTAGACTTCCAGAATTTTTTGCGCGTTTTACAAATTTTATTATTCAAAATAAATATTCCTCGAAGTCTCAGACAGACGGTATGCCGTCTTTAAATAGTTGAAAGGATGCCGAGAAGTATCGTCATTCGTTTTGTAATTTATGACGATTCTGTCGTGTAGAAGCAAATCAGATTTTATATTGAAGTTAAGTACCCTTTTGCTAAATTACTCCTGAGATTGCTCTTAACTACACTATGGCAGTAAATTCTTTTTATTGCGCGACTTTGCGAAATAAAATACGTAGGAAAATTCCCATTCATATTATAATCAAATTACGCAGTACGAATAGGCTTAAACTAACTCGAGATCACAATTTACAATGCATAAGCTAACATTGAATTATCATAGTCGTGATTACACATTACGCATTGCATTGTATATATTGAACCTTTTTGTGAACAGGCGACAATTTCTTTAGAATTTTATGATCAAGACTTACTAAGAAAAACCTTTACACATTTTTAAAACGTTCATTGAAAAGGCCAGCAATGGACTGGGAAAGACTGTTGATGTGACGTGCATTGAAAATGAATCTGTTTGTTTTGTGCAACTGTAAATAAATACAGAACCGGACGGTCCTGAGACCTGTTTTTCTCGTTGCACGTCGCAGCTATTCAATGAATAGACTCCTTGATTCAAGGACGTGAGATTTGTAGGATTTAATCCTCTTTTTGTATGAATGTATGTAATCTATGCAAATGACATGTGAAAAATAATAAATAATACTGGACAAGTCACACAGCATTATCTTGCCCCAAGCTAAGCAGAGCTTGTGTTATGGGTACTAGATAACTGATAAACATAATACAAATACACTACATAGACAGATATTTTTTATTTTACATAGAAAACATCCAGAACACCCTGATCTGCAGATCGTACAAACATTTGTCAAATATTTGAAGCTAAGCGCACATGAGTGTTCATTTATGTTATTAACTGCTTTGTGAAAAGGGTTCGATAGTCACGGATCTCAAATATTTAACCATGCATATTGGTTAAATATGTACGAAACGATCTCGTATTTAACAAGCTTTCAGTCATCGCAGAAGAAATCTAGTCGAGAGACAAGAAATTAAACATACATAATTATGCCTGAATCAAAGAGTAAATTAATACATTTGATTAATATTAGTTTATGGTGTTGCTCACAGATATACTTTTGTTTCATGATAATTGGTTTTACGCGTGCACAGAAATGTTACCAATATCGCATACAATAAATAATGCTGGACAATCCACATAGCATCATATACCCATTAAACTCTAGGAATACAAATATACAATGAAACATAAAAGCAGCCCAAGCCAAACTGACAAATTACCCCGATAATATGACGTAACTATTGGTAGTTAATTGAATGGTTCAAATATCGTCACCGTCGTAATATTAAAACAATGGAATATCATTTACCTGCACCTATTGCTTTCTTCTACTGTGAGACGTGCTGCTTCGTGCAGAGAGTGATACGGCTCGATAGATAATTAAAGAATTATAACCATATTCGCATGAAAAGTCATGCTATAAAACTAACTAAAATGTCTATTTCACATCAAAGTGCAAAAATATTCACGTACCTCTGCAAATAAAATGAAATCGCCACTCCCAGAAAATCTGTTTGTCTATCTACTCTATTTACTCGTAATTGACCATCGCTACCTCTATCATTTTGGATATGTCTACTTTAGCCTGTCGTTTCCTCTTGAGCCAGTATACTGCGCGTCGCATCTTACCCTGCCACGACCTTCACAAGGTCATTGTTCCCCTTTTTGGCGCCCATTAGAACCCAACCCAGCGAAACCACTTCTCTCGAGAGGGGACCACTAGGTATCTGTTTTTCTTCCGTGCGTCTGCATCTTTCTCACTCATATCTCCATCATTTACACACTTATTATTGTAATAAGGATTTAGATGCGAATTCTACCGAGTACCTATATAGTTTATGAATGAGTACTGAATAGCATAGGTAAAAATAAAAGGTTTCTGCAAAATTGTTGCTTGCATATGACGACGTTCTATAAGTCACAAGTTTTTGTCATTTATGAGCTACTTTGAACGAGCTTTTTCAATATACCAGGAGCTGCGAAGTTTCTCTCAACTTTAGTGAGAGCTAATGACAATTTTTTGTCAGAAACCACGACGAAGCAAAATTGGCATTGTAAAAAGTCATCGATGTAAGTAAAATTCCGTAAATTGCATACGCTTCTCGAAAGTGGATCGCTAAAATTAGGTCCAACTGGTCCATCTTAGTCATGAACCGGCGCCGCCGGCGTTCGTGTTTCGCGTGCGTATTGTTGTCTTGGTCGCACTTCGGTCTAGGTATGTCTTTCCATCTTTGTTGTTGATTTTAATATTGCAATAGATTGTAAATAACTTGTCTTTGCGTTTACTTGTAACACAACACAGGCCATTTGTTGAGTTAGCGCTGGGAGAACATATCTATATCGTATTATATCTTATCTATGTAAAAAGTTTGACTTTTCACATAAATTACTTAACAAAAGTATATTTTTCTGTAATATGTCCCGACAAAATCGCAAGAACCCCGTGAAACGTCTATCAACAGCAATGTACTAACGTAATTAGAGTTCATTGTGAGCTGGTTTATCGGCTGTCTATGGAAGCGCTACCACGTAGTTGCTGTTGCTACCAAGGCCGTATCTGTACAAATAGACACGCATTTCTCGCAGGCGACATTATGCTTGGATATTTAGCATAATCACACTCTGAGCCTATTAGATACCCTGTAGAGTAGACGTAAAGAGTTTTTTTACATTTTATACCAGAATATACACTTGGGATTTCATCTAAGAATTGTCCATCGTTAGTAACCATTATATCGACCATGTTATGCTGTAATTTTTAATTAATGCTTTATTATAACTCCAGTATTTCCCTTGTGCTCCGCGCATTTATTTACTTTGACTGAATGAAAGAATGCAATATATATTTTTATATATGCTCCGCTTCTTTTTGAGAATCGGCTTGCACAATATTGGGACTACCGAGAGGTTCGATATTTATCATATATTTAAAAAAAATATTGACCCACAATTTCACCAAAATCACGTACTCTGGATATATCAGCAGAAACACTCGATTTTCATAAGCTCTTGTTTGATCAGTCAGTACGGCTCAATCACATGCTATCAGATTTCATCAGCACCCATTCACAATGGCCTTTGAAAAATATAACACAAAGATACCTTGAATTTTTCCTGTGAGAAATTTTGCATCCTGAAATTCAGTACAACAATTTTTAGTATTCCGTACCTGAAGGGTGGGCAGACAGCGGAGTCTTTGTAAGCCTCCGCTGTCAGTCAGTCGTCAGTCCGTCAGTCAGCGGGCTGTATCTCATGCATGAAACGTAAAAGATAGATTCAACTTCAACTTCTTGACATAAAAGATAGAGTTGACATTTTCACAGAATGTGTCTCTTGTTGCTATAACAACAAATAAAAATTAAAAGTGGCTCATTTTGGTTTTTTGCTATTTTTACGATCCGTCAACAATTCTGTTTCTTAGGAATTCTCTTGTTTGTCGAAAGCATATCCATCCAGCATGGTATGGAACCCTTCGTGCGCTAGTCGACTCTCACTTGGCTCGTTTATTTAGTACTACTGGATATTATATTTCACACATTCATTAATTCCTGAATTCCTAAATATAATGTATACTTTAATAACAGGGCTTACTTGTCAAGTTTAAATACAACAAAGCTATGCAATAAGAATGCGATTATTATTATAACATTTTGTGTGAATAGCTGCAGTGATTATCATAATGTTCATTGTTTTTACGTGATCAAAGAAAGTCTTACCGATCTTTTATCTTTTGATCCTCACTTAATAAGTCAAATAAATTATCTAAAGACTTTTCTATTTCTTTTAATGAGTAGGTAGCGGAAACACGGCGAGTTGTCTTAGGTAGAACAGATAAATATTACGTCGCTTTGTCACCGAATGCCTAAATTATTATGAAAATCTTATTTATTATTTCAAATACTTTATTTATTTGTCTTATTGTTCAAAAACTTGTTTAAATCGGTTTGGTATATTCTTATTGATTTTTTATAATATTTATAGTTATTTTATAAAATGTTTATACAATTTTTACAATAATTTTAACTTATAAGATTAATGAAATGACAGAGAACCAAAGTTATCGACATAGCTCAAAGAATTATCAAGCTGAAGTGGCAGTGGGCCGGCCATATCTCGCGAAGAACCGATAACCGCTGGGGTAAACGTGTTCTTGAGTGGAAACCGCGACTCAGTAAACGTAGTGTAGGTTGCCCTCCGGCCAGGTGGGATGACGATCTGCGAAAGACTGCAGGCAAATGCTGGATGCGGCAAGCTGTAGACGGGGCAATATGGCGCTCATTAAGGGGAGGCATATGTCCAGCTGTGGACTAATAATATAGGCTGATGATGATAATGATATAAATGATGTTTTTTAATCTTGAGTAACTAGTGTAATTGGTTTTTAAAAATCGTGTTAGTTTTACTAAACAAATAAACAATTATTTGAATTTATTTCTTTCAACTTCAATAAAATACGCTATGTACGACGATGCGATGTCATTATTGACTATTCCATGGTATAATAATCTATTCTACCCATCGAGCACATACCTACTAGAGAATAATCCCCTAGCTAGGCCTACTGGTTAAACATATTTTACAAGAACCCTTTTTCACCACATTTTCATCACTCGATTTCATAATGCGATGCGCTCGCCTCGTTGTATAAACAAACAACAAAATTCACTATCTTTTACAAATACAATAAGATAATTACGACTGTCAGAGCAATATCATTTAAAGTTACGCAGGTCAAGAGTGCTACTGTTTCGGCTTATCTTTCGTCATTATAAGATCTTCCTTACATATAACCTCTACGGTCCTATTTATGAGTTTTTGGAAAGGTCAAAACGCACATTTCTGACTTGGTAAACTCCTAGCCGAAATTTTGACCAAGGCGGCGGCCAGTCTTGGGGCGAACCCTCTAGGTTTACTTGTCAAACTAGGCCTAGATCTCAGCAGTGCAGGGATTATAGTAGTTTTTACCAAGAAAAAAATTGTATTATATGTAATACAAGTAAAAACTTGTACTATTTTTTCTGTGGTTCTTTGAATGTAAAAAAACGATTGAGAAAAAAAAAATACGATAATAAAACATGAACATGTTTCGCTTTCTTCATAAGTTGTGTAGTTTTCTTGTAATAATGTAAAAACTTTATCTTTGCGCTTACGCCGTAATCGTATTCTATGTCCCGCTCATATATGAACGTGAAATCCTATGCCCATCCTTTTCACAAACGAGCGCACTTTGCGCCCTCTTAACGAAGACTAGCCGGGTTCGCAGGACATATTATAGTGCACATGTGTATGCGTAAACACTGGGACATTCTCTATTCCCTCTGTCTCATAATCCGATGGGACGGCAGACCGACAGTACCGGGGAGAGGTCAGGCGCAAGACTAACAGTCGTCATTGTATTGCAGTAGTAAAACACTATAATTATACAGCCTCCTAAATGGATATAATGTATTATGTTACTAGGTGAGCCTTGATAAAGGATTACCACGTGAACTGGCACAAGAATCACGCATTAACGTCGTGATCAGAAGATCATATATTCAGGCTCTTTGATGTACAAGTCTAGATTTAGGAAATTGGAAGCTCCCGACAGAAGCAAACGTTTTAGTTAGCATTTTCATGTTTCAAATATTACAATACTAGCAACCCTTCCCGGCTTCGCACGGGTGCAATGCTGACAATACTAAATATACAATAGAATCGGCTCCCGGTCGGTACCGCTGCAACCGCTATGCCCCTGCATTTTAAATCTTTGTTTTAAGGTGTACAATACTGTAGTACATTATCCAAGTCTGATTATTTTTTGTTATACCACGTTTTATAGTGACTGACGTTTTATGTCAAGTCACACTGGAATTCTGTCGAAAGGGATAAACAGTATCCTATGTCCGTCTCCTGGCTTTAAGCTACCTACCCACCAATTTTCAGCCATATCGGTACAGCCGTTCTTGAGTTATAAATAGTGTAACTAACACGACTTTCTTTTATATATATAGATTTAATTACCTTAGATCCTTCTTATCACACTGGCGATTTGCGAGCGATTTTAAGGCGAATGCACAGCGAGCTCGCCTCGCTTTGAAATCGCTCGCAAATCGCCAGTCTGATAAGGCTCTTATCGATAAGCCTATTTTTGAACAAAGTCGTAAAAAATTTAAAAACTAAAAACCAAATTTTCCATTCCATTTGTGTCATATCATTATACCATCAATTTACCACCAATTCACTCCTATCTATTAGATAAAATCTATGTATAGAATTATCCAAATCTTCGGTCTGATCCGATAAATATCATATCGCATTATCCAATGCTCAGTCTGATCCGATTATGATATCACCACCACGGGCTTGCTCCGTGTGGGTTAGTAACTTAGGGGGCATCCATAAATTTACGATAGGTCATTTAGCGATTTTTCGCCAAACCTGTCCCCTTGGTGAGATGTCGTGAGATTTTGTTCGAGCCCGTGAGGCAATTTTGGCGATTTTTCGATTCGCCCCCTGGTAAGATTTTGCTCGACCCCTGATCTCACGTGAGATTTTTCGAAACGTAATTTAATGTTAATAAGTTAATCTGTGCTTGATTGCATTGCACATATTTAAGACTTCTAAGAACGTAGTCAAACTAAAAGTAACGTAAAATAAAATTTGCCTCAAACCGTAAACGATTAGGTACAAATTAAAATCTCGCGCCAACACGAACAACCTAAGGTAGCCCGTAGGAGCTGCTAAAATTCGTGGAAAAAAATTACGTGATATTTGCCGAGCGAGGCCAGCCTCCCCCAACGTGAGATTGTGTGAGATTTGGCTCGACCCCCTCCCCATCCTAAATACGTCACGTAATTAATGGTCGCCCCCTTAAGCCGGCTTTTCACTATGGGATATAATATAAATTACATCTTGAGCTGTATATTACATCCCGCGATTGCTGTTCAGACTGTAAGATATATATTTTGGAACACACATGATCAGTTTACACGTCTGCACACGAACGCCAACATTCAAACTGAGGGCGAGGCAGGGGGAGGCCCGGTGTCCGGGGACGTGAGGTAAAATATACACCTTCAAATGACCTTCAAATATCGCTCACTCGGTCCAAAAAATATTTATAGTTTGGGATGTAATATATGTATATTATAGCACAGTGTGAACGGTCTCCTACAAAATGTATGGCGACCGATAAAATATTATATTATCTCAAGACGTAACATTTATAATATTATATCCTATAGTGAAAAGTCGGCTTTACTTGCCTATCGTGTGTTTAGATGTCCAATCTTTATTGTTCTTCTGCACAATTACTATCGCCACGATGTTTTTGCGTGTTTGGTTTATCTTGCGATATTCTTTATAATGTTAATGACCGTTCCGTTGCTATGTTTGATGTTGCTGCTGTTTCGAGCTCTACTAATCTTCTTAATGCTTATATTCTTGCATGATATATTTGAGGCGACTTAATAGCTACAACTGGCACAGGTCTGAAAGCAATAGGTAACGAATAATAACGGATGAACGCAGGTAAAGATGTTTCTTCTAAAAGCTAGCACGTTTGTCTTTGTTTTTTCATAAAATTGGCTTTCACTTAATTTTTTAACATGTTTAAATGTTTTTTTAATTAACAAAATTCACTGGCTTGGCGTCGTGTTTCAGATATAAATTGTAAGCAATACTTATTGAAGGAAGGACCTCAAATCGACAACTAAATTGCGTAGACGCAGCAACAAAGTGAATTTTAGGTTACGTATGAGTATGGGCGGTTTGTTTGCAAACATTTTGAACAGAACTTGGCTTTTGTATGGTATCCTTTGTTACCCACTCGATGGTGGAGGAAATTTTCTCTCAAAGACTTCATGTATCAATAATGTCTGGACAAAGTTTCTGCTACCATATTATACAAATATATTATTAGCCGCAGTTTCAGTTGCAATGTCTCGTAAATCAATCCATACATCCATACTCGAACAATAGAAATAAATTAGAACTAGTATTTACAATTGAAACAATTGAGCTAACTGCAGACTGTCGGAAGCGTCTCCAAGACGCTAGCTGCATTGCCTCGCAGCATGGCAATGCTGATGCGCTGTACCAGATACTCACCAGCTCTCGGGTCACGCGTCGCTTCAACCAGACGCTCAGATATTTTTTTTAAAACCCGAAGTGACTCGGTCCCTACGGACCTAGGGTCTGGCTCGACTCCAAGGGGAGCAAATGTGTAGGCTCAGTCGTGACCTGCATATATAATATTATAAATTTGAAAGTAACTCTGCCTGTCTGTGTGTCTGTTACCTTTTCCGCCTAAGCGGCTGAATGGATTCCAATATAATTTGACAGGGATGTAGATGGTATCCTGCAGAAGGACATAGGCTACTTTTTATCCCTGAAAAGCGAGTGCGAACCCGCGGGCAGAAGCTAGTATGATTATAGTTAATACGTTGAGGTACTGTCTTCCAATGATTTTATTAGAGGAAGTACTTGTTGCTGTGCAACGATAAGATAACATAATACGATCGATGCAATAACACTTATTGATTATTTTATAACCTCAATCAAAACATTCATTGCTTACCTAATATTTTGCTATTTTGAAAACTTAATGATGAACCGATTTGGAAAGTTCGTTTGTTAGTTGGGTATAGTCTTGTATCCCCATTTACATCTTATCGCATTCACTGCCCAGCTTCAGCGAGCCACAGGAGGACATTTGCGTCTTGGGCCATGAAAGTGTTAAACGGAACCCTCGGTGCGCGAATCCGACTTGTACTTAACCTTTTATTTTACTAATATAGAGATGTCTCAATTCAATATACTTCTGTGTCTAGTGTATGTACTCAAAATTGAGTAGAAACAAATTCCATTCCGTTATCGTAGTCTTCGTATGACGCATTTACTATCAACATGTTTAAATGTTTATGGTTAAAGTAAACAAGATAAATTTACGTATTATTTTCAGAGTTGCCCTCTGACATTTTGCGTCTGATCGCGGTCTATAATTATCTCCAAGTTTCCGTTGGCATTTCATTAAATGCCACCCTTGTTCCAGAAATAGCTTGTACCAATGTCATTATTATTATTAAGTTTAACTTAATTAGTATTTATGATGCCATAATTTCCAGAAATTTGGTTTATCAGAATTCCGGGTAATCTGGTATTTTCTATATATGATAAAAAATATCTTTCTACGTAATGTATTTAGGAATATAATAATCCAAGATTTCATATTTGTTCCTCTGAAAAATCTCAAAGATCCGGGAAATGTTGATTTTTTTCGAGATAGCAGCCTTAAGTACCTATATCAGTTATCGAGTACCAATTACACAAGCTCTGCTTAGCTTGGAGCTAGATGATGATGTGTGGATTGTCCAGCATTATTTAGTTATTTATTTATCTAAATTTGTTATGATATTAAATGTTTGTTGTAATATTCCAGCAAAATTTTTCCAACGATCAGTAGCTAGTAACACTGACAACAAGCATCATCCATCACCTCTCATCGTCACATAATTTCTCTTTCAACCTCCAGACAACACGCCCAAACCAGTGATCGCACCGAGAAGTCATCTATTTTTGGAAAGTGTTTGTCGCCGTGTGAAAATATACCGAGAAAATCTCTGGAAATTTCCTACAAAACGATATCACACTTATTCCCTCTTTTATTCCGATGACATAATACACTGTGAGATAGCAATATCCTTATCATGTGGGGTTCAATGTACCAATACTTCATTCAGTGGTTCCGTATAATCGACTCAACTAAATCGATAGTTATGGCCAGTTGTCGAGACATCTGGAGACGTTGACTGACAGCTGACCTAGTTTTGAACAATCATTGCTTTGTAGTTCTTGTGTACCTACGTCGTGTACTCTGCATTTCAATGGATGAAAATTGCAAGTTTGTACTCATCAACTTCGGAGTAGATGTGTTCAAACTTGCAAGTTGCAACCATAGAAATACAGTGTACAGGACGTACACACGACGTTTATGGAAGCGGCCAGGGGCGTAGCTACCGCCGTAGCTGCCGTATCAATTATACGGGGCCCCGGGCTACGGGGGCCCCCGATGTGCGTAAGCAAAAATTAATAAAAACTTCTAAATTTTTTATTTATTTCAGAAATGACAAAAGTAAAAAAATTATCGGTTTTATAAATAACTTTTTGTTCGATGGGACATGAACGCCTGCTGTCACTATTGTCCTTGAAGGCACTTTATAAAAACTAAAGTCATCATCAGGTATTAATGATTTAATAAATCAGTGTGCCGAAAAAAAGGCAAGGAAAGTGTAACTATATTTGAATTGTTTGTAAAAATTTTGGAAAAAGTGACAGATAGATAAATATACAGGGTGTTTGGTGGAGGGTTAGACAAACTCGGTGGGTGTGTCTGTGTAGGTGGACCTATTTGTGAAAAACAATTTGAAGGAAAAGACCCTAACTGTTTTAAATTTATTTTAATCCAATTTTTTGTATTTATTTAAGTTTTTCCGAAATTTTACCTCACTTCCCCTAGAACTTTTTTTTGTAACGTGTTTTCTAGTAAATTTTTTACTTGCTTTTGGTCTCCGATGTATCCTTCGTCTTTTGAAGACATTATTTATTTGAAAGAACGTGTAAATAATTAGTTAAAAGCTCTCAAAGTTAAAAAACGTAAAAAAAATATTCAAGAAGGACAACTCTGCATCGTTTTAAAAAAAAATTAATAGCGATCGAGAAGTTCAAATGCTTTTAAAAATTTCTCTAAACATCGCTTATTACAACGGTATACCACATGTAGCCGAAAAGTCTATAAACTTCTCAAAAATTAGCACTTATAGGGAAAATGGAGTAAAAACGCTAAGAATAAAACATTGTATTAAAACAATTTTGGTTCAAATATCACTTCCCTATTTCTAATACAAACGTTAGGAACGCTAAACTAATTTAAAAAAACCTTTTTTTATCATACCTAGGTATCCGACTAATTCGAAGATTCGAAATTCGCATTGACATCAGACCATACTTTCCATACGGAAAGACCCAGATCTCTGGCGACCTTTCGAGTACTGGTAGTGGGATCCTCGTTGAACGCTTGGAGTATGGCTTCGTCCACACCAACATGCTGCTGCGTTGCACTGACTCGTGGTTCTCGAAGAGTTAAGTTTCCCGTTTCTCGAAGTCGCCGAAAGGTATTAGAAAATGTGCTTTGGTGTGGCACACGTCTATTGGGATGCAACTCTCTGTACAGTCTCTGTGCTGCACGTGTATTTCCATCGCATCGACCGTACGCATAAATAATATCAGCGTATTCTTCAATGCTGAATTCCGCCATTGTGACAAAAACAACGATAACAAAACAGAACAACAAACAGTTTATCAAAACATAACAAATAACCAAAATAAGAACGAAATTTAACGAATATAAATATTGGTTCGAATTCGAAATAATTCTGATTTCGAATTTCGAATCTTCGAATTAGTCGGATACCTAGGTATGATAAAAAAAGGTTTTTTTAAATTAATTTAGCGTTCCTACCTTTGTATTAGAAATAGGGAAGTGATATTTGAACCAAAATTGTTTTAATTCAATGTTTTATTCTTAGCGTTTTTACTCCATTTTCCCTATAAGTGCTAATTTTTGAGAAGTTTATAGATTTTTCGGCTACTTGTGGTATACCGTTGTAATAAGCGATGTTTAGAGAAATTTTTAAAAGCATTTGAACTTCTCGATCGCTATTTTTTTTTTTTAAAACGATGCAAAGTTGTCCTTCTTGATTATTTTTTTTACGTTTTTTAACTTTGAGAGCTTTTAACTAATTATTTACACGTTCTTTCAAATAAATAATGCCTTCAAAAGACGAAGGATACATCGGAGACCAAAAGCAAGTAAAAATTTTACTAAAAAACACGTTTCAAAAAAAAGTTCTAGGGGTAGATAGGTAAAATTTCGGAAAATCTTAAAAAAATACAAAAAACAGGATTAAAAAAAATTAAAACTGTTAGGGTCTTTTCCTTCAAATTGTTTTTCACAAATAGGTCCACCTACACGCCCATCGAGTTTGTCTAACCCTCCACCAAACACCCTGTATATATAATAATTAAATAATTATGATGAATAAATATTTCTTTTAATTTTATGCAAACATTTTTTTTCATTTGTGAGAAAACTTTACCCTTCATAAGGGCCCCCAAACAAATTATTATACGGGGCCCCGCCAAGGCACGCTACGCCCCTGGAAGCGGCATTACATAGAGTCGGTGTCAAGACGTTAGTAAAAAAGTAATGGAGCCCAGAAGAAAGTCCGCGGGCCACTGATGAGTTGAGAAAACACTGTCGGCTGCCTACTATTCATACAATGAAATGTCTCTACTCTACTGTTGCGGCAGTGTGGCCTATAGAAGCCATTGATATATAGGAGCCATTGATCTAAGTGAAAGGGAGTTTGTGTACTAGCTTCTCGAAAGGGGAAGGCTCAAATTAGGTGCAATTAGATGCACCCACCTCAGTCATAGTCGGACCGGCGCTGCCGGCGTTCGTGTTTCGAGTGCATATTGTTGTTTCGGTCGCATTTCGGTCTACCTACGTCTTTCCTCATTATTGTTAAATACGTAATCGTTGAGGTTGCAAAAGATTGGAAACAGCGTGTCTTTGCGTTTAGTTGTAACACAACACAGGCCATTGTTGAGTTAACGTTGGGAGAACGTCTTTCCTACTGAATTTTACTTAGATGTATGGTTTTAGCTGTGGTAAGGTGCAGTGACACAATTGAACATAAGATTCGACAGGCGCCATTAAATATCACGAATTGCCGGATGCCTGGCTATCGGCCAAGCGAAGCCACCGCTGATCGTAAACATAAACACAATCACGCCATGTGTTTGTACCAAAAAATGTGCTTATAAAGGTGAAAATTGTAAAATGTAGGTAGAGATAAACCATTCTAAGAATGAACGCCAATTGTATGACGTTTCGTAGAGGAGGCGTGCATTTTTAGAATGGTTTATCTCTACTCGTGCCTTCTGTGATGGCTATTCCATCGGTGATGGTAGATAAATAATAATCGTACAAATGTGATTAAAACTGGTTTCAGGCAGGAACGTCGGTCATCATGGTAGAGTTAAATCAAACCGAATATTGTTTATTTTTATGTTAGAGTTTGTTAAAACAGGACAATTAGGCTAGTGTCCTTAAAAAAATCTAATTAGTGCGTCGGTTAGATTATCAGAAGATATTGGACATGTATTTTTTCTTTTGATGAATAAACAAATAATTATGAAGATATAGCCAGTTAAAGTTCCTCGTGACGTCACACCTTGCGTCACTTTTTAGCTAGGTGTGACGTCACTAGCCCCCACTCCCAAACTTTGACGAGCTTTATTTTTGTCATTTTTTGTTTGATTGACAAAATAAAAAAAATTCGAGGGCGCACCTTCGAAAAATAGGCTATTATATTGCCTTAAACACAGCACAATCTCTGCTAACATTACTAAAGCTTTAAATTATACAGATTTTTTTATTGAACTAAGAGTTAGTCCAATCTAATGTTTAGGGCTTCATTGATCGTCTACTTGAAAATGCCTATTTATTATGCTATCCATTATACAGGTGTTTTTTGAAAAGGGCGGTGATGGCCGTCAAAAGTAAAAGGTTTAAAAAAAAACTAAATATGCAGTTATTGTTTTCTTATAAATCGAGGGCATGACTCCTTTCACGACTTTTCTCTAACTCTCGTGGTTTCGGACTTGACCATCAAAAGAACCCTTCTGAAAACACCACCGATCGCATAGTCGGGAAAAAGGCAAGAGAATGATGATGATGGTGAAAGTCAACCAACATACTGCATTTCCAAGACACTGGCTAGATGGAGTATTCTTGGAATCATTTCAAAATTATGTGGGCCGATGTAATTTATCTCTACGACTACCGTGGTGACTACATAAGTATTCAGCTGTTCTTGCGACTGAATGAATCTAAATCGGGATATTCTTTTGTATGTAGTGCTCGGGAGAATTGCAATGTGGTGATTCGAGATGACTTAGAGATACTAATTTTAATGAATGTTTGACCGAAATGTATTACAAAACTTGGTATTTCCGAATTTGGTTGGGGTTATAGATGATGCTGTGCAAATTGTCCAGCATTATAATATTTATTTATGATTTCTTTTGTATTCGTAAAATAAAAATGGTGGGAATGAACTAGTCTTTAAGGCTCACTGTAGCTTAATATCTATCTATAGATAAGGCCTTAGAATGTGTCCATTAATTGTGTGAGGCGTTTAGGAGAAAGGGGGTCGAGCCAAATATCACCCAATCTTACATGTGGGTAGGGGGGAGTCCAAATATCACGTAATTCCTTTTCCGCGAATTTTAGCAGTTCCTACAAAGGTTGTTCGTTTGGTGTCGTTACGAGATTATTATCTTGATCTTAAGTACGTTCTTAGAAGACTTAAATGCAATGCAATCAATCACAGATTAGCTTATTGAGGGGGAGAGCAGAATCTCACGACATCTCACCAAGGGTAGAGGGGGCGTCGAAAGATCTCCAGAATCGCTTCACCTAATGGATGCCCCCTTAGTGAGGCTGAAAAAATAGTAGAGTAAACTAAACCAATCAAATAACACAAAAGCTTCGTTTAGCTACCCTATGGTAAAACAAATATGCGAATAAACATGAAAAACATTAGGTTGAAAAAATGGCTGATAATGTAATCGATATAAGAGATTAATGAATTTTAAAATAAAAGACTAAAGACTTTAAAATGTAGCTAATTATTCAATTTTATGTTATTATTTATGTATTTTGAAGATTCATTGTAGATATCCTTACCTTTACATTATGTGATTTATATTTTGTGACCTGTAACATTGTTATAAATAAATGAACTATGAACTAAGCCAACTTTTTCATTTCATTGCACGTAAAACCAACCATGAAAATAATCAACAAACAGAAAAACACTGTGGTTTCTGTGGTCATTCAACCATCAACAATGTATGACCGGAATGTACCTACAATCGACCAACTCGTAAACCTTATCGTACCTACTTCATTCAGGAAAGTATATTTTATTACTTGTGGTGGTTTATTACTCTGTTTTAATAGGATTATTGTATACTCAATACATAAAACCTTTTCAGGGCTGGCATACCACAGACTGAATCCACGTTTTGCATATGGTACTGGTACCTTTAAGTACCTAATAAAAATACTGTCGGGCTGTGACTGCAGATAGTTTTCTGTGTATTTTCAGTGGTTTTCAAAGTTGCACAGTCCTTAGATTTGATTATAATTTCCCGGTAAAAAACATTTACCGGCTTAAAAGCAAGACGTAATACTTTACTTCTTATTTTTTGGCAACGCGTGTGTTGTGTAGTGTGCAAAACTGTAATCATATAATCTGACTGCCACAAAATAGACACCGATTTGCATCTCGTCAAATAAAAAATATACGCGTCTACTTGATAATCTCCTCCGTTTTTCTACGGTTGTAAAACGGAAATCATTCAAATCGCTGTAACTATAAGACTATAGAAACAAAACAATGCCAGACTATTAGCTTTTTATTACGATGCGATATTATAAAATTATTCAGCACGCTATGTACGCTTTCATATTGCAGTTTCATGGTTCCTTGTCACGATCGTTTAACTTTGACATTGCATTATGCAGGCAGCGAACTTTGCCCTCTTCAATGTTACACTGTGTTACATAATTTGCTGTAATGGCACAAAACAGCGCTGGATTACGTCAATCAGAAGTTTCGCTTCGACGGTAAAATCTCCGAAATCGTCTGTGCTCTACCGAGCGTAATTTCACTGGCGTGGACTTAAGATAGAGTCAAGAAAGAATTCCCATGGCAAATTGCGACCCTTAAGAAGCTAAATTCTGGCTTAGCTATCATATTACAACTTTCGATTTTGGGAATTCTAGTATCCAATTAGATTATCATAGATGCTCAAAGTAAGTTTCATGTAAGTTGATTCAGTAGCTATCTCGACAATTCACGGATATTTTCCTGACACCCGATCCAATAGATCTCTATTGATTCTACCGACCTAATTCGGTGCGAGCAAGTTGTGCTATGACGAACGTTATCTCGGAATATTGTTCACGCTGACGTCACGCTTCACAGACGACGTTAATTGTTTACCGAAATGTAATGTCAAAAGCTTGTGATCTGATTATGAAACGTGTTGCACTAATTAGTCTACAGTCGCGTGGAATGCGTTGAAGTGGGTATTGACTTTGAACTACGTAGGGGGCATACCTGTGTCTGTATCTTTAATTTGTTCTAAACTAACATATAGGAAACACTGATGAAGTTTTCTTAGTTGATCTTCGGAACAGGGCTATGGCACTCGTTAGGCCCGGCAATGGACATGGGTTCATAATGATCATCGATACATGTAGGTTTTATGAACCACGCGGATGTGAATCCGCGTGGATAAAACCTACAAATTCTATATTACTAATTTGACTTACACCTGTATATATCATATTCACATAGGTACATATGAGCAACTCTGCAGGATGACGGTGCGGTGGTAGTTAAAAATATGCCCGATTGGGGCATCAAATGAATTCATATCTAACAAAGATCCTATGACGACGTTACGTAATATCGAACAAAGATCCTATGACTACGTTATATCTAATTATCGATACAGAACCTTGCTGTACCTGACACTAGGTCAATATTTCGTTTAGGTCTCGATGACGTCACGGTTCGCGCATGCTCCTTTCTGCGTGTCCCTATGACCTTTGCGGAAGCACTAGCGTTACATTTTTTTGTACAATACTTGTTTGAACTTTCCTATTTTACCAGAACCGTATACATTTTACAGGTGAAATGAATATACTAAGCATAGCTCTTTCATATTTTATATGCATTGAAGTTTTCGTCCTTGGTATTATGCGTAGGTTGGGCGGAGGTCTTTTTCTTCGCTTTTACGTAACTTTGGAGTGCTCTAGAACATTTTCTGTAAGTATCTTATGCACGGACTTCACGTCACACTATTACAATTAATTTATTGGTATACCTGTCAAATTCTAGAAAGTTTTCCGGGACGGGCATCTTCGACCTTTAGTTATGAAGAAAAAGACTAAATTGAATGGGCAAAGAAACCTACTGTTGTGTTGGTCAGTTTTCCGCATTTAAATAATAGTGCGGACAAAATCTAAAAACTGTAAGGAGATGAGTAGAATAGAATACAAGATTTTTATTTATGTGACTAAAATAACATGAAATTACACACTTATAATTATAACTTATATTAAACTTAATGTAACACAAAAAGGTCACCGGCTCAGCTTAATGCTGCTATGGCACAAAGGCCATAGCAGCGCTGGTTTTCAGCGGTGCCAGGGTGTTAAGTGCAGCGCTACTCGCTTCACCAATCTTACAAACATAGGTAGATGGTGGTGCGTTTGAACAGCAAAGTGAGGTTGGTGTCTGAATGGGGTGACGCAAACCTTGTGCGGTTCAACGCGTCCAAAACCCAGGCGTGTGTGTTCTCGGCAAAGACGCAATTTAATCCTGTGCCTAGTTTTCACCGTACCTGGTCGACATACCATCAAAAAGAATCAAAAAAGTCTGCTATATATTCATAATAAGCACAGCCAAAGAGTGGAATGGGCTTCTTGCTGCTGTTTTCCCTTTAGAGTACAATCGTGGTGTCTTCAAATCCATGGTGAATACTTCTAGGAAAGCATGCTCCATCTTAGGCAACATCTTCACTTACTTAAGTGTGATGGTAGCCAGAACCCTTATTAGCCCATCTATTTGTTTACAGAGACAGCCACCAGATCGACTTGCCGCCATTCGGCCACTATGCCACCGGCATCTTCTTCCTGGACAAGCTCCACCACAATGATATCGAGTCGAAGTTCAAGACGCTGGCCGAGAGCCTCGGCCTTCGCATCATCTGCTGGAGGACGGTGCCCACCAATAACGCTACTATTGGTAAAGACTTAAAATGACAGCCTTAAAGTTAATAGTATAGTTAATAAAGTGAAGGCATAGGAAACAAGGAGTGCTTCCCCGTTCAACCCAAGATTTTTCTACCCAATAGGTATTTTGCTCCGTTCGACCCAAAACATTTAATTTTAGTTCCCCTTTCTACCCACACCTACTTTTTCCAAATTTCTATTGTTTAAATTCAAATAAATGACACAGTGAAACATCGAAGTAGATGGGTCAGCACTCAGCAGACAAAAAAAATTTAGATGCTTATTATATACTACCTGTACCCGCGACTTCGTTCGCGATTGCCTCACCTGCCGACTAATTAAGTTCACATTTAACCATAGTCTCTCATATTATGAAACGCTGCCGTGCAAAAAATCGTGTAGGGTCTACGGGGAATAGCATGTTGTCATCTTCAATCCCACTCTTTATCCACACGACTTTTAGCTACGACTCGGCCAGCGTCAGTGTTAAGAAGTGTCATACTCGTTTCACTTCTTACTCATGGTTCCGTTCAGCTGGGGCCCTATTCTGCTATACTAATCGCTTCACTATGACACAGAATGACCGTTTTGGTATTCCACCTCAGGTGAAAGAAATTATGATGAATGCAGATGGAGAGACGCGCGTCAAGTTTGAAACTATTAATTTACCTCGCACGCACTATCTGGAGTTTTATTAATATAAGGATTCTACGTGATGATTCTGCCACGATTCCACTGTCATACTGAAGCAATTGTATTGCAGAATTGGGCTCCTGATCCGACTGATGATTTGACTGGACCACCGTATTTTTTTTTTCATTAGTAGGTAGGTACAATTGGCTGTGTACCACAGTAAAAAATATTTTTCTGTGGTCCAGTTAGTTTAATTGGACTACTTACTGCAACGAAACTTGGGTCGTACAGTTAACTGGACCAGCTAAACCACCATATATCATGTAAGGTAGGAACCTAACTTATTTTTCCAAGACGCTCCACCTTAGTAGGTAGGAACCTAATTAATGGGTGCGTCTTGGAAAAATAAATAGATAGGAACTTACCTAAACCTTATCTACAATTTTATTTCTTCAATCTACAGATTATTTCATCAATCTACTGATTTTTTACTCGACTTTCTACTGATTTAGTCAAATTCGACAAAACAAAGAAACAAAAAGAATGCATGAAATCGGACGACGCGTCGACCCGTCGTGATGCGCGGTTTAAGAATTCTACTTTTTCCTCTCTCCCTGGGGAACCTTACTGAATTCCAGGATAAAATGTATTCCATTTCCTTTCTTGAACTCAAATCGTACCAATTCAGTCCAACTTATTCAGTAGTTTCGGCGTGATGCGCGGTGAAGGAATTTTACTTTCATCCCTTCTCCCAGGGGAACCTTACTAAATTCTGGGATAAAATGTATCTTTCCTCGTAGTATGAACTCAAATTATGCCGAGTTCAATTCGAATTCATTCAGTTGTTCCGTCGTGATGCGCGGTTAAAGCATTTTACTTTCATCCTGTCTCCCAGGGGAACATAACTGAATTCTGGGATGAAATGTATCCCATGTCCTTCCTACAAGGAAAGACATATGAAATCAAATCGTGCTAGGTTTCATTCCAACTCATTCAGCACTTTCGGCGTCATGCGCGGTGAAGAAATTTTACTTTCATCCCCTCTCCCTGACTGAATTCCGGGATAAAAAGTATCCTATGTCCTTCCTCGTAGTATGACCTAAAATCGTGCCGAGTTTCATTTCAATACCTTCAGTAGTTTCGACGTGATGCGCGTTTAAGAAACAGACAGGCAGACAGACATGAATGAAAAAAATTATAGTTTTGGCTTCAGTATCGATAATAGAATGCCCTCCAAAAATTTTTTCAAAATATCTTCAATGTACAGAATTGGGACCTGTTACAGTTTTATTATAAGTATAGATATTTTTATTATTTATAATAAAATCAGTCTTGTTCAGATAATAATCAGACAAATATTTGTCTACTTGTCTAACAATAACACTGTTAAACCTTTTAAGTAACAAACATAATCAAATAAATATATTTTATGAAATAGCACAACTGTGGTTAGATTCAGGTATATTAGGTAAATTTAAATTTTAAATAATAAACATTTCTAATTTATCTACCCATCATTTCATTGACAACCTCCGTGGCGCAGCGGGCGAAGGTCCGCCTGCGACGCAGGAGATTGCGGGTTCGATTCCCGCCTCGGGACAAATTTGTGTACCATTTGCAGAAATTTGTTCCGTTGATCTGGGTGTTTTCTATGTATCATAAAAAATATCTATCTATTTAGTGTATTGTATTAAGTATATCAGTTATCTAGTACCCATAACACAAGCTCTGCTTAGCTTGGGGCTAGATAATGCTGTGTGAAGTGTCCAGCATGAAGAGCTTCTTTGGATGCAAATATTATTATTCTATTATCACCACTTTGATGACTGTCAAACTGTGTGACTGTGTGACTATACAGTACGATATCTTCATAGTCTTTTGGGATTTCGACTTCTTCAAGATTACGAAAATTGGTTTTCTTGATTTCTTCACTTTTGTTGCGAGCATTATATAATTTGTGATTTTAATTTTTAAACGAACAGTATGACTGTTACTAAATTCAGTCCCTCTGTATGAACGGTCTGAACGGTTTCTCTATACAACTGGGTAATCGGGATCCTTGCTGGTGTTTTCGCTTTGCTCACGCATTCGTCTATTTCTATTGGGTACACTCGAGTTTCTACTCTATTGACTCGTTCGCAATCGTGAACAGTTTCTTTGAAAACACCTGCTCTTATTTATAAGAAAAAATGTCCATTGTGCACCAATATTTGTTCGCCACGGTTTGACTATATGAAATTCAAATTGTACTCATTATAAAAACTTGGATTCGCTTCGTTTTCCGCCATATTTAATGTGAACCTTTAGGTTAGTAGGTCTAGGAACTACTGACAAGAGTGACAGATAACATAAAAAGAGTAGAAGATCATTAGATCTCTCCTAATGATGAAAAAAAGGATAGGCATAAACTTACCCCTATGGATAAGAAAAACAATGGTAGTCCTTACTGTTGTTGATTGGATTATCTATTGTACAATAAGTCCAGTAGTTCGAGGAATTGCATGTGCATTCGTTTGAAGAGAGCGTAAACATTAGAATAAAATATCACTACCTCCATATTACAATATGGACATACATACAATATGGAGATACAATATGGTACAAAATTTGAAGTTACTGTGAGTAATAGTTTCATCAAGTTCGAGTTTTTATAAATATTACTATGCCTGTACTGTTTAGAATTCACTGTGACTCAGATTTTTGGATTGGGTAGAACGGAGCATATGTTTTGGGTTGAACGGGGAAAAATAATATTGGGTAGAAAAATTGTGGGTTGAACGGGGAAGCACTCGAAACAAGCGAACCCAGGCATCTACTTCTGGTAGCTTAGCAGGAATTGACGCTTTCAGTACTTAATTTTCTTACGGACCGTCCACGGCAACGCCATGCTATGACGTACTGACGTCACACGGTGCGACGTTGCCGTACTCGTGTTAATATGAGTAATTTGATTGTTTTGAAAATACTAAAATCGACTACAAGATCAAAAATTCTTAATCTAAATAATCTGCGCTGTTTTTTTTTGTTCTATGGGACCATCTTGGAATTATTCTCTAAACTAAACTATAGCGATGATTCTACATCATTAAAATCGGTGCCGAATTAACGGAGTAACCAGTGAACATAAATATAGCCTCCTCCGGTTTTAGAAGTCAGTTTAAAAGCATTTAATACTCATTCAAATTTACTATATTCCTAATACATGATATCCCTTTTTTCATTTGTTGTTTTTCGAATAATAAGTTGTGTAGTGATTTGGGAAATTTCTATGAAATTAATACTCCTAATATCTCTGTTTGTTCTCTACAGGTCAAGTGGCCCGCAACTCTGAGCCTTTTATGCGCCAAGTGTTCGTCACTGGTGACACCTCAGACGAAAGCCAACTCTCCCGACAGGTAATGAAACATACACTGCTTAACTCCTTAAATTTTAATTAATTAAGTGCCAGCAATGTCTAATCGATATGTTCTCAAAGAAATTGAAAATCTATACTGTTTACAAAACAGTAAATGTAGAATTGGTCAACAATATTTACGTTGTAATTCAACTTAACAAAGGCAACAGAAAAATTGTCTTGCAGCCACAATGTGGTGTCTTAGTTGATGAGGATATCTTCCTAGATTTCGTCCATAATGTCTGTGGCAGGTATTTTTTTTTTGTCTGGTCGTTAGTGTTTTTCAAAGTTCAAAATAATAATGTTCTTTTTGCTTCCAGATCTTCGTCCTGCGCAAGCGCGCATCCCATGAGCTGATCACGCCTGGCGCTCGGTTCTACATCTGCAGCTTGTCTCTGAAGACCGTCGTCTACAAGGGACTGCTCACCTCCGAGCAGCTATGGGTAAGGATTGGACCTGCGAATTCAGAGCTAATTAATAACAATAGCTGAATGGTGCCGGCTAAGAATTTTCACCACCCCAACTCTTCCCCCGGGTGTCGTAAGAGGCGACTAAGGGATATCCACCGGGAGCGGGCAGCAGCGCCCCCTGCAGAACAATTCTACCACCGAACTGCGATCCCCAACCCACATGCCCAGCATGGGGATTATGGGCATTACCCCCATGAGATAAAAGCCAACAAGGCGCTTATTAGGGGGAGGCCTGCGTCAGCTGGAATTCTACGCCTTATTTAAAAAGCTTATAATAGGTATCACAAACTGGCTAACGTAATTTTTGGAAATTCTTTTCTTAAACGTAATAATTAGATAAAATAGGTGACGGCGCTAGTGTGATGGGAGGCAGCGCCTTAACTCCCTGCAAGAACGTGAGTTATTTAGTAACCGTTTTGTAAACTGACGATTATTTTTGTCTACAGCTGTACTTCAAGGATCTGACGAACCCCGCGTTCACGACCTACCTCGCTCTCGTGCACACTCGCTTCTCCACCAACACCTTCCCGAGCTGGGAGCGGGCGCATCCTTTGAGGTAACACGTGTTTAGTATATCGCATTCACTGTCTAGCCTCACATATCACAAACCTCTTTACGGCTGAAGAACTGTGCTGGTAGTACATCCCGGGACGAGACTTTTCAAGGAATCCAATTGTTATGTCCAATAAAACACCATATTTCGGTAAATTACGTGTTTTTGCTTGCTTTGTAGCAATTCACAATTAGTTGACACATGAAATATACAACTACCCTCACTTAGTCGATCTTGTTATAAAAATAAGATGGACAAGTACCTGCATGTTGCATACATAACACCAATGAAAGCCCAAAATGAGCACCCAATGAAAACCAAAATGAGCAATAGCTCATTTGTTTGACCCTTGAATCTTCTTCAAAATGACGAACATTAACGTTTCAGCGGCTACGGCCTTTAAGATCTATATCTTTTTTTTTTAAGATCTATGGTGAAGGATCACACACCTTTCTTCAAGTCATGTATGGAAGAGCAGGACATGCTGGCACAAGCACATATTTTTCATACATTGCATTAAGGATGTCCTAACAACTGTTTAGCAGTTTTTGGCTGAAAAACAGCTCTGAGCGGCAATCGCTCAGCACATGCTGAGCCAACACCTATTTCGGCACAGGGTCATGGAGGCAAAACTCGATTTGACGCCCAACAATTGTTTAATCACATCACACTTTATCATATCACACTAATATTATAAATGCGAAAGTTTGGATGGATGGATGTTTGTTACCTCTTCACGCCAAAACTACTGAATGGATCGGGCTGAAATTTTGCATACAGTAAATCTAATCCTGAAATCAAACATAGGCACACTGTATCCCATAAATCAGTTCCCATGGGAAATAAATCACCTTTAATCTTTCCAAAGGAACAAAGCGTGCGAAGCCGTGGGCATAAACTAGTCTAGCATAAACCTCATTTTTCTTTGTTTGGTTTTGTATCTCTTGTATGTGTGTGTCGAAATAAATGCTATTCTATTCTAATCTATTCTAACATGTAGATTAACATAGTTGAAACAAATTATCAATTTTCTTTTAAATTCAGCTACACAGTCATTTTCAAACAAGTATGGTTTACATCCTACATTTTATATTTCAGAGTGCTTGCCCACAACGGCGAGATAAATACGTTACGCGGTAACGTGAACCTGATGAAAGCTCGCGAGGGAGTCATGAAGAGCGAGCTCTTTGGAGATGGTGAGATATTGGACTATCTTGTTTACCCTTATTTATATCATTCCCCCTCTAAAAGCTTATTTTATTCACTGAAAACAATATATAGCACTGAATAAAAAGCATGATTTATTGTTATTTGATTTTGTACTAATTGTTATAGAAGAATATCGATGCATCGATGCTACTATTATATGGGTCAAATGACTTTTTTCTGGGTGCATATAATTTACAAACCTTGTTGTAAAAACCTGAACACTGTTGTAGAAGACTATTTCGAGTTGGTAAATCGTTTTTCCCTACAATATGTATGGAAAAAGTTTTTCGCGATTTCTGACATTTATAGAACTCATACCTCAGTTGGTCCAGAGAGACTCTTGATCCTTATAAGAAACATGATCGATTGGCATCAAAAAAGTTTTTGTGTAAACTTAACATTTTCTTGGTGATGGTACATTTTTTCCAAAATCGGTGAACGCAATTCAAAATACATATCTCAAAAAGTTGTGGAAAAAAAAATTCTCAAAAAGGTCTCCTAGGAACGTTTTCCTGTAACTGTAACGGTTAAGGTACCTGCCCTTACTGTCCCGTCTCAAAAATCCACCCTGTATTACAAAGAATAGAAAATACTTTATTGCACACTTTAAATCTAAAAGAAATTCACAACAAGCGAACTTAAAGCCTATGTAAGGTATGCGTCGTTTAAATTTAAAATAAGAAGAATTAAAGCATTCTTACTTCTATTCCGCAGACCTCAAGAAGCTCTACCCGGTCGTAGAACCGAATCTCTCCGACTCCGGCTCAGCCGATTGCGTCCTAGAATTCCTCCTCCACTGCGGTCAGCGATCTCTCCCCGAGTCTGTCATGACCATGGTGCCTGAAGCGTGGCAGAATGATGCCACCATGCCGAAGGAAAAGAGGGATTACTATCAATGGGCTTCGTCGGGAATGGAGCCTTGGGACGGGCCTGCGTTGATCTCTTTCACTGATGGACGGTATATTGGTAAGTGATGTTACAATAGACATTAACTATGCAAGTATCTGTCATGACCATGGTGCCTGAAGCGTGGCAAAATGACGCTACCATATTGTCTAAACATTTGCCTCAAAATTACTACGTTGCCAGCAGTCTTTTTGCTAACAATAAACAATAGGTATACTTCAGATTATTCAGTTCCTACTTCTAAATATAATAATATTGCTTTATACTACACCTTCGAGGAAAATTGTCGTTATAGAATCTAGAGTAAATTCAAATTGTAAACTCAAATGTAGCAATAAATACGCACACGTGCGATTTTCACATGTTTTTTTTAATTATTATTCCGAATACGAAAGAGGCCGATATCATATGGCGGATTCGGAGTAGAAACTTTTTATCCTTTCACCTATTATGAAAATAACCATAGCTACCGGCGAATATATATCAGAAAAAAAAATTACACGTTAGTAATGGATTTCCTTACACTTTTCTCTCCCGCTAAACGCGCGAGTAATTAAATTCCATCGAGTTTTCCGTCCCGCATTTTAGTACGCCTGGAAGAAAGTACGTTATGTACTTTCTACCTTATGTTTGGAAATGGAATAAGCAACTTTCTGAGCAGATGTACGATAAACTAATTTATTATTGCTTACAGGCGCGATCCTGGACCGCAACGGTCTCCGGCCGTCCCGTTTCTACGTGACCAGCGAGAATATTCTCGTGATGGCGTCCGAAGTCGGCGTCTACGATGTCGAACCGCACAAGGTCATTCATAAGGTAAGAGCCTAAGAGCGTTAAGCGATTAACCGTTAATTAACGCACATATCTGTATGTGCGGTAATTGCTAATTTCACGCGATGGTGATAACCAATAATGAACATGTAGAGTTATTGGCTGTTTTATGGTTGTACGTTTATTAGGGGCTGCGTGAAGGTTTTTAATGAGACAAGAATGGAGAATCTCAAAGAGACAACAATGTCGGGAAAAAGTCTCCTATGACGTAAGTCAGGTCAAGGTCAATCTCATATTAAACATCCATATGCAGTTTCAAAAAAATGTTCTCAAAAACACTAAGTGCGTAACTTTTGCAACGGAAATCGTGGGTGTTAATCCACGATTTCCATAATTTTTATACAACCATGTTATATATAATTTTTATACTACATTAATGCAGCCAGCGCATCTGAAGACGCTTCCGACTGGTATTGATATGGATCAGTTGAGCTACATACCTGTAGATTTTGTTTGCAACAGTCTGCAGTTAGTTCAATTGTTTCAGTTGTAAATACTAGTTCTAATTTATTTCTATTATTTGAATGTAATTTTCTTTGTGAATAAAGCATCAAACATTAATCAAATATTGGTAAAATAGATATATTAGGAAAGAAACGACCTACACAATTTATTTTATCTAGAGATGTGTCACAGCAGCAAAAAGGTTTCGGTCTAAAAATTAGCTTTACCACTCTTATAATAATCTATGTTTTTCAATCTTCTTGGCCCACATTCATCCACGGCAGTATACAAGCGAACTAAATAAATAAAAATGAATCCTTGTTTTTGTCCCCAGAGTCGTCTAAAACCCGGCAGGATGCTGTTGGTCGACACCGAAGAAAAGAAAATTATCCAAGACGTGGAGTTGAAGCTCAAGATCGCACAGAGCCGCCCCCATTCGCAGTGGCTGAAGGAACAAGTACGTATTACATTTGATAATTAAAAATAATGTAATAAAAACATTTATTTAAATCAAATTACACAGTAAACATCTGTGAGCCAATCATCTGTTGAAAATTTTAATATTTGTACCGAGCTGAGAATCGAACTCACGTTTCAGCGACCGTCACTTGTAAAATCCTTGTAAGTTATCAATTTTAAAAACTTGACAGCGGTAGTACAAAAACCAACGTAAACACTAGTCTAACAAGCGTTTAGCTAAACAGTGTCAAAACAGTTAGACATGGGTTTAACGCTTTCACTGCCCAGCAACGGCGGTGCGACCCGCAGGGGCGCGCCGCCGCCGCTACACGGAGCTCCAGATGAGCGAGTGCGTCGTCGAGGGCCGTGAAAGTGTTAACAAGATTTGAACTCTCGTTTAAACTATGTCTAAGCCGTGTCTACCGTGTAAACCGTCGTAAAACGCAATTTTGTGGTAACGCTTTTGTTAAACAAGCGATCAACAGATGTCTAACTTTTTTGTAGTAAAGCTGTGAGAGTATCTTCCAAACATATGCTATAAAAGTATGTTTAAGCCGTAAAAAACCAGACAAAATGAAAGAGTTTTTCCATTGTTGCATAAAATGATTAGAAAGTTAGAAACTAAACTTTGTTTTTTGTTTATCCGTGCTGCATTGATACAATCAGATGGTGAGTGAAACACGCATGGGTTTGTAGAAATATTTGAAGAGTTTGTATCTATTGTATAACAGATAAATCTTTATTGATCCAAGGAAAACGTTCGATTCTTTACGTCGAACGTATAGTTTAGGATTTTGCTTTCTATACCACATCCAAACCATGCAGAATGTTTGTACACAAATAAGATTCTCTTGTTTGTCGTTGAGTTTCAGATATAATTGTAAGCAATATTTATTAAAAGAAGAATCTCAGATCAACAAAGTAATGTAAATTGCGTGTAAAAAGACGCGGCAACAGAGTTAATTTTAGGTTAAGTATAGGCAGTTTGTATACAAATATTCTACATCGAGTTTGGCGTGTGTGTAGCTTATTTTATTAATGAGCTAGTGTCTACAGTAGTGTTGCTTAATTCGCAAATCGTATGTTTTGTTTTCTAAAAATGCTGTAGTAGGGTATACTTAAATTAATCATTTAAATTGTTATTAATAAGACTAGTATTTCTGATTCTTCATTAAAAATAATTTCTCTAGTTGTAATAACAGGAAGAACGATGATTACTTATTTAATGAATTCTCTTTTTCAAAAAAAAAAAGTTGAGAGGTAGATTCTGTCTTAAGCTTTTTCTGATATTTTGTTGGCAGGCTTAAAGTTTTATGAATCATTTTTGAGTGTATCAGCTTTACTTTACCCAATAGAATGAAATAACCTGTTAAATTATATATTTTCTTTCTAGATCACAATGGAAGACATCCACAAATCAGTGAAGCTGGATACCAGCGTGATACAAAATGGCGGCCCTAAGACCACCATCACTGGGCTTGAGGACAAGCGTCTGGGCCTGTTCGGATATACGCTGGAATCTATCAACATGTTACTGCTGCCTATGATTCAGAATAAGTAAGAAATTATCTCTTTATTTATTTGCTACGTACGATAAACAAGATGGATGCTCGGGTAGTGCAAAATGGCGGCCCTAAGACCACCATCACTGGGCTTGAAGACCCGAATAGGCCTAGCCGCTTAGGCCTATTCGGGTATACGCTGGAATCTATCAACATGCTGCTGCTGCCTATGATTCAGAACAAGGAAGAAATAATCTCTTTAAGTTATCTGATATATACGATAAACAAGATGGATGCCGGGGTAGTACGAAATGGCGGCCCTAAAATAAGAAATAAACTTATAACGACCATTTTTGTTGTTATGATCGATGAGTATTAATTCTAAATCCAAACCGATGGACCAGTTTGTTTGTTTTTGGTTTCAAAGGTGACTTCATCAATAGAACACTTGATATTATAAAATTTAAAAAAATGTATAGTAGAAGCATTGTCTTAAGAAAATTGATTTTAGGAAGAAAATTGGTGCAATGTTCTGCTAGTTAAAAGAAAATTTAACGTATGGGGTTTCAAAGTCTCATATATTCCTCTTTGACAGTCCGATCTCTTTCCTTTCTATAATTAAACTAACTAATACCAAATTTACTTGCAGGAAAGAAGCGCTCGGCAGTATGGGTAACGACGCGCCTCTCGCTTGCCTCTCGCAGTTTCAGCCGCTACCCTACGAATACTTCAAGCAACTGTTTGCGCAGGTCACCAACCCGCCTATCGACCCCTTCAGGTAAGGTCAACAACCCCCATATTGACCCTTTAGGTATGGTCAACAACCCAAAATGACCCCAAGGTAATTTAGGACATTTTCTAGTATATAACGCTTAAGGTTTGCACTCACACGTCCGACACCACTACCGCACAACGCATAAATGCAGGCTGCAGGGAGCAATCAAATATAGACTTAAACTCGTAGGTAATCTTTATATGCATTTTGTATTGAAGGTGTTAGAAAACAGACAGCTCGCAGGCCACTCATTTGAAGTTTGTAGAAGCCATTTTCCGACCGTAAAGTGTATGAAGATGTATGTGCTCAGGCCTTTAGTCTGTTTCACCGTATACCTAAAGTGGAAAATTAGAAAGAGAAACATTATTTAAAGACATTTTTAACAAGAACAGCCAGAAGAGAAAACACTTACATATCCACACTTCTTATAATCAAAACACTCAAGGTGCAGGCCGAATGCTTCTCCACTAAGGCATAGGAACCCGATTTTGAACGCAACCTGTGTGAGACAACCTTACAGTTATGTAATTCCTTTGCAGAGAGAAGATAGTGATGTCCCTACTCTGCCCAATCGGCCCAGCGCCCAACATTCTGGTGCCCAGTGCTGAGTTCATGCACCGACTGTTCCTGCCACAGCCGATACTGTCTCTGCCTGATCTGGAGGCTCTCAAACACACCACGCATAGAGGCTGGAAGGTAATGTACACAATGAATGAAGCGGCATTTAGACAGATCCAACATTTATGTGAATTTTTATCTTTTTAACTGAGATCATGCAGGACCGAAAAAAAAACACCTTTTTTCTATAATCGTTCGGATCAAACGCTTAATATCAACCTTTGTGACAATAAAGGTAAACGTTCCATCTTTTGGGACTATAGGTATGGGTGTTCAGTCGAGGTAGGTGTTCCTAAACCCATACCTGTTTGTAGAATAGCCTTGGTATTCCGGATGGTTTGGATGTTTGATTGCGGAAGAATGATAGCGAGGCGGAAGAAATGAAGAGTGTTATTTACGATAGATTATTGATTTTAATGATAGATTTAACTAGATAGATAGAAGTACAAACAGAAAGCAAACTAATATTACGAAGAGAAATTACAATGCAAATTATCAGTGAGCGCGGGACGTTAGCAAGCTGGTCAGTGGCGGAATTCCAAAGTGAATGAATGAGCGGCTGCGCGTGAGTGACCGAGCGAGACCGGTCCGAAGTGTAAGTTCAGTTCACTTGGGGTATGGCCCAAGTTCGAAGAATTATGCGAAATGAAAATTGTATTTTCAAGATACTAATTGCAAATTAGAGATACCATTTGGAACGCACATTTCGGATCGGTGTCAAGTGGCGCGTAGGTACGCCACAGGACTAAGCACAGTCTATCGCTTATGTTTCTACAAATGTTTATTCGACATAACACCATCTATCCGGAAGTTCCTTTTGCTTTTAGCATATTTAATTTAATTCACCTTAATTATTCCAGACCAAAGTGGTCGACTGCACATTCGACATCGCCGACGGGCCAGGCGGACTCGAGGCCTCGCTGACAGTGATCGCGGGCGACGCGCTGAAGGCGGCGCAGGAAGGCTACAAACTGCTGATCCTGTCGGACCGCGCCGCCGGACCCACGAGAGTGCCTGTTAGTTCACTACTTGCCTTAGGTATGTACTTACTTCCAATGGCTCAGGGACCCAAACTTCCTCTTGTATTCCTATATGAGAAGTCTCTAGAAAGGTATGTGCTAAACAATAAATCGGGTAAGCTGTATTTATAACAAATACAAATGTTTTTTATTTCGTTCACAGAGTACATAAAATTATCCTTTACAATATTTTGAAGCCTCCTTTTAAGTATATAATACTTATACTAGGAGGTTCCGCTCTTCCTAAGTTACATTCACCAGAATTTAACAGAAACTTTAACAAAAAACATTTTGGTCAATACAGAGAATTTTAAAAATTATGAATAAGTAATAAACGTTGAGGGTAGATAAAGGCACAGTTTATTGAAATGAAATGCTTGAGTTGTATTGTTTGAGTGCTCAAAGTGGTGTGGTCCAAGTTAAAAACTCAAAGCACTGAATGAAAAAAATGAGAAACTAGATGCTATGCTAAAATTAATTAAAAATCCTTGATAAACGAAGTAGACGTGAAATGTCTTGCGTACTAAAGCAACACATCTGTGTTGCTTTAGTACACATTTAGTAGACATTTCACGCGGCACTGCTGGAATAAGGCCGCTCTTTTCAAATTCCACTCCTTGCGCTAAGTAATATAAGTATACCCGCTCACATTCATAACGCACGTTTTATTGTAAAATATAAAGAGATATCTTACATACCATCATCATCATCAGCCTTTATCGGTCCACTGCTGGACATAGGCCTCCCTTAATGAGCGCCATAGCGCCCTGTCTTAGTAAACCGTACATAGCTCAGCAGTTGAGTTTTCGTTTTCTGTTTTTTTGGTACGTTTTCCAAGTCCGTGGGTACCTGAGTTTATTACTGAAACTTGGAGCATGAACGTAAAATTGGTTTGAATTCTCAGTTAGCATTTACGAACTCAGTTATTTAGGTTTGAAATAGGATACCTACTGAAGATTTTTTACTCAATCAATTTGGGAAATGTTGTCTTTTACATCTATGTTATATTATAGTTCATTTTGATAAATATCTGTGTCTTATAGGTGCCGTGCATCATCACCTGATTGAGACCCGCCAGCGCATGAAGCTGGGGATAATAGTGGAGACGGCTGAAGCGAGGGAGGTGCACCACATGTGTGTGCTACTTGGTAAGTTAATTCCAGAACTCCTTGGTTTTCTTGTCAATATAAACCTTTTTAAAAGGTACGCGATAAATACCCGATAAAATCATTAACTATGTTAACAAATCGCTAAAGTTTAAAAAGTTTAATATGAACTATGTTTATAAAAACCTAGTGTATTGAAGTATAGAAGTATAGCCATTTTCCGCTTGATATTACGTGACGGTATGGCCGACGACGATAATTCACGAAAGAATACACCTAATAACCCTACCTTAACCCAGTTGTCAGCCACAAAAATAAAGAAAATATTTATGTTTTTGGGGCTAGTTAATAAATAATAATAAATAATGCTGGACAATTCACACAGCATTACCTAGCCCCAAGCTAAGCAGAGCTTGTGTTATGGGTACTAGATAACTGATATAATTAATACAATACACTACACAGATAGATATGTTTTATTATATATAGAAAACACCCAGACCAACGGAACAAATTTCTGCAGATCGTACACAAATTTGTTCCGAGGCGGGAATCGAATCCGCAACCTCCTGCGTCGCAGGCGGACCTTCTCCCCATGCGCCACCGAGGTCGTCATGTAATGTTGTGTGAATTGTGTAGCATTATTTATATTTGTATCTTCCAGGCTACGGCGCCGACGCAATCTGCCCCTACCTAGCCTTCGAGCTAGCCTTCGCCCTGCGAGCCGACAACATCCTAGACAATTCGCTAACCGACACCGATATCTACACCGCCTATCAGAACGCCATAGAGACCGGCCTAGCCAAGGTCATGGCTAAAATGGGCATCAGCACGCTGCAGTCCTACAAGAGCGCGCAGATCTTTGAGGCCGTGGGCCTGAATGAAGAGGTGATTGATAAGTGCTTCAGGGGGACGCAGTCTAGGATTGGTGAGTTGAGTTTTTCACTATGGATAATGGATAGTTATGTAGTTTAATACACTGAGGGTCAGCGACAGCTCCCGCTGTAGGTAAAGCGACGTGCCCCTTAGAGTCGCATCGCTGATGTTAGGCAGTGGACGAGTTAAGCTGCCTTTTAGGAACATATACTTCTAGATTTTGTACTTGTACACGCTAAGACATTCGCTCAGGACAAATTAAGTTCTAGTGTTTTCTGTAAGGATATTACGTTAAACGCCTTATCATGCGAGCGATTTCAAGGCGAGTGCATAGCGATCTCGCTGCGGTTGCCCTAACCAATCGATCCATTGCTTTCGCTCGTGTGTTGTGAAATTTTGACAGTTCTGCGATGTCAAAATTAATCTACCGATAGAGTTGTGGCAACACAGACACAGCGAACCATGAAATAAGAAGTTGAAGTTAAGTTTAAATATTTTAAGACGCCAAATCATACCATATATTTTATTTATCCTGCTAATAAAGCCGGAATATTGTGAAATCTGAATTTTTATTACCTAGGATCTCCAAAACTACTGAACAGATCAAGATAAAATTTGGCGTACGCTTAGAACAAATCCTAACCTAGATAATAGGTACTTAGTATACCGAAAACAAGCGTGCGAAGCCGAGGGCCGGAGTTAGTATTTTGATAAACGAGTATTTTAATAGTATCAGTTTGTTTATCATGTTTATTCCATTACAGGTGGAGTGAATTTCGAGATTCTGTCAAATGAGATATTCGACAGGCATTCCATGACATACGGCGGACGGGCTGATTCCTTGGTTCTAAGGTAAGAGTGCTTTAACATTCAAATAACAAAGTCACCTCATGTGGGCCTACACCATGAATTTCAACCGACCTAGAGTCTATTACGATGTATTATCAATATATGACTTTTTAATTATAAGCCTCTTATTTTCCTTCAAATAAATATAAATATCAACGTAAATTTTCGACAAGAAACGTTACACCTCTGTATAGCGTTCTTGCGATGAAGTAGCCGTAATTACAAATATGTACCTACAATCAGATATCAATTCACGGCGAAAATAAAATTATTAATTTAATACGAAATCTAGAGCGACGATTTGGGTACGATTCGTTTCACACGAAGGGTGCCATCCAGGCACTTACCAGAAAGTCGTAGTTAGAAGCTCATAATCCCTACTATTCCAGGAACCCAGGCAACTATCACTGGCGGGCGGGCGGGGAGAAACACATCAACGACCCGATGTCCATCGCCAACCTGCAAGAGGCTACGTTGAACAAGAGCAACAATGCTTACGACAAGTTCAGGTAAATAATCATATTCTTCCGTAAAAGTTAAAATCGGTCCAGCCGTTATAGAGTTAAAAATCTTTGTTTTATTTGTATGGATTTGTGCGGTTTGGATAATTTCAAATAATGATGTATTGTAGCGATCAAAGTTAAGTGTAATAGATTTTGCGAGAAATAAGTTAATGATTTTGGGCGCAAAAGTTACATATAGATTTTGTTTGATCGATATTTTGTGTGTGACCATAAGAGTATTTGTACGAATTTCTTTAATACATCTTATCGTGATAAAAGTAGCCATAATAAATAAATAAAATGATTGTATTCCAGAAAAAACTATGTTAGGAAATTTTGGTCCCGCTCCGATATATTGGTAATAGCAGCAGTAGTCGTTTTGACGTGGTTCGTGCAAGACAAACACAACGTGATAATATATGACATTGTTCTAAAACATTCTCTTTTGCAATATTATTAATTATATTGCAATAATATTGTAGTAAAACGTTTAAAATTGTTCCTTATTCCCTTACAGAGAGAGTTCACTGGAATCGGTTCGCGCGTGTACTCTACGCGGGCAGCTCGAGCTGGTTAAATTGGACGACCCCGTGCCGATAGACGAAGTGGAACCTGCTTCCGAGATCGTCAAGAGATTCGCTACAGGTAACTGCTGTGGGGCGAGGAGGGGAGGCCTATATCCAGCAGTGGACTAATAAAGGCTGATGATAATGATGATGAACTGCTGTGGATCTTGGATCAGACACGCGAATTCTCCAGGCATCTCGGTTCTGAGCTGTCTCTCGCTAGTAGTTTGCGAACATCAGCTGGCACTTTGTCTATCCAGCGATACTTAGGACACACAACAGGTCCTAGCCCCGATGATTGTGATTCATTTATTTTTTATTTCTTTCTTTTGAACTAATATGATTAAATTAACCAATTACTTTAGTTACATGTGCATTATTGACAGCTCGATCTACTTCCATTCTCTCAACTGGCTGTACTTTAATGTAGTATTAAATATAAGTTTGTAGATTTTTTTTTAGTATATTACAGTGTTCTTTAAGTTTTTATACACATTATGTAAGGCCCATAATAGTGTAAACCTACTTACTTACCTAGGTAGAGAACCCTCGCGTCTATATCACGAGACAAGAAGTGAAATAGGTCTATAGTACACATTATTTTGCTATGTTTGTATGATTATAACTTATATGTTTGTATGATTATTTATTAGAACTTAATAAAAAAAAACTATTTTCGAATCTTCTATTTCAATATTCGAGTCGCATATTGAAATAGAACTTCTCGACTGTCTATAGTTAGCCTATAGCTTCCACACAATATGAACACCATATAAACTTGTTGTTCTTATGTTCGCAGGTGCAATGTCATTCGGCTCCATATCCTTGGAAGCACACACCACTCTCGCCATTGCCATGAACCGTATCGGAGGCAAGTCTAACACGGGAGAGGGTGGCGAGAATGCGGATAGATATCTCAACCAGGTAATAAACATACTTTTGTTCTAGCGTTTTCTCGAGCTACTTATGTTGTTTTTATTCAAAAGAAATTCAAAACATGTATACCTATACTTTAATAATTGGGAATCCTTCATTGGTTTGCCATTAACAAATGATCGAATAGAATGAAGTTGATCGCTGAATACAAAAATATAATGTCCCCGGATTTGGATGCAGAACAGGTGGACAGATTTTAGAACGGGAGATTTTTGCAGCCAACACAGAAACACCATTTTCTTGTTTTTATTTAACATATTAATAATTTAGCCGTTTTGTGTTGGCTAATTTGAATCACAGAAATTGACAGCATTTGTAAAAAAAACTATTAATGGGAACTAGCCAATAACCTGTCATTGTTTAACGTAATTGTGTTTAGTGCTAATAGATGCACTAATTTAATTTTATGTTAGTTTTGTAAAATAATTGTTCTGTTAAATATAAATTATGATTAGTTAGTGTAATTGGCAATCGCTGTTCTAATTAATAAGTAAATAAATAAATAAACAAAACGTTTTACCTCGTCTAGGACCCGGAATTCAACAGGCGCTCAGCCATCAAGCAAGTAGCATCAGGTCGCTTCGGAGTGACGGCCTCGTACCTAGCGCACGCAGACGACTTGCAGATCAAGATGGCGCAGGGGGCGAAGCCGGGAGAGGGCGGAGAACTACCAGGTGAAACTGACTATTATTTGTAAAACTCACCAATTTACACTACGGACTATTTACAAAGACTATCTATCACCTGCATGACAACTGGCTATGTTCACTGAATGGCGAAATGATAAATACCCAATCATTCGTCTGAAGGATTGGATTCGTAAAGAATACATCCGACAGAGAGCCAGAGTTATCGACATAGCTCTAAGAATTACCAAGCTGAAGTGTATCGCGAAGAACCGACAACCGCTGGAGTAAACGTGTTTTTGAGTGGAGACCACGACTCGGCAAACGTAGAGTATGTAGGACGCCCTCCGGCAAGGTGGGATGATGACCTGCGGAAGACTGCAGGCAGATGCTAAACGCGGCAAGCTGAAAACAGGGCGCTAGTGCGCTTATTAGAGGAGGCATATGTCCAGCAGTGGACTAACGTGTAGGCTGATGATGATGAATGAATTAAATAAATAAATAATGCTGGACAATTGTATGTCTAAAGGATCGGTTAAATGTGAAAATCAAGCAATCCTAGAGTTAAGTAACGTATTAGCTTGTTTCGGTTGTGCCCGTTTTCCACAGGACAAAAAATATTGTGTAGTTGTGTGACAATCTACCGAAAGTAATCTCGATTACGATACGTGTAGTGATTGTTGGTAATGCGAAGTCATTTTGATTTAATCCTCCGCTCCGCTTTAGTAGAAATCGCCACCTAAGATTAGTAAGATACCCCATTTCTTCTAAATCTTTCTGTCACCAGCTGCCCTTTATCCCAAAGACATTATCACTAACATATTTCCTCCCCAGGCTACAAAGTAACGGAAGATATCGCGAAGACGCGCTGCTCCGTCCCCGGCGTGGGCCTGATCTCGCCTCCCCCCCACCACGACATCTACTCCATCGAGGATCTCGCGGAGCTCATTTACGACCTGAAGTGCGCCAACCCTCGCGCGAGGATCTCTGTCAAACTCGTGTCTGAAGTTGGTGTGGGTGTCGTCGCTTCTGGTGTCGCTAAGGTAACAAAATAAGCTTGATTATAAAGCATAGAAAACAAGCCAGTACTGGGACGCAGCTGTACGTACTCACGTGAAACGTCCCGTGTGTGGGAGGGGTATACTTCTAGACAGAGTGCGGCTTGTTTCGCTGACCAGCTCACCACGCTGTGTAGGAGTTTGCGGCTCGCTTCGCTCACCGCACTAGAATACTCGTGTGCTCTGCAAACGCAACCACTCCTGCTTCTGTACTGCTGAGTAGTCATCAAATAAACACAACGCGCGTAGTGTTAAATTTTGTTCCGAATGCGGTGCAACTAAAGCGTCATTATTAGCGCTGTCTGGATTCGTTTTCGGTGCATTTGGTTTGGTTGCGGTCAACTCCGGGTAAGCGGAGGTATTTGATTCAAATTGGTCAACGAAAACGTGTTAAGGTGCAATTCCGTAGAGAAAGATAGGTCCCGCACACGACATGTTTTCGCCTGCCTGCGACACCAGGTACTGGTTTTCCTGTTTTTGTATTCTGTACCTAGCAACACTGTTCCTATTTTTGTATGCGATTTACGTGGTTCCATGTCGCTCGGTTTTGGAGGCTTTTAAACTGCAACTTACTGGTCTTTAAACCCAAAATAACTGTAATTACACAGTAATAAGCATTTTATTATCCTCAGGGTAAAGCAGAGCACATAGTGATCTCAGGCCACGACGGCGGTACAGGTGCTAGCTCCTGGACCGGCATCAAGAGCGCTGGTCTCCCCTGGGAGCTAGGCGTGGCAGAGACGCATCAAGTCTTGGTACTGAATGACCTTAGATCCAGGTAATTACCGCTTTCTTTGCCGAAAGACTGTTGCCTATAAATTTATTCAAGTATGGCCCGCGCAGGTGCGTTTTTGTAAGCAATTGATGAGTCATGCTCGTGGAAAGGTTTAAGCCTATTCAAACCTAGGCGGTTTTCGATACCCAGAACGAGAAGTTTTGGAAAATTTAAATTCTTACACCACCTTATTCATGATAATGTTGCTAAGCAGATAAGGGTGACATAAAAACTAAATTAACAACAATTAACAAATTATTTTAGTCAGCACTAAAAATGACGCCATCCTTTTTATTTTGATCGAGAAAGGGACGGCATTTCCGTTGCTGTTATATTAGTTCAGGTTAGTTTTTATGCCATCTCAATTGACACCTAAGGATATACATACAAATTCTTAGAACCATTTGTTTTGCGACAGAGTGGTGGTTCAAGCGGACGGTCAGATCAGAACCGGCTTCGACGTGATGGTGGCGGCTCTACTCGGCGCTGACGAGTTTGGATTCAGTACTGCGCCACTCATTGCACTCGGTGAGTAGCAGAACAAATAAAATCATCTGATAGGGTTGTTATCAATAAGCTAAGCTGGGGTAAAACGCTAAGGTATGCTAGCTAGCTGACATTGTGGGGGCTGTAGGGAAGCAGTGGATCAGGAAGAGGCGCAAATATGCAGGTCTCATCAGCCTACACATTTACTCCCCTTGGAGACTAGACCCTTAATAAACTTGATTAGAACCTCGAAACATAACTAGATGTCGCTAGAAAAATTAGATCGCGCTCTCAAAGTGTTCCAGGGTAAAATCGAGTTCCAAACGCAACTTTCTGCTACACAATATTATATAGAAGTTTGAAGACTGGTGATTGTTTTTTTTTTATACACCAAATTATCTAATGACTAGTTTCTGCCCCGCGGGTCCGCACGCTTCGTTTCTCCTTGCACGTTTGATATTTCTATCCCATGTGAACTGATTTATGGGATAAAAGTAAAAGCAGCCTATGTTTTATTCCAGGCCTAAAACCTGTATGCAAAATTTCAGTCCGATCCGATCACTAATATTGGCGGGAAGAGGTAACAAACATCCATACTTTCGTATTTATAATAGTAGTGAGATTATAAAGACTTCGCTTTCCGCAGGCTGCACCATGATGCGTAAGTGCCATCTTAACACGTGCCCGGTCGGCATAGCCACTCAAGACCCGGTGCTGCGCAAGAAATTCGCGGGGAAACCTGAGCATGTCATCAATTATTTATTCATGCTGGCTGAGGAGGTTAGTACCACACTAGCTACTGGCTGTGGTTTTGCTCACGAAATAAATATATAAAAGGGAATATACGGACTCGCTCATATTTTTTTTCGTTATATTAAAAATTACCGATCATTCGAGACCGGCATGGCTATGATGCCCGCCGCGACAAAATTTCTGTACTCTTTTGTATAGTAAAAAGAAATTCGCAAGTAATTGCGAATATGAAACAATGCACTACAAAATGTTGTCGCGACGCGCATTATAACCATGCTGGTCAGATTGAACACTAAATGCAAAACTTTGCTTATAATAAACTTACTTCCGTGTGTGTTCTGGTGTGATCTTGACAGTGTTCAATGTATTGGCCTTTTTAGACCTACCAAACAACTATACTAAACCAAATTTTATATCATTTTGAAAATTACTTCTTCCATTCACAGGTCCGCCAACACATGGCAGACGTAGGCGTCCGTAAATTCCAAGACCTCATCGGACGCACCGACTTGCTGAAAGTGCGCGAAAATAACGACAACCCCAAGGCGCGTCTGTTGAACCTGAGCCTTATCTTGAAGAACGCGCTGCATATGCGGCCGGGGGTCAACATTATCGGAGGGTCCAAGTCTCAGGTGTGAATATAAATAATGATGTATATTTCACGCAGCCGTGCCGCGCTGTGTGGTGCCGGCTTAGAATTAGCACCACCCCAACTCTTCCCGCGGGTGTCGTAAGAGGCGACTAAGGGATATCCACCGGGGGCGGCAGCAGCGCCCCCTGCAGAACAATTCTACCACTGAACTGCGATCCCCAACCCGCATGCCCAGCGTGGGGATTATGGGCACTTGAGGGAGGTGCCGTGCTGGTCGCGGCGTAAGTGTCAACCCTTCCAACTTAGTTCATGGATGTCGTAAGGCGACTAAGAGATCCTATAATAATCGTCAAACTTCTTGCCCTCTGGCGAACCCCGTTACAAAGATGCGCAGAACGTAATTCTTAGGCTAATTTGGTGGGTGGTTATCATCTGGACAGTCGCGTCGATTATTCACTGCGAGTTTTTGTTTCAAACAATGAAAGAGCGAGACAGAGCTATACGAAGCTGTACCTATCTCTTTCGCCTACTTGCGCAAATTTTACACTCTCGCTGCCCGTCACCAAGTTGTTTGCCGGCAACTATTCCAGAGAAGGCCTGCGTCCCATAGTGGACCGGTATAGGCTGTAGATGATGATGATAATGATTAAAGAGGAAGAGCATCAGCTTCCTTCGTATTTTTAACACCCCCACTGTCATCATCTATCCGCCTGCCAAGCGGGGGGTAATCTCAAAAACCCCCTCGTTTGGGGGAGGCATATTCAATATGTATGTGTGATGTGCTTTTATTTATTAGTTCACAAAATAGAGTAAGATCCATAACAAAATATAGTAGATACAGTGTTATTACGAACTATATTTTACCCAAATATGCAAACATAACAATTATGCATATTTGGTTGGTTGCCAAAACCTGATTGCGCATGTGCTGTTGAGGAAGCTGGATATTACACCCAGCATCATCTTACCACACACACACGGAGCTTGTTTGATGTGTAAGCCAGTGACTGCTATACTTCTTGACAACATTTTTTTAAAAGATCGTGAAAAAAAATTACATCCAAACCCAAACCCCTAAACTTTCGCATTTATAGTGTGACAACTTTACTAAGTGCCTTATTCTAAATGCCTTTTCAATTCCCAGGACTTCCAACTAGAGAAGCGGCTAGATAACCAGTTGATCGAGCAATGCGCTGGGATTCTAGACGGGAGCTCTACGCGCGCCGACATCAAAATGCACATCACCAACGAAGACCGCACCTTCACCTCCACACTGTCCTATCATATCGCTATGTAAGTGTCCTTGTGTTTTTTCAGAACACGACACATTATAAATAATAGTTACTAAAAACAGATACTAAATAAGATATCTAAAAAAATAAAAACTATCAGGCAAAGTGTTACATGGGGCAAAAAAGATTCCTGTCTCAGCATTGTGGCACTTAAAACCGAAGCTAGTAGTTACTAATGGGAAACTCATTACCAGAAAATATATAGGAAAACTAAGGAATCACAAGCATGTTTTTGTGAAAATCATGTTATGTGGCAGGAGGCATAGGAGATTCAGTCTCAAGACTACCAGAAGCGCATAATCTTGACTTCTTCTCGATGATAGCTTGTTACTCCCTCGCATCCTTTGTCGCTGAGGCAGCCCCTACACCCGACAGACCTTACAAACAAAAATACCAAAATTTTGCAATAGATCCTAAAAACTACAGCATGCTCACCCACATTTTCTAAGACTTTGAGCCGTTTGCAACATAAATTATTTTTACTTATATTTTTAGATGATTGACTTGACACAATCTTTGTTCACAGGAAATACAGCGACGAGGGCCTACCAGATGATACTCTTGTGAACATTTCCCTCACGGGGTCTGCCGGGCAGAGCTTCTGCGCGTTCCTCTCTAAAGGAATCACCGTCACGCTGGAAGGAGACGCCAACGATTACGTCGGTAAGACTACTATGCGGTGACGTCTACCAGACGATACTCTTGTGAACATTTCCCTCACGGGGTCTGCTGGGCAGAGTTTCTGCGCGTTCCTCTCTAAAGGAATCACCGTCACGCTGGAAGGAGATGCCAACGATTACGTCGATAGGACTACTATGCGGTGATGTCTACCAGACGATACTCTTGTGAACATTTCCCTCACGGGGTCCGCCGGGCAGAGCTTCTGCGCGTTCCTCTCTAAAGGAATGACCGTCACGCTGGAAGGAGTGGCCAACGATTACGTTGGTAAGACTACTATGCGGTGACGTCTACCAGACGATACTCTTGTGAACATTTCCCTCACGGGGTCTCCTAGGCAGAGCTTCTGCGCGTTCCTCTCTAAAGGAATCACCGTCACGCTGGAAGGAGACGCCAACGATTACGTCGGTAAGACTACTATGCGGTGACGTCTACCAGACGATACTCTTGTGAACATTTCCCTCACGGGGTCTGCTGGGCAGAGTTTCTGCGCGTTCCTCTCTAAAGGAATCACCGTCACGCTGGAAGGAGATGCCAACGATTACGTCGATAGGACTACTATGCGGTGATGTCTACCAGACGATACTCTTGTGAACATTTCCCTCACGGGGTCCGCCGGGCAGAGCTTCTGCGCGTTCCTCTCTAAAGGAATGACCGTCACGCTGGAAGGAGTGGCCAACGATTACGTTGGTAAGACTACTATGCGGTGACGTCTACCAGACGATACTCTTGTGAACATTTCCCTCACGGGGTCTCCTAGGCAGAGCTTCTGCGCGTTCCTCTCTAAAGGAATCACCGTCACGCTGGAAGGAGACGCCAACGATTACGTCGGTAAGACTACTATGCGGTGACGTCTACCAGGCGACACTCTTGTCTCTACGACGTCTATGTAGACGTTAATTTCTTAACCAATTGTGAATTTAAAAATTAAAACACGACTATACCACACGACTGACAAATGTACCTTATAAAAATCCGCACTTCTCAAGCTTATAAAAAATATTTATATTTCAGGCAAAGGTCTATCAGGCGGAAAAGTGATAATCTTCCCGCCGAAATCCTCACCGTTTGATTCTCACCTTAACGTTATCGTTGGTAATGTCTGTCTGTACGGAGCTACATCTGGACGGGCTTACTTCAGGTAACTATAATAGATATTATCTTAACTTGATATAAGTAGCATCTGGGGACTACCATTCTCATGCACTAATGTTTAAAGTAATAAAAACAAAATTCCCGGATAGGTACGTCTTCTCGACCGCCGCGCCGTCCACTCTTCATTATATACAGTCCAATACGGATGGAGGCGTTTTAACTACGAACCTTATTTTTGGAACGTACAGTCCGGTTAAAATGGGTGGAATAGCTTTCATGTGTACATGATGTGATGTATTCGTACATGTACAAAAGATATCTCAAATCTTTTCTAACAGTGTCTGTTTCGTTATAATGTAATTTGAACAGTTATGCATTTTAGGAAATACTAATGCTACCACCTAATAAATTTTTCGTAAATGTAAAATAAATAAAAATGTATAATCAAATCGTTCTGTTCAAGTTTAACCAAAGTGTATTTTATACCAATACTGATAACGACTATTTTCCCCAGGGGCATAGCTTCGGAACGCTTCTGTGTCCGCAACTCCGGCTGCTTCGCCGTCGTGGAAGGCGTGGGCGACCACGGCTGCGAATACATGACGGCGGGAACCGTGCTCATACTGGGACTTACGGGACGCAACTTCGCGGCTGGAATGAGCGGTAACTAGTGACTACGTTCTATCTAACCTGGTGTTGGTGGTGACGCCTTAGAATTTGCACCACCCCAACTCTTCACGCGGGTTTCGCGACGAAGGGCGGCAGCAGCGCCTCTTGCGGAACACATTCACCACCGACCTGCTCCCAGTAACTGAACCCGTATGCAATTGGGGGTTTATGATATTACCCTTAATGATAAGAGCCATTTAGACACTTATTAGGGGAGGCATATGTCCAGCTGTGGACCAGCATGAGCTGTAGATGTAGACGACACAAAACTCACAACAGTACCGTGCTCATTCTGCGACTAAATGGACGTACTAAGCGCCTCACTTCTTTCCTCATCTATCCATCCATCCATCAAATACTTAAATATAGTTTAGTTGCCAAGACTCTAAAACGATTAAATCGTAAACATAAACGACGACCTCTGTGGCGCGGCGGGCGAAAGTTCGCCTGCAATGCAGGAGGTTGCGGTCGATTTCCCCCTCGAGACAAATGTGTGTAAATTCTGCATATATTTGTTTTGGATGTTTTCTATGTATAATAAAAAAAAAAACTATGTAGTGTATTGTATTAAGTATATCAGTTATCTAGTACCCATAACACAAGCTCTGCTTAACATGAGGCTAGATAATGCTGTGTTAATTGTCCAACATTATTTATTTATTTAAATTGTTATCGTAATCTACCATGCAAAGTCTGAGGCATAATCGTCGTGATCACCTTAAGCAATAAATTTGTATCCAGATTTAAAAAAAAAACTCTTATTCCAGGTGGTATAGCCTACGTGTACGATGTGGACGGCTCGTTCAAGAGTAAATGCAACCTGGAGATGGTTGAACTGCTTCCTCTGGAGCTGCAGGAAGACCTGGATGTGGTCAAGCAGCTGCTGGAGGAGTTTGTGGAGTACACTGGGTGAGATGACGTTTGAAAATAGTATATGATGCAATTAGTGAATAAAGGACGGATTTAAAGCGAGGGCCATAGATGAATCACGAGCAAGTAAAGGATTCTAACAACTTCTAATCACTCCCTACGGTCATGATTCATGATGATTGATTCAAGTGCTAAGCCGGCTTTTGACTATGGGATATAATATAATATATATTACATCTTGGGATATAATATTTTATCGCTCACCATACATTTTGTACGAGACCGTTCACACTGTGCTATAATATATATTACATCCCAAACTATAAATATTTTTTCGACGGAGTGAGCGATATTTGAAGGTCATTTGAAGGTGTATATTTTACCTCACGTCCCCGGACACCGCGCCTCCCCCGCTTCGCCCTCCGTTTGAATGTTGGCGTTCGTGTGCAAACGTGTAAACTGATCACGTGTGTTCTAAAATATATATCTTACAGTGTGAATAGCAATCGCGGGATGTAATATACAGCTCAAGATGTAATTTATATTATATCCCATAGTGAAAAGCCGGCTCTAGAATCCTGAGCGACGTGAGTTATTCATGGCCCTCGATATAAATCCGTTTTATTCAAGAGTTGCATACTATACTTTATATCATGACTACGAGAAAAAGAACCAATCAAATCTCGGAGAGTTATTTGCACAAGGAGTTTGTATTTCGAGTATTCTTTGCACAAAGAGTATGTATCGTGTATTTTTTACGCAAGGAAGGGTTGTATAGCATTGAGATGGAGGTCGAATATATTGGTGTGTTCTAAAATCAAACACCAAAATAGTGATTAACACAACTGGTCACGTCAAGTCAATGCTGTAGTATCTCCATACTAGTTTCTGTCCGACGGTTCTGAGGTGATTTCTATCTCATGGAAATTGTTTTATGGTATAAAAAGAAGCCTATGTTTGATTCCAGGTTTAGAGTACATCTATCCAAAATTTCAGCCCGTTTGGTTCAGTCGTTATGGCGTGAAGACGTAACAAAAATTCAAACTTTCGCATTTATAATATTATAGTGTGATTAATATTAATGTGATGACTTGACTAGAACGTTTTGACACGTGAAATAAATTATATTATTCAAATTATATCAAACTATCAGGAAATATAGTCATCAATTTTATTAGCTTCTATTTTACTCACATTGTCACTTATCTTTTTGTGATGTGAGATTGTGCTCTATTGCCCTGGCCCCTTGCCATTTCAGTTTTAGCGACAACGTCTTAGGTTATAAAAATGTATTAATTGAATTATTTTATTCTAGGTCACTAATCGCTTCAGACCTGCTCAAGACCTGGCCAGCCCCAGCCACCCAGTTCCTAAAGGTATTCCCGTACGAATACCAACGCGCGCTCAAAGCAATGGCGGTGAAACAACCCTCCGCGCCCAAATTGGACAACGGCAAGGAGAACGGAATCATGGATATAGAGGAGACGATCCGGGATGTGGACCTGGATAAGAAGAATTTGGAGAAGGTTCTGGACAAACAACGGTGAGGGGAGAGTTGTATGAATAGACCCAATAATAATTTCAATCATTTTCAATTGATCTAGACTACCATCTCTCTAGCTACTTCTACCATCTAACTGCGATCCCCAACGCGCATCCCCAGCGTGTAGATTATGGGCTTACCCCCCATGAGATAAAAGCCAATAAGGCGCTTAACAGGGGGAGGCCTGTGTCCAGCAGTTAACCAATACATGCTTGAGATTGAGGAGCTACTCTAGAACGCTACCTATATGTTACGAACGTTTGGGAATAAGTTCTGCTACATGTAGATTGTTTGCAACAGTCGCAGGCGCATGCGCGGAAAATGGCCTGATCAGGCCTTACAAGAATAGGAGAGAATAAGCGTAAAAGCGTACCAGACAGACAGTATTACTTTCTAATTTATAATATTAAAATGGATTTATACAAAGTCAATTTTGGATTCAATTCCCGTCGAAGTCGAAAATTTTTGCGATATGATTTCTTAGAAATTACCCTGAATGTCTGGGCTTAGGCACTAATAACAAAAACTTTAGACAATTTATCAACAAAATTAATCATATTTCTTCCAGCGGCTTTATGAAATACCCCCGCGAAACGTCAATGTATCGTCCCGCCGAGAAGCGCCTTCGCGATTGGGACGAGATCTACAACCCGACGCACGTGCGGCGCGGCCTGCGCGTGCAGGCGGCGCGCTGCATGGAGTGCGGGGTGCCCTTCTGTCAGAGCGGGCACGGCTGTCCGCTGGGGAACATCATACCCAAGTGGAACGATCTCATATTCAAGGGGAACTGGAAGGAGGCCTTGTACCATTTGCTACAGACCAATAACTTCCCAGGTAAGACATCTTTCCCTAGATAGTGGATGAAAGCTGTATTAATGTTTGGTGTGTGATTAAGTGATTATGTTAGAGTGGGTACTCGTGTCCTCTAGGATTATACCGAAGTGAAATGATCTCTTATTCAAAGGGAACTGTGAAGAAGCGTTGTACCACTTGCTACAGACCAATAAATTCCCAGGTAAGGCATAGTTCGCGTAGAAGAAAATTCTAGAAGTATAGTCTATAACCCTATGCAAGTCCGTCGCGGCTGGCGCTTGCAAGCGGCGCGGTTTATGGAGTAGCCTACACTCCATAACCCTTCTATCAGAGCGAACACGGCTATCCGCTAGGGAATATTATACCCAAGTGGAACGATCTCATATTCAAGGGGAACTGGAAGGAGGCCTTGTATCACTTGCTGCAGACCAATAACTTCCAAGGTAAGGCATAGTTCGTTTGGTGTAGGTACTCTGCAAAGAAGACACATAATATTGTATTTTTAGACAAATATTTTTTTCAAATTTGAATAACTTGTTTCAAGAATAATAAAGGCTTTTTTATTTTTATATTATTGTATATATTATTATGTATTATAAGGCATAATTCGTTGGATAGTTGTAGAATGTTCTAGAAGTATGTGGTGTAGGTTATGCTGGTACCCACGGGTTTATTTCGGCAATATCTAACCCAAGTAGCTCTCCAGGTATTGATGAGTTCTCGAAAAGACGTATGTGACAATGCAACTGCCCGTAGGTCTCACGGAATAGTCCGGCCTGCGAAGGCGGTAATTCCTACACAAATGTGGTCCAAATAATCGTTCCATAGGTTTAAGAAGACACGCTTTACCTTCATTAGGCTACATTTTCAGTGGACAGCAAAAGGAACTTTATCCCGAAATACTAACTTGTTTTATATATCCAGAATTCACGGGTCGCGTTTGCCCCGCGCCGTGCGAGGGCGCCTGCGTGCTCGGCATCTCCGAGCCGCCCGTCACCATCAAGAACATCGAGTGCGCCATCATCGACAACGCCTTCGAGAGCGGCTGGATACAGCCGGAGGTATGTCTTGTGTTAAGGCAGAACATGACATCGTCAACGTCGGAACATTTGTCATATTATCTCACCTAGCTACCTATTTACTTATTTCATGTATTAGTTAGGCCTTCTTGTTGCATGCTTTTAATTCTGTATGTATGTAACGCATATGTGGATAGCGCTGTGGGCTACATTGATAATATCGCTCATCTCTACTAGTAAAGTACTAACACAAATGTATAATAAGTTTAATGTAGTCGTTAGTATTATAAATAAATAAACATTGCAAGCGGATGTACCAAATTTTTACGACCAAATATTGGCCAAGGTTCTATCAGCAGCCATCACTCGTCTGGCCAAGTATCCTAGCCAACCTAACTCAGCCTTTGTAATAATAATAATAATAATGAACATTTATTTCAGACATCATACATAGGTCCATAGATTTCATTAAATTGGTAGGTACATATTAATAAAATATTCACTTAAATTACAATAGTCAAAAATTACATTAGTCAAACAAAACATACACAATAATCAACACGGAAATAAAAGAAAAAATAATAATAATAATAAAATAAGAAAATAAAAGTATGTTATCATTAATTATTTGGCAATATTGCACTTTATATTATAATCATTTGTAAAAGCGTGCATCTTCGAGGAGTGATATATATAGATGCAGTCAAATCTGTTAGCGAACACTCTCAGAATGCTGTTGGAGCTGGCCCGGACCCTGCGCACCAGAGATGCTCCCCGCTTGCGCATGGTGGTGTAGAAACAGTCTACGCGCGCCTCGGCGAACATCCCTGAAGCGCTGCAGAACCGGGGCAGCCCCATCAGCACTCTGAACGCGTTATTATACTGCACCCGTAGGGCGCTGTACTGTTTTTGCGTATGGTTCACCCACAGGCTGCATGTGTAAAAACTAGAACAATATGCTTTAAAAAGCGTTGTTTTTACCTCTCTAGAGCAGCGAGCGAACCTGCGGGCTATCATGTTCGCTCTTACAGACAGCGCCCTCCGTTCTCTCTCAATGTCTGCATCGTCTTTCAGGTCAGAGGTTAGGAGATGTCCCAAGTACTTAAATTGTCTAACTTCCTTTAATGGAGTTCCATATAACTTTATGGGCGGTATGTTATGTACGGGACAGCTTCCTCTGGCCTGGAAAACCATGCATTCACTCTTTTTCACATTGTATTTCAGTCCATGTTCTGTAGCGTACCTCTCGCAGATCTTTAATAGTTTACCTAAACCACACGTGGATGCGCTCAACAGCACCATGTCGTCTGCATAGCTTATACTGTTGATGCAGACACCGTCAATGTGACAACCGACACGGGTACTGCTGAGCTCATCCATCAGCGCGTTCACATACAGGTTGAAGAGCTTTGGAGACGTCAGCCCGCCCTGTCTCACGCCGCACTCCAGCCTGTATGTATCCGAGTAGGCGCCTGACCATCGCACCACATTGACCTGGTTTTGATACCAGAACTTAAAAATGTTATTAAGCTATTTGTGACTGTATTCGTCAACATTTTAAAAGCAAAACTCAAACGATATGTGACTAACATATCGATATGTGTAAAAGTACATCCAGCATTATGCTAAGTTAAGGCTCTTTGTGTAACAACTTTAAGTTCATACAGAATATAATTTTTCTGTCCTATGTCTTAACTAATTTAAATGTTTGTATTCTAGATTCCGAAGTTCAGAAACGGCAAGACAGTCGGCGTGGTCGGCGCCGGCCCTGCTGGGCTTGCGTGCGCGCATCAGCTCAACAAGGTAAATACAGCCAAGAAGTTATCTCATTGAAGAACATGCATTCATTCATCACACTGTCCGTTCTTCCCTCCTTAACTCCTTCAAAAGTCCCATTAAAAGCTAGAAATGTGTTAGTGTATCTAAAAAAAACTCTAGTCTACCGTGTTCTACCTTATGTTTCATTTTAGCAGCGACATCTAGTTTATAATATGCAATAATAGGTCTGATTCGACCATCCGACAACATTAAAAATTCGAATTATAACTGACGTTAGAAAGACATCATTATTGCGTTAAATTATATAGAAAGAAAAGAAGATTTTGCCTAACAATAGGGACTAAGGGATATCAACCAGGAGCGGGCAGCAGCGTACTCTGCAGAACAATTCTACCACCTAACTGCGATCCCCAACCCGCATTCCCAGCGTGGGGATTATGGGCATTACTCCCATGAAATAAAAGTCAATAAGGCGCTTATCAGGGACAGGTTTGCGTCCAGCAGTGGACCAATATAGGCTGTTGAGATGACGAGGTTGAGGAATAGGTCACCAATAAAACTTTTAAATCCATCATGGTTATTATCACTAAAGTCATTTATAACGGGATATTTACCATGATTTGAGTTTTGAGCTTTCCAATATTTCGGCACAGTTTCATGCGCCATGATCACGGAATAACAAAAACGAAACGAAATATTGGAATAACAAAAACGATCACGAAATATTGGAAAGCTCAAAACTCAAATCATGGTAAATATCCCGTTATAAATGACTTTAGGTCACCAATATCTAAAAATTTGTATCTTTTCCAAGGCTGGTTACACAGTAACAGTATTCGAGCGCAACGACCGCCCCGGCGGTCTGCTTCAATACGGAATCCCCTCCATGAAGCTCAGCAAGGAGGTGGTGGGGCGCCGCGTCCGTCTATTGTCTCAAGAAGGCATCGTCTTCAAGTGCAATGTCGACGTGGGCAAGGATATATCTGCCGCTGAGCTGGCTACTGAGTAAGTTTGTTTAGTTTGTACAACACCTCGATTTAGTGACCCCGAGTTCAAATCCCAGCAAGGCGTAGCGATTTTGCACGTCATAAGATTTCAACCTCACCGATCGACTGAGTAAGGAGCAATAAGTAGCGCCAGCCCGCTGCTTCTGAATAAGATGTCTGGAATCAGGAAAAATATATTTTTGCAGGACACAAAATCTATAGAGTGATGCAAGGTGTGGCGATGAATTTCATTTAGCACAAGGAATATTGCCTTGATTTCTACCGACTCATGTCTTTGGATTTACCGTGATTGCTGAGAATATACTGGTGTCTTCGTAATTCGGTTGTCGCAAAAACTTAAGAGTGCTTACTGAACAGTAATATAAATGATACTGTGCCTTTTTTATCAATCGAAATGTAAAAGACTCTCAGTAAGGGTGATTTCTATCCCATTGGAACTGATTTATGGGATAAAAAGTAGCCTCTGTTTGATTCCAGAATTAGAACATTAGAAACCTGTATGCAAAATTTCTACTTGATCCGTTCAGTAGTTTTGGCGTGAAGAGGTAACAAACATCCATCCATCCAAACTTTCACATTTATAATATTAGTGTGATTCGAAAGTTTAATGGCATCATTTGAAGTGCTGTAAAATTTGTTTAGCTTAAAAAAATCTCACTTCTACTTTTCACAGCGACCAAAACTAACTCTATACTTCGACTGAATCTTCTTTAATTCTATTTAAAACGGTCACCAGAAACTAACCATAGTGTATCCTCTACAGATACGACGCCCTCGTCCTCTGCATGGGTGCCACCTGGCCTCGCGACCTGCCGCTCAAGGGACGTCAGCTGAACGGAATCCACTTCGCGATGGAGTTCCTGGAGAACTGGCAGAAGAAGCAGGTTGGCTCTACGCGGCAGAAGGACGCGCCCGAGCTCAATGCTAAGGACAAGAACGTGCTGGTTATTGGAGGGGGTGATACTGGGTTAGTAATCTTATGTACAAATAAATAGGGTTTATTATTGAATAGTAGAATCAAGTCGGGTCTACGCGGCAGAAGGACGCCAATACTGAGGCAAGAATGTGCTGGTTATTGGAGGGGGTGATACTGGGTTAGTAACCTTATGCACAAATGAATAGGATTAATTATTGAGTGGTAGAATAAAGTCGGGTCTACGTGGCAGAAGGACGTGCCCGAGCTCAATGCTAAGGACAAGAACGTGCTGGTTATTGGAGAGGGCGATACTGGGTTAGTAACCTTACGGACATATAAATAGAGTTCATATTAGGCGGTAGAGAGAATCAAGTCTGGTCAATGCTAAGGACAAAACGTGCTAGTTGTTGGAGGCGAAAAAATGCTCAATAATCTTCTGCCTTACAAACGGCATTTTTGAAATTTCCAGATACTTTGAATACCTTACTTTAAGGTTTTCCTTAGTAATATTTGGTAACATATATAACCGATGTTTATATTCGCAGATGCGACTGCATCGCGACCTCTCTGCGTCAGGGCGCGCGCACCATCACTACCTTCGAGATCCTCCCTGAACCCAAGAACACGCGTGGGAACGACAACCCGTGGCCGCAGTGGCCTAGAGTCTTCAGGTATTTATATACAAACTACCCAGCCTTATAGAATATCAATAATATCATCTACGGCCTATACCAGTCCAGTGCTGGACATAGGCCTCCCCTGCCAAGCGTCTTAGGGGGCACCTGATCATAAGAGCGTAAAGAATCGAAAGGAACCAACATTGTGATGTTTGAGGTCGAATAATGTTCATCAATACAACTATCACCATTCACGAGCCCCAAAGTTAAAATAAATAAAAAGTTTATTTACTGTCATAGAATAATAAAATAATGTTCTGCACTCAAAATCAATAGATGCAGGATTGGTTTTCCAAATTCGTTTTTCAAAAGACGACGCCGAGGATGGAGCGAATTCGTCTTTTCATGTCTTCAAAAAGGAGGTGTTCATCCGTTCTTTTTATTATATATTTTTCTAGGGTGGACTACGGCCATGAGGAGGTGAAGGTCAAATGGGGCAATGACCCCAGGAAGTTCTCTACTCTCACTAAAGAGTTCCTAGATGATGGTAAGTTACACCATTGTTTTATTACTTACATGGTGGTTAATCTTACTCCTTAACTTGATTTTGGTTCTTGTTGCACTAAAAAAAACCCAGAATAAATTTATAGGCTGCCACGGAAAGGGTGTACTAAGCCGATAGGGGGTGATTCTGACATCGAGGGATCGATTTATTTAATTTCGAAAATTCTATCCTTTATTTGAAAAAAATTAGAGACGTTTTTTCATTATTATTATTGTTTTGTTTCAAAGGATTTACTTACATAATTTTTTTGTAATAATTTCATGGCAAAACATTGGTTTTGCTGAAAAAACAAGCAAAAAAAATTGTTATGTTAAATAATGCAAGAGTGCGTGTAAAACAACACGAATCCCTATTTGTGTTTTGCTGCACTCTTGAACTTAAAATAAATTGTAATTCAAAAAATTATTATTCAAAACTTGATCCCCTCGGGATCCAGAATTACCCCCTTTTGGCTTAGGCTTGCCCTTTCCGTGGCACCCTATATACTGATCATGCTAGCATCCTCTCGCGACTGAAATCAATCCCAACCTTTTGCGTCTTAAACTGACCATCGTGCCTTCGCCACAAAGGCGAACTCTTGTATCTGTAATGCAACACTACTCAAAACGAAGCTACAAATATCGTGGATGATATTATGTTTGATTGAGTTACTACTGAAACATAATTTCTTCCACGATATTTGTACCTCAACGACCTATTCCTAATCCTAGTACGACTAATTGCTGCAATCTAAACTCTGTAATCCATGCTTTAACGTTTATTTTCATCCACCAGGCGAAGGCAACGTCTGCGGCGTATCTGCCGTAGAAGTGGAATGGACCCGCGGCGCCGGCGGACGCTGGGAGATGAAGGAACTGCCCGGAACTGAGAAGATTTACAAAGCGGAGCTCGTGTTGTTAGCCATGGGCTTTCTGGGACCCGAGCGATATGTCGCCAACCAGCTAGGTAACTTGAACCTTATACTAGAGAGTATACGACTCATAATGTTAGATGAAGGAACTGCCCGGAACTGAGAAGATTTACAAAGCAGAGCTCGTGTTGTTAGCCATGGGCTTTCTGGGACCCGAGCGATATGTCGCCATCCAGCTAGGTAACTTGAACCTTATACTAGAGAGTATACGACTCATAATGATAGATGAAGGAACTGCCCGGAACTGAGAAGATTTACAAAGCGGAGCTCGTGTTGTTAGCCATGGGTTTTAATAAAAGTATAGAAAATTGATTTTCGGAAAAAAATAATTAATTTTTCTTAGTTTTTTTAGTTAATTTAAACTAGCGACCTATATAGGGCCTATATGTCTATGTGTACGGGACCTATATGTCCCGTACACATAGACTCGTGAAATTTGGTGAGCAGCAAGGTCTTATAGCACAAGTAAAGGGAAAAATCTTAAAACCATAAATTTGTATTTTATTCACTAAAAAACTTACTTTTAATGCCCGCCATGGGCCAAAACCTATAAGGTACTTCCCGTAGACCTAGAGTTATAAAATTTGGCAAGGAGCAAGGCCTTACAGCACAAATAAAGGGAAAATCCGAAAACAGCAAATTTATTGTTTATTCACAGAAAAAAATACAATTCATTCTCGCCATGGTCCAAAACCTATAGAGTACATCCCATATATAAAATTTGGCAAGAAGCAAGGTCTTACAGCTCAAGTAAAGGAAACAATCCTACCGTTAATTTGAAGTTAATTTAAAAAAATACTTTTGATTCTTACGATAGACCAAAACCTCTAGGGTACTTTCCGTTGACCTAGAATCATAAAATTAAGTAAGAAGGTAGGTCTTATAGCACAAATAAAGGAGAAAGTCCAGAAAACGAAAACGTAAATTCGTAGTTTTTGCAATAAAAAAAATTTTTTTGACACTCGCCATGGACCAAAACCTACAGGGTAACTACTTCCCGTTGACCTAGAATCATGATAATTGTACAAGACACAAGGTCTTACGGAACCCTTAGTGTGCGAGTCCGGCTCGCACTTGACGTTTTATTTTTGTAGTAATGTCCTGGCAAAACACTGGTTTTGGTGAAAAATCAAGCAAAAAACATTTGTTAAATATTTTATAATCTATATATATAAAAGAAAGTCGTGTTAGTTACACTATTTATAAGTCAAGAACGGCTGAACCGATTTGGATGAAAATTGGTGGGGTTGCAGCTTAGAACCAGGAGACGGACATAGGCTATGTTTTATCCCGGAATTACCACGGGAACGGGTACTACGCAGGCGAAGCCGCGGGCAGCAGCTAGTGTAAAATAATGCAAGAGTGCGTGTAAACACGAATAGGGAAAAAAAACTTTTCCAGAATTCTCTTCGGCTCTTTCCGAGGCAACAACTCGAATTATTTTAAAAATAAATCCGTATTTATTTTTGTGTAAATCACCTCTGTGTCAATTTATTCTCTGTTGATAAAAAATAACATAGCACAAAAAAATAATGTAAACCTCTATTATGTACGCTTGACGAAGGTTTTACAAAAAACATGTTTTTGCATGTTTTCAGTAAATTTTCAGCATAATTCTCTGACCTGCGTAACATTTCGATGTCACAAACGACCCACGACGCGATCTTTTCTGAATTTTAGGAATGTCATGTTATGTACAGATTGCTTATATTAGATACCTACCTAAGTAATTTTATTTGCTTTAGCAAGTCTAGAATACACTAGATGTCCTTGATGTAACGCATAGGAGTATACTCTGTAATGTTAGGTCAGGTTTTAAAATAAACGAATTGAACTGACGCAAATTGACATGTTAAACGTGTCTGTTTGTCTGTCGACCCTGCCCCACTGTATGAATCTCTCAAACGGATAAATCAATACTGATTTAGTTTTTAGGGTTTCGAGATCGGTTTCAAAACCCTTATGGTCTCGCTTTGTCTGGCCTTTTTCCCTCTTAACTTGGCAACTAGAGCGGCTATCAACCTGAAATTTAAAATAATAATACATTTCGTGCGCCTGTACAGATTAAAATAAAAAATATGAAATACAAATGAAAATTTTCCATACAAATTATAATGTCAAATTAATAAATAATTGAGACTTAAAGGTCAAGTGGGGTATCAAATGAAAGGTATTAGTGTTTAATTTAAAAATAGTTTTTTTTTTATTATATTATTTAATTTAAAAATTACCCATTTTGCGCAAAGTTCGATATCTACAGCATCAAAACGACACAGTTTTCTTATTGTAAATCAAAAATTGAAATAAATAATTTCAATTAGAAATAAATAAAGGGCAGAAGCCTTTGTTCACAAAAAAAATTACAATCAAATAAAAGGAATAAATTAGAACTAGTAAGTATTTACAATTGAATCAATTGAGCTAACTGCAGACTGTTGCAAACAATCTACAGGTAGCTCAACTGATCCATTAATTAATTACTTAATTAATACTTAGTTAATGACTTGTTCTATTATGACTTCATCTTAATATTGTTTACAGATTTGCCCTTGGACGCCCGCAGCAACGTAGAAACAGACAAGTCTAACATTTACAAAACTCCGATCAACAATGTTTTCGCGGCTGGAGGTGAGTGGCTAAAAAACTTTGTGATAGTTATTTAAGTAGCTAAATAAAACAATAAAGTTCAAGTTTAAGGTCGAGTTACCGCTTCAATATTATACGAAGTCTTCAAAAGAAACAAGATGTGATAAAAAAAATTAAAAAAACCTTGAAAAAACTAAAAACAGGCTTTATACTTTTGTCACAAAAAAAAAGGTGTGTAAATCATTTTACGATTCAGAAATACAGATATCGAGTTTGGCTTGTGTATAGACACTAGTCAAACTCGATGTAGAATGTTTGTGTAATAGATCTAGGGCTCCTCGGGACTTCAGATACAATAAAAACTGATGTGCAAATCCAAGAACATGTTTATTGGTTTATAGCGGGAAATCAACTGACATTTGACATTGGCTATTTTCTAGGGAACTATTTAACTATCAACATCATACATTACACCTCCCCTTTAACTTATTAAACTCCTATTAATTAACAATATAATATTCCTAATCAATTTGAATAATTATTTTTAATTTTAACTAACAACCAATTATATCCTCCCACTCTTCTGGTGGTGGCGGTATTACCACATCGTCATTTTCATGATCATTTGTCAATTGCTCCTGTGTTTCATTATCATTTTCAGAGCTTGCCCGTGGGGGTCTAGTTCTCAGCAGCTGGTCCACATGACGTCGGTGTTTGCTTCCATCTTCAGCTTCCACCTCATACACCGCTGGCTCCTTCCTGCATACTATTCTCCCTCTCAACCACTTCTTATCTGTATTGTAAAGCCGCATTAAAACATAATCACCTTCCTTAAATGTTTTTTGTTTTCTTTGTGCACATTCTTCCTTCCTTTCCTCTCCCTCAATCTCTTCACTATTATCTGCGTCAGGGTGAATCTGTGTCAGAGCAGTTCTTAGCTTACGGCCATTTAACATCTCTGCTGGTGTTCTCCCTGTAGCTGTACTTGGAGCAGTTCGCATTTGAAATAGCATTTTATCTATTCGCTCTGCCCAAGGCATATTAGAAGGTTGTTTTTTAAGCTTTGCTTTGATTGTCTGAATGGTTCTCTCAGCTTGACCATTGGTGGCTGGATGGTAGGGTGCACGTGTTAAATGCTGGATTGAATTTCTTTTGACAAATTCTTGGAATTCATTAGATGTAAATGCCAGTCCATTGTCTGACACAATTATGTCTGGTAAGCCATTATCTGCAAAAGCTCTTCTCATTATTTCAATGACAGACTTCGTTGACATTGATGAAACCATCTCTACTATGGGCCATTTGCTATATGAATCCACAACAATTAAAAACGTCTTTCCCATAAATGGTCCCATAAAATCGATATGAACTCTGGACCATGGCTTCGATGATTTTGGCCAATCATGCTCAGTGATGGGTGGATTGTTGCGATTAACTTGGCAGATTTCACAACTGCTTACCATTTGTTCTATGTCTTCATTTAATGTGGGAAACCATAAGTACCCTCTAGCTAGCATCTTAGTTTGCACTATTCCACTATGTCCTTCATGCAATCGGCTTAGTACCTGAGCCTGTAATGTGGATGGAATCACCACTCTGTTGGACCACATCACACAATCTTTATTTAAAGACAAGGAATCCTTTCTTCTGTGGTAAGGTAGCAAGTCTTGATCTTCTACTTTCTCTGGCCAACCATGAAGTAGATAAAATTTTATCTTTTTTAGCACTCCATCTTCTCCTGTTGCCTTCGCAACCATCTTGGAGTTTAACTTGCTCACATCCTGGAGTTCTTCAATGAGCATCATATCTTCCTCTGTCTGCACATGACTTGGTGTTGGCATCCTGCTTAAGTTGTCCGCATCACCCATTTCCTTCCCAGGTCGATATTTCAGGTCATATTTGTATGAGTTCATGATCATTGCCCATCTTAGCATTCTAGGTGACACTAGATCAGGTATTGGCTTATTTCTCCCAAATATGCCCAGCAGAGGTTTGTGATCAGTATATATAACAAACCTTCGACCCAGTAAGTACTGTCTAAACTTCTTCAATCCAAACATAATTGCCAAGGCTTCTTTGTCAATCTGTGCATACCGACGTTCATGTGCTTGCAAAGTTCTTGATCCCATTATTACAGGTTTTTCAGAACCATCCTCCATCTTATGAGTCAAAACTGCACCCACTCCATAGTCACTGGCATCACAGATCATATGTAATTCTTTGTCCAAGCTATAGTGTGTCAGAGTCAAATCTGATGTTAATAACTGTTTTGCCTTATCGAAAGCCTGTTGTTGTTCCTCTTGCCATATCCACTTTGCATCTTTCTTTAAAAGCCGGTGTAAAGGTTCAAGAACCGAAGCTTTATCTTTTAAAAATCTTTCATAGAAATTATACAATCCCAAGAATGCCTTAAGGGTCGTTTTATTCTTTGGTGGTGGTTTCTGACTAATTTCCTCAACTTTTTCTTTTGATGGGTGTACTCCATCACCATCAATTTCATATCCCAAAAATGTGACCTTTTTTTCAGCAAATACGCATTTATTCTTATTTAATGCCAATCCCACTTCATTCAGTCTTTTCAAAACCTGTTCTACTTGATTGTTGTGTTCCTCTAAAGTAAAGCCGCTAACTGCTATATCGTCAAGCAGGCAAGCAACTCCTTTCATACCTGCCAATAAAGACATCATCATTCGCTGAAATATAGCTGGAGCTGCATTTACCCCAAAAGCCAATCTATTCATTTTCATCAATCCCAATGGTGTATTTAGGGTCAAAAGTTCTGCTGTTTCCTCATCGACTTTCAGCTGGTTATATGCTTGCTTGAGATCTATTTTTGAAAAGAACTTTCCTCCAGATAAATCAAAGAATGCTTCATTTGATGTAGGCAATGGGTAATTATCCACTAAACATCCTGCATTTACTGTGCTCCTGTAGTCTCCACACAGTCGTAATGATCCATCCGGCTTTGGGACTATCCTCAATGGTGTGGCCCATGAGGAGTGCTTCACTGGTGTTAAAATACCATTCACAATCATTTTCTTCAATTCTTCTTTCACTTTTTCTCTCAAAGGAAAAGGCACAGGGCGTGCAGGCAGGAACACTGGTTTAGCATCCTCTTTGATATCAATATGCACTAATGGTCCTTGGTATCTATCCAGGTTATCTCCAAACAGCTCAGGATATTTATTTTCAAAATTGCTAGTAGCTGCTTGTTCCATATGAGCCTCATGAACACCCTGTAGTGATATACCCAGTGCATAAAACCATGAACGGCCCAATAATGGAGGTCCTTTGCCATAACTCACCACCATTGGTAACTTTTGGGTCTTATTACCATGTTTCACTTCAACCAGCTCCGTTCCAGCCACTTTGAGTTCTGTGTTTGTCCATGTTACAAGTTTCTTTTCATAAGGTAACAATGGGCCTGGAAAAGCATGTGCATGTAACTTGTATATTCTATATGGTATGATGGTGCACGCAGAGCCGGAGTCAACTTCCATTTGCATCTGTACTCCATTCACCATCATTTCCACCATACATGGATCTGCAGTAGTCACAGCACAATCACTAGTCACTCCGTGCACTCTTATGCCGAAGCTATCTTCATTTTCCTTTTCCGCTTCACAGGATTGTACTTTGTTGGTTCTGGTTTTACATACAGCCTTCAAGTGCCCCTTTTTATGACATTTGTGGCATATTGCTGCTTCAAATCTGCATTTTTCAGCTCCATGGTGCTTCCCACAATGTTTGCATTTTGAGTTGATTTTGTCCACGCTCATTGCTACTGATCCACTCTCAGTCTTCTCTGGTACCAATGTCATGAATCCTTTTTGGATTGCCTCGTAATTTAACGCGTGTTGCACTACCAGTTCATATGTTACAGTTCCCAACTTGAGAAGTTCTCTTCTAAGCTGACTATCTTTCACTCCTAATATGATTTGTTCTATCATGCGACGTGATAGCTCTTTGAAATCACATCCCGTAGAAATGTCATGTAGCGCGGCGATAAAAGTTGTTATCGGCTCTCCTTCCTTTTGCCTGCGTGAGTAGAATTTTTCCACTTCAAGTATGGGATGCTTCCTTGGTACAAAGAACTTGTTCACAACTTCTATCAGTTCCCCAAAACCCACTTCGCTTGGCTTCCTAGGTGCCAACAAGGAAACTATTAGCCCGTACGCCTCCTTCCCACACTGCGACAGGAAGAGGGCCCGCTTTTGCACGTCGTCAATGGGTCCCGCTGCATCCAAGGCAAAAAACAACTGCTCCCTGTAGTTTTCCCAGTTGTCTTTGTAGGGCTCGAATTTTCCAGGCAGAACTAAACTTGCTATGTGTGCAGCGGCAAATCCGGTATTCGTCGTCGCCATTGTAATAGATCTAGGGCTCCTCGGGACTTCAGATACAATAAAAACTGATGTGCAAATCCAAGAACATGTTTATTGGTTTATAGCGGGAAATCAACTGACATTTGACATTGGCTATTTTCTAGGGAACTATTTAACTATCAACATCATACATTACAGTTTGTAAACAAACCACTACACAATTAAGGTCTTATTTTTTGTCAAACCTATCGGTAGTAACTCGGCTGCGACTCGTTAATGACACTCCCTTACAAACCTCTGTGGTTTTCTTAGTGTCATTATTATAAGTTTTTCAATGTAACATTACTTTAAGTTGGTAAATAAAAAAAAAAAAAAAAAGACTCACTTGCTTGGCGTTGAGTTTCAGATATAATTGTAAGCAATACGAGTATTTATTGAAGGAAGGATGACAAATCGACAAGTAATGTAAATTGCAAATAAAAAGACGCGACAACAGAGTGAATTTTAGATTAAGTATATGTAGTTTGTTTACAAACATTCTACATCGAGAATGGCTAGTGTTTAAATTGCCATCATTTTGTATGTTGAAATTCTGCCACAGAAAAAACCTAAATCAAGATTGCAATTTAAACTCAATTTGTTGTTTTTGTGAAGGATTTGGTTAAAATGTTTTCCCAAGACAACAATGATAAAACCTTATCATTAATATTACAGACAATTTAGTATTCCGGACAAAAAAATCGCCCAGTGTAAGTTCCTGTAGCTAATAAAAAAGTAAAGATATTTGTATTTTCAAAATTCATTATGACTATTACAAGTATGAGTATTACAAGATGACTTATCAAATAACTAATATATACATGCTAAAGAAACTATTTGTTCGGTCCATTTCACGAGCAAACCGAAAATGAGGACAATGTAGCAACGAGACAAATTGCATCCTGCGTTAGAATATCAGCATCAACATAAGGGTCATTATAGTCAATAAATGCCATTTATTGCATTCTATTAAATAATTATAATTAAATTTAAATAATTAAATAATGCTGGACAATTCACACAGCGCATTATCTAGCCCCAAGCTAAGCAGAGCTTGTGTTATGGGTAATAGATAACTGATATACTTAATACAATATACTACATAGATAGATATTTTTTATTTATACATAGAGAACATCCAGAACGCCCTGGACAAATATCTGCAGATTATACAAACATTTATCCCGAGGCGGGAATCGAACCCGCAACCACCTGCGTCGCAGGCAGACCTTCGCCCGCTGCGCCACAGAGGTCGACATTTCATTACATTCTATAAGTGTACAGAAGTCTAAATGTCATTTATTGCATTCTATAGGCGCACAGAGTTGTTTAAATGTCATTTATTGCATTCTATAGGTGTACAGAGGGGTTTAAATTTCATTTATTGCGTTCAATAGGTGTACAGAGGGCTTTAGAATCTAGCAAATTTATTATAACTAGACCCACACAATATGTATGAAGAGACAGGAGAACGTCATTGTTACTATTTATTTATACTCTTTTGCATATATCTTACTAGCTGGTGCACGCGGCTACGCACGCTTATTTCCGGGATAAAAAGTATGTCCCTATGTCCGTCCCCGGGTCTATCTACCACGGCTACCTGCCGAATTTCGCATCATTTCCTGATCTCTACATGCCTAATTCAAACTAAATTATGTAATTTATACCTAACTTCAAAAATTTTCGCTGTGTGGTGCCGGCTTAGAATTGCACCAACCCAACTCTTCCCGCGGGTGTCGTAACAGGCGACGGAGGGTTATGCACCGGCGGCGGGCAGCAGCGCCCCCTGCAGAACAACTCTACCACCGAACTGCGATCCCCAACCCGCATGCCCGCATGCAACTGATAAGACCTAACTTTAGCTTAAAATTTAGTTAACTGTTGTTAATGTGCATTTCTTTTTCAATAAATATTTTCATGTTGTGTATGTATAGCAGTTATCTAGTTGAAAAATTAATCCTGGAAGAGCGAGTACAAAATGCTGCCTTATCGTTATCGCTGATAGCTATAGAGGCCGCACTTTCGTCTTCCGCGATTATTTTTGTACTTTTCTTTGTATCTCTATGAAAGTAAAAAGTAAAAGTTCATTTATTGCTTAAAATACAATGTTATTACGTTATTTGAATAAAATTAGATCATTGTATAGTACCCTCAGACATGCAATCGTTTGCTAATAAATCCTGTTTTCTACCCTCAGACTGCCGCCGCGGCCAGTCTCTCGTGGTGTGGGCCATATCCGAAGGCCGTCAGGCAGCGCGGGCAGTGGATGCGTTCCTCTCAGGCAAGTCCAGCCTGCCCGGACCCGGCGGCGTCATCTACGACCATTGAACGACCACAACCACCAGTGATACGACCAGAGGTGGCTTGGTTCCGACACGTAGATTATCGTGGTCATAGATATCGGTAGGGTACTATGTTGGGATGGAAAAGATTATCGGGTATTCTAAGTGTATGTTGTTTTTGTAAAAAATAACTGGACATTATTTCGCATAACATCACCTGGGCCCTATTCTGACTCCGAATAAACTTCTGCGGATAATCCAAGTACACAATACATATACCCTCATTTTGGTGATAATTGCTCTACGTTTTTATTATGTATACCCGATATCTTCACTATGTTAACAAATCGATAGTTTGAGATATTGGAATCAGTAGTTTAGAAATTAGATATCAGTTGAGATTACAATGATGGTGAGACCATTGGGTTTGTGTTACAAAACAGATGAATGCCTTATTCAACCGCAGTCATATCATCGTATGCAAAACGCGTTACAACACGAAACAGGCTGGTTTGATTTAAGACCCTATTCATACCAGGGGCCGAATTCTGCTAACACTTATATTGCCCAAGACGCACATGACTGTCTGCAGCGCCTAGTGGCGGAGGCTGGGCAGTGCTTTACTTTGAGAATGGTATCGTATAGTCGCAGAATCATCCATAGATGAAAGAAACTCTAGATAGTGATTGCGGTGCTAGTTGCGAGGAGATATTGACAGCGGTACTACAAAAACCAACGTAAACACTGGTCTAACAAGCGTTTAGCTAAACAGGGTCTAAACAGTTAGACATGGGTTTAACACTCAGTTTAACTCTCGTTTAAACTATGTCTAAGCCGTGTCTAACTGTAAACCGTCGTAAAACGCACTTTTGTATCAAATCAAATCAAGTAGTAACGCTTCTGTTTAACACTAGATGCATTCTTACTACCCGTTTTCCCGTAGAAATGAAACATTTTCCCGCTGTAAAAAGTAGCCTATGTTCATCAGGAACAATGTGGGCATCTTATGGTAAAATAAATTTTCAAATCGGTCCAGTAGTTTCGGAGCCTATTCAATACAAACAAACTAACAATCAAATCTTTGCTCTTTATAATATTAGTATAGACAAGCTCAACAGATGTCTAACTTTTTTGTAGTACCGCTGTGATAGATTGGTTTTAACCTTGGCACTTCTGACACGCGTCGTCGATCTGTAGTTTCCGTCATCAAAGGTAAAATGCCAAAATGATTCATTCCGAGACGATACCTTTGTTACGGTGAAGTGTTCAATTTAGTGGAATTCGGCTCCTGGTAAGTGTACCTTGTTATAAATTAAAATATCAAAACAATAGTATATCTATAGTAATATCAGTAGAAATAGTACCTAATGTAAATCAGGTAGGTAAAGTAGTGACGCCTCTAAAACATACGTAGAAGTAAGGCGAGAATGTATCAGCGATAAATCGCGTTTTAAGGCAGTTACGACAAAGAAAAGCATCACCTTTTGGAAGGCCTAAACTTTCCACCAACCAGAGAAGAGAGGAGATAAACAACTAATATAATCTCGAATACGCGTCGTGATGATCAGGTCACGTCATTTTGACAACATGCTATTGGTTATTTTTAGACATCTCTTCTTTGATGGAAACTTGGATTTAATATCGGCCGTTGTAAAACAGAATTCAAAATTTCTAGACAAATTAATTAAAATTAGAAGAGCTAAATCATCTCGCTACGAACTAGATCTTATTACCTGCGTAAAACCCATATCGCTTATGTTATAGTGTTATTTATAAAATGTTATCAAATATTTAGAAAGATGTATTTCTAAGGAGTGTTTGTGGCTGTTTACTGTTGCCATAATTGTATTTAATTTACGCGACTTTACATTCAATTATTAATCGAATAATTACCTACTTCAATGTATTAATGTAGTTGGAACTTATTTTTCAACATTTTTTAACTTATTTACATAAGAATCATGTTATTTTTATCACATTCCGATTTACGTAGTTAAGGATCTGAGACATGGCGTGAACCGCACGAGTGTACCAGTGATCTCCGAAAGCCATATTGTTAGACTTGTTAGTCTGTTTTTAATATTATTTATTGTTTAGATAGTATTTTTTGACTTTTAGTCAGTACCGAGTAAAACGGGGTGAATAGAGCCTTAACGGTATATAAATGGACGACATGTTGGAGCAAAACGTCCTATTGCAGAAGTCAAGATCAACACAGAAGGTGAACACTCACGGACTAAGGACACTTCCACTGCTACCATCCAGGTAGTGTCTTACTCCCGTATTTCGTGCATTTCTATTCACCCTGGAGACTATATTCATCCCGTTTTACGGTATTCGTTTACTTTTGTTGTAAAAAAAATCTAAAATGCCAAAAACCTATTAGTTTCTTCATAAAAGCCTACTTATATTTTGTCAGTTTATCATATTCCAGAGCTGAGTCCGCTTGACGATACTAACGATACGTGATTGTGGCGTATCATTTTTCAATAGAATTATGTTCAGTGCCTCTATCTTACGGACAGGGAACTAGAAAGAAAGAAAATACATATATTTGGACTATAAATAACACAGCACATTACAATCAAGTATAGGTACGTACAATGAACACAGTATTATAGAGAAAGTGTTTTACATACGGGCCAAAAAGGTCCTTGTCTCAGCATTATGCCGCTACAAGCCGAAGCTAGTAGCGGCGCTGGTTTTCAGACAGGTCCTGGTGTGGCAGCAATACAAAGAAACAGAATACATACAAAGAGTAGGTACACAAGTTACAAATAAGATAAAGAGAGGAATAAAAAAGGATAAAATAAATTATAATAAGTGAGTAAGACCTCTATGGAAATAAGATACAAAAAAAGAACATAAATGTAAAAAATTATAAATAAGAAAGGAACAACAAAAATAACAAAAAAGAGCTCTGTACAGAAATTTGTCAAACCAGACGCAGAGCCATAAGACAAGTTGAAGTTGACATACACAACTACGCAAAAAAATGTGACGTCACAATCACGACTCGCTACTATTGTAAACTAGGCTCAGAGCTCAGGTTTTAGCTGGCTCCGATCGTTGAAATATATACATTTTACTAAACAGAATAAAATTGAAAAACATGCAAACTAATGATATTACAAAATAACGTAATTACCTATATCACATTTTATTCACTTCTCACATAATTTTATTTTGTCGTATTTCTAGTTTTTAACTGTGATGTAAGATTTATGTTACAGTAAGATTAAATTATTTAAGAATCAAATTCATTACCGTATGTAAGTTCCTATATTATATCGATTTATCTCTTCGGGGTCACCTTATTAACTCGCTACAAATTTTAAATTGTTAATTGTTGATACTTCGTCTGTAACTTCAAACGGCTCTAAGACCACTGTCAAAATCTTTTTCCGATGTACAAATCTAGTTCCTCTACCATTAAATACATCCAATATGTCATGAACCCGAAGAGAAACTTATATTAAAAATCCAGCGAAATTCTAATAAGAATCAATAAACATACATAAAGTTAGCTAGCTATCTAATTTACGTTGTATTGTATATATTTTTGTTATATTATACGCGTAATCTACCATAATTTATGTTAATTAAATTTTTATCAAATCATCGAATTTTACATTCAATATTGTGATTTTTTTATCCCTGTATTATATTGTTTTGCTTTACAAACTTTTAAGATTGAATATCGCTGGAGTATATATTTAAAGGAGCATTATTTAAGTTTTATTTAGTTTTAAGATTATATCGTGTCAAAACTAAAAAATTAAAGCCAACTACTGAGAATCATGTGCACAAAAACTCAAATATCTATTGTAATTTTAAATATTTAACTAGAACGTAAAAATATAACCAATGTTGAACGATAGTATTAACAATAAGTTTGAATACATCACCTGAATACATAATTCCAAAAATACCTTGAATAATGATTTCTGTTCAGTAAATTTATTCTCAATAATATGTCTTCAATAACTCTAACAGGTACATATTTAATAAGTGACAAATATTTAAGTAGGTACCTATTAATTTTATTGGTATATTTACCTACGCTTAAATTTCGTCCTCACAGCATTTTGCTAAAGTCAATTACCTAGCATGTAAAGATGTTATGGCAAATGCTGTACAGCTTCGGCCAAACCTGCGCGTCAAACACGCGAAGCGGGAAAGTTTTCCTTCAAAAAGTTCCCGCGTCTCTGTTGCGTTACGTAGGTGTGTAAGTCTCCAGCGCTGCAGCGCCATGGAGGCGCCATTGCAGCGTCCGCCGCGCGGTTCCCGCTGCGCGTCCCGCGTGTTTGACGCGCAGGTTTGGCCGAAGGTTAATGAATGACACTAGCCTGCTTACTTATAATATAAACCTGTCTCAACATTAAGCAATTATAGGCAGTCTTTTGTCTAAGACTGGGGTAACTCAACAATAAAAACTAACGACTGTATTATAGCAATTGTTTAAAGTTAAGATAGATTTGAGTAAGAAGGTTAGTTACTACTAAAAAACTACAAAAACAAGGAATTCAAAGACAAAAAATATATTCTCATAATTCTATATCTACTAAACTCATATGAAATTATATTTAGAAATCATCTTGGTGGTATTTAGCTATGTTAAAATTGGAATTATATTTCTCGATATGATTGACAATAATTAAATGTTATTCGTATTGTATTGAATTATAGAATTGTGAAATAAAGCATTGCAGCACATACATTTTGTTTTTATTGTTTCTGGAACTAGTTATCCACTAGGTAGTTAAGAGTCTACGGGTGCCATAACAATTAGTTTTATTATGTAATTTAAAAAGGACGGATTTAAAGCGAGGGCTATAGATGAAACACGCGCAAGTGAAGGATTCTTAAAGAATCACGACTGTAGGGAGTTCCTTATTTAATCAAATTCACTAAAAGTGAACAAAATATTCAAATAAACGACTGGTAGGGATTTACGTATACCACATAGTCTGTTTTCCATCGTAATACATGGGTTAGTCCACCTAGATAAACTATTAGTTAAACGATATAACAAAATGAACAAAAAAATCCGAATAGTTATACTGAGCAGTATAACTAAACGGATCCGATTATTTTGGATTGGGATCGTTCATTTAGTTAAATTCGAAAACACACAACCGCCTAATGAAATTTATGGGTGTTATACGTTATTACAAAAAAAAATATAAAAATAATTACTACTGGCGTGGCGCAGTGACCCAAAGTGGATCTTGGCCTCCGACACTAGAGATCGCCAGTTGTCCCGGTCCCTAGCCGTTTCAGTCCAGTTGACGGCACGAAGTTCAAGCAGATCCTTCTCAACTTCGTCGCTCCAGCGGTACCTACCTCGGACGACCTACAGGCCTTTGGCCACTTGGGCGACCCATGTACGCTCTCCTGGCTGCCCGATCCTCCCCCATTCGGACTACATGCCCGAGCCATCGGAGTCTCGAGGCTTTGGTTTCTCCTATGATGTTCGGCTCGGACACTAGATCTTCTATTTCGAACCTATCTTAATGTACGGATGCGAAGCTTGGACGCTAACACTAAAAGAAGAGCACAAACTACTGGTGGCCGAAAGGAAGATCTACCGAAAAATTCTAGGTCCCACCCAGCGGGAAGATGGCAGCTGGAGACTTCGAAAATAAAAATAATAACATCAAGAATTTACATACAGTCCACTTAGTTATACTGCTCAGTATAACTATTCCGCCGCCGCGCCGCTCGGCGGCGCTGGCTTCATTCTTTTCATTCAGAGCACGTTTTTCAAGAATAGTAATTCTGCATCTGATGGGTCTAGCTCACGCAGGATTACTGTCCTTGGGCGGGCGGGAGTTAAATCTATTCGGATGTAACATCGAAAAACGATTTTTACATTTTAGAGGGCGTATTGCGCGCCGTTTTTTGAAAACCACAGGCAAAAGATTTCACGTTTATATAGGAGCGGGACGGTGCATACGTTTTTCGAACGGCGGAAGCGTCAAAATATGTTTTTGCTTATTTACAAGAATACTACACAACTTATGAAGAAACTGTAAAGAATTAGTAATACCTAACCTACGAATCAAAACAAAAATCTTTTCTATAGACCGCAGGGTTCCTGAGATCTTGACCAAATTAGGTGCAAAACAGTGTAGGTAGGTACTTTCATTCAAAAATTAAAATTAAAAATTACCGTCTCAATGTGGTAGGTACCTAATAACTGATACCTATTATCGAGATGGTTACCTTCATAGGTAAACTTTATTACGTGATGTTTCCCAGGAATAATATTCACTTTTACCGTGGTTGTTCGAAAGCCCACCAAAAAGTAGCCTACAATTCTTTAGTAGGATTTGTTTCTTCTCATCCAGATCGAAACTGCCGTTCAGATAGGTAGGTAAGGTACTCGATCATCTAGTCCGGCGTCCGTCCATTATGTACCTAAGGGATGACAGAGGAAGTTCTCCCTACATATCAACCAACCGAGAAAGTACCTACCTATAATATGTACCTAGACCACACAACTGGAGGATCTCTGTAGAACCTTGTCACAATAAAAAAAAACGACCCTTTGGCGTTTCTTACTGTGACATGGTTGTGGTCTACCTAAAATAACTTTTTGGAACCAATTATGGCATCCATCATGGGTGTAACTGCAGCCTCAGCTCCCGATAGCGTTCCAGCCCCCTCACCAATCTCAGATCTACGAGTACCAAGTACCTACCTACACCATTGACTCTGGTCCATGTATGTGCCAGCCGGCCAGTTCCATCTGTGGCCTCAACCCTCCTAACTGAACAAACTCAAATAAGAGTCTCAGTCGATTTATCGTCGATAACTTTTTGATTAAATATGGTATCGAAGAAATATTAGTGAAACAGAAAAATGCAGCTTGAATTGAATTTTATGAAAATGCAATAGGTACCTTTACTTTGTCGGTTTTGCAAAATGTGTTAGTTACCTAATTAATTTTCAGCGACGATAGGTAATATTTGATTGTAATTTTCTTCGTCAATTTTGTTTTTATTTTTGTATTTTTTGTAAAAATATATTGAATTTATTATTTTTCTGAATTCCACGAAAAAAAGGAAATGCGTCCACTCCTCAATTTAATCTACTTACTTAGGTGTTTTAATGCCTAGAAAAACTAAGTACTTACTTTAACAAAATCACCTGTTTTCCCGGAATATGTTTCAAAGACGTAGGTAGGTAAATTATGTTTCAAAGTCATGCCCATTAAATCTATTGAAGCGGAAAATTCAATTGACATCTTCACACATGATATAACTTTTGAAGTAATTTTCATAATCACATTTAAATAATTCACGATGCGAAGTTATGTGTGCGGCTCTCACACGATTCAGTCAGTCTTGTCTCTGTTCCTAGGCTTTCAGGACTTCTGAAGGTGAGTTTGAAACTTTCAAAATACTTAGGTATACTTACCTACATTGAAAATATGAAGTTGATAGGTACCTTGCTTAAAATATATATACGTAGTTACGTATTTACCTACTTTGTAGTAAACTAGGATCGTTGGTCTTGGTCCACATTGTAGTAGAAATGCGAGAATTTTTAAATCGTAATGAATCCACTGTGGAACTGTCCTGAACTCTTATTGGATTTTACTGTGGTTTTGAACAATAACAAATTAAAAATTAAAAAACAAATCCAGGCTTTACATAAAACGTCCAAGCACATACAGTTTCGCTTCTTTGACACTTATGTACCTAAATGTGTGTGTTTAATAAATATCTGTCTAAGACTAAAATATAATTAAAACAGGATCTTGCAATGAATAAAAAGCTGGGATCCTTGTACGCTGTGGTGAGCCAGAAGTTTCTCGCTCAGTTCGGATTCAAGGTGGAAGAAAGCTCGTTCTCCAAGTTTGTGGTCTACCTGCATGCACCGAAGGACTCTTCTAGCTTGGCAGTTACTAGGATATTATTTGGTAAGTTTTTACCTCATTATTCGCGTCTCTAAAATGTTTCCAAAGATCCAACAGCAAGCTGCACAAATTTGCTGTTAGATTTATCGAAATCCCTTTAACATGTAGCCAGAACAAATCTGCGTCAAATCGTATGGAATATTTGATCTCGTTTTACGTAAAATCCACTCAGCCCACTGGATCCTACAACTGGACGAAGGCGTACCTTTCCTCAATTTTTTCAGTCAATTGCTCTAATCGACCAGCCTGAGTTTGAGGCGTCTTATTTGTCCCTCAATGATTCAGATTCAGATCGTTTATGGAACCTACATCATACATTGTACTCATATTAGTATGAGTACAATGTATGATGTAGGTTAATCTAAATGTAGGTTATCATATGATGTTAGCATCATACATATATAAATAAAAATGTATGTACTAAATAATGGGTACCTACCCAATTACCCATCCATTATTTTGTACGCTTGAATTAAATGATGACGATGAGGCTATGCCTCTTACAAAAACACGATATATAAAATTTTACTGAAGAGGGGATAGGTAGTCAAGGCAATCTGCTCCTGGGCACGCCTGGGTCAGATGTGTAGTGCAGTAACTAATTTTCTACTTATTAAAATTAAATTAGTTTGAATAAGAACCTACCTACCATATTGCTTAACTTATAATTAGGCCCTTGTACCTAATCAAACGCTGATGATTGCAGTCCTTATACAGTTCCTGTGTCGTATTCTCCAGGTGTGGCCATGCTGTTTGATATCCCCGACGAGCGAGGAGGTTCGATGATGGAGAAGCGATGGGGTGACCCCAAGATTTGCCACTTTCCATTGTTGCCGTTCATACAGCCACTGCCTTTGCCGTACATGGCTGTTGTCTATGCTGGGCTGTGGTTCGGTAGGTCCACTTTAAGCCTGTTTTCAGTAAGAGAAATTAAATTTGTAATCATGACTTATTTGGGTCTTAGTAGGTACCTATAGCAAAAAGCTTCATCAATGGTAATTTTTCATGCAGCTCCATTGGAACTCTTGAGACTCTACACCCTAAGAAGTAACATTACCTGTGGGAAAGGTCTTAATTGCGATAAGCCCCTACGTAAAGAGCTGCTACCTACTACCTCCTACAAACCCGGTTATTAGGACCCCTGCAGCGTAAAAAAACACAAAGGACCTTAACTCAGAACACTTTTCAGGAGCGCTTGGCATAACCCTAGGCTACAAGTACCGTTATAGTGCTATCACCTTCACCCTTTGCTACTGGTACCTGTTCCTCATCGAGAAGAGTTTCTGGAATAACCACAGCTACCTCTTTGGACTCGTCGCTCTATTGATAAGTTTTACTGATGCTGCTTGTTATTGGTGAGTTCAAGAAACTACAGTAAACAAAACATTCATAGTTTGTTCTTCGGAAAAGTGATTGAATGCGCCTCACTGCTCTGCTGGCTAACTTATTATAATAAAGTAGCTGTCATCGTACGGAAACCTGTGCAAGGTCAAGACTTCTTCCCCTTCTGTTTCATTGGGCACCTATTAGTACCTACCTATCTTTGCAATAATGCCTCTTCCAAAACTGAAAAGGCCACTTCTAAAACATAGCATTTCCGCCTAAGCAAATATTTCTATCAGATTACATTCTCATCTTTCTTCCAGGTCCCTAGATTCTTACAAACACCCCTTAAAGTCCTCCACAGTGCCATACTGGAACTACTTCATCCTGAAGTACCAGTTCTTCATCCTGTACTTCATGGCGGGAGTCAAGAAGGGGACGGCCGAGTGGCTCACGGGTTATTCTGTGCTCTATCTGAGCGAGCACTGGGTGTTTGCGCCCTTCAGGTAAGATAAATAAGGGTATACGTACATGCGAAGGTTTGGGTGACTGCGTGTTCTTGGTCACGGGATAGATCACTATAACAAAGATAATTTTCATCCGATGAAGTCCTTTTAAAATTGAGTACCTATGTAAATCTTATCATCCCTGGTTTTCCAGACTCTTCTTAACAGTAGAACAGACCGACTACCTGATCGTCCACTGGTTCACGTTTCTCTTCGACCTGACTGTGGCGCTTTGGATGATGTGTTCATATACCCGCCACGTCGCTATGTTCTTCTGTGCCATGTTCCATCTCATGAACAGCAGGTTATTTATGATAGGTTTGTAACTTCTATAAATTGACCTCTAATCTATAAATGAACTTTCTGTTTTGTGGAAATAGGTATTTTGTGTTTTATAAGCAAGCCTATGTCCAGACCAGATGTAAAAGTGTTTCGACTTCTTAGTTAGACCTTATAACCTAACTTTTTTTTTAATTGTAATTATTAGTTCTGATGATTTTGTTATGTAATGTTTCTAAAGGTCTATGTCCACTTTTATGCTTTTAGACGTCTCCTGTATCGATTACGATTCTTAGCTCTTCTGGTTTTTCGAAGTGCTAGTCGAACTATCTAGACTAGAACAAGGCCGGCCAAAGCCAGGCACGCGGGTCACGAAGTGGCCCGCCAAGGTATTTGAATTTGCCCACCAGCACCCCGACCGACCACCACGCGCGCCCTCGCGCTTTGCGCGTCGGCGGCGGCGGCCGGCGGCGGCTCGCGGTTACACCGCTTCCATCTGATTTCTGACAGCCGTTTATGAATCTTTTTGCAATCAGTTTTAATATGTAGGTATCTGTATTTAAATGCATATGTATTTAAACTTTCTTTGAATATGTATCTTCAGAGCTGCGAACAGAAAGTTTTGCAAACTTTTGGCAAAAAGTTTGTACCTAGTGAATATTTTCCAACATTTCGCGACATTGCTAGATATGCAAATTTTAAGCAGATTTGGTTCCAACTATGTGTGGGAAAAATAATTTTCAACTCTATCATACATTATAAATAAATATCGGACTTCTCTCACTGCAAAACACATTTCTGATTTGATTGTACTTTAAACATCAGATTTAAAACCAAATATCGACAAATTACTATCAGGAAAACCTCTTCACAGATCACATTAAAAATTTTATCTACCTAGTTAAGGATGTTAATTAATTTCATGTAAAAATAAAGTAAATTAAAGCACATTTTGTGTTTTATGTATAAATTTCCATATGAATAAAGTAGTAGCGGTGGCCCGGGGCCGCCGCCACAGTCTAAGAAATTTTGCTCACCAGGAAAATCTATTGGCCAGCCTTGATCTAGAACTTTAACTAGTAAATGTGTATTTACAGGTATGTTTCCATGGGTGTGCTTGGCAACCATGCCTTTATTCTATCCCTTCGACTGGCCTAAGATTTTACCAATAAAATTGGTTAAATTGAAGAGCAAAATGTGCAAACAAATAACAGAACTTAATCAATCCAACTATGAACAAGAGCGACGGCATGAATCAAAGGATAAGAGATCTAATGATGTCGTTGACCAAGGCATTGACGATATTATGGAACATGTCAATAATTCTCATTTTAATAAAACTAATGATGAAACCGAAAAAATTAATAAAACCGATGAAGATTATGCCAAAGATTCGCTAAAGTGGACCGATAGAGAAATAAAAGAACTAGAAAAGAATATTGAACGAGAACTACTAGGGCTAACCACATTTAATGACAAAGAAACCGGTGAAAAGAAACAGAAAAACTCATGTAAACAAAGAGTTACAGTATTTCTCATATTGTTTCACGTCTTAAGCCAAGCATTTCTACCATTTTCACATTTCATCACTCAGGTAAGTGATGTTAAATAACGAACCAACACCACCTTTGCTACCGTCACCAGCTAGGAACCTCCTTATTCTTAGGGTTCCTGTAAAATCCTTGGACTGCTTTCCTTTCTTCTTCCTTCAACTTCCTTCTTTCTCCAGGGTTACAACAACTGGACAAACGGCCTCTACGGTTACTCCTGGGACATGATGGTCCACTCCTGGGACAACCACGCCGTCATCATCCAAGTTGTGGACAATTACCACCACCTACACTTCTTCGTAGACCCTGATCTCTACGTGCCAAATGACCGCTGGACAAGACATGGAGACATGGTCTATCAGTACGCTAGATGCTTGAGAGATCAGCTTGAGGAATCTAGAAAATCTAAAGTACACGTGCCTAGTTGCCAAGGATTGGAAGAAGTAAGCGCTGATGTGGAAGATTCTAAAAATGCTAATGCTGAGGTTGAATACTCTCGTGATTCCAAGGAAAGATCAGAATATACTGGAATGGCAGAAGAAAACCCTAGAGATCTCTCGACTGATATATCTATTTATGTAGATGCGTGGTATTCCCTAAATGGGCGTTTTATTCAACGCCTGTTTGACCCCAAAGTGGATCTATTAAAGGCAGAATGGAGTCCGTTCAAGAAGGTTCCATACCTGATGCCACTTTTAGATGAGGGTCTGGAGTGGAGGGCTGATTTAGAGAAGATGAGGCTGGAGGTGCATTCTTGGAGCAATTACAGCGATGTTGTATTTCTAGCGGATTTTCCAGGTTTGTTCAATAAAATAAATAGGCAGGTAGGTACCTAGGTAATTTATTTAAATATGCCAGACAGTTAAGTACCTACTCACCAAGACACAACATCATCCAAGCCAAAAGATGATGATGGGGCATAGAATCGAGTGACAACTCTCTTGGCTCAGTGGTTCAATTACAATACAATATTGATAACACCAAGTTAGAGGTACCTACCTACCTAAGTCGAATACTAAAGCACAATAGTAGCTAGGTATTGTTTCTTTAAAAAGCGATAGGTAGGTACTTAAAAATCATAATTTTAAATTCAGAATACCTATAGAAATTATTATTGTTAATATTATAAATGATTATTATTGCTTTTATTAAACACTAGCAACCCGCCCCGGCTTCGCACGGGTGCAATGCTGATACTAATCAGAATCGGCCCCCGGCCGGTACCTCCACAACCGCTGTCCCTGCATTTAAAATCTGTAATATCTTCGAAAATATTCTTTTAAATAACATGCTGTTAAAGGCCATATTAATCTTTAAGAAATGCACAATGTAGGTATTTAAGGTACTTAATTAGCTAAGGATTAATGCTGTATTGCTTAAAATCACTTCGTCAATCAGCCAATAAATAAAATGATCCCTAAAATAGACCCTGTAGTCTCTCATATAAATTCACACATTACAACCCGCACGTCTTCGCCTCCGGCCCGGCCACGGTTTCTGTGTGTGGAGTGGAGGCTTTAAGACTCTTAAAGCCTCCACTAGGGCATGTAAAAACCGGGTCTTCAATTAAATTAAGAGATAGACATATACCATCGAGGACTTTTTTGTAGTTCTTTTTAAGGTGTAGGTACATTAATGTAGTACATTATTTTGATCTATCTCGCAGGGTTCAGCCAGCGTTTGCAATGTAAGCGCAAAAAAATATGTTTATTTACGACATCACATTAGAAACCTCTAAAATTATCAGTGTTTCTCTATTATATTATGCATGTATTATACATATAAACCTTCCTCTTGAATCACTCTTTCTATTAAAAAAACCGCATCGAAATCCGTCGCGTAGTATTAAAGATCTAAGCATACCTACATAGGGACAGATAGACAGACAGAGGGAAGCGACTTTGTTTTATACTACCTATGTAAAGTTTTAAAAAATTATCATCGAGATTGGCAGTTCGTAGAACTCGTTAATCGAGTAGAACGAGTTTTCCAGGAGCCATTTGCGTAGTCTCGATTTAAAGGCCGCCGTCGTCGTCGTGGAGGTTGAATCCCCTCGGCTTGTGTCCGGCAGCCTGTTAAGAAGAACCCATGGTGTACACGGACCTCTCCGATTTGCACAATTTATGAGCTGGTGCGACCAAAATATGGGCTAGCTTATTTGCTGCGGAGAGCCCGGGTGGTGTTCATGTTCACGCCTCTACGTATAAAGACGTACCTACACACGTTTCACAAGGAACAGGCCTAAGAGCGCTTTTATCCACAGGTTACGAACAGGAGAAATACATCTCGGAGAACCTCACAAACGTGACCCTCACGGTTCTTCAAGGCATCGCGGCATACCACCCTGACGTCAGCAATGGACAGTCTCTTCTATTACACGCTGGAGAACGCGTCTCGGTTCCCTCTGGCCTATTCCATAAAGTCCTGAACATCGGCAAAGAACCTGTATTCTACATGTATACCTACAACACTACTGAAGTGGAGAAATCTGCTAAAGAAACCCCAAAGTTACCAGTGCTCTATGAGTTGTATGTTAGATTTTACAAAATGTTTTCTTTTATTAACATTATGTTCCGATATTTAGTGGAAATTATATTCTCATCGTGTAGCACCAGAATGGTAGCTTAGATCGCGAAACCAAATTGGAGGAGGGTAGGTACCTACTTCAAAAGAACCTGGGCCCGTACTTTTAAAAACGAAATCGAAGTTTCTGATTCGTTTTCGTGCAAACGCTAACCTTAGATTACCAACTCGCTTGCATAGTGCAAACGAGTTGGCTTTGCACGACAACAAAAACGAAACTCCGATTTTCCTTTTCCGAGTAGGACCTCTGGTTCATTTTGCGTTTCGTTTCTTATCATTATCACCGTATGGTTGGTGCATCGACCATTATCGGATCCCACTCTATAGGGTTCACACAATTTATTTAAACGTAAAGTGTCAGATTAAAATATACGTACAAAAATTATTTTGATTATATACCACCGCCAATTCAAATTATATCAATTTAAATAAATATTGTACCTCTTATTTTCTTGTTTTTGAACGAAAGTCAAATGTCCCGAATCCGTCAAAATTAATAACGTCGCCTGTCACCTTCAACTTGTTTTCACCGGAATCGAAACTGCCAACAACGTCATAGATCTTCTCTTGAATTGGGAGATTAAAATCTTTCAGATAGGTTTTAGGTACAAATGCTGTCAGGGATGTTTGTTGCCTGCAGTACCTTACCTATAGTCTGGACAAATCCAATGTATGAATATGTTTACAGATACCTCTGATAGTTCAAACAGCTGATGAGAGAAAATCAGTTTTATTATTTAGGTTCCATTTCGTCACTTATGATAATATTTTGATCTTGGATTTTTTGTTTTAAAATTTATTTCGCCTGCGTCGACTCAATTAAATTTAAGTAGGTAAAATCCAGTTTACAGTATTTAACGCATTATATAACCTCTACTGAAGTTATACTGTTTTCTAATTTAATAAGAATGACACGTGATCCGAGAGCTGCTGAGTTTCTGGCGCAGAGCATTTGCATTTATAGTTTAATACTTCATTGGATATAATCATAGATGTAACATTACAGAAATTTATAGCCCAGTCGTTACATTATGTACAGATACGGTTTCGATGATGGAAGGACCATCTACATTAAAAAAGTGCGAAAGACTCGTTTTACGATTCAGACACGTACTTGGCCAAAATCAGCATCAGGATCCAATGTCAGGATTAAAAATCAGCACCAGTATCAGCATCCGCTGATGTGTCTAAAAACTGCATCAGCAACAACCCTGGTACCTACGTATATTTCTTGTACGTACAGTAACATTTAATTGAGTATCTTAGTTTAAAAGGTTATTGAGGAACGCTAACGGGGTTTTCACCCTAGAACACAATGTGTTATACCCTAAAGGTAGCCAATTGTACGGAACCAATCAATAAAAAAAAAAAATATAAAATAAAATAAAATAAAATAAAGTCGTCACACACTGAAGCCGGAGGCGGAGCTGTGGCGGACGGAAGCCGAGCCAGGCGTGGCGTTCGCGGTGCGGATGTCTTCACATTGCAGGCGTGCGAGAGCCCTGGCGTCGCGGAGGCGTTTTGGAGCCTTTTGTGTGTGTAGGTATCGCATTATTGTAAATATGTCATTTTTATAATATTTTATATGGCAGTCGTTTAAACAACGATGTGGTTGAACTAGTACTATTAATTTTTCGGTATAGTCCATGTTATTTAGCGCCTTATTCGGGTCACAAGCTGAAAAAATTGTAAAAAAATACTACTCGTAACTCCGCTAGTAGCACGCCTCCACACCACGATGATAGGTATACTTAATACAATACACTACATAGATGAATATTTTTTATTATACATAGAAAACACCCAGACCAAGGAACAAAACAAATTTATGCAGATCGTACACAAATTTGTTCCGAGGCAACATGAAAATTGAGTTATCTGTATCGTCAAAATACTCAATTTGACTTTAAGCAGAGATCTTCAAAAGAAGCCAAAATTGTGAACGGTTATTATTATTACATTTGGTGCGTAGGTAGATTTTTAAGAATTGAGACTGCAACACTTTTTCAAGGTTAGGCAGTGGTTGTGGCGGGCGCAGCGAGCGACTGTCAAATTTTCGGTCGGTGTCAAATAGAAAATGAAGGCGAGACACGGCGGCGTGGCGTAATTCTTCAATCAAACAAGTTCATTCATCTTTCCCTCTTGCTGGTTGACGAGCAAATTATATCAAGCTCGAGGCGGACGTCTTCGTCATCGCGAATAAATAGTCAACGTGACCGCATAGCGCGCTCATTACTCAAATTATTAGCGCGAGGATAGCACGCCTTGCCGCGCCGCCCTGAGTATTGACATTTCAGTCATCTGTGATATAAAACGTTTCAGCGGGTATCCTGCTAACTTTTTAGGTTAATTTCCTCTGTGATGATCAGTGTTACGCTATAGCTAGGCTGTATTCGGACTGTGCTATCCAGTGACCGGTAATTGGGACTTGAAAATGGAGTCGTCGTCGATGACATACAACTTGGACATTACTCCGAATTACTCGTACATTTTCGATTTCGAGAGCGAATTTATCCATCACGACTATCGGAAATGGATGACGGAGAATTGGACAGTCGCTTTTTACTATGTGGGGGTTTATATGGCGTTCATTTTCTTCGGACAATATTACATGCAGAACAGACCGAGGTGAGTCCTATTTTATTAATTTTCATGGCCAGCGACGTCCCGTGGGCTCCTGGCTTCCTTCCGAGAGTATTATGGGAAATCGTGAGGCAATTCGACATACCTCGCGTTATAGTGTTGTTATGTAAATAAAAGACCAAAATAACATTTCTTTGACTACTCACAGTAGGTACTTTCATTCAATGCACTGATAGTTTTTCTGCAATAGGAACATATTAAACTATATTTCAATCAATGGGTACAACAATTCAAGTTATGCTAGGTATAGTTTTCTCCTTCAGATGTTGTTATCCATAATAGTTTTAAATTAGACTTGCCTAATAATAATTATAAAACTACTTATATTATTCCTTTGAACAATACCTAGTTAAAAAAGTTTATTTCCTGTTTCATACAATTGAAATGGCTGCCTACAATTTTGAAAGCTAATTAGTCTTTAAGAAACTCAAAACTGGAATTCTTTTACCTCCGCTGTTGGAGAGAAAGTTTTGCAATGTTTTAAAAACTGAATGTGAAAGTCCTGTTGCTGTGAGTCATATTAAAAATTGCACATACTGTCCAATATGCTGTTAACCTATTACAAACTTGCTCATTAGCTTTTAATCATTGATTATCAAATAATAGTCAAGTTCATAAAAAAAAACTAAAAAACTGAAGAATCAGATAGTACATAAATGAAGAAAATAGGGTACCTACTTATGTTTGTCGACCTACCTTAAGCTTGCTGTTCCTACAGATAAAAAATGTGAGCAGGGTGAAGTGCTGAAAGAAATTTTATTTTCAATGTTCCAACATAATTTATATTGAATACTTTCTCCCTAAACCCTACTTGTAAGGCAAAGGAAGTTTGATATGATTATGTAAAATTTTCGCTGTTTAATTCATTAAAACAATAGCACGTAATGTTAACAATAATTCTTCGCTGGCCCCTAGACCTCGGGTCAACATGCATTATAAATTTACAAATAATTCATTATGTAAATAACAACTATGGCCTATAATTATTACACTGCCTTAATCACATCACACTAATATAAATGTGAAAGATTGGATGTATGTTTATTAACTCTTCACACCACAACTATTGAACACATCAGGCAAAAATTTTGCAATCCCATATATCAGTTCCCATGGGATAGAAATACTTAAACTTTAAATGTTTCCATGCCTCAACACATGCGAAGCAGCTGGCATTAAATGCCGCCGCCATTCCCTGTACTTTTTACTACCTGTTATATAAGGCAGAAACTATAAACATTAATGATCGTGACACTTTTGAATAAATAATTTGTTCGAAAAAACAATTACAGATTAATCAAAAATAAACTTGCTTTTTATCTTTTAATCTATCTTAGTAAGCCTAGCTAGCACTTAGTCCAACTTTCTTACTAAATACATAAACCTGACCTTTCTTCCAAAATAAAGATTAAAGTCTTAAATTATTTGGATCAAGACCAATTATTTTTCAGTTGCAAACAAATTAAAATAAAAGTATTAGCTCTAGCCATCTTTTGAGATGTCAGTGCAGATCTCAGTTACCCCACTTACAATTAGAATTATCCATATTTTAATAAAAAAAAATCAGTGCATTAAAAGCTGAAGTCTTATTCCTTGTATCAATGACAGACTGACAACAGACACCTCAAACAACCGCTCAACATAAACATATCTGTCTTAAATATCCCAAAAACAATGATTCAACCCTCCTATTTAAACATGTTTACCAACTGTAGGCATCCGTGGTCTCATTGGAATTTTATAGTTCCCCATAAAGGGGAGACAGGGCTTTTCTCAGTATAAGGCCCCTAAAGGGGGCAGGGGATTTCTCAGTGGGTGTAGGTGGGTGGCACTTGTGAATGAAGACTCTGAAGACGCCACTAGCCCACTGCAATATTACGTAAGCGAGTTGGCACGCTCGCCTAGTCTGGTCACTATGCGCCGGCATATTTTAGAGGTGGAAGAATTCAACATAGAAATTTATGTCGACGGGGCACGATGTCGTTTTACTTGAAGAGATACATACTACAAGCACAAATCATTTTCAACTGTAATGATTAAAGATAAGTAGAGTCTAAAAAGAAATGGAAGTAATTTTCTACTTTACCTTTCATTGTGACTGTACAACAAGACGCGAGAGTCTTTTGCATCTCGAAAATTTACTTGTTTTCGACACATAATCGATACAGAAATGGTGCTAGGTAGGTTTTGACTATCATTTTCTACGATCACATGACGCACTACTCTAGCTTATAGAATATCATATTCCCGTTGTAATTGGCCGTGCTATAGAGGAGACAGGTTCAAATCAATTTCAACCGTTTTAAAATCATATTGCTCAGACGCCCATATGCATCGATACAATTAAATTGCCCTCAATACCAGCCAAATCTGTTAACATAATACAAGTCATTGTGGCTGTGATATAATTAAATAGAACAAGCTTGCCCGGCCACAATTATCCCCGCAGATTCCGATCCGTAGCCATTTTGATAAAAAAAAAAGTAGACAATAAATCGGAGTTCACTTTAATACACACCTCTGTGCTTTTCGATGGTTTATTGGACCAATAGAGCACGATGGGCTCACATTTCATCTTCATTATATTTACAGTAAAAACAATGTTAATTGTTTGTGTAATTATTTTTTAAGTTACTTATATCGAAGTTCTATCGAACGTAAAATTGTCAGACGCCGTTATTTTATGATAAATCTTAGCTAATCTTAAAATTGTTAACCGGACAGAAACACGAACAATTGTTTTTAAATTGCTATTTACTTTAATGTCTATTATTATCTATAGCCATCTATGAATTTTCTCACCGAGACTACTAAACTTCAAGATTTCAATCGATACATAATCTCATGTTTGCATACGTTGGAATTTTCGCATCAACTACCTATACTTACGTTTCATGCAAAACCAGTCGCATTGACGTAGGTAATATACTAATACGGTTCTGTGGTAGATTGTGTGATTGTCCGATAACCGGTTTATGGAGGCTGTTCCATAAAGATGAATTGCTCTCATCATATCGATAGATAAAAGGTAAATAATGAATGTGACAATAAGTAAGGTCGCCGCCAGAAATTCCTGAAAATACGCTATATTATTCGAATTTACAACTTGATATCGATTTCTAGTAAATAATAAAAGTACCGAAAGTATTATAATTGTGTCTGTTTGTAACCTTTTCGCAACTAAAAGCCTCTAAGATGATTGCAGTCGGGAAGGCCATTCATTAGCTTTTTTGTTGCTACATTCTTGTAACTTATTTTGTAATTATACAAGATTTAGGCCTTCCTTAAAAATAAATAAAAAGATTGATGAACTTCATATAATATGTACATTATGTATATGTAGGTATGTTCGTTGATTTATCCGTCAATTACGGACAGATCTTGATGATTCTTTCACTATTGTATAGAGAATAAAGGTCCCATTTTAATTTAATTTTCGACCTATTAGTATTTGTCCCACAAAACTTAAGAAAAAAGTAAATATTAAGGAATTTGAAGTTGGTTTTAAGTTTTTTTTAAACATTAAAATTATGGATGTTTGACTCATCGATGTTGCTTGTAGGCTGAAGGTAAGAAATGGAAAAATAAGAACATTATATATTGAATGCCAAGATCTTCGCGTAGTTCTTCGGTCAGAATCTAATTTGGGGTCGTTATGCTAGATTTATTGCTCACAATAAGTCCCTCCCGCGTTCTACATATAAAGTGAAGTAATCTGAATTACTCAACATAAAAAGAATTTAAGAATTACTAATAACTACCCACAGAAAAGTACCGGTTATGAAAATCTCGTCTTAGAGTCTAGGTAGAAGGAACATAAAAGAGGTGATTACCGATTTTTCATGAATTATTAATCAGACCGGCGCGGCGGCGGTCGATTCGTTCAGAATTATGGGGATTTAATAATAATCGCAATAATATTTTTCTTCCAATGTAAGTTCCTGCCTGAGGCTTTCTCAAAGTCCCTAATCGTGTTTTCATCAAAAATCCCTTCAGAAGAACAACACGACCAGATGTTTTTGAAGGAAATTTACGGAAACAGACGACAAAATATCATAAATTGTGCATGATTAAATGAACACACTTTGATAGAAGATGAGTTAACACATGAGTCAAAAGGGAAGAACAAAGGTATATACAGAACTGCTTCTTCATGAAGTTCTCAAGACAGAATTCAGATTAATTTGTAGGTCTCGATTGCATTTTCCACAATCGTACCTACCTACCTACATAAGTAAATAGGTTGCTCGAGGTCAGTTAGTTTATTTTCCTTGTTTTATCACCTGTTATGTTAAAAATGGTGTGTAAAACTACACTTGAAACTTATAATAAAATTCAACTTAACATAAAACTAATGCCCATGAAAATATCGTAACCTACCAATACCTACCTAATATAAGGCCGTAAAACCTATTTTTGGGAAACTTCCGCAATACCTACCCAATGATTTGTGTTCGCAAAACCGAGACCCACGCTTAACCTTATTTAAATAACTTGTGGGTTTTTGACAGTGACATTGAGTATTCTATTCTAATGAGGTGGTAATACCAAGGATTCCTATATCCATATCCCGTTTGGTCAAGTGGATACCAGAAATAAATAATCTTAAGCTTGTTGCCTCGATTTAGTCTCTGCCTATAGATGTATGTAATAAAACTAGAGTTATATGCCGACGTAACTATTTTATGAGCAAGTTTAAACGCTGACTGCGGGCGCGCTCTCGCAGCACCGCTGAAGCTGGGCAGTTCCTGCATCCATGATTCTTTACATAGTATAAAACAAAGTCGCTCTCGCTGTCTGTCTGTCTGTCCCTATGTATGCTTAGATCATTAAAACTACGCAACGGATTTTGATGTGTTTTTTATAGGTAGAGTGATTCAAGAGGAAGGTTTTTATGTATAATACGTGCATAATATAGTAGAGAAACACTGATAATTTAAGAAGTTTCTAACATAGATATAAATCATTAGATAGGCCCTTACCGCAGTGAGACCGCGCCGTGTTGTTCCACAGTCGAAGTGAGTGAGGCTCACTAACCTGGAGTTAGTGCACATCCTAACACAGTGTGAGCCGGACGTGTTGTAAAGGAGGTTTGCTAACTTTGCGAGCAGTTTACTGTCACAAAATGCCATCGTGTGCCTTTCTAAAGTGCAACAACAATTCTAGAAACACAAATAAAGCCAGAGGTGTAACATTTCACTCGTAAGTAGGTATTGCGATTTCATTGAAAAACTTTTATTTTTCTTCCGCACTGTCCGAAAATAACAAATTTAAATGGCGAGTGCACGAAAGAGAAAGTCGTGTTGGCAACTAATCTGGGAGAAAAAGAGATGACACTATTTTCTCGGTACCTACGCTTCAGCGTAGACTGCACCGTTTTACAAATTGCACAGGTTTGTTTAGATAGTCACATTTTCGATTTCAGGGCTTATTAGGCCGTTTTTTTTTCATAGAAGTATGTGCAATACGATTGCACACGAAATAATAATAATAATGATTAGGTTTATTGGCAAAAACACTATTTCTAACTATTATTTGTTCTACACAAATTGCACAGATTTTTGACACTATGTTGACGCACACATTCAAACATTTTCGATTTCAGGGCATCTAAGGGTATACTTTTTTCAGGAAAGTGTGTGCAATACGATTGCACACGAAATGGTAATAACAACAGATAATTATAATGGCAGAAACACGATTTTTTTAACTACTTTTTTGAATGTGTGCGTTAACCGTTAGTGTGCGTGCGTCGGCATTTTGTTAACCCACACATTCAAAAACAATGCCACAGATTTTGGTGTCGGGGCCTATCTAACGATATAAATCTATGGTTTCTAATGTGATATCGTAAATAAACACATTTTTTTTCCGCTTACATTGCAAACGCTGGCTGATCCCTACGAGATAAAACAAAATAATGTACTACAGTATAATGTACACCTTAAAAATGTCTACAAAAAAGTCCGCTATGGCTCTAAGAGATAGACATGTGCATGTCTATCTCTTAGAGCCTTATCATATCACACTAGCGGTGTGCGAGCGGCTGCGGGGCGGAGCGGAGCAGAGCTGGGAGACAGCGGTTGCGGCGGTACCGGCTGAGGGGCCGATTGTGTAGTATATTTAGTATCAGCATTGCACCCGTGCGAAGTCGGGGTGGGTCGCTAGTAATATTATAAATTCGAAAATAACTCTGTCTGTTACTTTTTCACGCCTAAACGGCTGAACAGTTTGGCAGGGAGGTAAATGGTATCCTGGGGGTTCCGTATGACATAGGATACCTAAAAAGCGTGCGAAGCCGCAGGCACCATCTAGCTAAATATAAAAACGAAATTGTTTCACTAAGACTTCAGAAGTATTGTATGACCGTTAATCCAGTACTCGGACCCTACATTCGTTATAAATACTGTCGTGTTCTCTTTTAAATATTGAGTGAGAGCTACGCAAAATATTTTACATCAAAAACTACTTGTCTGTTATCAACTTCTCCTAGCTGTTATCACCGGCTATCAACACATACGTGATGCTGATACCACAGTTGGAGGTTAACCTACCAGTTTCAATTTGCTATATTTACCGCGTAATAGTAAAATTTCCTGAATTTCAGTAATTCGTCTGACTTTAGGGAATTACCATCATATAATTTGTCTCTTTGTCTTTTGTATGTTTTAATTATTTTTAATTGTCCGCTATTAATATGTTTAAAAGATAGGTAGTAAGTTATCTTACTGTAAAACACGTCATAAATAAAGCATTTTTACACTATAATCTTCTAGATCTAGACTGTAGAAGATTTAACCCTAGCTCACTAACCTTAATTTCGAGTAACGTTATCACTTACCATTCGTAAATTTTACGACGACTTAAAACATCAATATTTTGTTATTCAGTTTTTATTAATGAGACAAAACAACCATAATTAGAACGTTTAGCCTCCCTGAGTAAAACTTAAGGGTCTATTTCGAAAATAACTTATAAGAATAGTAAGTAGACCCATAAACAATATGCTCCCTGCAAATCGCTTGTTTGCTGCCTTACAGAAGTTCAAGGTCTTATGATTTTTTTTGTAGGATATTAGCTGCAAGTTTTAAAAGTTCTGGGAACACCTTGAATGGCTTACCTGAAAACCATAAATATTCATGATTTCACCGATGATTTGGCTTCATATTTGTGTGCAAAGTTACAGTCTGAATTTTTTATAACTCGTTATCTCTCGTTTCAAAATATGTGCATCCGCAATAAGTGACTCCAGGTCTCTAATAATACAATTTAGGAAGGTATTAGAAACGGGTAGGGTGGCAGAAGTCAGGAACATACCGAAACACTAAATGCTCCAGGTACTCCTCGTCATTTTTACGAATGGTTAGTGATCTAGGGTTAAGATTATAGAGTAAAAATATATATTTTCTATAAATTTCTTTGGACACTTTCTTTCTTTAGATCGGTTTCAAAACCCTTAAGGTCTCGCTTTGTCTGTCCTTTTTTCCCTCCTTAATAACTCAAAAACTACTGCAACTATCAACTTGAAATTTAAAATGATAATACCTACATTTCGTGCGCCTGTACAGATTTATAGAAAAATAAATGAAAAATGAAAATGAATATTTTCCATACAAATTGTGATGCCGAAATTTTAAAAGATACCTACCTACAGAGTCATATGGGGTATCAAATGAAAGGTATCATTTTGCACATTTCAAAATATTTTTTGAAATTTTTGTAGGTTTCATACTTTTTAAAATATTTTGAAAATAGTCAAAAAAATTCCCATTCCCCCCCCTATCTCCGAAGTTTGCCAAGCGATCCATTTAAAATGTATGAAGCGTTTGTAGATATGGATCTATATTTTACAGGAAAAATATAGAGAAGTCTGTAAAAAGAACACTTTTTGAAAAATGGTCAAAAAGGAATAATATTCAAAAGGGGGACACCCCGCCGAATGGGGTATCAAATGAAAGGTATTGGTTTGGACATTTCAAACCAGTTATTCAAATTTCTGTAGCTTTTATACTTTTTGAAATATTTCGAAAAAAGTCGTAAAATTTACCATTACCCACCATAACCGAACCACCAATATAACCGAAGCACGCAGAGAGATCCATCTGAAATGTAGGTTGGTACCTACTATTCTTAGGTATTCGTTAAATTGCGAAGTCTCTAACCAGTACTTTAGGTACATATTTGTTGACAAACTTTCAAAACCCTCGGCGCGCGAGTTACACTCGCACTTGACGGATCTTGTTTTATCATAGGGTATAGAATAGGCTATTTTGAATGTAGCTAGATAGAGCATAACTGACAGAATCATGATTGCAATTTGAGCTTCGGACATCTAGTATTATTGGCTGTATTGTATAACTGACAAACTATCAGGCTACAGACATCTTCAAGCTCTCGTAACGTTGAGAAAAAAATATATTTAAAAACATTCAATCACCTTTCTCAAGCATGACTGTAATTAATTTGGATTGGACTGAAGTCTTGAACTTTAGATATATTTTATCAGTTAGTTTCCAAACACTGGATGACCTAAGTATCAGGTTTTTGATATGAAATAACAAATTCAATCAGCTTTCTCAAGCATGAAGAATGCATGCAATTTGGACTTTTGGCATGAATTTAAGACATTTATCAGTTGTTTGTTTCGTAAAACTGAAGATTATTTAAAATAATAAATGCAATCAGCTTTCTAAAGCATGAAGAACGACTGCAGCCGTGACTGCAGTTTGGACTTTAGGCGTGGAGTTAATACTTGGACTTTCAACTTTTATCAGTGTTTGTTTCTTAATACTGAATCACCTAAATATCAGGTTATTGATATGACATAATAAATTCAACCAGCTTTCTAAAGCATGAAGAACCATGGCAATTTGGACTTTAGCCTTGAACTTAAGACTTGGACTTTAGACATTTATCAGTTGTTTGTTTCCTAATACTGAAGGTTATTTGAAAGAATAAATTCAATCAGCTTTCTATAGCATGCAGAACGACTGCAATTTGTAATTTAGGCTTGGAGTTAAGACTTGAACTTTAGACATTTATCAGTTGTTTGTTTCTTAATACTGAATGACTCTAGTATCTGGTTAGATATTTATTTATTTTACAGATTATATTTATTATAGAATTATTATTTTATTAGATATGAAAGAATAAATTCACTTGGACTTTAAACATGTATCAGTTGATTGTTTTGTTAATGCTGAATTACCTAAGTACTTATCACGTTATTTGAAAGAATAAATTCAATCATAGAACGATTGCAATTTGGACTTCACGCATGGACTTTTATCGGTTGTTTGTTTCCTAAAACTGAACTAAAAGGCGTTTAACTTGATATCGTTTTAAACCCTCGTAAATCTTATTAAATATTCAACACAAATCATGGTATTAAAATAATAATTGTTTCTGTTTTCCTTGTGCAGCAAAGCAAGGGTACCAGGAAACTCTGTGACCCCTGTAAGGCCAACACCATGCTTCAAAGATGCTATTAACGTTGCAAAAACATATACCTAGCCTGCCGGTTTGCAAGTCAATGACCTGTTCTTGAACCATCCGATTGGCATCTCTTGACCGCGTTCAATGTTGATTGAACTTTACTGCAAAGCCTTGTATTTTAGATTTAAAATTTGCGGTCATTTCTCCCCACTTCTGAGTAAAGGCCTGCCCCAAATGTTAATGAATTTTTTATTTATAAGAAAAGCTATTTGCTGCGATACCTCTCGCTCGATACAAAAACAGTCATCAAAACTTCATTTTGTTATCTTGAAACACCATTACCTATTTAAATAAGCTATTGTAATGAAATTTAATTAAAAAAAATATAAAAAACTATACATTATTATCTCTTATTTTTATTAAAGCTTGATTTTTACAGCCTATACATATACTTGAGTAATGTTTTTCCAATGCAGTAATTATGCTATAATAGCTTTGATTGAAATATTACCCAAAGGAAATAAATATCCAGTAAAAAAATAAATAAACAAAAACCCACTATGTTATTTAATCATAAATGTCTTCACTATAAACTTAGCTATAAAATAATAATATTGCCACCACATGGCTTTAAAATGTTGTGTGACTTGTGTGATTATTGGGTTGTTAGAATTAATAAACATTGGCCTTTTGTTGCCGCTTGGCATAGTGACCTGCCAGAAATCCGACTATGGAAGATATCTCGTGACATATTATTTGTCTATAAAGTAATTACCATTGCAACAACATTTTGCCATAATAGTGTTTCCTCGTACTAACCGGAAAGCGTTATGTTTTTTCATACGTCCATGTATTCGTTGGATAACTATGCTGGGACTCGAACTCGAAGCATCAAAACGGCTTAAAGTATTTTTGGTACATGAGGTCTTAAAGAACCCATCTGATACACCTTATACATATGTAGGTCTTTTCCCCTTGATGGCAGATTCGGGTTTTTTGCGTTTTGTAAATTACTTAGGTAGGAGGTACTTTTTTGCCAGAACTGTTGCAGCAGAGATTTTTTTGTCCTCAACCTATTCCGTCCTAATGTGGCCTGCCCATTGCCATCTGAGTGTGGCGGTCTTAACTCCCACGTCGGCAATACCAGTTAGGGAGCGATGCGTCGTGTTCTTAACGCGATCGATTCGTCGGAAACCCAGGATCCTACGCTCCATTGCCCTCTGGCATATCTTGAGCCTGGACTTTTGTAGCTCAGTCAGCGACCATATCTGCGCACCGTAGGTTAGGATGGGAAGGATGTACATATCGATGAGTTTGCGCTTCAGTGTCAGAGGAAGGTTTTCCTTCATGTGCATTTTGATGGACAGAGATTAGCTTGTTTAAATAATCGCTATTCTAATAATTCTTTTTATTATTTATTACAAATTTACATTATACAAATTAAAATTGCGATTGAATTTCTCCCAATACTCTACCCTGCCTGATCCCATATCTTTGAACATAGTGTCTAGGGGTCTAGGTAGGGTAGGCTTTTCCTTCGTAGGATGGCAATAAGTAAACCATGCATCTTTCCAGCAAACTTAACTTCTGTGATGATGATTGTACTCCGACTCTAAAGCCGACAGTTTCAATAGCTCTACGCAGAACACTGATAACAATTTCCACGTTATCTGATAGCCTTCTGTCTGGCTCTCTCGTTATCTCATCGGACCACTCTGTTACATAACGCATCATTTGTATGAATTTGGCGCAAGCGAACGAGCTGTCGAATAGGTTTATGTTTTTTACCGACTTCGAAAAAATGAGGAGGTTATATGTTCGGCTGTATGTATGGTTTTTGGTGTATCTTCGTCGTTTTCTCCGTCTTTTATTGACCGATTTTCAAAATTCTTTGCCTATTGTATAGAAAATCATACCAAGGTGGTTCCATATTTTTTTTATTCCCTGGGGATTAGTTTTTTCAAAACAATCAAATTATATTCATAGCAAAATATTGCTCTATTCATCATAAATATTAATTAATTTAAATAACCTACAAGACAAAAGTAGTTTTGTAAAACATGACATGACTCACTGCCACTTGACAACGCATTTATCTTACTAATACCTAATTAATTGCCTTGTTATCATATTCGGGCATTAATTTTGATAAATAGGGTTATATGTTATCAGGGCTAAATATCTTGTTCGCCTTCAATCCATGGTGCTTTTTTTAAATGATTTCCTAAATAAACATAGGTAGGTATGGTATAAATAAATGTTGTACATACTGTTAGTTATTGGTATAATTTGATTGTTTGAAAGATATAAAAACCGAATACTTATTACGGTTTAAACAGTTTTTTTTTAGTTTTGCGGAATTATTATATTATACTAATCCCTCGCGAATAAAATTTTTATGGAACCACCTGAGGTTCATCCATAATACAACTGCAAAAGATTCATCCAAATCAGTCCATAAATGACGTGAGAAATCGACGGACATACATAAAAAAACATTTTTTTAGATTTTTATAATCTAGTTGTTCAAGAACATACCTGAAAGTTTAATATAAATTGAAAAGAATTGATTGAAACAACTGAAAAAAATTATTGAAAAATAACACGTGTGGAAGCTAATTAAAACCAGCAATTTATTTTAGTAACAGATGAAATAAATAAAATCAATTCAACACCCTACGAAAACAAAATGAACAACATAGTCGTTTAAAATAACTAGGTACACACTACATTACTTACATTTTTAGAGCTATTGAAATGAAATGGCAATGCTACCAGCATTCTGGGCACTCTGCCTTCTGGTGACTGCTTAGATTTTTATGAAATAGATATAAATGTAAATACTAGTTGTAATTGTTTAATTCTGTTGCAATTTTTGTGGTGAGACGGCGCATTGTGCGCCATTTTGTGAAAAGGATATGACCATACGTATTTGGAATTTACACGACTTATGAAGAAACGTTAAGGGGACCAGATAATAAGTAATAAATAGCCTACGAATCGAAACATAAAGTAATTTGAATAGACCGCAGGGTTGTTGACCAAATTATAGCAACAGAGTACTTTCATGTTCTTTTTTATCGTATTTTTTCGTATATTCATATTCAATGAACCAAAAAGAAAATTAATTTTCTGTAGCATCCTTTTACAAAAAATAAAAACAAAAAAACTCGTGAGACCAAAAAACAAAGTTATACCTACTGTAAATTTTAGTCACATTTTTTTTACTTAATGCTTTTTACCACGGTTATCCCGTGAGTACCGAGATCTAGGCGTAGTTTGACCACTAGACGCGTAAGGTTCGCCCCTTAAGATTAAAGTAGCTATCACTATATTTTATTTCTGTTAAAAACAGGCACAACATATTCGACTTGTTTGTGCAAATGTCAGTCATTTGCACGACAAACATAGCCACCTAATCATTTATCGTATACAAGCTTAAGGTAGATAAGTAAACAGTAGGTAGTAACTAAGGTCATAATTACTGACCTACCTATCTGTTTATGCAAGCATCGTATGATTTTGTAATTGCTTATTTTTTTGTTGATAAACCTTTTATGCAATTTAAGAGATAGACATATCGCCTGAGGTGAGGTCTTTTACGATAAAAAGTAGCCTGCTTACGCAGGCGACTTTGTTCGTGGCCATTTGCATTTAATATCCTATCTGCGGCATAACGTATTGAGAATATTGTTTTGTAGAAAACAGTCTATCTTGGAGATTGTACATTCCATCATTCAGCTATTCTCCGATCACCGACAGACATCTACTCTCATCATCATCAACAGACATTTACTCTCATCATCATCAACAGACATTTACTCTCATCACCAGCCTAAAAATAAGCAGAGCTTGTGTTATGGGTTCCATCCATCCAGATGGTACATCTACTATCTGGATCTATATCTGGACTATAATAAAAGTTAAATAAAGTAAAAATAAAAGAATAATTTCAAAAAAAATGGGAATGACTTACGTTATAAACATAGGAAACACCTGGGTGTTCCTTATCTCCTAATCTGCAAATATTTATTCCGTGTCTGGGCAAGGAATAAATATTAGCAGACGAACCCAAAAACTTCTGTGTCTCAGCTGGCTGGACCTTCCTTCGCCCACAGTAGGTACTACAGAGGTCATCAGTAATCTCTCGACTCTTGCCCCTTTACAGCAAGATTGTATCTAACGTTTGACAAGTCATAGCCTATGCACTAATTAAGTTAATTAATTGTTATGTGTACTTATTGACGATAAATGATCTTTATCTTATCTTAATACGAAGATTATTAGATCTAGCTTAGTAATTTGAGGATGATTCATCATCATCATCAGCCTGTATTAGTCCACTGCTGGACATAGGCCTCCCCTAATCTGCGCTATAGCGCCCCAGAATGATTGACTCATGCTATCCCTCTCCCCAGGTTCGAGCTCCGACGAACGCTGCAGCTATGGAACTGCGGTCTAGCAGCCTTCAGCATCATGGGAGCCTGCCGGACTCTGCCTGAGTTCGTGCACGTGCTCAGAAACTACGGGATCTACCACTCCATCTGCGTGCCAAGGTAGGATTACGGATACAACAGGGATTTTTAGACTTCAGGTTAACAGATGCATCTTATAAACTCGCTCTAATTTTTTATAGAGGTACAGTCCTGCAGGTAAATTTTCATTCGCAAAGAGTCGTCGACATAATTTTGAAAAAAGCAGTTCAACTTTGAATTCTTCTTTTTTAGGCTCATGAGCTCATGGGGCATTGTCATAAATTTTTCGGTTCTTTAACACTTTCATAACCCAAGACGCAGCTGTCTATGAGGCTGGGCAGTGAATGCGTTAAACTAAGATGAAAGCAAAAATCATCAAAATCATTAATCAAAAAGGAAATTAATACAAATTGCAAAGAAGACTAAACACGGTGACCAAACGACTTCAAAATATTGAGACTAAGACCAAATCAACCTACTTAATTAAAAGGCAATGCGGCATCGTTCAGAAATTCAGAACTGGACAGCAATTGTGTTAAATGTCACTTGTGATCCGGCTGGAAGGACCAAGTGCTCAATTGACCTTGTGATTCGGAATTAGCAAAAGCTAAATTGGCCGTGGTCGAATGTGATCGATTGTAGCCATTCGGTCTAATGACTATTAGTTTGCACTGCCGGCGAATGGTTAAAGATAGATTCATCTCGTCCACTCATCTTGTTATTACCGGTTTTTATTATTATTATTGTGAGGAATATGTTTTGCATTGCTAGTGGTTCGTAGTCAGTCACTACTTAGTATAAAACAAAGTCGCTTCTATCGATATACGATCTAAGCATACATAGGGACAGACAGACAGACAGTGTCTGTCTGTCCCTATGTATGCTTAGATCTTTAAAACTACGCAACGGATTTTGATGCGGTTTTTTATTAGATAGAGTAATTCAAGAGGAAGGTTTATATGTATAATACATGCATAATAAATATAGTAGAGAAACACTGATAATTTTAGAGGTTTCTAATGCGATGTCTTAAATAAACACATTTTTTTGCGCTTACATTTCAATTTTATCCTTTACTTACAGCATTAATCCTTATCCAATTAAGTACCTTAAATATATTGTGCATTTAATATAGATCAATATGGCTCTTTACAGCATGTTATTTAAATGAATATTTTCGAAGATATTACAGATTATAAATGCAGGGACATAGCGATTACGGCGGTACCGGCCGGGGGGCCGATTCTGTAGTTTATTTAGTATCAGCATTGCACCCGTGCGAAGACGGGGCGGGTCGCTAGTAAGAAATAACAACCGGTGATTTGGCCCGGAAAGTAACCGGTACTTCAGGAAAACAAACAGGCCAATTTTAATTCTTTCTTCTTCTTAACCTTGAGTTAAACTGAAAGGTACCAACATTTTGTGATGGTAACGTGTACTCGCACGTTCGTTTTTTGCGTGACGAGATCGAATCACGACTTCTGAAATTAGTAAAATTAGAAGCTCTTCAGAGCATACGATAATGGCCTGCTAATAAGGAAGTTTATTATGTTGTCTATGTAACTGTGAATTACAGTAATAACAACTGAATTGAGATAACCGTCGGGTTTTTTACCAAGTTTTATTTATTGTCATAATCCGTCTGGCAAAAGTTTACTGCACAAACGGTGTTATCATTTTATCATATCAGTGGTTATCAGATAAATTTCTACCGGTTGGTATCAAACTATACAGGTGTGCATGCCACAAGCTAAACTGTCGTCAATTTTGTTATAAAACTGCAGGAATCTAAATGGCTTTGCTGAACCCTCTCAGCAGACTTTATAATGAAATTTTTTTTTCCTTTAAAATCGCCAGTAGGCCTCTAATTCTAATATATTCTGTAATCTGTTGTCGACCCCTACTTAGTTTACTAGATTAGGGCCCAATACCCCAATATAATAGATATTTCCGATACATATTAAATAGTATTTTAGTAAAACGCGAAAAAACTAAGCACGCCGCTTTCTTTACTATATAATGCGGACCAACCTAGTTTTTATCATTAACGTTTCTTAACGCCAGAAAGATAAAAATAATTAAATAATTAAGTCACTTGCCTAAATTCTAAAAATAACCTCTTAAAGTAATTACTTACGTTGGTGGGTCATACCATACATAATGTAGTCATACATAATCGTAAATCGTGAAGGTGTGGCCGCCGTGCCTTTGGCAAGCGTGTTGAAATCGACACCCATTGTTTTGATAAATTCACATGAGCTTGTAAACTAAACCATTTAAAACTAAGAGATTCCAAACGTCTGATAACAACAGATGCTGATAACGACATCTGTTTGTACGATCTTATATAATTTTTCATGGTATTTTCTGTATAAAGTAAAAATATCTATATGTTTTGTTTAAGCATATCAGCCATCTAGTACCCATAACACAAGCTCTGCTTAGCTTAGGGCTAGATAATAATAATAATGCTGGACAATTCTAGATGATGATGCTGTGTGGATTGTCCAGCATTACTTATTTATTAATTTTCAGTCAAAACTTCAACGGCATGATAATCAGACCGAGACTTATCACAGGTTATTACCCAACAACAATAATATTAACAATACCAGTAAATAGCATAAGCCCGTCACAGGATTACTGCAGGGGTATTTTAATTCATTCGATTCGTTTCCGAATCGAATCTGACGGATTCGAGTTCGATTCCGACGCGAATTTGTTGATTAATGGCCATGTCAATGAGGAGGAGCTAGGTTTAAAGAACTTTATTTCTCATAAAAACCATACAGTTCATTTAAAATGAGATAAATTTAAACAGTCACTGTGTACTAAAACTAACTTTAAGTAGGTAATAACTCCTGGGATTTGAGGCTTAACTTAAATTACTAATCATAACTAATTATGTTAGCTCCTTATTTCGATCATCAACCCGAGGCGAAAACAAAATAGCGTTTTAAAGATCCGTCGGATTCGATTCGGAAACGAATCGGTGAATTAAAATACCCCTGCTGCTGGAGCGAGCCATCGACACTTTGGTGACAATGTCCTGTAGGTTGTGGTAAATTTCTGTGATCTAGTGGTTGCCGGCGAACTGCTGCTACTCACGCGAAGGCATGCGTGTTTAGTGGTAGGTTGATGCCCTTTCCTGAAATCAGGCTGAAGGAGTAAAGGATATTCACGATCATATTTGTGGAATTGCTTTAATTTAAAAGTATAGCTCACTAGAGAAACTGTTTTAGTTTTCTCTTGTCTTTGGCCATGGTAGGTATTCTAATCTTGGGACTCTCATATCATAGTCAGCCTATATTAGTCCACTGCTAGATAGACCTCCCCTAATGCCATACGAATACAAGTCGATTATTTATAACCTCAAGGGGCGCTGAAGACAGGGCCATAGCGCCCTGTCTTCAGCGCGTAAATAAAGTTGAATGAATACCACGAACGAAACCATGACTGATTTTTTTATGAGTCTTGTTTCTTGTATGGAATTATCAATAGAGATATCATTAGCTGATATTTCTATCATTATATTTTATGACTCGATAATAAAATATCACACGAGTTTATGATTCATTATTACTTATAATTATATGATTTATTGATTGATGACTTCGTAAACAGTTTCGATTTTCTTTTACGATTCTTGCTAATCTTAATAAAAATTTAGCTTTTATAAAAATAGCTTTAGACGGTGACGACTCGTCCTCTTAGATAAAGTCAAACAAATAGCAACTTCCTCAAAACGCTTTCCATTGTTTGATAAGATTTTCCAGCATTATTATTGCTTGTTCAAAATATGTTCTGGCATACGAATAGCGTTCGATTTCCTCCACTCAAGGTTGGCAAAATATTATGCTATTCCCGCTTGCCTACAGCTACGGTATTACAGAAATACATATCTGTGTAATTTCTAATTATAAGATGGGCGGGATGAATGAAATCTCTTTGAAAATAGTCCAAAGTCCAGCTTTTTGTCATAATCTAGCACGTTTGTGGATGGTCATGGTTTTCAGAAAAAACAAAAACTATGATCTATTTAAAAATTTCAGATTGACTGTCTGTAGATCAAATTAGGGTTATTTCTCGTTTTTTATCGTGTGTTATTTACCAACACCAGAAAAATAAGACGGTCAGTAAAAACAAGATTTCAGATTAGCAGAACGATCATGGAGTTTACAATAACTGGTCCTTTTTATTATGCTGGTCGATTAAAGCAGTCCTTGAAGAATCTGTCCACTAAGACTAGTTAAACGAGTGCCTCTTATAGTATTCAGATTAAGTCGAATTTTGGACCAAATTTGCACGGTGAAGGGAACGTTGTCAAACTTATTAACTAGGGCTATTATGTTAAAACAAATGAGCTTGGCTAGATACTTAAATCGATAAGAATTATAAATGTTTTATTTTTTAATGCTTATCAATTTAAATTAAATGCTTCCTTAGCCTAGTGCTAGCGTCAGACCGTAGCTTTGCACATCAACCCACAAACAGTCCAAAGTATTAGGATTTAAACAGTATTTTTTTCTTAAAACCAACTACAACCTGGGTCTCTTCAAGAGTCTTCTAGACCTTCGTGGTACATCGTCGGCCACATCGTCACTTCCCATCAGGGGAGATTCTGGTCAAGCGAAGGTCAAAAGGAAATTTACTAAAAATACGCACTTCCTACTAAGAAGATAAAGGTACACAGAACTGTATGTCGCGACCTTCAAACAAAAGTAAAAAATCTATATAACGAAATATAAACCACAAACATCATAAACAATCATAATTCCTAGTTCTCTATCGTATTTCATCTATGATTGATGGCTTAGATACAATGAAGAGTAGCAACAAGATGTTTACTCATGTAAACCAATCAATGCGGCAGCTCCGACCTTGCCTTCTACGAGGAAGGTTTCATCATATGTAGTTTAATCGAGATGTACTTCATTGTCCAATGAAAATCTTCGTATGGCTATAATTCGAATAACCACTGGACACCAATCGCTTTACTATGACTATGGTATCATGTATTATGACAAGAGCCCTAACTGGACACTGTCGCCTCAATAAGCACATGTTCAAACTGGGCCTAAGCGACACACAATCCTGTAGGTTCTGCGAGGAGGCGGAGGAAACGCCTCTTTATCTTCTAGGAGAGTGCTACTGGACCAATAATTGCTCCAGTGTGGCCCTATTCTGTTTAACTGTAATTATTGCAGATTGGGCAGTCTAAACTTTTGAAGGTTTCTACGGCTGTTATTCAGTTTGGTTAACTTTTTTATGATACGTTGCTAAATTGAGAATACCAACTTTGTACAATTTTTTTTTTGTTGAATTATAAAGCTTGGCATTATATTTGTATAATAGAAGTGGTTTTGCCCAAAGCATTACTTATGTACACTACACGGTAAAGTGACACTTTACATAGCCAACAGACCTAGATGATGGGTCTGTAAAATCTAGCTTTTAAGCTTGCTGTTGAGCTTTTGCTCATTGGAGTCCTTGACTTCTGGTTTAGCCTTTGCTGGATTCAGCGTTCTGCTGTTGTTTTGCTGGGTTCCGGTTCGTGTGTCCCACTGCAGAAGCTAAATTTCCTGCAGTATCGTATCGTATACCCTCCAACCAGAGCTTGATACCGGAACCAATAATACCTGTACTACTAACTATAGCGTAAGCGGTAACTAGCGGTAATAACGGTTTTTCTTTTCGATAAATTCAATACTTTAGAAGTATTGATACTTTGCCTAAAATACCGGTAAATAAACTTTCTATCTCGCTTGCACCAAATTGAATTGTTGATTCCGATATTTTATGTGCATAATCGGTAATTATATCGATACTTCTACTATCGCACTACCTAAGTCTAATTATCGCTCTAAGTCTAATTAATCGGTTTTAAAAACATACCGGTATAATTTATATCGCTACCAAAGACGTACCGGTACCATTTGAAAATATCGCTATTCCAAGCCCTGCCTCCTACTCGTACGTTAACCGTTAACGTGTTCGTATGTGTGCTGAGATGGACCGTATCGCCACTCGATCCTGTATGGACTTTGTTTTTGTGGAACGTAATCTAGTTGTTTTTGTCCATTTGGGTAATACCGCTCACGTGTTCTATCGTATATAATTAACACTTACACATAATATTTGCGTACTTATGTTAACCATCCACTTGTGGTCAATTACGCTAAGATCCGGCTCAGATATTACAATTTTTCCACCGATAAAATGGATACTCGTTCTTTGACAAAAATCACTACATTTATTAAGGCGGATGTATGCCGCACACTAGCGCCGCCACATATTTTTACTTATAATAACGTTTAACACAAGAATTTTCAAATATCCAAAATACAGTTTGTGATAGGTACCTATCCTTAGCTTTTTTTAATCCCTTTGAAATAGTTTAGTTTAGAAGCGAAAATACGAGTTCGGTGTCCACCAACAAGAGCAACTTCGGTATTCTGCATAAAGGAAATATTTTTTGGGAATTAAAAAAAAGCTTAAGATAGGTATCACAAACTGTACAATGGACTTTTAAAAATTCCTTTAATTAACGTAATTATAAGAAAGCGCCGCTCCCTTAAGTGGCCCTAGTTTGAGCCTTAAACAATCCCCCGCCGCCGTTTCTGTCAGTGTGAATTCGATAAACTAAAAAACTATAGTACTGATTTATACACGGTTTTCACCAATCGACGACGGCTTGATTCACGAGGAAGGTTAACGTGTTCATGAAGGTATTGCGTAAATTGACTGAAATAATTTGACGATGTTTTTTAAAAATGTTTTAAAATACTACTAGGAATTTTTCTGGCGAGCGTCGCCGCGTAAACCATTAAAAGGCTGGTGTCCTAAAAAAATATGTCCAATATCTTCTGATAATCTCACTGACGGTCTAAATAGAATAATATTATTTTTACCCCGGACACTACCCTTTTATATGAAAACATTACGGAATTATTTCTCTGAAAACATCTATTAAACTGCTTTGCTACCCGAGCGAAACCGGGGCTAGTACCTACTCGTATATCTAAAACTTTATTCAATTAGGCTCAATTTAACGAGGATGGCGTTGGCTAATGAGCATAAAATATTTACAGCGGTACTACAAAAAAGTTAGACATCTGTTGAGCGCGTGTTTTACAAAAGCGTTACCACAAAATTGCGTTTTACGACGGTTTACAGTTGACGCAGCTTAGACATAGTTTAAACGAGAGTTAAGCTGAGAAATAAACGCTTGTTAGACCAGGGTTTACGTTGGTTTTTGTAAAACCGCTGTTTAAGTTCAATGATAGTTATCCGAAACCTTTCCATCACACTAATATTGTAAATTCGAAAGTTTGGATGAATGTATGTATGTTTGTTACCTCTTTACGCCAAAACTAATATTTGTTATTATTAGAAATTGTAATTATTATTTTTAAGCAAAGTTTTTAAGAATGTTGCGACCACCTATCATATTTTATGTACCTATTGGAACATGACTTTTTACATTAAGTAATAATTATAAATATGTATTCTGTTGGTGAACCTTAATAAATAAATAAAATTAGCATACAGTTCTAAGCCTGGAATAAAACATAGGCTACTTTTTATCCCATAAATCAGTTCCCATGTTATAAGTAAATAAATAATGCTGGACAATTCACACAGCGTTATCTAGCCCCAAGCTAAGAGCTTGTGTTATGGGTACTAGATAACTGATATACTCGTACATAATACAATACACTACATAGATAGATATTTTTTATTATACATAGAACACCCTGAACAAATATCTGCAGATCGTACAAACATTTGTCCGGAGGCGGGAATCGAACCCGCAACCTCCATATAAATTACCATTGAACGTTTCCATAGAAACAACGCGTGCGAAGCCGCGGGCAGCAACTAGTCTGCAATAAACATATATTGTATTTATTATCATTAACTAACATGAACTAACCTTTCCTACCTTATATAAGTTTTATCTCAGTATTTATTTATATGTGAAGTATAATTGCTTTTTTACATAATATCTATTATCTTCTTTGTCTATCTTATCATTGTTGGCTTACTGGCAGCTATTATTACGGTGGGAGGCCTTTGCCCACCTGTGGGACGAACTGGGCAATAAAAATTACAATCAATAATAGCGACGCGTGACCCGAGAGTTGGTGAGTACCTATCTGGCGCAGCGCATCAGCATTGCCATACAGCGGGGTAATGCAGCCAGCGTCTTGGGGACGCTTCCGACTGGTATTGATGTGGATCAGTCGAGCTACCTGTAGATTGTTTGCAACAGTCTGCAGTAATACTAGTTCTAATTTATTTCTTTTATTTGATTGTAATTTTTCTTTGTCAATAAATACCTATTTTAGGAAAAATAAACAATGAGAAAACTTTATGTATACTATACATACAGTACATAACAAAAGCTACCTATTTGCATAAGAAAAGACAGAACAGTGTTTATTACCCAGTTATTATTTATTCTTATGCTATTTGTTTGATTAATTCTAAACTTTCCTTTTACTTTTACAATCGTGCCGCGTTGGGAATACTTAGGGCTACGTGATGTCGGGTGCATACTTTTTAGGGTTCCATAGGTACCCAAAGGGTGAAAACCAAAGGGTACCCTGTCTTTCTGTCCGTCCGATAGCCGGCTATAACTCATGAACCGTAAAAGGTAGACAGTAGAAATTATCACAGAATGTGTATTTCTCTTGCCTTTATAACAAATAACAACAAATAATAAAAATAAATATTTAAATTAAATGTGTCTCCCATACAAAAAACGTGTAGTTTTTGGCCATTTTTGCTCTACGTTTGTCAAAAAATAAAACAAATTTAAAAACTATTAATTAAAATAATTGAAATTACCCCGAGTGCGAGGGCTTACGCACTATAACAACAAATAACCTTTATTCACAAAGAATATTTCAAACAAATAATAGAAATAAATTAGAACTAGTATTTACAATTGAAACTGTTTATTGAAATTGAATTGAGCTAACTGCAGACTGTTGCAAACAGTCTACAGGTAGCTCAATTGATCCATATCAATACCAGTCGGAAGCGTCCCCAAGACGCTGGCTGCATTGCCTCGCTGCTGTATGGCAATGCTGATACGTTGTGCCAGACAGTCACCAGCTCTCGGGTCACGCGTCGCTTTGACCAGACGCTCAGATAATTAAAAAACAAAAACCTGAAAATAAATTTAATAATTAAGGGGGCCAACGTCCATACCACGCTGAGTACCGATCACCGTCTTGGATGGGTGTGACCGCGTCATGTTGGCTTTTAATTTTTTTCGATCCATTCCGTTTGGTAGGGTTTCTTTTGTGAAAGTTTTGCACGATGGTACGGAACCCTCCGTGTGCGAGGCTACTCGCACTTGTCGGTTTTATTAAATATTGACTGTCAACGTGATGCCGAGGCTTTCTGCCAGGCGCCTGCGAAGCGACGACGTGACCGTGGGCATGGTATTCTACCATGCTCATGTCGTCGCTTTGCAGTCAAATAGTCGGCTGCATGCAACACTTGCAACCCAACACGTGCTAAACTGCCGTTTTTGCAGTTAGGTTTGCTTATTTATTACCTTGCTATTAGTTCGTTACTTTCCTCTGATGTAATACGATACTATTCCAGAAACTTAAAAACTAACACATATTAAACTAATATTGTTCTTGCATATTTATTACCCATTACAAAGTTCGTTATTTTTCTCCGAGGTCATAGAAAACTTTTCCATAAAACGTAAAACATGCATAAAAAACTTTTAAATCCATCATGGTTATTAACACTAAAGTCATTTATAACGGGATATTTACCATGTTTTGAGTTTTGAGCTTTCCAATATTTCGGCACAGTTTCATGCGCCATGATCACAGAATAACTGAACATGCTAAATAGTACTTTTATATAAATAATAGGAAAGATAATAGGAATTTCAAGGTAAAATGAGTGAATACTAACCACCTGATTAATAATACTCTGTTAACCTAAACATTTGAGCGTGGCTTAGAATTAGCACCACCCCAACTCTTCCCGCGGGTGTCGTAAGAGGCGACTAAGGTTCATTTACCGGGGGGCGGGCACCAGTGCCCTCTGCAGAAGAATTCTACCAGCAAACTGCGATCCCAACCCGCATGCCCAGCGTGGGGATTACGTGCACTACCCCCACGAGATGAGATGGGAGGCCTGCGTTCAACTGTGGACCAATAAAGGCTGATGAGGTTTGAGGTATCCTAAACAGTGGCTATGGAGTGTTTTTTCTCACTCCGACTCTATTTCTTAGAAGAAAACAAACTTCTTTTAGCTATTTCGCAAAGAGAAGTTTATCAATAAGAGGGCTATGCTGTTAGAAGTATAAAAAATACAAAATTTATAGCAGGAAACACTTTGACATAACTACAAATTGTGGTTCCACTTATGTCAAAGTTTCCTGTCCACATAAAACACCACAATCCACTAAAAATCCACAAAAACAAAGTTATACGACCTCCGTGGCGCGGCGGGCGAAGGTCCGTCTGCGACGCAGGAGGTTGCGGGTTCGATTCCCGCCTCGGGACAAATGTTTGTAAGATCTGCAGATATTTGTTCAGAGTGTTCTGGATGTTTTGTATGTATAATAAAAATGTCTATCTATGTAGTGTATTATATTAAGTATATCAGTTATCTAATACCCATAACACAAACTCTGCTTAGCTTGGGGCTAGATAATGTTGTGTGAATTGTCCAACATTAACTATCGACTACTACTAAAAAGCTAACTAGGTACTAACTAAAAAGTCTTCGATTATAACTAGGTTACGAGGCATGACGAAAATTTCTTCGTTTGTAACTTGGTTACGAGATAAGACGACGGTTTCTTCTAAGGTTACGGTTACAAAACACAGTTACCATGACCGCCGAAAGGCACATGGGTACAAAAAATATAGCTAATCTGATTATATTATCTGATCAGGGTAAAGTATCATGTTTAGTAATCAGTGATTACTAAACATGATACTTTACCCTTAGCATATTTAATTAATATATATTGCAGTCATTTAATACGCATAACTCGACTCAGTAAGATAAAATTATGGCATCAGTATGTAGGTGTCCATTTATGTTTTCCGGAAACGTTTTCATCTAAACTGTCCTATAATAATGATAATTACACAAACGGGTTATTCTAGAATTCTAGATCTTTGTTAGCTGCTATTAGGATAATTCGTCTCTAGTTAAGAATATACGCAATAGTTTTTATTTAATGTATAGGTACTTAATATTCTGCTATAGTTGTTGTATAACATATTGCTTGGAAAACAAACACAATACAATTACCTATTGACCTAATTGGCCTTTATCACTATTTATTATAATTATATCGCTCTATTGTTATGATTAAAACAAGTTTTTACTGAATTTTATTGGCAACAGATTTCTAGTCCCATATCAAAAAGGCTAAAGTTTAAAATGACTTGTTAGAAACAAAAATTTCGCACAGATTTCTTCTAGATTGAATCATGCATGGACAATAGATCTTCATCTATATCTTCATCGATATCTAGATGAAGATTCTGACACATTTCGTACTCTGTTCTGAAGAAACATTAGCAAAGTCGCTGACCAAAACTGGGTAGGTCAGAGCTAAACAAAAATGACGCTGAATACTTATGTGCCTAATACTTTTATTCCACGATTTAGTTAACGTGTAGCCGTGTAGCCGTCCTCTGCGGACGTCACCGATAATTATTTCAGGCCTAGTTCAAGGTGACGTGACGTCGATCGTTTGTCCACCGTCACCGGGACGTTACCGATAACGATAGTATTTTAAGGCTGAGTTCAAGATGGCGTGACGGCGATCGAGCGTGTACACCGCGACGATCTCGGTGGTTCAGTTTACTGTAGCTGACGTTCGTGGTATGCGTTTGAGGCTAGGTAGAACCGGCGACAACTTCTGGTTTTGTACGTTCGAAGGTGAAGACGATGATAAAAAGATGGATTCATCCGTTAATACGTGAACGATACATCACAGGAGCGTTGTACTTGCACGATGTACTAGCACGATGATCTAGAATTCTAGACTAGACGATTATTAGGTATCTGTAGACAGACGATCATACGAGTCGATCGAAACGATCATCGCCAATATTAAAGACATCCTCTTTAATATCGGCGAAAAAAAAAAATCGGTCTGTCACAATCTCAGGCCGAGTTCTAGCGGTCGTCGCGCCGAGATCGGCTAGAACTTAACGCCAAAGATATGAGTAAAATATAGTCATATCTTTGGCAGCCGGGTGACGGCTGCGCTTGGGTGACGGGCGTGCGGTGGACAGGCGGTCATAGTACTCGTACGTAAATGCACGTAAATGTATGTGTCGCTACTTCGTCGCCGTCATCTCGTTACCGGCGACGTTTCGTTGAAGGCGGCGGTACTGTTTTCGGGGTAATTTCACTAAATATCAAAATTATTCTTGTAACGTACCTCTAAAATTGTTGTAGTAGAAAAAAACAAGCCTAAATAATACATTGGTGGAGTGATAATCACTCACTAGGAAGTTTATAATGAACCTAATTGGTAACATTTGGTTTACCAGTTGTTTTCATACATTCATGCTAATACAATGTACAAGCTATGTATTTGCATTTACTTTATCGTAAGTATATGTAAAATGTATTCGATTTAAGGTGGGTCGTCTACCATACATCGAGTTTTAGACATTTACTGAGGTCGAATCATTAGTAAACTAATTTAAGGACACCAAAAATGTCTCGGCTGGTGTCATTTTTAATTTAATTTCTTATCTTGTTCGAAAAGAAACGGGCTGCATTATTTTTAATGCTGTCTGATTAGAATTAGGACCACTAAACCAGCAGCAAACAAGCTAACTAAACCGATTTACCCAGATACTGAAATCTGTCAACTGTGTGTCTAAAATTTGTCTGTCTAAATCTGTCAACTTCTGGCTAAATGGCGTTTTCTTATTCTCTCTGTTACTGTCGCAAAGTCTATAAAATTGATAGCTTTTTATATTTTACTTCCTCATTTGCTTACTGTTTTTTCAGAATACCAGATTATTTTGAGTTTTAATTAATATTAGAATAAAAGTGTGCAATTTTATCGATTCTGCGACTTAAACAACACGTAACTAATTCACTACCTGCGCTTACATTCAAATTTGAAATTAAAATGTATCTAATTAATAAATAATATTTTGAATTGAACATTTAATTGGTTTAGTGAATGTTAATGTTGTGAACTGTTAGTTTGGAAAACGATTCACCTCATAGTTCAAATAAATGAACAGCTGAACTATTCGACAATTAATCAAACTAAATATACAATGTAAATCTAATGTAAATTGTAAAATGGAATAAACAATGTCGATGCGTGTCTTAAACGACTTTAAAAGCAAGAAAGTTTTCTCATTTCTTTTCTTGGTTCTTTATTAATCCATTCCAATTTTCCTTTCCATAAATTCGCTTATCTTGTAAGTTGAATCCAACAGTCACCGGCGGTTTTTATAATAATAGTTTATTTATGTTTTTGTCTATCGTCTAATTGTTTCGCATGATGATTATTTTATTATTGGCTCGCAAAAATACGAATAAAGTGCGATTTGCGTCACCACTGTTTTTTCTCCACTTAACAAGTAACAACAACAACAAAAAATCCACAAAAACAAATACTAAAAATAAACATTGAAAAAAAATAAGCCCCACATGGTCATAAAGATTGAAGTATTGTTGGAATTTTTGTGAAAACCTCAACTGCTATTTAAAGGGGCGGTAACCGCAAGTAAAAAATTCATAAACATTCCGCTCGCCCATGCTTATCCCTGGATATAAAATTAAACGCCTTTGACCCAACAGATTTTCCTTATAAAACGAAAACTAAACTCGTTTCATTCCCCAAATTACAGTTGTAATTTTTGAAGAAATTATTGTGCTTGCTTTTTTTGCGTATGGTTTCTCATTATCGACTTTGTTATAGATAATCTTCGATATTACAAAACTATTTTCGGTTTTAGCTACACTTGGGTATTTTCTCGGGTTTTCCGTACGTACTGTCAAGTCTTTGACTTTACAAAAGGCTATTAAATATTTACCCAACAAAAGCTTTTAACTTATAATCATTTGTCATATAATAATAATACATTTATCCTTCATTAATATTGATTTAGGATAGTACTGACGTTCAGGTTTTCCCACGCTTGGCTTGTGTCGTGTTGTCCATTGCCCTAAAATGTCTTAGCCGAGAACCAAGCACTTGACTCTCACTAATAATTTCCCAAGGTCGTTGCTTACATTCATTGTATTTTGAACCTTATTCTTCTAACGTTTTTATCTCGGTGGTTTTATCCCCTGTCACAGATTTCTTTAGCGGCTGGACCACCAAGGAATCCTGCCAATGTGTGTACAAAACTAATTATACTAAGTATTAATGAAGTATTATTGGTTTGTGAGTCTTGTAAGTCTTGTGAGGCGCGGGTGTCGTAAGAGGCAACTAAGGTATATCCGCCGGGGACGGGCAGCAACGCCTCCTGCAGAACAATTCTACCACCGAACTGCTATCCCCAACCCGCATGCTATGTGGGGATATGGGTACCACCCCGCATGATATAAAAGCCAATAAAGCGCTTATCAGGGAGAGGCCGTCCAGCAGTAGAGCAATATAGGCTTTTGAGGTTTGTTTGCGAGTCTTGAAAGGGCATATGACTGTAGCTATGGCCTTTAGAATCACAAGTTTTCGTAGCCATGGCCAAAGAAGGAATACCCTATCGTAATTTTAGTTAGGCAGACCGGTGCACTCCGTGTCGAGCTCATTTGAAATGTTTTCTCGAAAAACCACGCTCGCATTACAAACTAACAATTAAAGAAGTCATCTTGCCTATTGTGTTACCGTTATTTGAAAGCGCAATGAGATGCTCCACTCTGGTAAGTAGGTTAGATAAAACTGGCTAGAGAGAGTCTGCGATTCTGTCTAGAAACAATTGACTCGTCTGAAAAACGTGTCAGTCCGTCGCGTTATGAAAGCGGCTGTAAACCTTCCTCGTTGATTTCATTTCATTTTAGTTTTCAAGTTGAAGTTTGTTTTGGGGTAAAGTTACCTTTCCAACACTGGCTAAGCCAGAACCCTTTCTTGAAAACTTATCAAGGTCGAATTGAATATATATGTAATTGTCATGGAAAATTTCATTAATTGTACGTCACAGTGCCACCTGACGAGTTCACTTATTTGCTTTAAACATTTACATATATTTGCAAATTCATAAAAACGCAAGTTAAATAAAGTTTCCATATATAAGTATCTGCGTAGATCTATGAATCCAAAGCAAATATTGTCCGTCGATGGTCAACATTGATTCTTCCTTAGATCCGTTCGTGGAATCTTTATTTATATTGTTTGTCACGTTTTCACAAAGTCCCTCGATTAAACTGAAGATTGATCTTACGTTTGAAATTTATCAACTCTTTGTTTTATTTCCTCTTCGGTCCTATTGTCAGGATACAAGAATTTATTGGTACATAAATTATATGTCTGTTGACATCTCCGTTTGTTGGCTAAATTCATACATTAAAATTATTGCTCTAAACTGTTTCTTTGGTATTATATTAGATGTTATGTAACCTACAACTGTATGTTTATCTTTAGAAATATTTATCTCTCGAGGAAAATCTGATATCAGTAAACTGGAATAAAACTCTTCATGAATACAATGAATGCCCACATCTAGAATATAATCTATATGAGCAATTTGTACGTCGTCCGTTCTCAGAATCATATGTTCGCCTTTCAAAATACGTGATTACTGATTACATAAGTTGTCTTTGTTCACTAGACGATCATACTACCTAACTATCTACGTGATGAGCAACTACCTACATACTAGGGATGTTACGGAGGTGGTTTAACGGAACCGAAGTCGGAGTTTTAAAATTTGGTTTGTCGGAGTCGGAATCGGAACCGGAACCGGAGTCGGAAGCGGAGGCGGATTCGAAGGTGATGGCAGATATATTACAGCAGCAGCTGCACCAGTAGGCGCAGGATTTTCTGATTTGCAGGATTTTCTCTTATTCTTTCAATAGATCATTTATTTTATGTACCGCCAGATATATTCGGTAAAAAACTGTCTTCCCCTTGATAATTCGACACAATTAGCTTTATAAGTCACCGAAATCCAATACCTTCAACGAAATTGAAGAGGATCTTGCAAAGCTATCACTTCAGAAATCAATCTGTCTATTTCCATCTACCTATTTAGCATCAGAACTACACCATTTTTGATTCTTCTACAAAGTTTCTTGTAGTCGAAGGCTGTACTCTATATATCTTTTCAGTTTCTAATTGATCAATTCTTCGTCTTCAGTAGCATGCACAGACTTAAAATGACATTTAAACAAAGTAGTCGACTGCCTCTCGTCAAATAAAAAAAAAAAAAAATCTTTTGACTATATCTGCACAAACTTCAATAAAGTAGTTCCAAATCGCACTTGTTTTCAGCTTCATTGTCCAAATCAGAATCTGAGAGATACCTAACTAATTAAAATGAGTGAGTTCCGATTAAAACCTCCGATTGAAAGTTTCGAAACCGAAGTCGGAACCGAAGGTGTAGTATCAATCGAAAGTTCCGACATATCGGAATCGGAGTCGGAGCTCCGTAACATCCCTGCTACATACTAAGTAGTAAGTACTAAGGTATTGGGTATACGAACGAAAACAAATAGACGAAATAAGCTCCCTAAAAGTTCCTAAACGAAATAAAATATGTATACGCTTTTCCCAAGGCAAAAGCTGAGAATTCTTCTAATAAGTGACCGGGCTTACTTTGGCCTATTTATTATATCGCAGTTTGATTTTGTGACTATATAACTACCTTTACTTATTGTATGCAGCATTTTGTAACTGTGCCAGCGCTGTCCTAAGACGCTCTACGGAATTAGGAAACAACTAATAAGCCATTTACAAGATACCCACGCGTAATGAACCGATGTGAAGCCAAATTCGGAAATAGGAGTGTTTGTCAAATGTAGTACATTTGACAAGAAATAAATTCCTAGCACAACTAATAAGTAGTCAATGCATATAACTTTCCACACGCTGAAAACGATAAGAGATTGATTTATTAAAAAAAATATTTATCGGGTATTTATCGCGTAACGTGAGTCGCCAACGTGATCACGATCGCTGCAACTCGATGGAACCTTAGGAGAAATAAAAACAGAAGCTACGCGATATATAACCGTTAGATATTCTAATAATTGATATGTTGACAAATCGCGTTTATTGAGGGATTGATTGTGCCTGTCCATCAAAACAAATACCGAAACGTTGCTTCGATACGATAGCATCTGGAGCCAAGCTATTCCGTTGGCAGAAGTTACATGAATCTTAGATGAAATAGTCCAATTCCCGGATTATATTCCGGAATCGATTCGATCTGTAAGGTACCTACTCGAATCTCGAGTCTCGACCTCTCGAAACGAATTTCTGCGGTTTCGGTCACGGTCAATATCACAAAGTTGCCATGATGTTTTTCGCCACAATTTCGGCTGCTTGGCAGACAGAAAACTCTGATATTTGCACAGCTTTCGAAAAACACTTGCGGTTTGGCGCTACTATAAAGGTAAACGACAATATTAGTAGGCTTGTTAATTTTGGTCTCTGTTTTTCCACTGACGCAGAGACACTAAGACCTGTATAAATAATGTATATTACCTCTACATTTATGTAAAAATATTATGATTATCAGAATGTGCCATTTCAGCTTTTTTATTATTTATATTATATAGGTTACCTATTTAACATAAATCGAGTTTTGTGGACTATTTTCAGATCTTGCTCTTAATAGATCAGGAAGCTGTGTACCTGCGTCATAAAATTTCATGTTTTACGTTTTTCAACTGTACAATAAACATCGTTATAATTTTTACTAGGCGAAAACGAATGCGCAATGAGTCTTATGATGCTTCTGATCGATTCTGCTGGCCAAACAAAAATCTTATTTGTGTTAGGAATACACCTGTCCATTAAAATAATCGACCCACTCTCATGCTGAGACAGGGACCGTTTTGTGACTCAAACAAACTGTTTTCTATGTTCTTTTTCGTTTTTATTGTATGTGTCTGAAATTTATTTATACGTTTCTATATTCTATCTATTTAATTTTCTCAGAGGGTAGGTATAGGTTAATAACTATTTAATCATTGATCTGATCTTAACTACTATAATTTTAATAAAGCAATTAGTAAACCGTTTGTTTTGCAATATTAAGTCTCAAAATAACAAAGTCGTTATTTTTCACATAGTCATTAAAGCTTAAAATAGCAAAGGCATTAACTTCGGTGAATAAACTTTACATCTTTAATTTTGACACGTGGCTATTTCCAGTTATTATGAATTAAATTGTTAATTACCAGTACCAATCTTCTTTATCAGCGCTGTGTTTATTGCAACGCTAGTTTTATACCTTGTGATTATAAAATGATTAGTTCCCTAAATTTGAATGTACCTACCCAACAATGTTCTTTAATCTCGACAGGTGTTTTTAGCTACGAATTTTCTTATACCTAGTGATTATGGATCTTTTTTACATTCTAGTTGTGCTATTGACGTCAATAAAGTCAATGTTCAATTGGAAATATACCTGTACTATTAATAGTTTAAAAATAAGACTTCGTATCTCATATTTTTTGTATGGCTTTATTAATATTGGAACCGTACTTATTAAAGCGTATCCATACTTCCACACTTATGTTTTAAAAATCTAAAATTACTTTGTCTTGTCACGGCTGAACGTCTCAACGAATCTTAAATAAATTTGGACATTTTTTCTCCCCGGGATGGAGTTATACACATCTCTACCAGCCTTGCCAGAAAACTAGGGTTGCTCTACTTTATGTTGAACAACATTAATCAGAGGGCAGGACCTATTTGGTTCACATTATTGATATTTTTTTATAAGAGGTTTTTCTGATAATGTGTATTTGTGAGACAGTCATTTGATTTTCTTTCTCTCCCATTGTATAAAAAAATTGTCTACTAATGTCCTAAACTCTGTATAAAATTTATCAACTCAAATTTCCCTGTTTATGTAAAATTTCTTTGTCTTTTCACGGCTAAACGGCTCAACGAATCTATTGGTTCACATGGTGTATATTTTTATATGAGGTTTTTCTAATAATATATATTTGTGAGTTAATAAATTGATTTTGTTTCTTCCCCTTGGTTAAAGAAATTGTCTACTTATGTCCTTTTGTCTATATAAAATGCATTCGAAGTTGCGGTAAAAGAATATGATCGAACGGATCTCTCACGTTACGTGACATCTGCATCCACAAGAAGTGTGTTGTGTAACCTTCAACTTGCTTTCCTGTCTATGTCCATTGCAACATTTCGTTGTTTATTCAAGTTCCGTGTGTGTCCATTCCTTGCTCCATAGGTAGACTAGACGAGGATGACCATTGCTAGAGTTTTCGTTCGAATGGTCAAAAGTTTGTTCTTTTGGAAAAAAAAACGCATTTATTGCTTTCTTGAAACCTTTGTTTTTCTATATCTATACTTTTTTTATTTCTTATTTACACTATCTTCTTTATTACCTTATCTATACTTGTTTTAAGAGATACAATTTCTAAGTCGTAGGTCAGATCGAAAAGTTCAATAATTAATGATAGTTACACTATTCCTGAGGCTATCCAGTTACCATGCTTGTATCTTTATTTGCTAGATATTGCATCGTTTTTAATTTATACTTCAAACATTTCATGCATATGTCATTGTAGTCTAATTCATTTGAACCTGGGGCCGACCGCGATTTGTCGTTGGATAATTTTTCTTTGTCTAGGGACTGTCTTGACGTCAGTACCTTGCTTACCTATAATGTGTTTAATGTATGATTGTACATAAAAAACCTACTCTGGCAACATTAAGATTACGTTTATGTATGTATGTTATTATGAACATAAACCTTATCGTAATACATTTTATTGATTTCTACCACACCTCCTCCTTATAGGTACTTCTTTATGTATACCTGTCCTATTATGTACCTATAATATTATACAAACATGCCGCTTCATTCGTTTCTGGAAATGTTTGCTTCTGGCACTATAAAGTTTTAATTAACTTCCTTTTTGATTTAATTAACCTATTTATTTTAATCAAATTCATAAACATCTAAGTTTAATGCGATGGTGTCATTTAACCTTTTGAATGAACCATGTGTTCCTGGTTTGAGAGTATTTAAACTATTCTTTTGATTAAGTTATACATAATATTTTATCTGGTTTTCAAAATCACTAGTATATCACATTTTTGTAGTATTGATATGCATACGACAACATTTTTGCGGCGTAAATTACGTCAGCGTATAGTCACAACGCCTCAGGCTACATTCAGGTAGCCTTGGCAAAACAGCTGGATCATAACATTGATGACCTTTGACGCGAGAACGAGAAGTTGATCTAAATTGTGCATTTATTACGTGTCCTTTCGTGCGTCATGTAAATTGCGTAGGCAATTAATATTGTATTGATCAACTGATTAGTTAAGAGTTTGTTGACGTTGGCGCGATATTGATGGCAGATATGAGCGTGGTGGGATCCGTTTCCAGTTTATACAGTCAACACAATATACAGATATAATATATACGATCAGCGACGTCAGTAAAAAGGCAAGGCGGTACATTATACTTATGTGTCAAGGTATTTATGTCTTGCTTGACCATTCCACTTCGGGGCAGAAGCCTTTCCCTTCGTTCATTCATCTCGGTCTGACGCGTTGGTATACCAGTCTGAGCAATGGATGTCAAGTTCGTCGCGCCATCTACACCTAACCGGTTGCTTGTTCTAGGTGTTTTTTGGTCTGATTGGGCCCACTCGGTGGTTATCCTAGCCCACATTTCGTTCAAGATGCGTTCTGCCTAGCTCCACTTCAGTTTGCTGGCTTCATTATCATCTGTAACCCAATCTATCATAGGGCTTCACATCATCAGCCCATACCAGGCCACCGCTGGACTTAGGCCTTCCCTAATATTAATAAGTCTTATTATTACGGGGTAATATTACAATCGCCACGCCAGGTTGGGGATCATGGGGGCTTCAATTCTCGATCTGTTTCCAGTCACCCACATCCCCTACCCCTACCGAAGTGAGCCAGCGTACTGTCATCATTTTGAGCTGCGCAATGGTCAACAGTCAAGAAAATAGAAAGTGGTCGCGAGTTATGCAATGTGGAGGGGTATTATGTGTTCGATTACTATGCCGTTGTGGCCGTGGCGAATACATTTCATTAACCTAGTGTGATGGACTACATACATCCCAGGTGGGCTTGGAACAAGACTTCGCTGGTTGATTCCCTTGACTTTTAAACTTCTTTTACCATTTATACATTCCGTGAAAACTTTTTACCCTTAGGTACTTCTATTCACCAATGTTTCAGATTTCAGATTTATTTATTGCATACTTATACGTTATTATTATTACAGAGTTTCAGCTTAGGTGGTAATTAGCTTAGTTTCTGCTTCTATAAGTTTTACAATCTGTTTGTTTTTCATCTGAATAAAATTAAAATAGAAATACAACTGCATGGCCATATCCTTATAGTACCTCTGACACCCTTAAACAGTGCTTATTTAACGTGCCCAGCCTGAATCATCCTTCGTAAATGCAAAGGCCTGCAAATCACATAAGCAGTTTGGGTACCAAAACTAAAGTTCAGCAGTTAAAACCTAAGCAGTTTTATGCCAAAGTCTGATACTAAAATGCTTCGATAAAGCATTAGATTTTTCCATTTTCCGATAACGCAAATTTCACGGTCAAGGAGAGATGCACGACCGAGCACGCTTGAGTTCAGTCGTCCATAGACAAAATAGCATGTCAGTAGAAATTTTATTGTGATTCTTTAGTAAAGCGTTGCTAAATTAGTAAATTACAGGCTATCGTGTACTTGTGGAACGTGCTTGACAACGATTTGAAGCTACCTGGAAAAGTACTTGTGTTTCATGATTACTGACGGCAAAGGTCAAGCATAGTTAAACGTGAAATTTTCATTACCTAGCATAGCCTGCGTCAGAATTGGAAGGTTGAGTTGACGTTCAATAAACGTTCAATTTTTAAGGCTCCGTGGTAAAATACTCAATTCTGTCCTCACCGTTTTAAAGATTTGTCTAAAACTTATCTAAAATAAGTACTTACTGAAACAAATCACAAATTTTGTATAGTTTCATAATAAATTACTGTTTAAATACAAACAAAAATTGCGCAGGGTTTTAACCCTCACAGTAAACAAGAAACACTAAAATAAAAAATAACATTAAAACTGCTACTTCAATATTATATCTTTCCATTAAACTATAAAGATTAACGTAGTTTTTATTAGATTCAATGCAAAAAAAATGAAACCCAAAAAAACATTTTCTCGCTGAAAAATTGGAGCATTTTAATATTTTTCCAAAAATATTTCAACCTTATTGATGGTATTGGTTATATTTCGTGATTCGTTTCATTAATTTGAATAGATTCGTTTTAGAGATATATTTAAAACGTTGAGGAACATGATGGGCAATTTACCGCGGAGCGCCCTTAAGTAAACAAATGTAATAAGCGCTTTATATAATTCTATATATCTTTATTGTCTTAAAAGTTTTGATTTGAGTTCAAAATAGTAGATAGGGGCGCTGTACCAAATCTCAAACAGAATTGGCGCGAGAGCACCCAACCTCCACTCTCTCTCAACCTTCCGATTCGACTTGGCTTACAGTTGCAGTCTCTCCCCAAGTGTTGGTTGGCCTCTATTCGTTTCCTTTGTCAGGTTTTTTGTAAGCACCATCGAAGGGATGAGTTTTTTGCAAGTCTTGTCTTTTGTTCTTGATCTTAGGTAGGATCGCTTGCAAAAACACACTTCTCTTGATCTTTTTTTAACCTCTAAACCAGGATCTTTTATTTATTTTCTGTTTAGTTTACTTTTCTCTGACGCACACGACCGCTAAGGTGTTATTTGATTAGACGTGAGAGAGGGATCACAGATCAATGTTGTTGGTTGCTCTATCATTTAAGTTTTGTGCATGATTATTATTAGTTTAGTAGGTATCATGTGTATTAGTATTCATAGTTTAGATTTATGTAAAGAAGCACCGCCATCTTTTATTTTTTTCACATTGTTTTGGTTGCCTGGAAGAAATCGCTGCAAGCATAAGGCCGTCAGTTCCTTTGCTGTTCTCTATAATATGTTTCTATGTAAAATTTGTTATATAAGGAGATGAATAAAGTATTACCTGTATTTTTACGCGAAAACGTCATTAATGTACCTATACGTTTTCATTTTGCTCTACTTTTATTGTCTTGGTTGGAAACAGATTTTACCGGACTGAAAAAACAAAGCAAACGAGCATCACATAGATCTTCTTTCTTGGATTTATAGGCCATAGATGAGATGATGAGAATATAGGTTTTTTTTTCTTATCCTTCATGGTGAAAAAATAAATCGTTTATTATGAAAAAAAAACAATGGTTACATGATTAAAAATGAAAACGATACCATCTGCAGAAGTTAAAAAACTTGTCGCAGATGACAACGCCCTCCGAAATTAAAGAGGATAGAGTTACAAAAAAATTACAAAAATAAAGCTTCTTTTTTACCTAGGTATTACATATTAAATCCGCTTGTCTTTGTAAAAACTGTTTCCCGATGAATCCGAACTTTAAAATAGAATGTTGGATGCAAGCCGGCCTCTATCAATAAATAGAATGCTATTGGATTCAAGCTCTTGCTAAAGTAAACCAGGCCAAGTTTATATTTCTAGGGCTCAGATATTCAGCACGGGCTTTTCTTTTCTACCGTTTGGTTTCAATTTAAACGACCATTGTCAATATAGGCAGGCCATATAGCTCGAAGAACCGATACCGTTGCTTGGGAGTAAGGTTCTCGAGTGGGAAGACCTGCCATTCGATGGACCGACGACGACGTAGCGGTCGGAGGGAGTCGATGGTTGAAGGCGGCTCAGGAGCGCTATTCGTGGCGTCGGAGCCCTACGTTCAACAGTGGACGTATACGCTGATGATGATGTCAATACAATGCCGTGACGCAAACCTCATGTCATGTTCGCTTTGGTTGAAATTGACCCTAAATCACGTCATGATTGCCGCTGACAACTTGATGCATAAAGAAACCGGAACCATAAGAAGTCTCAAGTAGGTACGTTCCTAATGGAACGTACTTAAGTCATCTATTTACCTCCACTGTGAATATACATGACTAATATTATAAATTCGATATTAACTCTGACTGTCTATTTTCACGCCTAAACGACTGAACAAAATCAAATCAAAATCAAAAACTCTATTAAATTTATTTCTATAAATACAATAAAATGTACGTACACAAAGTCAAATTATAAAACTAAACACTGAAACGGAAATAAAGTGATATTTTTATTTCTGTCGCTTCGGTATGTAGACTAAAGTAAAGAAGCGACGAAGAAACCTTTAGTTGTTATTTTTCGAGCTGGGGCAAAACCCGTCCCAAGCATTTTTTATCCTCTAGCTAGTTAATCTGATATTTTATAGTAAGCCTTTTTGCACTGCAAGGTCAATCAAACACAAAATAAATAACTCTTTATTTCCATAAATACAATAAAATGTACACTTAGAAAAGGTCAAATTATAAAACTATACACTGACACGGAAATAAAGTGATATTTTTTATTTCTGTCGCTTCGGTATGTAGACTAAAGTAAAGAAGCGACGAAGAAACCTTTAGCCTGTTAGTTGTTATTTATCGAGCTGGGGCAAAACCCGTCCCAAGCTTTTTTATCCTCTAGATAATCAGATATTTTATAGTAAGCCTTTTTGCACAGCAAGGTTTCGACAATTTGTTTGAATTTATTGACTGATAATTTTTGCAACTCACTAGGAGTTTTTTTGTAAAAGCGTATATTGCATAAGCGTAAGTATAGCGTACATTGCCCTTTAAAAGATACATTATTTTTGTGTAGCCTAGTTGTGGGCACAGCAGCAGCGGCTGAACGGATCTCAATGAAATTTGGCAGGGAGGTAAAATGTATCCCGGGAACGAACATAGGTTACTTAAAAAGTGCATGCGAAGCCGCGGGCTGATGCTAGTTATAAATAAGTACTTGATCTGCACGTGTCCATTTGTATTGTAGGTGCCTACTTGCACATGCGATGTTTATCATTCTAATGTTTTTCTTTATAATTGTTACCACGCTTGTTAGCTATTATGTACCTATTACCACACTGGTTATCTAATATTGATTCTCGCAGGGGTCACGCATGATGTTTGTTTTGACTTGTTCGGCTCCTTTTGCAGGCGTTGGTACCTAACTAAGCCTATTTTTTTTTACTTGATCAAAAATATGATAATAGAACGACATGAAAGGATTTAGGAAAAACAAATAGTACCCATCAAGAGTCCCTTAAACGGCGAAAATACCTTGACCGAGGTTACCTATTTGAGCCGTTATGGTTTGAAACCCTTGGTCCTTGGGGTCCTGGGGCACACGCAATTTATAAAGATCTTACCAAACTTCTTATAGAGTCCACGGGTGATCGGAATGCTGGCTTCTATTTCGGTCAACGAATTAGCATTGCCATTCAACGTGGCAATGCTGCCAGCCTTTTTGACACTGCCTTCTGGTGACGGCTTAGATTTTTAAGAAATAGATATAAGTTTATATATTAGTTGTAATTGTTTTATTCTGTAACTGTAATTTTCTATGATTTCTGATACTAGAAACATATGTACTTTAGTGTTAAAAATATAAAATAAGATAGATAGATAGAAAACACTTTATTATACCACACAAATACAGGAAACAATGAAAAGATAAATGCTTAGAAAAAAGGAAGTACAATATAAAGGGTGGCCTTATCGCTAAGAGCGATTTCTTCCAGGCAAACTTGGGATGGAATGGAAATGAAAGAACAAAATAGACGGTGGCACTGAATAAATATATACACTTGCGAGCTTTAAAATGGAATCGCTTTCATCGCGAGTTGATCAAAACAATTTTTTTACAATTTATGTACCATGAACTATAGATTGTGGTATATCATTTGAAAGGTAATTTTGTTACCTTTCAAGTGATATCAAGAAGATTTAAAATAAATTAAATTGGCTACCTAAATTTTGGGAATTATTGCAATAGGTCGAAGTTGCATCTATCGGCTTCTATCGGCGCCGGAGCTGGATGAGCTGGATTTCTCCCTCGTATCTGCTGTTTTAGCTCGTCCCACATAATGCCAGATTGGGTTCAAGTCAGGAATAAGGGCTGGCCAGTCTAGTGTGGGAATGCCGACATGGAAGACGTCTGTCGTTACTGTCTAACACACTACACACTGCTGCGGTGTGGCAGCGGACATTATCGTCCATTAAATCAAAATTTATCGTCGCCAATAAACCCTGCGTAAGGGAAAACGAAATTGTAAAAATTAGTCTTGAACAACCCTTGAAGCGATTCCAGTTTAAAGCTCGCAAGTGTAGATACCTGCTTAGAGAAAAGGAAACAAATACTTACACCACATACCTACCATAATACCTACACAGATTAATAATAAACATATATGTATAATAAATAAATCAAGAAAATATGCCGCGAATTTTTATGAAGTACTAAACTAAGAATTCTAAACCTATTCAAATAACTCACACTAATTTTATATGCGAAACTTGAAAGGCTCGATCAGAAACTTTGAACAAATGACGTTCTAATCCAGGAATAACATTATACCTACTAAGGAAGGGTGTTTCTCCGGGAATATCGCGTTCGAAGACACGTACAGAAGGTACAGTTAAATAATGATAATACTAACGACAACTAATAAAAACAGTAATTATTATGTATTAAGTCGCAGTTAAAATACGCTAACGTAATTAATTGTTATAAATATCAATTATCACTATACTTAATCTATTGTTTCCATACTAATTATGACAGTATTAATTAGACCTATTTTACGAACGTAAATGTTCTAAAAATATATCTAGATTCTAGATGTATATAATATAGTATGTATAAATATGTTCTGGCTAAAAGCTGCCAGCATTCTGGGCATTTCTACCTTCTGAAGCCGGCTTAGATTTTTATGAAATAGATATAAGTGTAAATACTAGTTTTTATTTATTTTTATTCTATTATTTTGACGACCTCTGTGGCGCAGCGGGCGAAGGTCCGCCTGCGACGCAGGAGGTTGCGGTTTCGATTCACGCCTCGGGACAAATGTTTGTACGATCTGCATATATTTGTTCTGGGTGTTCTGGATGTTTTTCTATATACATATAATAAATAATATCTGTAGTGTATTGTATTATGTATACCTGTTATCTAGTACCACAAGCTCTGCTTAGCTTGGGGCTAGATAATGCTGTGTGAATTGTGCAGCATTCTTTATTTATTTTATTCTAATTTTCTATATGGTAAATAAATGATCATCCAAGAAGCAAAGAAGAAGAAAAAAGCTCTAAATTCCAATGAAAGCCCAATTTTAGGGCTTCAACATACAGATAGAGATCATATCCTCACTCATCATCATACTTTTCAGTATTCTTTGATTTAACTACCCTGTGGGTTTTTATTCAACAATTTTATTGCGTTGAAAGTTTTTTATGATTTATTTATGATATTGATAACATTTTATCGGCGATCAAGTATTTATTTATCGGTTTAAAGATAATTTTTTCACATAGAACATAAATACTGTTCAATTCAATGAGTAAAATAAAACTAGTACTTATATGTAAGTACATAAATTTCTAACTATATAAACGTTTAATTTACCGGACAGAAAAGGGTTTAGATTGAAGCTGACTGATTGCATGATTATTGATGAATAAATAATTAATAAATAATGCTGGACAATCCACACAGATTACGCGTAACTCGCTCGCGGTTGTACGACTTGTAGCGTTTTCAAATTAAAATCACATTTACACGGGGCTGAATTATTAGGAGTGGGATGTGCAATTTAATACTTAAGGTCTTCTGCGTGTTAACAAGCCAGCATTTTCCAAATCCATCATCATCATCAATGGCGTCCACATCCACGAATATGTGACGACCTGTGGCGCAGCGACCGAAGGACCGCTTCCCGCATTTGCAGATATTTACCTGAAACAAAATTTGTTTCAGGTGCTTATGTGCAATAAAAAACATATGCCTATGTAATGTAATGTCTAGTAGGTTAGGTACCCATGACACAAGCTCTGCTTAATTTGGGGCTAGATAATGCTGTTTGAATGGTCCAGCAATATTTATTTATATATGGCATATAAAGGGACGACAGATGCCTTTCATGCGCAATTTGCGAATCCATACACCACACACACCATCCTACACACACTCCATACATCCGCTCTGCCCGTGACACGTTGAGTACTGACGCGCTAATATTTAGCTAGAAAGTTGCTAGTTACTCTTTGTTCATCATCATGCCACCCAAGACCAGCGGCCGTAAAGAAATCTGGCAAAGCCCAGAAGAACATACGATCAAGTATACTCTTTCTCTCGATTTGTACTAACATCACCCTCTCTATCTTTCCAGTTTCATCGAGCAAGACAAAGTGTCCGGGTTCTGGACATGGATGTTCGTGCTGTCGAAGCTTCCAGAACTCGGTGACACAGTGTTCATAGTGCTCCGCAAGAAGCCGCTGATATTCCTCCACTGGTACCACCACATCACCGTCCTGCTATACACTTGGTTCTCTTTCACCGAGTACACTTCTTCAGCCAGGTGGTTTGTGGTTATGAACTACTGTGTCCATAGGTGAGTCTTTTGTTATTTCTTTTGGCCTAGAATGAATAAGGTCTTCAGGTCGTCTGGTTAGGCCAATCCGCCTGCCGCTTGGCAGGTATTGGCGGGTGGTATTGTTTTCGTATTTTGTTTACTAATCAAAATCTTAAATAAGTTCTATTCGGTAATAAAACATTTTTATTATAAGATACATATTCTTATTCATATATGAAAACATCTTTCAAGTATTATGAAAATACTTTTGATAGGCGATATCGCTCTTCCACGTTTTAAATTATGTATTAGTTTTAAAGGCGTTCCACTTTTAAAGTTTCTCATTGTAACAGAAGAGAAAATCTTATCAGGCTCATATGGATTCATGATGCGTGCGTGTCACATTAGACAAGATCTTAATCAATGTAAACAATTTTTTTTTCAGACTTATTATAGTGCGTCTCGTGTCAACTGAAATCATCCTTATTCAGAACTTCTTCTCCCTTTCCAGCGTGATGTACTCCTACTACGCACTAGTAAGCATGGGCCGGTACCCGCCCAAGTTCCTAGCGATGACCATAACAGGGCTGCAGCTCACGCAGATGATCGTGGGCTGCTTCATCAACCTCTGGGCCTACAACTACCTGACGGCCACCGCGCACCACTCCTGCCACATCAGCAATATCAATATCAAGCTGTCGATGGCCATGTACTTCTCGTACTTCGTATTGTTTGCTCAGGTGAGTTTGCGTCTTAAGCACTTAGTGAACAAAAATGTGCATGCAAGTATGTGATTTAACTCGTATCATTTAGATGCATTATTGAGCCTCACAAATCGCAGTCAAAATGGCGGTTCTCCTTGATGGTGCAGGACAGATATGAAGGTGGTCGCAAATTAGAGCTACCGCACAGCACTTAAATCTGTATTCTGCATACAAATATGGGATTTTTAAGTAAGGGCCGTGAAAAATAACGCAGCTTTTGACACATCAACAAATGATCTACACAGTAGCTAGTGCGACGACACTTGGAAAAACTCAACCACAGTACATAAATTCGTTACTTTTATTGTATACGCCGCCGGTAGATCAGCTCACGTTTCGTTAGGTACCTAACAGCTTTAACTCTTACTAGCTTTAACTAACATTTAGATGCATTTTATATTGACGGCATCAGAAGACAGACAGCTCGCGGGCACTAGTTTGATTGAAGTTTGTGGGAAGCCTCGTTACTTTAAGATACTTAGTGACAAAACTGTAAAATGTATCTAAATTTAACGAGTTTAAGCCCATATTTGAATGCACATTTTCGTGCTGTATTTGAGCGGTGTTGGATTAATGTGCGCAGAGCTTAACTGTACGCGCGGATCGAAGCCTACGTCATCGCCATCTGTCTGACTATCTGATGGCTGTTTAACCGTAATTAGAAGCAATTCCACTTTTGCACAAAATACTTTTTACTACGACAGTACCACATCTACGAAAAATAATAAAAGAGGTTTTAACATTTATGTAACGGACCTAATTAGTTTCGCAATTGCGGATTTGTCTGTGGGTCATATTTTGTTAGTTTAAGTTATTGACTCAGATACCTATGTAGTTGAGTGGGCCATAAAAGTAAATTAGCTGCTGTGTAGAAGTAATGCTTGGGCCAGTTACAGTACGACCTAAAAAAGCTCATCTAATTTTCATTTAGTGCTTTCGATTAAGATCTAGGTACCTACTTTGTTCGACTCACCAATAACCTAAAAATGCAGTAGATAGTCGAAGTCCCGATGAAAAGCTCGTCTTTGATTGATCACGGACCCCTTGGTTGCATCAGCACTAGTCGCATGATATATTGCTTTCGATTGAATTTCTACCGTAAATGGAGTAGATAGAACTCGGATCAAAAGGTTGTACTCGATAGATCACAGAGCGTACTCAGAAGGTTCTTACCCACTACAGCACTTGCGGCCACCACCAGCACCAGTATTGTTAATCAAAGTTCTACCTTAATCCACTCACCAATAAGCTGTAAACACAGTGGATAGTCGAAGTCCGTACTTGATAGATCACGGAGCCCACTGCTGCATCAGACGGTACCAGCACCAATCTCATACTTGTTTGAGTAGTTTTAAACAACGTCAACATTTATGTTACGGAATCCTCAGTGCACGAGACCAAACTCAGACTTACCTACGGGTTTATTTTCTTTCTTATCACGGAAATAAAATCATTCAGCCTTGACTCGGACAACCTTAAATCACAGGTTAACTAGACACTTGACCTGTCTAGAACAAACACCAATTTTTTGTTTATCCTACAAACATACGCAGATAGTTTGTCTATAATATACGCATTCATTATCATAGCTATTTGTTTGTAACCCTGGGAAGACAATGCAACACTTAAGTAAAGTTGGCAAGTAAAGTACGAACCATGACTTACACGCTACAAGAGTTTGCATTGGCATAAAAACCATTGGGATGACAAGTACTTTTCTGACTTTTAGTACATAAAATTTGCGCAAAACATAATGATCCCTATGAACGTGAACCCAAATGCAAAACCGCAAAATGCTGGCCCCCTCTCGGTGGCATTCCCCGCCCCTCTAAGCCGAATACGAAATACGCGTAGCTACAAAACTTTTTCCGAGGTCTCAATAAGTTTACATAAATTCTTCTTTTCCAGTTCTTCTACAAAGCGTACCTATCATCGAAATCGGGTAAAAAGGCGGCGAAGATCGAGCCACCGCAGAACATACAGCCCGAGAAGAAAGCCTACGTATCGAACGGGTTCCCGCGACAAAGGAACGGAGTCGTGGCTCACTAGTCACCGCGTCTTGTGATACTTAGTGTACGGTATGAATGCTATTTATAGTTACGCGGTACGGTCTTTGCCGGGGGAAAAAATCACACTTTAGGGATGTTATTGTAAATTCTGAAAGTATATGAAATGGTTTGGGTCATTACTTCATGCTATATGGTATCAAATCTTGGGGAAGTTTAACTAACGAAACGGCGCTTTACAGTGCTTGTTTGAGTAGTATCTACGTCAGTAAAAAGTTATAAAATTAGTGTTAGTAGCAAAAGATTACAAAATTAAGGATTGTTTGCTTATACCTAACGATCGATTTTGGCCTTTATTGTAACCGTTTTAGTACTCGTAGGTTTTATTTTAGGGAAATTGGATTCAATTATGTTAATGTGTAAGTTTATTTTTGTCCGGCAAATGATCTAGCGGTGAAGACGCATCGTCGCCCACCGGTTACATTCCATGCTAGAATTGTTCTGATGGGGCGGGCCCACGGCTTTAATTTGCTTACGGATGCGGCGACAGTGCTGTCTTGCACTCGCACCATTTATCGACTATCGATAAAGGAAATTCAACGACTATCGATGTTGATAGATAATGTTAGAATTCCTTTATTGAATTTCGTAAATATTGTAAGTCACATGCTTTTATATGGGTTTGATAGAATGTATTAGGCGTTTTGTTGCGTGTAACGGATAGACTCGATTCCCTAACAGTTAACTGACGGTTATTGTAAGAAAATATAGTTCAAATAATGCATTTTTAAAGTTATTTTGTTTAAATCAGGGGCAAAATGTTTGCTTGCAATGTAAATGTCACCGTGATGCCAAAATTATACATATTTTTACAAATGGGAATTCAAGCAATGCATAAATAGGGGTTAATGTATTGTATGTGTTTTGTTCAAGTGATGTGTATCTTGTTTTATACAATATGTAGTTGATAGTTACATAACCGTGTAGGTACATTGTATGTACATAAATTTACATGATTGATTATGCGATTTTATTGATTACTGATTACCCAACCTGTATAAAAGCAGAGCGATTAATGTTGTTATCGTATTTATTACATAGATGAGTGATTTTTTATAATTTATTTATAAAGAGGGTAGTTTTAATCGTTTAATGTGTTGCTTGTACAGTTCCCTTCGCGATACTTTGTTTTTGCTTGTGAGACAAGCGCACAAAGTGTAATTCCTGCTAGTGGAATAAGCGATATTATGCTGTGCGCGTGGTTCTCAGAGGTCTTATTTATTAGTCTAAAGTTCAAGTTCGGACTGCAAATATGACATGTAATAGGCAATCGATAAATAAAATTCTAAATAAATCATCAATAAGATTATCGATAATTATGGCCCTCACTAGCATTCGCCGAAGACTCGTGCGATCCACTTGCTAATGAATTGAAGACAATGGCATGAATTTGAAGCCAGTCCAGCCAGTTTTATGCATTAGAAGAAAAGTTCTAAGGCATTAAACATGCAAGCAATGTTGTTATTCCTTAATTTCCAAAACACCAATAAATGTACATATATTTACATTTATGACTGTAAATAAATAATATTATAGGAAGTCTTATTCTAATAATTTTCCTCTGAAAACCAACCGCACAGAGCGCGCTTATTCAGCGCGGTTCAAATGTAATAATAAAACGAATTCTTAGTCCATAGTCTTATGTAAGGTTACGGTGTAAATATATACCTAATATTGCCTAACTTCAACACCGGGTCAGCTAATTAATACCTTCAACGGGAAACCGCCGCATGGTTTGGTTTACTTAGTTAGTTATCTTCTATGTTAACGTGACCTCAGTTTGTATAGTGCAAAATACAACATTAATATGTAAGAACGGGCTAAGTTATCGAAGGTGGTGTGTATCAACTCAAGAAGGACAGAACAATGCATGAGTGAAAGTCGTACAACCTTTACAAATTAAATTATGGTAACCGCGTGAAAGTCTTTCGAGAACCATTGTTGCCAACTTAGACACGTTTTGGCTAGATCTAGCATTTACTGTACCAACATACTTGTACTGTAGGTAGCTGAAACACTTGCATGACCAAACTTACCTCCTAACGGATTAGGGTCTCATTTGTGTCACTTGTTAATGTTATTATAGGTAGGTGAATTAAAATTGAAGCAATAATTACGCATAAAATTACATCCATGTTCACTAATTTGTGACAAATCTATCCACTTTCAGCAATTAGTTGGCAATAGTGGCACAAAATAGCTATGACCTACCAGAAGGCTCACTCGGAATAAAAGTGAAGCTACTGGATGGATTGGCATCTAATTTGTGATAGTGACGCAAAACCCGGCGAGTGTGAACATAGACTTAATTAGTATAGGAGACTATTGGACGCATACAAATTACTTTTAAGGAGACTAGTAATGTCCAATTTCTGACGTCATTCGCCACTTTCTGCGTAAGACGTGTTCGAGCATTGTTTGTTTAAATACTTACCTACGCAATTTGGTAGGCTATAATAGAATTCAAATTATAGTGGTGTTCTATCGTATGTTGTACTCTCATACGTCTTGCCGTTAGCGAGAAGTTACTATACAGTGATAAAGTGCCGTATCAGATGAAATACTTCGCGATAAGTTTATGCGACATAAAGTTATAGAAATATAAGGTATATTCTTTTTCGAATTTAAAATGACTACTTCAATAGTTTAAAAACGTTTGCCAGACATGTCTCACGCAGCGCAGACTGACGTCCGTCTCTTTGTGATTCATAATTAAGACCCGTAAAGCTTAGCTAAGCGTTAAATTTCGATAGCATAACACAACACATTTCTATTGTTGAACTAATAACCACTGCGCTCGAATGTACCTACTCTATGATTCTTATGAATTTTTGGTGTCTAAAGTACTTGAATTCTATTTTCTGGTGCTAATTTAAATTTGACTGTGGATGGACTATAGCAATCTTATAAGATACGCCATTTTGTTTGAGGACACTCAACCGCAGTGGTTAAGTTGAATAGAATAGGTTAGCTGAAGTCAATTTGAATAGAACAGTTACTAGTGCAGAGAATTAGGCTCGCATAAGCCTTGTATAGCTTGGACTACATACCGCGAAATTCACAACTACACTAAGTAGTACATAATGAAGATACCAGCAAAAAAACATGAAGATTTTGAAGCGCGTCTTGTGTCGCGCGATTTGTTGCGATATTTGTTTGCAGTACATGTTGTACTAAGACGCATACGATCTTACACACTGCTGCGATTTTATCGACGCGATTGAAGTTGGACGTCGCGTTTCCGCGTCCTGCGGTTTTATGATAATTGTTCACGGAATATTTTGTATTAGGACGCATGCCATCTTACACACAGCTGCGTCTTGCTTTTTGGAGGGTGGTGGCGTTACAGAAACGCAGCTGAGTGAATTTCATCTTGAAGTTTAGTGTCGCAGCAAAGATAGTCGATACTGTTTTTATCAGGTTACAAGTACCAGTCCAGTTAAAATGGAAACTTGTTGTGGTATTAGGTATTGCTTACAACGATGAAATTCCGCTGCTTGTAGTCCAGGCGAATTGTTGTCCAGTCTGCTTTGTGACTTAGACTAAAGTAGATAAATGAATTATCACTACCATTATGTTTTTGGGATGAACTTAGATGTAACAAGGGTTAGTTAAGGGCTGCAAGTTACTAACGATCGCACCGTGACAAGTACAGAAATTTATGTGATTTATTTTGATAGTACTGTTTTATTTTGCGATAAAATTACTTAGGTACTACGTGTATATTCTTTTTTTTTTGCAATTTTCAATCATTTTGTATAGTTTTTTAAAGTAAATGCACGACTGAAGAGAACTAATAGCAAAGTCAATGTACCATTCGTACTAATCAGTTTTCTACTTAATATTTAGCTTTGAAGCGCTTTGTTGTAGTAATTTATTGGAAACCATTTCTAATGTATGTCTTGGTTACTACCATGACCGTGTCGCCTCATGTTTGGGTGTCATTTCTGAAAAATGTCAGGGTTTTTGTCATCGGCATTTACTATTGTTGTTTTTAATAGGCGTAAATGTCGCGCATTTACAAATTGTTGAAGTTTTCTCTACTAGAGCGTTAGAAATAAGATTAAAAATAGATAGAGCAGATGCGATACATTGCTTTCTAAGTTATTATTCTAAGTATGTCACATCAACCATGAAAAGTAGGAAAACGTAGAGCTCAAGCTTTTAAGAAGGGTACCGGCACCGTTAGCTTTCGAATTTAGTGTTAAAAATAATGTAGTATACGCATGTACCTGAGAAAAATATTAACGTATTGTACCAGGACATGCTTTTCCAAAAAGTAATTAAAAAAAGTGCAATACCGAATATTCGTTAAGTTTCTCAGTGTGCACTTTTTGTAGTAAAATGTACCGTAAATATATGGTTCAAAGAGTTAAAATAGCGTTTATTGTGTCGTGTCTGTTCTGTGCTTTTATTAATTAATCTTATAATTAGCGGTCGCAGTTCCATTATTCAATAGAATAAAAGAATACCTATATTTTTGTGAACATTGTTGAACATGTTTTCTGGTTAGCAACAAGTACCTACCTTGGATCGTGTATTTCATCCAGAGCATTGTAATCTACAACTTTAAAAAGTGGAGATATTCTTGCAATCATTAATTTGTATTTTCTGGGCAAATAAAGCGATAATGTAATCATCATTTTGTTTTATTTTGATCTTACTCACCTGCATTCATCATCATCCTCATTGACATACAAACGAAGACCTATAACTTTCACCACCTACTGGGAAACAAGTGGGAAGGATCATGGTCCGCTGCGTTGTCATCAGGCCCACACACAACTAAGACCTTGTTTTGATTCCGAATGGATCATTGGATCATGAATGATATCCTAGTTTTCCTTGAAGTAAGAGCAAAGTTCATAGGACATATATATTTGACGACCTCCGTGGCGCAGCGGGCGAAGGTCCGCCTGCGACGCAGGAGGTTGCGGGTTCGATTCCCGCCTCGGAACAAATTTGTGTACGATCTGCAGAAATTTGTTCCGTTGGTCTGGGTGTTTTCTATGTATAATAAAAATATCTATCTGTGTAGTGTATTGTATTAAGTATGTCAGTTATCTAGTACCCATAACACAAGCTCTGCTTAGCTTGGGGCTAGATAATGCTGTGTGAATTGTCCAGCATTATTTATTATTATTTATTTATTTATTAAAGGAGTAACCTACTTTAAGTAGCACCTACAACAAAGTCTTGAAACCTAGCTATAAGTAATTCTATTTTAATCTCTCACACTTGTGAAGAAATAGGCGAAACTCCTCCCCGTCGCAGGCACATGCGCAGAAAATGCCTGATCACATAGATTTATATCGATGGTCATACGTTGACAACTCGTAACTTACATTTTTTACGAAATCGACTTGCGCACATGAAAAAATTCGAATTTAAGCGCCGCGTCTTAGAATTGTTATCTCATAATTCACTAAAAATATCACTCGAACAATTTTGTCCAGAGTTGACACCTCATAGTTTCATGTATCAACCTGCTCACACTTACAAGCTGATACGAGTTGTCAATACTAACGATGAACGTATGGGCACCAACTGTTTTAGCACTTACTCCTTATTATCTGTTACTGAAGGAGTACGCTGAGTGTTTTAATTATTTAGAAATTAGTTTCACATGCAATTAAGAGTTGGTTTATGTTAATTAATCAGTGAAAAGTGCCAGGAAATCGAATAAGTCGGATAAAAAGGTATGTTTTTATTGTATTATTTCGTATAGTCTGCAACGATGATTTTCCGAATAGGTGATACGAGTATAAGATAATTTATTTTTGTAGGGTGTCCTGATCATGGAGGAAGATAGTGATGAAGAGATGTTTAATCAAGTTGTTGCTAGTAAAAAAGAATTAGGACTCGAGGTTAAAGTTTCTCGTCAAGCTAAAAGCGTATTTAAATATGAAAGTCAATCTCAAGAATCGAATCCTACAAGCGTACAAGTTTTTACCTATGAAGTAAAAGAAAGTGGAGAAATGTTACTTTTGAAGGAAAGCTACACGCCACCGGTTTTATCTGTTGAAGGTTTTATCCCTCTAGAAAATCTTGCTGCTAACCAAAGTTGCCCGACCCATGACCATCAAGATCTCGACACTTCTGCACGTTCTTCAATAAATATTGTACACGATCGGGGGATAACCACTCCATCATCCCTGGACCAGCTCCAGCCACCCACAAGCCTACATCCGGACACCAGCTCTGAAGCAGGAAGAAGTTTGCTTTTGGTGGAAAGTTACACGCCTGCTTTATCTGGTGAAGTACCCCCTCAGGAAACTCTCACTGTTTACCAAAATTCTTATGATCATCAAGATACTTCTTCGCGTTCTTCACTGAATCTTCTACACGACCAGGAACTTGCCACTTCACTATCTCTGAACCAGTTCCATTCATCTGCCAGCCAACATCCCATTACCAGCTCTGAAAATACTACTGAGATGGAACTGAGGCTTGAATCAGAGTCCCCAGTCATTTCCAATACATATTGTGCTGAAACTGAAATCAGAAACTCGAGTCATGCTCAAGAATTTGAAACTTCTGAAGTGCTTCTGGTATCTTGCCCATCAACATCCCGTATTGAGTCGACTCAAATGAATACAACAGATGACCCTGATCATGATCCAGATGCAACTTCCTGTTCTTCTGACGAAGAGAGTAGCAGTAACTTGCAACAGGATAGCACTAGAAAGTATAAAAGAAGAAAAGGGCTAGCTGAACCAGAGTCGTGGAAAGCCAGAATTAATAAGAAGTTACGAGAGTCCGGAAAAAAATATATTGGTTGGAAAAGAAATGAAAATACGTGTAATACGCACAATGTGCCAAGATCTGCGAGACAAATGAAAGAGACCTGTGAATCTACATTTTGTCAGTTATCTAAAGAGCGTCACTGCAATGAGTTCACACAAGAATGCAGGCAACGATTGTTTAATTTGTTTTGGGGTCTAAGCTAGGATCAAAAAAAGATGTTTGTTATCAACACCACTGAAAAAAGTAAAACATCAAGACCCACTGCTGAAAGTAGTAGAAGAGCAGCTTCGCTTCAGTATTACTTAAAACAAGGGGAGGTAAAATTGAGGGTTTGTAAGAAGATGTATCTACGTACATTAGACATCGGAGAATGGTCAGTTAGAAAATGGGTGAACGAATCGGATAGCGGCATGTTTACAGAACCAACAACTGAACAGAAAGAGAAGAAAAAAAGAGGAGATAAGAAAAAACTGTCCCGTGAGTTTTTAGTAGATTTCATAGAAAACTTACCGAAGCTGCCATCACATTATTGCCGCAAGGATACCTCGAAGGTATACTTGGAACCCCATCCTGGAGGCATGCTGGAGACGTATAAAACTTATAAAGAAGCTAGTCTTGAAAAAGATCTGGAGCCTTTATGCCGCACAATGTTTGATAAAATTATTCGAGAGAAGAATATTGGATTCCAACAGCCTAAAAAAGATTTATGTGACACGTGTGTTAGCCACCTTACAAATCAAATTTCTGAAGAAGAGTTCAATGAACACCAGACGAGAAAACAATGTGCAAGAGCTGAAAAAGATAGAGATCTTAAAGAATCAGTGGAAGGAAAATGCATAGTTTTAGAACAAGATGTACAAGCAGTCAAAATTTGTCCCTACATAAAGGCTAGCAGCGCCTACTATCGCCGAAAGTTGATCAACCACAACTTTACGGTTTATGAGTACCCGTCTAAAAAGGTAAGATGCTATTGGTTTTCTGAGGTCAATGGAGATACTCAGGCATCAGTTTTTGTAAGTTGTATAGTAGACTACCTAACTGACATGATAAAACACTCAGAAAACGGATTTGATGCAAAGCCCGTCATTATTTGGAGTGACGGTTGTACCTATCAAAATCGAAATGCGATTTTAGCGAATGCTTTATCAAACTTTGCTGCTCTGAATGATGTGGTAATTTACCATAAATACTTAGAGCCTGGCCATACGCAGATGGAAGTTGATAGCGTTCATGCAGCTATCGAACGTGGTATCCAAAAACATTCTGCCATTTATGTGCCAAGCCAATACGCTGACATAACGAAAAGCTCTCGAAAGAACCCGTACCCGTACGAAGTCAAAAGTCTAAAGTATGATTTTTTCAAAAAATTTGATGACCCTAAAGTTATGCAATACGAAAGTATCAGGCCTGGAAAGAAGAAGGGAGATCCGGTAGTCACAGACCTCAAAGCAATTTTATACAAGCCTGATGGTAAAATATACTTCAAAACTAGTTTTGAAGATGAAAATTACTCCGTATTACCAAGCAGACCAAAGAACATAGATTTTCCAGTGAGAACCTACGAAAACCTCTTCAAAGAGCCACTGAAACTTACGTCCACTAAGTACTCAGATTTGCAAGCTCTTAAAAGTGTAATCCCTGCAGATTATCACTCTTTTTACGATAACTTACCACACAACTAAATAACGAAAATCTTCAACACGTTATTTACGTCACGGCTGACTGCTCGTAACTCCATTAATGTAAGATTTTTTTTGGAATTGTCTACTCGTAACTAATTATAAATTCATTTTCTAGAAAAAACCCCAAATGAACCATTAAATTTTTCATTTCCTTATAAAAATAAACGAATTATCTACGAAGTACATTTTTGTTTTATTTTTTAATCATCTCTGGCAGATTTTAGAAAGTTTTTTTTATCTACCCACAAATTTGACTTAAACTAGTTACGAGGTGTCAACATATGACCATCGATATCGTTAGATAGGCCCCGACACCAAAAACTGTGGCATTGTTTTTGAATGTGTGGGTTAAGTAAAATGCCGACGCAAGCACACTAACGGTTAACGCACACATTCAAAAACGTAGTTAAAAAATCGTGTTTCTGCCATTGTAATTATCTGTTGTTATTACCATTTCGTGTGCAATCGTATTGCACACACTTTCCTGAAAAAAGTATACCCTTAGATGCCCTGAAATCGAAAATGTTTGAATGTGTGCGTCAACAACCTGTGCAATTTGTGTAGAACAAATAATAGTTAGAAATAGTGTTTTTGCCAATAAACCTAATCATTATTATTATTATTTCGTGTGCAATCGTATTGCACATACTTCTATGAAAAAAAAAACGGCCTAATAAGCCCTGAAATCGAAAATGTGACTATCTAAACAAACCTGTGCAATTTGTAAAACGGTGCAGTCTACGCTGAAGCGTAGGTACCGAGAAAATAGTGTCATCTCTTTTTCTCCCAGATTAGTTGCCAACACGACTTTCTCTTTCGTGCACTCGCCATTTAAATTTGTTATTTTCGGACAGTGTGGAAGAAAAATAAAAGTTTTTCAATGAAATCGCAATACTTGCGAGTGAAATGTTACACCTCTGGCTTTATTTGTGTTTCTAGAATTGTTGTTGCACTTTAGAAAGGCATACGATGGCATTTTGTGACAGTAAACTGCTCGCAAAGTTCGTAAACGTCCTTTACAACACGTCCGGCTCACACTGTGTTAGGATGTGCACTAACTCCAGGTTAGTGAGCCTCACTCACTTCGACTGTGGAACAACACGGCGCGGTCTCACTGCGGTAAGGGCCTATCTAACGATTTATATCCATGCCTGATCAGGCTTTACAAGAGGAATACCCTGAGTAGTAAAGAGCTGTAGCGCTGTAGTAAAGAAACTGAGTGTTGGTAGACCATCCATGGACTGACGACATTTATTTTATCGGTCGCAGGGAGTCGACGGATGGAGGTGGTTCAGCAGAACTGCTACTTGGGGTATCATATGAGGTCTATTTTCAACAGTGGACTTATGCGGACATGATGATGATTAATTTTTTATTTAACCCTTTGGACTGCAAAAGGAATTTATAAATGGAGCAAAGCCGCATGTAGTATCAATGAGTTACCTACGTAGGAACCAAGAGTGCTTGCTACAAACTCCGAGGAGTTCACCGCCCTGCGAGCACCACCAACCCGCAGAACAACACGGGTCGGCTACTTATGAATGATAATGAAGACAAGACACAAAAAAATGCGTTTCGTTTCTCCTCTACTCATCCCTCCTTTGCAGCATTGCCTCCTCCGTGATTTAATTTCTGAACGAAAAAGTAAACGTCAATATATTTTCATTAGTGTCAATGTCAACATCAGCTGGTGGCGATCGTGCAAGTAAAATTCACGCATCCGATTTGTTTTGTTTATTTTCTGAAGAAATCAAGAATGGAGATTATTGATAGCGATATCAGGCCGTGGTCTCCAGAGGACGTGAAGGAACAGTTTGGAGACAGCCTGACGTTGCTGCCTTCAAACAATAACATCAAGGAACTTCAGTCGATCCTACGAGACAGGTTAGAATCTTTTATTCATCAAAAATGTTCGCTTTCTTTGACTCTGGCCTATATTGAGCTTCCTGCTCGGTCTTATCGGTTTTGTTTATCTGATAATTTGTTACAGTCACAGGAAATAGCTTCTGCATCGTTTTCTACATCATAAAGGTGAAAATAAACAATGTGACGTACCTATCAATTCCTTCACAGAAGTTCACAGTCATGAAATGAAGCAAATGTGTTTTCCTGACGAATTTTAGCTGTAACCAAATTCATTTACAGCTTGTCATTCATTCACTACCTACTTTCATTGCATACCCTTAACCTTAAAAGAGTTATTTACAGAAGTACCCACTCAACCGAATTTTTTGACATTCCAGAAACACAAATAGGAATGACTTCAAATTCTACGCCGACCGTCTGATCCGCCTCGTCATTGAGGAGAGCCTGAACAAGCTGCCATTCACAGACTGCGAGGTCATCACCCCCACGGGCGCACTTTACAAGGGACTGAAGTATGGAGCGGGAAACTGTGGAGTTTCTATTGTGAGGTCAGGAGAGGCTATGGAACAGGTACTTACTTACCTTATAAAAATTAGAATATACTAGTTTCTGCCCGAGGCTTCACACACATTGTTTCTATGAAAATGTTTAAAGTTTATGTATTTTATCTTACAGAAACTGATTTATGGGACAAAAATTAGTCTATGTGTTATTCCAGATCTAGACCTATATCTATGCAATTTCAATTTTAGCCTGATTTATTCAGTAGGTAGTTAGTTGGTGTGAAGAAGTATTTAATAAACATACATCCATCCAAACTTTCGCATTTATAATATTAGTGTAATACTTTGTAGAACTCATCTGACTCTAATCCCGTAGGTGGGTGTCTGCGACACAGTATTTTACTTGTGCAGGTTGCATCACTGCCTATTCCTGATATTTGCCTCAGTATGTTCCTAAGTGAAGGTTTTTTATGTAATGTTATATCTTGATACTATCCAGTTTTACTCTGGACTCTGGAGTAGCTATTTCAGTCCAAGAACTTGTTTTCATGTGGGTCCACATCACATGTGCCTGCATGTCTCTAGAGTTATATCTTTACTCGGTTTTAGAATCCTAGATATGTTTTTGTAAACAAAGGAGTTAAAAGACTAAAAGGAAAGCTAAAAACAATTTATGATTGTGATAGACAAATGATGACTGGAAAGCTTATTTGTCTCTAGTCTGTTTTTATTTTCCTATTTGTCTCTAGTCTGTTTTTATTTAAATTTATTTGTCTCTAGTCTGTTTTTATTTAAATTTGCCCCTTTTTCGCTGCACCTCTTCAATTATTAAGTGTTGAAGTTTTAGTTTTTTATGGTTACATTGCTTTCTGAAATTACCTACAGTTTCTTTGTTCACATAAAATATTTCGCATTCCGTATACAAGTTGTCAATGTCTTGCCAGCGTCTTGGGGACGGTTCCAACTGGTATTAATATGGATCAGTTGAGCTACATGTCGATTGTTCGCAACAGTCTGCATTTAGCTTAATTATTTCAATTGTAAATGCTAGTTGTAATTTATTTCTATTAGATTGTAATTTTCTTTGTGAATATAAGTTGTCAACTCTTAAAATTGATCCAGGGTCTCCGAGACTGTTGCCGCTCCATCCGCATCGGTAAAATCCTGGTGGAGAGCGACACGGACACCCACGAGGCCCACGTGGTCTACGCCAAGTTCCCTGAAGACATCGCTCGGCGGCAAGTGTTGCTGATGTACCCTATAATGTCTACGGGGAATACTGTTAAGCAGGTGAGGTTTTTTTGACCCTAATATAATAGTGATACGTTCTGCCCGTGTGGCTTCGCACGAGTTTCACATGATGTAAAATAGCCTTTGTCATTTAAAATAGAACTATGTCTCTGCAAAATTTCAACTTGATCATTCTTATTCTCAGTTTCTATGAATAAGAATAAATTATGGCTTCGTCTTCGACTAAACAAACCAACCAACTTAGCAAACTTTTGCCTTTGTAACGTTCTACATTTATAAGTTCAAGTGGAACTTTGTTTTATGGACTTAATAAAATGTAGATAAAAAACAAATTCAATTGAAATTGTAGTGAAATCAGAGCTAGCGTCCTTACACGGGCTCTGTATTCACTACAATTTCTAGGTATACGCGAGCGACAGCTGCGGTCGCAAGGACGACCTCAGTGGCGTGGTGGGCAAAATCCGCCTTTGACACTGACAGACAGAAGGTTGCTGGTTCGATTCCCACCGCGAGACAAATCTATCATACGAACATTAGTGCTGCAGGTATTTATTCCAGGTCTGGGTATACATTTATGGATATCAGTGGTACATCTGCCTCGTTGGTCTAACAGTCAGCTTGTTCAACCGCTGATCAGGAGGTTGTGGGTTCGAATCCCGGGTCGGGCCAATGGTTGTTACTGGGGTTTTTCTAGCAAGGAAAATTCACAGTAGCAGCCATGAAGTTGGCAGTGATACACCCCCTTGCCTCGGAAAACTCGCTAAGCCGTTGGTCCAGCGCCTGACCTCTCCCCGGTCGTGTTGGTCTATCGTCTCCTCGGATTATTAGAGTGAGAGAATAGAGAGTGCACCTGTGTTAGCGCTCACACTTGTGCACTATAATATGTCTTGCGCATCTGGCTAAACTCCGATTAGACTGGCCGCCATGGTCGAAATTCGACTATGAGGTCATTATCAATATATCATATGGGACCACACCAGTTGACATATTGATAACCAGTTTTATTTACTTATTGACAAACATGTATCCTGGTAGATTTGTGGGGCTGCAGTGGCAGCTCCAGCCATTTGATGTTCATGTATTGAACTCTTATTTTAATTTCCAGGCTGTAAACGTCCTAACCCAGCACGGCGTGAAAGAAGAACGGATCATTCTCTCCAACCTGTTCTGCACGCCAGCGGCGGTGCAAGCCGTCGTCGACTATGTACCAAAGATGAAGATATTGACCGCGGAGCTGCATCCCGTCGCTCCTAACCACTTCGGGCAGAAGTACTTTGGAACGGATTGAGGCTTATTATATTATGAAATGTATTGGGTAAGAATGAATTTTATAGATTGAGTATTTTAGTTTTTGTGTATTTTAGTTTTGGATCTGTTTGTTATTTAGTTTTTCGCACAATCAGATTTTTTTACATAAAACCTGTGGTAGTGAATTGTAAAATTGCGTATACGTATATCATGAAATTATTTCCTATTTGGTAATTCGACTGACAATCAAATAGTCATGTCCTAATGCTTTGCCGACTCCAGTTTTTATGACTAATCAATTTATTCTATCGTTCAGTCTTCATTTACTCACCTGTCAACAATTAGGGACCTTCCTAGTCGTGCAAATACAGAAAATAAGTTCGTGGACGGGGTATAGCTATTTTGATCCATCTAGATAGAAGCAGTAGCAAAGCTCAGCTCATTAAATCATTGCCGAATTTTGGTTTTCACAGAGAGTACTTCCAACATTGTGCATTTAGATTTACATTTTAAAATTAATTTCAGAAGTATACACTTTTTACGCTTTTTAAGATACTTATTTAGAATTAAGAAAAAATATTTATTGATAAACGAAAATGGAATGAAAATTGTGATACTGATAACAAAATGTAGAAAGAAAATAAATTACGCTATAATGATACAAAAATCTTTTTATTTAATTCCTATAGTGTAAATAAGGGTGTAAAAAAGAACAAACAATAATATTTGAAATCGTTTATTTCAGTTTCATACTTTACAATCTATGGGTAGATAGATAGATAGATACAAATATTTTAATCAGATCACACAGCTAAGCATTTAAAAGTGTACATTAATATAAATTACTTCAATCTGAATAATTTAACCCTTAACAGTAACCTTTATAAAATGTTCCCCACATGGTCAGCTCTGCTCTACGACTCACGCCTCGCGGTGTTACTCACTTACATACGTCTAAACTAACAAGTATTATCAAGTACTCATAAAAATATCGATAACATTCAATTACAATAGTGTAACAATTTTTCTTATTCGAGAACAAAAATATTTTTATTATTTTTTTATTAGTAAAAACTAGATGTCGCTTAAATTAGGTTAGGTAGCGTGCCGATGGCGCATATGGCAACACTAAAGCTAAAAATCTCAATTTTTATGTGACAGTTACACCATCGGCGCCGCTCTAGTGCTTCCTTCCTTCTAAATAAATACTTATTCAAGTAAAAACACATAATTACATTACTCTGTCAATAATATACCTTACCGACTATGTTATACAAGCACTTACTTAATTAACAGGATATTTCCCATGACTGGCAACCCCAGAGATGTCGTAAGACCGCTCTATTTATAAATCTTGTTACTATAAATACCAATTGTCCTTTTCTATCACTTCGCTTCTCGAATCGTTAGAAAGGAAGGCAAGATTTGTTAACACAAAATTTATAAATAAGGTGGCGATATTTACACACAACACAAAATAATATATACCCTCGAAATTGACTTAGATATGTTATTAAGGCAACGTGTGAATCGCACTAGATAAATTGACAATTAATTCTAGGACTAATACAACAGCCAAAGCGAAATTATATGGCGATTAGCATAAATAAATACAAAACAATAAATACGCGATAATATTTCAGTTAGATCAAAATATATAAATAATCGAGTTGAGAAGCGAAATTAACAATTTGTGCGTGGAGATTTTTTTGTGATTTTTCGTTTTGTATAAAAAATATCAGTTGACATTGAATTTGCGGACATTGAATCTATCAACCAGGTCGACTAGTTCGTCTGCCGTGTCCCTTTTGAAAGCGCACCAGTCTCGGGCGTTAGCGACTACCGGTAGAATGGTTTTTTCGCTGCGCACACAAAAAATAAGTTAGTTACAAAATGGCGTTCCTAGACAAAAGAAGCCAGGTATTCAAGATGGCGGATGGTGTTAGACTGGGCGTTAGTGTTGGTATTTACATGAGCTTCTGTTTGGCGCATTCGGGACAGATGATGTCTTGTGCGTCGGTGATAAAGCCCTTGCCGACTAGGGAAGTCTTGCACTGCGCGCAGATGAAGCAATCGTTGTGCCAGTGGCGGTCTTCGAACGAGATGAAGCGTGTGCCGCCGATGCCTGGAAAATGTGAAACAATTCTGTTAAAAAGGCTTACGATTTAAAGATATGATGCTATCTAGAAACGGACATAGTAGATGGATTGTGGTGTCAAAACTAAAGCAAAGGTATTATTGTAGTTGTTTATTTTAGCCCTCCCTGTCGGACAAAAAGACAATCTACTTAGTAGGTATAATGCAGTCTTGCCTTGTAGATTAGACGAAATTGTATCCTTGGGTACAGAACAGAACGATACCGCGAGTTTTTTTGAAGTGTCACAGTAGATAGAAGTCAAGTAAGAACGTATCCGTGTTGATCGCGACGTAAGAATGGAGTCCTCCAACTGCCTGTTTAAGTAGTAAGAGGCGACTAAGGGAACCTATCATAAGAAGGGCAGAAGCGTCCTTCTGTACTACACCTCTACTCGATCACCAATTCGCCTGCCATGCGCGCCAAAACGCGGGGGATTTACACTTATGAATGTGCCAATCCCAAACAAGGGGGGTTTTGCCACGCATTCATAAGTGTCTACTAATGAATGTGCCAATCCCAAACAAGGGGCGTTTTGCCACGCATTCATAAGTGTCTACTAATGAATGTGCCAATCCCAAACGAGGGGCGTTTTGCCACGCATTCATAAGTGTCTACTAATGAATGTGCCAATCCCAAACGAGGGGCGTTTAGCCACGCATTCATAAGTGCCTACTAATGAATGTGCCAAGCCCAAACAAAGAGGGTTTTGCCACGCATTCATAAGTGTCTATTAATGAATGTGCCAATCCCAAACAAGGGGGGTTTTGCCACGCATAGCAGGCGAATTGGTGGTCGCAGTAGAGGTGTAGTACATACATACATATATAGTATGAGTGCTGATGAGGTAATGACGTCACTCACCAGTGATAGGCTTGACGCAGGACGTGCAGCGCTTAGCGAACAGCTCTCCGAAGCAGTCCGCGCAGTAAGGCTTCTCGTCGCGGGACGTGAACCGCTGTCCGGCGAGAGACGTGTCGCAGTTGGTGCAAGTGAAGCACTCGCGGTGCCACGGCTCGTTCTTGTAGGTCACACCGCCTTGTGTGATGATCTTGAACCGGAAAATAATTTTCAACATTTTCTCAATCTATACTAATATTGTAAAGAGGAAAGATTTAAGAAATCAAATAATATCGAAAACTATTTTACTTCGACGGGACTTGAACCCGCATCATTCCGTACGGAAGGATTTATTGATGATATTATTTGATTTTTTAGAAATTAGTCAGAGAGTGAGGCTTACGCACTATAAAAACAAAAAACTTGAGGAAAGATTTAATGGTTTGTTTGTTTGTATTTAATAGGCTCCGAAACTACTGGACCCATTTGAAAAATTATTTTACCATGCCGGGAAAACGGGAATAGGACGGGTAGTAAGCTAGTCCCCAATAAAGATAAAGATCATTTTTTTGCATAAACATGTGTAGGTAGATACAAGATTTTACAAACAGGTATTCATGTATCAACATGTTTTACAGATTACGGTGTACAAATTGTGAGAAACGGCAATGTAAGCTAAGCTTGTGTTATGGGAGTGAACCTTGTGAAGTTTAACAGTTACTTGCATGTTTAAGTGTTATCGCATTTCGAACCTTTGGCTGCATGAAATAAAACTGCAATAAGGCTACCTCAACATGAAAATAGGACCCTGTTAACTAAAGGCGATTGCGGTTATATCACCAGCTTCGTTGCTTTCGAGAAAAACAGCGATCGCCCTTCCGGTGCCAAGTGTGGTATGACGTGTGACTATTAGGACAACTGATGATTTTTGACGCGCTAATACCTACAACTACAAGTGGACGTGAATTTGATGATGACATAATGATTTTCTTACCTTGTTGCACTTGACGCAGCGAGTGGCGAACTTGTCCTCATAGCAGCCTGCGCAGTAGATTTCCTGCTCGCGCGGGATGAAGCTCTTGGTTCCGATGGGGTTCTTGCAGACCACGCAACAGAAACACTTCTCGTGCCACTGCCTGGTCTTGTATTCCATCTTCTTGGTGCCTGGGGAAGAAGAAATAAAATTTAATAAAACGAAAAAAGTTACGAAACAAAAACAACCATTGGAATGTCATTAATATGAAAAGTAATAGGTAAAATCTCATTTAACTGAAAAGTCATGAATATCGAAGGGGAAATCCCCTTTACCAACTTACACAATGATATCACACACAAAACGACTGGTTGGTGTTCAAGGGTTAGGTAAATGAAGGGGATTTGTGACATTTAAGAAAGTGTTTTACCTAAATGATAAATACATAAAGAGGATATTACGCCCAATTTTTTTAGATTTTCGAGGGATCTTACAATTAGAATTCAATCAGTTTCAAATAAACCTATGTTAGCTTCTGTCGTTTTTGGCCTTTTTTGGCCTATCATCCCCATATAAACTGTTAATTATAATCATGTCAATAGCACCAGACTTTACAAGTCCTTTGCATGTTTTCACCCCTGAAGGGCTCGGAAAATCGCATGCATAGAGCTGAACAAAGGTTTCCAAAACAAAATGCAACGGCTGCCACACATGTCATGCTATCCGCACGTGAAACTTTAATGGGCGATCGATCCAGCCAGTCAACAGTTTTCTTTTTTAACAGAGAATATAAATTTTAAAATCGTTATTGTCTTTAGCAAAAAGTAGCATAAATACGAGTTACGACCATGCGAAAGGAAAAGGAGGAATTTTCAGACGTGACCAGGGAAAATATCTGAATCTCTAACCTTACCTACGTCTTTACTATTTTACGTACCTACGTAAATAGATAAGTAGGTATTAATACGCATACCTATGCGTTTTAGCGCGCATAGTAGGCCGCGTATTTTTCTTGAAATCTCTTATAAATCTGACCTACTTAGTCGTATCATACGGAAACCATTAAACGGTTTCATTTGAAAACTAAATGCCGTGCTTAGGTGCCGTGCCTGCTGACAATAAATGCTGATATCTACTTGTTACCAAATACTTCAATATACCGTAGCTTTATTCAAACCATTGATCATCATATCACTTTCTCTCTATAAAATAAGAAGGAGTTACGTTAATTACGTTTATTGTACTTTATGTTGCTAATAACTGTTGAATGAAAAAAAAGAAGGGACAATGGGACACAGGGAAGAAAAATTGGACAGTTACAATGGGACACAAGGAAGAAAATTTGAAAAGGGACAATGGGACACAGGGAAGAAAAATTGAACAGGTACAAAAAGAATAATAAAGTTTATTGAAAAAGATCTAAGACTTAAAATTATTAAATCATTGATCCCCAAACTAGGATAAACCTAGTTAATCTTAGGGATAACCTTCCATAGGTTCAGTGAAAAAGTGTATAAATGTACATTATATGAGTACAATGGGACACAGGGAAGAAAAATTATATTAAAAGGGACAATGTTCCAAAAGCGTTTCCGTGTAGAAAGTATCTACGCGAACTTACTCTACTAAAAAAACTCAGCTTAATGCGCTGCCCCGACACACACTAGCGCCGCGCCGCCTATTTTTTCTTATTACTAGCTAATGCCTGCGGCTTCGCACGCGTTAAACGTACTCGATACCCTGCCAAATTTCATTAAGATTCGTTCAGCCGTTTAGGCGTGAAAAGGTAACAGACAGACAGAGTTACTTTTGGATTTATAATATTAGTATGGATTTCGTAAAACAAATAAATTTTTTAAAATCCATTGGGCAAATTTTGTGATACCTATAGCTTTTAACTTATCCTAGTTTTATTGGCAATAGAACTGGACACAAACAACCAGAATATTTGAGACCATGGCAGATTCGATTTGGTTTCATTTACAAGAATTAAGAGCTGGCGTCTTCACGAGCGTGTTCGTGATGATGGACAGAACCTGCAGTTCACGCAGTGTCAGTGAATTACCAATAACCCTGTCTGAAGGAATAATGAAAATTTTGTATTCCCTAAGATTTCATATTTCAAAAATATATTTCTTATGGCTTACAAAAGACGCACTTAGTCATGTCATATTTCTATGAAATCAAATAAAAAATAAGATGTTATTGATTTTCTCTGCACTTCAATTATTCCTTTCATTTGTCACCTAGTGTGAGAAATGAAAAAGAAACCACTAGACATTTATATATCGATGTATTTCCAAGTTTGGTAAGGTAAGGTGCCGGGATATAGATTATTTTTGTGGTTTTTAATATTTTCTGCGAATTAATAGCTGCATTCAGACTGGGAGCGCACCGGTGCGAGACAGCCGAAAAAAAAATGCGACTAAAGTCAAAGGCAAAACCTAGTAGGATTCGTTTACGTATGTGTATTATTTACCTATGCCAGCCTTGCATTAAAATGATACATGGTACTACCGCGTTACCTTGCGTTTGCGAACTTCCATAAACGTTCAGTGCCAAGTTTGTTTATGTGAGTTCCGTATTGGGGCTGTTCGGTTGTAAAAGTTGCGGAACTCTGAAATTGAGCGGAAGTAGAAGAATCATGGTATGCAGGTGAATTTCAGGAATTTTGTTTGTTCATAAAGTTGATGATAAAGGTTTTGCGCTTTTTGGTATTCATTTTTGTAGATAGGTATCTTAAATTCCTCATTGTTTTAAAGTTTCTCTGAAAATATACGAATTGAAAAGTGCACTTGGCATAGTAGATTTTTTTGTAGATTTGGTTAAGTCTATACTTAAAAGTCTGAAATGTAGCCAGTAGATTTTCAGCCATTTTCCTATGAAAATGAATAATCTAAACTACTAACTACTAACATTTGAGTTTTTCTTCGTTCGACAGTCGTAGATCGTTTGCAAATAATGTAATATAATAATAGGTTGTGAGGCATTGAATAACTTGACCATGTAGAAGTAGGTAGGTATAATGTTTCGGCCTACGTGTTTTTCTGAATAAAATAATGTTGCTCTATGAGTCATCAACCTCGCATATTATTCGTCTCTAATAATGAAGAAGTAATAAATAATTAAAAAATAATAATTTATTTATATTATTTGATTGTAATGTTCTTTGTGAATAAAGATTTTTGAAATAATAAATACTAAAGCTATTACACATACATATCTATAATTCTTTTGCGAGTCAGCCCAACAGGTTTCTGATTTTAACAATATTTGAACTTTAACTTTCGGAGATTTTTGATTTTTAAATTAGTAGGTACGTAGGTACCTGTTTCTTAATTAAGTATTACTGGTTTATGACACAAATTATACGCTTGAACGGTACCTTTATTATTGGCTATTATTCAATGATTTAATATTTGTTGAAAAAACCAGTTTGTAGCAAATTCCATCGGATTTGTTTCGAGATACCTATCCTTTACGTACGACTGCATACATTTACTAAAGATAGGAATTACATATTGTAGGTACTGCTGTTAGGAAGTTACATAATGGAACCTAATATTGTAAAATCAATGAGTTACATTATAGCGTAGCAGTATTACGCTTTGCTACGCTGCTACAGTATGCTACGCTAGACGCTAAGCTACGGGCGTAGCATTCTCCCTCTGCTGTTTTGAATTGGTTAGCTTATTATGTTCATATCATGCTGTGTGATTTCCAGCATTGTTTATTTATTTGAAAATAAAGAATATCAAGTACAAAGGCCTCTAAAACAATAAGAACATTGAACTTGAACTACAAGGAGCTACTAAAATCGATTGTTTTCGGAAAACCTTCGCATCATTGACATCAAATCGAAGTTCAGTATTTTATGTCCTCGTAAAATGCAGCGCTTGCGTGCTTCCCTCCGATTCTGATCTTGTTCAAGAAAATTCGACATAATGTCGATTGCGAGATTCACCATACGTTGAACGTTGCCTGTGTGGTGCCGGCTTAGAATTTGCACCACCCCAACTCTTCCCGCGGGTGTCGTAAGACACCGGGATATGCACCAGGGGCGGGCAGCAGCGCCCTCTGCAGAACAATTCTACCATCGAACTGCGATCTCCAATTCACATGCCCAGTGTGGGGATTATGGGCATAAAATAAAAGATAAATGATAAAAATGATGAAATTATATGAGATAAAAGCCAGTAAGGCGCATATCAGGGGGAGGCCTGCGTCCAGCAGTGGACCAATATATGCTGTTAAGGTTGTACGTTACAGTTGGTTTTCAATTTGGGAAATATTTAATATTTTTTTATTTTGGGAAAAATTTGGGAAATGTCGAACAATAGAAAAATAAGTATAGCTTGGTTATTTAAAGTTGGCGTGATCGTGTTTTGTTTTTCATAGATCGATATGACTACGCCGCCGACGACGACGACGCGACGCGACGCTGTCGCAAATCTTTCAGCACAGTATGAATAGGTACGAAAAACAATAGAAGGTCGCGCCAGGTCTGGACGCTACCTATATATGGTCATAGAGCAGCCTACCTATATGCATACAGTCGTTCGACGAAGGCGTTTTGACAGGGCAATCGTGCGGGCCAAGGGACGGGCGGAGGACGCTCCCGAGTTACTAAGGCGGTGATGTATGCAACTCGGGAGAGTCCCTCCCCCGACCCGTTCCTTGCCCCGCACGATTGCCCTGTCAAAACCACGTCAAAATGCCTTCGACAAATGGCTGTATGCAGATAGGTAGGCTGTGGTCGTAGGTTGAGGATGGTAGGTCCATATTGAAGGCATGCCATGTCATGAAATGCCCTTGAAATTGCATGCCAAATCGGAATGGTATTTGATTGATGCACGCTAGGACCTATGCATTCGTTCAAGGTCTGACGGATACACAGACAATAACCGATAAGCTTTATGGTACTGAACAGAACATAATACCTAATGTGCATCTTTGGGAATATTTATGTACAAAAAATACTGTTTTTATGTTTTGCGGGACTAATACTAGTCCTTCAGGGTTAAAATTTGTATTGGATCTCCTCAGAATTATTCTCTATACAATAGCGAAATAATTTTCAAAATAGTAATTGACTAACATAAATTCAAAAAAACATACAGACAGCCGAACATAGAAACTCGTTTTTTTCGATGTCGGCTAACTTAACGAGTTTCCTGAATACGTTAGGTATTTACTGTAAAAAACTATAGTACCTAGTAATAAACGCTTAGATGCGAGTTGGATATTTTCGAACCGATGAATTTTTCTTATCCTCTTTGATCAATACTAAAACAAGATTTCTTTTACCGTATAAAACTAGCTTTTACTATGTCGTTACATTACCTACCTACATAGTAAAAGCTTGTTCTAATTAAATTTCGCTTAGAAAGTCCGTAGGCAAGTCTATAGTCAAGATAAAGTGGTTTCTTATCTTGTTTTCAGTTGTGGAACTTTGCACTAAGTTTTGACTTTCAAGTCTATGTTTGTTTGATGCGTAGAGCCTTTACTTTAGTAACTATAGGCCTCTGCTTCGCGCGACTGTTAGAGCTGTTTATTCAATTTGTTTACGAGATATAATTCCGTAATCAATTGTATATAATATACTAGTTTATTCCCGCGGCTTCGCACGCGTTGTTTCTATGGAAACGTTTAGAGGTGATTTCTATCTCATGGGAACTGATTTATGGGATAAAAAGTAGCCTATGTTTGATTCCAGTATTAGAATTACATGTGCGCAAATTTCAGCCCGTTCCGTTCAGTAGTTTTGGCGTGAAGAGGTAACAAACATCCATACATCCATCCATCCAAACTTTCGCATTTATAATATTAACTGTGTGCAAAATTTCAGCCAGATCCGTACAGTAGTTTTGGCGTGAAGAGGTAACAAACATCCATACATCCATCCATCCATCCATCCAAACTTTCGCATTTATAATATTAGTGTGATATAGTGTTGAAGCTCTGTTAGCGACACATGAGGTTGCGGGGGTTCGATTCCCGCTCAGGGATAACCTCACCTTACCTCAACCTGGTATGTAGGCTACATTGGTCCACTGCTGGACGCGGGCCTCCCTCTGATAATCGCGTTATTGGCTTTCATCTCATGGGGGGTAATGCCCATAATCCCCACGCTAGTCATGCGGGTTGGAGATCGCAGTTCTGTGGTAGAATTGTTCAGCAGGGGGCGCTGCTGCCCGCCCCCGATGGATATCTCTTAATCGCTTCTTACGACATCCGCGGGAAGAGTTGGGGTGGTGCAAATTCTAAGCCGGCACCACACAGCTAACTAATGCATTATGGATCACTCCGTGTCTGAAAATCGTACGAAAATCAGTTGGATAGTTTTTGAGTTTATCACGTACAGACAGACAGACGTGGCGAGGACTTTGTTTTGTAATATTGAGTGATTAAGTACCATCATTAGTGTAGGACACGAAACCAGCGCCGCGTCAAACTAAACTACGCCAGGATGAGTGAAAACTTAAAATTGGAAAAGTTTAACCGAGTTGGGTCTAGAGTTTTATTCGTCTGCGCGTAAGGACTCGATTTTCAGTCTGAGCGATATTAAAATATCTATAATAAGTTTATGGTCAATACCGCACTCATATATCCACTACTATATGTATGTAAAACTTTACGATTATGTTAATTTTATACTCTAACTACAATACAATGTATTTAAATTTTTTAATTACTATTTAACTTTTGCACGAACATCTATACTCTATAATAAATAATATTATCTATACTAATATTATAAAGAGGAAAGATTTGATTGTTTGTTTGTTTGAATTGAATAGGCTCCGCAACTACTGGACCGATTTGAAAAAATCTTTTACCATTAGAAGCCCACATTATTCCTGATGAACATAGGCTACTTTTTACCGTGGGAAAATGCTTCATTCCTACGGGAAAACGGGTAATAGGACAACGGTAGTAAGAATGCAGCTAGTGTCAAATATTAATATAGTGATACTCTATTCTAAAACCATCATTGTTAATAGAAATAATTATGTCCTCCTAGCCGAATTTCGACCACGGTGGCCAGTCTCAGCGGAGACTAGCCAGACGCGCAGGACATTAGGACATTTATGATGCACAAGTCTCTCTATTCTCTCACTCTCATAATCCGATGGGACGGCAGACCGACACGACCGAGGAGAGGTGAAGCATAGGACGTGCTTTCCGAGGCACGGGCGTGGCGTAAGACCAACGGCTTAACATGCTTTCCGAGGCACGGGGGTGTAACACCGCCAACTTCCTGACTCCAGGCTGCTACTGTGAATTTTTCTTGCTAGGAAAACTCCAATAACATCATTGTTATTGTATTTAACACTATCATGGCCCAAGACGCAGATGCCAGTCTGCTCCCCGTGTCGCGGCGGTAGTGAATGCGTTAAGCAAACAAATACTATTTCATTTCACTGCTGAACAAGCCCCCCCCAAGCCCCCCTTGGTTTGACGCTTGGCAGACGAATAGGAGATCGCTGTAGGGGTGTTAAATTAAAATACACAGCAAGCGTTTAGATACAATTAAAAAATACCTAGGAAATAAATCTGTTTTTGCAGTAACATTTTATGTTCGTTCATATTACCTATTTTCAATTTGCGAAATATCGCATGTCGTAAAGAAATCGTGACTAGTTCTGAACTTTACCTGGGAGTCAATGAACCCAATACCTAATGGATTCAATGCAGTTCTGTTTTGCATAATTTCAGTATTCACATGCAACTAAATAAAACTTATATGGGTGTTTTAATGTTATGATTATGATAGTAATAGGTAAAAACATCGATGTAAGTAAAATTCGGTAGGTACTAGCTCCTCGATAGTGGAAGGCTGAAATTAGGTGCAATTCCACCCGCCTCAGTAGTCAGTCATAGTCAGTAATAGTCGGACCGGGGCGGGGCGCCGGCGTTCGTATTTCGCGTACGTATTGTTGTCTCAGTCGCTCTTCGGTTTGGTACCCCTTTCCATCTTTGTTGTTCATTCGTTTTTTCGGTAGCTAGGGTACGTTCTCCCAGCACAAACTCAACAAATGGCCTGTGTTGTGTTACAACTAAACGCAAAGACACGCTATTTCCAATCTTTTACAATAATTACAATGAATAAACACAAGGGCTTGCTGTAGTCTTACACTAAAGTATGTCGTAATAAGCACGCGTTACACGAACGCCGGTCCGACTATGACTGAGGTGGGGGGACCTAACTGCACCTAATTTAAGCCTTCCACTTTCGAAAAGCTACCTCATCTCCTCTTTTATACTAAGATCGGTGTTCTTTACCTATTTATTCGGGTTTCGAAGTCTTTACTAGAAAATTATTTCTAGATAATATTTATCGTAAGGTCTAGCCTATTGGGATTGGCTTTCATATAAACTTAACAAAGGGCTACTGCTGCCAAAACCAAGGATGTAAAAATACTTCAGAAGGTCCTAAATCCAGGCTATGTAAACAAAGTAATAAAATGTCTGAAAACAAGTTCCACGCTACTCAAAATCAATATTACTACAAAGTTCGTAGTATGGGGTTTATAGCTTGCTTGCTACACTACGACCAGAAAGTTAAATGCCGAGCGTCAATAGAGTTCTGAATATGACATCACACATCATAGAGCCCTTTTGTGAAAGACAAGGTCCAAGGGTTTATTTAACAAAAGACAAAGATTAAGACCCACTTGGTGAATCTTTACTTTAGGTACTTACCTACCCTACGAGGTCTTCGTATGTGACTTTAGGAATCTTTGCCATAAAGTTACTCTATTTGATAAATTTAACTGAAAATATCGTTTGAATGTAGGAGATCTTCCTAGTGGTATGTTCCTTCTCGTGTAGTAAAAGATGTAAAATAAAATGGTGTGGCGATTGTCGATCTAACCAACTAAATCTTCAAACAGTGTCAAAGCAAATTTTCTGCCTAGACCAACTGATTCTCAGTTGGTCTAGGGAGAAAATTCAAAGAAGACCTACACCATGGATGGAGCTAACGAGATCCATTCTACTAATAGAGCCATTATAAGAGTCAAAAAAATCGAGTCCACAATTCGGAACAAAACCTTTGTTTGCAAACTTTTAAGTGGGAGGTTTTTTGTACATACACATGACACAAAAAAGGTAGACATTGAATCGCGAGGTCTATAATTAAAGGCAGAACGGTACCAACTGCCATTGTTTCCACGACTCGATTCAGCTCGCCTCAGGAGACTAATAACTGGACTGGACAGTAGGTAAGTGCGGCTTACTTTGATACCTACTACAGTCAAGGCAACATTATTAGCTTAGAAATCAAATAATATCCTAAAATTTTCCAAAAAATTACCAAGTAACCCTCACGGCTTACGCACTATAATAACAAAAAAAAGCATTATTATATAACCTTACTCTGAGTTAAGTATTAGCTTTCTTTAATTTATCAATCACATCACATCACACTAATATTATAAATGTGAAAGTTTGAATGGACCTTTTCACGCCAAAACTACTGAACGGATCGGGCTGAAATTTTGCATACAGGTAATTCTAATCCTGGAATTAAACATAGGCTACTTTATATCCCATAAATCAGTTTCCATGGGATAAAAATTACCTTTAAACGTTTCCATAGAAACAACGCGTGCGAAGCAGCGGGCATAAACTAGTTTACTATAATTTAAGGCGTAGGTATATAGCAGGGCTAAGGCCCTTCATTTAGTAACAGGGTGGCCTGTTACTAAATGTACTATGATTAGTTTTCGTTAAGTTCGTCACACCCTACCATCTCATCCTGCTGGGCATGCATCCACGTCGCTTTTATGGTCAAGGTCATCATCATCATAGCTCTCAAATCGCTGGTATCTGGGAATTCATCGGGCTAGGTACTTACAAATTCAAATTCGGAGTAACTGATACTATATTGTCATATCGTGTTCTTTCTTAATAATTGACAGTATTGTATTAGTTACTTCGAAAATTCATAAATAGACCGAAAATTCCCAGAATTTGGAAACAACAAATGAAAATTATCGAAGAAATTGTAATAGGATTCGAGATGGGAAAAACAGAAAGTATTCGTGAGGTAAAATGGAAAATTTCAAATAAGATTACTAGACGATGCGGCCGTTCGTGATTACATTGCAGACATTGTCGGAATTAGATTTATTTGCGTTATCCGGTACGATTTCTTCGTTCTTTGAAGCTTTATTCTACTTTTTTGCATGACCCGATACGACTTCTCTACATTCTACTTTCATGAACGAATACGAATCAAAAATAAAAAGTCGTAAGCCTATTTAGAAGTTTACGAACCTAACTCTGGTTTCCTTAACTTTTTCAATCAACTGAATTACTTACTGGTAAAGAAAAGTTTTGATATACGGGCTTAGAAAATCCAGTTGAGACTTTTCCTTTTTTCTTTCGAACTTTTATTAATTTACAGCAGAGATACTTCTTCTAGTAAGTAGGTACTTCTTTTTTTATATTTTGCTAGAAATACTACAGTCTGCTGAAATACCACCAAAACATTGCACTGCCGAGCTTGGCACTACTACCTACTACCAATAATGCTTAGATAAACCGGTGTAAGCCAGCTAAGTCATGTAGGTTCTTCCTAAGTCACACATAAACTACATAAACTAAGAGTAGTTGACAGTTACCGTGCCCATACCCTGTGTAGGTGTTACTTATTATATTACCACGATTAAGGCCATTGGGGCGGGAAAGTTGACGCTCCTTGTACGCACGCACTAGAAATATAGGTAACTGTCAATTAGAATTATACACTTACTTATTAACTAGCTGCATTCTTACTAACCGTTGTTCTATTAGGTACCCGTTTTCCCGTAGGAATGATGCATTTTTCCGCGGTAAAAAGTAGCCTATGTTCATCAGTAATAATGTGGGCTTCTAATGGTAAAAGAATTTTTCAAATCGGTCCAGTAGTTTCGGAGCCTGTTCAATACAAAGAAACAAACAATCAAATCTTTCCTCTTTATAATTAGTATAGATTACGTTAGTATAGTATAGTATGTTTGGTATTGGGACTGTCCTAAGTGTCATGGTTGTTGAGATATGATTTTTAAAGTTTTTTTGAAAATAACTCAAAGCTCGCTTTTATATATTCGCGTCATATCTTTATGTTTGTGGTTGTAAATTCTCCGCTGGTATCTAATGTACTGTAATAATGTAATTTCTTGATGACATTCGATAATGTAGAGCCCCTAGCTAGTCCTAGCATGAACTTACTAAAGTTAGATAAAGTTTTGTTGAAGAAAAAAGTAGAAAAAGCACACACTTGTAGCCTGTGTGATTTTTCTACTTTAGACAAAAAGTTGCTACTCAGAACTAGCTTAGTATCTCAGAAAGTGGGTTTGAAAAATCACTTTCAAAAATATCACTTATTTCCAACTCTACTTAAATATTAAGAATGTGGCTTTTTCCAAATGAACATGTAAGTAGGTATTGTTACTTAAGATATAGGTAAATAACTTTTGAATTTTGATTTCTTTGAATATTTGTTATACCTATTTAAAGAAGACCGGTCTGGATTATTTCTGTGTACAATAATATGAGTTATCGGTTTCTATAACACAAGATCTGTTTACTACTAGTGTGAAAATGTCCATCATGATTAATTTCTCTAATCATGTTCCCACTTCACTATTGCAAATTAGATAGATAGATAGATTATATGGTTTATTTGGTTCACAAATGGACAGCACAAAATATTATCACTATGCATTAGTAATATGTAAAAACTTGAAAGCTTTCTAGACAATTTATAGAAACACTATAAATTGTCTAGAATCTAGACCTGTAAGCGCTATAAATTATAGAAAAGAGATAAAATTACGTTAATTTCTCAATCGCAATATTTATTGAAAAAGTTTCGCAAAGTAAATTAATATTTAATTTCTCGTCCGCCCACTCTACTAAGATTAAGTGATTAAGATTCGACACAAGGTAAATATAAACCTAGCTTAGTTACAGGCAGCAAGGTTTTATACAAATAAAGAGAAAAATCCGAAAGCCGTAAACTTGTACTGTACCTATTCACAAAAACTAATTTTTTTATTCTCTCCCTGGACCAAAATATGCAGGATATCTACTTCCCGTTGACCGAGAATCATGATATTTGGCAAAAAACAAGGTCTTACAGTTATTGAAATACGGAACCCTTAATGCGCGAGTCCGACTCGCACTTGACGTTTTTTTTTTAACTTTGTAGGTAGGCTATGTATCTGTGCTTTTATGAGGGACGACCTCTACAGGCTTCTGGCCTTAACCTCGGAATTTTTCACATGCACCAGGTAAATTACTTAATTTATGTTTGTTTCTTTTTTAATTGCTTATTCGTGATAGATTATAAATTTTACGACATCAGTAGCGCAGCGGACGCCTCGTAAAAATTGTTTGTACGATCTGCAGATATTTGTTCGTATTTGTTCCAGGTGTTTTGGGTGTTTTCATAGTACTTATAATAAAAAAAAATATGTATGTAATGTTTTAGCATAGGTATCAATAATCTAGTTACTACCCGAAACACAAGCTATAAGCAAGTTCGTGGCTACTAAAGCTGTTTGGATGTACCTCCTTGCCAAATTTCATAAATATCCGTTCAGCCGTTTAGGCGTGAAAAGGTACCAGACAGACAGATAGACAGACAGAGTTACTATACAATTTATAATATTAATAGTTCTGTATAGTATAGATGTCATAAGTTAATAGTTCTTTATAGTATGGATGTCATAATTTAATAGTTCTGTATGGTACGAATGTCATAAGCACAAACGATGCACTCATCTAAGGAATATTCATAATCTAGCAAGTTTCTGGCCTCGTGGTGTATTAGCACTCCACAAACCGATACAAGGACGTTGAAGCGATGTTCCTAGGTAGGTACACCTAATACCTACCTACTTAAAGTTTTCAGGACGCTTTTACACATGATTCAGGTTATTAACACTGGCATGGCTCAAGACGGCGCGCCCCCCGCGTGTCGCACCGCCAGGGCTGGACAGTGAATGCGTTAATCATGTAACTGATGCATGTGTGGTACTTTAACATACGTACTTGTTACTTATTCAGAATAATACGCGATATTTGGAGATTTTTTTTTAAGTATTGATCTAAAAACACGCCCACGACTTTTATAATTATGTGTACCTAGTAATAAAAAAAATCGTAAGGAACTTTTTCACGAAGACGAGGTTTGCGAATATTTAAACGTTTGCCTAGTAACTAGCTGTGATAAAAATAAAAATTGTTTATTTAAAGTACATGAGTCATACATAACATTACATTTAAAATACACAAAAATAATAAAATACAATAGAATGAAAAGCCAGAATACGAGTTTTCTATCTGAAAATATTAGATTTGCAGAGAGACTTAAAAAACTCGAAAAACAAATATTTACAAAAATCCTCTCTTTCGCTACGAAGCCGGTTTTGAGCTTTCTGTGTGAACGGGTCCGTATTAGTTATACAGGATGATGTCAGACTCGTGGGCCGGACAAATATTGGCCATTTGCGTCTCATAAGAGGCAATACTGGATTTGGACTCAAATGGGAAAACATTTGAATTCCTCAGACTGCGTTGGTGGTATTGTTTGGACGGATCTAATACATCACCTAGAAGATAAGTATGTTCTTAATGGGTTCCAATAACTTTGACTTCTTACTACTTTGTGGTCTGTCGTTGAATAGGTAACTAGTTTATGCCAGCGGCTTCGCACGCGTTGCTTCTATGGAAACGTTTAAAAATTTCTATCCCATGGGAACTGATTTACTCGATAAAAAGCCTATGTTTGATTCCAGGATTAGAATTACCTGTGTGCGAAATTTCAGCCCGATCCGTTCAGTAGTTTTGGCGTGAAGAGGTAACAAACATCCATCCATCCATCCATCCATCTATCCATCCATCCATCCATCCAAACTTTCGCATTTATAATATTAGTATGATTTGTTTCCGACAGTTTATTAGCAGTAATTAATTTATATTTATCTCATAAAATGAATGACGTGTGATGAGTGCCTATCTACCAGTGGAAAGTATTTATCATTTTCTAGTAGGTACCTAATCATAACACAAGCTCTGCTTACTTTGGGGCTCGATGATGCTCTGTGGATTGTTAAGAATTATTTACTTATTTATAAACAAGTTTTATATAACATATGATAGTTACATCTTTTTTCGGCCCACTACTGCTAGGTCTTCTTTGAGTAGGTCTTTATTTTGTTATTTTCCGAGGTCCACTCAAAAAACTAAGTTTACCAATGCATTAATTCACAAGGCCATGTGCCAAAGTTGGGACAGATTTGTTTTGACAACGTAAACAACAGCAGCAGGCGAAGTGTGGACGGAATACAAAAGAACACCATTTAAATAACTCCGAAATTATTTAAATTGTAGGACATCAATTATTTAAATCGTAGAAGATTTAGAATTCGGGGAATTAAGTTTTTGTGGCAACGACGGAGGTTTACGTTGTTTTATTCAAACTTTTTGCTAAAGGTAATCTTTAGATATTTGTTTTAGATGTTTTACAATAACACCACTAGGCACGTGTTTTGCAATTTCAAGGTATGGTTTTCGTACGTTATCGGTCGCATGTTCGCAAACGTGTCAACCCACGTTTCTACATTTTTCACTGTTATGCTATTATTTATTTCCGTTCAAATCGATTATGTTAGTACTTGTAAAAACCGATTAGGTACTGGAATCTTTTGGTGAATACTTACTTAGGAATTTAATAATAGAAATAGAAAAAACTAGATACAGAGTCCGGTTAGATACTACCTATAGAATGATGCAAAAGACGTAAGAGTAGAAACCTAAAAACAATTTTTGAAATACCGATGTCACTGTCATAAATTGATTGTCATTGCATATAAATGCAATAACATTTTTAACTAGTTTAGGTTGGTAGGTACCTAGGTACCTACTGTACTCTTCTCAACACATAATTTTCTTTCTGGCTAGGATGAAATGGAAGAAGACAAATTTTTGATGAAATGAGATGTTTTGATTGCATTGAAACGCGAAGAGTGAAAAGCAATAACTCAGGTATTGACCACGAGTGTGACAGTGATAACTGATAAATAAAATCAACAAATAATTACCCCAAGATCATTTGCGCCTCTTCCCATAAATCAATCAATACAGTGGCATACAAAAACACGTGCTCATTCCGTCATTGATTGATGATTGACGCGAGGCTGCCTGAGGTCAAGGCGAGCTTCCATCTGGTGGCTACCCTATATGGACTTGATACACTGCCATTTCCTATACTATCCACCTTGGCCGTATAAAGGGTGTGAATGACGTCAGTTCTAATTTTAGGATCTAACAATAACAAATTTAAAAATTTAAAAACTCCCCGACATATTTTCATGAAACATGGCTAAGAACACTCGGGATAAAATTATCTATGACACAAAAAAAAATAAACGATTATCGGTTCATCCGTTTGTCAGCTACGATAACACAGACAAATAAGCAGATACACAGACAGACACGTTAAATTTATAACACCCCTCTCTTTTTGCGTCGGGGGTTAAAATGTACACGACCACGAGTCAACATTTGTATTAGATCTAAATAATAACTTTAAAGTACATAGTTTTTCATATAATTTGTTCTTAAATTCTTTATTGCACACATAATTTAATTCATACATAAAAGTTAACAAGTACATTGGACATTTACAAAGGCGAGCTTAATCCTAAAAGAATTTTCTTAGAGGAAACCTGTGGATATAAAGAGAATTTGTGAAACGAGTACCTATGGATAGATTGTATTCAAGACGAGAGGAACAGTTTTGACATCTCTATAAGATTAACGAATTATCTAATTTTGTTGTAGAAATAATAACTCTAACTCAGAAAGCGTGATAAGGCTTATGTCAAAGATTCAAGATTTCTCTAAACGTAATTTAAGACCCATGTTGAATGTTCATCACAATGAATGATGTAATAATTTAGTGATGTAGGTACCTTTATGTGGCTATTTAATTGCATTTTATATAATTGATGATTTAATCCACCTTGAACTGTGCTATTACGTATTTAAAGTTTTAAGGTTGATTGAAAGTTGAATTAAAATAAAGGCTGAATTTAAGCTTGTTCAGTTATTTATTTTATTAATAAAATTTAATTTGTTTAATATATCAAATAAGGGTTTAATAATCGGGTTTGTATAATAATAGGACACCGATACAAAATTTATATAAAACATAACAATTACGTATTTTGTAAACATTATAAGGATTATACCTAATTACTTTAGCAATACACTAGCGATAATGCAGTTGGCTGTTTCCATTTAACTTTACAGTATCTTCTTACACCTACTTAAGTATATGAATACACATTTACCATTATAAACATTTATGTAGATACTAGTTCGTACATTTTATTTACGCATTTCTTAGCAAAGTTTGACCCCGGTGCTCCGTATACAAAATTAAAAGCCGTTAGTTGATAGAAAGCTATTCAATGAATTCAAAGTTCAGACAGACAGACGTGTGGTTAGACATTAATAGCAATAATTTTAATTTCTTTTAACGTTTAATGGTACTTTCTCTTCACCATATCTAGCTTTTTTCAATGGGTTCCGTAGCTATTACATCAAATCTAATAAAATTTTGTTTAAAATAAAACTACTTGCATAAAACTACAAGCATGATTCTTAGGGGTCTTTACAAAACTACTCGGGTGTTCTGGGTATTTTCTACATAAAATATCTATCTATGTAGGTAATTGTATTATGTATAACAGTCATCTAGTAAAGTACCCATATCACAAGCTCTGCTTAACTTGGGGCTAGATGATGCTATGTGGATTGTCCAGCATTATTTATTATTATTATTAAATTTTAACTATTTGTAGCTGTGCCTACTATCTGAAAAGTTTTATTTACATCTGAACTTATTTTGTATTATTTTTAGTTGAAAACGTATGAGGACTTAGGTATGTTAGTAAGTATCTAAATACATTACGTCAATCGAGCCCATGGCTATTCGTCTACCCACTTGTGCAATCAATAATGTATCGACTTTATTGATTAATAAATAAATATTTACATTTGTAAGGCAGCTATGCAATTAGTTTCTACTTTGCTCAATTTAATACTTAATCGATTCCAGTGGTGTAAGTGAATTCGCTTTTATACGGAACCCAAAAATTTTAATTAAACAAACACGATCAAATCACCTGACCTACACGCATATCAAAACATTTAGAAAAAAAATCTCTTCTCCATTAAAAAATCTTCATAAAGTATTAATACCATGTGCCACAGATAATAATATAGCACTTTACTTGTACACTAGTAGAATGTACCTAATTTTTACCTAAAGATTTTTTGGTAAATATTTTTTTACATTTAGCAAAATGCAAACGTTTTGAACGTGCTTCGTTTTACCAAAAAGTACAACCACTTCAATGTAAATAGACCTTTGCGTAAGTAAACTACGCAAGTAAATACTTTTTACGTGGATTTTATACCAAAGAGTTTTTACTTTTATACGGTAGGAGGGTGAAACGCACCCCTAGGTTATAAAATTACAAGCGGAGATTGCAAAATTATGAACAATTTCTATCTATCTATTGAATTGAATAGGTACAATGAAGATTTACAGTGAATATAAAAAATAAGTAACGGCTGTGATCACAGCCCTACAACATTATTATTCAATGTTTAGTAAATATTGAAAAACGCAGTAGAAAGTTCTAACCTATGAGTGTACTTATTACAACCAATGACTTTACAAACAGGTACTTACCGTACTCTACCTACATACTAAGGCGATGTGTGTTAATTTAAAAAGTTTCAATAGGTAACATACTTTTTGGTACAAACTGCACTATAAAAATGAACTATCCTTTTGAACATCGAATTTTAAACCCTTCTCAGTTCTCTCTCTACAGGTTGAGCTTGAGTTCTATTTTCAGAACTTTATGGTTCGTATTTCGATTTAATTTTTATCGTTTTCTTTTATCGCAAGTGAATAGAAATGTTTATTGAAAGGCCAATGCCTTCTTTGATTTGCAATGAAAAGCGTTAAATACATTTCGCATTATAGTATTGATTTATTAAATAAGTTATTATCTTCATTTAAGAGGGCGCATTGCGCGCCAATTTGTCAAAAAGGATAGATGTAGGATTTCGCGTTCATATGAGCAGGACAGACGTTTTTGGAACGGCGGAAGCGCAAAAATGTTGTTTTTTCTTATTTACAAGAAAACTAAACAAGTTATGAAGAAACTGTATTAAGGAACTAGAGAATTAGTAATAACCTACGAATCGAAATTATTCTCTTCTATAGACCGCAGGGTTCCTGAGATCTCGACCAAATTATGTGCGAAACAGTACACTTTCATGATATTTTCATCGATTTTTTTAAGGCCTAGTTTGACAAGCAGACCCGTTAGGTTAAATTATCTACCAACCATCTACTAAATTATCTAGGTACATACGTGACACTCATCAAAAGTTTCGCTACCGACGACGGGAGTTTGATTTATTCCAAAATAATTTTGACTGAAACTAACCTTCAAGTAAGATTTATGTAGAATTAGAACAAGTCTAAAGGTGCTAATTACCTATGTGAACTAAGTTTATGTACCTACGTACTAAGTAATTCATGATTTCACACTTTATGTAAATATTTGATTTTGCAGTGGGTACTGGGTGGTTCAATGTTTAGGTATTGAATTAATATTTCTCAATAATATTATCTACGGTTATACTATTTAAATAGTCCACTAGTTATGGTAACTTCCTGTTTTGAATCTGATTTGACACGTATTTGAATTAATTACATTTTAAACGAATGAACGACAAATTAAATGAATGAACTCATTAATGTCTGCGTTGATTGGACGATTAATTGAATGTAACGAACGGCTCTGCGGTACGATTGAAATAATTAATTTTATTTCTCGAATTTTGAGTAGTTATGTGCGTTTAGACAGAAAGTGAAACAAGTTGTCATGTCAACAGACGACATTGATTATCCATGTACCTACCTACAAAGTGATTTATTAAACTTTATAGTGATTTATTTGATTATTCATCTCGTCTTGTAATTTTTAGGTATTCAAGAATCTGGCTTAGCTAATAAACTAGATTTTAGAAAGCGCTACACACATTTATACAAGCCTGGATTGCTTAGGATTGATTCAGTATATCAAAATTCATGATTCTTTATAACGTCTAGCCATGGACCGAATTTAAAATTGTAATCTTGAAAAAACAAAAACTTCCCCACGGTAAGAAGTGGTTTTATTCCATGTATCTATATTTTTGTAATAGCAAAACCACCCTGTAGGTAGAGCAAACACGATCCGGAACCAACAAAGCACACCAACGCAAAAGCCATAAAATATCCACCTGCTATTGTTTTCCTCGGGTCTCCCAGCTGACAGCTGTCACGTAAAGCACAACAGAACTTTTTGTTCTCCCTCTCAGCGGTCGCATTCGGCAGGAACATGGACAGGATCGCCACATCCTCGTTGTTCTCTCTTGCCCTCCGTATCCTATCCTGCCCGACTGTTTTAGTCGTCAAATGCAACCTCGATTTCAAATCCTCACTCAACACGTCCGCGGACATTGTGTAAAAACTTTTTGGTAAAGCGCGGTAAAATGAAGTTGACGTTTGTTTTTGTATTTGGAACGCTCTGACGCGCGTAGGCTCCACGGCAAGCGGCGCGGTACTGAGTTCAAATTGCGAAGGAGCTTAGGCAGGCCTTCTTTCTTGTCGAATGTAGTTAATTGATCGTGCGATAGCAAATGAAGAGCTATGGATGGGATAAATCTTGTTGAGGAAGCCATTTGTTTTATTTGCGTGAAGATAAGAAAAGCAGTTGGTAAGATAGGTTTTTTTAGAAAGATGCATAGACAATGATCCAAGCTATTTTTCTGCAGGTGGGTCGTATTATTTTTCATCTTGTGAATCTTGTAAAAAACATTATTGTAAGATAAATTTAACACTAAGTATGTTTTGTTTGAAGTCACGTTCATAGAATAGAATGTCATAAAAACGGTAATAAAATAAAGTAGGTAAGTATTGAACACATGGATGTGTGTTTTTTCAAAATACGGAGAATTATCCAACTTACCTACCTACTAAGAAGTATTTTTCAAATAAAAATACCCGGTAAAGGATTCTTACTTCAATTGGCTTTTCTGAACTCAAGTGTAGGTAAACCGATTTGTAAAACCAATGTTATCTCATAAAAAGCCTACACGTGTTACGAAAAACTTCGTCATAATATTAAGTCAAACAATACATATTACATGGAACACAAATACACCCACCACACGATAATGTCCCATTTACGGCAACGTATCGAATCGCTATCATAACGACTTCATTTAGTTTTACTGCCTACGTCTAACTTGGAATGCCCTAGGCAGACCTAGTTTTGTAAGACTGGGTTTTGCTGGCAACTCTGTTTCTTTTGTTTTTCTAATGATATTAAAACGAAAGAGGTTTATGAGTAACATGTTGGTAGTGCGCAAAAAGATCCGGGCATCCAAATGTAATTCAAAAATAGAACGTTCATTCAGTGAAAATTCAACTCTCCGATTCTCAGTAGGGCTCTGTATATTTTTTATTTACTACGTAAATTACATACTTTTCTATTTGCCCTTTTGAAAATAAGTTCCAACGTTGTTGCCGTCAGCTCTCAAACATTTTAAGTAATATTATTGTTTAGAAAATTAATTACTACGTCATTAGCAGTCATTTCTATTAAATTTTGGCTATAAATTAAAAACAATGACGCGATACTCATAGAGAGAAAAAACACGCTGCTGTAACAGCTGAGGTAGTATAGTCTCATTCAACAATTTTTATATATTTTGAAGCCGAAAATGATTGTTGACAGTTGACAACAGTGCTTTAAAGCGCACCTGCAATAGGAAAATACAAAATTACCGCTTTATTTTAAAGTAAAAAAAGTAAAAATGTGTTTATTTTGTAACCAATACATACATAGCAAATACAAAAGATAAAGGTTAATATAAAAGTAACCAGATAAAGGTAACAAAAATGGGCAACACTCAGCAGATGCTATGGCAGGATGTATCCTGCCATAGCGCTGGTCTTCCGTGGAGGCCAGAATGAAACGTTTGAAGCGTTTGGCTTCACCACGTTAGTGTTTCTATAATTCCTTCAAGAACTTCTATATTCTACATGCAAGCAAATACTTTTTTTTTATTGAGTATGTCAGCATTTGATCAACATTACACTTAAGAAAGTGACGATGTGGTCTAAGATGAGGCATGCTATCCCAGAAGGAACTTATTCACTCGGGATTTGAGGACTCCGAGATTGTACTCTCCCGGAAAAACAATGCAAAGACAAAAGAAGTTAATTGGTTTAACACTTCTTCTTAAATCGTAAATACTAGCTCTGATTTATTTATATTATTTTATTGTAATTTTCTTTGTGAATAAAGACTTCTGCCCGTTTAAAAAAAAATATCTATTTGTGAAAATATGTTATATTTATAGGTAGGTTAGGTAGTACTTAATTTTTTGTTCGTATTTACCCGTTAGCTTTCCAAAAATAAGCCTATATCTAAACATATTCAGATGACAAACAGTCAATCATTACAGTACATAGTTTTATAGTAGTGGTATAAAATACCGTAGGCGTATCAATGCCAGGTCTAGGTTCAGTTATAAACACGTTCTCAAGACCATCACGACCATTAATTTATCTAGAGGCTAATGATAATGCTAAGAAGTGTATATTCGAAACACACGTAGTTACAGTTTCGAAGAAAAGTATCCTAGAGATGGGGTAATTTTTTTTATTTGATTTAAATTTTCTATTTACTAACTTCACATTTAAATAATTTTTTTCATGGTTATGTATTTTATCAATATTGGGTATTTTAAATGTAATCTTATGTATGAGTCATGTATGTACATGAAAAAAACAATTTTTATTTATTTTAAATCACATGCGCTCCTCCGAATTTCGGCTAGAGCCGCAAGTCTCAATGGAGACTAGCCATGTGCACAGTACATTATTACAGCGCACAAGTGTGTGCGCACAGGTGCACTCTCTATTCCCTCACTCTCAAAATCCGATGGGACGGCAGACCGACACGACCGGGGAGAGGTCGAGCGTAGGACTAACGGCTTAACGTGGTTTCCGAGGCTCGGGGGTGTAGTGTAACACCACTTGCTGACTCCGGGCTGCTACTGTAAATTTTTCTTACAACACTTCTTCAGGAAAAATCCCAATAACAGTTATCGGCCCGACCCGATACGATGGGGCGGAAAAGCGACAAGACCAGGGAGAGGTCAGGCGCAGGACCAACGGCTTAACAACGTTAACACATATCGATAAGTTGTATCGATATCCGATAATATGTGTGTCGATAAAAAATTAGCGTAAACTATCAAAATACTTCTTAAATTTTGTCGTCTACCTTTTCACGGGAAAACGGCTGAACTGATCTTAATGGCATTTGACACAAGGGATAGACTGTATCTTGGGGAAGGACATTAGCTGCTTTTTATTTTGGAAAAACGTGACCAAAACCACTTTTTGACTTTTAGTAACCCAAAAACTACTTTGATAAGTCAGTACTTAACATAACAGGCCTTATATTCCTTTCCTGTTAACAAAATTAAGAGTAATTCACAGTCAGCTTTCATTTAATTTAATACATTAGTTATTAATGTAACAGTGAAAGTGAACTTCCATTTTTATCTTTATTTCTTCTTTATTCAAGGAAATGTATAACAAGCGCTCATTTTAATACTATTATAATATTAAAGAAAACAACTTCGACTAACAAACAAGTTTTGAAGAATTGTGAATTAAATTTTTTTAATGAGTCGAATTTCAATCCGTTTCTATTTTCAAACTGTATCAAAAGAGTTAACAATAAACTATTAACTGTATACATAAATCATTACTAACAATGCCCAGTTCCTAACTTTATTGGTATATAAAAAAAACAATAAGTAATACATTAAAAAAATATCTTTAGACACCATTAATCAGACAAATGGGCTGATAAAATCTCCGCCGCGACGATGAATATTCATTTTATACGATTGTTCCGACGTCGAAAACAGATTTGCATATATTTAAAAACAATATGAATACAAATCTTTGAATAGAAAATAAAATAATTTATTTGAATAGGTTGAGGTGTTATCGTGATCAACTATTTTCAATTTGCAAATATCCAGATTTTTCGGAGCGATTAAAGAAAATACAGCGCTCCTCTTCGTTTTGTATGTGCCTGTCCATCTTAGTGAGTTTCAGCCCTTAGCCCTTGTAGTGTCGTAGTTTCAGCCCTGAATGTTACTCTGAGGCAAGTCCCGGAAGTTGAGACAAAACCGTGTGAACGTTCCATTTTCAAATAATTTTGATTGAAAATTGTTAGTAGTTTGACGAACAGGCGCTCTAAATCTCATTCAATATGAAGTCGTTTAAAAATTGAACGCTCCCTTTTGTGATTCAGGCTGATCCAATGAAAAAAGGGAACTTCTTTGGTTATATTTTTGAGCTGACCTTACCTACAGTTTCAGAGCAACCTTCTTTTTTCTAGAAACGGCATAACGCTAAGAAATAACTTTTATAATAATTAGGTTTACGGTAGAGCAAATCGGAACTGATTTGACAAAGGGTTTTGAAGATTTTGGTCCTAATATTGGCCGCCGGTTTGTTTTTTTTTTGAATATAATTATCATTGCGCCGTTGCGCCGTGATTTTGAAAAAAAAAAAACAACAAATTGGTGGCTGATATTAGGGCCACTCTCGATACAAAAATCTTCAGCTTCATCTTGTTTGGCATATACTAAAAACTCGCCATAGACTAGGAAAACATAGAGCCACAAATTAAATTCAAAATTTTGCGCCTAGATGTCATACCTACTCGTAGATAGGTATAGATCAAAGATATTATTGTATACCTATGTAGTCATAGGATCTTTGGTACAGATAAACCATTCTAAAAATGCACGCCCCCTCCGCAAAACTTCATAATGTTTTGTAGAGGGGGCGTGCATATTTAGAATGGTTTATCTCTACCTAGTTGTTGGTTTACCAACAATACCAATCTACATCAACAGAAACTAGTGAAGTAGGTAAGTTAATTACATTGTGTAGTCAAGTATACCGGGTAAACCCGCTGGCAATAGCTAGTTTACATCCGCTCGCCCACGCCGGTGATCCAATACTTTGTCACCGCAACAAATAGAAAAAGGCGTGGCTGTGCCATTAATTTTGGGAAAAATACAGAAATTAATCATTGTGATTTAAATTTTATCCAAATATCGTCTTAAGATGTAAGGTCAAAGTCGTTTACATTTTTTAAACAAACTAAGTATACCTATGCTATACAAATGATAGTCTAACAAAAAACCTGGGCAAAAACAAAGTTGTTGGTGCTTATTTTTAAAATCCCTTGTGCGAACTCTACGAGTAAATCCTGTTTCCAGAATTCAACATTCAGATTAGAATTCAATAGATGGCAGAATAGAGGTTGTCATTGGCATGGTATGTCAAACCATTGATTTATAGTCTATGGACGGGGCCTAACTATAAAATTTCCTTAAACAATTTAACTTCACAACATGGCGGCCTAACCTACTAAAAACAACAACTGACAGCAGATCTTCCAGAAAACTCGAAATACAATTTAAAAACACCCGACAGATTTTCATGAAACATGTCTAAGAACACTCGGGATAAAATTATCTATGACAAAAAAAAAAAAACGAAAATCGATTCGTTTGGGAGACACAGATACACAGATACGTTAAACTTATAACACCCCTCCGTTTTTGCGTCGAGGGTTAAAAACAGCATTCATTGTGTAAATCTATGGAGATTGCAGGTTCGATGCCATTTAAATTTGGCAGAAAGAAGTCATAGCGCTTTTTTTTTCAGAATCATCAAACAATTTTTTTTTTGCCAAAAAAAAAACGCTTCGTTAAGTGTGCCTACATCAATACCGCCCCGTTACAACGCCCCACTTTAAACCCAGTAAATCTCCACACTATCTAAAGAGGTTCCCATCGACAATACTAAGAACCTATTAATTCTAAACTTTAACTGCAATGAGGTCATCTATGCCCACACAGTGGTCCACTGTTGGCCTAATGAATGATTTATGAATCAATCACTTCACGAGTAGGTTAGGTATAAAAACTGTTAGTTAGAAACCCACGTCTTTAGTACGAGGAATTAGAATTGAGATGATTGGTAGATAATTGAGATCTAACTGTACGTTTTTTAGAGTTCCGTAGCTACACTGCAAATAAATAAAGTAAATAAATAAATAATGCTGGACAATTCAGAAGCATTATCTAGCCCCAAGCTAAGCAGAGCTTGTGTTATCTGTCAAGTACGAGTGCAACTCGCGCGCCGAGGGTTTTGAACGTTTGTCAATTATACAAATACGCGTCTGCCCGCGGCTTCGCACGCGTATTTTCGGTATAATAAGTAGCCTATTGTTTAAGTTAGGCTACGTTCTAAGTGTATGCCAAATTTCATCTTGATCTGTTCAGTAGTTTTGCAGATCCTCGGTAACAAAAAATTCACATTTCACAAAATTTCAGCTTTATAAGCTTATGGTAGGATCTACTAAAGGTACCGGTTAGAGACTTCGCTATTTGGTGAATACCTAAAAATAGTAGTACCTATATTTCACATGGATCGCTCTGCAAAACATAGTTTGACTTCCCAAGACGTAGTGTGTTCGTCCGTCTGTCTATTTGTCTCCCTCTTTCTACTCTCGGAAGCGTGTCACACACCTGATAAGCACCGCTGCAGCATAGCTCAAAAAGTGCATTTTAATATGTTTTCGTAAAATTTTGATGAATTTTATATTGACGCCATCAGTTGACAGAAAGCTCGCGGACGACTCGTTCGAAACTTGTGGAAAGCCATTTTCTTACTGTAAAATGTATCTAAATTGGCCTGAGGCGTCCGGCCCGCTCCGGGCCTCTTAATTCTTCACAGGTTGATAAAAAAAAACATTACACAAAAACTATTTTACTTAACTATTTTAGTTTTTTTTTATTTAAATTGAGCACAGAGCTTTAGGGGGGCTGTTAATTAAGGAGAGTTGCTCCCGTGGCCATGCGATAGAGACGCCCCAGGCTGATTTATGAAGTCATGTCAATATATTTATGAAAACTTGTTGTACACTCATAGAAATAAAAATCTGTTCCCTAAAAATTGTGATAAACATAACTTTAATACCAGAAATAAACATAAACTCGCTGTGCCCACAACTAGGCTACACAAAATTAATGTATCTTTTAAAGGGCAATGTATACGCTTCTACAACAAAACTCCTAGTGAGTTGCAACAATTATCAGTAAATAAATTCAAACAAATTGTCAAAACCTTGCTGTGCAAAAAGGCTTACTATAAAATATCAGATTATCTAGAAGATAAAAAAGCTTGGAACGGGTTTTGCTCCAACTCGAAGAATAACAACTAACAGGCTAAAGGTTTCTTCGTCGCTTCTTTACTTTGGTCTACATACCGAAGCGACAGAAATCAAAAATATCACTTTATTTCCGTGTCAGTGTATAGTTTTATAATTTGACCTTTTCTAAGTGTACATTTATTGTATTTATGGAAATAAAGAGTTTTTGATTTTGATTTTGATTTTTGTCAAGTTATAAACAGTTTTTAAATGACATCAAAGGTATATTTTACATGTCAGTTATTAATTATAGGTTACCAGGTTTGTGGTGAGTCATGGCGTCTACTTTGGTTTTATTTGTGTCATCTTTACATTTAGTTATGTGTAGGTGTATGTTTATACATTCCATCCAACTAAACTACTAACGCAGTTCCGGGGTATAGAGAAGATCTGTAGGTTTGGCGTTGCCTAGTGGTGACATTTTCACATGACGACCTCTGTGGCGCGGCGGGCGAAGGTCCGCCTGCGACGCAGGAGGTTGCGGGTTCGATTCCCGCCTCGGGACAAATGTTTGTAAGATCTGCAGATATTTGTTAAGGGTGTTCTGGATGTTTTCTATGTATAATAAAAAAATATATTAACTATGTAGTGTAAGTATTGTATTAAGTACATCAATTATCTAGTACCTACCCATAACACAAGTTCTGCTTAGCTTGGGGCTAGATAATGCTGTGTGAATTGTCCAAAATTATTAAAATTTGTTTATTGATTTATGTTTTACATTTGACAAACTTTTATCACTATGCTATTAGTTTAATAGCATATTTGTGAGCTAACTGCCTCGTTGGTCTAGCGGTCAGCTTGTTCAACCGCTAATTATGAGTTCCTGGGTTCAAATCCCGGGTCGGGTCAATAGTTGTTATTGGGGTTTTTCTAGCAAAAAAAAATCACAGTAGCAAAAGTCAGGAGTTGGCGGTGTTACACCCCTGTGCCTCGGAAAGCACGATAAGCCGTTGGTCCTGCGCTTGACCTCTTCCCGGTCGTGTCGGTCTGCCGTCCCATCGGATTATGAGACTGCGGGAATAGAGAGTGCACCTGTGTTTGCGCACACACTTGTGCACTATAATATGTCCTGCGCATCTGGTTAGTCTTCGATAAGGCTGGCCGCCGTGGTCGAAATTCGGCTAGGAGGACATATTCAGTAGTATCATGTAGTATGAACTTAATCATAGAACTAACGGTAAAGCAAACATCAGGCACTTTTTAAATCAAACCAAAACAAAATACGATTAAAGTAACATTCTAAAACCACAAGTTTATTCAGAGAACATTAATAATCTACAAAATGACAGTTAATTGGTCAAAACTTCCAAAAGTTCTAACAACTGTACATAATGACCAGCGAACAGTAATTACTTGCAGAAGTTTATAATTTTAAGAGATAACGAAATAAACTTGTCTGAATGATATCAAAGGAACGGTAAAGGAATCAACATATGGCAAGAGAATCACATCACGCTAATATTATCCGCCGAAGGTCCGCCTGCGACGCAGGAGGTTGCGGGTTCGATTCCCGCCTCGGAACAAATTTGTGTACGATCTGCAGAAATTTGTTCCATTGGTCTGGGCGTTTTCTATGTATAATAAAAAATATCTATCTATGTAGTGTATTGTATTAAGTATATCAGTTATCTAGTAACCATAACACAAGCTCTGCTTAGTTTGGGGCTAGATAATGCTGTGTGAATTGTCCAGCATTATTTATTTATTATTATTTATTTATTATTATAAACACTATTGTGTTTTCATTTATGTTTCTTTAAACCACATCTACATGAGATACTAGATTTATACATTTTGTTTATTTTATATGATTTAGTTTGGAAGATATGAACTTATTCTTCTTCTTATGTTCCTGATTACACTATTATTATTTTTCATCTCATTGTTAGCAAGTAGTCCGAAATTTCGGGTCTCCACGATACAGACTTTGCCTAGTATGAAGACCGCAGGAAAATTTATGTAAGATTGTTATTACCTAAATAAATATATTTTTTTATTTTTCATTTTCGGTTTATGCCCGCGGCATCGCACGCGTTGTTCCTATCAAAACGTTTAAAGGTTATTTCTATCCGTTTAATAATAGTATAATAAATAATAATAATAGATAAGTGATTAATGGAATAAAACGCAGCCTATGTTTTCTTCGAGGCCTAGAACTGCCTATATGCAAAATTTGAGCCCGATCCGTTCAGTAGTTTTTGCGTGAAGAGGTAACAAACATCGATCCATACATCTAAACATTCATACTTTTACTAGTTTATGCCCGCGGCTTCGCACACATTGTTTCTATAAACGTTTAAAGGCGATTTCTATCCCATGGGCACTGCTTTATGGGATAAAAAGTAGCCTATGTTTGATTCTAGGATTAGAATTACCTGTGTGCAAAATTTCAGTCCGATCCGTTCAGTAGTTTTGGGGTGAAGAGGTAGCAAACATTCATCCATCCATCCATCTATCCATCCATCCATCCAAACTTTCGTATTTATAATATTATGTGATGTGATAGTGTGACTAGTTTATGCCCACGGCTTTGCATGCGTTGTTTCTATGGAAGGTTATTTCTATCCCATTGGAACAGATTTATAGGAGAAGTAGAGTTACATATATACAAAATTTCAGCCCGATCGGTTCATTCGCTATGACGTGAAGAGGCAACAACAAGAAAAAAATGCTCAATCTCAATACTTACTGCGATCTGCGATGATGTATCTAGGAAGTCTCAAGTATTGTCGATCGTGCTTCTCGCTTAATTCAACCAATTCAATTTGTTGCGGACTGCAACTCTGCATTAACCATTTTCTATGTATATTATAAAAATATCTATCTATGTAGTGTGTTGTATTATGTATATCAAATATCTAGTAGGTACCCATAACACAAGCTCTGCTTAGCTTGGGGCTAGATAATGCAGTGTGAATTATACAGCGTTATTTATTTATTTATTTATCACACTAATATTATAAAAGCGAAAGTTTGGATGGATGAATGGATGTTTGTTACCTCTTCACGCCAAAACTACTGAACGGATCGGGCTAAAGTCTTGCATACAGGTAATTCTAATCCTGGAATCAAACATAGGCTACTTTTTATCCCATAAATCAGTTCCCATGGGAAAGAAACCACCTTTAAACGTTTCCATAGAAACAACGCGTGTGAAGCCGCGGGCAGCAACTAGTAAACTAATAACGAAAGCTTTTTAATGAATGCATGGATGTTCGTTTACATTAAAACTTTAGCAAGGATCTGACAGATATTTTACATGGAAGAAGTAAATTAAATCCTGGAATTGTAAATGTTTACGCTACTCCGTCATTCTTCATCGAAAAACTTAGGTGTTAAATTTTAAAGAAGTAATTGGACGAACTGCGTATAGATTACGAACCGCTTATTGAACGAAACGGGATATGGGCGAATCGCTTTTTGACGAACCGCTAACAAAACAATTATTTTAAAGATCTTTTTCCTGGGAAACACGTGAGAAGCCATGGACAGAAGCTAGTATTTAATAATATAAATTTTATTCAAGTTCCACTGATATGAAATAAATGTCACCAGTCAATGTTAAGCTCGCAAAGAAGGAACCTATTTTCCAGTCAAATTCGATGTAATATGTTTAAACCTTTATACAAACCGCCCCTATTTAACCTAAAATTCACTATGTTGCCGCGTCTTTTATTATCCAAAATTAGAAACTCTCCAAGCAAGTGAGTTTTAGTAGTTTTGTCGTGGTTTGTCAACAAAAATTTCACGTACAGTCAGCGTCAAATTGATATGAGCGTCTAGAGTAGTCAAAATGATCTGAAAAACATAAAAGCAATTTAATATACGCAGTTCGAATCATAATAATGTAAGCACCCAAGGTGTTCAAAATATCAAATATGATATGATGAGTAGTAAGATATTTATATTATAGATATTTCGATTCATAGTCTCATTATACTTCTTTACTATTGTTTTAAAGGTACATATATTAAAGTCCTTCAATTTTATTTTTGTCATCAGTAGTATGTTAATGTATCCTTTCTAGAGTGAACTGCTGCCCTGTTTATAGTCTTGAATTTATGTAAGTAATTCTGTTTGTAATTCGGCCTCCCGCGATACAGGTTCTGAACCTTGTGCGGGGACCACCAGTAAACTGTGTAAGCTTTTTGTGTAATGGTAAATAAATGAATTTTGTATTTTGTTTTTTTTTTTTTAATATTTTGAACACCTTGGTTGCTTACAACATTATGGTGATTCGATCTGCGACTATCAAATTGCTTATATGTTTTTCAGATCATTTTGACTACTCTAGACGCTCATATCAATTTGACGCTGACTGTACATGATTCCTCTGTGAGCTTTCATGATTGAAAAGCAAATGAATTGTAACTCAATTTTTGCCCGGAAGCCATACGTAACAACGGAGAGGTATATCCAACATTCGAATTATTGGTTCATTCTACCCTTTGCTTATTCAGTGTTATTTGATTATCTACGTTTAGGGTGTCGAAAAAAAAAACATGTAACTTGGAGCTTACTGGAAACTGGACATTTAGGTTTTTTTAACCCCCGACGCAAACAGAGAGGGCTGATAGAACTTTAACGTGTCTCTCTGTGTATCTGTTTATCCGTCTGTGGTATCGTAGCTCCTAAACGGATGAACCGATTTTCGTTTAGTTTTTTTTTTGTGTAATTAATGAATCAATTAACACAAAGAAGCCATGAAAAAACCCATTAGTCACTTTTTTAGTAGTAGGTAAGCCTTTTTGCACAGCAAGGTTTTGACAATTTCTTTGAATTTATTTACTGAAATTTTTTGCAACTCACTAGGAGTTTTTTTGTAGAAGCGTATACATTGCCCTTTTAAATATACATTAATTTTGTGTAGCCTAGTTGCGGGCACAGCGAGTTTATGTTTATTTCTGGTATTAAAATTATGTTCGAGACCTCACAGTATTGTTCTTGAATACGGGTATAACTCTCGCAATAAGAGGAAGCACCTATGTAGCCTCGCAATTATATAGCGAAAAAAAAACATTACCTCAAGAAGATTCAATAACTTCATCGCGATCTTGACCGAAGAAAGATGCGGTCGAAAATTGCCTACCATATCGGCATTTGCTCAAAAGTCGAAATCGTCATCGAGGCTGTGGCAATGGTAAGTTTTTATCGCATCGCCTTACTGCCTTATGCGGCGAGGGTAAGCCGGAGGTAGGTAGATATGGTATGGTAAAGGTACCATATACGTGATCGTGGATTGGAAGGCGATGTGAACAGCTGGCTTTATCGACAGAGGTTGGTATACTGTGAATTCAGCGTTTTGGGTGTCGATTTTGTTATTTTTAACGGAGATCTTTGTTCATTTTCGAATGGAAAAATAATGTTCGCGATTTGTTAAAACTTAGAATTTTATGGACTAAATTCAAATTATTTATTTGACCATGGAGATATAACATAACAGAAACTTAGCCTAATGTCTTCTCCATACAATAGGACAACACTTTGACAATAAAAATTACATTTTATTGCTTTAGCTATCGTCGTATTCTAATGAATAGTAGTAATCTACTCGCGGATTATGTAGCTATCTTTAATTGATAGAATTACCAAAATAGAATAGTTCCGGAAATTACCCTCTACCCATAAACAACCAATAGAAAATCCTTCCTGGTATTAGTGTACGTATATCTTTACTACGACCAAGAATTAATAAAAAAGCATTTTCATAATAAACCTTACATCAGCTAAATTCGAAATCAGAAATAATTTACGAAATGGGCGATGAAAAGCGAACCCGAGACTCATTATAATGTTGTTTTTATCGGATAATAATCGTAAAGGAACTACTCCGCTCTACTTGGCTCATGAAATGACAATGCCATCAGCATTCTTAACGCCTTCAAGTGTCGATTCAATGCTGTAACTTTTATGTCAATGGTTGGCTTTAACGATCCATTCTCGAACTCTTTGTACACAAACTCATTCACGAAAGAAACACCTCTTTGGATAAAAATGCGCGGAAATAAAAAAACCCAGAGCGTTCTATTTTCAAAAATCAAATTAGTTTAGTTGAATTTACGGAGCAGTCTCATAACGAGTATTGAGACGTAAAACATATTATTATGAAATGAAGGTACGTATAGAATAAAAGTCGAGGAATTTTAGATAAATTACGTACAGATAGATTTAAAGACAGATTCTAATAGCTGGGTCAAAACCGAAACGAAGATATGACGTGAATGGCACCAGAGAGGTAACGTTCGGGCAGTTTTGTAGCAAAAGTGAAGAAGGCATTTAGGTAGAGTTCTTCCTATGTAAGCTTCCAGGTAATCAAATTTAAATCAAAAGAACTCTAGGTACTATAAATTATTTGCATAATTATAGAAGAACTGTTCTATAAAGTAGTAAAAAACTTGGTCCAAACCAGCACAGTCGTCGCTGCGGCTCAAAAATTGCGCATCATAGCAGTCGCCGCCATGGATCTTATCGAGCTTGCAGCCGAACTTCTGGCTACCAACTTTCTACTTACTACTTTTCTTAACAACTGCTTTCGAAGGCGAAATGAATATAACCCTTCCATATAGACATCCTTCGATATAGGCACAGAGAAAATAAAAATCAAAGCATATATTTTTCAAGTAAACTCGTCAGCACGGAAGACCTCTCCGCAGACATCGAAGCGGTTCGCAAATAAAAAAATCACTCTCTCGCGAACTGCGAATCGTAGCAGCTACCGCAGTACCTAGATCTTGTTGAGCTTGGAACCGAACTGTTTGTCAACAACCTCCTTTGACGAAGACGCAGTGAAAAGAAAAACAAAGCGTACTATTTTTGAATGTACTCACCAGCACGGAACACCTCTCCACATCCATCGCAGCGGCTCGCGAACTGCGCGTCGTAGCAGTTGCCGCAGTAGATCTTGTCGAGCTTGGAGCCGAATTGCTTGTCGACCAGCGACACGCGGCACTTCGCGCAGAGGAAGCACGCCTCATGCCAGTGCTTGTCCTTGTACGACAGGTCCTGAAGGTAAACAAATAACTATTGTTTATACCTAATATTATAAGCAAAGTGAAACCCATTAAGTGGAACGCCATTATGTGGAAGAGTAGGTGAGGAGATGATTAAGGCGTACAAAACAAATCGGCAAAAAGTAAGCTATTTGCTATGAACCCACGCACGCTAAAACAAAGTACGAATCAATTGTTGCTTTGGGGTCTATGGACATAAAATATTTATTATTAAAATAACCATTATGCTACTTTTGCTTCAAAAATTGTGGTCACGCGTGACCAACCTTAAATAAATAAATATATAAATATAATATCTTTATATTTTGTAAAAAAGTACCTATTGTATATTGTGTCGTACTCGCAGAAAAAACAAAAAAACAGATTCTATGTGGCATTCAAATTGTATGCTAATTTTTGAGTAAAAAAACCTTTAATCTTAAACATAGAACAAGAAAAACTTAGGTTTTCCGACAACTCCTTATACAGTTTGAATAATTTACATTTGTCGTGAATTAAATCGTTGCCCATCAGTCTGTAAGGAGTGGAAATCCCCGTCATTTGACAGTCAAACTGGACAAAGACATCTTTAAATATCTTTACAAATAAACTAGTTTATACACGCGGCTACGCACGCCCTGTTTCTATGGAAACGTTTAAAGGTAATTTCTATCCCATGGGAACTGATTTATGGGACAAAAAGTAGCCAATGTTTGATTCCAGGATTAAAATTACCTGTATGCATAAATTTTAGCCCGATCCGTTCAGTAGTTTAAGCGTGAAGAGGTAACAAACATCCATCCATCCATGCAAACTTTCGCATTTATAGTATTAGTGTGATGTGATTAGTGGTGATGCGAAAGTTTTAATGCATGGATGGATCGGGCTGTAATTTTGCATAGATAAAGGTTTAGATCTACAATAACACATAGGCTACTTTTTATCCCATAAATCAGTTCTTATTGGGTAGAAATAACCTATGAACGTTTCATATAAACAACTCGTGCGAAGCCGCGGCTAAAACCACTTTTTTATATGTTTGTGTAGTTAGGGGGATGACTCATGAAATAAAACATGTGTGAAGGATTTTAATATCATGTCGTCTCAAAGCGTTCAGTGCCAAGTCTGAATTTCAGTAAACAACGATATCCACTAGATAATTTATTGATTTCGTTTTATTGGTAAGCAAATAAGCCGTTCAAATATTTGTTTAATTTATGATACAATGCATAAACCTTTTAAATGATCATTTATTGTTTTAGCCTTAGTATTGTTAAAATAATTTTCAGAAAATAACAATAGGTACAAGTAGGTACATTCAGTTTTGACTATGTTTTATTAGTTTAGAAAACCTTTAAAATATTTGTGCAATAAACTATCAAACAACCTCCGATAATAATAAATAAACTACGACAGTATTAACAGTAAAGTATCAAATAACCTCTTAATTTATATTTTAGTTTTTTTAGTCGGTCGAAAATACTTCTAAAAATACCTAGCAATTAAATGTTTGTTAGTTTAAGAAGTATTTTTAGAAACAATTTAGCAGTTCCATAAGAAAATCCTATTCTTTTACTACCCTTTCCCTACCCGTTCGGACAAATTACTTATTTACGAACTTTCGCGAAAATTATTTTTATGTATTGTATTAAGTATATCAGTTCAGTAACCTAGTACCCATAACACAAGCTCTGCTTAGCTTGGGGCTAGATAATGCTGTGAATTTTCCAGCATTATTTATTATTATTTTGCAAACACTTTATTACCTACCTAGTAGATATATTTTAAATAAATACACCAAAACAAAGCCCGCACCTAACCCGTAGGCGTATAATTACAACCTTCAACTTGGAAGTGACGCGATCGTCATTTGTTAAATCTATCTTATTTGGAGTCATCATTAGTTTACCATTATCCTAACATCTAGGAATATTGTTTTAGGCGGGTACTTATCTACCTACTGATTCATAATAGTCATAATAATAATAGTAGTCATAATAGTCTGTAATGGTAATAATTATTACACGTCAAAAACTGTATACATATTTTGTTATGTATACCTAATCTATTGCTCTAACATACATTTTGATTTTAAAATGTACCTAAGCTTAATAAATTGGTTAGAATTAATAATAAAATATAACATTCAATATAATAAAATAATAATAAATTGAATAGCGTTATAATTTTTTTTTAATATAACAACATTATTGCATTTTTATACTAATTAAAATTGTATAAAAATTTAATCTTTCTAATGGAATTACCTACATTCACCACGATCTTTTTCCTATTCGTTATTATCATTGACCTATTAAGAGGTGATTTAGATTTATATGTTTGTCCATCTGTCAATTCTATCTCTGTACTGTAACTCTTCTATGTCGTAATAGTGACTTTAATTTTTCATAGAAAACATGTTGAGTAACGGCCCTGTTGGAAGACCAGCGTTGGTTGCACAGCATTCTGAAAATAATATCAGAAAAGTCCGAACAAATTCTTCACCACTCTGGGTGAAACTAGTTATAATTTAGATTTAGGTATAATACTATCCATACTTTTGTAAAATTTATTTGTCTGTTATTTGTCTATGGACCATTGTTGTCTGCCAATCAAGTTATTGAATTCAATTGTACGCAAATACAACCAGCTCATGCTGAGACAGGAACTGTATTGTGACTCTAGTAAACTTTTTTATTTTCATTATTATTTCTTTTAAATTGTTAGTCTGAGTAAAATAAATATACTTTAAACGTTTATATTTCTAATATAATATTATGGCCACAACCAAGTCGAATAATACTACGTTATACAAAAATATATATTTAAGTGGCCTCTTCCTTTATAATGTTGTAAAGAATAAATAAATAAATAAATAAATAAATAATGTTGGACAATTCACACAGCATTATCCAGCCCCAAGCTAAGCAGAGCTTGTGTTATGGGTACTAGATAACTGATATACTTAATACAATACACCTCATAGATAGATATTTTTTATTATACATAGAAAACACCCAGACCAACGAAACAAATTTCTGCAGATCGTACACAAATTTGTTCCGAGGCGGGAATCGAACCCGCAACCTCCTGCGTCGCAGGCGGACCTTCGCCCGCTGCGCCACGGAGGTCGTCAAGAAACTTTAATTGTTTTAATGAGCTAGTCTGACTCGCACTTGGCCGGTTTATTTGCACAAACCCAACATAAAAACCACAAACCGAACAATACACATTATACAAATATTATTTATTGCAGAAATAATATGCCTATTATACGCACAAATGGATAAACTATAGAAACATTTATCCAAACAGCATCGATTTATTTATCGATTTATAAGCATACATCACTTTTCACATTAATCATTACAATATCATCTTGTTCTACGTCAGACGGTATTTTGGTGTATGATTCATTGCACACTTGAGTTTGGAGTGCGCTAGTCGGGTTATGAGCTTCGCAAACAATATTTGAAATAGCTACGCAGCAAGAAATACTACGTACGTCGGAAAATCATACGTTGTTATGTATGACACATTAGCTGTTGCCCATGGCATTGGTTATTGGGTTCCAGGATATAACTGAGCTTAACGCATTCACTGCCCAGCCTCGGGGACAGTAGACTGACATCTGCGTCTCGGGCCAGTTTAGTTTTAAGTATCTATTTGTGAAAGAATTTTCAGAATTTATCTAGTAAATATTACCGGACATTTAGAAGAGGTTAGAAAAAGTTTGCAAACAAACTTTTTCTAACCTCTTGTTTATGGTTAAATAAATCATACTTCAGATTTTTCAGGTATGATGAACTTTTACGAGCTTTGTGAGTGAGAATCTAGATGGCGCTCTGTGAAAAGTCTAATATTCTATGAATCAAATTTATAACAGCTTGAGATAGACTCATTTAAAGACTTGTTTAACTTTTCATTTTCCTCTGTTGGTCTCCGTGATAGCTTTGGGTAAAGTAATTCAGTCCTATTCATTGTTTTCCAGGCCTTTCAAGGATATCCAAAAATGTACAATATTAGAATTTATCCTTTCTTCGCTGCGCTTGCGTCGAATCCTCCCCTCTCCGTTCTATTCCCGTCGACTTTAAAACCCAATGTCGTAATGTCAATAAATATGAATGTTTATTTTGGCCGATTACGAAACTCTCAGCGGCACAGAATAAATCTCAAAGAATCATGACAGTTCCATCCAGCCAAGGTTAGTTCAGAACATCAAGAATATTAAAATAACTATGTTTCTACCTCGAAAATAACGTTTTGTTTTCGCTATAATGTAGCATAACGAAACAACAAAATTGTAAACAAGCTTACAGAAATTACCGCCTAGATTTATCGCGCGCCTTCTTTTATATTCTATTTTCAAATGTCTTTTTGCTTTTCTTTTGTTGAATGTCGATTGCGTTTTGTTTTTCCCAGTATTCTGCCATAGATTGAATTTCAAGGACCAGAGACAATCGAATTTCATTAATCGATTGCTAATTAGTTTGTGAAGCAAGTACCGACAATTGTGTGCGGCAAGTTTAGACAATTATTGTTTTATGCAGCTGTTTGGACGAAAGTTTAGATAAATGGGCGGCTCTTGGCAACGTGCTGGCTGGTGCCGTGCGCAGAGGTGAGGGAATCTAGGCCGGCTGGAGTGACATTACTAATTTTGATCTCAGAAACAAAGCATCGCATTGCTGTTGCACAATAGGTTAATAGACCTTTTTGTTGTATTGGCAATTGGCATACCTGGCAGGAGAGCTTTGATATGCGGAAGGGGTTTTGAATACAGAAAGACTGAAAGGTTTGAATATTGCAAAGCTCAAAACTATTCAGATGATTTACCACTACTTTCAGAAATGCAACTAACACTATTTTAAATAGCAGTATGTGAACTCAGTGATCATGACTTACAGCATATGTCACCGACTATAAATAATTTTGGATCAGATTCCAAGTTCAAACTCTACAATAGACAGGCATCATGTCTACAATAGACAAGACATTTGTTTTACAACTACAAGATGCAAAGACTGATGCCAAATCTAATTTATCTCATAAAATCAAGATGTTAATTATATGGGTAGTAGATAACTCAGATACATCGTGCATCTAGGATTAATTACTTACTAGGTTACCAATCAATGATGCATTTGCAAAGTAAAAGACAGAAGTTAACGTCAACAAACAAAACGTCAAACCACGTGACATGACATTGACAGCTAAATTGATTTAGGGATTTCCCAACCTTCATAGTTCAAGCTTGAATGATCTAGCTAGAGTCTAATGTTGACAATCTATATAAACACGAAGCGTCGCATAAAGAATCGAAACTCCTTGATCATAAAGTTGAACACAGCATTTCTATAAATTCATTTTTACCCTATCTTATACTTAAGGAGGATACACCGCTAGATATTAAAGTAGATGCAAAGGTTATTGAACTTTATGCGCACCTTGGAGTCAATTCCGATTGTCTTGTTGCATTCCTCGCAGCCGTTGGCGAAGACGCTCTCGTAGCACTTGATGCAGTAAGGGTGCTCATCGCGCAGCACGTAACGCTGGCCGGTCAGCGACTCGTCGCACTGCCAGCAGCAGAAGTGGCCGCTGTGCCAGTCCTTGTTCATGGCTTTGGTGTATTCGCCGCTGAAAATAAGCTGGGGACAAGAGAAAAAGATATTGAGGAAAGAGTTATACAGTTAAAATAGAAACAACAATATCGATCGATCTGTCGGTATTCTATTGAACAATTTTATTGGTCTGGTTATTGAATTAGATAAGACCGTAAAACTTATAGAGACATTTACAGAAGACGATAAACTTGACCGAAAACTTCATAATAAAGATGACCCATTAAAGAATGCGAGTAAGTATAGTAAAATAAAAAGACATCAAAACACTTTTGGATGCGATAGATGCCAAAGACAGAAGTAGTAAAGAGTGTAAAATGCACGCAGCGGCGTCCCATAAGTGTGAAAAAACATAGATAATAAGAGCTGTAACTGTAATGTACTATTGAGCCATAATGTGATTTTCACGTTGGATGCCCTTTTAAATAAATAAATGATGTTTATAAAGACGAATTCTTCTGACATTAAGATGAACTAGATTATTTATGAGACGTGATACGTGCGACGTTATATCACTTTTATTATAATGTTGATGTCAACATGCTGACAGGTGATACACTGGATGCTGAAGCATCCATCATGTTATATGATCATGTATTCATCGCAGCTGTTAACGATGCGCATGGTCAAAATAAACTTATCATAGCAACAACGCTTTAAGCGAATATAGGAGCTACTGATCTGACGATGAATGTACCAATAAACTTAAACAAAAACCATATTACGATAGTATCGTTTCTAGCATAACAATAATATTAGCGAAATTGGCAAACTGGTTTGCCAGATATTAAACAGCATAAATATGGCAATGAAATAAACATTTTCAATGATTTTACTCATGCCATTCTGAAACTTAAATCTGGTTAGAGTAAAATTTCATTAGAAAACAACATGATTTCTCTTGCCAAGCTTTTTTACTGGTAAGCCTGTTTGTTAGATCTTTTACTGGGTAATAATATGTCAACATACATAGGTGCATATATTCGTGCAAACAGCATATTTCGCAACCCCGGCGAAGTGCGTTACTAATCTATAATGGGAATAGGTCGCCACTTGGCACACTTGAGCTTAGATTTTAGATGTGAATGAGAAAATCGCAAGAGTGGAGAAAATGCTTCACTTTCATCGAAGAAAGTTGTAGAAATGCGACTATTAGGTGTAGTTTTTCGGCTACCTAAGCGATTTCTACGATAAGGTCATTCGTGGATTCTTGCAATTTTCGATAGGTAGGTGATTTTTTGACTCACAAGTGTTAAAATTTGAATCTTAATGACATATTTATGTAAGAGCTCTGACTACTACATGATTTCATCATCGCGCATATAGGTAGTTTTGATTTTTTGATGCATAAGATTGTGAAGTAGAGCTTTGGTTAAATTGAGATGCAACAGATAGCGGATTTGATTAATCTTTTTGAGGTCTGGGCCTTTTAAAGAATGTATTATATACTATTAATGTATAATAAACCTATTTATTCCATGATATATTATAAGTTTCTGTTAGTTACATACTTAACGCATACTTTTAAGCACATGACTCGTAGATATATACCTTAAGTTATGTCGGGTATGCGAGGGTGGCCAGCATAGTACAAAATCACCCGGTGCACTACACTATCACTGCCCTAGCCACAACCACCGCTCGCATACCCATCATCGGCGTTCGTCGTGGTGGTCTGTTCCAACTCAGTAACAGTGACCTCGCCATCCTTCGACTCGCGGCGCTTGGAGGTCTTCTTGACCTTCCTGGTCTTCCTTTCGGTAGTTGTATATTGTACTTGAACGTCGACGTCAGCCATTTTTAAAGTTTTGTGTACGGTATCTACGCGGTCGCGACCCGGATTCGAATGAGCCGAATAGCGGGAATTATTCCAGAATGTTTGGCGGGCGGGGTGCGGGGTGTTCGGGGTTTAAATTTGGAAGAGTGACGGAGAGGGCAGGTGCGCGGGCGGCGTTGCCCCGAGAGCTTTTCGCTTTCCCGGCCCGTCTACGTATTGAAAACGATCTGGCTTGGATCGGTAGACAAGTGGACGAACGAACTCGCGTAGGGATAACGCTGAACTCTCTAGGTACTGATACTTAAATTTTGGTTAGCTATGTGAGCTCTAGTAATGGTTATGCTGTACGAGGAGCGGTTTTTGAGTTTCTGTAGTTTCTGAGTTTTTAATTTGTAGTATTACTGCAGGAAACCTAAGAACACTGTTAATTTCTGTGCAATTTGAGAGGATTGAATAAAAAATGATAATTGTCTTTTTCTTGATTTTTCTAATTAAGTGATCATTATCACGCCCAGTTTCCACAAAAGCAAACCCAATAGAATCTGGCGATATGTCGTGATGGTCATGTGACGCTTTTGTGCTGACAGCTTTGGCTATTTTTACGTTTTGAACCATCTCCCGTGCAGCATTTGGCTCTTGCGTATTTGCACTACGCTGACCCTAAATACAATTTATCTAAGTTCCAGTTATCGAGTTGTTGTCGTTATCAGTGGCCGAGATTCGAACCTACACCTAATGAGTGCAGATCATGATTTACAACTGCACTTTACCACCTGACCTATAAATGCATTGTTCATATAATTTCACGTTAATGTATGTTCGAGATCGAACTCAAGTGCCGATTGAATTTGGGTTAATCTAAAATTGATTCACGAGCAATTTCTATAGTCATTGTGACTGTCACTTTGAAATGGACGTCTTTGAAGTTTATCGTTAAAAATTGACTTAATGACAGCAATCACGACAAGTAATTATGACAGCAATTGTTCATAAATCAGCTCGCCGACGTATTAGTTTTAACGCGTAGTTAACTCATTAGATACCTACAGCTAACTACGCCTCGATTTTTCGAGAGGGCTGCTAAGGGTACCTCCCAATGCAGCTCCAGGAAAATGGTCTTAAGAGACTATTAAAATTTATTGAGACAAAAGAGGATTAAGAGATTTTAAGAGTTAGCAAGAAAAAGGGCATTTTATACAAAAAACTTATTTGATGACAGTCAAAAATAAACTACTTAGCTTCATTTTTGAACATTTTCCACCACGCACGATATTTATTTCTTTCAAAAGCTGTCAAAATCCGCTCCCTCTTATCTCCAACTGCTGTTCTCATAAAACGCACCCATAGGTTTTTTGTTGTCAGATTATAATTGACAGATAGCCAGTAACATTGATAGCTATAGGTAGAGATAAACCATTCTAAAAATGCACGCCGATTGTATGTCGTTTAGTAGAGTCATGCATTTTTAGAATGGTTTATCTCTACGAATAAAGTTTTGTAGTTTTTTACGCACCTATTTGGCTGATTAGAATAGAATCTAGTTAATCTTTATGCTATTTTTGCATATAAAATAAAAGTAAGGCTAATTATTTTTTATTTTGATGCGACATAATTAACTGATTATTAAAAGCTGGAGAAGCCACTGGCTCCCGAAACATAGTTTAACTAGTTCAGGAACCTATGGACTCATTACTGTCTGTAAAACTATATTTATTTCAATAATTTTTACTTTTATTTTTTTAAACAAAACCGATCAGGTATAAATAACTCCTAAGAATAAAGCATAAAATACCTATTCTAACAGTAGGTATGTGAACTTAAGCAATAAATAAACAGACACCCGCGCGTTTCCATTACTTAATGCAAAGAGGTGTGCTGGTTGAATGGTTAGGTATTTTTGGAGGAATTAGAATAGGTATCGCGGTTTATGAATGAAAATTATAATAAGAATACGTAGTACAGTTTAGAATAAAAAGAGCGGTATGATAAAGAAATAACAGATATTGTTATGTAGCTAAGACGCCTCTACCAAATTACCCACGAAAATTTGTCAGATTGGAATCCAGCGGTCGTTCTTATGGTATACATAGATAGATAATACTTTATTGTACACTTAGGTTTCTTACAACAGAATAATTATGGAAGGCGGTCTTATCGCTCAAGAGCGACATCTCTAATTTTGTATTTTGTGTTTGTTCGTATTTCTGTTATTTTTGTGTTTGTATTGTTGTTTTAACTTTACATGTTGTGACGACTTAGTTTCTTCTGGATACTATTAATTTATATGATGATGAGTAAACTATTGAACTAACTATCTCCTTAGCTTGGGGCTAAATGACGCTGTGTGAATTGTCCGGCATTATTTATTTATTATCTCTCCCAGACAACCTTGAGTATACATATAAATATAAATGACTATCTACTGCTGGCGGGTTTTAACACAATTTTGAAACATGAAATTAACCTACAATGTTATTCCAGATCTATGCAAAATATATAAATCTCTACCTGACTCAGAAGTTTTGGCGTTACTAGCGCACAAAAACTATTTTACGAGCTCTCTCTATCTATCTTGTAATATTATTAGGGCACGTTTTAAGACCTAAACCCACCAGGTTTGGTTTGTGTGTTCACACTCCCGTGGCAAAAGACCTCGAACTAAATAAAATCCAACATTATTTATTTGTTTCTTTTAGCGTGAAACACGATTGAGAAATAAGACTACGATAATGTGCAAGAATATGCTGCAAATACAAGAAATTCCTTCTGTGTATTACAGCACCTCTGGGTACAACGATCAGCAATCCGCCTGACGTAGTCAGTGTACTAAACCCCTTCATAATATAAGATTCAGGGCCGATTTGAAAAATTGGCTAAATCTTATATTTTCTCCTCAGATAAACAACCAGATAGCCTTTATTTGATGAATAACGATATTCTTGGTTTTTCAATGGTCAGATAGTAGTTAACTGTCGAATAAAGGCCTTAACTGAGGAATACACTTACCTGCTACTCTAAGGGCCAGGATTTTATTTATCTCCCCGATAAGTGAGACGTTTTAGGTTATGTTTGACATTTTCATTTGATTGATTTCTGGTAAAAACGACATACCTACTTATTAGTTGCGGTTATTTGTTATGATGAATGTGTTTAGTAAAAAGTGTAATAAATAAGTGGTTTTTATGACAAAAATCTCTCTTTTGGGGGAGACATTTTCAGCAGAAGACAAGAAAAAGAAGTAGAACAAGGTAACGATTTAAAAGTTATCGAAGAAAAAATTGTAACAATTTAATTTTAAACTTCGAAACAGGAAGCTCTGTTTCCGGTAAAGCTCTCCTTGCGTCAAAATTGACAAGCTGATTGACGCCCATTAGTTTTAAAAGCTAATAGTCCGCCAATTTGTATGTTTCTTCAATTCGTCTAGACGATGGACCTCGATAGGTACAAGGTCTCGAGTATTCCATTCATCGAATATTTTCTACGAGGAATAGTAAAATTCACCGCAGTCCGTAGCATACACCCAAACTAGAAAGAAGTCAAGGTGTAAATAATGAAAAGACTATGAACAATGCCTAGATAGAAGATTTTTCTAGGACGTTAATAACCCCGGCCGTAATCAATATACTTAAGCTGTTTATAGAATTTACGATTCAATTTCATTGTAAAAAAAATCGTTGAAATACAGTTCTTGAAGTTTATTTCACGACGATTTCATTTATATTTCATTTATATATAATTCTTTGAATGCGTACGTACACGTAAGAAACGAAAATTCGTGGGAGTCAGTAGGGACTAGGAACGTGAGTTCTAGGATACATGAATATCCCAAGTCTTTCTGTGTCCAGTCCTTACAACCGAAAAATGCCTTTATAATCTTCTCGAGAGATTATCATCTACCATAGCTAGTCGTAACCACTCTCAGTTATTTATGCTCTCGCCTACGCCGCACCTGGCGATGCCCTTTGAATCGGCATGCGATCGCTGATTGATGCATGAAGCTGCAAGGTCAAGATCTAAGATAGAAGGGTCATTGGTATTCAACTGGTATGGTTTCGTCCTGGCCTACCTGTGGTAGGCCACCATGGTGGTAGGCTTGGTGGTTGGCCGGGTCCGTCCGTCCGTAGTGGACATGCCCATACCTACACTTGTGAAAAGCACATAAGTTCCAAATTATTTGTCAGGCTAGGGGCAAGTAGACGAAGTCCAGACTATGTGGTATGCTATCCAATATATATAATATTTGCAGAATTTCGAGTATATTTCAATATATTTGGCAAACATCGTTTCTTAATATTGTTGCTATGTGTTTTTCGTGTTCATAACCATGATAGTTTCCAAACATTTTTTATAGCATACCATACCTATGTGTACCATAATTGTGGTTTTTGTATGATTATTTTAGTTCTATTTTATAACCTACTTATTTTCACGACTGAAGTCAAGTCTAAGCAAATATCGCGGTTGCTGAATTATGTAGCGATCCGTCGTAAACCCACTTATTTTTAGGGATTGGTCATTTCTGTAGTCTAGTGGTGATTTCATTGGTAAGTGGTAATCGGTAAGGTAACCGACGGCTGTGTTTCTAGCTAACCTGAAGATGTGTTTGAAGTGCTTCTACTCGGCATGACTCCGAGACATACCTACTCCGCAAACTCACTTTTATAGAAGAAGGATAGTTTGTTTAATTTATTCAGATGGTACAGAATAGATAGTTGGGGCCAGTTTCCTTTGGAAATAAATCATATTGTGTTATATTTCCATCATTATTAATATTAATTTATAGTGGGTATGTGATATGACTAAACAGCGAAAATCTTCACAAACAATGATTAGTCGCCCAAAAATAGACTCCATGAAGATTTTTCCAAGAGTTTCGTCGTGAAAATAGCATTTTGTATAGGACTTTACAGATTGGCTTGGCATTCGTTTACATTCTGCTGTATTTATAGAATCTGATGAATTGGACGCGGTGTTTAAAAAGAGGAATGTTGCATTTTAGTCGAAATGAGAAATGGTTGCAGAGACATATTGCTTTTCTTGGCTGTGAATCAGAGAGCGGTGTTTGTGAATGCATTTTTGATATAAGTATAAAACGTGAATTGGAGCTTTATTCTCCAAATTATTATCAGAGTCAAAATTGACATAGGTCACATAGAATCATGTCAAAACCCAGGATTCTAAGAACAGGACTTACAGCCTGTCAGAGCCCTGTTTCCAAAAAACGGTAAAGCAAAAAAAAAACTTGTACGAATCATGTCACTTTATTTAACGCCATTATATTCGATCTGTTTATACATTTCTTATTTTAGCATAGCAAACATGTCTTTCTCCCGAAAATAGTTTCGATGAACCTTTTTAATAAAATTCTTTATTGATGCCAATCTCAGAAAATTATGAAAAAATCTTTTAACAATCTTTCTGCCTACCATAAATCATAAGTGAGTATAGTAAAAGACATTGTTTGATCTAATGAGAGCTAGTGCTGTGCGCACAATAACCTTCGGAGAGACAACTCTACGAATCAAAGATTATAAATATCAAACAACAAAAGCTTCTTAGAACCAGTTTACGATTTTTCATGAATATCGAGAGAACTTCCTGTCGTAATGTTTTGCGGGCTGCTAGGAAAATAGAGGAAAATAGATGGGCGCTGTTTTGGTTGAGTGGATCGTCCCACTCAACCAAAACAGCGCTTATCTATTTTCCTCTATTTTCTGAGCAGCTTAGATTTTTAAAGCCGACGTGAGTTCGATTCCGGCGGTGCCGTAAGTTGAATAGATTTCGTTCGTCTTGAGTTCGATTCTGGCGGTGCTGCAAGTTAAATAGATTTCATTCGTCGTTAGTTCGATTCTGGCGGTGTTGTAAGTTGAATCGATTTGGTTCGTCGTAATATCGATTCTGGCGGTGAATTAAGTTGAATAGATTTCGTTGTAGCATAGTTCAGTTTATACTTCGCAGATAATACTTATGTATGTACGTGTAGAGTCAAAATTTAGAAGAGAGAGTCGATTCTCATTGGGAAGTGATTCCATCATACCTAGATATAATCTGTTGCTATACTGCATTGTTTTGTATTGGCTTTGCTGATGATTATGATTTTTAGGCTGCTTTTGAGTATGATGACTTCCCTATGTAAATAGCTGTGATTTAAGTAGTAATACCCATTTATGTGGTGTCAATACCACATAAATGGGATAGCCCGTTCCTCGAGCACTGCAATTGAGTAATGATAAAATAATTTCATCATTATTCGATTGCAGCGTTTGAAATTATCAAAATATAACCTACCAACATGAGATAAAACAACCTTTTTACTAACATATTGCAGACTTGAATTGATTTTTTTTAAATAAATTTTATTAATTTATTGGCTTTGATTTGTATGTTGTAGGCATAGAGTAAAAACTCGCTGCTGTCTCAGCAGAGGGATAGTGTCATTCAACAATTTGACAATTTGTGTAACCAAAAACCGATCTATGTGTGTTTTGACAGCACGTAAATACAGTGCTTTCACTCACACATTCGTATGATTGAATGTTGCAAGTGAATAGCATTTTCCCTAAAAAATTGGGTAACTGAAGCAAAGTTCCAATTAAAAAATAAGCCATTGTTTTTTTATCACCTTACATTTTATTTTCGATATTATCTTATTTCTTTTTTTATTTACGAAATATCAGCTGGTTACTATCATTATTCCTAGGTCTAACGACAAAAAGGTTTTACTCCAAGTCCGCAAAATAACATGGGCTCCGATCGTGTTCGGAACAATAATTTAAATAGACGGTCAAATGCGTGTTCGACCACGTGCAGTGTAAGTAATTACACGGTTCATGTCCTATCTAAACAAACTTATTTACGTGTTTTACATATCGAACAACCTTAATAAAATTATTTTCTACAAAATTTGTTCAAATTTTCCATTTTACCCACCAAATTACATATTTTAAGTTGATTAGGACTATAAGGTACTCAACTAGTGAAGTATATTGTAGCTGTGCAGTTTTCCTTTAAAATTCACACCACCTACTACCAGCATTTTTTCCACGAATAATAATGCCCAAGTTAGACAAGCACCTACACCGAAATAAAACCAGGATTTCCTACGACTTCTTCAGTGTTAATAGTAATAATGTAAAATTTTCTTTGTAAAATAGTATTTTGATTACAATAGACATATTATAGTGCACAAGTGTGTGTGCAAACGTAGGTGCAGTCTCGATTTCCTCACTCTCAAAATCCGATGGGATGACAGATCGACACGACCGGGGAGAGGTCAGGCGCAGGACCAACGCTCAACGTGCTTTCCGAGGCACGGGTACTATTATTATTTTTACGGTTCTATTTTTATATACCTATACTATGTAACAAAACCGGGGTATTTTTTCCCTAGAGCATAGCAACATTTTCACGAAAATGGTGGACGAAATTTTTAAATTTATTTTTGAGTTTTGATGACTGTTTTAGACAAAATAACAAATGTAACATGTGTGTAGACCAGTGAAATGAGATATTTGCAGTATTATTTTTCTTGCTACTGGTGTTTAAATACCCTTTCGCCGCACAACACATCATTTTTATTTTTTATGTGAGAGCTGCTTTCCGCGTCATTTGAAGTATTGTACTAACGGCTTAAAATGAAAATTGCGACGTTTAGTCGCAATTTTTTAGACTTACCTCGTTTGTGTCAACTATCATTCTAAGCCTTCTTATTCTAAGGTTGTAGGCTTCAAATATGAGGAACTCGGAACATTTACAGGAATTTTATGTTGGATGTACCTACTGTGTAATAAAAGTGATGTAAACAAATACCCGGTGGTCAGCGTCAGTGTTGACCGCAGTCATGGAACCACAACGTGAAGTGAAGTTCAAAGGACTTCCGGTTAGGATTTCAAGAAATGTTCACGTCTACAGGCGTCTATGGCTTTCCAAAAATAACTGTTTTGTAGACTAGTTAAGGGGCGAACCTAACGGGACCCCCGTGATAAAAACCTCGAATTACATAAAACCCAACATTTTTTCTTGGGTTCCTCGAATGTGAAAATACGATTGCGAAACAATGATCATGCGAGTGTACTGTTTTGCACCTAATTTGGTCGAGATCTCAGGAACCCTGCGGTCTATTGAAATGATTTATCTTTTGATTCGTAAGTTACTAATTATTTGGTTCCTTGGACCAGTTACTTCATACTAGGTACTAGGTACTATTAGGTACTTTCTGCGTGAAAGTGAAAAAATATTAGTACTTTATTCCCATGTGTAAGTATTTTAATTTTAGGAATTTGACTTTCTCCAAATCTTTCAATATTTCTTGTACTTATGGAAAAAAAAATTGATGTGATTTACCTATGTGATATGTGATTTACAGCACTCAAGTGGTATTGTACAAACACTTCCTATGCGTAGTGTTAGGTAAATGTGAGTAGAATAAGAGTGATAATTACTTAGGTATTCGCTTAACATATCAGGTGCTTGCAAGACATGGACTGCCTAGAATTTGTTCTTTACAAATTTACCAAGCAAAAGCCTCAAACTAAACATGTTCCCTTCAATACTGCAGAAAGAAGATTAAAGGCTAAAGGACCCCTTTCACGAATAAACAAGTTTTATGAATAGAGGTTCGTTACCTACGCTTTGACGAAGACTCTGAATGTTGCTTTGTGAAAGAATAGACTTGGTTTACCAACATTACCTTCTCTACCAACCATTATAAATAAATAAATAAATAATGCTGGACAATTCACACAGCATTATCTAGCCCCAAGCTAAGCAGAGCTTGTGTTATGGGTACTAGATAACTGAAATACTTAATACAATACACTACATACATAGATAGATTTTTTTTTTATTATACATAGAAAACACCCAGACCAACGGAACCTGCAGATCGTACACAAATTTGTTCCGAGGCGGGAATCGAACCCGCAAACTCCTGCGTCGCAAGCGGACGTTCGCCCGCTGCGCCACTGAGGTCGTCAAATTATGCTTAGGGGCGTGTATTCGGTGGACATAACGAGCGTCAGCGGAAGTGGATTCTTGCCAGTTTTTGAAGGAATTATTGACAGAGATTTTTCGTCTTAGATCTTAGGACTGTCCCGCTGTTCACAGAATTCGCAGCGTACCTACTTACTGCTGTCTACGCATAAAATACCATGACTATTTAAATCTCAAAAGATTCTATGAGTACCGGTGAAACTTAATCAAAGCTTACGTCACGAAAGCTGGCTAAATAATACTTCAAAACTCGTACTACAGCGCCTCCAGCGCTTTATTATAAAACGAAACATATGAATTTTCTATAATAAGTACCTATTCGTGTACCACTTAGCACGGGCGTCTGCCAAAAGGTGGTAAGTGCCACAAATCCCACTGACATACGAGGGCTGCCGGCGAAAAGGTCGTATATGATCCACGCAAGTAGGTCGAGGCTTTATATTTTTGGACGCATTGTGCAACGCTGATCTGCTAGCAAGTTCATAGGGCTGTTGATATTAACTGGTTAATTATAAATTTTGTTTATGATTTGGTTTAACACGTTCACTTTGATGTGCCTGTGCCGGCAACTACAAACAGCTATGAAACTGTCCCATTGTTTGCTGCTTTTAATATTTTATCTACATAGAAACCTAGACTCGGAACTAATTGCAGAGCATTTGGCTTACGTAAGGAATCGAACCCGCCATCTTCTGCGTCAGGCGGAATTTCGCTCACCGCACTACAGACAGACAGGTAGACAGAGACATACCATCATTATCATCATTTTATTTTGACCCAAGTCTACTTCCCTATTTCGCTGTTCTAAAAACCAACCGAGTTGATTTCGAGGTCGCCGATTTTCAAACTCAATATCACAAAAACTTTTTAGACACAAAGTTTCAAGGTTATTTCAGCAATGTAGCAACTAAATCTATTTTAATCCGAACCGTTTGTACCTACGACACAGCACACCAGTTTGGCAAATACATAACAAATGGAGCTTGAAATTGTTCCTTCACAAAATGCTCTATGGATTTACTTCTACTCGAACATAAGCTCGGAATCTATAAGCCAAACATTACAGCCTACGGCCTCTTGTCCACACACGGTTTTTCGCCGTAAAATCTACGGTTTACGCCGCCGCTGTAGCGCCGCCGTATGTCAACCAGCTTCCACAGTATTCCATACAACACTGACAACCCCGTAGATTTTTCTAAAAACCGTGTGTGGAAAAGAAGCCTAATCCTGTCACAGAGGATACTAGCGTTCCGTCTAGGGGGATAAAGAAAACATTCAAAACGGGGTTCAGCACTTTAATGTCAACCCTTCATGCGCGCTGTTAGTTCTAATCTCCAGAGTTACCCCAGAAGTCTTCCACCTCGTCTTCGATTACCTCCTTCGGCTCCTCGTCAAAAGAGTCCAGCTTTTTGGCCTCTCGCGCTCTATCATCATCGGCCTCCATACTCCAGTGATCTTGTTTTGGCGTCCGGGAGCGACTTCTGGAATGAGAATGCGCTGATAGGTTAGGAGCACTGCCGAGGGGTTGAGCTGCCGACATTTCGGCCTCTTCTAGCGACGTGAACATCTTTAGCTCCTCATCCCGCGATGCTCGAGAGTCTTTCGAAGACGTAGACGACGACGAGCGCTTTTTGAAACTTCGACGTCGCCCACTCGGATCGCTGCGTTGCAACGGACGATGCTTGATCCCGTCAAGAGATCTACAAAACAACACGGTATTGGTATCGTGGTATCGTACAATGGTGTGATGGATGCGCTTACACTGCAAGCGTTAAGGGATGGATTCGTGCGGTATTAAAGGATGGTATTAACCTGAGGTAGTCGTCTGTGAAGAAGCCTGGTCTGTCGTCTTCGTACGATTGGAATTGTATCTCGGGGGTGGGTATCTCGGGTCTGAGGGGGGTGTAGTTCCACGTTAGTTTTTCTGTGTCCTCCGTGTCTCGCTCTGAGTCGTCGACCCTCTCGGGCTCCGCGTCAATGGATCCAGGCACGACCCGATCTGCGCCGGGGGATTTACTTCTGTTATTGATGCTGAACGAGTTTGAACTGTTGGTTACTATTGTTTTCGTCTTAGCGGGTGAGTACCTTTCGTTTCTGTAGTCACTTCCGCCGTTCGGCTGTGCGTTGTCTTCGACGGAGTCTCCGAAGCTGGAGATTTTCGTGGAGAAGAGGATGGCGGTTGAGTCTGGGGCGTATCCGTGGTAGTACTTGATGGCTGCCGTTTTTAGCTGGCCGTCTTCTTCCGTGAGGTTGAGGTATCCTTGGCCGCAGGCTGTGGTCCAGTCGTCTTGTGTCGTTTGTGCCTTGTGGAGGAGGCGGGTGTAGTATTGGACGAGGTCGTCGAAGTCTGGCTCGGTGTCGGGTAGGAATCCGCTGAGTAGATGCTTCACACAGTCGACGGCGTCGTTGATACCGGCGTACGCGATCACAGCGGACAGCACCAGCCCCATGGCGGATATATCACAAACACTGGTAAGGGCAAGGGCTCCAGGTGTAAAGGTGTAAAGGTGGGAGGATTCTTGGTGGGCGATATTGCGCCGGGACAAGATTTGAACAACTGAAATTAAAGTGTAATACTTGCCAAACTTTTGTGTCTACATTTAGATTATAGTTTGGCGATGCCAGGGAGTATTTGTACGTGTCATCGGATTGTTCGAAGGCCGATGCGTTTATAGGTGGTAAAAATGCTAATGGGTAAATTAACTGTCGCCGCGAGGGCACTCCTTTCATGTAATTTATGGCAAAGAGCTGGTTTTCGTCGAGTTGAATAATTAAATTTGTTTCTAGGTATTGAAATCACACATTTTTTCTTGTGGTTAGTTACAATTTTCATTTCAATAAGTACAGGTAAAAACGTTCTCTCTTATTCTTTTTTAGGACCGGTACCTCACTCACCCAGTAAAGCTATAACATTTGGATCTCTTGTAAAATCAAGTTACATTAGTTGAATAATACATTTCCTAATGTTCTATTTGGTAAGATAAATAGTTCATTTTACCTATTATTAACTTTCTCGTGATTGTTTTCATCTCGCCTGGATAAGAAAAATAGTTTCCTGTGACAGTTTTCTAGATTTATTGATAGCAATGAACGCGTGGGCATTGAACTTGACTTTGCACGTAAAATTGTTCAACATTTTGATTATTTTTTTTTAAATGTCTCAATTTTTCCTCAACGACTATAGGTATGTACTTAATTATAGTTTGTTTTCAATGTTTCCAAGGCTATTATTTTTCTGATGTTTGTCATAGTCGAGTATTTATGGTTTAACTAAAAATGTGTAGGAAACAGAAATCGATCGCATTGTACCTACCTATTAAGAATCATTACTAAATATGTTCGTAATAATCTAGTTATTAATTGTATAACAAATTTCATTTCAAACCAAAAGCTTTACATTTAATCTATCTATCTATCTATCTATCTATCAAAAGAATCCTAAACTGTTAAATTGAGCCCAGATCTCAACTAGTGAAAAATTAGGCATCAATATAATTATTAGAATGAAGAAAATTGATTAGGCATCAATTATTTCATAGAAGTGTTGCAAACCGAAATTACCATGTGAAAAATAGAATCTATTTTTCACTTTGTTTGCAACGATTCCTTCAATAAATTGATAATATTTTCCTCTCGATGAAAAACAGTCTCTTCCTCCAGAAAGATGTTTCCGACAGAACAAGCGGTACATTGTTGCACACGTAACCAATCAGAATCAAACACGATAACACAAGATTTCGGAACGCCTCTGTCAGTCTGCCAAATCATTTTATTGCCGTTCCTTTGCTAAAGTATTTGAAATTACATAGTTATAGCTTCTGTAGTAGGGTATACTTGGATATATCTCAAAACGCTTGTGAAGTCGATTCAATAGAAGTTTTGATATTCGCCTGACGCCACCGGGGCCACTGGAAGAACGGCCGGTGATTTTAAATAATCAGACTACGGCCATCAAACTATCTTTAATCACGTTTTCACGGTTAATATTTAGGGTAGGTATGTACTTTTTAAAGGTTGCATGACTTAATAGTTCTAATAGAATCAAATAATCAGAAGTAATGCTTAACTCGGAGCACATAAATGGTATCTAATCTTTGATAGATACAAATATGAAACAATCTTAAATTAAAAATTAAACAACGCTCTAAGCAAAGTTCTTAATTTACTAGAATCCTTTACCCCAAACACCCCAAAAAAACTGTACGGGCCTTCTTTTGTCGCGCGCAAAACCGCAAGTAGAAGTTAGTAATACCTCCTCAACCTCAACAGCTTGTATTGCTCCACTACTGGACGCAGGCCTCCCCGTGATAAGCGCCTTATTGGCTTTTATCACATGAGGGTAATGCCCATAGTCCCCACGCTGGGAATGCGGGTTGGGGATCGCAGTTCGATGGTAGTATTGTTCTGCAGGAGGCGCTGCTGCCCGCCCCCGGTGGATATCCCTTAGTCGCCTCTTACGACACCCGTGGGAAGAGATGGGGTGGTGCTAAGTCTAAGCCGGCCCCACATAGCTTAATTAGAAGTTAGTAATAGTGACATCATAAAAGACTGAAGCTGCCTAAAGCTCTAGATTTCCCTCAGAACTTCTTCAATGGATATAATGAATGGCCCTAGCACCGGATATCCCGTTGCCAGCGATCGCCGCGAGATGCCGCCGTAGTATTACGTCTAAATGCAGAATCGCGTCACTGTGACGCAAAGAGGACCGTGTGATACACATTACGGGGTATAGTTTCGTAGGTGGTACGTTTAGCATCAAAACTACAGCAAAACACCGATGCAAGAAGTCCATAGGCAGGTTTAGAAGAACGTAGATTCTCGTAGATAGGTCGGGTCAATACTCAAAACAATTCCAGTCTCGGCTTAGGGTAATTGTAAGTCGAGACTGGAACTGTATGGAGCTAAGCTATTGAATTTAATTTGAAATATTTTAGGGACCTATCCAAGTCCTACGAAAAGAAAGCACATAAAATTTAATTTTAAATCAATTTCAATCATAAGTTCCTACCTTCAGCAGCATACTTTGACGTGCCTTTTAATTCATTAATCCATTATTTAATTAGAATAATTGTTTCAGACAATGCCATTTTACAGCATCACCTTGAATTTATGATTATTATTAGGTATTTGGTTTACATGAATCTAACGATGCCCATTTACAGCTGATCTATTTATCAATTTACTTATTTTTGTATGTACCTATATTCCTAAGTTCCTTGATTATTTTCTGTCTTGTCTGTTTTATGGATTTGAATTATAACATGAGCATTGTAACCTATGTTTATTTAAACTGACATTTCCAAGTGTGCCTTGCGCTCCTACGGCGAATAAATTAGTATGAGTATGAGTATTTATTTGATTCTGACTATGTAATGATTTTTATAAAATAAATTCAGTCATGTCTGTCTGTTTTTTTTTTACCTTCTAGTGTTTCCTATAACGAAGTACCTTACATATGTGTGTTATTGTTATAGAATGTAACGATATCAAGTGTACCTACGATGTAATAAATAAATACAAATACAATACAAATACCGTATAGTCTTAGGTGTGTTTTTAAGAGCCATGTGTTTGTTCAGTACGTACCTAGTACCTACTTAAAGCTTGAAAACCAGTGTTTCCGAAGGGAATCAACGAAAAGTTGAGATTTCATGCAGTTTCGATCAATCCAAAACTCGATTTCGAGAATTAGATTTTTGGATTTCAGTTGCAGTTGTTGTAAGAACTTAAAAGGGTTGTCATATTTAATTTCACCTAAATATTCGAAGACATACTTTAGGAAATAAAGGCCCATAGGCTAACCTGACAACGAAAATAGTGATACCTATCCATTTTTGTAAAGGCGACAAAGCCAAGTTCATCAGTTTCCTCACCAACAACCGATTGTAAATCTAAAAGTGCTCGCTCTAAATCCGTACGTAAACAAAACTCCAAATGCGAGCAATGGTGTCAAGTGCAAGACAGGGTTTTCCTTTCTGGCCTGACCTACGACTCTGTTTTCAAGAGCCATTGTTTTTCTTATTTATTTATTTATAAAACAAGTACAGAAATATAGTATATATTACACTAGTCACACCTACGTTACATTACAATTCAATTCAAAAAGATATGTATCAAAATAAAAGTAACTAAAATTAAACACCCTTACACAAATTATGTAAGTCGGAGAGATCAGTGTACATAATGGGCCCCGCAGTCTATAACCGATTACCCGATAAAATAAGAGATGCCGCTTCCTCCAACATATTCAAGCACCGACTTAAAACGTGGCTTCTGGGGAAAGTGTTCTACAGCTTCGGGGAGTTCCTAGAGTCACCGGAACTGTAGAATACAGTCCCCGTGCCAAGATGTAAAGAAAATAATAATAATAAGTAATAAAATATAATAAAATTAATCTATAGGAAGCGAAGAATATTTATAGTTATCTAAGTTAGCAGATAAGATTAATTAATTAATAAGTGATCTAATATAATTTCGGAAATAAGTTTATAATAATGTAATTGCAATGATCATGTGTTATTTATAATTGTATTTCGACGTGTAATTTAATATTTACCAATAAATTCTTGATTCTTGATTCTTTATTATGCCAAGATAGATCAGTCATATTAACAATGTCAATTTAATAAAAGCGATTATCAGACATGTGTTTGTTCAGTAAATGATATAATAGAATGATATTAACATATCATAAAAAATAAAACTAAAAATACTATCAGGCGTGTAACAATCAAAACAAAGAAATAAGGTAGAATTGGTATAGATTAACAACGCATAAGTATTTATTCCTTTGATACATTACACGTTACGTTACGACCGTAAGTACGTACCAACGTTAAAACAATCTACAAATCATGAAATTTTATTAATTAACTGAAAAATGTTCTGGTTTAAAAGAGAATTTTATTCTGAAGTTGACATGTAGAGTTAGGTACTAGAGAAATTGTTTAAGAGTAGGATTGTCTAATGTTTTTTGTCGGAAAAGCATTAGACAAAACAATAGATAAAATTCCTCACTCTAAAAAAAAGTTGCCCAACCATAGACAAAATCTAAATGCAATAAAGTCCAGATGGCGTTAGTGTCAAAGGCAAGGTCGGGGAAAGCGTAACCCGACACCGCGTGACGTCACGCGCGGGCCGTGCGCACGAGTCGATTGGATAGTAGCAAGCGGGATGGAAACAGGAGAGCTTTTATAATATTTTGAGCTTGACAAAATTATTATAAAGAAAATTTAAACGTATTTTTCTTTCTTTTACGAAGATTTTGTAGGTATGTAGAAAAAGAGAACGAAACCATAATATGCCAAAATTGTCAGTTACCTGATTTTAATATCTATCTGGTTCCTAAATAAACCACTGTATAGTCGAGGGCTTCATAAATTTTAAGACCGCGACTTTGTTAAAATCCGTGAAGTAATTGGGTCTGACAAAACTGTTGAAAATAAACACAGCAATTTTTATTTTAGATTTTTTTACGAATTCATTGAACAAACGATACGATAGACAGGAAGGTACCGCCAACAAAGAAAGCGCACGCACAATTTCGACTCTACTCAAACGAAATACGATTCAAAGTGTCACTCTTTAGGTCGCGCAGAGTTTACGACACACAAAGTAGCGTCAGCAAAGAAATCTCTTGGGAGATTTAAGCTCTAGTACAACGAGATAAGGTTGAACCGCCGCGCCGTTACTACACCGTACATAAATAAGTTCGTAAGTTCCGCGTGGGTACAACATGAATGAAAAAGTATAATAAAATTCAGTTTGAATGAAAAAAATGTATTTATTCTGGTTCAGGGTTGTATGAGGCCGTCCCAGTATTTTTTATTTATCCCAGTCCGTTGGCTCGAGGCGAAATTTTTACGCAAATGGTTGACAATAATTTACATTGCCGACGAAAAGTTTTTAAAGCTTTTTTTGACAGCAATTATTCAAATATTGTTTGTTTGATTTGTTTGAATTAAGAATCGGCTTATTAAGAGTGCAGGAAGGTCACGCCGATTATGTCGTTTAGTGAAGGGGCGTGCATTCTTAGATTGGTTTATCTCTACATGTTATTTCGAAACCAAACGACAAAATAAACCGTTTCAAGAATGGCGATGTGAAAAATAATAACAAAAATGAGGGCTAGTCATCGTAATTATTTTTATCTTTAGATACGCTATCAAAATGTTATAATAAACGTCATTTGTTTAATGTTTGGTTCTATTACAAACTCAAACTCTACGCTACCGATGGCGTAGGCCTCTACGTCGTAGCGGGTCCGTAGCCCGTAGGCGTAGGGTCGTAGCCATTTCGTAGCACCTCCATAGGCGCCTCTATCGAAAGTAAATAGAAACTTAAAAGTCAGATGAATGTTCACACTAACTAAATACGCTTTACAAAATAATTTTAAAATAATTGTGCTCATGTTCTTAAGGATTATTAATTTTATTTTCTTTAAGCCTGCAAAAGATAACTCCACTTGATTCGTCGTTCATGTCACATGTCTAAAATCTAAAAATAATAGGTAAGTACTATTACGATGAGAGAATAATTTTGATTAAAGGTAAAGAGGTTATCATATTTTATGTTTTATGGGACAATCACTAATATTTATAGTGACAGCGAATCATTAAAAGTTACTATCACTTTAGCTCATATTTAAATTTTCATCTATTAACAAATTTTCCGCTTTTATGTCAGTAGCGCCATCTACTATGGAATGGTGACACTAAATAGCTTTCGTTTTCAGGTTTCACTGAACAATGCTGTTTCTTTAAATATCATCAAAGTCAACAACATCATCTGTTACAGGCGAATGTTGATAGATGGCATCATAAGCGTATTTCTCTAAAATGTTTGCATAAAATGAAGTCCTTTTAAACCTTAATTATAGTGCACGTCATTATACAAAATACTAACAAAATTTTAATAGGTACTATCAAATATTCAAGCCCTATATTTTGCTTTAAATTTTGCAGAGGTTTTCAAATTTAATAGACCAAAACTTACGAAACTTTTCTGACGAAAAATCCGATTTCACGTCTCTAATTAACGGAAACTGAGATTTTTAATTACCTTCGTTTGATTACAAGGAAGTTTAAGTACAAAGCATAGTCAGAAGAATCACAAATAGGCATTATAATAAACCTCGAATATAATTTAATTACCTTTACATGCAAGTTGGGAAGGGAAAATCAAAAGAAAACTTTTTTACAAAACACTTATTTTCATCCACTTACAAACTTTTTGTTATCCGCACACACAATCCAACACCGGTTAGCCGTACGCGCTAAAATTCAAAATTCGAACGACGATCGAACACACAGAACACTGGCCACTGGCACTCGCGTAGATAAAACTATTTTATAATTCGAACTGGGTTTTATCTTTTTTATTGAAACTTTTTAATTATTTTTATTATTTAATTCCAGGAGACTATACTCAGCACGCGTCCGGTTGCTGTCGAAGGAGTATTGAGTCCAGTTGGCGTACGGAACGGGTAGTATAGTTTAGTTTTAGCTTTCTTGTCGCTTCAATTGTATTTATTACATAGTGCGGTTATAAACAAGCGTGCGACAGGCACTTCAAAGCGATCAATCGGATCGAAGCCGCATACCTTCGACAGGCGATGGTTTTTATTTAGATTTTTGCACACAGCCCACCTCTGCCCTTTGGATTTTTTCACGCCGCGCCGCGACCGACACGGTTTAAAATTAAAATTTACACGTTGATAATATTTAAATATCATGGCTTTAAAGTATGTAATTATTTATAATAAGACTGTTGGTCAATCTATACTTCGATTGGTATCAATTTCTTAAGGTTTTCTATGTTATTGATTCCGTTCTATGCCTAAGTTTTTTTATGCTGTCGAAATTGTAAATCTAAAGCCGGCAGCAATTGTTTGCTAGTTCTAAAGTTAAAGCAAGCAAGGTTTTTTCCTACTTTGAAATTGGATTCTAAGATTTTAGTTTTGCCAATGTGTGGGATATCAAAAGTAGACATTTTGTTCCAAATTTAGATTGTTATTCAACCATAGATATCAAAACAGAATCATAGAGGAGAAGAAATAAAATTTTTGAGTAGGTAGATAATGTAGGTGAATGTAAGTATCCCACGCATTGCGAATGGAATGCGTGGAAATGTCTAAAAACAAACAAGTATAAACAAAAATAGCTCATGGAATGTAGTTATTTATTTGAACTTAGATAAAACGAATTTAATTTATTCTATGTATTTATTATATTAATATTATTTTATTAAAATTTGTTATTAATCATACTCAGCGCCTTGGGGACGCTTCCGACTGGTATTGATATGGATCAGTTGAACTACCTGTAGATTGTTTGCAACAGTCTGCAGTTAGCTCAATTGTAAATACTAGTTCTACTTTAATTTATTTTTTGATCGTAATTTTCTTTGTGAATAGACAAAAGGTTATTTGTTTAATATTTAGGTACTAAGTTTTTAGGCAGACTATTACTCTGTTCTGTAAGTACATAACTACCAACTTTTGCAATTTTGAGTAACTGCAAGCAAGTGTACGATCAAAACTTTTAAATCTATCAATGGTTATTAACCAACCGGAACGCGTTCTGATACCGTCAGTGTTGTGTGTCGTGATCGAGTTGCGTTCGATAATGAAACCGGTGGTAGTGGTAACGTTCGTAGCTGAAGACAAAAAATGAGGGTAGATTGATAAATCTGCCAGTAAAAACTCACTCGCAGTGCCTTCAGTTATTCCGTGATCATGGCGCATGAAAAAAGCTCAAAACTCATTTATGATGGAATACCTTTGTAAATGACTTGAGTTTGTACCTGGGTAGGTAGTATTATGGTATGTAGTGTAAGTATTTGTTTCCTTTTCTTTAAGTATCTATATATTTATTCAGTGCCACCGTCTATTTTGTTTTTCATTTCCAGTCCATCCCAAGGTTGCCTGGAAGAGATCGCTTTCAGCGATAAGGCTGCCCTTTATACTTCCATTTTCCTAAGCATTTTCTATGTATTGTTTCCTGTTTTATGTGGTATAATAAAGTGAATTCTATTTATCATCTTAAGTGTACTATTTTGATTCATATGATTACGCCCTACCAGAAGAAGGAAGGAAGCTCCTCTCTGTGTTTTATTTAACACCTGCACTGCGATCACCAAAACACCTGCCAAGCGTGGTGATTATGGTTACATCGCCCTCATCTGGGAGGTGCATGTTCAGCAGTGGACTTAAGGCCAGGTATTCCTGCAGCAGTAGGCGTAAGGGAAAACGCGCGCCTGTGAAGCCGCCGCTCTCGTGTTTTTTGTAGTTATTTATACATGGTGATTAAGAAAATCATTTTATCAAGTCAAACTCTGCGAATTTGTTTAGAAATATTAAGTGTCTTTAGTTGAGTACAAAAAAAGTGTGATATCAGTAGTTCGCTAGTCATTGTATTGAAAAAACGTTAGAAAAAGGGGTAATTTTGGGATTTTTTTCTATAGAGTGAAAAGTTCATTGGATCTTGAAACTGAATGCGACTTTGATTAGACTAGATCCTTAAGTAATATATATCTTTTTTTTCAGAATGTTAAACAATTTTTTCTTCTCAGATGATTCTAATATCACAAAAATGCGGCCTCTGCTGGCCAACCAAGTAAGTGTGCTGATATTACGATTTTCAACATTGCCCTCATCTGGGATGTGCATGTTCAGCAGTGGACTTAGGTAAGTGTGCTGATGACAGTAAGATTTTCTATTTGGAACCCTTTTAATTTTTATGATTATTGCTATCTGGCAACCTATGACTGATGAATTCTAATTCTGATACAAAGTAATAGACGTAGAGCATTAGCGATATGATGGCAACATTAGCAATCATTCGTAATCAAAAATGTAGGCCACATTCGCCTACGTTTATACATATTAAGATTGTTAATTAAAAAAAATACGTTTTGAGTTATCATAAATAATAAATGTATAATAAATATATAAATGTATATATAATAAATGCAAAAGTTTGTGAAATGTGAAATTTTTGTTACCTAGGATCATTTGTTACCTGAACAGATCAAGATGAAATTTGGCATACACTCAGAACGTAGCCTACTTTAACAATAGGTTATTTATTATACCGAAAATACGCGTGCGAAGCCGCGGGCTGAAGCTAGTCAAGTATAAAGCTCGATAAGTATGAGTATATAACTAAGAACATAATAAATACATAGGTTGTTTGCTGGTTTTTTTAGGCACCTCTAGTGGGTCGTGACGTGACACGATTATTCTGGTTTCTGTTGAAAACCAGCGCTGGGTGCACATGCACACCACTGCGTATGATATATAATACCCTGAATGAAGATGTCCCTCGTTAAAGGATGAAACGTTGGTGTTCTTCCAACACAAATAAGGTTCGTAGTCAACCCTCTTACATCCGTAATGAATTCGTCAAACAACGATAGTTTTTAAAGTAAAATAAAAAAAACTTGCTTATAGGTACTCTTATATCGTTTATTGCCCTCAAGTCCTGGTGTGTCTTTGTCGTTATCAAAGTTATGTTATCCAGTTTTTCAGTAGACTGTCTTATTTTTCTTCTAAACTGTTGTTGTACATGATATTCTCCTTCAATCACATTTTTGTCATTATTACTATGTTTTTTTAAAGTATTTTTTTCTAGCGAACTGCTGCCCTGTTTATTAGTCTGAATATAAGTAAATCTGTTTTTAATTCGGCCACCCGCGATACAGGAAACTTCTGAAATTCCTGAACCTAGTGCGGGAACCACCAGAAACTGTATAAGCTTTTTTTTGTAATGGTAAATAAATGAATTTTGTATTTTTGTATCCTGCACAATCATGGGCGGAAGCCGTGTACCTATGCCTTGCGCACTGCTACTACTAACATTTAAATCACGGAACGTAGCATTAACTATTTCAGTTCAATTAATTTTTTAGTAGATCCTATTTTCTTCAGGTAAATAAAAAAAACCATGTCATTACTGTAGGTATGACCTATGTACGTCATTACATTACGCATACTGAACTGCTTGCTTTTGTAAGCTGTTATTTATTATTTTGTTCTAGGTACGTAGGTATATCTATGTTTATATACATATAGATGGAATAATGTTCATTGTTAGACCTAAGTACTTAGAATCTACGTAGGTACACGCACGCACGCTTGTTTGCCACCTTAGTGATATAAAAAAAACCGTTCCGTCGCAGAAATCGAATTTGTAGGAGGAACTAGAAAATGTTCAGGAACTGCAAAAGTTACAATGCCGAGCCCAGACTAGCTAGTAGGTGAAATCTCATCCATCATCATCATAATCTTTTAAATGGGTTTTTACTCAGATCACATCATGGAACACTATGGACACATATTCTTACTACTACCTTAAAGTTAGGTACTACTTCGTACTACCTAACTTTAAGTAGGTATTCCTTTCTCAAAGGAGTTTTACGTGAAATCATCTACCATAGAGCTGTCACTCTCTCACTGAACATTGACACTGGCCAAAAAGAAAGCAAGGAATGTCAAATCAACTCACCTCAGTCAAATAAAAAAAATCGAACTCGCGAACCGAACCACTCAAATTAAATTTCGAATTATAACACCAAAGAGTTTGCTAAAAGCGTTCAAATATCACGATGAGTGGTATAGAACTGGGCGGTAAGGTGTGAACCAACGCACCCCAGTAGGTATTTCCGTGGGTATTATCCTATTTTTATTCTGTATACACGTACTTGGCATAATTCATTCGAGATTGAGCTTAGCTGTTTAGGTAAAGCATTTTTTCTAGATTAGTCTAAGATGGTTTTAGCAAAAGAAACGGGATAGTAGAAAAAATGTATGCGTTTTAAGTCGTTGATGAAAGCCATGCAGTATTTACATCATTGGTCACTAGAAAATTGTTTAACTGATTTCGGATTTTGTATTCACTCGTTATTTGAAGATTTTTGGCATACCTATCAATCTAATAAGAATTTTTAGGAATTTATCTCCAGTCCACTAACACTATGTTTTTTAGGGATATAAATTTCAAAGTGTAAATAAATTTCAAAGTGTAAATTTCAAAGTCAAAATTTCATTTTCAATTTTGATCATGGATGATTATGCCTGTAAACTTTTTAGCAATTTGAATTTGAATTTTGAAATAAGAACTGCATCTTTTTTTATTCACTCATTGAGGTAGGCAAAAGTCGTCACTGCATTCAACCTACTTCTAATAATAGCGAGCTGTCAGAAGTGCATTATGCAGACTATATTGATGGCGCGCAACTGTCTGCATTCATCCGACTTGTAAACTGTCTGTTGGTTGGTTAGTCAGTGAATTACCTACCTACCAATAAGGCCTATTACGACGACTTAATTTTGTACAGGTCACTGGGGAGAAGTTCACGAAAGCGTCACGAGACGTGGCTAAGGGCTCAGTAAGTACATTTATTTAAAACTTCTAGTAAGTACCTCTTTTTTTAATCCTTTATTGAAAACAAAAATTACAATCAAATAATTTCGGGGTAAAGGTTGATTTCCCCCAAAAATAAATCAGAAATAAATTGGATCTAGTACCTATTAACAATTGAAACAATTGAGCTTACTGCAGACTGTTGCAAACGATCTACAGGTAGCTCAACTGATCCATATCAATACCAGTCGGAAGCGTCCCCAAGAGGCTGGCTGCATTGCCACGCTGTATGGCAATGTTGATGCGCTGTGCCAGATACTCACCAGCTCTCGGGTCACGCGTCGCTTCGACCAGACGTTCAGATAAAGAACTGGACACATCAAATCAAATCCCGATGACTTGCATATAATGCCTATTACGACGAATTAATTTTTGTACAGGCCATTGTTGAGGAAAATTTCAAGTCACGAAACCGTCACGTGACGTGGCTAAGGGCTCAGTCAGTACATTTATTTAAAACGTCTAATATGTACCCTTTTGATGTCTACTAGATCAATTCACACTTAGAATGAAGCAATTAACCGTCCCACCAGAGTATCCACTCCATAGATTGCATTCGATGAAATCTGGCAAATGTCAGAGCGGTCCCAGAAATAACTGCGCTGATGAATCTGCTAGCCGATCCTATATAGAACGTAATTAGGTACTGGCTTTGTAACATATAATACCAATGTAAGAAGGTACCTAAGTGTTTCTACAGCACTATAGAAATACACTATAGAAATTACTAGCTGATATCAGAACCCCAAGGGGATCAAATTTATTCTACAATTATTTGGATTTCGATTAATTTTTACTTCTCTTGAAAAAAAAGATACTTTTTTCACATAATCGTGTTCTTTTACGTGTATTCTTACATAATTATTATTATTTAAAATTTTATGGTATTAACATAATTTTTTTTAATAATTTCTTGACGAAACACTGGTTTTGCTGAAAAAAAAACAAGCAAAAAGCATTTGTGAATTTTTTTATAAAATAATGCGAGAGTAAAACGAACACGAATTGAAAGAAAAAAATTATGATACATATTCGAAATTCAAACAATCGTTATTAACAAGTTAATCCCCTCGGGATCTAGAATCACCCTCTTTCGGCTTGGTAAACATGTTACGTGGCACCCTGTATAGTAGATTAAATTGGACCGAAAAATTAAAAATATGCAGCATTTTTAGCAATGAGAGCCTATCAAATCTACTCGTTTTTTTCGAACGGCAACCATCAAATCAACTGAATAGCGGCATCAAAATAAACCAAATATTAAGGTGGATCGTTTCGAGTTGGCGAAGGATTTTTTTTTTTGTGGTTTTGAATTTTTTTCTGCGTTTTACAAGGAACAAAACTAACGGAAAAATAATTTACCAGAAATTTTAAAACATTTTTATGAACCCATGATAAAACCAATTTCGATTCACTTGTATTTTGGGAGCATTTGGGAATATGGTCATTTTTTGCCTAAATTCTCGTATTTTCCTAAAAGCTCTCAATATACCCGTGAATCGAAGTTAGTTTTTATATTTGTTAATCGAAAATAGTTTACGACTTGCGACAAATTACTCAGAGCGTTGAAAAAAATAAAACCCCAAAACAATTTTAATCTCGCGCCAACACGAAACCATCAACCTTAGACAAGTAATAGGGCATTGAGCATTGTACCTATGTTAATTTTTGTTTCGCAACTTAAAGTGAAAGATAACTTCAAAGGTTTCTTTATACAGCTTCGCTTACCCACACTGAGAAAACTTCTAAGAATTTAAACAAAGGTATAAAAAAGTTTAAAACCTCGACTTCCTTATAAAATTCTATAGGTATTTAAATTCTTAGAAAATATAACTTCTTTCATGAATAGGTAAAATGCTTACCTCATCGCAGGAGTGACACCTCGGTTTCAGCCGCTCGGCGTAATGCCTGACGCAGAAGAGCCTTCCGTCCAGCGCGCAATAAGCCAACTCCACCAGAACCTCGTCACATTCGGCGCACGCGAAACAAGACGGGTGGAAAAACGCCTGAGAAACAAAGTTTATGATATAAGCACTGAAGCAAGTATTTGACAATGCCATCTAGCGTTGACTAGCTGTACTATACATATATCCATGTCGGAAATATGTGAACAGTGACATCTGTTCGATGCGTTCAGTACTAAATATGTTACTAGCAATCCTTGCTAGTAGTTATGTAGTTTTAACTCAAGCGTATAGATGGCGGCAAAGTAATCTGCGTGAAGAATTTTTAACGTACTCACTGCCGCTACACGGGGCTGAACAAGATCATCTGCGTCTTAGGCTATGAAAGTGTTAAACTTACATCTTCCCCTATCCGAGGTGCTTGCACGGTTATTCCGCCATTTCGAATAGATTTCGTGCAGCCTAAGCATTCTATTGATCCGCCGTGATGTTGACCAGCCAAGCCTGAAACAAAGAGATAGCTAATGGAGAACCGTGTGGGTTGGTATGTTGTGTGGTTCAAAAGTTGTTTTTAACCGATTTAAAAAAAGGAGGAGATTCTGTTCGGCTGCCTGTATGTTCTTTTTACTTTTTTATGTGTTCGTCGAACACACATTCAATTAATAATATTAAAACGTTGACATTTTTTCCTTCAGATATGAACCGATTTTGAATATTTTTTCGTTATTGTATTGAGAATCATCCCGGGGTGGTCCATAAAAATGTATTCACGAGGATTTGTATTTGTCGCGCCAAACTTAAAAAAATAACAGTGTAAATAAAATAATAAGGCACTTGAAGTCGGTTTATAGTTTGTTTAAAAAAATCTAATTGTTTCATTGGATGTTCCGTTCGAATAGTTTTGCTACTCGACACTAGATGGCAGCACCTACCAATATCAAGTGCAATTTCATTCCTCGCAGCCACAAAGTCCTCATACTGCTTATGATGAACAGGATCAATGTGTCGACAATGTGCCAGAGACAGGTCTTGCTTCGGGAGCTGTGAGGCCAAAGCTCTGGTTCGCCAGGCTCGCCACGCGGCTAGGCCGGTGGCGCCACCTACGCTCGTTGGCGCGCGTTCGGCCAGTGATGACCAATAGAGCTCCGACTGAAAGGAAACATGTTTTGATAAGAATTGTTTATCAGGACAAATCACCGGCTTGTTTAGTGTTGAGAATAATGAGCGTAGAGGTAGTTAGCCTAATGATGAGTAATTTACGTTCGTACAACTGAGACTCTTACAGCAAGTAGTTCCTTCAAATCATAAGACTAGAGAAAATAAGTGTTCAGCGCTCTACCGGCTCTGTGGTCGACGGACTTCATTTATCGGCACTTAGCCTTGCCCTAGCCATTTTGGAGCTATTAAGGGATATAGCAGACATACACAGATAAACAAGTAAAACTTATAGGAAACGGCGCACATAGAGAAGCTTTTTGCGTCGGAACTAATAAATTCAAGTGTAAGCATCCTCAAACAGACGGCCACTGCTGAAAATGCTTCTGCCGAAAATGGGAAGGTTTGCTCTCGTGCTTGGCTCTGGGCCGCGATCACGGTGTGGAAAGTGTAATTATCTAATTGGCATTACGGCGCAAGCGTTAGCAGTTTATTCATGTTCTATCTCGTCAACGCGAAATTCAAATATTTTAGCGGTTTTTAATATTTTCTGCGTTCTGCAAGTAACTAAACTACCAGTACCGTGTAGTTTTCCATAAATAATAAAACATTTTCAGTAGGACCATGTTTTAACAAATTTCAATTTAGTGCTATTTTTGGAGTAATTATTAATAATATGAGAGCTTTCTTACATATCAACTTATATTTTTTTAGTTTTTATTTATTCGGGGTAACAAACAATTACACTCTTAGCATAATTAAATATACACTTATTCTAAGTGTTATTCTATAAGTGCAATCAAAACCGTTACCTTCATATGTATTAAAATAAAAATAAACAGGGCAAAAATTATTACAGGTAGGTATATACCTACTAATAAGTAAGGTACATCGAGAATAAATATATTTTTCCACTACAATCCCCGCGCGCGGGATGTTAACATGGGTTCATAGAAAATGGTCTACTATTTGTGGAAAACTACATTTTTGGTAGTTTAGTTCCTTGCAGAACGCAGAATATATTAAAAGCGCTCAAATATTTGAATTTCGCGCGAATCTATGTCAGATTCCGTGTCGATGACTCGGTAGCGGAGTGTAAATGCCCTACAGAACCACGCTATATGTACCGTCGTCTACGTCCAACAGTGCACGTGTGGGCTGAATGTATGGGTACATACCTGTTTAGCAGTGAGTCCGGGTGGTGCGTCGTAGGAGCTGTGGTTGATGCGTGACTCGCGAAGCCCGAGTCTATCCCGGACAGAGCCCAGTTCCTCGTGATACACGGAGTGCTGGAGCCGGTCGCAGCCGCAGGATTTGCAGGTCTTCCTGGAACCAAGGAGATAGGACGTGATTGTATGAAACATGACAGCACAGGACCGTGGTAAATGGCACAAACTTCTTCTCTTCTCATTCGTAGCGTTCTTGGCAGAACTATCGTGGTCGTCATGACGAGTCTTTTGTTGTATGGGCTGATATTGCTCGCCTCACGATATTCCTATCGACATCTCTCCCTGTTGCTGGTCGTTCTGGAACATTCATGCAGGGGGACCACCCCTATGGCAGATCTTATCTGATCGGTCTATCTCATAGGCGATCTACCACTCGGTCTTTTACCCTCCACCTTTCCCTGCTCGACTAGGCTTTCAATAGAGTCATTGTCTCGCCGAAGAACTTCAAAATTCGAGATTGTAGTGTAGACGCTCTTTCACACCGGCTTATACCTAGCAGTGGGTAAATTCCGGCTGTGGATGATGAAGATGAAATATGATAGAGTCTTGGACATCGACATGAGTGGTTGCTGCTGTGGTACCTGTAACTACCACACATTGCAGTTTTTTTTTTTTAGAAATTACCTTTTTGAATTTTGCACGCACTTTGGGAAGAATTCTTGAGCTAATTTAAAACTTAGACCCACTAGTACTACACCTCACCTCAACAGCCTGTATTGGTCCACTGCTGGACGCATGCCTCCCCTGATAAGCGCCTCATGGACTTTAATCTCATGGGGGGTAATGCCTATAAAATATGCCTAAATAAATCTCCTAATATTATACAATGGATTTCCGCAAAGTAACGCCTGAATCTATTATTTAAATAAATCTCTATCATTCTTTTAGAAACTCTCTGGCGCCGCGGCAGATGGTCCGCCGTGACCCTGAAAGTTGCGGGTTCGATGCTTGCCTACTTACTTAACCTACGGTCTGCAGATATTTGTGTTTTCTACGGCATCTGCCCGCCCCTGATGGTTATCCCTTAGTCGCTTCTTACGACACCCGTGGGAAGAGTTAGTGTGGTGCAAATTCTAAGCCGGCACACCATAGAGCATCCGTTGTCTACTAAAACTAAAATGCACCCACATACAATAATTAGTCAGTTGATAAGATCCCTTCCCATGGCATCCTTAATTCCGCTAATTGGTATGCGCCTGCGCAAGTGAGTCGTTGGCTCTTCGTTGTTATTGTTACTGATCGTTCATGTTGAATGAACTGTTGGGGTCTTTTTATGGACGATGAAGTACTATGCTGTTTATTTTTAGACTCATTCATTACGAAGCAAGCTTGGCTTAGCTTATTTAAGAACTAGGTTTATTTAACCGAGTTTAAGAACTCATTCATTATGGATGTAAGCGGGTTAACTATGAACCAAAGATTTAAATTGTTACAAACAAAACCTCCTAGTACAAGTAAGTATTCTATAAATAAATAAATAAGTAGTCCTGGACAATTCACACAGCATTATCTAACCCTAAGCTAAGCAGAGCTTGTGTTATGGGTACTAGATAACTGATATACAAAACACTACATAGATAGATATTTTTAATATACATAGAAAACATCCAGAACACCCTTAACTAATATCTGCAGATCGTACAAACATTTGTCCCGGGGTGGGAAACGAACCCGCAACCTCCTGCGTCGCAGGCGGACGCCCGCTGCGCCACTGAGGTTGTCAATCTATCAATCTATACTTAAAAGGAGTCTTCAAATATTGTATAGGATAAACATTTGTACTAATTGTATTTTAGATTTGTTATGCAGGTGCAGTGCATTTTACAGCAGTATAATAATTTTAACAAGAATCAACCTTGTTCCACTGTAATAAAACATATTTAGCGTATTGCCAATTAGGTCATCTGCGGCCAAGGTCGGAAGTGTTTTACGGTAAGTGACATCACGTCGCTAAAACATGGTTAATGGCGTAAACACAAACACTCAAATAAACAATCTTAGATTTCATTTGCTCTTTGCCGAACTCAGTTTAAATTTTTTTTTTTTCAATATGGTATTTTATTATTATTATTTTTATTTTTAGCTATACCTAATAACGTAATAACTCGCAACTTTTTTTTTACGAACCGCTTTTCTACTTATCTGTAGGTACAAATAAATACATACCTACTATTGTACTTGTGTTTAAAATTTGTATTTAGTACTTGTGTTTAAAATTTGTATTTTGTACTTGTGTTTAAAATTTGTATATTTTTGTTAATAGTATGTGTGTCTGTAGTACCAAATAAATTTTTTATCTATCTATCTATCTATCTATCATACCTAATTAAAATCCTTATATTTTTGATGTGAGTCGAAATCGGACCTACGTAAAGAGCATTGGTTCGTTTCGTCCCATTGGTTCGGTTCGACCCAACCAAAATATACCTACCTTGGGCCATTCGCACCGGTCCAACTAGCATTTACGCAAGGTGGCTGTGGTATGAAGATGCTGATGTCATCCTAGCCGAATTTTGGCCACTGCGGCCAGTCTCAAAGACTACCTAGGTACAGAACATTTTATAATGTGCAGCACTTGTCACACACCCTCCATTCCCTCAATCTTATAATTCGATGGGATGGCCGCGGACGCGACCGGGGGAAGGTCAGGCGCAGGACGAACAGCTTATCGTGCTTTCCGAGGTACGGGGGTGCAACACCGCCAACTGCCTGACTCTAGGCTGCTAATGTGAGTTTTTCTGAAGGTGGTGTTAACCAGGTAACAGTAGCTAATGGAGGACTATTTTTCAATGAGGCATTCTCTTCCTAGAAATAAAAAGTTTATAAGACAATTCGTTTAGTTTGCGCGCTATGCGTGACGAGTAGGTAAGGTAACATACCTTACTAATGATGACGAAAAAACTAAAATAATGGCTGTGTGTAACGTCAGTAAATATGATCTCATTACAATTCAATTTCACTGCATTGTTGGGGAGTACAGTGCAGCACGAATCAGAGGAACCTAAATCGAGGTGGGAATAACCTGGCTACTAAAAATGAACTTTTCGCAATGTTAGACTCATAACATAACTTATAGCGTTTCATTTCTACTCTGTAAGACGAACTTGCGAGAAAGCTCGGTAAGGTCTCTCTATCTTTCTTGGCAATTTCGTTTTCGTATCGAAAGCCACCTATTCATATTTTAGTGCCCTAGCTGGTTTTATGTTTGAAACTCCTTTACTACTATAAGACCTACAAACAACATAGTATTAGCAATAAAACATTGAGATATGAGAGTTAAGGTAAAGGTCAAACCACGTTTTGTTATCGTTGCGTTTTGTCTTGAAATCCGTCTTTTTACTGCGTTTTTATAAAGTGACCTTAACAAGTGCGACAGTAACTAGTGCGGAACTGTACAGAAATGAAAATAAGGATAGTTTACTGCGTTTCCGACTATAAATGACTGACATTTACGACCGGGACCGATTCGGCACAGATTCATGTGTTTTCTTTGGCCTCTGATCCATTGGCATCCAATCCTAGCTAATTGATAATTAGCTGTTTTGCTGGAGGCTGGAACTGATGCTAGATAAAAACAGCATCAGCGAAAAAGAGTCACAACACAATAAATCTTGATCTGATATCGAAAGTGGATTTAATTTCCATAACGGAATGAATTCATTATTTACACCGTCTGTGTAAGTATTATCATTCTGACATACTAGTTTATCTTCTTTATCACATCTCCTGCTTTAAGCCTCCACCACACAGCCGAGATTTTGAAGCGCGTCTTGTGTCGCGCGATTTGTTGCGAATTTGTAGCGCCCCACAAAAATCGCAAGACGCGGTAATGCGTCGGACAACTTCTATCGTGTCGAAAAAATCGCAGCAGTGTGTAAGATCGTATGCGTCTTAGTACAAAATGTACTGCAAACAAATATCGCAACAAATCATGCGACACAAGACGACGGTTTTACCATAATCACCACGCCTGGCAGGCCTACTAGTTAATAGTATATTTTATTATCAGTGCTAAAGATTACTATTGTTACATATAAACAACCTACCATTTTTTGTAAACCTATCGATCAAAAAATCAAACAATCGATCGATCAAAAACATCAAAACCGATCGATCATTTCCCTGCCAATTTTCCAAACAAGCCTGCAGTCTGCAATCCACTAATGCCTACGAGCTTTCAAACAAATCAATCTCGTCAACCGACCTTGGCTCTATCAGAAGTTCGAGGCTGAGATAACGCGAAAGACATGCAAGATAGAGCTTTGTGACGTCAGAGGTGTTGACGTCATCAGTGTTATTAATAACGTGCTTAAAATTAGCTTTTAGACGCTCCGATTTCTTATCATTGTTTGAGATGACAGAGAATGTAGCTGGAAATAAAATTAGACGGCGCGACGCGACGTTTTGTGTTTTATTTATACTGTTTTCCAAAAATTGTGAATTTAAACATAGTTTTCAACTTTTTATTTAAAAATAGAAGAATACTTCATCACTAATTTATTATGCTCTCTTTAGAATGTTGGGTCTCATAACCAAATTAAATTGGCATTTTTTCACCAAACCGATTCGTTAAGGTCCTTGATAAAATCTTGACTTTTAACAAGGCGTATCATATCATTCAAAACTCAAAGACCTTTTGCTATCATTCCAGTAAGCGTTGTCTTCCTTCCTTTGGAGCTGTCCTTTAACATCCAAGGCTCGTTATCTATGTCAACCAATAGTAAGAATAGCATCGTTAGCGGCGTAGCAGCACAATGCGAACGCGACCCACTCACTTATCCAATTATCTGAGTCCGCTGCGACTGCCGGTGATCTACTTTGCATTTCTATCTTTAAGAATGTTTGTAACTCTATGGAACGTGCAAGGTTTCTGACCTTCTAGATTCTAGGTTACATGAATGAAACTCAATTAGAAGAATAATTTTCGTTAGGTTTTTGTTATTATAGTGCGAAAGCCCTCACACTCTGGGTAATTTCTAAGAAATCAAATAATATCGCAAAAATTTTCGACTTCGACGAGACTTGAACTTCCTTCCCTCAGTACGGGAATGTGCTAACCAACTACACCACGAGGTCAATTTTGCGATATTACACATTTGATTTCTTATAAATTCTCATTGTACAGAAGATCAATTAAAATTTATACTCGAGCCAAAAAAATCACTTTTAACATTTAAAGTTTTAACTTTTAAACCTTAACACACATGAAAATCATACGATTCAGTGCAAATAATTTTTCACTGCTTAATGCTTTGAGATCATTCTTAGAACGTGTAATGGACTTAGAATGCTGAAAACGAGTGTACTGGTTTTTGTACGAACCTACATACTTTTGCAATAATAATAGATAGGGCCATTAGAACAAAGAAGGAACCCCTCTGAAAGTCAGTTAAAATCCTATTTGAGGTTTTTAGAACGACCACTGTGTTTTATTACTCAATTAAGATAATGTGGAAGTAAAGCAGATCATAGCGAGTAGCCACCACGACATAGATGGCAAACAGCACATGTTTGGAATACGGCCAAGGAAATGTATTTGAATAATGTCTGGGTAATACACAAAAATAAACCGTATGGGTATGCCGAGGCTGTGTTTGATGAAATCCCTATTTATACAGGAAAAACTGTAAATATTGGTGGACTTATTGTTTATTTATTTTATTAATATTATGAAAAGGACTGAATAGTTACGTAATAAATAGAACACCTTGTTAATGGTTTAATGCTGAGCAGAGACAAGATAGGATACGACGGAATCATTATATTATGTATAGTAAAGGGAAGACAAACATAAATTTCCGATCTGCGCCCTATTTGTAATCCTCAGAATCGAGCGAAAAATTCGGAAACTTATTCTTTTTAACGAATGTTTTCTTAAAGTACAAAATTTATAACATTCAGGACCATCAAAGCGATCAGCAAAAAAGGCAACATAAGTACCTACCTACATTAAATTAGTAGCACAAATTCATTGTGCATGGTGAATGCTGACCTAACAATCAATTACTAGAACTAACATCACACGTAGAGGAAGGAAAACACTTCCATTTCCTAGTGTACTGGTGTACCTACATACATGTCAGTCAATAACATTAATTTAATCAGACGGAATAGTTCCAGAACAAACACACATCTTATTTTAACAGAAGGGCTGGTTCTGTAATAATTCAAACCATGACATAGCCCAGTGTTATCTTCAACTCCTAACAATATCAAAGGAACAAATCAGCAACTTATACGGAGAACTCAAATGAACTGAATGATGTTTAGCATGTCCTAGATTGAATAAAAGAGGTCTTACAACCATGTGATATTTTACTAAGGCTGAAAAAATCTGATTCCTGAATATATACTCTGTTTTTAAAGTTTTACGGGACCAATAGAAATCCCTCGAGAACAAAATGTAGGTATGTATTATATGGGACTGGACCACCTCTCGGGATCTATACAAAAGTGAATGAATAATCAAAATCGTATAACAATTTGGGGAGACATCGAGTAACAATATTGGTAAATAAATAAAAAACATACAGCGGAATTGAGTCCATCCTCCATTTTTGAAATCGTTTTAAAAAACAAGTCGACTTGAAAATGCTGTAATTAAAAATATAGTGGAATTGAAAGACTACCTAGTAAATGAGATACAACGTAGGTAATAGGTTTACGTGGGTAAGGCAGCTTATTTTGAAACAACCGCAAAGGTAATGTAATATGCAGACTCAAATGTCATAACTTAGAAAGAGTCGATTTGATACGATACATATTCATTGCAATAGATAGTAGTGAGTTAGATTTTAGAAGCGTGGTTAAAACAAAAGATTATCTTTGAAATTATTCATAATGCTGTTAACACTTGAATGGCCCATGAACCACATGTGGATATAGCGCTGTAGCTGTAAGTCGCACCACAGAGGCTGGCTTGGGCACTGTAAGTGTTAACAAGTTTTTGCAACGGTCACATTTAAATTTAAACTCTTTCTATATTTTTATCTAATGCGTAGTGTCCACTATCAATATAATTTGCGGAAGTTGACTTGCGCAAGCGACTTCCAACATGTAAACGTCGTTGAAAACTCGTAGTCAGTGGAAACCATTGACTTCTGCAAGAAATTACAGAGGTTACTTGCCAGTGGTATCTTGACATAGCGTAAAATTATTTTGGTATCATTGTTTATTTATATTTAAATCCCCGGTGATAACACCATCGGCAAAGAATGTTTTCACAAACATTCTTTGATAGTTGTCGTGTTTTCAAATAATAAATAAACAGTGCTCTGCTAAGTTTCCTTCTACTTATAACGGAGTTTACACTCAGAAATAGGTTTAGGATATAAATATTAGTTTCTGTTTTTTGTTTGTAGTAGAAATGACAAATTTTAGGGGTGGGTTAAAGCACAGTTAAAGATACATCCTGGATTGTCCTGAATAGAAACCCTAGAAGAAATCTTATTAAGAATACAACTTCCTATTTGATAACAGAGCTGTATTATTTTTTTCCACATACCTTTATATTGTTTTGTAGATAATCTCTTCAATCGCGTTTATAATCTTTACGGCTCAGTCACAGTAACGGTCAGTTCTTGTCATAAATTCATTAACTTGTCAGGGGTTTCGCTCGCATGTCTTTGTTAAAGATTTACTGTTAAGACCGTAAAACGAGTGATTGATGCGGTTAGTCACTTTTCGTGACTTAATTTACCCTAAATAAGACTTTACATCTTTTTATTAGTCTCATGCGCTGTAAAAGGTCAAAGTTTACGATTTATAATATCATCAATCACGTAGAAGACCATAACAATGCGTTAAATACATTCGGGTCTGTGTGATCTATGGAAAATAAAATAATTAAAAATTCCATATATGTGTGGAATTTATTAGGTACTAGGGACACCCCGCGGCTCCACCCGCGTGGAAATTTCAGAAATTTATTACACACCCCCTAGGGGTAGTTTTGTAAAAAAAAACGTGATTCATTATTTACTTTATAGTTTATTTATACCGAATAATAATTTTCCACATAAACTGAACCACCCTTTTTAACCCCCTCATAGAGGAATATTTGGAAATTAGCCTATGTATTATTCTAAAACCTAAACTATCTACATACCAAATATAATCTAAATCGGTTAAGTAGTAAGGAGATACGTGGTAACAAACATTCACACAAACTTTCGCATTTATAACAAAAGTAGGATATAGGTATTAGGATTAAAGATAAAGTACCCATAACACAAGATCTGCTTTGTTTGAGGCTAGATGATGCTGTAGGAACTGTTCAACAATACAAGTTTACAATTTTTAAAAACAATTATGCGGCTTAGATCCGGACTGGAAAAGAAAAACTTTTAACTAGTGCAGATAGCAGTACCTACCTACTCCATATCTTTTGACGTTATTGTGGACATACGTCTCTTTATCGCCTGTTATTTAGAAAACAAATACACGGCTACTGCATCCAGATGAATAACGTAAAATGAAATGGTAAGACTCCTTACTAACGCTGAGTCACTCGAAATCAGAGCACATTTTCTTAGCCATCCATTTGCACGATGCAAAGTGGTGGGCTTGGCCGACGTTCCATTAGAGTTGTCAAAGGTCACCTGAGGTAAGGACATCTCATATTCCATGGCATCGATAGAAAAAACATCGCAATAGTCAAGGTAATGGCATAAAGTGATGTTAATTAGTGTAGAATTATTTTGTGGTTCATTATTTTTTATTCAATTGAATTTCTGCTGGTCGATTCAGAGCATTCGGAAGAGTATTCCATTCATACGATTTTCGCCGATCATTACTATTTTGTTTTTTTGTATTTTATTACCTATGATCAAAATGCAGTCAATGAAAGACGAAAATAGTATAAGTTAGACACTCACGAATATATCTGTATCGACCAGCAGAATTATACGTCTTCGGCACGTATTAAATAGTATCGTAAGCATTTTATCTGACATGTTTAAAATTTGTAGCATTTTGTAAAGCAAATATCTGAAGGTCAAATTCCTAGTTACATTATCTAATGAGCTGAAGATGCAGACAGGATAGACAGGGAAGGGCGAGCCAAAAGTCCCAAGGATGATATCTGTCTGATGTTCCATGACGTTTGATTGAAATGTCTGATGGGACGACGCTAACGTGTTTGCTTTTCAATGAACGTAACGCTACGATGCGTAAGATTTTTGGCAAAAGATAATTTTCTACACAGATAGGTACCTATAACATTTTCTACACAGATACCTATTACTAATATTTTTCGAATTACAACACCGAAGGTAGGTGCGTGATTTTTAGTTATTAGGATAGACCATTTGCAGACTATTTGCCAATGCAAACAGTCTGGTAATGATGCAATGCAATCATCAGCTTCAAATCAAGAATCATGTGTATATCTAAGTATATCCTTTATCAATGTTGTCGGTGTATGTTACCGTTTTATAAATAAATAAATAATACAGGACAATTCCCACAATATCATCTAGCGGCTAGGTTCTAGTCCCACGTATTAACTAAAGTAAATAAAATAAATAAAAACCTAAGAGCTAGTTAAATCTAAGCGGCATCGCCATTTAGGGTATACAATACACATAATTAATTGGTGATTTTTCATTAGAATTTTGACGTACCTACTATACATAGCTTCTACTAGAGTAGGTAATGAGTAATGACCTACTCTAGTAGAAGCTATGTATAGTAAAGTTAGTCTGTGGTAGGTAGCAGTAAAAAAGCTTTTATCTTCAAAAGTACTTTAGTATGTTTAAACTTAAACCCAATAAGGTCATGGCACGAAGACGAGTTGCTTACAAAGTCGATTTCATTACTCAAATGGAAGGGGTTAGCCTAGCTCGTTTAGGGGTTTGTAAAGGTCAGCCTTGGCATTTTAATAGGTTAACGTCTCGGACTTCTTTTACAAGATCTTGAAGTTTTTGTTACTTGACTTTCCCCATATTACGGAGCCGACGTAGCTATAGGATAACGTAGAAGCTATCAGTATATTTTTTTTAATAATAATAATAATAATAATAATAACATTTATTTGTCACTCACAATAGGTATCTTATATAACTAAAGGAAATACTGAAGTACCTAGGTATAAGAATCTAGTTAGTTATAATGCAAGGATCTAGTAGGATGTAAAGTCTACCTGTGTCTTATACAATTGTACTATAGATCGACTATGACCTGTGAGAGAACTGGTGCCTGTGATAGGTTGCACTAGCGATGAAGACCCTTTAATAGTAACGAGGAATATAAGAAATAAACCAAATTAGAAGATACTAGAAGGTATAGTAGTAGGAAGATTAGTAAACCCCAATTAGATATACTAGTAATTAGATAGATTCAATAAAATCTAGTAGGTTACTGTGGCGTTCTTTGGGGGAGCTTATGTCCAGCAGTGAACGTCGTCTGGCTGATTTACTAATGACGATTAGGAAAATCCTAAAATGTAACGTCCCACATTATGAAACTCGCACAATTGCCGTGGGATCTACGAACGTGTCTCACGAACTAGAGTGTAGGAGTAACAATAACAACGCTTTACAAGAAACCGATGGTGATCAAAGGATCTTTGGAGCGTTAGTAGTAGAGACTACAATTCTATATATCTCTAGGGTTTATAGTCGTACGTTTACAAATACATTAGTTATATTAAAAGGTAGCTAGTAGTTGAATGGAATGATGTAAGTGAGGATTTTGCTCTGCAGAGAGAGGGAAACCACAGGCTCATAACGGGTGTATCATTATGCAGAGGATGGATTCCATTCGCAATGTGTCTTAGGTCCGTATTATGAAGGCTTGCTCAACTATAGATCTATGCTTAAGTAACGTTCATGCCTTAGAAAAGCGCTACTAAAGCATAGATCGATGACTGAGCAAGGGCCTAAGACTTGTCTTTAGATTAACTCAGTTAGAGGGCTTCTATGCTGGCTGTTGGTGCCTGGTGTGTTGTGGCTTCGACCCCATGACCACGTATGCCAAAGGACCGGGTCTCTTTATAGCCTGAGATCATGAAAATGATCTATAATTTCCAGTTACAATTAAAAATTGTGGTGCAATTAAAACCTAACCGTAATCTTAACCTAACCATTGTCTTGTCAACTGTGAATTGTCCTTGATAAATCAGTTGATAACTTTTCTAATTGTTATTTTTTCTGACTGCCAGATCAGTGTTATAGCGACTGTAACGACTTGCCTATAAAATCAACGATTCCTTGCTCGTAAAGTCACAGAAAAATAACAGTGAGGTCTTTAATAATACGACTAATGAGTATTTTCTATTGGGGCGCGAGGGAATAGTCGATTTATTGGTGTAACGTTATAAATGGCATTGATGGTAATGTAAACAGTAATGTTATTGGTTTATCGATGCTTTTAGAAGGCTAGCAAATTCACTTTTGTTTAATTTCTTATCATTATTTCTCTAGTTTTAAGTTTTATTTATGTGAGTAAAGTAGCTACTTTTATTTTGTGCAATAATTAATACAGAATCAAAAACAGTAGGGCACCGATTCAATACAATGACCACTTCCCGATTTGCAAGATGCTTCTCGAACAATACGATCGTCAGTTGTTTTAGTTTATGCTTTACCCTGTTCTGCTGTAGGTACACTTATAGTAAATTTAATTGTCTAAACTTAACCATTATATTATAACGTATGGAACTTGTTTGTTTACGAGCACCTAGATCATGTCGTAGTATCTCATCCATTCGCCATGAATCACTATAACTCTACAAGTAACCTACATAATTCATAAATTTATACGTTAATGCACGGTGGTTTGTATTTATTAGCTTCCAGTTTGTGTAAATAAATAACACAATACGACAGACATAAAGTGTTACTGTATATTTTCTGTCTGCAGCTTCGCATATTATTTTCTTTTCAAATGTAACCACAATGCTGGACTTTTCACACATAATCATCCAGCCCTGAAGTAATCAGGTATACTTCTAGATGATTCTGTGTTTTCAGAGACAAACAAGATGAATGTTATACTAATAAATTTCTTTCAATTTGGGGGCTTGATGATAGTGTGAACAGTCCAACATAAAAAAGGAGAATTAAAACACACAGGACACACACCACTTACCTAATAATCATCTCTATGACATCTTCCCTCTCAAAAACCTTGCAATACAGATGCAGGATCTTCAAACAGGTGTACTGGAGCCCTGTCCAGGTCAGCTCGGCGGCTTGCAGCGCCTCCTGCCAGGGACACGCGTCGTGTCTCGACAGGCACAACATGCCTTCAGATATTTCCGTCGGAGGCATTTATGAATTTGCAATGATGAATGACGTTTAGGTGGCTCGATGCACTTCGGTTTTTGGTCATTTATGTTGTTTTTTCGGAGAGCTCTGGTTGTTAAGAGTGGTTTGTGAAGGAAGTAAACTGATTTATAGTATCTATCTAATCGGTGAAAACTTAAGGCAAATAATGTACACTTTTGCTAACAGTGATCTAAACTGAGTGAGACACGCTCGGGGCTGTTACGTTACGCGAAATCGGATGTATTCGGCTCCAGTCAGTAGCATTACTATTTTAAAGTTTACACTCTTATCGTGTGGTAATAAGCACACACTCTTAAATAAAACAGGTTGTTCCTATGAATCATGAAGCTATGCCTTTAAGCCTGCATGCGTTGATCTATTCATTATTATTCACCCTACTTTGCCGGACCCTTCTACATGAGGTCAGATATAGCAACTGGTCTGAAGGCCGGAGGTCGGATGCATGTCCAATTTGGTTACAGCCACAAAAACTTGTTGTAGGCATAGACCTAGGTATATTTCGGTAGATTATGGTACGTTCTCCTAGCGCTAAGGCTAACTCAACAAATGGCCTATGTTGTGTTACAATACAACTAAACGCAAAGACACGCTGTTTCCAATCTTTTGCAATATACTTACCTAATGAACAACAAAGATGGAAAGACGAGCCTAGATCGAAATGCGACCAAGACCACATACATACAAGAAACGCGGCGCCGCCGCCAGCCCGGCTATGACTGAGGAGGTTGGACCTAATTGCACCTAATTTGAGTATTTCACTTTCGAGAAGATAGTACCCAATCTTCCGAATTTTATTTAGATTGATGGTTGTTTGTAGGCTAACCGGGCTCGCATCAGTTTACGATAAACGGCTGATAATGGGACGTTATAATGAAAAAGCGAAACGCGATAAGAATTAATGGTTACCTGAATCCCGTGTGTTGAGACTTGTTTATGAAAATTATAAGTAAAGAAAGAAAATCTTTTATTGACTTAATTAACAGTCGGTTGAGTCCGTGAGTTCCGTATAAATGTAACATGAAAACTACAAAAGTAACTTACGGTACTTAGTTATTTATTATTATTTATTTTTTATTTTACAGCGAATGGAGTACAGCAGTTTCACAATAAGTCATCATCATCATCAGTGTGGCCAAACACTTCGTCGTAGATCGAAGTTATATTGCGACAACGCGAACGCGAATCTTCGCTACGTAGTGCGTCAAGGAAAAATCTTTGGTGGCCGTAGCTTTAGTGAACTCTGGTATTCTTATAAAACGTTCCACAGATGAATCAAACAGTTACTATAATCACAGACAACGTTACTCTGTGAATACTGCCACAGTTTCTTTAGAAGTTAATCCGTATGACCTTTGCCACAGATGCATTGGCAGTTAGTATCACATCTGCCACAGATGCATTAGCAGTAAGTATGACCTCTGCAGTTCGTATCGTACAGCAGTAAGTCAAGGAAGTTCCTAATTTAAACAATTGCCGTTATGTAGTATTGTCTTTTGTTGTCTTGTCACACGTTAGGTATATTGTACCTAGGTACTTTATAGTAATTGGTGTTTTTAGGACGCTAGTTTCCTAGTGATTACTAATTGCTTTGTGCCTAGGTAATTAAAATAAAAATAAATAAATAAATAATGCTGGACAATTCACACAGCATTATTTAGCCCCAAGCTAAGCAGAGCTTGTGTTATGGGTACTAGATAACTGATATACTTAATACAATACACTACATGGATAGATATTTTTTATTATAGATAGAAAACACCCAGACCAACGGAACAAATTTCTGCAGATCGTACACAAATTGGTTAGATCTTAACTGTACCATTTTATGCTGTGTGAGGTGAGTACCTTACCTTTTGGTTATTGCAACTACCGTAAAACTGGGGGAATGAGACTCCAGGGTGCCCAATTAAAAAAAAAATTGCGATATTATTTGATTTCTTAGAACTGAGTGTGGGGTTACGCACTATAATAACAAAAAACCTTCAAACAATACAGCCTCGAAGCCCAAATCTTAAAGTAAACAACGGTAGCTCAATGACACGTTACCGTTATCTAGAGGTGGCGTTTACCCAGCATTTACCTTACTCTACCTAAATAAATACACAGATTAGATTAGAACCTAGGTTACTTACAGATAAAAACTTAGTAGAACCCAAATTGATTCACCGATTAATTTTATGCAGGGTGGCTTATGGTACCCAATGTATGTACCTAGGTAGGTTTCTAATTTTTTTTGGTGATGGTGTTAATAATAAGGATAATAATACTTTATTCACAAAGAAAATTACAATCAAATAATAGAAAAAAATACAGTCGAAACAATTCAGCTAACTGCAGACTGTTGCAAACTATCTACAGGTAGCTCAACTGATCCATATCAATACCAGTCGGAAGCATCCCCAAGACGCTGGCTGCGTGGTAATAAGTAATTTAAAACTGAATTTAACTTAATACATAAAAGTAAGCACTTTACTTACCTAGTTCAAGGCACTGTTAGTTTTTAGTTAAAACGGTGTAATTTTTTTTTCTTTTGTGTAAATATTAATAAGTCAGTAAGTCTCCAATCAATTTCTGACCCTAGGAGATCAGAAATTGATTGGAGATTTACTGACTTCAGATCAGCGAGTTGGTTAGAGATCACTGGTAAAATCTACCGAACCTATCAAGCCACGAACGTTGGACATGCACGTGTGCTAAAATATTACGCCATTTACAAAATTAGCACCCGTATGTATGGCATTTTATTTATTAACTTATGTAGTAAACTGCCTACCATCTAGCACTTACCTATCGATATGTTTAACCTACGCTACGCCTTTATTTACTTAACTTATTACATACTAGGTAGGTAAGTACCTACTTATTATGTATTATATGATGAATAGTTTCGATCTTCAGTTTCCGTCCAGTATGTTTTGGCGCGGAATAAAATAAAATTTAAATGTTGCCGTCTAGAGTCTGGTCTAAAATAGCTTCGGTTGTAAAGACTCGTAATAGGTATATTTTGAATTAATAATGGTGAAATACCATTAGAATTTATTAATACAAATACCATTGCATGATACAAATATACAATGGAAATAATTTAACCGTTGAAAACCCAATTTTCCTAATAAAAAAAAATTGTGTTTTCAAATATTAAATTATTTTCATTGCAGGTATCTTTGTATCATGCAACATATAAGTAGGTAGGTACCTCTATATATACTGGGTACCCAAAAAGTTAGGTAGGGTTCATACTGGTCCATAATTAGTTTCAGGTCAATTCTTAATCCAGATATTAATTTAGTCTGGATTTTTTGGTAAAAGATAAACAAACCTTTTGAAAATAAAAAAAGAAGGCTATGTTAAAATAAAAACCGAAAACATAATAAGTAAGTAGGTAGGTCCTTACCTACATTACATACCGATGACCGTTCAACTTAAATTATATGAATTTCTTTTCGGTGAAGTTACCTAATTAACTAGGTACTCTATCTCTAATGCAATTTCGTACTAAACCTCATAACCTCATTAAACAGATTTACAGGCAATAAAAATTTATAATAGCTCATTAAGATGATCAAAGACGATCACCTAGTGATCTCAGAAAATACGGAAAAAACTACGCAAACATTTAATTTGGCACGTATTTTTATTGGCCACACTACGGGCGAATTGAATCGATTTATTTTTATTGAAATGGCGGGATTCGGTTTCTGAACGAATTCCCGCGCAACGGTTTTTCCAAATGGCGGAAATTTAACATAGTGCAAGGTTTTCAATGTTTACCTACAGAATCCGCCAAAAATCGATAGAAACATATCGGGATTTCCTATAAAGTAATTCATCAAAATTAAAACTGAATTCATATTATTTTCTATGAGTATTTCCTGACTTGTTTGTTGGATTGATCTTATTGGGTTGATGGATTGCCGTGTGGTACCCCAACAATACCGCGGGTGTCGTAAGAGGCGACTATGAGATACGGATACTCACCAGGGGGCGGGTAGAACGCCCTGCAGAATAGATCTACCATCGAACTGCGATCCCTAACCCGCATGCCTATCGTTGTGATAGCGGCGGCCACTGTCTACATTTTACCGCGGAAAAGCGCGTGCGAAGCAGAAGTTAGTTTATCAATTTAACCAAGAAAATTACAAACAAATTAAAAGTAGCATTTACAATTGAAACAATTGAGCTAACTGCAGACTGTTGCAAACTATCTACAGGTAGATTGGGTAGGTGTTTATCAAATACCTACCGTATATTATGTATCTCAATTATTTATTTATTAGTTTGACAGATACATCGCATTTCTATTTAGATTCACTGACCACCTTGAAAATGCGGCTCTGTGATTTATACTTTCAATTTGCGTCTGCTGATGTCTTCCTCATTATTTTTGATGGGCGAGGTATTTTTGCGACTGACTTTTAAAAATTAAATCCACATTTTAATCCACTCGCTGAAAACTTACATCCGCTAACGTGAAATTAGCAGATAAGCGCTATTTTGAGAATTCCTCACAAACAGTAGCTGATGAGAGAGAATAAGAACAAACCGAAAATATAGAAAATAAAGTACCTACTTAACAAAATCTTACCTATTTTTTTAGTGATAAATAAGAATCATCATAAGAATGACTTTTAATATCTGAGCTGTCTGCAAAATTGAGTGGTTTAGGTGGAGCATCAACATTTAATGACAGAAAAGTGATAATAAAATGACAAGTAGGCAGTTACGATGTCATAAAAACAAAAATACATTTTATGTCACCAATTTACTATCAGGGAGAAGCCAGCCTTGACCGGGGATAAGCCCACCCAGGGTATGCCTGAATATTATGGTAACGACTGTGCATTAATTAAGAATTTTTGGTTTAGGACGTATATACCGAACGGGTGTGCCAATTTAACTATGGAGGACGTGGTGAGCGTTTTTCAGGTAGAAAAAACTTTTACATAAATACATATTTAAATACCAGATGGAAAAAACGTTTTCAAAATTATGCAAAACGAATTCTAAGGCCTCAGCACTTCCACTTTCCCTTTACCAATGCCAAACGATTACATAGATTACTGATGTTGGTAATTAATTATGTTCAAGATCAAAAACTTAATTAACCAAACATAGGGCAATTCTTATGTCAATCAGGGCTATTCAGACTCCGCTCGCTAACGCCCATGAACACGAAATCTAGCACACGCGAAATTCAAATATTATGTTAGCGGTATATCATATTTTCTGCGTTCTGCAAGAAACTAAACTACCAGAAAATAATAGAAATAAATTTAAAATAGTTTTTTTACAATTAAAACAATTGAGCTACCTGCAGACAAACAATCTACAAAAAAGTATTTTTCCACATACCTATCATAGAACCGTAGGATCCTACCTCTAGCCTGCATGTGTATTCGAGAAATTAGTCTTTTTGTAAAATCACATCCCACATACTTTCAAAAACGTAGCGATGTGATAACCCGGAAAAAAAGGCGTAAGTTTAACAATTTGCTCTACAAACACCAGTGCCATAAAAATAAATTACCGGAAGAATGGAAATACATTTAGGAAAAAGTTAAGAGGATGGCTACTTGAAAAATGTTTTTATACGGTGAACGAATATTTGGATCTCACTCGATCAAACAACTGATCAGATTATAAGATAATGTAAGAAAACCGATTGACGAGCCCCAGTTGTTGAATTTGAATACCGTATAAATGAATCCACGCTGTCATCGTGTAAAACACAATCGTTGAAGATTTCGTGATCACAGAAACAAGACGAGAAATGTTATGTATGTAACTTTGTATCAGACTAGAAACCATTTTGTTTATCAACATGCCCATTCATTGAGACAATGCGAAATAGAAGAATAGGTAGTAGATGTGCTTGTAGTAAGTAACGATAATATTATAGAAGATGACGTAGACTGTTGAAAGTCAGAAAGCATGAAAACAGAACCAGAAAAAATGTTATAATGGCCGAGAATGGCACTAAGAAAGATCAACGCTTTGCTGTAACATTTGCTAAGTGGTGGTCAACTTATTGATTGATTTAAGTCGAAACAAATTCATTTATTTTGCATAAAATGGGTCGACATAGCTTTAAGAATTAGCAAGCTGAAGTGGCAGTGGACCGGCCATATATCGCGAAGAACCGATAACCGCTGGGGTAAGGTAAACGTGTTCTTAAGTGGAGACCACGACTCGGCAAACGTAGTGTAGGAAGCCCTCCGGCAAGTTGGGAGGACGACCTGCGAAAGACTGCAGGCAGATGCTGGATGCGGCAAGCTGAAGACAGGGCCCTATGACGCTCATTAGGGGAGGCCTATGCCCAGCAGTGGACAAACATAGGTTGATGATGATGATGGGTTACAATTACAGGGTTGTTAAATAAATTGAATGAGCACCAGCATGCAGTCAGGATTAATATAAATACCTACAATGTTAATATTTAAATAAATCACACTAATATTTAAATGCGAAAGTTTGGATGGATGGATGGATGGATGTTTGTTACCTCTTAACGCCAAAACTACTGAAACCATCTGGGTGAAATTTTGCACACAGGTAATTCTAATACTACTGGAATCAAACGTAGGCAATTTTTATCCCATAAATCAGTTCCCATGGGATAGAAATCACCTTTAAACGTTTACATAGAAACAACGCGTGCGAACCCGCGGGGATAAACTAGTAATGAATGAATTGTCTTATTCCAGAATTTGTATATCAGATATTCATTAACATTGTATTAATAAGCCTTCTCAATTAACAATTGTCTCTTTAAATTCACATGCTTAGTTAATCTATTCCTTTCTAATACCAAAAAAGTAATACCAAATGGTATTTGTTTATTGTCCTCATTAAATTCTATTCCTAACGAATAGGCCCATTGTGTTGACGAAATAAAAAAAAATTCACCATCATCTAGCTACGAAGCCAGAACTTGTATTGTTATGGGGCAGACCAGGGTTAATAAACTATGTGCTTATTTTGTAAGCGTGAAGAAATAAACGTTATTGATTCTAATTCTAATAAACAATGTTGTACGATTAATTTGATACAATCTGGCGAAGTTTCACATATCTTTTCCGAGACCGTTAGTCTGAAAGTTGGAATGGTTCTAAATAACAGTAAGTACAGTAATCAAGTAATCATGCTGGTTTGAAACGGCAATCCATTGTGCTGTCATGCGATTGAGGTGATGTTCTTAGCTGATTACAATGTGCATACAATACCAAGGTTGTTTAAGGCAGAGGTGATTTATTTATAAGGAGGTTTATTCACCTTATGAACAAATTCTGTTATGTTGTCCAATATATTTCTATTACCTATTTACACTGCCTCGTTGGTCTAGCGGTCAGCTTGTTCAACCGCTGATTATGAGGTCCTGGGTTCGAATCCCGGGTCGGGCCAATAGTTGTTATTGGGGTTTTTCTAGCAAGAAAAATTCACAGTAGCAGCCCGGAGTCAGGAAGTTGGCGGTGTTACACCCCCGTGCCTCGGAAAGCACGTTAAGCCGTTGGTCCTGCGCCTAACCTCTCCCCGATCCAGTCGATCTGTCGTCCCATCGGATTATGAGAGTGATGGAACAGAGAGTGCACCTGTGTTTGTGCACACACTCGTGCATAATATGTCCTGCGCATCTGGCTAGTCTCCGAGAGACTGGCCGCCGTAGTCGAAATTCGGCTAGGAGGACATTATTATTACCTATTTGATTGTAATTTGCTTTGTCAATAAAGAGGTTTAATCTTTAACTTCCAATAATAAATCAATTTATTCGTGTATTCAATTTATTTCGTATTTGCATGTAGGTATAAGTTTTTAATAATTAGTTCCTAGTTTAGCAGGATTTATCATAAGCATGTGATGTTTATGCATCAATTCATCAAATTAATAAAAATATTTGCTAAGAGTATTTATAGTTGTTATCTCTTGGATTGAATACTGTTTTACTCATGAAAAGACTTAGCATCCTTAAACCTTGCCAATTCAAAGATTTATATTTGCAATAATCGCTAGGTATAAAAGACTTCTTGCTTGTGTAGTGATTTCTTTGTATTTCATATTATTTTTACTCATGAAAAGACTTAGCATCCTTAAACCTTGCAAATTCAAAGATTTATATTTGCAATAATCGCTAGGTATAAAAGACTTCTTGCTTGTGTAGTGATTTCTTTGTATTTCATATTATTTCTTTGCTTTCTGTTTGTGTGTTGCTTACTTACGGAATAAAAAGTGTATCATATTATAACTGTAGCATTTTTCTACGTTCACGAAATGATTGAATCATGTATTCATCTTCATTCTTCATACACGAAACGTAAATATTGTTCCGTATACGCCTGATGTTTCGTAAACAGTTTCATCATTGATTTGAAGAGATGACGTTTACCTGAATAGCTGAGTTACGATCCCGTTTACGCTACCGTTTTAGACACGTTTAGCATAATCAGCCATATTGCTTCAATTTCGCTAGCCTTAGTTGCATAGAAGATTGTATTATGGTGTCCAGGTGGAACGTTACAATTCAGATTTAGTGGGATCTTTATTCTCGGTGTTTATTGTTGAAATGTCTAATATCTCTATTATCCGTAGGCACAATGGCAATAAGTCAAGCAATAGATGATGACGACCTCTGTGGCGCAGCGGGTGAAGGTCTGCCTGCGACGCAGGAGGTTTCGGGTTCGATTCCCGTTTCGGGACAAATAAATAAATATTGCTGGACAATTCACACAGCATTATCTAGCCCCAAGCTAAGCATAGCTTGTGTTATGGGTACTAGATAACTGATATACTACTTAATACAATACACTACATAGATAGATATTATGTATAATAAAAAATATCTATCTATGTAGTGTATTGTATTAAGCATATCAGTTACCTAGTACCCATAACACAAGCTCTGCTCAGCTTGGGGCTAGATAATGTGTCAATTGTCCAGCATTATTTATTACTTACAGATTTACGCGATTTTTTTTTTATTTTTCAGTACCTAATATATTTAATTGCTTTTTTGAGTCAAGTCAAAACCAAATAATGATCAATTTGGATCATGCTGGCTCGGCTCAAGTGATCAATTTCGTTTTTGGACTAGAAATAGACAATAAGTTTTAAATGGAAGCCTCACGAGCCCGAGCAGCTCTTTCCGATTTTATTTCTTAATACTTTCTTATGTTTGGTTCTTAGTTCATACTTACACATAAATTCAATATGCGATGGGAACTTACGCGTAAGTTCCTTTTCCCATCGCATTTCGGAATCTAGGTATTTTGTACCTAGGTTTTAATGCCCAAATTATATTTTACATAAGATCTTGCCAAAGAGATCGCTTTACAATCCTGCGACGGTGTTAAATAGTTTGTTATGTAAATAGTGTAGTTCTCAGAACAATTTGCTTGAAGCAAAATGCTTTGACGCCAATTAACAAGGGAAACTAAACAGCGCTGTTTGTTTATGTTTGAATGCAGGTCCTGCGAATGCTGGCTCTTTGTTTATTTTTGCTGACATGCTGATCCTGGTCATTTTGAAAGGAAATATTCTTGTTTCTGGCATTTATTTGTAAGGGCTTTGATTTAGTAATACTATTTCAGAGACTTAATATCCATATTCATACTAATATTATAAATTCGAAAGTAACTCCATCGTTCTTATACGTCTGTCTGTCTGTCTATAATGTTAACTTTACGGGTTAACCAGCTGAACGGATTTCAATGAAATTCGCAGGCAGGTAGATCGTATCCCAAGGACAGACATAGACTAGGTACTTTTTATCCCGAAAAAACGCGGTAGAAGCTAGTTTCTTCATAAATTAACCTACCTACTCTACCTCTAGGTCGGTTAGGTAGGTATATCGAAATATGTACCTACTTGCCATGGCGGTCATGGCGTATGAATCGACTATGAGAACCTACCAGAGGTATCAGCATCTGCGCATTTTTTTAACACCTGCGATCA